>CM051492.1:2415000-4815000 GCA_028015225.1 Carex myosuroides | reverse complement strand
AATTTGAACTCATGACCAAAATCAAAACAATAAAAATAAAAAAATAATTATTGAATATCCTGTTGGTCAAATGTGTGTGAATTTGTGTGATTTTATTATTTTTTTTTCAAATGGGACAAATCACTGAGCCATTAGGTGGACCCACTAGCAGCTATTAACTGATGTGCTAGTCAGGAGCCATAATGCCGCTCTTTATTAATCTAGGTAGGTTTCATAAATAACTGCTGTCATTCAATGCATTTCATTTCTAATTTTGATATTCTTTTTTTCTTTTACATGCTTCAAAATTCCGTGCGATTTTTCAGGAGAATTCACATTCTTCTAGCATGTATTAAAAAGATCCCAAAAATGAAAAAAAAATAAAAATAAAAAACTAATATTTTATATTTATATTCTTCATATCATTCTTAAAATTGGCCGGAATTGATTTAATTTCACACAACTCCAATTTTCTCTGGTCTTTGTGTACCAATATTAGGACTTTAAATGAATCGAGCCGAACAAAATAAAGCTTGAACTCGGCTCATGAATATAACGAATTAAAATTTGACTTTAGTCGAGCCAAGCCAGCTAGTTAGCAGTCCTTCTGTGTTGCAGAGTATAAATTACCGAATTTCGCCGACTTGATATTGTGAGCTATGTTTAGATCATATGCTGGCCACCACCTTCCTCTATAGCTTCTCACTCTGTCACCTTTCCAGCTCAGTGAAAGTGTCGGAAACAAACTTTATAGCTTCTCACTCTATCACCTTTCCAGCTCAGTGAAAGTGTCGGAAACAAACTTTATCTTCTTCATGCAACGAGCTAATTAAGGAACATATGGAGCTGAACAAAACTTGAACTGGACTCGTTATTGGTGGAGCTTTATTGAACTGCCTACTCCTGAATTTTTAAAATAGAGTATAGCTCTATGTATAATTAGGTTGTTGTCTATCTCTGAACAACTCACAGTCTGAATTGATTAATTTACGGAAATTCACAACTTGCTAGTCGTATCAGTTATTTTTTTTACCTACCCCTAATAAAAAAATTTGTTGCCAAAATGAACCCGAATCAAACGAACTAATTATAATTTTTTTTTCGAATCGGCCCCGAATGAAACGCAAACTACAATTTTTTTCACCAGTTCAATATATCACTGTCGAATTCATTAAACCGTCCCGTCACCCGTGCATATTCTATCTATTCTTTTATTTTAAAATTCGTATTAACACCCATGCTGAAAGCCTCCTTATGAGACCCCAACAGCGTGTTTTTTGGAAATTGATGATGCAAGACTGGGTTCCGTGCACTATTCGAACATTTTGAATTTCTTATTTTGGCACAGGATTATTGCATGATATTTCTTGTCATATTGCAGCTGTTCTGTTGCATGCATTTTCTTTTAATTCCTCATTGCTGATGTATAGAGAACCTGGGAAGCGTGCACAGTATGGAGTATTTCTTTTTAAACATAAAAATCTCTTGTCTAAAATTAAAGGTCTATGTATGCTGATATTTGTTGGAACTTGTCTCCAAATATTGTATTTTTGTCCATGCCAACATGATAGGCATGACAAGTACCATCAGCAGGTAGCTGTTTTTTTTTTTTTCAAAAGATATGGTTGGAATGGTCCGGCGCTGGTTAATTTTGGTTTAAGAGTGATATATATTTTTATTTATTTTGATATCTTGAATTTTTTTTAATAAGAAGTTTAAGGGTGAAGTCACCTATCCATTAATATCCACAAAAAATCTTCCATTCGAGTTCTTTCAAACTTACGACGTCTTATACATAGAGCATTATCTTTAACCTACGACCTCTCAAAAATTCAATATTAATATATCCGTTTTTGACATAACAACATATTTTTACAGTTTATATATATTAAACTTTACATTAGACGGTTAAAAAATGTTAGCAATTTTTTTTTTCTAAATACAAACTAAAGGACATGCCAAATGCATGCCTAAATGCATTCCTTCGTCCTATACTTACAAATCTTTTTGAGCATCTTGACAATTATTTCCAAACGTATGATTTTAGTAAAAATCATTAAGTGCATATGTTAAAAAATAAGACATATATAGTTTATTAAAATTTTAAAAACTAAATTAGTCGTGTTATTCATTTAAAATATAGAATAAACAAAAAAAAATCATAGAAGGAAGTCCTTGACATTTTTCGGTGAGGAATGTGTCCAAGGTAACTCTGGGTCCTTGGCAGTTGATTTGCATCTCTTTAATTTAAGGTATCAAGTAAGATACAAAAAAGAATAAATTTCTCATTTTTTTTTTATAACATATATAATGTGCATGGTGTATTATTAAATTAATGACATCGATCATATGTTTTTTTACTGAAAAAATTACGCGACTGTCCCTGAGCTGATATAACCAAAACTTTTCGTATTTAGCTTTTACTTGCATCTACTTTCAATTAGATCGTGCTCCAGAGCAAAGCGTATAGAGAAAAAGAAATGAAAGAAAGACGAAAAAAACAGCGTGGAAAAGTCACCTTTTCCTCATTCTAATTTAGAAGTGTTAATCAATGAGAAAAATTGCTGAAGTTATTCTTTCGTCCGCTCCTCCTTTCGATTTTATTGTTCTGAAATGAGTAACCGACTGAAGTCAGGATCGGTCGGTCTCCTCCCTGCTTTCTCTCTTCCTTCTGTATAACTCCTCCTGAAGGACGTCCCTAGACACAACAAGTTAGGGGTGCAAACGGATCGGATAGTGGTAATACCATATCCGTATTCGCTTTTAATTTTCGGATACGGATACGGATCGGATATTAGACAGATACATACGGATATGGATCGGATATCGGATATCCGCAGATATATACATAAATATTTTCATAATATTTAGTAAACTATATGGTATTTATCTACTATTCGGATATGGATAATTAAAATTCAAAATTATATTCGTATCTGTATCCGCACAGATATTCGGATATCCGTATCTAATTTTCGAATACGGATGCGGATACGGTCGGATAATATCTGTCACACCCCAAACCAGAATTTCTGGATTAGGATATGATCAATCCCCGCCTCGTGTCTAATGATCAACAAACACGCAAGGCTAAACAATATAAAATCAAACAACAGCGGAAGCAATATAACACAAACAAGCAATAGTCATAAATATCAAATAAACATACATATATACACATCCATACAATCCACATCGGGATAAAATAAACACTAGTCAAAAGAGATACATGATCTATCGAGTCCAATATACATAACAAAATATTGGACTCGCAAATCCTAAACAAAAACCCCTAATCTACCTCAAGTGGTGTGACCGACGGGGACAGCTCCTGACGCCTCCTGCTGCGGACCGTCAGACCCTGTACCTGCCCACATCCATAAAAAGGAGGGGATGAGCGAATGATCGCCCAGTATGTGACCCAGTATTATCCCTTCAGGGATCCTCTTAAGTCAAGCACATTTTAATTCGAAATCTACGTAAAGTCGGTAATTCACTTTTAATGCATATGCTGCGAAATTAAACCCATCATAGTACTACAAAAGAAAAATATACATATAATAGATGACATGATGTGATTATCCTATTATGCCAAAATGCCAAAGTTTCCCAAAATAAAATATGAGGATCAATATTATACTCAACCGAAGTCCAGTACAATAGGTACTGTGTGTACAAATTGATATAGTAATAGTACGGATAATTTTGTCACCCCGTGCCGTGCCCAGTTCAATCAAATTGAATTTATATCTCAAAAGTGACATAACACAAGGACTGCGATCAGAGGGGCAAAGATACCCGATGCCTAATGACATCGAACTTCGCCCACACAAGCTTCAACCCGTAGGCAAGTGCACGCTAGCCGATGGTTATATCGAAATTCGTGTAACATCCAAGGACTGCGATCAGAGGGGCAAAGATACCCGATGCCTAATGACATCGAACTTCGCCCACACAAGCTTCAACACGTAGGCAAGTGCACGCTAGCCGATGGTTACACTTAATTCCATGTGTTTTCCTTCTCTAAGACGATTCATCACCAAACATATAAAATAGGAGAAAACTACAAGCAATGCGTAAGAATAAGTCAATTCGTCTCCTCATGAGCAGAGACGAAACTCCACCATCCGGCCAGATCAATGGGACATCATAACAACAAAAATAAAATCTGCCACCGCATCCTCGGCAGCCGTACTAGGCAAGTAGCTCCTAATGTAGGGGGGATAGCTCCCGAACCGTCTCCGAACTCGTGATCGGTCCGCACAAAATGTAAAATGATCGAAAATGATATACTACCAAGCTCATGCATATAATAATAATAATCCTAATAAGACCTCTAAGGGATCAAGTGATCCCTCAGCCCAATGACCCACGAACCGCCTCGCATCCCATACTACGAGAACGGAAAGCGATCATTCGGTCTTCTATCTCACGCTCACCGATGCACATGCTTAACTACAATAATATGTTGTCCTCTACGAGAAGAGGACAACTAGTATCCTAATATATTATTACTTAAATTACACTACTCCTAAGAAAGCATTAAATTTTCAAATTAGAAGGGGTTATGCAAATCCTACATTACAGTTCAGAAAGGATTAAGCATGCTCTAATGCAACTACAAAATTTAAAGTGCGGATGTCAGGTCAAGTGGTCGACTGGTGAGAGTACGCCACGAAAGAAAAATACAGATATCCCACACCTGATAGCTGTAGGGGTAGAAAGAACTAGCACTAGAAATCACCGCAATCAGCACGATCCTCGCCTGCTCCGGTGTAACCGTCAGCGGAATCAGACCACGGATCGAACTCGGTGTAGGTCGGCTGACCTGTAATTTAGTCGTAACTTAATTAGAGTCTACACTAGGTATTCGTAACCCTTATTACCCCGTTTGATTATTTTCACTAAGTGTTCGAATCTACTCAACCGGTTCGATCGATTTTATTCGATTCCGATTGAGCATAAAATTAGGTCAAGGTTGGTTTAATTTAATCTAATGAAATTTAAATATTCAAAACTTTTAACTTAAAGATATTACATATTTTTACAATAAAATAAATAAGATATAACCTACGTAATTTAATTTGCTATTATTAATTTTCTATTTAATCACTTGTAACATAACGTGTTTTCCTAACTAATTAGGCTACAAATAAATGTTAAATCTTAAGTACGTAGTTTATAAATATTAAGTACTTAATTAATATATCGTTTCTAAAATCGTACGTATTATTTTTACTAATTTGTGCGAGTCAATTAATTTAAATATAAATTCATACATGATTATCTAATTATTCTATTTAATAAAATTTTGTATTCGTAATGATTCGAAAGCGTTAATATGTTGTTAATTACTTGTCCTTTATTAATTAACAACATATTTTATTTATAAATTATTTACTTTATTTAAAACTACATTTGATTTAATCTAACATTTACTTAACATTTAAAATCCTAACTACTCAACTTTTTAATTAATTAAAAATTCTAATTAATCTACATGTGTTGAAATATTTTTATTGGGTGTGTTTCGGGATCATACAGGTGTCCATATAGGGTTGTATAGTATCTGTTCAAATTATGTTATGAACTCTCACTGAGGCATCAAGACCCGGACGGTATAATCATTTCCCGAATTAATTTAAGTTTACATAAGCATCCGGTTTTATTCGGTTACTTTATTAAAACCTAAATTTATTTTAATTCAAAGGCACATGTCAAATTCCTCTCTTTAAAATTCGGCCCAACATCCATTACTCAAATTCCAATTAATAAAAAGGCCCAAAGCTCTTTTTCCAATTAATCAAAGGCCCAAGCCTTCTTTTAAATAATCAAAAGGCCCAAATTCCATTCAACAAAATAATCTCAATATATATAAGGCCGGCCCATATTACTTAAATGCCAATTTTGCAATTTAGCCCCTCAAGTAATTTATTTCATACCAAGGTCCAACATTTCTCAATTCAACCCTCATATTTAAACCTTTTTACGATTTGGTCCCTGTCATTTCAAACCAATTTTGAGTCTTGGTACCAGTGGCAACACTGGGCTGGTACCAACTGGTACCAGCGTAGCATCACAACAATTATTGCTCAGGTATGTCAGAACACAAGAAAAGGCCGCAAGTCACACAAAAGAATCGGACTACTCATCCAGAGCACAAAACAAAGCACAGAAAAAGGGGTATAGTGCCAGCCTCAATCACCAGCCAACGAACCAGGTACAGCAAACAATCAAGAACAAAAAGGGTTTTAGTATCAATACCAGACAACAGTCGAGAAGGCAATCGAATCACATGGCACGATGGCCGCAATCACAGAAACAAGGCACAAGCCAAAATAGAAAGATTAAGTTTAGGGTTACCCGAAGAGAGGCAAGCCACCACAAGCACCGAATCAGCACAAAGCACCCAAAATCGCAGCACAACAATATTTCGGGTTTTTCTGGTAAAATCGCAGCACAACGAGTGACAGCACCAAGCACCACAACACAAATCGCAGCACACCACAATTCACAGCACCACAGAACAAAAATCGCAGCACCTCACAAATCAGAACCCGAAATAGAAGAAAGAGAGATGGTAGAGAGTAAAGAGAGAGATTGAGAGAAGGGGGTGTTCAGCGATGAAATCAAAGAGAGAAAGAGAGATATGTGCTCAGCGAAAAATCAAGGAGAGAGGGAGAGAGTGAAATAGAGAGGATGAGAGAGTGGAGATGAGAGACACTAGGGTTGCGGTTTTAACCGAGATAGCGAGAGAGAGAGAAGCCGCGAGACAATTCAAAGAGAGGATAGGGGGGGCAACCTCTGTCGCCAGCAGGAGAGAAAACAAAAACCTTCGGTGAGGTGTTCTGATTTCGCAGAGGAAGAAGGAAGGGTGCTGGAAGCCGTCTGGACTCAGTGAAGGAAACAAAAGGCGGTTTGAATGGAAGGGTGACTTTGAGATTCGTGCAGAACAATTTGAACGGTTCATTTTATTCTCAAATTAAAAAGGACTTCGTATTTACTTGTATTCTATGAGTCAATTACATCAATTTGCACATTTGAATAAAAACTGGCGTTTAAGTCTTGATACGAAAATTTAGATTGTTCTATGATGAATCTTATCAATTTATTCGTCCTTTCATTAACTATTTAAAATTATAATGGTTATTAATATTTTGCATTTCTTCCTTAAAATTTTATATTTGTACAAATAAATTCTAAAATATAAAATTCACTAATTAGTTAAATGAATCATTTTTATATAAGTTAGTTTATTTATTTCATTTATTAACCTTTAATTTCCTTGATTAATCAATTAAGGTTTTAATTTGTTGTCAATTTTAAATATCAAACTAATTAATTATCTTTGAATTTATGGATTATAACAATATCCGACCCGTTTACATCCCTACAGCAAGTTGACCACTTTAAACTCCAAATACAAGTTAATGAGATTAGATCTGAAATATAGACCCCAAAAATATTAAATATTAAATGTTACATAATCATTATGTTTATTTGATGGGATTCTAGGATGACCCCAAAATGGTAGGTGTATTCTAGGTATGGTCAAGAAGGGAAGTGGCTGTTAGATCTTGACCTGATATATGGAGCTTATTATAATGAGAATTTGCTTTAATTTATTTTTGGAAAATTTGGATAACACCCCTCACATGTTCCAAATTTATGAACAACTCACTTCAAACTTAATTTTCCATAAACAGAAATTGTACGGCAGCTTACTGTTGATGAATATTTAATTATTTATGATGGGTTATAAAGAGAATGCAATACAATAATTAAGAAATATTTTTTTTATTTTTAAAAAGGCACCCAAGATTGATAAATTAATTATTTAGTACAAACCTTGCTTTTTTTTGTACATGATAATATTGTGCGATAAAATTAATTAATGCACTTATATATTCTTTTAATAATTATTTTCTTATAAATAGTGTATGAACACTATGATTGATAACAAGCACTGTTCATGTAATTTAAAATTAATGTTTTCACTGGGATGTTTACATAATATATATGTGATCCGCAGGGACTGTCCTGCTCTGACAATTATATTGACTTTCTTGAGATGCTTATTTTAAAGCAATATATACTTATCCTTTTAATTTCACGCTTCTTATATACATGTGCCAGAATAAGATTTTGAATTTGGTTCAAGTGTGGACATGGATTTTGAGATCAAAACTTAATAACCTCTGTAAATGGTTAGTTTTACATTGCAATACATATTTTTTAATGTTTGGAACAGGTTCTAACCTTTCAGACCGGCACAGTGCAGAATATTTTTTGGAAACTAAAAAGTTAAATCTTCAAAAAAAAAAAATGATTGTTGCTTTTTTTTCTTGAAAAAAATAAAAATAGATGAAATAACACTAATAGCGTGGTCTCTTTCAAAAATAGACTGATGGAATTAATATATACTACAAGAACATGCGAGTATTTGTGAGGATAAAAATGCTCAGCTATGTCAGTATTCTCGCAGATAGTCTTGTCGGTAATAACATCTTTGGAAATAAAATTTGTGTCTACTTACTCTTGGTAATAGTATTTTTTTATCCTCAATAGATACTCACCGATTCTTATAGCGTGCATACACATCCGCACCGATAATGCGGCTCAAACAATTTTCTGGTAAAGATTAGGATCAATTTTCATAATGAGATTTAAAACCTAAAAAATATTGAAACCACACTATTAGTGTTGCCCGAAAACCTACACCTGGTGGAGCATCTATTTTTCAAACAAAAATAATAATCAATCTCTTTACCGAATAATTAAATGTTTAATTTCTAAAAAGAATTCCACAGTGCATGCTCAATTAAGAATTAAAGATTTATGAACAAACTCGTGACAAACCCACGTATTATTTTTTTACAATTAGCTATCTGTTATTTTCTGAATCTGTATCCTCCCAGGTATCTGACTCAAGCAAATTACAAACAAATGGTTCAGATTAATTTCATTTGGACCAAAGTCAATCCGGCATGTATAGAAACTATTGGAGGTCCGTTTTGAGATTCATGCCAAGTTAAAATAACTAATCTGGACTGTCCGTTTGTATTTTGCTTGAGTCTGGTACCTGTACCTGGGGTGATCCGAATTGTTATTTTCTACCATCGATCAAAAGCTACAGATAAAATATAACATGCAGGATCGCAACACCATGTCACATATTGGTCACTTAATTTAATTTGACCCCCAAAAAATTTATCTTAATTAAAAATGTTGCACGATCCCTAATCGATACTAAGATATTATAATAAGAAACTTTTAAAACGAAAAAAAGGTTCACAACTATATTGCTGGAAATTTTGCCTCATAGAAGCTCGCATGAAATTCTTGTGACAATTATTATTCAAATTATTGCATTATTACATTGTTAATAACATAATATCGTAGAAAATTTTAGTATTATAATAGTTAATATTTTACATTAATTATATATCGTAATTGGGCTAGTTAAATTTTCGTTCGTATTCTTATGCGATACTAGTGTGGCAGGGGTCCGGATCCCTAAAGTAATTCAATCTTTGGGTTTTGAATCGAGACAGCTCGATTCGAATTCGTCGTCGGGATGTGTGCACTCACTTCGAAAATAAATTTTTGCGGATTCGAATCGGACAATCTCGATTCAAAACTCAAAGATTGAGTTACTTCACTGAATCTGAATTCGTGTGGCAGGGCGTAGCTACTTTGACGGGGATGAAATTGATGCAGAGGGGTCAATCGGTCCAAGAAACATGAGATGAATCATGGTCGCAGATTCGATCAACCTCAGGTCGTGTGGAGAAAAAGGTATGGGCAACATGATTTTTGGCAACAATATGGTGTATTTGGAAGCAGAGAAACACACAAGGGTATTCTGTGATAAAATTGTTGAAGAATGCAATCTATGGTTGAAGTGGTGCAACAGTCGGAGAATTAGAGCAAGCTGATGAAGATATTAATTTTGTGCTGTAGATTGAGAGCAATTTAACAGCACGCCTTAGGGCCCCTTGATAGTCACTAGTCACTATCAAGTCTATAAAAAAAAAAAAAGTCGTTCGCATTGTTCAAACTATGATGAACACTTTACACAAATTTAGTTACCATATGTTAATACATGACTGATACTGTATGAATTTGGTTGGTTCGTAAACTTGTATTAACTATTATCAAATAACTTGAGGGTATTAAATAGTCTCCCTTCTTTTATCTTCTAAACCCGTCCTCCTAATTATTTTACTATTTATAAATAGAGACGGTCTAACAACCCCCCGTTATGTGCGCGTTTCTACATCTCTAGTTTTGCATGCGCAGTTTTAAACATGATCAATTTTCATTACCCCCACCATTACCACATCTTATTTTATTTGAATAATTCTCGAGCACATGTAACTTTTATTTATCCAAATTTTATGTTAAATGTACTAAAAAAATATTGAAAAATAAAATTGTTGATGTGTTCTAAATATTTTAGATATGATTAAATTTGATTGATTGTTTATTATAAAGTCATTAAAACTCCACTGCTAATAATTTTAAATAAATTGATGAAAAATTAAACGACTTTTAAATTGACCCAAATATTGATACACATGTCTTGTCTAATTAACTGAAACACACTACAAATTTTATTTTATTTTAATTTAATTTAAATAAGAGATTTACTCGGAACACCACATTTTAATGATGAAAACTTTTAAATTATTTTTTACCGTCTAATAAATTCAGGATAATTCTGGAAAATTAAATATAATGAGTTACGCTTTTATGGTACAAATCTTATAAATAAAATAAGAGAAGGAATGTCTTCTATTTGTCAATCTAGTTAGGAAACTTTCTTATCAAATAATTTTTATCCAATTAAATTAATCACGACCGTCCAATTTTTTTTTTTTTTTGATATATCGAAACTCCCTCTTTATTTATTTTTAAATATACGTATCGTAAAAATGAATGTAATAAAAAAATTGAATGTAAGTACATTAATTATTGAATTTCAAAAAAAAAAAAAGTACATTCATTATTCTTAGTTTCACATTACAGGTGGAAACTGCAAGAGAACATTGGCTTAGTGGTAAAGTGATAAGTATTTGATCTATCTGCTTTTGTACGGGAGTGAGATGCAGTGATTTTTATTTGAATAAAATGGAAATTCCTTTATATCATTGAATAAAAATTTTAAGTAAATGACAGGGTTCATGATACAAATATAAGCTTTTGGGCCTATGAAGTTTATATTGAAATTAAACTTGCATAGGGCATCTACATTCATAATATTAGATTGAAATTACGATAAAAATAATTGAAATTAAATTAAAGTAATTTCAAAAGTACTGCACTCATGCAATTTTGATTGTTTTTAGCATTGAAAAATTCCGTACACCATAAATTAATTTATGAGATGGATGAGCGAACAAAAATTAATATATTTACTAACATGGTGTTTTAAAGTAATTTTATTAAAAGAAATCTTTCTATTTATGAAATTATCAAAGAAGATTTTACAAACCTTTGTTGTTAACTTCTTTTTATTTGTTCAACAATTCTAAAGACACGGTTCAATTTTAATAATATTTTTTTGCATCATTAGTTTGTTACCCAGAATTCCAAAATGATGTGACGCCAAATTGTTAAACTTAGTCCTATATCTTAAAAAAGGAAAGAAATTATCTAAACCGAAATAAATTGATCGTCAAAGTCAAAACCAAACTTGAAGAGAAAGCAAACCAAAATTACTGGGTTAAAATTTCATGCACCAAAATATTTTTAAATAAGGATTGGACCATGGTGGTAAAAATTAAGCACTGATCTTGGATGTAAGCAGGGATAATGGAAATGAAATGGTCAAAACTCAAAAGGAAGCAGGATAATTGGTTGCATCCCACCTCGGATTTTTTTTTAAAACCATAATTAAAATAATTAATTTTAAATAAACAACATGATTGCGGCTAGATTTACAAAAACCATCAAAACCGAATTGCCAATTCGGTCCGACCGCATTTTTTTCCTCCGGACCGAATTGGCAATTCGGTTTGGCTGTTTTTCACAGTTCCCAGGATCTTCCTGTGTGGCCTTGCGTGTAATTTCGCCCGGACCGAATTGCCAATTCGGTCCATTTTTTTTTTTTTTAAGAGACAAATCTAACACTGAAATAAAATGTGATTATCTAAATAAAGTTACAACAAAGTTACAACGATCAATTTTTTCATTTTCAAAGTCCAAATCGTCGATCCAAACCGTTCAACATGATTATTTAAATAAAATGTGATTGCAGATCAAATTTTACATTTTTTTGAATTTTTTACTATTTATTAAGATGGGTACAAAATTCAATGGTCTGAATATGACTATTTTTTGTAAAATACTTAATAAATAGTAAACAAATTCAAAAAAAATGTAAAATTTGATCTGCAAGCACATTTTATTGTGGAGATCATGTTGAACGGTTTGGATCGACAATTTGGACTTTGAAAATGAAAAAAATGGTTGTTGTAACTTGATCCCTCCTCTTTTAGTATGAATATGCTAATATATGTCAAATTTTGCTCATCTCTAAAAAAAAAAAAAAAAAAAAACTGGACCGAATTGCCAATTTGGTCCAGGCTAAAAAAACCTCTGGACCGAATTGGCAGTTCGGTCTGGCCTACAACCGGTGAAAAACAGCCAGACCGAATTGCCATTTCGGTCCAGAGAAAAAAAATCCTTCGGACCGAATTGGCAATTCGGTTTTGATGGTTTTTGTAAATCTGGCCGCAATCATGTTGTTTATTTAAATTTAATTATTTTAATTATGGTTTTAAAAAAAAATCCTCCCACCTCAGAACAACAAATTGGTTCACAGATTAATAAAAAATAATAAATTCCCAACAAAAATAAATTTTAAACTTAATAATATAAAATATGAATGAGCGATCCAATCAGGATTCATTTCCTAACCCAACATGCATGTGACTGTCAGCAGCAATCCCAAGGCCTGTCATAGAATAATCTTCACCTTATTTAATTACACCATCCATTTATTAATACAATGCCTAGTTCATATTCCCTGAAATTCACATAAATTTCAGTCATCTGCAATTTGGTATCCTACAAATCAGGATGCTGAGGATGCTGTTTTACAAATATAATACTATTTTTCAATAAAAAAATCAATAATTTTTTTTTTCTGCACTTTTGACACTTTTGTCTTTATATGCTTCTCAGATAATGTAACAAAATTACAAGATTTATAAACAAATGTTCTGATCTGTCTTTTACAATTTCCAAGCGGATTGCAATCAGAATTTTACTAATATATCTGGTTAGTAATCATTGAACTTCTGACGCTTTGATTTTACAATTACATAGGATTCTGGAAAAGTAAAATTTGAGGACAGTATCTAACATTTACTGCCAAATTACCAAGGTGAACAATTTGAATGTGCACAGTGCATGGCTATTCTAGCGTTAGTTAGATCAAGAGTTTTAGCTATTAAAAAGTACAATTAATTCATTGACTTAAATTGCTATTTTTGTTGAATACATTTACTCAGACCTAATCAAATAGATAAATTTAATATGAACAATCAAATTTTTGCACATCAAAGTCCTCCAAAATATTACATCTTTGGAAATTAATACTTACGTTGTAAGTAATTTTAAAATTGTGCTTCAGAACTATCTCATTACAAAAATAGAAAAGAAAAAGAAGAGGAGGAAAGAAGGCACCGAATTCACTTCTTGTGCATCCCAAATCGGAGGTTATAAAATTGTTATGTTTCACTTAAGTTTCCGATCGGACCTTTGATTCCTCTATTTCCCTCTCTTAGTCTTTTTACACATCAAAATGCACCTACCATGAATCCACATTTGTCAATTTAATACATTTATTTTAAAATAATAATAATAAAGTTTGTATATGAGATGCCTTGATGTGAATCAAAAGTTAATCATCAACATAGTAGTTTAAAAAAAATGTTGCCTAAAATCAATAGTTAATTGGGGGAGAGAGAGAAAGAAGAACACTAATTAACCCTAAAATAGAAGATCCAGCTCGCCTCCAATCAAGCAAACTTTACTTGTAGTGGGGTTGGTTGATTTTTCTCTCCTGGGGAAGGTTAAAGGATCTTTTCCAGCACTGGAAAAAGTTAGTCAATGGAAACAGTGTAAAACAATGGAAAAGCAAAGTGTGCGGTTGAAGCAAAATAAGTTACTCCTTTTTTCTTTTCTTTTTCTTTTATTCCTTGGCTTCATTCTAAAGATTTTGAAGCAGAGAAACAAACAACCTCAGAACAGTACACACTCTTACTGTGTACTATTTTGCCTGTGTGTTGTCACTTGTCAGTGTCGTTGTGCACATTTGATTACCTAGCGAACAGTAAAACATGAAAAGAAGATAAATATTTTTTTTTTCTGTTCCACTAGAAAAAAAGTACAATAAACATATTGAAAACTTGTCAACAAAATTTGAAATTTCCTATTCACTTTAAGCTAGTATTTACTGAAGAGTGAGGCTATGGTACTATGGATAGCACGGATTGGTCCGTGCTACGGCTTAATATTTGAGTTTTCAAAATTCTAACGGTCAATCCGAATCATTCAACGTGATTATAAAATGAATATGTACTTGCAAACCAAATTTTATATTTTTTCGATTTTTTTACTAATTTTTTAGATAGGTAGAAAATCACTGATTTCCACCTATTTAAAAAAATAGTAAAAAAATTTGAAAAAATATAAAATTTGGTTTGCAAGTACATATTCATTTTATAATCATGTTGAACAGTTCAGATCGACCGTTAGAATTTTGAAAACTCAAATATTGAGCCGTAGCACGGACCAAACCGTGCTATGCATAGTACCATAGCCTCACTCTTTATTGAATATCAAAGACAAAAACATTCAGTGATATTCTATTCACTTTTAAGTTATGCCAAACTTCATTTAGTACTGGTATCTTTTGTGGGGGAGCCACATTGAACTAGAATCAAGCACTACATTGAACCAGGAGTAATGTATATATCTCTGAATATTGAAAATCAGATATTTATCTATGTATAATGGAGTTGTTATCTACCTCTGGAGAAAATTTTGCCTACTCCTAAACAATTCACAGATTGAATTAGCTAATTCAAGACAGTCTGAACCCGTTAGTTGTATCAGTAAAAAAAATTGTTTACTCTTCATAAAAATCTTGACTACGCTCATGAGCATATTATTCCAACCAACTGTTGTAAAAGTGATGACAGTTTGCTGAAATTATTGCACATGAATCATTGGATCAAGATAAAAAAAAGATTTATCTGATAAATTTTCACCTTAATTTTTTGAAATTATTGCACACGAGTCATTGGATCAAAATAAAAAAAAGATTGGATTTGAATAATTTTCAACTCAATAAAAATCAAGACGTGATCTACATCGTTTAATTTTTGATATAATGGTTCAAATACTGCGTTTTAGATACTGTGTTCATTGAGAATTAGTTTCATGTATGTTCTAGTAATTTTATCCACAATAAAAAATAATTTTATCCATTTTTTGTTTTTTTGCTAAGATTCGTGAGTAAATATTAAATAAACTTATATTTTACTCTCAACCTATGTAAAAACAAAGAAGTAAACATACTAACAAACTACAACTTTGCATTATACGATAAATATAGAAAATATATACACTATTGTTCTTATTGCTTCAAAAAATTACTGTTTTAATTAATATTTTGCAACTTGTTGCATAATTAAATCTTGTTGTCATTATAAAAAATCATACAATGAAATGACTGATTAAAAATTTATTATACTTATAATTTTTAATTTATTATTGTTTCATAGGATAATAAACACAATATATTATTATCCGATAAGTTAATAAAAAAAATTTATACTTGTCATATAGATTGATAATCAAATAAATTGCTTTCATTAAAATCCCAAAAAACAAGTTGCTGACGTCACAGATGAATATAGGCTCCAAATTTATTTATTTATTTTGGATTTTAAATAATGGGATTCAAACACGGGGAAATTTGACTTAGTGCATGCTCTGGACACCACTCCAAGAGCAAATGCGCAATGGAGAATGCGTATAAATACTTCCATTATATAAAGGCCATTGAATAGGAATTTCTCAAAAAATTGAATCCAAAGCATCCACCTCTCTGCACTCTTGCTACGACCTTGAAAACCTCTTCCCTAATTCATAGTCAAATTGAATACAATTTATAATTCACTAAAGAACAGTATTCTCTCTTTTTTCAGGAGAGAGATTCAAGGGAAATGTGACTCAATCAGGATGGAGCTAGATGTAAAATATGTCAGGAACCTTTTCTTTTAAAGCAATAAAATATTTCATGTACTTTTACCAAAGAGAAGGAAAAAGGAAAAAAAAAAAAAAAAAAGGGTGTGTGCCAAGTCCCAATAAAATGCATCAGCTAACAAAGTATTTTTTTTTTTTTTGAAAATCCCAGGCAGTGGCTGCCAGGTACTGGTATTATAAGAAAAGAGTTGTACAGGGGCCGGTACTTACACGGCATAGTTAAGACATCCCAAAAACATAGTTACAACAGAACCCAACGAACTATTGAAAAAATAAAATCGGCACCCTGTCATCAGCATTTCCCAGTGTTGTTGATGTGGTAACTCTCTAATTGGATTACGGTTCACACACAGTGTTTCTCCCAAAGGGTAGCTTCTCTAATTATCCAATTGGCAACAACATCGACCGGCATTCTTCTTCCCTCAAATATAAGTGAGTTCCGACTTCTCCAGATGGCCCAGCAGACGCAAGAGAAATATACGTTCCATCTATTACGCGATTGCCTTGGAACTTGAGATGAGATTCGCCAAGAGTCCGAGACAGAACCCGCCACAATGCAAAACGTGCCACCGACCTGCTGTTCTACCCTTTGCCAGACTTGGCGTGCATATGTGCAATGTAAAAACAGGTGATGGTCCGATTCCAAGTGACCCTCAGAACACATCACACAAGATGTGTCACCATGAAGTAAATTCCGATGCAACAGTACGTCCCTCGTGAGGAGTTTGCCCATGATTAGGAGAAAAAGAAAAATCCGGACTGTGGGAGGCACTTTGAACTTCCAAATCATGGCAAATTCCCACTTGATCAGACCCCCTCCCATTTTAATTTTGTAAAAAGAGTTAGCACTATACGTACCAGAGGCACTCCAGTTCCATTTCAATTTGTCAGACGCCTCATTAAAATTAGGAAAGTTACCTTGAAGACCCCTTTCACAAGCCAGACGGAGTGAGATTGCATGGTGTCGCTGCCTAGACCCGGTATCCGCCAGTGCGGTGGACTCCCACCTATCGTACCAGTAAGATATGGACCGACCATCCCCGATCTGCCAAGAGGTAGACCAATCGAAAAACTGCTTGATTCCAATTAATTGCTCCCAAAAAAACGAACCCCGTTTAGACCATAAGGTGGGGCCTGCCGAGTGTGTACCCTGCCATCTTATGTTAGAGATCAATCTTCACATGGATTGCTGGTCATGGTACCCTTTCCACCACCAACGGAGCAGCAAGGATAAATTTCGAGTGCTCAGTTCCGGAATTCCTAACCCTCCCCATATTCGAGGCAAGCAAGCCATATTCCAATTACATAGAGAAATCGGTCTGCCGGTTTGTCCCGATTTTCCCCAAAGAAAAGTGCGACATACCTTTTCCATTCTCGCTATAACCCATTTAGGAAGTTTGAAAGAAATCATGAAGTATATAGGGATGGTCATGAGCACCGATCGAATGAGAACGAGTCTCCCTCCTCTACTTAGCAATCTTGCTTGCCAGCCTTGCACCCTCCGTTCCACCTTCTCAATAAGGGGTAAGAAGAGGTCTTTAGTCGGTTTCCGGATGGTTAAGGGCAGGCCAAGGTAAATCGTGGGAAAGGCAGTTTGGGAGCAGCCCATAATAGCGCGGATCAATGAGGTATCCGCGTGAGGAACATTGAGAGGAATGTAACAGCTTTTTGAGAAATTAACCCGAAGGCCGGAGGCCGAGCAGAACAGTCGCAAGATGAGTTTGAAGGAAATCAATGTGTCAACATCAACCTTGGCCACCACAGCCGTATCGTCGGCGTATTGGAGCGCAATGATTGACTCGCCAAGCCTGTTAGTTAGAGGAGAATTGAGAATGGAATTCACAGCTTGAATCATCCTTTGGAAAACATCAACAGCTATGTTGAATAGCATGGGCGAAAGCGGGTCTCCTTGGCGGAGACCCCGCTTATGCTTGAAGGGTGGCGAGAACTCCCCATTAATGCAAATTCTGGAGGTGGATGTTGACCAGATTAGCGAGATCCAGTGAAGCCATTTTGTGGGGAAACCTCTACCATGCATAACCTGAAGCAGGTAAGGCCATTCAATGGTGTCGAAGGCTTTTTTAAAGTCAATTTTCGCGAAAACCGCCGGATGCCCCAAACTGTCGATATGGTGAAGTAGTTCCCGAGTGGTGACAAAATTCTCCGAAAGTTGGCGGCCATGGACAAAGGCAGTTTGGTTGGGCGATATCAAGTCGGGAAGAAAATTTCTCAGTCGGTTTGAGAGAACCTTCGATATTAATTTTGGAATGAGGCTAATGACACTTATTGGTCGAAAATCAGCCGGAGTGATTGGCTGGTCTGTTTTGGGTATCATCACCAGGTTTGCATCATTGTACTGAGATAAGTCGAGCGCTCCATCATAAAAGAGAGAGAAGAGTTGAAGTAGGCTATCCTTTAATTCTTCCCAATAGAGCTTAAGGAACTCGTTAGGGAGGCCATCCGGACCGGAGGCCTTATTATTGGCGAGTTGTTTGACAGCCACATGAATTTCAGTGATAGTGAAAGCTGAACCCAGTGAGTCTAGGATGGGGTTGTTTGGATACAGAGCAGACACATCGAAGGGGGTAGATGCTGTGCTATCACCAAGTATGTCTCTCATGGAGTTATAAAAGATTTGAAGAATCTCAGCCGGGTCAGTAACAGTAACCGAACCATGACTAATTTCTTTAACCGAGTTTCTTCCCAAACGAGACGATGCAACTGCATGGAAGAATTTAGTGTTGTGATCTCCATGTTTGAGCCATTGACATCGCGAGCGTTGCTTCCATTTAGCTTCAACATTGCATGCCAAATGAAACGCCTCTTCTCGAATAAGGATTCTTGTTTGAAATTCTTGTCTGGTTAGTTCTCGGGTTTCCTCAATTTTGTCCAGATCCAACAGCGTTTGCCTGTGCTGCTGAAGGTGTTTTTCTATGTGGCCGAAAGATTCAGAATGCCACAGCTTTAATGCCCTGTGTAGGATTTGAGTTTTTCGGTGGAAAGTCTTCAATGTCATCGGCTCCTGATTATGCTGCCATAAATTCTGAACCATGAGTCTCGGCCGCTGGTACTTCAACCAGAAAAGTTCAAGCTGAAATCTTTTGGCCCTTTGTTGGACTCCCTGGCAGGTCAGGATTAAAGGGGTGTGGTCTGATATCAATACTTCGAGTGCCTGTAATTTAATGATCGGGTATGATACCGACCACTCGGGAGAGATGAAAATGCGATCAAGTTTGGAGAAAACTGGGCTTGGCCGTTTGTTAGACCAAGTGAAGGATCTGTTGCTGAGAGGTACATCATGAATCCCAACTTCAGAAATGAAATCATTGAAAAATGTCATTAGGCGGAAACTGCTCAATGAAGCCGATCTATCCGTGAGCCACCTAACGAGGTTGAAGTCCCCTGCCAGCACCCAAGGATTGTTAGAGATGGCGGCCACGAATCTTAATTCAGCAATGAACGCCGGCTTGAGCGAGTCATCAAATGAGTAATTGCCAACCAAAGTAACAAAAGTAACAAACCTAATTGAGAAAGAAGGATTTATTGCATAAATGCTTGATGCACAAAAATGCTTACACAAATGAGTAATTGCCAACCGCTGAGACAAAATTTTAACATATAATGTAGTATAAATATAATATTATTTATTCACTAGCATGTAATGTTAAAATGAAAGGATATAATTGCTAAATTGAACGGAGATGTAATTTTTCTAACTTTAATAAAAAATTTTGAAATGTTTTTATGACTTAGAAGAGGAAAAAGTTGCAAATATATAAAAGTTTCACTATAGTTGACAACAAATTTGAATTCTCAAGTACAATTTAAGTTTCATTTAGAGTGAGGCTACGGTACATTGCAATGCGCGGATCGGTCCGCGCATTGAATTTATATTATGTTTTCAAAATTCAAATAATTAATCCGAAACCGCTCAAAATTATTATCATATGAAAATATACTCAGAGATTAAATTTTATAATTTTTGGAATTTTTTTACTACTTTTTAGGTAGGTAGAAAATTACTACTCTCGGATTGTTCATAATTTTTTGATCAAGTGATTTTCTAATTGTCTAAAAAAATAGTAAAAAATATTCAAAAAAATATAAAATTTGACCTCCAATTATATTTTAATATGATAATAATGTTGAATGATTCGGATTGTAGCCTCACTCTTTCATTTATCTTAACTTCTAAATTTTACATCATGCTATATACCAATTAAATAGTTCAACTTTTATCAATTTTACTTACTAAATATTTTTTTTAAGAGAAAATTTACTAAATCTTGCTAGAATTGTTTAGACACTCCACAAAGAATTCAGATCCAGTCATATAACTGATCTAGTAAAATGAGATTTGGACTGTATATTTAATTTAGTACAAATTTAAAAACCTCCATAAATCTAATACAGGTTCAAAAAAATTTACTGGCTGAAATTAATTCAGAAGAGGAGATACTCTTTCCTCCACAACTGTTTGAAGGTGGATGTGTGGTACATTTGCATGTACGTATAGCATTTAATAGCATGGCGACGTACTCTGTGGCCAATAGGAGTGATATTAAAGAGGGAAAGCGAACTGTTAAGCATCCTTTTGTTCCCTTCTCCCTCCAATTAATGATTGGTGATCTCAATTAACTTATCACAAACAACATCTGCTTAGGGATTAGCACTCAGCACTCCATTATATTTAGAGGGATGCTTCTATTGGCATAAGGACCTATTTGTAAAATGAGCATATTTTCATTTTCAAAGTTCAAACAGTCGATCCGACCGTTCAACATTTTCTCCATATTACAATGTACTTGGAGGTCAAATTTTACATTTTTTTTAATTTTTGTACTATTTATTAAGTATTTTACAAAACTAGTCAAATTCAGACCATTGAATTTTGTACCCATCTTAATAAATAGTAAAAAAATTCAAAAAAATGTAAAAATTGACCTCCAAGTACATTGTAATATGCGGAAAATGTTGAACGGTCGGATCGACTGTTTGAACTTTAAAAATGAAAATATGCTCATTTTACAAATAGGTCCTTATGCCCATAGAAGAATTTGCGTTATATTTATGCCCAAACAATATAACATAAACAATACATATACAGCAATATATATATATATATATATATATATATATATATATATATATATATATATATATATATATATAGAGGAGGGTTCAAATGCCTCCATTTTTCATGCCTCCACCATGCCTTCATTTTTAAAAACTTTAATAACTCAAAATTTAAAACTAAAAAATCAAAATAAAACCGTTGGATATGATCTACATCATTTTATCTATGCAAGTATAAAAAATTATGACATTTCAATTTTATTTTGGTTGTCATCAAGAGCTTGCAAAAAATGTACTAATGTGGATAATTTCTAGACGTTGATTTTTCAACTTATTGATTCACATAAAAACAAAATCAAAATGTGATAATTTTTTATGAACACATAAATAAATTGATGTAGATCATATCCAACTGTTTTATTTTGATTTTTTTGGTTTTAAATTTTGATTTATTAAAGTTTTTAAAAATGTAGGCATGAAAAATGAAGGCATTTGAACCCTCCTCATATATATATATATATACACGTTTAATAAAATATAACACCATAAATGATAAATCTCCATTCCAGTAGAAAGATTATACATACATACACCCCCCTTCACCTCTCCTGCCCTACTTCCCTCTCACCTCACCTCACCTCACCCCATCCTCACCTCTTCACCTCTCTCTCTCTCTCTATACTCCTTTTTTTCATGGCAGAAAAGCTGTCTTAGAGCCCATAAAGATTTGTAGATTGCTAGGAGCCAGAGCCCCCATTTTGATCTGCTGAGGATAAATCAGGTCACCTCTCTACTAGATAAACAAGTCAAGTTCCTCTCTCACTCCTTTTCTACTTAAAAGGAGAAAACCCACTCTGTTCTCACATTTCTCCTCAGCAACCACAAAAAGAAACTCAGCTTTGGTCCAGAGTTGAGAATAGTGTTTTCTTTTCAAATATTAGGAGAGATCTTAACAGCACTGAGCAAAGAAAGAAGGAGATCTCCTCAACTCTACACTGAATTCTCCTACATTGCATGAAAATCTTACTTATCTCTGAGAATTATCCCTTGGTACTTCTATTTACTTTGCCAATTGAGTGATTTCCTCCTTGAAAACCAAGAAATCGGTGCTAATTTCAAAAATGAACTGTGGAGAGTCAAGTGAGCTGCCTCATTGTTTTTTAAATCTCAATTGGGATCAATCCATAGATCCAAATTCCCAATTAGACTCAGCACTCAACTCAATTGTCTCTTCTCCAGCACCAAATCGTATCGCACAACCCGAAATCTCGTCTCAGTCTCACTATGTCGGTACCAACGGCACAATTGGTACAAGTACTGGGTCCCTTACTTCACCTCCCCCAGAGCTTAACCTCTCAATGGGGGGAGGCAGAGCGGGTCTCATGCCCATGTTGCCAAATCTTGTACCAATGAACCACATAGACCAGTTCCAACCTGATTCTGGTTTCAGTGAAAGGGCTGCCAGACTCTCTTGCTTTGACGGGCGGAACTATCCTGGGTTTATGACCCAATTTGATTTAACATCCATTAAGGATCAAAGGCCAGAAGCTGGACTATTAGGTGGTGGACAAGTGACACAATTGCTTGATAAATCTCAATTGGGGTTCAACAATGCTGTTAACGGGCGTGACGAGTCATCGGTATCAGACCCGGTATCAGGTAGCGGTCAAATTGGGTTACCGGGTCCATCAGATAACGGTGTGAGAAAGAGAAAGGCATCAGCAAAAGGAAAAGGGAAAGAGACACAAAAGGTACGTGGAAAAAGTGGCACTAAATGGATCTTTAATTAGGGGCATTTTTGTAATTCTTCTTACTTAGCAACACTGAAAGGTTAAATAATTCATGGTGTTATGATCGGCTCTTTATTTTTATTTTTTTTAATTTCCTCATAAGATAAGGTCCTTTTCATATATTTAAAATGGTGGGTTTTTTATATTATTAGTAGTGCAGGGATTTGGTTCAAATTTCTCTCTTATAATTCTTTTTATCAAAAACAGTGGAATTTTTTTAATAATTGAAATTAAAATTTTGCCGCATTTACTCGCACCTTGATTTCATGAGCAGAAAATTGAAATTAATCAAGTAGAAGCTAATTAGGAACTACTTAGCTCTCAAATTCTAGATTGAACAAAACTGACGAATAGACAAGGAAAATTACCTGCAATCCTGCATGAGGCAATTAAGTATTATTTCCAATTTTCAATTAAACCCCAATTTAAGCATAATGAAGCTTCATAGCCCTCTCAGATTAGGAATCAGCATCAGTTCAGGCCAATTTATCTCAATTGAGCATCCATTGTTTATATTAGCCTCACATAGTACTGAATTTTACTTGTTCATACTCAATGGACAGTTTATTTTCAAATTGGCACAAGATCTGATATTGTATTTCTTTTATTCTAAAGGTTTCAGAGGATAAGGGATCAGATACAAAGAGATGCAAGTCGGTGGAGAGTTACGGGACACAAGAAGAGGGAATTAAGCCCAAATCAGAACCAAATGGGAGTGTCAGTACTGGTACAACAGAGAAGGGCAATGGTGCCAAGAGCAAAGGAAAGGATACTGGTACAAAATTACCTGGGCCTCCCAAGGATTACATTCACGTTAGAGCTAGAAGAGGCGAAGCAACTGACAGCCACAGCTTAGCTGAGCGAGTATGTTTTTAAAAATATATTTTCGAATTGCTCTTGTATTTTTATGATCAATGAAGATAATTTTCTTCTTTTATGTTTTTGTTTAGGTTAGAAGAGAGAAAATTAGTCAGAGGATGAAGTTATTGCAAGACCTTGTACCGGGTTGCAATAAGGTGACAATTCTATGCTTTGTTTACAATTTCATTCTTTTAAGATATGCAAGCCCTCTTATGTAAAATATTCAAATGAATCCTTTTTAAATCAATCACTGCACTTTTATCAAGGTTATATAGGATTCCATTTGCAATGTTTTGAGAGTTCTATTGGTTTAGAGTAATTTTAATACATTTTGTTGGCCGATGTAGGTAGTAGGCAAAGCAGTAATGCTAGATGAAATCATAAACTATGTGCAATCGTTGCAACGGCAAGTTGAGGTATGTATTAAATCTCTTCTATATACTTGTTCAGATTCAAAATATAGATATCTATAATTTTTATGTTTAACTTTCTGAATTTCTCTTTTTTTTTAATATCTGTGATCAGTTTTTATCAATGAAGCTGGCGACAGTGAACCCCCAACTAGATTTCAACAATTTACCGAGCCTCCTTACCAAAGATGTAAGTTTCGTGTTTTAAAAGGAAAACAATAATTCAGATGATGCGTACTAGTATTATACAATAGTAACATGATCGTTGAATAAGAAAGGCACACTAAACAGAAATTTACTGTACCTAAATTGAGAAAAGGAAATGGAAACTTTACTAAAGTATAGACCGAACTGTACATGAAGTTAACATCTTTTTTATTGGTATATGCAATTTTCTTTCTACTGAAGTAGGTCCCTGAGAATTTTTTGATTTCATGACCAACCTTATTCTGTCTTGTACTCATCAGCTTTGTTTGTTTATATTTGTTGTGGATGTGTGAATTCAGATGCAACAAGCATGTGCTCCATTGTTGAATTCATCATTTCCACTGGACACATCTGGTTCGGCCTTACCATTCACTAACAGCCAACAGCAAGCGAATCCCCTCCATTTTGTTTCCTCCAGTCCCTCTTCAGTTGACCCCCACAACACTATGCACCCTTTCTTTAATGCTATTACAGATGCTGCTTCTCAGGTAAACATTGTATAATTTGTGATAAGTTTTCTTTTCTTACTTTGGGGGTTATATGTGATATTTTATTGCTTTCTAGGATACTGATGAAATTTTGCCTATCAGTTGTTAATTACTTTTTTTTTTTGGTAGCTTGGGGCGTTTTGGCACGATGATCTGCAGAATGTAGTTCAGATGGATATTAGACAAAATCAAGAAGAAATTCCTGTATCCTCTCAAGCCTTCAACGGTGTGTTACATACGACTTTTTTTTTTCTCTCTGTTTAAAAAACTTCCAATTTAGTACCTTGGTGTGTTAATATTAAACCTTGCTTATAGATTTTTTATGTTATTGTTAAAATTATGTAGGTTCAATTCAACAAGCTCATATGAAGATGGAACTTTGAAATCCTAAATTCCTTATTCAGAGCTTAATGCTTCTGTGTACATAGAGATGAGATAGAGAGATGAGAGAGGAATGATCATGTAATGATTCAGCTAACCACCTATGAATTTAAGTAAATTCCCCGTTTAATCGCTACTTATTTTTCAGGATATTGTTATTCTTTGGACAATCTACGTACCAATTATAGATGTGTAATATTCTGTTGTAGCTTAGTATTATTGTTACATATTTGGTGGTATGTTAGAAAAATAACCACCGAAAAATTAGAAACTTAAACAAGATAATATTGGTTGTCTTATTACAACTTTTTTTTTTAATATTGTCAGTTATTAGTGCTATTATTGAATTATACTCTGCTTATTTTTTTTCTATTTTTCACTGAGGGAAGCAACATTCAGTAATGTCAAGTGTATAGAATTACTAATTTTAAGTGATATATGCACCTGATCAGAACGCAATCCATGACGACATTGTGAAACTTACAGCATGCCCCAACATCATTGGATTTTTTTGAGGGATTATTTATGACATGTTCTTTAGCCTTTATCTATAACTGAAAATGTTTATATTTAACATACAACTTGTTCATATATGATCTTGCAAGTGTTTATATCTAACGTGCAAATCGTTCGTCATTTTTTTTTTCTGAATAATTAGAAGTTATTTTTTTTGTTTAATAAATAAAAATATATTTGACTTTTTATTCTTAGTGACAAAAGGTATAACCTTTTAATATCAAGTATATTCAGTTCAAAAGAATATATCAATACATGTAGAGTGCAAATAAAAAGTACATATAAGAATTGCAGTTATCACTTCTCTTAGTTTTATTAAGACAACTAGCTCTTGTATGTTGTATCGATATAGCTCATTCCCTCTGTAATTTGTAAAATCAATTTGGCACACACATCTGGATTGTGAAATTCATACTGGATGGTCTTGATTGATTCCGATCCGAATCCGAACAAATCCGGTATGAGTTATAATTTACGGGGTCCTTTAGTATTCCTGCAAATTCTGATTGGACGGTCTGGATTCAAATTCAAATTTTGAGTTACATCAAGGGATCCGAATTTCATGACAGATGGGGTCAGGATTCCCAAAGTAACTCAAATTTTGAGCTTGAATTCAGACCGTCCGATTAGAATCCGTACAAATATTAAAGAGAGAAAACACACTGGCTAGTCATTTACTGTTATAACTGTCACTTTTTTTTTTCTTTTGAAAAATTGAGGTGGTAGTAGGCCAGATGCCTAGCTACCAAAATACTAATTAATTAGAGAATACATTTACAAAAGGAATAAGAACAATATGAGCGCAAGTAAAAACTAACCACAGCTCCATCACATATATAATTTTTGCAATGTGATTACTAAAACTTCAATTTTGGTATAAATAAAAGTATCTGATCGTTTAAGTGATAGGGTACTAAAATGTTTTAAGAAATCATGCTTTTAGTACTCCGTAGTCCGTAGGAATTAAGTAAAAAAAAATGAGGAATTTATGAATCTTTTTAATTTAACATAAAAAATTATGTGGCTTCTTAACTTTTCAACTTTCCATATCGATGCCATTTCTCAATTGAGTCCCAAAATTTTCATTTCTTTTGACTTGAATTGCAAAATTTCAAATATGCATTAACAAAAGTGAGAGAACTAGTCATCTCCACCAAATCGGCTTGATGTCATGCCACAGAGGAGATATATATTTTTAAAGAATTCAAAAGTATCTTCTTTTGATAACACATCATTGATGTAAATCAACTGATAATCATTTTGAGATCTTCGCTAACACAAATGCTTTTCCATGATAATAGTTTAGAATCAGAACTCAATCAATATACCTTAAATATTTATCTTGTTCAACCTTGCAAGGAATATAACACACATTTGAAATTTATAAATTTTCAAGGCCATTTGTACATAACTAGGACATTTGAAAATGTAGCATCAAAAAATTGTGACAAGAGAATCCTCATTTATCATCATTAGAATTAAAAAAATCTCATTTTTTAGTTCGGTCTAGTCTCGTAGTCTACTATTGGCTTGTTACCTCAACATTCCTGATCTGTATCCAAATAATTGATGTGGTGATTAAACTAAGATAATCAGATCAACCCACCTTAATTTATTTTCTATGACCTGAACATAAGATAATAAATCCGTGCATCAAGTTTTGTTGTGTTGTTTGTATCGCTTGGTTGGTTAGATTGATTGAGTTGGCATCAAGCGTTAATTGTTTGAATAAGAGCAGTGTGTCCTTTTGATTCTGTCACATTGAACTTAGCTTTGTTTCATGGCCGGGATACATGGCATAAAGAGAGATCAAGGAATCTAAACACCTCTTCCCCCCCCCCCCCCCCCCCCCCCCCCAAATAAAAATAAATAATAAATAATAAATAAATAGGATTTTTTTTTTTTTTTTTTGGAAATTGTTAATGCGACTACATTTGCTCCTCTTCTCTCTCTTATCTGTAAACCCATCCAATCATGTAGCATAATAGTATATAGGAATAATTAAAGGGTCTGTTTTTTTTTGTGTCTTTGACTGTTTGCATTTGGGTCAATACAGATTAATTCCCATCTGAGCTGTCTTGACTTGGTTCCTGATTTTGTATTGGCAAATTGATGAATCAGATCTAGTTCATAGTAATTCTAGTGCTGATGAATTGATTGCTACCTAGAAAAATAAATAATTCGTATTGCTGAAGAAAATACACAAATTCCAACAACTAATGTTAGTGAATTATTATTATTATTATTAAAGAGGCAACAATTATTAAAGAATCAAAGGACCATTGAAAATACACAAATACTATTTATTAAGTATTTTACAAAAACTAGTCAAATTTAGACCATTTAATTTTGTACCCATCTTAATAAATAGTAAAAAAATTTAAAAAAATGTAAAATTTGATCTGGAAGCACATTTTATTGTGGAGATCATGTTGAACGGTTTGGATCGACAATTTGGACTTTAAAAATGTAGAAAATGATTGTGGTAACTTTTATGGTAACAAAAAAATGTGGTAATCGGATCCCTTAATTTGATTTTGGGGTCGAATGCTTCTGTGTAGAATTTAGCCTTTACTCTATTTGTATCCATGTTTATCATACCTTCATAAACCTTTTTTGGTTAATAAAAGTTACAAACTGAAAATTGACATGTTAATTCAGATACTGTAACTTCAATTCCAGCCATTATTCTACAGAAAATTGTTAGTTGGTGCACCCTCAGTACAAGGATTCTTTTTATTTTTCCTAATATTGTGATACTAAAAATAAAAGTAAATATCACAAATTAGGCTATATTTTGGTGGTCATTATCATAATTGTACTGTTAACATGTTTTCTTGCAAAGCTAACCAATTCAAACTATCTGGTTTTGTATCTATTGTAAATATCCCAAGTCATCAAATAACAAGCTTCTATTCCAGGTTTTCTCTTTTTGTAGAAACTGTCCTGGATGCACTGATTAAGGGGACCATTTAAAAATATAATATCATATGCAGCTCCCAATTTCGTATCCCTAAATAACCTCTAATATTTTTGGTCAAATTTTGAAAAAACTGAACAAGTCAATGTGCATTGGGGCAATAGTCAAGCATGCATTGTTGTAATAAGTAATGTTTAAGTGTGCATTTTAAGAGGTTAAAAAAAACGAGTCTAGAAGATAAATATAATTGTTGTAGCTGTCAAAATTAGCTTTGACACGATCAAAATTGCATGGTATTTGTTAATAGTTTTGTCTTAATTGAATAGGCAAGTATCAACCGATTCTCTATGCAAGTGTGCATTTGACATAATAGGTAGGTATGCATTGATACAATAATCAAGTGTACATTTCAAAGTGCGTAAAAATCTCTCTGTTTTTTTTTTTAAAACCTTGGCAGCGGCTGCCAAGAAAGTGTGTAAAAATCTCATGGGAGTGTTTTAGGAGGTGAGTTCATAGGAGATGGTTATCAGCCAGTTTGAAAAAAATAATAATTACTGAACTTTTTCTTATTATACCAAACAATTCCTTTTTTTTGTTCAAAAACAACAGGCCCTATATGAAACTATGAGTAGATTTATAAATAAAAGTGAGACTGATGAAAATGTCACAAACAATTTGTTCCCCCTCCTTTGTAATTATTCTATGGCCCATTTGAAATAAATTGCTCTTTACATTTAAGGCTCCTTTTCGGATAAAGGGGGACCAAATGGAACTTTGTACAAAGTAGGAGCCAGTTGTACATGCTTTCGGGGTTGTCTCTTGTTATATACTTGTATTAAAGATGTTATTTTGCTCCTGTAGAAGGAACAATTTGATTGAGAAAGTTTTGTGTAAAAGCCCCTGAATTATGCCAGAAGTTGCAAAATAAAAAAGAGTTCTTTCTTTTTTGGAAGGGGACTTAAGTGATGCTTCAAGTAATAAAATATATATTTTTATTTTTATTTTCTTGCTGTACTGCTATTCAAAATTAAATATACTAATTAAGATCATCAAATGTCAAAACTTTTAAGGTCGAATGAGGAAAATAAAGTAATGAAGAATATTTCATTGGATTTCCTTCAGTGAACTAATGCACCTCATAATAATTCAACAATTCCTTTTTGAAAGGGTATATTCAATAATTTGAAGTTTTTGAAGGTGCATCCCCAAAACTGTGTAAATTTTTTACTGTTAAGCCAGCAGAGGAGCATAAAAGAACAAAGTGTACTAACTACAAAGAGAGGCCAGTTGTAAATGCTAATCTTTCTTTATAGTTTTGTGATCCTCAAAGAATGACACATAGAAGGTTACCTGTCAATTTTCGATGTTGACCCTGAATCAAACACTATTTGCACAGTCCCCATTCACATCTCTTTTCCACTGGTCCTTTAAGATGGTGGTGAGCCCAAAATTTTGCATTACCATATTATGCTATGATAGTAAAAGATAGAAATTATCATAAAAAAAAAATCCTCCTTTATTCAATTTTTTTGTAATATTTTTAATACTGGTACTGTCCTACATTATAAATTTTCTTAAACAGCACCTGCTTTCTTTCACAAACATGCAAGCACATAAAAAATTGAATCACTATAAATTAATCTTACTGACAATATCAAACTTTCACATAAAATTGATTTATCACTCTTGTATGCAGATTGCTTCTACTTGCAAAAGGATTGATCAACTTTTGTTGCTGTGAATTTGTGATCATTTAATTTGAATATAACCTCACATTAAAGCAATATGGACCCTCTCTTAACTAATACCAGTATAACACTTCAGCAACTTGCACATGATAAGGTTAACAAAGACAACAAGCTAAAATTTATAATGTGTCAGGAAACAATGGCTTCAAAACCAAATGCAGCAGGACTGTGGTGTGAATTATCAAAATATTGTCGCCAAATTATCATACGATTATATATTCTTGTAATCGTTATTCAAATTTTAAATTAATAATATACTGACCTTTTTCAGTCCAATGTATTTCAATACATTTTGCTGCTCCAGTACATGTCATTTACTGTACATGCATAGTACTATTTCACATAGAAGGAAAAATCGGAATCGGAATCGGGATCGGCAACTTCCGATTCCGATCCGGATCGGTCCAAAATCGGTCGGAATCGTTTTTTCCTCTCAAACTGGCTTTCCGAGTAAATCGGTCTTGTCCGATCCCAATCTGAATCGGCAGATTTTGCCTTCTATGGTATTTCATTGTGTTTTGAAAAATATTTTAGTTATCTTTTATTATTCAGTTGTAATCTTATCTCGAGAATAATCAAATAAGATTGTTTTTGGTGCAGATATCTAATCTTGTCGTCCCCACAAATCTTGAGAAATCATTAATCTGACATTCAAAGTATTATCAGGACCATATATTGTATTTTTTTGTAAGCAACAATTCTTATCTTCAAAGAAAACATTTCTAAACAGGAAAGCCTTTATTTTCATACTCAGTATCTTCTTGAACAAGAAATTGTTATTTTGATTATCTTCTGTTTGTTCACAGGGGATGTATGTTTATAGTTTTTTTTTTCTTTGTGAATTTTGGTGGATGAGATCTGCACCGTACATACTTGCATACGGGCATGCATTATTGCAAACCGTAACCATCTTTTCATAAACTGTGAGCCAGAAAAGAGGAATTCTGAAACTTACAAGGGACCGCCAGTTAGCACATCGACTCGCAAAGTTAAACCATTCGTGTGGGTACCAATAGAGACACGACTATGATTGTTGTGCAATTTAGACCATCTTGTGACCCGCAAGACCACACATGAGTTGTCATTAAATGTGAGATGCTCTTTTGCTGCGATGCTTTATGTTTCTAATGATAATTTTTATGTTAGATCTAATTTATACATGGATCTTGATTCGGATAGGAAATAAAATTTTAAAATTTATAACTCTAGAAACTAAGCAATTTCCCAACAGTGCTATCAGATCCGCTTGCATTGAGTGGAGGGTTGGAAATAACAAGTTTGTCGACAAATTTAAGATGTGCACAGTGAGTAGAGGGGGAAGGTACACAAAAGAGAAGAAACATACCGAAACCATTATATAACCAAAAATTAATATCAGTTCCTACTTCTATTTCGGTTCAATTAGTTAAAGTTAGTTGCGTACTATTGATCACTATGTGATATAGCACTTATTCAATGCACTAGGAGCATTTATGACATGTTAAGCATAATTTGTACACACATATTGGGTCACCAAAATATTTGTAATTTTTTCAATTTGGTACTAACTACTAAGACATCACATGCATGAAACATGAGAGTTAATATGGGGTTGTGGTATAAATTAAATGGTTTCTCCCAAAATAGAGGATAAATCTTTTAGGGACAGTTGGTGGTTTATCCTATTTGGGCCTTTTTTTAATTCTAATTGGGCATTCCGCACGAATCTTAAAACAAATCGACGGTGATTAAACCCATCGAACCAGAGTAGGTCCAATGGGCATCGGACCTACTCCGTTCTCTCTACTCTGACATTGTACATCAATATATATAATATTAAATATTAATTAACCTCTACATTTGTATAATAAGCACAAGAATGATATTTTCTAGCTGAACTCTTCCTTCTAAAAGTGGTTTTTCTTTCTAATTATAATTTTTTACTTTTGTTTTTGGGTGCATGGGTCAAACCAGGGCAAAGATATTGACAGAGCAGGTTTTGTTTCATGCAACACACAAATCATATGCAGTGTTCTTTTAACTCTGTTATTTGTGTCCTGAGTGAAACAAAAAAACTACTATGTCAATATCTTTACCAGTCAAACCAAACTCCTTACAAGTTGATTCATTTTTACTATTAAATTAATTAAATAACTAATTCTTTCCTGTTTGTGCTATTTGTACGCTGCATGAAACAAAGAAGAGCAGCTCTTTGTTAGCTGTACTAATGGAGAAGGTTTGACAGAAACATTTTTTTAGGGGACCAGTTGATGTGAAGCATCATAGAGAGCAAATTCATGATAACAAGTACCTGTATGGAGCTGTTGTCTGACAGCCCCAGCTGCATGGATTTCACACACCACACAGACATAACTAACAACTTTGGGTACGTTTCGGCCCGTCAATAGTATAACAATGAATTCTCATCACCCGGTACCGTAATAGAGAATCTTTTACAATTACTTGATCTGGACTGTTCTTTTTAACTTGGCACGAATCTCAAAGTCCAATAATACTGCCCCCTCTGTCAGCCCGAATCCCAAACCGGCTGAGAGTTAATCTCAAAACCGTAAAGTGAAGGGAATCTTTTATGGTACCGAGGAGGATACGGATCCGTATAACAATAGTATCATTCAAATTGGTGTGTTAGAACTTAGAAGAGTAAGAAAAAATTTTAATTTGATAAAATGCAGAAAAAGTGTTAATTCAGTATTATTTTTTGAAGAGTGAGACTATGGTATTATGCATAGAACTTAGTGCAGATTGGTACGTACTACACAGATTGAAAACTAAATATTTTTTATTAATTTTTCTAAATAGGTAGAAAATCGGTACTTTTGAATTGTCTAGAATCTTTAGATCAAGTGATTTTTTACCTATCTAAAAAAATAGAAAAAAAATTCGAAAAAAATGTAAAATTTGATCTACAAATACATTTTCATATGGAGATTGTGTTGAATGATTCGGATCGATTGTTTGGATTTTGAAAATAGAAATATTGATCCATAGTACGTACCATAGTGACATAATTCACGAATAAAATATTTTTTTGGTGTTTTCAAACCAAACAGTGAATTATTTGGCTGACCGAAATATTCGCGAATAAAACACGAAAAAAAATTAATTTTTTTTGTTCTTTCAAAAAAAAAGTTTTTGGGTTTTTATTTTTTATTTTTTTGCTCCTTGTGGAAGCAAATCATTCCCGAATTATTCCCTGATATGAATTTTTGACCCCTCCGTACCGAACCCGAATAATTCATTTGTCACTATGGTACAGACCAATATGCTCTATGGATAGTACCGTAGCCTCACTCTTGTTTGAGTTATATAACTTGAAATAGTGCTAATCGAAATAACTCAATTAACTATTTAATAAATATTCTTAAGCTGCAATGAAGCATTTGAATTGTAAGCAATGAGTTAACTACTGCTATATTGAGAATATTAATAATCTCTAATTCAAACATACTAATGTTGAGTTGAGCTCATCTTTCTGCGCTGAGAAGACAGGTGTGTCTCCGATGAAGATCCAACGGTTGAGATCGTATTAATCTTTGTCGGTGAATGTGAACCGTCAATTGCTTTGATATCTCGTAAAACGGGGCTTGGTATGGCCGATTATACCTCCGATGTCCTTGCAAAATACTGAAGTTACCGGAATTGGTCATTATAGTGTTTAACCACTTAATTAATGCATTAAATTTAGGAACAAATCAAACGTACACCCAATTTTATTTGCTTTTTGCGTCCAAATGGGTACTGGACTTGGATTTTTCTAATTTTATTGATTTGTTCAAATTAAGAGCATCTGCATACCTGAAACTATTAGAATTTCTAATCTGACGTGACAGTTGCTAAACCAGTTTCAGGGATGTAGTTGGATTTCTTATTTAGCAACTTTGCTCAATAATTTATTATTAAGAAATCGTTTATAAACTCTGACGTGGCAAAATGATTGGCCTGTATTCGTTAAAATTAGTTTAATTTACTGCTGATGTGGCTTATCAATTTTAATTTACTGATAATGTGGCTTATTAGAAACTCTAAAATTAGTTTCAAAGATGTGAACATTTAAAAACTTCAGAGTCTATAATTTCTTAAAAGCAGTTAACAGTTATTTAGAAACCCTAAGAGTTTCAGAAATGTAGATGCTCTAAAGATGCTCTAAAGATGCTGAGGTGGCACATACTTGGTATTGACATGGAAATAATGATACTCACGTATGAATATGATTATTGGTAATGCAGAGATAACAAGGATACTGTATATTATATCCTCATTCTATATGAAGAATTAAATAATCAATTATATCGCACAATGGTGATGTGTTTCGTCTTTTTATGAAAAAATATATGTTTGTTTATTTCAAAAATAAACATTTACAATAATAGGTGCTGGAGTTGATGAAAATTTTTATTTAAAAAACAACGAAAAAGAAAAAAGAAAACATAAGGCTTTTACTAAGAACATTTGTGCTAATATGGGAGTCTGTTTTGAGATTTCTGCCAGATTAGAACGGAGGATACAAATCTCAATTTACATGGTATGGTACCGCATTGATCTGAACCCGCTAATCATAAAGCACAACTAGCCCAAACTAATTTGGTAAAAAAGAAAACTCTGTTATGAATATAATGGATGGTCCATTCATATTGTAACATCCAATATTAATCCTCATTTACTTCCCCACTACCTCACTACTATGGGAATTTATATCCCACTAGTATTTGGAATTTAATCTCTTATTTATTATTGTAATGACTTTTCATTTACAATTTGTAGCCTATAAATAGAGGCATTGTAATCTTGTATTGTACACATGAGAAATATATGAATAAAGAGATTGTCATCTTGTGTTCTCTCTATCTTGTTTATTGTTTGTTTATCTTTATTTTATAATACGTTATCAGCACGAGAGCTCTACTATTTGAAGATTCAAGGTAATTTTTTTTTATATTTAATTATGTTACCTTTTAAGTTATATTATGATGATATTATGTTATTTTTTTTTACATTAAACATAACTTATGTTTATGGAATGGCTCGAAGCCATCTAATTATATTATTATGTTAATTAATGGCCCGAAGCCATATGAATATAAATTATGCTAATAAAATTGGCCGGAAGCCATTTCAACAATTTTATTAATTAGCCCGAAGTCTAATTATAAGATTAAATTGTTGAAGCCCTTTTTATTTTTGCTTAGAAATGCATGTCGGTGTTAAGTCACAGTTTAATTGCAAATTTTTTTTTTATTTTGATTTGTTATAAAGTAAAACAGAGAGAACGCAACATTAAAAAAAAAAAAAAAATTTCAATTTCGTTTCATAAACAGAGAGAATGCAACTTTTATTTATTTTCAATTTCGTTTCATAAACAGAGAAGAACGCAACTTTTATTTAATTATTTTTTTTTTCAATTTCATTTCACAGTATTGAATATTATTTAACTTATTTAATATTTTTGTTATAGTATCATTATGTCGAACCTTGCCAAACTTGAATTTGTGGCTCTTGATATTACGGGAAAAAATTACTTATCATGGGTGTTAGATGCTGAAATTCATTTAGATGCAAATGGCCTTGGAGAAACAATCAAAGAAGAGAATTCAGCCACTAATCAAGACAAGGCCAAAGCAATGATCTTTCTTCGTCACCACCTCCATGAAGGATTGAAAGCTGAATATCTTACGGTAAAAGACCCACTTACTTTATGGAAAAATTTAAAAGAAAGATATGATCACCAAAAAAACTGTAATTCTTCCAAAAGCTCGTTATGAATGGATGCATTTGAGATTACAAGATTTTAAAACTGTAAGTGAGTTTAACTCAGCAATGTTTAGAATTAGTTCTCAACTAAAATTATGTGGAGAAAATATTACTGATGAGGATATGTTAGAAAAAACATTCTCTACTTTTCATGCATCCAATATACTCTTACAACAACAATATCGTGAAAAAGGTTTCAAGAAATATTCTGAATTGATTTCTTGTCTTCTTGTGGCTGAACAAAATAACGAGCTTTTGATGAAAAATCATGAATCCCGTCCAACTGGTTCTGCTTCATTCCCTGAAGTGAATGTAGCTATTCATAATAATTCTGGACAATTTCAAGGACGTGGACGTGGTAATGGCCGTGGCCGAGGTCGTGGTCGAGGTCGTGGCCGAGGCCGCGGTCGAGGTTATTATCGTGGTGATCATTCTAAAAACATATCTCTCCACCAGAAGTGGAAAAATAATGAAGAAAAAACTGAGAAAGAAAAAAGTGGGCATAATAAACAAGAGAATTCATGCTATCGTTGCGGTGGTAAAGGTCATTGGTCACGTACTTGTCGTACGCCGAAGCATCTTGTTGACCTGTATCAAGCATCACTAAAGAATAAGGAGAAAAATATCGAAACGAACTTTGTTTGTGATGACAATTTCGATATTAGCCAACTTGATGTTACTCATTTGGATGTTGCTGATTTCTTTATTGAAGAAAATAAAAACTAATCACTTGATTAGTAGATGATAGGATATAAAATAAATAGATTAATAAAATTTTATTTTGTTGTTGAATTAGTGATGATAAGATATAATAAATAATAAATTTTTATTTTTGTTGTTGGGTATCTGTTGTAATTTTTTTTATCAAGGAAATAAATTTGTTTATTTACTTATTTATTATGTTATTAATTACATTCTTTAGTATTAATTAGTTTTTTTTTTCTCTTATGTTTCTATAAAGCATGAATATTCCTGTGGTTAACAACGGCATCAATAATGAAGAGATATGTCTTGTCGACAGTGCAACAACTCATACTATTCTTAAAGATAAAAAATATTTCACTTATCTAGTAATACAAGAAGCTAATGTTAGTACTATTTCGGGTAGTACAAATTTAATAGAAGGCTCTGGAAGAGCAACATTGTTGTTACATGGAGGAACTCAACTTTATATTGATGATGCATTATATTCTTCTAAGTCTCAAAGAAATTTATTAAGTTTTAAGGATATCCGCCGAAATGGATATCATATTGAGACAACTAATGAAGAAAATGTTGAATATCTTTATATAACTAGCAAAATCTCAGAGAAAAAATGCATATTGGAAAAATTGTCTATGTTTTCCTCCGGTTTGTATTACACATATATTAGTGCAATTGAATCACATGTTATTGTAAACCAGAAGTTTACAGATAAAAATATGTTTATAGTTTGGCATGACCGGTTAGGCCATCCCGGATCAATAATGATGCGAAAAATAATAGAGAATTCATGTGGACATTCACTAACAAACCAAAAGATTCTCCAATCTAATGAATTGTCATGTGTTGCTTGTTCTCAAGGAAAGTTAATTATTCGACCATCACCAGTTAAAATACAGAATGAATCTCTTACATTTCTAGAACGTATACATGGTGATATTTGTGGACCAATACACCCATCATGTGGACCATTTAGATATTTTATGATTTTAATTGATGCATCAACAAGATGGTCACATGTAAGTTTATTATCAACTCGCAACCTGGCGTTTGCGAGATTACTTGCTCAATTGATTCGATTAAGAGCACATTTTCCTGATTATCCAATTAAGAAAATACGTCTAGACAATGCTGGTGAATTTACTTCTCAAACATTCAATGATTATTGTATGTCTATTGGAATTGATGTTGAACATCCTGTAGCACATGTTCATACACAAAATGGACTTGCTGAGTCATTCATAAAGAGATTACAATTAATTGCAAGACCACTACTTATGAAGTCTAAACTTCCAATATCTTGTTGGGGACATGCTATTTTGCATGCAGCAGCACTAATTCGCATCAGGCCAACTAGCTATAATAAAACTTCCCCTTTACAGTTAGTTTTTGGTCACATACCTAATATTTCCCATATAAGAATTTTTGGATGTGCGGTATATATTCCAATTGCTCCACCACAACGCACTAAAATGGGACCTCAAAGGAGGTTGGGAATTTATGTTGGATTTGAATCTCCATCTATAATAAAATATTTAGAACCAATGACAGGAGATTTATTCACGGCTAGATTCGCCGATTGTCATTTTGATGAATCAAAATTTCCAACATTAGGGGGAGAAAATAATCAGCTGGGAAAAGACATTAGATGGAACGAATTATCATTATCACATTTTGATCCTCGTACTAAAGAATGTGAACTAAATGTTCAAAAGATAATTCATTTGCAAAGATTAGCTAACCAATTGCCAGACGCATTTACGGATTCAAAGAAAGTGACCAAATCACATGTACCAGCTGCTAATGCTCCAATAAAAGTTGATGTTCCTGTTGGACAAACTAATGAAATTATGACACGCATGAAGCGTGGAAGACCAATCGGTTCCAAAGATAAAAATCCTCGAAAAAGAAAAGGAGCAAATAATGAAAATGGCCAAGTCGAGGATATGATAGAAAAAAATTCAGAAGAAAATCAAGTTATAACTAATATTGGAGTTCCAGCAGAAACTCAAGTATATAAAACTTATGAAAATGAAGAGATCTCGATAAACTATGTCATGAATGGAACAAGATGGAACCGAGATAAAGTTGATATTAATGATATTTTTGCATATAATATAGCGCTAGATGTAATGAATAATGAGGATCATGAACCAAAATCTATAAATGAATGTCGACAAAGAAATGATTGGCCAAAATGGAAAGGCGCAATTGAGGCAGAATTAAACTCTCTTGAAAAACGAAAAGTTTTTGGGCCTGTAGTCCCAATACCTGAAGGCATAAAGCCAGTAGGATACAAATGGGTATTTACGCGAAAGAGAAATGAGAAAGGTGAAATTGTGAGATATAAAGCTCGACTTGTAGCCCAAGGATTTTCGCAAAGACCTGGAATTGATTATGAACAAACATACTCACCTGTGGTGGATGCAACAACTTTTCGATACTTAATTAGTCTGGCAGTACATGAAGGGCTTGATTTGCGCCTAATGGATGTTGTTACAGCCTATTTATATGGCTCGCTTGATAATGATATATATATGAAAATCCCTGAAGGATTTAAGATGCCGGAAGCATATAATTCAGGTTCTCGAGAACATTATTCAATTAAATTGAATAAATCTTTATATGGATTAAAGTAATCAGGACGCATGTGGTATAACCGTCTCAGTGAATTTTTATTGAAACATGAGTATAGAAATGATACAATTTGTCCATGTATTTTCATGAAAAGATCTGGAAATGAGTTTGTTATAATTGCAGTATATGTTGACGATCTAAATATCATTGGAACTCCTGAAGAGCTTCAAAAAGCAGTAAATTGTTTAAAGGAAGAATTTGAGATGAAAGATCTTGGAAAGACAAAATTTTGTCTTGGGTTGCAAATTGAACATTTAAAAAATGGTATTTTTGTGCATCAAGAAAATTACGTTGCAAGAGTGCTAAAAAGATTTTATATGGATAAATCACATCCGTTAAGCACTCCGATGGTTGTAAGATCATTAGATGTGAACAAAGATCCTTTTAGACCTCGAGAAAATGAAGAAGAACTACTTGGTCCCGAAGTACCATATCTTAGTGCAATAGGAGCACTCATGTATCTTGCTGGACATACAAGACCGGATATATCATTTGCTGTAAATTTATTAGCAAGATATAGTTCTTCTCCTACGCGAAGACATTGGAATGGAATTAAACATATACTTCGCTATCTCCGAGGTACAATGGATATGGGTTTGTTTTTTTCAAATGAATCCAAATCAGATTTAATTGGTTATGCGGATGCTGGATATTTGTCTGATCCACATAATGGCCGATCTCAAACGGGTTATTTGTTTACATGTGGTGGAACAGCTATTTCGTGGCGATCTGTGAAACAAACTATAACAGCCACTTCTTCTAATCATGCAGAAATTTTAGCAATACATGAAGCAAGCCGAGAATGTGTTTGGTTAAGATCTGTGATTCAACATATTCATCAGACATGTGGCTTGTCTTATGGAGAAATGATCCCGACGATCATATATGAAGATAATACTGCATGTATTGCTCAATTAAAGGAAGGATATATTAAAGGAGATAGAACAAAACATATTTCACCAAAATTCTTTTTCACACATGATCTCCAAAAGGATAATACTATTAATGTTCAGCAGATCCGTTCAAGTGAGAATCTAGCAGATTTATTCACTAAGGCGCTCCCTACTACAATATTCGAAAAACTAGTCCGTAATATTGGAGTTCGCCGACTTAAAGATATTGATTGATGTTGTCATGAGGGGGAGTTAATATGCACTACATAGTTTTTCATTGAATTTTGCTAATAAGGTTGTAGTTGCATGATAAAAAGAATAATGTACTCTTTTTCCTTCACTAGGTTTTTATCCCATAGGGTTTTTCCTAGTAAGGTTTTAATGAGGCATATTCTTATGTAATGGACATCCAAGGGGGAGTGTTATGAATATAATGGATGGTCCATTCATATTGTAACATCCAATATTAATCCTCATTTACTTCCCCACTACCTCACTACTATGGGAATTTATATCCCACTAGTATTTGGAATTTAATCTCTTATTTATTATTGTAATGACTTTTCATTTACAATTTGTAGCCTATAAATAGAGGCATTGTAATCTTGTATTGTACACATGAGAAATATATGAATAAAGAGATTGTCATCTTGTGTTCTCTCTATCTTGTTTATTGTTTGCTTATCTTTATTTTATAATAAACTCAATTTTTTTTCTAAAAAGCCACTTCAAAAAACAAAGCAATAAGCCATAACTAGGCCCAATTTCTTAAGCACAACCTTTCATGGTTTGGATTGTATTATTGTTTTATTTTTTTGGGCTAAGTAAAGGCCGAATCCGAAATTTTGGAATTTTAATGAGGTTTTTATGGGTCAAATTTTGCATGAAGATGGAAATTAGAGAAACCCAACAACAAATTTTGCATGAAGTTGAAATAGCTATTATATAATATTGATTTTGAAAATCACGGTTAGCTGGGATATATATTTTTGGGAAATAAATCTGTTGCCATTACTTGGGAATAACACGAACCTGTTATAAATTCCCATCTTAGTCTTTTTTTCAGATTCGTGCATGAAAAAGTTTGAACTATTCCTGTTATTTTTAGGAAAAACGGTTCCTGTTATTCCCAAAGAATAACAGCAGATTTATTTCCATATTTTTTAGGAGATAGCATGTTCTAAATCTAGTTCTAAGATTACTCGTGGATGTCTAAATTAGGAAGTTTGATCTATCTTTATAAAATTTAAAATTTGTAATAATGAAACTGGAAATTTTAAATTAAATTATGCAACTAACTTAAAAAAAATTGTTGGGTTGTTAATTTAATGTTCAAGAAGCATAACTAATTTGGAATTAATTTAATGTTTTTAAATTAAGAAGCATAACTAATCACCAAATTTGATTTGCGAAAATTTTAAAATAGAAATTTATGTTTGTAAATATGAAACAATAAATTTAAATTAAGAAATTATGGAAAGAGAATTCCACACTACAATGAACTCCACTGTAAATTTTAAATAATGTGAGTAGAAAAGAACAAAAGGAGAAAGAAAGAAAAGTCATGAAATAACGAGATATTTAGGTACCAGAACAAAATTTTAAGATTTGAGTATAATTTTGCAAAATTATTAGACTTAAGCATATTATCATAACTTTTTTAAATTACACTATTTTTTTTAAGTTAGGAAAGGTATTCAGAAGTGGTTGGTTCTTAAAGCTGATCTGGACGAATTATTTTCTTAAATTGAGCAAATATAATTTAATGTTATATTTTTGTGCAATATAATTTGACCATAGACCTCCAATTCGTGAGGACACCATATAAAAACCAAAGGTTCACAGAAATTTGACTCCAGATGAATAAATTCGAATTTCAATCCAAAAATTTATGAAAGTTATCCATCCTGTGTCAAACACATTCTAATAATACTTGTTAGAAATTTGAACCGTCTTTTTAAAACAAAAAAAATTGCCCCATCTTGCAACTTTAGCTCAGCAATCAGTCTAATTAAGTAATTATGGAACAAAATGTAACAATTAATGCACGAAGTTTCTCTGTGTTTACTAATTAGATAGCTGCTCATGCAAAATTAATATAAATATTATAGCAAAGGATCGACCTGATCCACCTTAGACATTAACTTGGCATATATAGTTTCAAAACAACTGGTACCAAAATTTTCATCTCCATTTTTAAAACTACTCATTATTCAAATTAACAAGTTGACATTTTTACAGCAAAGCTCATACACAACAAAAGCCCTACTGACCGACTGACTGATCGATGGATCATGGCCTTTCAGTAGGTACGAAGGAGACCAGGAGCCGGGACCCAAGCCACGGTTTTACCACGACGACCGCATCAAAAACCCTCTTTCCATGGATTTCGGTATTTTCATGCACCACGATCCGCATGTAGTATTTCAGGCCCGAGACGACCTGTCTCTGAGCCTCTACAACCTGAGAGAAACTCAAGAGCTGTTCACTGGCCTTGTGATTTTCCTCAAGTTTCCGATTATATTCTTGCACCGCAAACCGACCGAGCTCTTGCACGTCTTTGTTGGATTCGACATTTTTTACTTCGCTACGGCCCCCAACCTTTCGACCGGGGCTGATGGTACCAGTATCGGAGTCAGCGTCACCTCTGACAAGGCGGATCAGGCCGATTTGGAAAGCAGTGGAGAGAGTAAGGGAGAGGAGGAGGAGGTTTAGCAGGAGGAAAGAATTTAGTGCCATATATAATATAGAACAGTGTCTTTACTCTCAAGTGATGCAGTGAGGTTTAGAATTTGGTGTTGAGAAGAGATGAGATTTAGGGTTTATATAAAGGTGGAGAATAAGGGGAAAGTACAGATGGAAATTTGAGAAAGTACAGATGGCAAAGGAGATTCCAAATTCCAATAGACTTGGCGCAAGCTTGAATATGGTTATTGGATTTAACTATTTTTGTTTTTGTTTTTATGTGTATATATGTATATGTTATCATAGGCAGAGTCAGATTTTCAAACTATTATAATTAAATGTGAATGTGAATTAATCATATAAAATTTTCATGCTGAAAATAGAGATCAATTTTTACAGTACCTATGATATTTTACTCTAAATTATATAAAAAATTATATATAAATACAAAAAATTTAAAAATAATAAGGGTTAATTAACCTCCATTCATTGTGTATAGGTCCGCCCTTGTGTATAATTGTATGTGATGGTTGTTCTATTTAAATTTATTTTACTGCATTTATTTATGATTTTGGTAGACCTGAAAATAATAATTAAAAAGAGATAAGTTATTGACATTGAATGAAAACAAATATTACATGTTTTTCCTTGGCTTATTCTTTTTGTTTGTTTAATATACTATTGTAATTTTAGTATATTCTAATTTTGAGAGTAATGTTATAATACTATTAAAAAATTGGAGAATAATTCAAGAGTTTTCAACATCAAAGAAGGTTAACATGTAATTTTCCCGCATTAGAGTAGGTTGAAGGATCTTTTTTTTTTACCTTCATCTCCTGCTAAAGATTTCTTTTTTTTTAAACTTCCAAGTTCAAAGCAATCTTAATTATTTAATTATAGTCTTGGTCTATGAAAGAAATCTTAAAAGAAGTTTGTTTTTTTCTTCAGAAGCTTCTATCCAGTTAGTATAGACACTGAAGAAGTCGTTTCCCTTTGAAGACCACTGTACCAGTGTCAATTAAAATTACGTGGTATTCAGTAATTCCTAAGCTCTGCATTTCAGCTGAAAAATGGAGAAGAGTATTTCATATAATGAGGTGGTGACGCAACCGAGGAAGAGTGTGGGACAGAGAAAACAGAAGAGATAGAGACGAGAAAGGAAGCATGGATCTTATGCAGCTTGTGCCTACTGCCTAATAACGACCATAGTGACAAATTAATAGTTCAGGTTCGGTTCGGCGAGGTCAAAAATCGTGATCCGGGTATAATTCGGGTATAATTTGGGAATGATTCGGTACAACAAGGAGGCAAAAAAAAAAACCCAAAAAAACCGTAAAAAAAAAAATTCGCGTTTTTTTTCACGTTTTTATCGCGAATAATTCATCAACTTGCGTTTTATACGCGTTTTATTTGCGAATAAAATGTATTATACGTTTTTCTGTGTTTTATTCGGAGTTCGGTTCAGTAATGTTGAAAAAACGAATTATACGCAAATCTTGTCACTATGATAACGATCATAATACTATAATAGTCACGTACAAGCAATTACATGTCACCAATATTTCAACCATTTAATCATACGAGTAGAACTAGAGTTGAGTTCACAAATAGGAGTAGAACTAAGGTGTTTTTAAGCTCTCCAAGTTCCTTTGTGAGCTTAACTCAAAAATCTATCTGATTGACTTCAAACGATGCATCAAAACTGTTGAAACCGATCTACTTCATGAATGATGCGTTTACATGTCAAATTTTTAAATTTTTGAACTAATTTAGCATGAAGTCAAACGGTAAAAAAAATATAATTTATAAGTTCATTTTAATGAGTTCATTTTTCATTATTTTTTGACCGCTTGATTTTATACTAAACTAGTTCGAAAAACTATAAATTTGACATGTAAATGCATCACTTGTGAAGTAGACCGGTTTCAACGGTTTGAATGTGTTGTTTGAAGCCAATCCGATAATTTTTTTAAGTTAAACTCACAAAGAGGCTTGGTGATCAGCTTAAGAACACTCTAGTTCTACTCCACAAATAGACTTAGTGAACTTAGGATTGTTTATGTCCACCAAACATTTTGTATATTGTCATTTTTTTTATAAAACAAATAATATAAATGATGTGTCTAAAATGATTTTTTTTATAATCATTTTTTAATGTATTAGAACATTATTTTTTGTTTTAAATGTTTGACAATTTTATGTCATTTTTTTAACAGATACGTTTAGATCTTGAACGCAATAATATTCTCTATTTAACACATGAATTTAAAATAAAAAAATATTATTGTTATTCAATTAAATAATCAGAATAAAGAAAATAATTCTCTGGAGTATAAGGAAACTCTTACCTTTAAAAGATAAATCCTTAATATTTTGTATTCCTGTATAGAATTCAGGCAACTTATTTTATTATTTTTTGTTGTACATGTTTTTAGTATGTATATGAAAATAATTTAAACTTAAGAAAATTTTATGTGAAATAGGACGTGACTCATGCATTCAGATCTTGTTGTGATTTTAACCAAAAACATTATTGTTATTCAATTAAAAAATCAGTATAGACAATAATAATTCTCTAAAGCGTAAGGAAAATCTTATTTTTAAATGATAAAACTTCTTTTTGTATCTCTTTACAAGAATTTTCCGACGATTTTTTTTATTATATATGTTGTTAGCATTTTGAAGAAAATATTTATTTATGTCCAAATTTTTCTAAATGAAAGGATTTTGTGTGTGTGTGTGTGTGTGTGTATTTTACTTTTTTCTCAATTAATATTTCTCTTTTTGGAATGATTAACCTCAGTTTATTAAAGAATCTACACTTTGTTATTAATCGTATATAAAAAAAAATCTTTTTGGACCAGAAAATGTAATAGTGTGAAAAAATTTAGTGACTGACTTTGAAATTCTTTTAATTTTAAAACTTACTTATCCTGATTTTCTCTATTTTCTTTCTACTTAATTTTGTTTCTGAAACATCTGATGATTTCAATAATAGATTGAACTAATCTCATGTAATTGTACTCTAATTTCATAATGGACCTATGAGCTTTCGAAATCTGAGAGCTGCCAGTAACATGCAGCATTGTATTACACGCCACAGAGAATCTAAATTAAGGGGAAGAGGAAGCGGAAACCTGACAATAGTGACACGTAGGAGGATGGCGCAGGAAGGTGTGCCGCGCCTCGTAACCGCATCCGCATGGGATGGATGTGATGAAGTATGAATTAGGTGAGAGACTTCACGTGGCCCTTTCTTTGGACCTTCTCTCTTCTTCTCTGCCACGTTAGCTCTCTGTCAAATAAAAATCAAAGTCGTTCAAATTCAATCCTGTGTGCTCTTGGACAAAATATCCTCACCGGTGATTCTCTTCACTTTACGGTTTGAGATTAATCCCAGCCGCTTTGGGAGTGGGATTCGGGCTGACAGAGGGGCAGTATTATTGGGCTTTGAGATTCGTGCTAAGTTAAAAAGAACGGTTCAGATCAAGTAATTGTAAAAGATTCCCTATTACGGTACCGGGTGGTGTGAATTCATATCACCCCAGGTACCTGACGTCAAGTGTTAAATCCGGATCGTTCTTTTAACTTGGCACGATTCTCAAAGCAGACCCTGCAGTCTTTATGGGCACCGAATTGAGTTTGGTCCGGAAAATTAATCTGAACCGTCCATTATTTTATATTGCATCTCGGGTACTGGGGGACACGGACTCTGTAGTCTTTTGACAAATTTCAATATCAGCTAGACTATTTTCTAATAACAAATTTATTCTCAGTAATCTTATAATTATTCTTAAATTTCTTTGAATTTACAAATAATGTCATCAAAACCTAGGTTCTAAGGTTTGAGTTTGTAAGAGAACGAAAACAAATTTTTACAGTGGATAGGAAGAAGATCGGAGGAGAATAAGTAAAAACTCATTTCGTCGGAGCAAACAAGAAAGCGACTCGCGGTCAAATCATTAATCGGAGCAAACGGAAAGAGGGAAAGGGTTTTGCGTCTCTTCACGCAGTTTCATATGATTTTTCGTCAAATTTCTTTGTTTTGACGTGAATTTTCTAACGGGATTTGGAGGGAGAAAAGTCACGAATTCCTTGTTTTACGCAAGTTCACCCCTTTTTTTATCAGACAATTATTTTGCACTTGTTTTTACTCTGATTTTTTAATTGCCATCTTTTAAAAAATAATAAACAAAATGAACATAAATTTTGGAAAAAAAATATTTTTTACCAGCGACGTAACTATTCCTAATTATTACTTGGGAGCGCAATTGATAAAAATAAAATATTTTCAAAATCCATGTCAATTCTGTTTATTATTGTCAAAAAGATGGTAACTAAAAAAAATGGTTTATTGCTTGCTTGTTCCAGCGTAATCTGATCTGAGTCGTTAACTATTGTCAAGATTTGTGTTATCCTCTCTGGTTTGTTATTACAAATTTGGAAAATCGGTTATATATCCATCAAAACTTCTCTATTTGAATATCCATATACTTGTCCATCAAAATTTTAACACCTCGGATGTTCACTATACAGATTTTATCCTAAATAAATTATGATTAAAAATTCATTAAATTTATAATTTAACATAAATGCCCTTCTCCCCTATTTTTTCCAAGTCATCTAAGATATCCCTAAGCCCTCTTTCTTTTTTGTGATGGCTTTACCTTCCATTCTCCTCTTTGTACAATAGAACCCCACTCCTTCACTACTAGCAGAATCTACTTGTTTAGTTTTCTCTATTTTTTTCCTATGTGAGTAGTGGTTTTTTTTTTTTTTTTTTTTCCTGTTTCGTTTTGCACATTGCAAATTCTACTTTTATGGATGAAAATGGAAAGGAGACTGTCAGAAAATACAAAGTTAATAGCTCCAAAACAGCAATAAGTTTCATAAAAGCATGAGCATTTACTTAGAAATGTCTTACGGTTCAAATAATGAAATTTATTTTAAATTTTAATAGTTGCAAATGAAAAGTAACAATTTTTGAAATACTAGACTATAGGGTTATATATATACAGAGGTTGACTAATATCAAAACGTTTGTTCCGGAGCCGTGGTGCAACTAATTGGTTTTCCAATTTTCAAAGTCCAAACGGTCGATCCAAACCGTTAGATGTGATCTCTATATTAAAATGAGCTTGAAGGCCAAATTTTACATTTTTTTGGATTTGTTTACTATTTACTAAATCAGTTTTAAAATTACTGATTTTAATAAACAATGAAAAAATTATGAATCATTAAAAACAACGATTTTAAAACTGGCTTAATAAATAGTTAAAAAAATTCAAAAAATGTAAAATTTGGTCTCCAAGTACATTTTAACATAGATTGAATGTTGAATGTTTTGGATGGATGGTTTCGACTTTGAAAATGTAAAAACCAAAACGTTTGTTCCACAGCCTAGGAACAAACGTTTTGATATTAGCCACACTATATATATGTGTGTATGTGTGTGTGCGCGCGCACGTAATACTTCGAATTGAGATTCATAATCTGAATACATGCATAAATCATATATTTCCAAAAATTGAGAGAAAGGAGAGAAAAAAGGAGGTCATGAGGGCTAGCACATAAACTCACGATGATTTTCTATTTAATTGTTTGTGTGGATATTGGTATAGACGCGGTTGCACACCCGATAACACGCAAGTAAGGTGAAGGAAGATTATGTGAGAGTTTCTGCTAGAGTTGAGAAGTGTTTTCGATGCGTTGCTTCATCAAACAACTTTGTCAATATCGTTGTCAATATACATAACTCATTTTGCATAAAGTCAAAACAACATTGTCAATATCATTATCTCTAACTAGGGGTGATTAATGAGAGAGCATGAGCGAGTTGGGGTATGCTCATGCTCGGCTCATTAACTTAATGAGCGAGTTGTTAATGAGCATGTTGATAATGAGCGAGTTGCCGAGTTGTTTAAAATACATCATTCAAAAACTAATTTTTATTTATAGAATTTAACAGATTGTCATATCCAACCTAAGTAAACAGTACATAATTGAACAAAAAATTGTCCATAAGTAAATTTAACAAAATCAAACAAGTATCTTTTTGTCGTTCTCACGGCCCTACATGTCACATACTCAAAGCTATCTCCTTGTCACATACCTACAAATTTGTATTATTAAAACAATAATAAAAATATAGAATTTAGAAATATATAAATTTAGAACTGTATTAAATTTTGGGTTATATTTTGATACTAGTGTATTAATGACTATGTCCCGAAACCAAAGAAAATTAAGGAATAGTGCATTGAATGAGAATTGTAATTCTGCTTGTTTTAAGAAAATTTGCAAATTCTTAATATTATTTTTCTGGATATACTAACAGCTATTAGAGAAGTGGATTAGATGTGGCAGGATTTATGTAAATCAGTTCTTAATGAGCGAGTTGAGGTATGCTCATGCTCGGCTCATTAAGTTAATGAGCAAGTTGTTAATGAGCGAGTTATAGTGAGTTGTTAATGAGCATTTAGCGAGCTAGTTATGAGCGAATTACGAGTTATGAGCAATTTACTCACCCCTATCTCTAACTATTCAATTGATCAGTGCAAAAATTTAACATTAAATGGATGATGATTCGATTTTATATTTTTTCTATTGAAAATATCTCTAATTATGTAAGAATTGTTTGTGTTTAGATGAACTCTTACTAATATATAACTATAACTAAGAAAATTGATTGGTCAAACGAGTTATAAATGAGTTGTGAGCCAACTCGAGTAGGTAATGAGCTGAACTTGAGTTGGCTTTACAGCTCGAGTTGACTAACTCATTAACTATATGAGTTGAGTATGAGTTGGAGGTAACTCGCTCAAGCTCGACTCATTTACAACCCTAATCAGGATCTCTAGAACGTGATTAAATTAATATTTTGTTTGTTTAACTGGATATTATCCCAATGCATGGCGACTATACCTAATCTGTTGCAATTTGCAAACTTGTAGTGAGAAATGCTTCGTTGCCACCACTACTTTATTACATATGGCAGCTTATTTTTTTTTTTAATATCTCATTATAATCATATTTGATAATACTTTCAAAAGTTTCAAATAAAATATTTTAACCGGGTTACCCGTTAGTTCCCACATTTATCCTTCGTTTCTCCGAAAAAGTAGTCTGACAAAATCTACACCATACCAAAATGCATTCCCGGCAATTCTCGGCCTTATTCGATTTCAACCCCCCCCCCCCCCCCCCCCCCCCCCTCGACTTTTACAAATCTCCCAAATTCCTCCGTACCACAAAATTCGGTAATTATTCTTCCTTGCAAGTAAATTTTACTATGGAGTCCGATGTCCAATTAGAGCTATTCGATCCATATTAAAATTTGTGCAGACAACTTTAAGATTCATTCGGACCAAGTACATCAGAAGCTGGTCTATATGTATGTCAGGGATGCTAAGCCACTCTAAGATTTAAAAAAAATTAATCATGTATAATAAAATTTAATTTAATTTTTATTTTTTTTCGTTTTCATATAGTTCAGTCATCTTCATAAAATGACAAATGTGTGTTTGTAACCTAGTGAATAGAGTTCCACTTCGTGTTTGTGAGATCTTGAGTTCAATTCTAAGTGACCACACTTTTTTTTTTTTTTGTCTTTTTACATATTATGTATTTTATAGTTTAGCATTCTCTATTCAAATTTTATAATTCTGTCTATAAAATGCGTATAAATCTTCATATAGATTGAACAACACCGATCGAGCATCAGACTGAATTTTGTCCGATACCCATTGGATCAGAGTGAGTATCCCTACAGGTACCTGAGTTGTGTGACTAGTTTTGATCCAATATCAGAGCATAGTGCCTACCTATATATGACTGAATTAATTCCAAGCAAGCGATTCTATTCGGACATACCTTAGATGCACGGAATTTCGTGTCAGACTAAAATAAACAATTCAGATCTCATTTTATCTGTGAGTTTAGGGCTGCTAATGACCCGAGCCGGCTCATGAGCCAATGAGTTGAACAACTCAATAAATTGTATTGAGCCAGACCCTAAATTAAATAAAGTCCGAACTCGACTCAGTTCATATTTTATCACTCAAACAGGACTGAATCCGAGCCGAGCCGGCTCATGAGCCAAGGAGTCTCTTCTATTTTATCACTCAAACATTTACTATTCGGTTCTAAAATTATGAAAACTTTATTATGTTAATGTTGCATTTGCAAAACAGTAAATGTTTTATTATACCGAGAGTTGTACATATATTTTTGCAAAAATATTGTACACAAGATTTTAGAACCGAACAGTAAACGAGTTGAGCTCATGGTCCAAAACAGTAAAGGATTTTACAAATGTTTGTTTTTTTAATGCTTGGTATGACTTGAACTTGCGAGTTATGGCATGAGTTTAGCTCGCGAGTTATGAGCCAAGTTTGAGCTGAGCTGAAGGCTCAAACTCATTAAATTGAGCCGAGCTTTTTTCTTCAAAATTGAGCCGACCCCTGTTTAGTTATATGACGAGCTGAGCCGAGTTTTGAGCCGAACTTGACTCATTAGCAGCCCTATGTGAGTTAACCCGAGTCAAATAATTTTTATTCAGATCTATCATAGATGCACGGAGTATTTAAATTTCATGTCAGATTTAATCAGAATCTCACTCCACCGGATACAAGTGTCTCACCAAATCTGGATTCCATCGAACCGCCACCCACTACTTGTACCATATGATGATACGAGAGACATTTAATATAGGCATATATTAAATGTCTATTTCAAAACTTTTGGAAAGAGCCCACTAGAAAAAGTAAATCCTCCTCGATCCACTATAACTCCTCGTCATTCATTGGAGGATTTTTTTTTAAAACAGTAATTAAAATAATAAAAGTTAAAGAAATGGCATGATTGCGGAAATTGCTACAAAAAGAGCACAAACCGAATAAGCTATTCGGTTAAGGTTTTTTTTTGCTTAACCGAATAGGCTATTGGGTTAAGGTTTTTTTTTGCTTAACCGAATAGGCTATTCGGTTAAGCAGTCGGCTCTGATGGGGGTCATACGAACATTGCCACAGAAGATCCGATGAAGCAAAATTTTTGGCCAAACCGAATATGCTATTCGGTGAAGCTATTTTTTGGGCTTCACCGAATAGGGATTTCGGTTAAGCCAAAAAATTCAACTTAACCGAATAGCCTATTCGGTTTGGGTAAAAAACCCGAGCCATTTTGTCCAACCCCAGCCCTCCTCTTCTTCCCCTTCTTCATTCTTCCTTCGTTCTTCCCTTTCTTTCCCCTACCCGAGAGAACAAAAATTCCGAATTTTAACCACCTTAAATCTTCGTCATTTTTAATTCTAATTACATATTTGAGTATAATTTTGAGAGAAGAACAAGAAGAACTTCAGATCTACAAGTTTCGTTAGGTATGTAGTTAAATTTTTTATTTGAAAAAAAAATCCGAATTTTACAATTTTTTTGTAGAATTATTTAGTTTAGTTTGTATTTAGAGTAAATTATTTTTTTTAGTGTATTGTAGTGTAATTTCGTGTATTGTGGTGTAAATTTGGTATATTGTAGTGTAAATTATTAATTTGAAAAAAAATCCGAATTTTATATTATTTTTGTAGAATTATTTAGTTTAGTTTTTATGTAGAGTAAATTAGCTTATTTTTAGTGTATTGTAGTGTAAATTTAGTGTATTGTAGTGTAAATTAGTTTATTGTAGTGTAATTTAGTGTATTGTATTGTAAATAGATTGTATAAATATATCATGTAAATAAATTGTATAAATAGTTAGAGTAATTAGAGTAATTTTTTGAGTAATTTAGTGTAAATAAATTGTAAATAAATTTAGTGAAATAAATTTAGTGTAATAAATTTATGGTAAATATATTTAGTGTAAAAAAATTTAGAATAAATAAATATTTAGTGCAAATAAATTGTATATAAATTTTATAAATATTTAGTGTAAATAAATTGTGTAAATATGTAGAGTAATTTAGTGTATAAGTTTAGTGTATTTAGTGTAATTTTAGATTTTGTAGAATGATTTGGTTTGCATGTAGGGTAATCTTGCTCATAATTATTATTTTTAAATAAATATAGAATAATTTGGGTTTTTTAGTGTAATTTAGACTTTTTTAGTATAATTTAACTTTGTAGATTTTTTAAATTTTGTATGTAGAGTAAATTAGCTAATGGAATTTTTTATGTGTTAACTAATTGGAGTTTTCTTATGTTGTAATTTTATTTATATTGTAGTGCAAAATGTCTGATGAACAACCCTTGTTGCAATTGAGTAATGATGAACACAAGATATGGAGGCCGAATTCAACGAAGGTATTTATTTAATACCGGTTTGGATTTAAATTTCAAAATAAACTTGTAAGCCATGCCTAAATTTTTGTTGCTATGGAATTATCGTTCCAGCCTGATTATGCACTGCGTCCTGGTCCTTGCCAAATTGGCGTTCATTACTAACCTCGGATGAAAGAAGGTTTGGTGAAATTAGGCTTGTACCAGATGACGCAGGTGAATGATTGTCAGATTGATAAAGCGTTGATCACTGCGCTCGTCGAGAGGTGGAGGCCCGAGACAAATACTTTTCATCTTCCGGTGGGGGAGTGCACAGTGACATTGGAAGATGTCAGCTGTCTGTGGGGCCTACCTGTTACCGGTAAAATATTTTTTGTTACTAATTTATACTTTTGTTATTAATTTATATTTAATGAAAATAATTTAGTGTAAGTAAATTCTATAAATGTTTAGAGTAATTTATAGTAATTAGTGTAAATAAATTGTAAATGAATTTAGTGCAAATAAATTTAGAGCAAAAAATTTTCAAAAAATTTTTGTGAAACAAATTTAGTGCAAATAAATTTAGTGTAAATAAATGTAATGTAAATAAAATTAGTGTAAATAAATTGTATAATAAACAAATTTAGTTATAAATATCAAGTATATGTTTATCTCTAAAATCTATTTTACAGGGAAGGCAATTGCTGGACGCACAGATGATAATTGGTCGCTTTTGATTGAAGATTGCTTAGGTCATAAGGTGTACGACGGTAATAAAGACGGCGGTGAAGAATTTTTTCATTCACAGGTACACAACAGAGGCGAGGAAGACGAGTATATTAGGAGATCAAAATACTACATGCGCCTTAGATGGTTGAAGGACCACTTTAACGGAGACTTGACACAGTACTCCCCAGGAGACCGTCGACCGACATACACGGGCATACTGCATGGACTTGTTTGGGTCGGTGATGTTTCCCGATCAAGTTCTGTCCCGATCATGTACCTACAGTTCTTAGATAATTTAGGACCGCTGGATGAGGACTACAATTGGGGAGGTGCTGTGCTTGCCTGCCTGTATCGCGAGTTGTCCCGGGCTTGCAGAATTCTGTATCGTTCTAGATGGTTCGTGCTCAATTATGTATTTTGAACCTGGGTTAGACCTCTGGATTGCACCGAGCATAGAAGGTAGCAGTTCGTAAGCTTTTTCCTAAGAACCAAATAAATCGGCAATAGCCAGCTCCCTCCCTCTCCAAATCTTGCTGTATGAAGGTTGAACCGTTTTGTACTCCTGTCTAACTACAATTCGACATGCTTTTATTGACATCTCCAGGTCCTCCTTGAGACCCGGTTTGATTATATCTGCAATCATCCTGGCAGTCATCTGACGACTATCTGCTGTACAAGCAGTACTGTAACAATTGTGCGCGTATGAGTTTGTTGCAATTGTCCAATTGCCCATCTCAGTGGTTTTTGCGTATAACCTCCAAGGACACCCCTCCGCTTTACATACAACCACATATCTGCTATGATTGCTATGGGTTTGTTGTAATTCTAAGTTATTATCTATGGCAAATCCACTCAACTTCGATTTAAGATCAGCTTTGAATTCAAATATCAGTCCCACCGAAAATGGACCGTCGATTATGGGTGGATAACCAAAAAATGCTTCATCCTTGTACGGTGTTCGCGCAGAAGCGCAACGCAAGTTTCAGTACGCTTGAGGGCGTACCTTTTAAAACCGCGTTTACACTTCACGAGTAAGGGTTGCAAGTGCACAACCCCTATCGAGTAGTATAATCGGGTATCGATCCACAGGGACGGACAATTACTTGGTTAGAATCTACCAAACTCAATTAAAAACTAGAAGTGAGAAAGATTTGGTTTGGTATTTAATTTCCTAAAAAGGTCAATTCAAACAATTCAAACAATTCAGAAAGATGTAATAAAATGCTAGAAGAAATGTAAATTGTGTTTTGATTATGGATAAAAGGCGTTTCCAGGGTTTCAGACTTCATCTATGATCTGCCTCTAGTGGTACGGCCCGTACCAAGTCGGTACGGCTAGGCCGTACTTAACTTGGTAAGGCAAGGCCGTACCACTCTGGTAAGACCCGTACTGGCTTCCCAGAACAGAGCTTACCAGTTCGAGTTGATGCATTTCCTTGCTGGTACCTTGTGCTAAACTCTTTGGAAATGTTCAATTGACCATACCTAAAGTTCCTAAGCCTCAACTGTCGTTTGTTGGATCAAGATCTAGGTTGGAATGCAATTGATTGCCTTTTAGGGATTTCTACACCTCAACTCTCGTGTGTTGGTACAGATCTACCCTAACTGGTTGATTGGAGACCTAAGGCACCCTCTAATCTGTCGATTAGAGGAGAATTCAACCTCTCGGCTTCAATTCGAACAAGTCTACCCTAAACAATTGATTTGGTTGAGAGATTGAGATGATCACATGACCTTGATAGGTTCGATCTAAACCTAGAGGTTCATCATACACAATCACAACAATCAAAGCAAAAGATAGCAAAGAAATCACAATCAATTAATCAAAAGAGTTCATACAAGATACAAGTCAAAGAAAGTCAAAACAAATCAAGAATCCATCTCTAAACCCTAGAAACTAAAATAACTACTCACAGCACATGATCTGATCTAAAAATACAATAAAAGGGATAGAGATAGCCATGGATCGAAGGGATCGAGAGGAGGAAGCTAGATCCGTCGAGTTTCGCCTCTTTCCTCTTCCTTCCTTCTTGCTCCTAGCTCCTTAGCTCTCTTTCTCTCTCTTACTGTGCTCTCAAATAGATCTGGAATGGAATGAATGTCGAAATTGGAGAGTTCCCCGCTTTAAATAGCCTCTGCCAAAATTTGAATCTGTCAGGCCGCCTTTAGGTACTGCCCGTACCAAATTGGTACGGCCAGGCCGTACCAGGCGTGATGAGCTGAAAAATGGCTAAGTCCGGTAAGACCCGTACCAAACTTGGTAAGGGCCGTACCAGATCATCCCAAATCGTCGTTTCTTCGTGTGTTTTTCTCCAAGCCTGCAGAAAACAAACAAACACTCAGCAGTACCAAATTCTAAAGATATATCGATGAAACGCATATGATTTTGGTGAATTAGGGCACGAATCTGGTACTAAAACAGGCCTAAAATAGACTAAATATGCGAGGTATCATACGGCATCGGCACATCGTCATGAAATGCCGAACAAGGATGCTGCAATCCCCGATTAATAAAAGGAATAGACGATTGCCACTCCTTCCTTACTTCTTCCATTCTAATATGATCCTTAATTTCGGCTATATCATCTTCCCCGACAACTGAGTCACCAGGGTTAGAGCTTGTGTCTGAGTCAGTATCATTATTCAGCTGGTCAAAATAATTAGGCAAATCAACAGGGGGTGTGTTGGTGGTTTCATCACAATGTGCCGGTGAATCATTCACCGGTATGCCTCTGCTTCCAGGTACACTACCCGGGTATGGGTCATAATTGGTCTGACTAACAACTGGTACTGACTCAACCACTAATTCAAGAAGTTTAAAATTCAGTACCGGAGTGACATTCTCAAGCACCATATACCAGATAGTTTCGTAGTCTATGTTGAACAACTGGTATTTTTCTGCTGAGCCAGGTGGTGCCGTGTTCAAACATGCGCTGATTGTCAGATCGAACCGGCTAGGGAGCAAACGAATGCCAACATATATCTGTCTTCTTAGCTCATCAAGACTAGTTGAGTTAGTAACAGGAAATGTACAGGTCGGTGCGTCTGTAATTTCGCATCTGTGGTACACATTTATTAATACTTAAGACATTTCCTGAACAAAAATTTTCACAATCAACCTTCGATAATTTTTAATTTTACAGCAAAAAATATGATCATAATTGAAAAAAAAACTTACTACAATCTTCAGACGAACGCTAGAAACACAATGGAGAAGCTGATCTGTAATTTGGAAAACTGAAACTGTTCACACTGAAGAAGCACGAAGGTCTCGGAAAGAAATGAAATTTTCTCTGTCTCGGAAGTTCTCTATGTCTCTGGAAATAAATGAGTAGAGAGGAGAGAGAGAGGAGAAGGAATCATTTTGACAAAACTTCGTCTAACCGAATAGCCAATTCGGTTTAAAATAAAAAATTAAAAAATATCCTCCGCCGAATAGCCAATTTGGTTTACAATTAAAAATAAACAAAATAACCCAAACCGAATAGGCTATTCGGTTTTAAAAAAAAAAAACCCAAAACCGAATAGCCAATTCAGTTTACATTAAAAAATAAAAAAAAACTCCAAACCGAATTGGCTATTCGGTTTAGGGGGTGTTACACGAATAGTTACATAGCTCATGGAGATGGATTTGTGAAAATAGGGTAAACCGAATAGCCTATTCGGTGAAGCAAAAAAAAAACCCCTTAACCGAATAGGCTATTCGGTTTTTGCTGTTTTTGTAACAAACCACGTAATCATGCCGTTTCTTTAACTTTTATTATTTTAATTACTGTTTTTAAAAAAAATCCTTCATTGGATGTAGCTTTATAAAAATTTACTTGTTATCGTGTTGTCAATCCATTAAGAAATAATAACCTTAACTCATAATAATGATATAAAATATAAAAATCTGTATCATTGACCCCATTTTAAGAATAAAAAAACCATCTCATATCATTATTTTGGGGATTGTAAACTGCCACCTGTTAGAACATAATGAAAAGAAAAATAACCTTATGGTTGAAAATTTTGAAGTTTGAACTATTTTTCCAAAACAAACAAGATATAATTACTTTACAAATATTGGTCTGTTTTGAAATATTCCAAAAACAACTATAATAATAAAGACAAATTGTCTCAATTATGAAGTTGTTATTATAAAGTCAACCCACCTACTCAATTAGACTTCGTCTATGGGGTGTTGAAATTATCTCTCAACTAATCGTATATTTTATTTATAAATTGTCTCTAACTAATCTCAAGTTTCCAAGTTGGGTGCTAGGTCTGGTGTGCCGGGTGAAATGACAAAATACATTTTAATCAATATATTCTAAATAAATTTAACTTATTATAATTTAATGTATAGTTAAGTTATTAAATCATTAATTGAGATATTACTCATAGAAAGTACAATTTTAATTTCTAATTTAAGATAATTTAAAAAATTATAATCTCTACCAAAAAATCTTTCTTTATTTTAACTGGATATAATATTGAAGGAACAAAATCTACATTTAAAAAAAAAGATAATGTCTTAATTGAGAAACAACTAAGTAAAGGTATAATTGTCCAACAGCTAAAAAAATAATTATTGTTGTGTTAATATCAGCTCCCGTGCATTTTGAAATATCTGAGAAATTTTGGAAGTTCAAAATTATTGAAGTTTTCTTACAATGAAAAATATTTATAAATTAGTTTCCCAATCAACAACAGAATGATATTCATTAACAATATTTGGTGGCAATAAATTTCAGATACAGTCAATTTGATTAACCAAGAATGGAACGGATAGAACATGAATTCCAGCTGACAGATTGTTATGTACAGCTAACCAAACAAATATTTAAAAATTAATTATTATTAATGTTCAGCCAATTAAGTTTGACTTCATGTGCACTAAAATATAAATAAAATTAGCTATAAACATGGGACTTTTATATATGTACACCATCTTTGCCAACGACCCACATTATTTGCTTAGTTGAACATGGAACCAAACAAATATTCCCTGTGGATTTTGGTCTTGAGCATGTTGGTGCTCTCTCTATGCCTTGCTGCATCTCCATTATTATTCAGGTTATTACTTTTTGCTAATAATATTTGCTCTAAGATCATAAATTCTTGCTTCAAAATGATCTATATATTGCCCTTCTTTTACAAGCTAAAAATCAAATCAGGAGCGGTGCAATGGGCATCCGTCTGATGTCTGGTAAAAGTTGTTCGATCAGCATTAAGATCCGCACTGACACATTTAAGATTTGTGCGTACGCATCTTGATGCGGATTGAACAACTGTGACCGGTCATCTGACCGAATTTTTTTTGTATTAATTTCTTTTTTGGTCCTTTGATTTGCTCCTAAATAAAATCAACATTTTGTTTTGTTGAATCAAAGAAGAGAGAAAGAGAGAAATCTCGTTCACGCCATTAATGAGGGAAATTCAAGATACAGTTGGACAATAGTGAGCAAAGAATTCACATTTAATGCGGGAAGTGCACCGTTCAATAGCTGTCATGCATCAACCATAGTAGAGGTACTTAATTTCTCTATAATTTTACAAATTTAAATTTTTTGATGTTCTATATTTGTTTTGTATTAACTTTTTTTTTTGTTTTTTGGAGTTATATGATCCATTTTGTATGGAAGTATTAATAATTCTTTAAAACCCCATCTTCATATTACTTTTTTTTGTGTAGATAGAATTCCGAGGGGTTTTAATTATAATTGTACAATTGGAAGATTTTATTGTTTTTGTGGCTTTAGTTACTTCTTTCTGGTACCAACCCAATGATAATTTTTTTCATTTAATTTTCTGTTCTGTTTATTTCCTCAATTTTTGAATGCAAAAGGAGTTCCTTCCAAATCCAAAGCTTCTTGAAATAATCACTTTACTCGAAAATATTGTTTCATCAAATATCTGTCTAAGCTCTTTTCACGTGTCTTTTCAACAAATGAGGGTAAAAAATTAGATTTTTTTTTTTGACAAATGATGATAAAAGCCAGAGAATTGGATCAAAATCAAAATGCTCTTTACTTTGAAACTTGGGTGCTTAAATTGTTTAAATTTAATTGGTATTTGAGCAAAATAATTTGTTTGGTGAATCCATGATACTCACTGTGATCTCTGGCTTTGAAATGCATGGTTAGTTTTTTTTACTTGAGAATTGGATCAAGCTACCATTGATACCAGTCCAGCTGATATCTTTGTGATTTATCAACACTGTTCCATTGAAGCATTCAGAACATTGTTGAATTATCAATTTCTTTCTTTCTTGTGGTGTTGCAACAGTCTTTGTTACAATTTGATACGACTGTGGATCTCTTTGAATAATAATGGTGAAAGTAGGGGCTACATTATAAAATTTCAAGGTCTGACAATATTAAATCATATCAGTTGAAACCTCTCTTAATTTTCTTGATATTCTTACATTACAAATGACAGTGGTACTGTCAAATGGATCGGATCGGATCAGATCACAACCCGTATATCCATAACCGCCTGGCCTATTACAAGTCGCAAACTTTCTAGTTTATACCAAACACATTTACACATTGATGATTCTTAAACAGATCGTATCAGATTATGCTGACATGACTCAGATGTAGATACAGTAATAGTATAATAAGCCATTTCGAACCAATTTTTATTAGAATATGATGACCAGTATCATGTCTGTTGAAATACATTATATTTCTAGAATTATATAAGTCTCATAGTCGATATAAACTAGCAAGTAAGATAGAATTAGGTTTCAATTTCATTGGCATTGGTATAATAACTGAATTTCCCCATATATTTCGAGTGGAAATTACGGATTTGATTTTTCCCAATAACTGTTAGCAACTCTCTGTCAGTACCGCTACTGTCAATTATGACAAATTCATGAATTAGACATATGTGTTTTATATATAATTATATATAACCTTATCTTTTGTATTATTTGTGTAGTAGATAGATAAAAACCACCTATTAATTGCCTATTTTGGCGGTTCTAAGGAAGGTGCCACTGATGTAAAAATATGGCTTCAGAGGTACAAGGTATTGATTATTATATTATATAAGACTTGTTCAACGGACTGCTGTTATATTTCATAAATTATTAGACATACATGAAATTGACTCTAAAAACTTTCAATTTTTTATTATTATATAGGGTGGAAACTGGAGCCCTCCATTCATAGCAGACAAAGAAGAAAATGTGTCGATGTGGAATCCTGTATTGTACAAAACACCTAACAACAGCTTGCTTCTCTTCTACAAAATTGGTGTAGATGTACAATCGTATGTATTTTTTATTCATCCTACAACAACCACTCTCATTATTGATATGCATTATTTGCATGCTTGATGGGTGCCCTGCATTTCACTTGGAGAGAAAAGTAGGACCAACATCTATAGTACTTGCTCTGATTTTTTTTAAGAAATGTAAAATTACAAATTAAACATCTAATAAAATATTTGGTACTTGTACAGTTAATATGTTAAAGTTACTTCTTTATCTTTAAATTCAAATAGATGGAGTGGATTCATGAAAAGATCATTTGATGGTGGTGTGACGTGGCAGCTGAGGGAGCAACTGCCACCTGGCATCCTTGGACCAATAAAAAATAAGGTTCTTGTTAAAATAATTTGCATTATAAAGTTATATTTTGCACCTACTTTCATAAACTTATAGTTGTTAAAGTGGCCTAAAAACTGCAAAAGAATTACTGAAATGGAATCTATTTCATTACCATGGAGTACTGGGTTTAAGCCAATTCGTTTTGAATTGCAAGGATATCCAATTTCAAATCCTTTTTATGAAAATATTAAAGTGTATCATTTAATCATAAATGTAATTATGTGTGTAGCCTTTTCTACTAAGAGATGGTCGTTTGCTGTGTGGCTCCTCTGCAGAGAGCTGGAATTCATGGGGATCATGGATGGAGGTATTCAAATTGTTCTTCTTCCTTTTTGTTTGCCTTTTCAAAAACATCAAGTTTTGCACCAAAGAAAAACTAACTATAAGTAATTAGTAATATTTTTGTGGGCGCAAGTTAATTTTGTATCATTGTTTCAACCAACATATAATTAGAATAAAATGCTACCAGTTCAAGTACCAAATATAAGAAAACACCAAGTTAATTGAACTTTGTGCAACCTTAACTTAATTATAGGATTCTTTAACAATTTTCCTCTCTGTGCATTTTTTTTCCTTTTCTTCTTTTTTTGGCTATATTTGCCTATTATATGAGGAATAATACATTATTGCTCAGGTAACGTCAGACTATGGATATACATGGCAAAAGTATGGTCCAATTTACATCAAAGACAAACCAAGAGGTGTCATCCAACCAGTTCCATATCAGACCGAGAGTGGTACATTACGCGTCCTAATGCGGTCATACACAAATCTTAGCAGGATATACATGTTAGAATCAACTGATGGTGGTATAACTTGGAGCTATTCGCAACCCACGCAGTTACCGAACCCCAATTCAGGTTTTCCCCAACCTATTTGTTATTTGGTACAAGAAAAAAATTCAGATTTTCATTTTAATCAGTCATCAACCTTCCCTGCATTTAAGGCACTGACTGAACTATCAGTACACATTTGACTGGTATTAATAAATCCGTATTTCTATCGCTGGTACAATCAGTTGCAACAACATGTATAATTTTCACTAGCACCAGTTGAAATTGTGTCATGTCTAGATAACTGAACATATATTCTAATCAGATTTTAGTCTAACAACTTCATACAGAACTGATTTACCAGAACCAAACACCAACAAACAAAAAGCCTCTATCAGCAATATCCTTGAGCACAAGAAACACTCCTGCAAAATTTGACTGTTTACCGAGATGGAATTGAATTAGTGGGTTTGTAGACATGTAATTAATTTGGGCCAAAAGCCCATATTTGCCCAACCCAAGCTAGGCCTAGAGCTCACGAGTACTCATGCTAAAATATCTATAGATTTCGGGTTATATTAGCTTAAAGAAAACAAAAGAAAATAATTAAATACTAATAGAATCTCAACTATAGAAAAGGTTAATTATGATGCCAACTGCATTTGCAAATTTATAGGAATTGACGGTATTAAACTAAATGGTACGGAGGTGATAGTTGCATACAACACAAATTCAAGGGAAGAATTGAAAATGGCATTTTCTAACGACGACGGAGATTCATGGACTGACATTCTTACTCTGGAAAATAGTAAAAATTTAGAGTTCTCTTATCCTGCTGTAATTAAAGCAATGGATGATCTAATACATGTTACTTATACATACAACAGAACCCAAATTAAGGTAATGTTTTTCTTTTTTTCATTTCTATTTTTCTTTTCAGTTTATGTATCAGAACCTATATGGTCTTATTTACTCTTTTCTTTTAAAAAATTGCAGCATGTTGTAATTCAACTTACAAGGCTATGAAGTATTGAGAATTTGAGATAGATGTTCTATCAAACTTCCATTAGAGATTGAAACGCATGCAAGTTATATATCACTTAGCATAGCATGTAACTTTTAGTTCTTTTATTAGATTTATTTGTGCAAGTTGTATATATTTTCACTTCCTAATAATTACCTCTGACCGCATTGCAGTAAGTGTTTCATCTAGTAAGTTCTTACAGTTATTTTTTTCTTTTCTTTTTGATAGCCCGTAGGCATGCTTACTGTAATTTGGAGAGATGAACAGTGATTGAATTGTACATTGATTGTATTGAATAATTCATATCTAAGTACATGTAGGTTTACAACTTTACATGAGCTCATACAAACTTACTAGCCGTTGTACATCCTAATTATCCTACTAGCTGGTATGCTTTCCTATTTTACACTGTTTGCATATGTGCGGCTATTTTCACTTTCTTAATTACAGCACTAAATTCAATCAAATTTGCTCCAGCTGTATATTCCTAAATTTCAAGATTAATTATGTGAAATTGCGGATTGTCAGTGATCCTCTTATTGGATCGGATCTGCTTGGTGATTTTGGTAATTTTCAATATCTTTAATACTTACATTAACGAAAAAAAGATTTAATAGTTTACATCAAATATTACAAGGGATGTTAACTGGGATATAAATCCAACAGTACTGGTTACTTCTTCCCTTCTAGCCCAGTTCGCTAAATCAACTGCTGGCAATGTAGAAGCTCCTCTCCTCTGAAAACATTCATTTCTCCACACCTGATTTAAGCTCTCCAGTGACACTCCATTGGTGCCTTGGTGGCCCCTTTAATAAGTTTAGAAATGAAGAATGATTTTTTTATTATAACGGTTATGATCTTTACATGTGTTGTGCATGGGTATTAATAATCCAATTCTATTCTAACAGTTGGTCTATTCCTAAATGGCTAGGATTTGCCTAATTACACGGATTATGCTAGGTACTAAGATAAGCTATAAGGTTTTCTGTCGGACAACCGAGCAAGCAAGCGGCTTGTCTTCCGATGAAAACAAATTCAGCTCGTTTTGTACCGTCTGTCACCATTAACTGAAATTATTCCTGGAAATGAAGGAATTTAATCAAAAGGTTTGGATATTTATTAAGACGGAAGCTGACAGACCTGGAATTACTATATTTCTGATTTGTTAATGTAATAAACTCACCATGGTTGAGGACTTGAGGTGTTTGCACTTTGCACATCGGTTAAACATTGTACCTGAGGTGTGTCTTGTGTGTCGGCCATGCATCATAGTACCATCCATGTTCGTCTAGTACTTCAATAATTTCAACGACAACATTGAATAATTTGTCCTGCATTGTTTTTAGCCTGTTTACTTTTGTAGTATAGAATCGGTATTTATCAATATAAGTGTTGTTGTTGGGGATTTGATTGTTTACCTGGTTTTCTGGTGTGCGCATTTCGTGAGGCTACTCAACAGAAATTGAGAGGGGAAGTGATTCATTGGGTTGTCCTCCTTGTGATGTGGTTTCGTGTATTGTGAGCTCTCTTTTATTGTGCTATTTTGGTTATAGTTATTGTTAAATTTTTGTTAGCTTGACTGATCAGTCACTAGAAAAGTGTAATTATATTGTTTGGTTACTGCATATCAATACCGTTTTCGAAAGTCTGCTATCTCTGGTAGCAATTGATCTTGATATATTCGGGTGCCTGAGTATGTTTTAAGCTTCCATTTTCCAGTGATTTTACAGAGGAAATTAGTTTACATATGAAATGTTTTGAAATCAAGCTAGACTAATAATAAAAGAGTAATTGCTATTAATTTGTGAGGGATGAACAAATTGTTACCTGAAAAGTTTAACAGAAAAGAATTAAATGCAAGGACAACATGTTGTATTAATTATTGATTCTTCTTGTACTCATTGAATTATACAAATATAATCATCAGGTGATGGTGTAATTTAATACAATAAATTATAGTCTAAACATATTATCACAAAAAGATAACTAAAAAATGTATATATACTTTTACTGAGTAGAACTAGGGTGTTCTCAAGTTCACCAAACTCCTTTGTGAATTCAACTCTAAAACCTATCGGATTGACTTCAAACGACGAATCCGAACTGTTGAAACTCTTATACATTACGAGTGATGCATCTACATGCGAAAATTTTAAATTTTATAATTAATTTTGTATGAAGTAAAGTGGTCAAAAAATATTAAAAAATGAATGCATTAAAATTAATTTATAAACCTTTTAGTTTTGACCGCTTGATTTTATATTAAATTAATTCAAAAGTTTAAATTTTTTACATGTAGACGCATCATTCGTAAGGTAGAAGGGTTTCAACGGTTCGGATTCTTCATTTGAAGCCAATCTGATAGATTTTAGAGTTGAGTTCACAAAGGGGTTTGGTGAACTTAAGAACACCGTAGTTCTACTCTTCTTTTACTTCTTATAATGAATTTATTTGTTACGACTTCTTTTTATTAAACTACTTAAGTTTAAAACAGGTAGAGAACACATTGTCTACTAAAAAGATAATTCATTCGTTAAATAATCTTTGGTCAGATTTATCATTCTGTAGAGTTGAAATCTGACATACCGATCATGAACTAGGATTATCTGTCAGAAACACTATCTTCGTATCGACGTGATCAACACTTGACAATGTACATACATATTACGTCAATTTTCACCAACACTTTTCACATATTCATAATTTTCAGATGGCTGCCCAAAAGAAGAACACCACTTGCAATTTTTAAAGCCAAAATGCACTGACCAACGGTTATGGGAAGAATTATCAAATTATGGACAACATATAACCCAACAGATAAAACAAAATTTCATACAACTTCGTCTTAGTTGACAAAGATATAATTTAGTATCTTACATAACTTTTCACAACTTTGCTTACAAGTATAAGTTGACTTTACTTCTCTATTTTTACTAACAAGCTATATATTCAGTGAACTATAATAGAATGTTTTATCGACGTTAACGATCCATGCAGACAATATACTCAAACAAATACAAGAAAGATACATATATGAAATTAACAAACGAGCAACATTCAGTTAAGTCGACCATGAGGTTCGCATTCAGTTAACAAGAGCCACAATAATCACTAAAGTCAACAATGACAATCCAGCATTTCCAGTACGCTACTTTAATTTCAAACTGCTTAGCAACATAAGTGACTCTATCAAAAGAGCTAAAATAATTCCCAAGTGACAATTGTGTTTTAACTCCTTTGATAGAATCGCCGGTTTGAAATTGAAGTAGTGTACTGGAAATGCTGGATTGTCATTGTCGACTTTAGTGATTACTGTGACTCCTGTTAACTGAATGCGAACCTCATGGTCGACTTAACTGCATTTTGCTCGTTTGTTACATGATTTGTATTTGTAAATTTCATATATGTATCATTCTTGTATTTGTTCGAGTATATTGTCTGCATATGGATCGTTAATGTCAATAAAACATTCTATTGTAGTTCACTGAATAGATAATAATAACTTGTTAGTAAAAATAGAGAAGTAAAGTCAACCTATACTTGTAAGCAAAGTTGTAAAAAATTATGCAAAATAGTGAATTACATATTTGTTAACCAAACCGAAGTCGTATGAAAAATTTATTTTATCTATCGGGTTATATGTTGTCCATATTTGATAATTCTTTTCATAATCATTGGTCGGTGCATTTCGACTCTAAGAATTGCAAGTAGGGTTATGTTCTTTTGGACAGCAATTTGAAAATTTATGAAAATGTAAAAAGTGTTAGTGAAAATTCAAGTAACATGTTTGTACATTGTCAAGTGTTGATCACGTCGATCTGATGAAAGAAAAAAACCAAATTAGTTTATAAGACATGCCGGTATGTTGCTTTCGGCTTTGTCAAACACTTTATCATGCCCTAACACTAAAATGCTAAATCATCCGTCTGCTAAAGTGCAAACTGCTATTTGAAAGCTTGGATCCCTCCTCTTATAAAAAAAATGACAAAAGAAAATTATTTTTTTGTACTTCTTATAATGAATTTATTAATTATGACTTCTTTTGTTGAACAAATTACTTAAGTTTGAAATAGTTACAGACAACACATTGTCTACTAAACAGAGAAATCATTCATTAAATAACCTTTGGTCAGATTTATCACACTCTATAGAGATGGAATTTGACGTATCAATCACGAATAAGGATTATTTGTTCAACAATCTGAAACAATATCTTCAGATCGGACCCAAGCTTTCAAATAGCAGTTTGCACTTTAGTAGGAGGATGATTTAGCATTTAGTGTTAGGGCGTGATAAAGTGGTTGACAAAGAAGAAAGCACCATGAGAGGGATCTAATTACACCATTTTATGATAACACATCTTGACACCATATGTTTATAAGTCATTTTTGCGATTTCAAAGTCCAAACAGTCAATTCGAACCGTTAAACATGATCTCCAGATTAAAATGTGCTTGGAGATCAAATTTTACATTTTTTGGAATTTTTTTTAGTATTTATTAAGATGTGTACAAGATTGTTGTTTTCAGACAATTATGGACCATTGAAAAACAACGATTTTAAAAAATTCTAAATAAATAGTAAACAATTTTCAAAAATTATAAAATTTGATTTCCAAACACATTTTAATACGGAGATGATGTTGAATGGTTGAGATCAATCGTTTGGATTTTGAAATCGCAAAATGACTTATAAACATATGGTGTCAATGTGTCACCATAAAATGGTGTAAGTGGATCCCTCCTCTTTTTATAATACGTTTAAACTAACATTTATAGTATGAAATGAATATTACACAAAGGTGAAGATCAAGTAAAGACAAACTTAACATCACTTGATGATAAATATTGTATCATAATGGTTGTTAAATCGATTGCGCGTATTGCATTTCTTGTCAAGCGTTCATCATGTCAGTATGAAGATTGTGTTTCAGATTGTTGAACAGATAATTCTTATATCGCTCACTAATACAATTGTAAGGATCTGATGGATGCATTCGCTCACATTTTTTCCAGCTGAGCTGGAGATCTAGTTGTGATGTAGTCTCTTTCCTCTCTTAGTTTGTAGTATGTTTAACTCGTCTCTATCTATTTCACTCATGACCTAGATTAGTGTCATGTAATGCAAAACGTTCAGATACTGATGAACATCATAAAAAAATTGAAATTCATATTTGAGGAAGTGAACTAACCGCTTAGCATTAAACAACTAATACAAATTAAGGATAGAGTGATTGTTGGCTGCTTTGTATTAACTCTGATGCAGAGTCAGATCTGCAATGAGCTGAAAAAATAGCATAAACAGTAGGTAAGGCAAAAAATATATTCACTGGTTGTAGTATCCTAATATACCATTAATTAAAAAAAATAGAATATCTTGAGATAATATGAATAAACGGTTTAAGTTCTCAACATAATTTTTGAAATCTATACATTACTATATCTTTTTGTGACTGGTCAAATTCGGCTAAACCATAAATTGGATAAGAACAAAGAGAAAGGGAAAGGAAATTGAGAAAGTGAACTGACAATTTACAATTAAATAGCATAGACACTTAAACAAAAAGAAAGAAGAAAATATTTGCTGATTCATCAAAATTGGGTGAGAATAGAGAGTAGAGAAAGAAAACAATTTGACTTCCTAAAACTAGACAGTCAAGTATGAGTCAAACAATTTTGCTTATCCTCAGCTAAACCCAAAATGGGGTGACGAAATGCAGACAAAAAAAAAAAGAAATAGCAAAGAGAAAGGAAGAGAAAAACCTCAGTGGTTACTTCGAAAAACAGCACACTGAAGGAAGAAACCTATACTAATTTCTAAGCAGCAAAATGAACAAAATGCTAAACGTAGCAAGAAAAGAGAGAAAGAAATAACAATAAACAGTAGTATTTGACTCCGACGGACAGTGCAACTGTTGACTTTTGTATTTCTGAGGAGAGCAAATATTGAATGAAAAATATATTGATCTTATTTTTTATTCTCACAGTGATGACCGCTATATATATTACAAGTTATCTAAGTTACCGTTACTGTACCGTTGGTACCTATGTACAGTGTACCTATTGTTGACTATATGCAAGGAGTCCCTATTAACTCTTTGATTTAATCCTAGCCCTCTATTTCTAGATCTATGATGATAATTAATCTGAGATCCTAGATTCTATTTCTCAACACTCCCCCTCAAGCTTGGAATGTATATATCGTACAATCCTAGCTTGCTTGAAATTCTCTCAAACGGTCTCGGGTCCAAGCCTTTTGTAAAGACATCCGCTAGTTGATCTTCACTTTTAACATATGGTGTTTCTATTTCCTTTGCTTGAATTTTTTCTCTAATGAAGTGACAATCCACTTCTATATGTTTGGTGCGCTCATGGAACACCGGATTCGATGCGATATGTCGTGCGGAGTTATTATCACAAAACATCTTCATCGGTTGATTACTTGTAATGCCTATGTCGTTGAGTAGTTGTTTGATCCAAGTTAGTTCACTTGCGGTTGATGCCATGGCTCGATACTCCGCCTCCGCGCTAGATCGTGCCACAACACTTTGTTTCTTGCTTTTCCATGTGACTAAATTTCCGCCTACAAATGTGCAAAAGCCGGTGGTGGATTTTCTATCAAAGCTACCGGCCCAATCTGCATCGGAATAGCCACATATTGCATTAGAATTATTATTCTTCATCCAAATTCCTTTCCCGGGATTTTTCTTTAAATATCTCAAAATTCTATTTATGGCCTCTAAGTGTGGAGTTCTCGGTGAATGCATGAACTTACTAATTTGGCTTACGGAAAATGAAATGTCCGGACGGGTAACCGTTAGGTAAATTAATTTTCCGACTAGCCTTTGAAATTGATTTATGTCTTTTATTGGTTCACCTTCCTCACTATTTAATTTACATTTGTTATCAAATGGATTGGAGGCCGGTTTGCAACCTAATTTACCGGTTTCCTTCAAGAGGTCTAGAGTATATTTTCTTTGAGAAATAAAGAGACCTAGTTTTGAATATGCTACTTCTATTCCTAGAAAATATTTCAAGTATCCAAGGTCTTTGATGTCAAACTTTTCTTTTAATTGACTTTTAATTTTTTTAATTTCTTCTATGTTATTTCCGGTGACTATAATATCATCTACATATACTAGTACAAGAGTTGTGTTAGTTTCATCTTTTTTGGTAAACAAGGAATGATCGGCATTACTAGTTTTAAAATTGCAAGAATTTAAATAAGAGCTAAGTTTTCCATACCATGCCCGTGGAGATTGCTTCAATCCATAGATTGATTTATTTAACCTACAAACTAGATTAGAATTGTTCTCCAATTTATGACCGGGAGGTAGATTCATATATACCTCTTCCTCAAGTGTTCCTTGAAGAAAGGCGTTCTTTACATCCATTTGGTACAAGTTCCAATTATTATTTACCGCCATAGAAAATAAAATTCTAACGGTATTCATTTTTGCTACCGGGGCAAAAGTTTCATTATAGTCTATTCCATATGTTTGAGTATACCCTTTGGCCACCAATCTTGCCTTGTACCTTTCTACGGTACCATCACTATTATATTTGGTTTTATATACCCATTTGCAACCAACGGGTTTTTTGTTTTTTGGTAATTGTTCAATTACCCATGTTTCATTTTTTTCAAGAGCCTTTAGCTCTTCTTTCATGGCATTACACCATACCGGATTGGTTATGGCTTCTTGATAACTATTCGGCTCTAGTTCCTTCTCAATAGAGGTAAGAAATGCATTGTAAGAGGAAGAAATATTTTCATATGATATGAAGTGTTGTATTGGATATTGCACATTATAAGTCACAAAATCTCTAAGTCGAGTAGATGGTAAATGTGTTCTTATAGACCGTCTAACTTCTAAATTTTCTTCTCTTTCATTTTCATTAGTGTCAATGTTGTCTATTTCCCTTTCAAGATTATTTGTTTCAATTTCATGGTTTGTATCTTGTGTGAATATTTGGTCATCTATCCGAGGTATTATTGAATTAATTCGTTCGTTTGTATGTGGTGCTTCACTTATTTCCATTTCTTTAAAATACGGCTTATCTTCACAAAATATAACATCCCTAGAAATAAATAATTTTTTTGTAATAGGATCATAGCACTTATACCCCTTTTTATACGATGAGTACCCTAGAAAAATAGTCTTTGTTGACATATGGTCAAATTTATCTTTTCTCTTAATTTTTACAAAGCATACACAACCAAATATTCTTAAATAATCAAGATTATTTTTTCGATGATAAACAATTTCCATTGGACTTTTATTTTTTAAAATAACACTTGGTAATCTATTTATTAAATGAGTAGCGCAAAGGATGGCATCCGACCAAAATTTTTTTGGAACATTATTTTGAAATAATAATGCACGAGTCATTTCTAATAAATGTCTATTTTTCCTTTCCGACACCCCGTTTTGTTCGGGAGTGTTTATGCAAGTTGTTTGATGTATAATCCCTTTTTTATTAAAAAATGTTGTGAAATTTTTGTTCACAAATTCCGTTCCGTTATCGGATCTAAAAATTTTAAGTTTTGCATCAAATTGATTCTCTACTAGGCATATAAATTCTTGAAAGCAATTAAAAACTTCATCCTTTGATTTTAGTAAATATAACCAAGTAGCTCTAGAAAAATCATCGATGAATATAACAAAATATTTGAATCCATTATAAGAATTAATTGGGGCCGGACCCCATACATCGGAATGGACTAAACCAAATAATGCTTCACTTTTGCTATTTGATTGAGAAAAAGGAAGCTTCGTTTGTTTAGCCAACTTGCATATATCGCAATTAATACAATTTTGAAAAGGTAATTCTAGTGCACTATTTAAAATCCTATCGGACGGATGCCCAAGCCTCTTGTGCCAAACATCGTGATTAATGGTCTTTGCGGAAGCACAAAAATTTGATTCTTGTAAATTCAAAAGGTAATGCCCATTCTCAAGGAAACCTTCCCCAATCTTCCTCCCGGTTACCCGGTCCTGAAAGATAACATTTTCGCAAGAGAAGGTTGCATTACAATTAAACTCATGAGTTAATTTTTTTATCGAAAGTAAATTTATGGGAAAAGTTTTTAGATATAAAACATTATTAATTTTCTTGTTACACACATTTATTTCACCTAAACCGTCTATTGGTACTTTTGAACCGTTAGCTACTAATACATGTTGATTGCTTTTGGTCATGACTAAATTAGTAAAAAGTTTTTTATTTCCGAACATATGATCGGTTGCTCCACTATCTATAATTATTCGGTTGTATAAATTTAAATTATTTGAGTGAGAAACAATACCACAACTAGTGTCTGAATTTTTCTTGCTCATCCAGGCAGAGAATTGCTCAAACATCTGCTGCATCGGATCTGACCCGCTAGCGTCTGACCCATTTGAGCTGAGTTTTGGTTCACTTGAGCCGGTTAGGTTATTTGAAACACTAAACCCGGTTTGAGCGGATAGACCCCCAGGCGCCTCTCTCTCTTTTTCCCTTTTCTTATTTTCATTCCAGTCGGCTGCTCCCCCCGCTCCCCCCGCTCCCCCTCTTGGCTTTGAGTCCCACCACTTCGGACGGAGATGGGGGTGAAGGAAGTAGCACTTCTCGGCTTGGTGACCTTCCTTTTTGCAGTGAGAGCACACAACCCGCTTGGCATTCGGTTGATTTGAGTAATTTTGGAATTTAGGGTTTTTGCCGAAATTGGGGTTCTTTGTGGCGAAGCTATGGGTTTCGTGTCCCTCGCTGCCACCAGCTTGAGGACCACCCATAGCAAGCCGACGGCTCTCTTCTTGCTCCACCATGTTTGTAATTTGGGCAAAGGAGGGAAGGGCAGTTGTTAAGAGGAGTTGTGACTTCACGGCGTCGTAACTTGGGTTGAGACCCGCGAGGTATTGGAAGATTTTGTCCTCTTCTTCCCTTTGTATTGCTATCGGATCTGCTATAGGGGGTCGATACACCCGAAGCTCATGCCATTTTTTTTGAAGAGATCCCAGGTACTCTGTGTTACTCCTTGACCCTTGTTGTTCTTGTTGGATTTCTTGCTTTATTCGAAAGATGTGGGAGTAATTGTTTTGTCGGCCATACATGGTTTTGATACCTTCCCACAATTCGAATGCTGTTTCATGGCCGAGAAATAGGTCTGAGATTCCTGGTTCCATCGATTGCATGAGCCATGTCATGACTCTGTCATTTTTGGATTGCCATTGCTTTGCTGCCTTTTTTCGGCCTCAGTTGCCTCGGTCTTTTCTGGTTTTGGCTTTTCTGACTCTCCTGTGATGAAATCTAAAACCTATCTTCCACTGAGAGATAATTTTGCAGATCTTGCCCAAGAGAGGTAATTTTGGCCGTTAAGCAATGAATTGGTGAGTTTTGAGGTATTGGTAGCTTCTCTAGAGTGCTGCCCCTCTGAATTCATTGTTTGTTTGTGCTAGATTGCTGTTTTATGGGTTTCTGATTTTGCTTGGTGATGTACCAGTTTTACTGGTAAGGTGCTTTGAGATTTTTCGGTCACAGAGAGCTTTGCTCTGATACCATGTTGACTTTTGTATTTTTGAGGAGAGCAAATATTGAATGAAAAATATATTGATCTTATTTTTTATTCTCACAGTGATGACCGCTATATATATTACAAGTTATCTAAGTTACCGTTACTGTACCGTTAGTACCTATGTACAGTGTACCTATTGTTGACTATATGCAAGGAGTCCCTATTAACTCTTTGATTTAATCCTAGCCCTCTATTTCTAGATCTATGATGATAATTAATCTGAGATCCTAGATTCTATTTCTCAACAGCAACCCAGAAGGAAGCACGTAAAATTTTTGAAAGAGAACGAAGGTTGAAGGGGAAAGGAAAAATATCGGGCTCTCAAGATATTGCTGAAAACAGGCCCCAGATGGAAGTGAGTACTGTTCAGGAAACTGTAGGTAAGTACAAAAGTGAGAAGGCGGAGAGAAGTGAGAAGTGAGAAGGCGGCAGGGGAAAAAGAAAATAAAAATGGAGCATTGAATTTTCCAGAGAGAGCGAAAAGTGAGAAGGCAAAGAAGGGAGGAATGGTTCAGCTGAAAATTGGGTCCCAGCAGTTGGTCTTACTATTCACAAACAGTAGATGAATAATACGAAACCCGTCCAAGATTAATATATATTTATAAATAACACTTTGTTCATCTTTTTAGTTTTTAGTTAATTTATGAAAAGTAAATTCAGCAAATGCATATTACCAAAGGGTATTTGGATTAACAAATTTACTGTGGAAAGTTCACAGAGTCCACAAAACCAAAACCACACAAGTCTGATACTTTTGTCCCTGAGGTCAAATATCAGCATAAATTAACCAATTGGAATCCCTGATTGGATACTCAATTTGCACATTTTAAGCCAAGTTCAAGATTGAGTTAATAGAGAACAACTCAAATTAACTAAACCTCAACTGCAAGTTGAGTGGTGAATGAGGTTTTAACTAAAAGGCTGGAATGCATGACTAATTTAATGTTAATTCAGGATGCCGGATTAACAACCAGTATTAGTGAAAATTCTGCCTTCAATTATTCTAGAGGCAAGACCTGATTCTTTAATTGCAATAATCAGTTGACGATACTTGGGTTAAATTGGAAAAACAAAAGTAGGTGTTAATTTGGAAGTTAATTAATTGCACATAAAAATTGCAACCATAGTGATCTTGTTATGGGACAAGTTAAGAATGCAAATTTGGTCAACTTGACGACCAACTACCATACCTAATTACCTATAACTCTATATATAAGCATGCAATCAAGAAGAAGCATGATTCAGTTCTCAAATTTGCAATAGTCATCATTTGGCACCAACAAATTGCTGATGCGGTTCAAGCCCTTTGAACAATGTTGTGCGCCAGGCAAAGAGAATTCTCCTTGATATGTTGGTGCCAGACATATTATCAGATCCTCTTGTATGCCAACAGCTGTCTTCACTATCACATCAACCTGTATCAAGTCAAAATCATATTCATAAAAAAGTATCAAGGATTACAGGTGCATATTTCAAAATAGCAGCACTAGTTCGACCTATGCAATACAAGCAAGCATGATTTCGGACTTCGGCTAAAATTATTCATTTCTGTCTGGATCAATACAAAATAAATTCGAATTTTTTTATTTTTAAACGTATCAAAACCCTTGATTTTTTTTTTTAAATAGAATTACTGTAAAATCATTTAACGGAACCAGCCTTTCCTGTTTCAATTTTAGAAATCTAGTCTCCACCGATCCTAGGGACCGGTGGAGCAGAAAAAACCCAAGCTACACCGGTCCTAGGGACCGGTGGAGCATATTTTGCACTGCCACAGCTATTACACCAACGACCACACGGAAAACACCCTGCACCGATCCGCAGGATCGGTGGAGCTTAAAAAATGCCTCCACCGGTCATGTGGATCGGTGTAGGCAGGTTTAGGGTTAAAACGAGCAGCCGCACCCTTCTTCCCCTCTCTTCTTCTCTTCCCAGCCTCCATTTTTCTCTCTTCTTTCTTCTTTTTTTCATTTTTTCGTTTTTTTCAAATTCAATAGAGGAGTTGCCATATGAACAGATCGCCACCACCATTGTACTCAGCATCATCTTCTGATTATTATTGTGAGTTTTTTTTTACTCATCTGTTTATATTTAGTGTTGTAAAATTGAAAAATATTTGGAGTTAATTTGGTGTTTGAATTTTGTTCAGCAAAATGTCACTGCTATTGATCAATGTGTATTATGGTGGTAACCTCCAAAGCACTTCAACAGGTGTTGGTTATGACATAGGGGCTGCATTTACCTTTACCGTATCTGATTCTACCAGTTTTGCTGTTATAAAACGGCAAATATACGTTGGACTTGAATTGCTTCCAAGTCGAGTCAAATTGACAATCAGGGTACGTATGAACACAGCACAACCCGGATCGTACCATTTCTCACTATTTCGGATAGAAAATGAGGAAACTTGGGATGTCATTAAACAAACTGCAGCTCAAGTGGCTGGATTTAAGGTTATAGAATTGGTAGCTGAGGCACACCAGGGTAGAAACCAAATCAGTTATGATCCGTGTCCAGATAGTTTGCCTGGAGGTAGTAACACACCGTCGGTTCAGACCGGCTTTCATCCTGACTCGGGCAGTGTACCTGTACCCACCTACACACCTCCGGTTCAGGCTGGTGATGACCCTTGTGAGCAATCAGATCGAGACAATGAATCTGATACAAGTTCTTTTGATGATGACGATTCTGATGAAGCATGGGACGCAGATATGGACGAATTTGAGGCTGAAATGAACGCCCGAGAAGTATTGAAGGATTGGCACGAGTCGATCCCATTCCTCAATCGAGGACTTAAGCATCCATGTTCATCATTCAACGATGAATTGCCAATGCCATACAAGGATCGTGCATTTTTTGCGAACCCCCCCAGGTTAGATGAAAAATTTGCTGAAGGTCAAATGTTTGAATCCAAAGCCAAACTAAAATCAGAACTTGCTGATTTTCACCTACCCCGAAACACAGAGTTGGAAGTGCTAAACAGCAGCAAAACTAAGTATAGAGTTAAATGTAAATCTTCTAAATGCCAATGGAAATTGTATGCAATTGTATGTCCAACTGGTGCATGGACAATTTCCACCAACCCGTTTATCCACACATGTTTTGGAAGTGCTGAAAGGTTGGATAGTCATCAAATGACTGCCAGAGTAATTGCTGATATTATTAAACCGGCTTTGAAAGATGATCTGGAGATGAGCATTAAAGGGGTCAAGCATATGGTTAAAGTTAAATTTGGGTCAGTAACGCCCTCGTATAACAAGTTGTGGAGAGGTAGGGAACTTGCAATTGCCGACTTGTTTGGGAGCTGGGAGAAGTCTTACGAGATGCTGCCATCGTTGTTGGGTGCCATCAAAGCATATAATCCAGGTACACAGTACCTAATAGAACATGGACCATCAGAAGATTATAATATCAATATTTTCAACCGGGTTGCATGGGCATATGGGCCATGCATTGAAGCATGGCCTCATCTTCGACCCGTTATCAGTGTTGATGCCGGGTTCTTATCCGGAAGATACAAGGGTAAACTTTTTATGGCTTGTGCTTACGATGCAGAGCAACAACTCTTGCCACTTGCATTTGCAATTTGTGAAAAAGAGTCTATAGAAAATTGGGGTTGGTTTATGAATTGGCTGCGTATCAATGTTGTCGGGCCAGGAAGAATCTGCGTTATCTCGGACCAGCACCTTGGTATACGAGGGGTGTTTGAGGCTCCTAATCTGGGATGGTGTGAGGAAAATGGTGAAGCTGTCCACCGACTGTGTTCACAGCATATTTGTGAAAATATTTGGAAAAAATACCCTCAAAAGTGGATCAAAACTGTATTCAAAAAATATGTTGAGAAGAAAAAAATCTGGAGATTTGAAGAGGGGATGGAAAGAATTAGGCAAAGAGATGCAGACGTATATGACTACATTATGAAATTTGGTAAACGGCTCCGCAACTCTGATGCAGAGCCTTTGGCTTTGCATAAGTGGGCACAAGTGCATGATGGATTCCTCAATCGATGGGGTATAATGACAAGTAATGGCTCTGAGGTACTAAACAGTGTATTTAGGATTGCCAGGCAACTACCTGTGTGTGCAATTGTTGAAAAGACCTTTTATAAGTGCGTCGACTGGTTTGTAAATAGGCGGGAGGCCGCGATTGGATGGGAGGCATCGGGATTGGATTTTTCAATGAACATTACACTGCTTTTACATCGTCGTAATGAGAAAGCAAGGAAACATGATGTAAGACCGATGTATTATGGCCATAACAGCTATGAGGTTATTGATAAAAATGGAATTCTCGAGACAGTAAGTCAATAATTCGATAAATCTAATTATTTACTTTCACGTAATAACAGCATTATCGTCGGCGCTGTCGATTAGGTCCAAGGGCGTCAGACCCGGGAATGTAATGCTGAGTAGGCTGCCTTGTACGGACTCCAAGAGGGGGATCTGAAGTGGATGGAGCATAATCGCCTGTAAGATTTCCCGGATCTCCAGTGGATGGTCCCATCATACTGAAGTCTCCCGTTAGTTCATTGAGCATGAACTGAGATATAGATCCAGGCTCTGTGCCGCTCATGAAGTTGTCCCACGTCGGGGGAGGCTCTGAAGTTGTAGGACGACGATAATGCTGATCAGGGATATCATCATCCAAATTGATCATGTCCAAGTCTGTAGGGATCCCAGCACTGTCGAGTATGCCTCGGAAGATGTGAATCTGATCAATATCCTCCATAATGTCACGAGAATGCTCGAGTATCATCTTGCCATATGCTATTTGTCCCGGGGTCCTTACCATGTCTATTGCCTGCATAGTGAATTGTATCTCTCGAGAAATCTGCGTAATACATTTCGAACTGTGACATATTGCACATTAATATTGAAAAATCTAGTTTGATTTAAAAAAAAATTAATGTACGAACCACACGAGAATGCCTATGACCATGAGGAACGTATGCCAGTGTTGCAACATCTCCTGTCCGCGGGGGAGCCTGACGCCGTAGAGCTTCCGGATTGTTATCTGATAGATACACTGATCTCATACCACGTGCGTTGAACCAATGCATGTACATATGATGCCTACTCATGTCATATGGTCTCCGCTCTCCAATTAATACTGGAGGCTTCTCGATGTACTCACTAAGAGTCATCCCCCAACAACCATCCCTTGTTGAATTGCCATCGTGATACCACGTCTTTCGTAAATAACTGATCTCATCCCATGGTAGAGGAGGAGGAGGCGGGACCTCTTGGTGCTTACCAAACTGGCGCATGACTCTATCCGCATGCTGAAACTCCACCATCCAAAAATGGATCACGTAACCGCATCTCATCCAATACCTCTTTTGTCGTCGGACATGTCGAGGTAACTTATCATAGTAATCAACGTATGGTTGCCAGTTAACTGTCTCATCAGCTAGTCTATCGAAGTTATCTCTATACGTGGCTGTACCACCTGCCAAAAAAAATATAAATTTAAAAAACCAATTATAAATCTATCGAAGTTATCTCGAATTATAAATCTTTTTACCTAAGTGAGGGTTCTCTGGCCACAAATGTTGAGTGGTCCACTTCACACCGAAAGCATTCCTCGTATCCTCATCGGCACCACCGAAGGGAGGTGGGTCTGATCGGGGTATAGGCCGACCAATAGCAAATCGAGTCCATGACCAAATCTGTAACAACAACATCGGACCCGCTATCGTGTCTGCCCCCGCGTGGCAAGCACGTGACAACTCTCGATAGAGATGTGCAAGTACAGCACCTCCCGAATTGTATTCTCGTGGAGTCTCTAGATCAGTGATGAATTGCAAGTACATCGCAGGGACTCCATCCGCACTTGAATCTGGAAACATAACCGACCCGAATAAATCCATACAAAATCCTCGAGTGTACCGTGCAACTATCTCATCGTTGTGCCAATCTTCTAACTCAAAACTAAATTGCGCCCGCAACCATTTTAGTCTAAGCGCATAAGCAGAGACTGACAATCATTCTTTCGATGTGTTAGGATTATAAATCCTATATTTATATGGCATTGTCTGATGGAGGTGATTGTAAAAATCTGCCGGATCAGCCCCTAGATCAAACTCTAAGTATGGGTCCCAATCAGTATCGCTGGTGCCAGTAATTGCGTCACCTGCAAATTAAAAGAATTATACAATTAACAATTTATTTTTTATAAATAGGTAATTAAATTAACCGATAAACAACTCATGATTATTAATTACCCTTAGTCGATAAGCCCCATAGACATGCAACATCTTCCAACGTCACTGTCACCTCACCGACAGGTAGATGAAATGTATTGGTCTCCGGCCTCCACCTCTCAACCAGAGCAGTAATCAAATACGGATCAATCTTGCAATCATTAAGGCGAGCAATTTGATACAACCCTAACCTCTTCAGAGCACCGTCCATCCGACCGTTGTAAGCAATACTAGTCTGATGTGAATTTACCTGCAATGAAGAGGTAGGCTGCCAAAAAAAATTAAAACATTATAAACCCTTCAAATACTTCAAGAAATATTTATTTGCAACAAATAATTAATAAATATAATCAAAATTACCATATCACGAACTTGCCATGCCCTGTGGTTCTGTGGTGCTAATTTCAACAACTCTGGATAATCCGGATTATCCATTGACTCTGTTAGAAAATTTGATAAACAAATATTTTTTCAACTGATGAGAGTCATCACACATAAATATATAAACAAATATTTTTTCAAGCATATGGCTACAATAATGAAAATTGAACTATATGTAAACAACATATCATCTAATTTTGATTTTAAAAATAAACTTCATGAACAATTAATTACACAAATTTATACTACATATTACTAATTTTACACATTTATTATTTTATCTAATTTTAAACTTCATGAGAGTCATCACACATTTATCTAATTTTACAAAAATTATAATACATATTACTAAAAAGTTACATTAAACTACATGAACACTTAATTACACAAAATTATACTACATATATACTAAATTACACTAAATTAACATCAAATAAATTCTAAATTAACACTACATCACTACATTACACTAAATTAACATCAAATGAACTCTAAATTACACTACATTACCACTAAATTACTAAATATACTCCAAATCAACACTAAATTACACCAAATACTAATTTAACACTACATTTCCCAAAAACAATCTAAATATACTAAACAAACTAAATTAAATTAGTTATTCATTTTAATTCGGCTAAAATAAAAAATTATAAAAAAAAGAGATATTTACCTCGTCAAAATCGTAGATCCGAAGAGTTTCTAACTCTCTTAGACGATCCAGAAATTTTAAAACAATTGGATTCTAAAATGGTTGAGTAAATTGAGAGGATAAAAGAAAAAAAAAACAAGAAGAGTTCGGAGAGGAAACGAAGGAGAAGAAAGGGAGAGACAGAGATGGAGTTCTGGACCTCTCGGGTTCGAAATTTGGAGATCAAGCCTCCACCGGTCCTAGGGATCGGTGGAGGGCAAGATGGGATTTTCTGTGGCAAGGGGTGCAGGCTGCACCCGTATGGTGCATAACAGGCTCCACCGATCCCCAGGATCGGTGTAGTTTGGTTTTTTTTGGCTACACCGGTCCCTAGGATCGGTGGAGGCTAAATTTCGAAAATCCCAAATCCAGAGGCTTGTTCCGTTGATTTAGTTTACAGTAATTCTATTTAAAAAAAAAAAACCAAAACCCTTCTTCGATGATTGAAATCGTACCCCTTAATCTTCACAAGGTGTAGTTCGTCTAGGGTTTCGGAGGGTTTAAGCACCACTGCTCTAACGGCGTCTAGCTCATCACTGTTACCGCTTCCAGCCGTCGATGTATAAACTTTGTAGGAACACAGAACTCTCAAGCAAAGGTCGAGATGGAGAGGAGAAGTGAGGTAGCCGAAAGGCATTATATATTTGTTGAATGCGAGGAGAGGAGAGGGAAGATGGCGATATTAACGAAGAAGAGGAAGATGGCGATATTTGCGAAGAGAGGAGAGAGATGCAGTTATGCAGAAGATTCCAGAGTCGGGAAGAGAAAAGGGAGGTGGAATGAGAGAGGAAAAGAATGCGGCGGGAAGGGTGCGGCTGGAAAATGGGCCCCAGTTGTAAGTCTCACATTGACCCGGGAAAAATATGACAAAATCACCATGATAGCATTTGACTGTGATTTTGTACATGCGTAGATTGGTAGATATATACCCTCCATGCACTACATTTCTCTTGGTAATCAAGCTTATGTAATTCGACATACTTTAAGGCTTCTAATATAGTTGATAGCTCAATAAATAACAAAAGAGAAGAGATCTAATGTTACCAACTCTAGTTCGAAACCAATATGTCAATAAAATTAAAATTAAATATTTAAAAATAATAATAATAACACCAATTGATGGATACTTTTTATCAGTGTTGTAAATAATAATGGTATGCGCTCGTCGGATAGATGGGTACCACTAAGCGATTAGTCGGTATGCGGCCGATTAATCGGAATTATTCGGCCAATTAATTATTTTCATTAAAATTATGTATATATAATTATATATTCATAATTTATTAAAAATAATTTATTTAACTCATCAAGCTTATCAAATAAATTTAATTTAACTTAGTTTTATTATTATAACATGACACTACGCTTATTTCTTCTTAACAAATCATACACATTTTACATTTGTAAGTAACACATTTATTTAATGCAAAAATAAATTTGAAAATTAAGCTTTGTCAAATACTAATAATATATTATTTGAAAGAAATGAAACATTCCAACAAAAAATCACTAAATTTAATTTATGATAACAACTTAATTTCATATATAAACATGTCGTACTTATTAAAAAAAGTACGTCAGTAAGTAAAAAAAAACATATGCTATATAAATAATAGAAGAATTAATCAATTTCAAAATAAATAAGAAGAAAAAACATATATAAAAAATATTGGATGTATATCCTAATACAAATAAAATTACAATACATAATTTATGAAACTTATTATCACACACAGTTATAGAAAGAAAATAATGTGAAAATAAATATTCACTGGAATAAATGGGAATAAAAGGGAATAAACAGGAATAAACGGAATAATCAACCAATTAATAGAAAAATCTGTTAATAGACCTCCGATTAGTGTATTCATAACGGTTTGACCGCAATTAACAATTAAACGGGCGTTTAATCAGCCGTTAATGCCGTTTTTTACAACACTTCTTTTTATGCATATCGTACACTTATTTGTATTGAAAGTTTATATTATTCTAATTGTATTTCGGTATACAATTAGAATAATAAAATCAATGATCCAGATGTTATTAGTTTTTTTTTTCATTTCTTTAAGACTATCAAAATGAAGTTACTTCCTATAAGTGAGATAACATAATGCACACCCAATAATTTAATTTTGTTCATTTAAACATGAACAAAAGGATTAATTTTGTTTGACACCAATATTTAATAGTATTGGATTTCTCCTAATATTTTTTTTAAAAGAGGCATAAGAGCCCATTTCATTGCTGAAATCAGATAATTACAAAAATCAGTTCATCACTAGCAAAAGCTAGACTGATACCACCATCTGCATAGCATGATAATAGGCATACTCGCCAAACACAAGAACTATCTAAACACCAGAAATACGAGAGAGTTGAGCTGACTAAGCCACAAAGTAGTGTACTAAGGTAAATGGTTGCAAAAACAAAATAGCAGTAAGATAACTTGGTCTTCATTCAGTAGGCATAGTCTCAGCAAGGCCTTGGTAAACCACCACCTCCATGGGCATATAACTGGCCAATGGTATGGCATCTTCCATGACAGGTAGCCACTCAATAGCTGCAACTTGAATATTAGAGGGGAGATGTCCTGCCCAAAATATAACCATAGATTTTATCAGTAAAATGACCTGCCTAGCTGATTTGGGAGATGTATTATTGAAACACATATCATTTCTGTGTTTCCATATATTCCAGCATAAAGCACTAAGCACAATTAAAAAACCTGATCTCTGCACAGCAGTTAATTGACAAGCAAAATGGATTATATCTGTAAAAGTATCCCAATTATGCATGATATTTTGACTTTGGCCTAACCAGAACCATATTTGTTGAGAAAAGGTGCATTTAAGAAATAAATGAGATATTGTTTCAATTTCTGAGCATAATAAACAATGTTGGTCCCCAGCCCACCCTTTGGTTCCTAAGTTGCTTTTAGTAAGGATTTTATTGTGGTGAGTAAGCCACATAAACACTCTGATTTTAGGTGGTACTGGTAAAGCCCACCACAGTAAGGGTAAAAAGGGTATAACACCTCGAAAGTTAAGAAAATTATATAATGATTTAGTAGAAAACTCCCCTGAATGTTCCCATCTCCAAGAGACTGTGTCCCTATCATGTGTAAATGATGTAACACTGATAATTTGTAGAATTTCAAACCATTCCAGTAGAGTTTTCTCAGTTAGAGTTGTACTGAATAGTATGCTTGTCCCTTGAGTTTGTATTACTTCCTTTAATAAAATGTCTTTATTCAGGATTTCTCCTAATATCATAGACTACTCATTCGCATCCTTCCAAAAGATGTCACAATTATTAATAAAGAAGGGATATGAGAATTATTGCTTAAGAAATTATCGTCTCACACTCACGCAAGACATTATTGCTTGAGAATTATTGTTTAAGAATGATTGCATGATTTTTGAATATACAATAAAGCGCAAAAAAGCATTACCTTATGTTCGATTGTCGGCCTAAATGGTGGAATAAGAAATTTAATCTTCGTTATTCCACCAAACGAGCATTAATTGAGCCGGATTAAGATGGTATAAGTCAATCTTTAGGCTAGTCTAAATTAAACCACTTCACATAGTGGTTTAATTTTATTGCACGTCATGGCCTAACTCGAATGATTATAATAATATATTATTAGTATATAATTAGTATATTATTATTTTGTTATATGTTGTTGTTGGTACCAGTATTGATACCAAGTTCACAAACAATGTAATCTGGTTTTCGTTTAGTAATGGAAATCAGGCGGGTCTATACCCGCTTCTTTAAAAAAAAAGTATATTATTATTATTAATTATTATTAGTATATAATTATATAATTAATATCTTATATTATTAATATATTAGATAATTATTATAATAATATTTTATAATTAATATCTTTTTATTAATAATTATTATTAATATATAATTATATAATTAATATGTTATATTGTTAATATATTAAATAATTAATATGTTATATTGTTAATATATTGTTAATATCTTTTTATTAATAACGGATTGAGTCTGTGCTATGGCTCAAAATTTGACTTTTTAAAATCCTAACGGTCGATCCGAACAGTTCAACATGATTATAAAATGAATATGTACTTGCAAACCAAATTTTATATTTTTTCGAATTCTTTTTACTATTTTTTTAGATAGGCTGTTTTTGGATGGTCCAGAATGTTTAGATCAAGTGATTTTCGAAAAAATAGTAAAAAAATTCAAAAAAATGTAAAATTTGGTTTGCAAGTACATATTCATTTTATAATCATATTGAATGGTTCAGATCGACCGTTAGGATTTTAAAATGTCAAACTTTGAGCCGTAGCACGGACCCAATCGGTGCTATGCATAGCACCGTAGCCTCACTCATATTATAATATATTATAGTTATTATTAATATATTAATATTATATAATTAGTGTTAGTGTAATAATCTAGAAGTCAATAATATGATAAATTTATCATATAAGCTTTGTTCATGAATTGGATGATTAATAAAATGTCATTTTGTTGCCTTGAGTATTATTGCATTTATGAATCATTTCGAGTTAATGACTGAAATTGTGAAACTTCATAATATGGATGATATATACTCTTAAGCGTCTCTAACCGAGATAATTAGCAGGAACACTAATTAACCACTACAAGGTTAGTATGTGGATTAAAAGATGGTTAAGTTTTACAGACCATAGACAAGAGATGTCATTTTAATCACATAGATACATATTCCTGAAATATGGTATTAGACAGACCCCGAATAAAATATTAAATGGAATTGTGTTCGTGTCATTAATGTTTTCATTCAGTGTTAATTTCTAAAGTATGAGGTATTCATCTTTCCTACATAAGAGATGTATATGTGTGAGTGTTGTCTAACGCTGTCCGTAAAAGGTAGCCATAACGGTAGCACTTCGGTATACATAACTTATGCAGAGGAAAATATGTTCACCAAAAGTACTATTGTCCCTCGTATTTCTATACGAGTAATAGTATCACCGGGCCCCTTGATAGAGTAAGGTTATCTGCTAGCAGTATGATTACAAGAGTAATCATATTTGATAATCTACTCAGGATCAATAAAAGATTAAGTTTACAAGGATGACACACACCTACCTTGAAACTGATCTGATAGCTATGAGACAAAAGAATTAACACGAGTAAATAGTTTACTAGATCGTGATATTGTACAGTACAAAATCATCTGTGTAATTAGATGGTCATAATGCGTTTTGCCAGGTGCCTCTTATGATTTGTAGAAGTTAAAATAGTTTTAATTTTTATTTACCAACATAACACAGATCCTATTGGGTCACACCGTATAGGAAGTAATCAGAGAATCTTATTGTTAATTATAAATTGATTATAAGTAATAATAAAAAGGTTATAATTAATTATACGTGATATAATTAAATTATAAATGTCATTTAGATGACAAGCATAAACATAGTAAATTTATAAGCTTGTACGACACGTTATATGAATTTACCGAAACAATGACCGCAAGAAATATAATTGTTCAGAACAATTATATATATATCAAATGGATTTTAAATGTTAATTATGGATTAATATTTTGGGCTTAAAGCCCATTAGAATTTAAGCCTTAATTAAATTTAAAAGCCCAAATCAAATCAATTCATTTTGGACCGAGGGCATTTTGGTCATTTTTGATGAATAGTGAATAGTGTCACTACTCAAACCGCCCTATAGGGGTATTTTGGTAATTTCAGCCATATCCAAATGCTATAAATAGGGGTGAAGGGGTGAGAGAAAATATAAATAGAATTCCATTTGAACCAAATCGGATCGAATCGAATCGAATCGAGTTCTCTCCCAAATAGTATTTTTGTAAGAAAAGAAAGTTATACGTAATTCACGTATAATCTTGCGGGTTTGTTGAATAGTGTTCTCGGGATTTGTGAATAGTGTTTTTGCGAAGTACGCGGTATTTTGCCGTCGATTATGAATCATCTTTTACGAATCGTGAATAGTGTTTATGCCTTTTGTGAATAGTGTATTTTGCGAATAACGCGGTTATAGTATTTTTGGCAAAAGAAATAACCGCTCTTTGGTTATTCCTAGTGGATAACCGATAGAGGCATCAGACGTCTTGTGTTACGAGACGCGACTTCAATCCAATTAGAATTTGGATACACAGTATAAATGTTATCTTAATTTATTTAATTGTTAAATAGATTTAAGTTTTTAGAAAATTAATCATGGAGTAGATTCTCGTAGGATTAAATTGTTACGTCAAGGGAAATGCTGGAAAAGGACAAATTTTGTTTGGCTTTCCGACGTAACTCTTTTAATCCTCGGGTTAAGTTAAAAGTAAAAATTTTATTTTATGGTCTTTCCGCATACTTAACCTAATCAAAGGATACAGCAAAACCCTACAATTAGTATCCTATTATTAATAATAATTATTAATATATAATTATATAATTAATATCTTATATTTAATATATTAAATAATTATTATAATATTATTATAATATATTATAGTTATTATTAATATATTAATATTATATAATTAGTATCTTATTATTAATAATTAACTAATTTAGGCTTCCAAAACTTTAGTCCTCCGCCAATTCTAAACAAATAAGAAATACCTATCTAATTTTAAACCTCAACCAAACATTAATAATTTAAACCGACTTATATTAGAATAATCAATTTAGACCTCCTGACAACCAAACACCACCTAAACGATTTTTATATGACCTCTAGCAATCTCCTTTAAAATTAAAAAAAAAAAGAGAGCAAAGGTGTTCTTAATTCTTATGATATATTGGTGGATTTGCGGTGGTCTTGCAAGGGTGTATTTGACATTTTTGAGGAATATACCTCAGATTTTCTCCGAGATGTACCCATGTGTACCCGCCGCATAGATTAAATTATCTTCTAAATCTTTCTATTTGACGTGCTCTCTCTAAATTAATTTCAAATCAAGTTCAAATCAAGATATGTTTTTTAAATAAAAGACGCAGTCATATATTATTTTCTGCACCCCACACAACAAGAGCGTGCACTCTCTTTTGAACCAAGAGATGGAAACTTCACATTCTTATCGAAACAAAAATCAACAAAATACAGTTCAATTAAATAGAAAAGAGATAAAAAAATTTAATTTGAAAATGAAATTTACTTATCAGACTTTATTGAAGAAGACGAGGGCACAACATAATTTACACCTTCGACGAAACAATTCTCGCAAAATTCCTTGATCTTGGGTCGAAATTCATCATCTCAAACTCAAAATCACACCTAATCAATTCTACGTTTGAAAATTTATATAATTTGAAAAATATTTATAAAAATTTACTGGATCAATTTATCTAACCAGTTCGCACTGTGCCGCTGCCCACTGGTTTGTAAAGTTGGTAGTTGAAGTAGATGGGAATTTAGAAGCTAAATATTAGCTGAAGATATTTTGTTTAATTAGATATTAGATATTTGCTGGTTCTTTTATTTATTTATTTTTTTTGGTCAAGTTTACTAGATCAGAACATCCAAAAATTAAAGGAAATTTTCTTCATTGATACTACTAACAACATAAAAAATCTTAGCTCCTGCGCTATACAAAACTACATAACAACATAAGAAATAAACTTATACCCAATCAAACAAAATTTGCAAAATCACTCCCGCATTTAGGATCAAATCTCATGTTCTCCCTACAATTAATTTTCTCTCTATCTTCTCTCTCTACCTCATTCGGGCGGCTTGAACCAGCCGAAATCCCTCGACCGCGGCTGCCGGAGGAAAACCGACGACTCTACATTTCACCTCGGCACCAGAGATTGGTCCCATCAAATCACTCGTGCTGCGCTTGTACGGTCCCAGCCATTTGGCGAGCATGTACCGGCTCTTTCTCCACGGCGGCACGTGCATCCCGCTCTCTCTCAGGGACCGCCTGGCAGCTTCCACCACAAGTCGCACTGCTTGACCGATTGCGTCTGCTTTAGCCACCACCACATCCGGTACGGCTTTTACTATTCTCCGGTACTCTTCTGTCGCTCTCGCCACCTCAATTCCTGTCGAAAACTCTGGTTCCACAATGTACCTAGAAATTTACATATGCATCAGAATCAATTAGCAAACTATACCAATATGACCTACATGTGAAACTTATATTATCTTATGTTGTAATTAATTACCTGTTCTGATTGAACACAACATCGAGATACTCGTGACTACCGCCGGTAAGCCCACCGGTGGTCTCCCACCTCGACTTGCATATACCCGCATCATAACCCAAATTGCGCAACCGACCCATCACGGCTCGCCGAAACAAGCCCGGTTTCTCCCACCGTAATCCCTTCTCTGCCTCAGTTGCATTCCTGACTACCGATGCCAACCGGATTCTGAACGGGTCAATCTCTGCCGCTGGATCAAACAAATCTCTGATCAGTGCTGCACAATCTGTGCGGCAACTACCGGACTCATCCCCACCGTCAGATTCTTCCCTGGAGCAATCTCGCGCATAGGATTCTTCGTTGTCTATTTCAAGGAAAGCTTGTACTAAGCGGGAGAGGCACGTGGCGGCCTCGTGTTCGCTGCCACTGCTGCTCGAATAGCCGGTGCTTGCACCGGTTAACCGAGCCCGGGCTGCCGAGCATAGCGGTCCAGTGACCCGTTTCGGTTTGGTGGTGATCTCCATGTACCGAACTGAGGTGGTATGATCGTTTGGAGATAGAGAGGAGAAACTGAGGGGTTATATAAAGAAAAAAGAAGGAAGAATATTAGAAGGGATGAAACAACTCGAAATGGTTTATTCTCTGTAGTGGTTAGTCTAAATTAGCCTAATGAGGCGTATATCATTATTGGCATGGCATTTACCATCGAATATTCTACGTGAAATATGACTATATGTGATGCGATGGGACGGGGTGTTTATTTGACCTACTACTACTTGGTGTGCAAGTGAATTCAAATGGATATAATTAAATATATGATGGAACTTGTAAAAGGGATGTCAAGGGTACTTTTTAGCTGTTTACTTGGTTATGGGATAAGAATTATTTTTTGTTATAAAATGAGCAAAGTATGGATAATGACTATTTGGAATATGTTACTCTATAGAATAATTATAAAATCAAAATATATATTTAATTTAATTTTCAACCCACCTAAATATGTATTTGTATTTTTAAGTTTCTTTCTTTATAAAAATAAATTTAGTTAGAATTGATTGCATATTTATATTTATTTTCTATTAGAAATGTAATTACATATGTGTGAAATGAATGGGTTTTTTATATTTAATTTGTAAAATATAATAAAACTAATTATTATATTAGTATTATCTGTTATTCATCCGCTATCGTTTCGTTACCTGATAATATTAACGGGTAAGGATATAATATGAAATAGTTAAGTCAATTTTTAATGGGTATGGATAGGATATGGATAAAGTCAATTCTAATAGGTATGGATATGAAAATTTCTCCACCCGGTCCGTACCGTACCCATTGACACCCCTATCTACAATCTCTTCTTACATGGTACGTATCTAATTCGGTTGTAGAGTTTAAATTCAACATATATGTACTAAAATGCATAATTACATAATTCGAGTAAAAGAAGTTCAAATTAATCTCTTCCTTTACATGACATGTAGGACATGCAATATTTTTAATTCGGTTTATGCAAGTTCAAATTGCCATTTGTTTTCCTTAATAAATCATTTGCATTTTTCTTCTCTTTTGAAGCAATAATAGAGGATTAAAAGTGTTTTAAATTATGTTCCGCTTATACGATCCACATATAATTATGAAAAAAATTGCATGCATAAAAATATGCACTGAATATAATTCAATAATAGATTCTATATTTTTGAAAATTCACACAATTGGATTTATAATACTTAAAATTAAACCCCAATATTGTTTCAATAAATTTTAATTTATACTAGTGTTTTTTTTTTCATTTAGTAATCAATTTAGTTCGTTGCAATATATTTTGCGGAACATGTCAACCTATAACTCTATATACGTACTATCCATATATTATATGTCATATATGTATCTAAATACTACGTACTTAAGCAATATGCATTATACCAATCGCATGCATATTAAATCAAATATTACATTTGAAAAAGTTAAAGTATAAACAAACAAATTTAATTATTTTAGAATTAATTTGTCCAAGAAGAGCTTCACCTTAAAGAATTATAAAATTATACTCATAACATTCTTTGCTAAACCAGTAATCTGTACACTCATGCATGACATACTGTTAACTTCTACCCAAATTACCAGCATTTGATAAAACACTCAGAAGGTAAATATTACATGTGTTAATAGGGCTTTGGGCAGTAAAGATCACCAGTAATTGAGCACCATGCTAAAGAGTTGAAAAAAATGAATGATATCAGAAGAGAGAAGAGGATATACAGGAATTGTTGAGAAGATTATCCGGATTTAATTTGTGGGGTTTTTCAGAGGACAATTAAGGAGACAGGATAATAGGATATACCTTTCTTGATGACCCCACAATCTGCCACGTGGATGGATATGCTCAAGCATCTACTATTCCCCACTAGGTATCTCATCATTCAAACGGATGGTTTTATGGATAAAATAAGATATGCCACATTATCATGTAAAAATTAAAATTGCAGATGTGTTCAATTTACATAATTTACAACTTGTACTGTTGTACATTGATTAGTATGTCTGAAAATTATGAAAATAAATTACAAATAATAGAATTTATGTAGGCCTCTTATTGAATAGTTATTAATGTTAATTACATGACCAAAGGGGGAACAAAAACTTTTGATTAGATGAGATAAATTATCGTAAAATATCCTATCAATTCCGTAATGGGTAGTTATACATTTATTTAAGTAATTATATTATGTTTATTATATATATATTTAAAAATGAGATTACAATCTTGACTTCATGTAATTTTATCAAGATCACATTAAATTTTCATGGAAAAATAAAAGTTGTCTTTCTACGTCTTTTTTTTTTCAAATGTTTATAACATTTAAACAGTATAACAAGAAAATTTATATTGCAACTCAATAGGAAAAGTCAATACAATTAATTTATTTTATTATTTTACAGCTCAATTTCAAATTGTGTGCTCTAGCCGAAAGTTGGAAACACTTCTCTCAGCAGTCTGTAGTATATTGAATTGGGGAACAAGTTGGAGCGGAGTAACATTTCCTTTCAGGTCCCAGCTAGCCTGCCTGCTCGCCTGTACTCGCCCATAGACGCCTCTACGGCTAGGGGCAATGGGGCATGCAGCGTGAAAAGGAAAGGTCGCACGTGTGAGCGCGTGAGAGCTCGTTCCATCGGCTCTTCAGGGACAGATGGGGACGTTTTACTCGTCGCCTAATTTGTCCTCTTTAATTTTCTCAAAACCAGCTCGGATTGCATTAATCCGCCTCTTCTACGATTACTTCCAGTAGAATTAATTTGAAGTTTGTCAAACAACTAGTTGAATATTATTTAGAGGAATGGGCTCAGCTGGTTATTCAATTCAGCTCTTTTAGATTTAGTATTACATCTGATAAACATGACTTAATCAAATGAAGATGAACTCAGTTAGGTTTTTCTATTTTTTATCAGAATATGATGGTATATCTAATATTGATTTTGATAGTATATGAAAATCTAGAATTCTTCTTAAAATAATTTTTTTTCTTATAGTAGGTTAGAAGGAATAGAATTATAATAAAAGATAATTTGACTAAAAAAAAGTGGACCGGTGAAAATTCATGTCCTCTTTGTTCACATTATAAAAACTGGGGATCATATTTTTACAACTTGTTCTGCAACAGTTATTATATGATCCTGGATAGCTAGACATGATGGTACTTATGTGTATAACAATTTTTCTATTAATGACATTTGATTAATTTATGACCTAATTTCTCTTAAGAATATATTACTTGTTAAATTGGTAAGTGTAGCAATATGGATGCTTTGGCTAGAAAGAAATAACATATGTTTAATAAGATTGTACCTAAATCTATTAGATCATCAGGATCACTATTTTTCTTGCTTCTTTTTTATGCAAAAGTAAGGTGCTGATTTTTTTTTATTAAGTTTACTCTTATTTTGACTTTTAATGTTAATGATCTACTAACTCAATTCGTACAATAAAATGAGAACTGACACTGACAGTAATCCCTCGGTCTGAAATCGCCTTGTAAGTAGTACAAGAGATTTGATACTCGCAAACACTATTTAATTGTTTCATTTTTAAATGAAATCGGTGGAAGCTCTTTCAATTTTCTCAAGAAAAAAAATATGATAATTGGCTTCCTTTCTCTATAAAAAGACTCATGTTTAACTCTTGCAAAAAAAAATATCTACAAAGCAATGGATGCTTAAATTAACGTTTAAAAAAAAGGAAAATTAAAATTAGATATTCTAAAAATATTTGGCTTGGTGATTCTACAGGAAAATGAGAGGCAGTGGCTGTAACGTTTTAGTTTGTGTGGCCGTTAGAAACATGAGGCGACGCCTCTCTACACCGTCTCCCAGACTTCCACGCTAGAGTGGAAAAAACGTGCCGTACCGTTCCATACCGTGCCGTACCGTGACTAACACGTCTTGACTTTCGTCTCGTGCTGTGCCGTGCCGTGACCACGTTAATTTTTCACGTGCCGTGCTGTGCCTTGACCAAAATGTCAAGGGGTGGTCACGGCACGCGAATGGTCACGCCACGTGAGTCACGTCGTGCCTAAACGTGTCGTGACCATACGTGACTCGCGTGACCATTTAATCATAATTTAAGTTAGTTTATTCAAGACTCATCATTAAATCAATATCTAATGGTCCTAATTACACGTGACTCGCGTGACTACGTGTCGTGCCGTGTCGTGACTAAATCTTTCACGTGCCGTGCCGTGCCGTGCTAAAGTTTCAAAAGATGAGCACGCCACGCGAATGGTCACGGCACGGGACACGCAAATCACAATACATCGGGTAACTGATATGCGTGCCGTGCCGTTCCCTGACGAAGCCGGCTCCGACTTGCCATTTTTCCCGCTCCATCCCACACTGTATCTTTGCCGAGGAGACACAACTTGTCCCCAGAATTCCTCTAACAAACTATAATCTTTATTTATTTTAATCTATCCACTTTTATCATGTGCATGTCATGTAGATAGTCAAAGCTTGCTATTGATTAGATGGATATGATTTTGTGCATGTCATGTAGCCGAAATTTTTTTAGTTAGACACTCTAAAAAAATCAAATTAAATGAATACTATCCGTTTGGAGTTTTTTTCAATATTATCACCCTCGCTAACTCAGTTCGCGCACCAAATTAGCAGGTGCACGGACTGAGTTGGCGCACCAGTTGGTTCGCAGACTGGGTTGGCGCACCAAGCTTTTCACCGTGTAAGAGGTTGGCGCTGCCATTTTGTTGTTTGATGATGCGCCATCCCAAACTGGATGTCTCTGGCCAGCGATTTTATATCACCTGGATGTCTCAGGTAACAGAAAAATTCTTATTATATGAACCGTTCGATCAAAAAACTCGAATATTAAAGGCCCCGTGTATTGGCCGTAGTGGCAAGGATTTTGATCGGACGGTTAAAATCTAAGCAGAAATATTCTGTTACCTGAGAGAATATGGCCTCGGGCCAGCAAGGCAACCAAAAGCTGAGGCTACAGCCGTAGTCTATGCATTTGCAGCGTAGCTTCTGTGGATAAGCTTTTGTCAACACCTGGGTCACAGCCTCGTTTTGATTTGAATGAATTCATCATATTGAATAGGTGCCGTATGTCCTGTACTCTTGGGCTACGTTTGGATGCACTCTAGAATAGCTAGAATAGCTATTGTTTAGAATAGTAAATAAGAACAACTACTGTTTAAGAACAGTGCTAACTCCAGCTATTCGGAATAGTGAAAAAGTTATTTGGATTGCATATTAGAAATAGAGTTTGGAAGGAATGAATAGAGTAATAATTTATGTGTTAGATTAAATCTTTTTATCAATACGTAATATAAATTTTTTTTATCCAATACGTAATATAATATTAATTTAATTATTAAATAAAATATTAGATTAAATATAATATAATATTAGATTAAATATAATACAATATAATATTAATTTAAATATTAAATGTAATATAATATTATTTTAAATATTAAATTGGTATTAAATAAAATATTAGATTAAGTATAATACAATATTAGTTTAAATATAATACAATATAATATTAATTTAATTATTAAATGTAATATAATATTATTTTAAATATTAGATTGGTATTAAATAAAATATTAGAGTATATATAATATAATATTAGATTAAATATAATACAATATAATATTAATTTAAATGTTAAATGTAATATAATATTATTTTAATATTAGATTAGTATTAAATAAAATATTATATTAAATATAATATAATATTAAATTAAATATAATATAATACAATATAATATTAATTTAAATGTTAAATGTAATTAATATTATTTTAACTATTATATTAGTATTAAATAAAATATTAGATTAAATATAATACAATATAATATTAATTTAATTGTTAAATGTAATAAAATATTATTTTAAATATTAGATTAGTATTAAATAAAATATTATATTAAATATAATATAATATTAGATTAAATATAATATAATATAATATTAATTTAAATGTTAAATGTAATATAATATTATTTTAAATGTTAGATTAGTATTAAATAAAATATTAGATTAAATATAATATAATATTAGATTAAATATAATATAATATTAGATTAAATATAATACAATATAATATTAATTAATTATTAAACGTAATAAAAATTATTTTAAATATTAGATTAGTATTAAATATAATATAATATTAGATTAAATATAGTACAATATAATATTAATTTAAATGTTAAATGTAATATAATATTATTTTAAATGTTAGATTAGTATTAATATTGAAAGCTCCAATCGCTATTCCAACTTTTTGTTAGAATAGTGGAACAACGCTATTCTTCTTGTTCCGAATAGCAAGTAGTACGTTTGGTTGCTCAAGTTATTCGAATAGCAATGCTATTCTAAGAATAGCACTATTCTTAGTGCATCCAAACATACCCTTGGAGCATCCAATATTTTTCTTCACTCCGGTCCCTATGCAGATTTGACTGGGAGGGTTTTTATTTGAATTCTTGGAACCCAGCACCGAGCATTAATTAGTTGTTGTTTGATGATGCGCCATTCTTTTCACCCAGTCCGCGCACCTGCCAATTTGGTGCGCGAACTGGGTTAGCGAGGGTGGTAGTATTGAAAAAAACTCCAAACGGGTGGTATTCATTTAATTTGAATTTTTTCGGGTGTCAATTAAAAAAAAATTCGGGTCATGTAGATATAGAAGATAATATATTTTCCGTTAGAATAAGATATAATTGCATGTTGATTATAAAAAATTTAAGTCAATCAATTGACCAAATTGCATTTCGCCAAAATGATTTTGGATATATGCATTGAGAATAATTAGCATGTTAGTTTGAGTTATCAAAATAATATACTGTTTTAATTTCGAAAGACTTGATAATTATTATATTATCAATCAAAATACTTAGACTTAAACTTAAATTAAATGCTTGTAACTAGAAACATGTATAGTAATTACTAAAAAAAATTGAATCACCTTGCACATCTTATAATTAGCTTCATAGGTTATCTTGTTACTATTTCAACAAACAAGTAATGTAATAAGTATGAATTATAATTAAGAGATACTAAATTCTCCATATATGCTTGTATAAAGCATTCATATAATAGTATGTTCTTGTCATTAGTAGCATTCATTGGTCCATTCAATATAAATCAAATTAATCGTCTAATTAAATAATGCTAATTGGTTGCTCGAAAGTTTCAAACAAGTACTTGTACCTAACTTTGATCGAGTATCTAAGTTAGATATCAGTAACTTGTCACAATAAAATTGTATATTAGTTGGTAAAAAGAACACATTGAGGTTATGCATTTTTCATTTCTCAAATATTTCAGTGTGGAGTGCTTTATTCAAATACTAAACGCAAATAAATCTGGCTTTCAAACAAACAGATTATATTTAATGCTACATAAAATCCAGACAGGTATGGTGCAACCCAAGATCAAATTAAAAGATGTATAATTGTACTGTCAGACAACCAGGCCATGGTATATATCCACAGATTTTGTACCAACCTACGGCGGTACATGGTTTCTACGGTACTGTACAAAGAAATCAGTTGGAAAACAGGGGACAACTGAGAACCCTCCCATTGAGATATTTGTTTGCATCAGACAATCTCTCCTTGATATGATAAGAGCAAACCACAAAAACAAAAGGGACAGAGACAAAAATTGAATGGTTAGGCCGTTCGAGCTTGGTTTGGCCAAAATTGGCTCTGCTTGGATATGGGAGCTCAAATTTAATAAAAGTGTTATCTATTTCTAAAATCGGATGCAGTTCAATGGCCATCTTATTAAATTCGGTCCAATGCTCGGTTGAAATTGTACATTGAACCAAATTGTTTGGACATGGAAGCTAAAATTCAATAAAATAGTTGTCTATTTTTTTATATGGAGATGGTTTGATGTTCAGTTGAAACCGTCCGATCGACGTCCAAATTTGTACAGCTCAAGTGTACATGAATCTTAATATCGATCTAACGGCTGCGATGAGATGAGTCACCCATCAGAATGCCTCCTCCTAATCTATTTTTATTTGGGTAATTATATCTTCCCCCATCTATCCATCCTCCATTTCATCCTCCAACTAACTAACTACATTTTCTAACTATAATTCAAAATTCTAACTACCTAATGGCCCTACAAATTAATTACTCAATTTTCTCCATTTATTTCTTTCCTCTTTCTCCCTCCCTCTCCCACCTCTCCCACTTCTCCCTCTCCACCTCCGCCTCCACCTCCGCCCGCCTCTCCCACCTCTCCCTCTCGGCCTCCCTCTCCCACCTCCACCTCCGTCTCCCACCTCCCACCTCCGCCTCCTCTCTCTCCCACCTCCGCCTCCGCCGGAGTAGATCCATCACTGTCGACCGTCGGGTCAGATCCGCCTCTGCCGGGTCAGATCCGAGTTATTTGCAAAGAACAAAGCTTCATTAATAGTGAATTAGAATAGTGCGTACTAAGTACATATGGATGAATACTTAATGTTTGAGAGATGAATACTTCAACGTTTATGGATGAATACTTAATATCTTAGACATAAATACTTAAACTTATATGTATGAATTCTTGATATCTTATGGATGAATACTTTTTATTTGTTTGGTATGCACATATGTTTGTAATACTCTTGGTACATTAACTATTTACACTTACACGATGAGGATGAATACTTGCTTAATGCGGGATGAATACTTGTATGACGAGGTGTGAATACTTGTGCAACGGACAACTCGAAAGTATGTCATCATGGATCTCATTTGAAAGAGAAAATTGTGTAGAAGACATTCGTGGTTTTAGATTTGCAAAATTCCTCATAGATCGTCAAAAATATTGGTTAAATTGAACGGAGAAAAAAAAACCCATCTCTAAAAACGTGTAATACTCTTGGTACATTAACTATTTACACTTACACGATGATGATGAATACTTGCTTAATGCGGGATTAATACTTGCATGACGATGTGTGAATACTTGTGCAACGGCAACTCGAAAGTATGTCATCATGGATCTCATTTGAAAGAGAAAATTGTGTAGAAGACATTCGTAGTTTTAGATTTGCAAAATTCCTCACAGATCGTCAGAAATATTGGTTAGATTGAACGGAGAAAAAAAAACCCATCTCTAAAAACGTGTAAAAGATGAGTGATTGATGTGTCCAAATATGCTTCTATTGCAAAGATGAATACATTTATATAGATGGATGAATGCTAGTTGTGTTACAGATGAATACTTTTTTTGCAAATTTCTAAAATGAGCTGAAGGTAGTTAGAAGTCCCCCACTTAATTAATGTGCTGACGGTTATGCGATCCCCCACTTAATTAATGCTCTGACAGTTGTGCGGTCCCCCACACATGTTGTTTGTCCCCTACTTTCTTGTTGTAATATATCAAAATATGTTTCTATTGCAAATGTGAATACCTTCATATAGATGGATGAATACTAGTTGTGCTACATATGAATACTTCTGTAAATTCCTAAAATACACTGACAGTTATAAATTCTAACTAACTAACTATCTTAATTAATGCAACTGACGGGGATGAAACGGGGATTGTTCACGGGAGAGAGCTAGGCGGACCCTTTTTATTTTAACACAATTAATGCATGGAGTTTCCTTTATTCGTGCATTAATTACAGTAATGACTTTGAATTTTCATCACATATTAGCTTGTGTTAGGTTGATCGGTTAAACACAAACTGTTCACTCTCACATCGATATTTTTTGCTTCTTCAAGAATTATTTCTATAAATGTCTTGAACAATTCTTTGTATAGATGTATGAACCGACATTTTTATTAATATCCAAAGCTTAATAGAAATTAATTAATATACCCAGATTCCCTGAGTATTTATAAAAATACTGATACTGGTCATTTTTCTAGCCGATACTCTATTTATTTAAATACCGACATTAAATAGCCGGTACCTTGTTTATTTAATTACCGGCTATTAAATGGCCAGTACCCTTAATTTTTTTTTTTTTTTTCTGTTTTACACCCTATAAAATACCCATCGATCTGAGTATATTAATTAATTTCTATTAAACTTTGGATATTAATAAAAATGTCGGATGTATGAAAGGCCATAAAGTTCAGGTGATATATATATTTATCTTACACAACACCTAGTATTTAACTATTATTTTTTTTTTGGGAAAGTGGATGCCGTAGTTGTTGGATGTAAAAAATTATTATAAATGTGAGGTGCTTCATTATAAAATAAATATTATTGACTAATTAATCCTTCGCAAATATAGAGGTACATTTATGGAAATTGAAGCAATTTGAAATGATAGAACTGTCAACGGATAACACTAGTAATCAGAGGCCCATCATTTAAAGATAATAATTCTATAAGAACTTAAAATATATTAGAAGAATCCAAGATGTAACTAACAATCTACTTTTTAGGCAAAAATATGGAATATTTTTTTTACAAATTACAAGTTGCTTAAGATCCAAGTAATCAACATGGTAATAAACAAATAGGTTGAAAGATGAGCTAAAGCAATTGCATGTGTCAAAGCATTGCGTAACATTATAATCCACATAAATTGAAAGATGTTACGTTGCTTTGGTGCTGGCGTTTAATGCATGAAACACCTGTTTTCATGATAGCCCCAAGATTTGGTTGGATAAACCCGAATTAGTAATCATTATATCCAACATATTCTATTCAGATAATGTTCAATTTTCTAATCGAGTACTGATATGATTTTTATTATTATAATATCATAGCATATCATAGCTTTATATTCTTTCTAAGAGTACTTTGAGGAACACCTAACATTATTAGCTTAATGAAAATTTTATTGCATAATATCAAAATAATCTAACAGGACATTAATTAGCATTATCTTATCAGTTTCAAGTTGCAATATCTATTCCTGACTCTTTCTTCATTTCCAAAAAGCATATTGGATAAGGTATGGGCCAAGTTTTTACTACCTTCATGTAATTATCTATTTCTGATTTGTTTGGTACTTCATAGAAAATTTCTTCGGATGTTTCTGGAATGTCGCCTAGTTGTGGACGTACAAATTTTAAAGCAACAATCAGGATAGAAACAGAAGCAATTCTAGTTAAATTCTTTACTTCCAGCCAGATAGGATATGGATCAAGACATCTATCCAAATTCACCATCAATATAATTTACTTGGTCAAAATTGAAATCTTTGATTTCCCTTTCATTATACGTGTCAATTCATCTAGTACCAGGTGTTGAAAGAGAAGAAGAAGACACAATCTGTGTTGTGGAGATTAACAACATTAGACCCATTCCAATTGACCGGGACCAGAAATTCTCACCGTCCCAATCTACTGGTACGCACTAGCAGCAGATTGGCAAATGGCCTCAATTTATCCTCTCCTGTGCAACTAAACCTCACCTAGCCAGGATGTTGTTAAAATTTTGCTCTTGACCTGGACAATTATATATACATTTGGCTCAATTTTAGCCACAATTTACATGCATATATTTGCAATGGCTAAATAATGCCATGGAAAATAAAAACAGGTCAAGAAAAAAGGCTAAGACTTTACAAATACTAGCACATACTCTTAGCAATAGAAATTAAATTTCATTCATCATTGTTTGATGTTTCTGTACAAAGGTGATACTCCTTCCATCTAAGTTGTCCCCATACATTCAGATGTAGAAACCAAGGCTCAAACACATTTTAACCACCTGCTTCTTTTGCTATTTACCTTGCTATCTCTTACACCATCAAGCAAAACCTCGTATGAACCGTAGGTTATATGCCCCTTCTTCATAAGCTCTTCCACTAGTATTTTTGGTGCTGCAATTTCTCTTTTGTCAGTACTCATGATTGTATCGACTATCACCGGTACAAACCCTTTTTGTACCATAGTTTGAATCACACCGACTGCATCTTCTAGTCTCTCATTCGCGCATAAACTATTTATCACCTGGCCGAAAGTCGCCATAGTTGGAACAAACCCTGAATCGACCATTGTGATTAAGTATTGATAAGCATGGTCTACCATGCCGGTCTTACAAGTACCATCAATTAGTACCCGATATGTATATGCATTGGGATAAAACCCATTTTGTATCATCTCACTCAAGATTTTCTCAGCCATTGGCAAATTCAACTTACTACAATATATAAGCATTTATCAAAGAATTATATGCATTTATCAAAGAATTCAACCCGCCAAGACCTCCCCAATTCATCAATACCTACAGGCCACCAAACTTCGGCCCAAGACCTGCTTCTCTAACTGGGCCGAGACCTGTTAACCCTCCTGGCCCAAAACAAAATCAATCTAACACCCCACGGCCTCAATGCCAAATCTGTCAGAAATTTGGTCATGTTGCAAAGCAGTGCTGTTTTCGCTGTGAGGCAGATCCTTCGTACCAAGGCCGACCACCAACATTTCAAGCTTATTGTAGTAGCTAATCCTTCTAGCTCGGCCGATGCTTCCACCGAGTCTTGGATTCTTTGGATTCCGGTGCAACAAACCATGTCACCAATAATCTCAACAACATATCTTTCTACTTCAACTATCATGACATGCTTCAAATTGGTAATGATGCGAGTTTATCGATTCTTCGTATCGGTTCTTCTAAACTTCTTTTCTCTACTCAATTTATTTCTCTAAACAATATCTTACATGTCTCAAAATTTTCTAAAAACCTAATAAGCCTCTCTCAACTTTTACTAGATAACCCTCAACTAATCCTTGAATTTTCTTCTTTGTCTTGCTATTTTGCCTTTCTAAATGACTCATAAGCTGCTGTTTGAATTGTTTGTTTTGTTAGCTGTCTTGTTAATTACGTTTGAATTATTTGTATTTAGATAAACTCTTTCTAAGTCATTTGAATTGTTTGTGTTAGATAAACTCTTACTATTATATAACTATAACTAAGGAAATTGACTGGTCAACGAGTTGTGAGCCAACTCGAGTTGGTAATGAACTGAACTTGAGTTGGCTTTACAGCTCGTTATTGACATCCTAACTCAAGTAAACTCGCCGCTTATTAACTAAATGAACTGAGTATGAATTGGAGGTAACTGATTCAAATTCGACTCATTTACACCTTGACGGCACAGAGACAAATAAACAATGAGCTACTTAAACGTACACATATTCGTGTGCAGCAGCGCATCTTCTCATAAACGTAGAGCGAACTTGGTGGGGACCACTTCGCCTTGGAGGGTGTTTAGTTTAGGCCGTCAAACCATTAATTTGACTATGAAGTTACACTGATTTTCTCAATTAATTCTTATCCTTTCTTCTGTGGAATGTGATCAAGTGCGCCGCGTCACATTTATATAGAAGGGCGGGCTATGACAAATGACACGCAACGGAAGATTTATGTAGATGAAACTGACTTGCACATGGTTACCCACTATAAACTAAAAAGTAGAGAGGTGTTTCCGAAGGAAAAAAAAAACTTTGCGCGAATGTGCATGATATGACGTGATTAAATTGGTAGAGGACAATCACGTAACACAAATAGTCACTTTGTGTGACACACAAGTCACATCACGTGATCGATACATGTGATGGGACATAACTGGTAACGATGTGACTAATTTTCTTCTCTAATTCCACCTACTACATATCTCCATTCTTATATTAAGTACGTAGATGTTTTGATCCGCCAACGATTGTTATTAGAAGACGAAATTTCGAATTGTATATCATCCCTCCAATTAAACATTTTGTCTTTTTTTTGTTATATGCATATTTTTGATGTTTTTCTACATATAGAAGTTTAAATTTATTTAAGCACGTACTCGCCACGTACATTTCGTAAACCCACCTTATTTGATTATTAAATACTCAATTTTTTTTTCATTTTTAAATTGTCATTTAAAAATACATATCCACAATAATGGCTGCAATTTTTTATTTCGTTGCATGTCATTTAAGGATACAAATCTATACGTAATATCAATATGGATTACAGATCCACATTAATAGCAATAATAATACAAATCCACATGTAATAGCAATAAAGTTTATAAATCCACATTAATAGCAAAAACTATACAAATTTTCATGCAACAAGACTATAATAGATTGATAAAATAGTAAAATAACAAATTGTAGTATTTTATTGTAATAGAAAATACCACACAAAATCAATGTACGTACGAATTAAAAGTCCTTCAATTTATTTTCTTTGAAATGCTAAATTTTGAACATATTTGCTCTCTTATAATATGTCCTATTTCAATCTATTTAATATTATTCATAGATATTATTGAATAATTTTTATTATTAGTTTATTTTTTTTTATAAAAATATATTACTTTTAATGAGATTTTTTTTATAATGTCTTTATGTTGTAATATATGGACTCAATACTAGTTAAATTTTTTTGTACTTGTAGCGTCCCATCTAAATTTTCTAGTGTCACTCCGGGTTGAAATGCAGACTTAGGGCCTGTTCGGTGGCTCAATTACCATGGGTTTTTTTTGGGAAAAGTAGATATATAGGTATTCTTTCTATTAGCTGTTCGGTGTTGAAGTTTTATTTTTCATTTTACAATTCCTATGGGTTTATATCCCTTGTCCGCTTCAAATTTTATAGGGGAAAAAACAATAATTGACCGAGAGCTCTGTTTTTTTTCCCAAATGGTGCAGCTCTTGCAATAAGAGGAATATGTTACATCTTTCAGCTGAACCTATCACTGTTTAATCATAAATCAATGCTTAATAATTAAACTACATGATTTATGATTTTATAAGAGATATAGTTAACTTGCTTATTAATTAGTTAAAAGAGGGATTATACTTATCAATGCTGGGAATACCAGGGGCAATACTACCACTCAGCCTAACCAACCTCCAGTGATTCAAGGGGGAGGGAGCATTCGCATGCTAGCTACCGATATCTCTCCCACTCCAGTCAATCTCAGGGCAGCAGCGGCTGGTAAGAGTCCTATGGGAATTAATATGTTTTTAGAGGAAGAATTAATTGATGAAGAAATGGACCTTGCTGACTAGGATAAATATGTACAACAATGTCGCATGGGAGATGGGGCTGGTACTAGTACTGGGGCCCCTGCTACGGGTCCAGTCATCACAGAGAATGCAATACCAATGGTAGTTTCCCCTTCTGCTCCAGTGACAGTAACAGTAACAGTTTCAGAGACAAATTCTGCTCCTGTCCTCACAGCGACTGAAAATCCAGTGACAGTCACAGTTCCAGTGACTTCCACTCCAGTGTCCTATAATCCAGTGACAGGGACAGGGACAGCTATACTGGCATCTACTCCAGTGCCAAAACCAGTGACAGCACAACCCCAGTCAATAGCAGAAACAACACCAAATATTACACACTCACCTAATCCTACCCAATATGAGACTGAGGAAGATGAACCCATTCTAGAAAGAGTTAGGCGATTGAACATCATCCCACCAAAACCAACCAGTGCTCCAGTGAAACAATCTAAGAAGTGGGTTTCTGATCCTACTAATAACCCAGCAAATGCACCGAGACCTACCCCCAAAAAGAAGTACACGTGGGGGAGGAAAAAACCCAAACCGTTAGCCATTAAAACCCCCAAATCTGGCATCATCAAACCTCAAAAAAGGGGTTCTGCCAAGGCCACTGGAATAGGCAAACGCCTTCGCAGTGCTACACAGCAGACCCGTGAGGGGCATGGGGCTACCCCAGCTCGCGCAATCTATCTATCTGACACTGAAGTCCCAACACCTGAGGTGGCTGATACACCTGTCCGAAGAGCACCAGCTGAGCCACGTCGCAGTCTCAGGGTCACAGTGCAAGGTGACCCTGCCTCTACTCTGAGCAAGGCGCAGAAAAGAAAACTGGCAGATGGCAGCAGCTCTTCAGGTATTAGTCTTATTACTAGCTTCCCTTATAATAGACTTAGCTTAGAACAAATTGTAGCCTTATTTCGAGTATATCAAATAGAATTAGGTACTCATGCTGATGATAGACCAATCATCATTGATAGCCTTAGATCTTTAGACAGGACTAATTTTGAACAGGTCATAAAACAGGTACTACATGATAGTACAAGTAGGCAGCCTACTACTGTTACTTTAGATACAATACATCATCTTAGTTCACTAGTTAATTCTGAAGTAGAACAGGTAGTTACTTCCACTAGATCAGTAGATAACTCAATTGTAGATAATAGCCTGCCACTTAGTGTATCTTTGCCTAATCCATGAATATCCTCAATTGGAATTGTAGAGGGTTAAACTCTAGTAGGAAGAGACAGATAGTTAAAGATCTAGTTGAGAATAATAAAATCGATTTATTAGCTATTCAAGAAACTAAAAAGGAGTCATTTACTAATAGATGTCTCAAAAGTATTTCCAACAAACTAGATTCTTGGCTGTGGGTCCCTTCTATAGGCAATTCAGGTGGTATCTTAGTAGGGAGTGATAGCAATAAAATTAGAATTGTTCAACATACAGTGCATCTCTTTTGTTTAGATATCATCTTAGAAAATAAACTTGATAATACTAAATGGCAAATGACTGTGGTATACGGGCCAGTATTGAGAAATCTGAAACAATCATTTTGGGATGAATTAACTCAAATCAGAAATACTAGTTTAGATCTTTGGTTTTTATGTGGGGACTTCAATGCTATTAGGAAAAAACAGGAAAAATCAGGACACAATTTTGATGCCCCAATTAGTACCCTTTTTAACTCTTTTGTTAATACTTTCCATTTAATAGAACACAAACTTCACACTAGAAAATTCACTTGGTCTAATGGCACTAAATTCGCACTACTAGATAGAGTATTCACTACCCTAGCATGGGAACAGCAATATCCCTCCAATTCAATTCGAGACCTTAGTAGCCACGGTTCTGATCACTGCCCCTTACTAGTCCAAACATCCTCTCATATATCCAACACCCCCCCTTTGTTTCGATTTGACCCCAGCTGGATTGATCAAGCAGACTTTATTTCACTCATGCATAAATGGTGGCAGGAACACCCTCTTTCTTTACCAGATATAGCTAAAAGTTGGAACCTTAAACTAAAACACATTAGAAAACGGATTAAAGGGTGGTCTCGTAATTTTTATGGTCAAAAGAAGAGAGAAAAGACTCAATTAACAGCCTTATTACATGATTTAGAACTCATTAGAGATAGTAGAGAACTCACCAAAGATGAAGGGGAACAGTGGGTACATATTACACATAAATTAGAAGAGATTTATCAAGAGGAGGAAACCCAATGGAAAATGAAATCTAAACAGAAATGGTTAGCAGAAGGGGATGCCAACACTAAATATTTTCACATCCTAGCAACACATAGATCCAAAAAAAATAGAATAAATGCTTTGAATATAGATGGCCACCTTACACATTCTATCCCAGCAATAAAATCTCATATAGTTGCATACTACAAAGACTTGCTAGGTTCCACTGGAACTAAATTTGCTCATTTACATTCTGATTTTTGGGATATAGAAGACAAATTACTACCTATAGAACAATGGGAATTAGAAAGACCTTTTTCCGAAAAGGAATTAAAATTTGCAGTATTTGCATCTGAACCAAATGGGGCCCCTGGTCCAGATGGGTTCACATTTCAGTTTTACCAATTCTTTTGGGATTTAGTTAAAGATGATTTGTTGCTTCTCACTCACTTCTTCTATGAAAATTCTCTTGACTTGCATAAAATCAACAAATCATGCATCTGTTTAATACCCAAAGAGAAAGATGCAACTTTAATTAAGAAATTTCGACCAATTAGCTTAGTTAACTGTAGTTTTAAGATCTTATCTAAATTACTCACAATTAGATTAGAGCAAGTAATGCCTAGACTAATTGACTCTAGCCAAGCAGCATTCCTTAAGGGTAGATACATTTTAGATAATATGGTTGTTAGTCAGGAAATTCTGCACTCTAGTCAACAAACTAAACAACCAGGTGTTGTCATTAAAGTGGATTTTGAGAAAGCTTACGACAAAATCCATTGGGACTACTTATTAGAAGTGTTACATAGTAGAAATTTTGGTACAAAATGGATTCAATGGATTAAAAACTGGTTATATAGCTCCCAATCATGTTTGACAATTAATGGAGAATTAACTGATTACTTTTATTGTAAAAGAGGAGTTAGGCAAGGGGATCCTCTATCCCCTTTTTTATATATCTTAGCTACCGATACTTTAAGTAAAATATTTAATAAGGGTAGGGCAGCAGCAGTAATCACTGGTTTAGGTCCAACTTGTCTAGAAAATACATCTATCACAAATTGTCACTATGCAGATGACACTATTCTTTTCCTAGCTGCTAAGGAAGAGAATATTGAATCTGCATGGTGGGCAATGATGGCTTTTGAAGCCTTATCAGGAATTCGAATGAACTATGAGAAAACTGAGATGTATCCCATACATGTTGATCCACATACCTCACACCTCAATCAATTGTTTAGATGTCAATGGGGAGAATTTCCACTCAAATACTTAGGGCTTCCTTTACACATTAAAAAACTTGCAGTTAGTGATTGGCAATTTTTAGTAGATAAAATTGAAGCTAGATTACCTAGTTGGCACAGCCAACTCCTTTCTATAGGAGGTAGGATTACCTTAGTAAATTTAGTTCTATCGACAATTCCCTTATATGCTCTCTCAGTGTTTAAAATTCCAATTACTGATATTCATCAAATAGATAAAATTAGAAGACGGTTCTTATGGCAAGGTACAGAAAAAAAGAGAAAATATGCTTTAGTTAGTTGGGAAACTGTATGCTTAGCTAAACAATTTGGGGGGATGGGTGTCTTAGACCTTAGAGAAATGAATATTGCATTATTATTAAAATAGTGGTGGAGATTTAAAAATAATGCCTATCAGGCCACTTGGAAAAACATTATCATACATAAGTATATAGAACACCACACCCATGCCTCTCCATTCTGGAAAAATATTTCTAATTTAGAACATATTGGAGAGGTTAGTGTCCAGTATGTACCAGGGAGTAATACACAGTGTAGGTTTTGGACTGATATATGGTATAAAGAGTGTGCATTAGCTACTAGATATCCTGTAGTCTATCGTAAATGTAGCAATAAACATATTCTCCTTAGTGAAGTTATTGATTCTCAAGGGTTGAGAGTACAACTTCGACGACCACTGGAAGGGTTTGACTTGCTTGATTGGTCTGAAATTTTATACATCATCAATTCTGTTTCTTTTACCTCACCTCAGGACCATCTAGCTTGGCGATGGGATCATACAGGGAAGTTTACTACCCACTCATTATATAAATTTCTAAATTTCCGAGGGGTTATACCTTTAGTACCAGAACTGATCTGGTGGGCCATACCTGTCCCACCGAAAATACGTGTGTTTATGTGGTTGGTCACTCACAACTCCATTCTAACAAAAGATAACTTGTCAGTACGTGGTTGGACTGGAAACCAAACTTGTCAATTTTGTACAGAAACAGAAACCATCACTCACCTATTCCTCACTTGTTCATTGACTCAAAAGGTTTGGTTTTGGCTAGGAAAAAGTCAAGAGTTTCTGCATCAATGGCAGACTTTTTGGGATATACTGGATTTTGCTATGCAATTACCAACAATTCAAAAAATAGGGTTCTTAGTAGTCTTAAGTTCTGTTTGCTGGACCATGTGGAGGCATAGAAATGATAACTGTTTTAATAATAGTCCAATTAAATCAGCCCGAAATATTATCTTCCTCATTAAGTCTTTGCTTGGTTATTGGGCAGGAAATGTCACACCACAGGTGCAAAACGAGATTACTGACTGGATGCCGATAATTGAAGATGCCATACCTATATTGCACAATACATGCCTATGGAGATGGTGGTCTATCAACCGCCAGTGACGCCCAACTCACAGTGAAGACGGCAGAACTCCAATTTTTGTATTTAGTAGATCACCTTAGCCCTTTACTATGCGGCTTAGTACTTGCTACCTTAGTATATTTTTGGTTATTAGATACATCGCTGATGTGGATTTTGCAATACAAGTAATAAATCCTATTTTATACTCAATTTGGTTGCAAGTGTACAACCTTGTCAAGTAGTACTTAGGGATCGTCTCCACAGGGACAAGTTGGAATATATTTTCTAACCTGACAATTTAATTGAGTAAAAGAGAATAAAAAGGTTTTTGTTTGTTCAAAAGGTTGGTTTGGTTTTGATTAAACTGAATTAAACTAAAGTTTTAAAGCAAAATCTGATTTTTAACAAATATGAGAAATTAGGGTTTCTTAGGGTTCCTATCCACTAGTGTTATGACTAATTGGTTTATTAAGTTTGTTCTTTTAATTATGAAGGCACAGTTGGAGATTGTAGGTACAAAGTGATATTTCTATATTAATACCATCTTCAAATTAGAATAAACGTCACCTCTCGGTACTTGGCTATGCTAATCTAAAGTCATTAAGTTCTTACTGTCCCAATTAATCTAGAAAACCGTCTTTCACCTCTCGGTACTTGGCACAATTTGTCTAAACTATTAGGTAAAGCCCGTATAAGACAAGCGTCACCTCTCGGTACTTAACCTATCAAATACCCTATTCTTTATGGTCAGGACTTAATATTCAATTTCTCAATTGCAAATACCAAATCCTAAGATTTCATGCGATTTCGATTAAGTCTTCACAATCAATTAAAATAAAGAATATATCATAACAAAGAACAAGAACATATAAAATAAACCAACTAAATCATAACAAAAGTTTCAAGTACAGCCCTAATTAACCCTAGAAAAGCCTTTAGCCAGTCATGGCAAAAGCACAAATGAAATTAAAAGAGTTAAAAGAGTTCCAAAGGAAAGAAAATAATAAAACCGGTTGATCGATGATGTTCTTCTTCTTCCTTCTTCTCTCTTCCTTTCTTCTCCTTGTTAAAACCAGAAATTCTGTCTAAAAAACGTCCATTGCCTGTTTTACAAGTTTCCTATTTATACCCCTCACAAAATCTCAAAATAAAACACTAAAAATAGCAAATTCGGGCGCTGAACCGACATATTGCGGGCCGCAATAAGTCTCTTGCGGGCCGCAATGAGTGGAGGCAGTTATGATTTGGCATGTAGAATTTGCAGTAGGTATGAGACTTGATTTTCAACATGTAAAATGGGATTTTAATTGAAGACCACAGGCACTAAGGTATCAAAAGGCATCATAACTCACCAATTACATACCTCTTCTTGTGCCATGAGGTTATATTACCGAAATCACCAAACAGAAATTTTTAAAATAAGCCCGCAAATTCCATCAAATTGTATTGTTTTCCCCTAAAGTGCACAAAACTTACCATTTTTATCCTAAACAAAAAGCAAATAAGATACAAGATACAATTCCTACAATTTTCCTACAATTTACCCCCCCAAGCCTATCCATTGGCACCGACTCGGTGTAACAAACAAACCAAAGAAAGGAAAAAGAGGAGATGAGGAAACTCACAATGGTGATCAATCCTGCTGCGGAGGTGCAGTAGTCTCTCGAGATGGTGTACCAGTCTCCTGAGATGGTGGACGCCTAGGTCGTCTGCGCCTCGGTATCGGATCAGCTGAAACAAATCCAGAGCGCGACATGTGCGTGTATATGCGGTCGGTCCGATGGTAAGTGCCATGCTGCTGATCTGCCATCTCATCAACATCGCCTGCTAGATCATTGTACTGGACGTGCATACGTCCCATCTGCGTGTTGAGCTGAGTCATGTCAGAACGAGAAGTGTTGAACTGACATGTCATGTAGGTCTGATGCTCGCCATACTGGTCATGTATATAGGTGCGGAGGTCGGCAATCTGTTGGTCAACAGAGGTGAACCGCTCGTCCACATAAGAGCGCAGCTGTGTGTACTGTTCATCACTGTGAGTGGCCAAATTGGTGATGTTGGTGTTCATTGTTTGCATCAGTTCGTACATCTGCTGCGGGGTCGGCTGGCCGGGACCCCAATAAGGAGGAGGTGGGGCATGATGCTGCTCTGGCGGAGGCATACCAAATGGATCACCTGGCTGATGCTGTGCGGCAGGCTCGGTACCTGGCTGATGCTGGTGCTGCGGCTGTAATGGTGGGGCCACATTAAGGGGCAGAATCCAAGTGGAAGGATCTGCCTTGTCGATAGGAACGGGCAGGGGTAGAGGAACCTGCTGACCACTACGGGAAAGGAAGAAGTGCGAGTCGCCAAGTCGAGAAAACATACCGGCCGCCTGAAGATGTGCCATATCAATGAATTCACTCTGCTTTTGGAGACGCGTGGCAAGAACTCGGTAGACCGGACCTTCTACAGGAATCACACGATGGAATTTTGCCAGCCGGGTCACAAATCCACCAACTGATATCATGCCACCCGGAGTAGAGTTGTCTCGCACGCCCAGAATGTGCTCGAACATGAAAGCGCCGACATTTGGAAGTGCCTCGGGTCTTGTTTCGGCATTGAGCATGGCATATATGAAGAAGAGCTCGTTTTCGCCCATAGTACCCACCGTCTCACCGCGCGCAAAGATGGTGAAGGCAAGAGCGCGCTGGATGTATCGGAACACGGGGTGGCTGATTTGACTGGCCTTGTAGGTCTTCCTAGGTCCACCAATCAGCTGGCAAGAGAAGTCATAGAAGTTCGTGTTCTCATCCCATTCCGGACTCTCCACTGCCTCAGGTTTATTAGGGAACCCCATGATTCTGTTGACCTCATGCATGGTGATGGAGTACTTCGTACCGTCCATGTAGTATGTTGCCAGATTCTCAGTTTCCATGTCAAGAGTAGACAAAAATTCATAAGTTAAAGTACGATAAGCTGGAATTGGTATGGTGCAGTAATCCCAAATACCAAGGGAAGACATAAGAGACTGGACCTCATTTAAAATACCTAATGACTCCAGGGTAGGTACATGGATATATTTGGGCTGCACTACCCTCTTGGACTTAAGAAAATTGAAGATGTTTTGTTCTGACTCAGTTGTAAAACTAAGACCAAAGTCAGGGCTATTGTTTTCAGGCCACTAATTTTCAGGTAAATTGGTCCAATCAGGCTGTTCTGACATCTCTGTGTCCTGAAAATCACTGGTATTACTAGCCCTTTTCCTATACTGTTTGGAACGTTTGGGAGGTAACAAATCATCACTGGCAGTTGCCTTACCCTTTCCCCTTGTCTTTGGTGGCATGTTGGTATAGTATAGTTCAATTTAAGCAATTTCAATACTCGATCACAAATGGATTCAATTCAAGCACAATTCAGTATACCTCGATTGATCAATTGAAATATAAAAAAGTTTAGAGGTACAACCAAATGTGTGCAATCAAACCAGTGTGAAGTGAAGAAGGTGAGTAGTGCAGCCGAGAAGTTCAAACCCTGGATCGAAGCTCCAAAATTCTCGAAAAATCAGCACCAGGCAGTCTGCGCACTGTGTTGCGGGCCGCAAGAAGGTTGATTGCGGGCCAGAGAGAAGACTAGAGATCTATCTCTGTCTGAAGATGTTGCGGACCGGAATGGCGGTAGTTGCGGACCGCAATGGAGTCAGGGGACTGAGGTTTAGGGTTTCGGAGGAGAGGCGAAAGGAGAAGGGAGAAGGTTGCGGTTTGCTGCGGGCCGGAATGGGTTTAGGGTTTCGGAGGAGAGGCGAAAGGAGAAGGGGGGAGGTTGCGGCCTCGGTGAAGGGCTGCGGGTGGAGAAGGAGATGGTTGCTGCGGGTGGAGAGAGAGAGAGAGAGATCTGGTGCGGTTGCGGTAGAGAGAGAAAAAGAGATCTGCGGGTGGAGAAGACGGAGAAGGCGCAGGGAGAGAGAGAGAGATTTGCAGAGAGGCCCTCCAATTGTTTATAATTACTTGTCCTCTGATATTGCGGACCGCAATAAATCGGTTGCGGGCCGTAATAAACCTGTAAAATTAAAAAAAATCGATTAAGTTAATACCGTGAAAATCTGTGTCCATTGCGGACCGTAATAAAATGTGTTACGGGCCGCAATAAAATCAAAATTTTACCTGCCTAATTTTTTTTTTTCGATTTCTATGTTGCGGGCCGCAAAAGGATTGACTGCGGGCCGTAATTAAAAATCAAAATTTTCTGAAACACCTAAATTAACCTATCTAAATGCGAATTAATTTTAAAGTACGAAATTTAAATGTGCAGAAAAGTAAATTGCTTGGGTTGCCTCCCAAGAAGCGCTCGTTTAGCGTCTCGAGCTTGACCATTCTCCTCTTCTAGTTCGTTTGTGCATCGGTAAGGGAGATGCTTGTCTTCCCTTCAACCGGTTCTCCGTAATTGTACACCTTTAGTCGCTGCCCATTTACTTTAAACGCTCCAGTTCGTTCGCTCCAAATTTCTATCGCCCCATGGTCAAACACACGTTTCACCTGAAACGGGCCACTCCACTTGGACTTGAGTTTACCTGCAAAGAACTTAAAACGTGAATTGAACAATAAAACATAATCACCAATCTTAAACTCCCTTCGAATTATGTGCTTGTCATGCCATTTCTTCGTTTTCTCCTTATAAATTTTGGCATTCTCATACGCGTTCAGACGGATCTCCTCAAGTTCGTGCAAGTCTAGGATGCGCTTTTTGCCAGCTTGAATCATGTCAAAGTTAATAGACTTGATCGCCCAAAACGCCTTATGCTCCAATTCGACCGGCAAATGACATGGCTTGCCATAGACAAGCTTGAAAGGAGTCATGCCAATTGGTGTTTTGTAGGCCGTGCGGTATGCCCATAGTGCGTCATCTAGTCTCAAACTCCAGTCTTTTCGGGTCAAGCCTACAGCGGTTTGGAGAATGTGGTTGATCTCACGGTTTGAGACTTCAACTTGACCACTTGTTTGCGGATGGTACGGAGTTGCGACTTTGTGATGTACACCATACTTCTCCATTAGACTTGCAAAGGATCGGTTTATGAAGTGAGAACCCCCATCGCTAATTACCACTCTTGGAACACCGAACCTTGGAAAAATCACCTTTTGGAAAAGGCGCTTGACGGTTTTTGAGTCGGCTTCGGGGCTCGGTATCGCTTCTACCCACTTGGAGACATAATCCACTGCTACAAGGATGTACTTGTTGTTGCATGAGCTCGGAAAGGGTCCCATGAAATCAATGCCCCATACATCGAATAATTCAACTTCTAGAATGCTTTGTTGAGGCATCTCATGTCTCTTCGTTATGCTTCCCATCCTTTGACACTTGTCGCAAGAGATAACAAACATCCTTGTATCCTTAAAAATGGTTGGCCAAAAGAAACCGGCTTGTAGGACTTTGGCAGCCGTTTTGTTGGTTGAAGCATGTCCTCCGTAAGGTGATGAATGGCAATGGTAAAGAATCGATTGTACCTCATCTTGTGGAATACAACGTCTGTGAATCCCATCAACACCAAGCTTGAAAAGATATGGATCATCCCAAAAATAATGCTTGGCATCCGCATAGAATTTCTTTCGGGATTGGTATGTGAGGTTGGGTGGTAGAGCTCCGCATGCAAGAAAATTAGCAATATCAGCGAACCACGGGTATTCGACCTTACTCACTTGGTAGAGTTGCTCATCGGCAAAAGAGTCATCAATTGGCAAGTCTTTGCTTGAAGGTTCAGTCACAATGCGTGAAAGGTGATCGGCTACTAGGTTTTCGGTGCCCTTCTTGTCCCTTATCTCAAGGTCAAACTCTTGGAGCAAGAGGATCCATCGGATGAGGCGCGGTTTTGCATCTTTCTTGGTAAGGAGGTAACGGACTGCCGCATGATCCGTGTAGACAATGACCTTAGAACCCACCAAATAAGGGCGAAACTTGTTGATGGCGAAGACCACCGCAAGTAACTCCTTTTCAGTTGTGGTGTAGTTGACTTGGGTCTCATCTAGCACTTTGCTTGCATAATAGATTGCATACGGCTTCTTGTCGATTCGTTGCCCCAATACCGCTCCAACGGCATAATCACTTGCATCGCACATTATCTCAAATGGCTCATTCCAATTCGGAGGTTGCAAGATAGGCGCTGAAATCAAAGCTTCTTTCAACCTATTAAAAACATCTAGACAATCCTCATTAAAATCAAAAGGGGCATCTTTAAGCAATAAATTGGTCAAAGGTTTGGCAATTTTAGAAAAATCTTTAATGAACCTTCGATAAAAACCGGCATGCCCTAAAATGCTTCTAACACCCTTCACATTAATTGGTGGAGGTAACTTTTCAATCACCTCTACTTTGGCACGATCAACCTCTAAACCTTTTTCAGAAACAACATGCCCTAAAACAACACCCTCTTGAACCATAAAATGACACTTTTCCCAATTCAAAACAAGGCTAACCTCTTCGCATCGTTGCAAGACTTTGGACAGGTTGGTCAAACAATCATTAAAGGTTGTACCATAAACTGAAAAGTCATCCATAAAGACTTCCATGGATTTCTCAATCAAGTCTGAAAATATACCCATCATTGCCCTTTGAAAAGTGGCCGGTGCATTACATAACCCAAAGGGCATCCTACGATATGCAAAGGTACCATATGGACAAGTAAAAGTGGTCTTTTCTTGGTCATCAGGATGTATTGGTATTTGAAAGAAACCACTATAACCATCTAAGTAACAAAAGAAAGAGTGCTTAGCTAGCCGTTCAAGCAATTGATCTATGAATGGGAGAGGAAAATGATCCTTGCGCGTGCCGGAATTGAGCTTTCGATAGTCGATGCACATGCGCCATCCCGTCACGAGTCGTGTTGCAATTGGCTCGCCATTCTTCCCTTCTATCACCGTTGTTCCTCCCTTCTTTGGCACCACATGGATTGGGCTCACCCATTTGCTATCAGAGATGGAGTAGATGATGCCGGCGTCAAGTAGCTTATGTATCTCTTTGAGCACTACTTCGCTTAAGTTCGGGTTCAATCTCCGTTGGCCTTCAATGGTTGGTTTGTGTCCTTCTTCCATCAAGATCCGGTGCATGCAAATAGAAGGGTTGATTCCTTTGAGATCATCTAATGTGTATCCAATGGCCTTTCGGTGCATCCTTAATATTTGCAGAAGTTGTGAGGTTTGGTCTTGATTTAGAGATGCGTTGACAATAACGGGGTATGTTTGGTTTGGGCCAAGGTATTCGTATCGTAAGGTCGAAGGCAATGGCTTTAGTTCAACTTCGGGTGCATCCTTTGAGGTTTTGGCAAAGTTAGGAAGGATCTCAGCGGTTGAAACTTGAAAAATCGGGTTTGGAATAGGCTCCTTGTCATTCTGGAAGGAATCATTGCGGGCCGCAATGGATTCATTACGGGCCGCAATGAACTGTGTTTGAGTCAGGCTCTCTGTCTGAAGATGTTGCGGGCCGCAATATATTTCATTGCGGACCGCAATGGTTGTGCGATTTTTATCCTTCTCTGTCTGATTATGTTGCGGACCGCAATAACTGTCGTTTCGGGCCGCAAAGACATTGACAGAACTCGTTATGTTGACTTTTTCGCACTCCTGATCCATCCAATACTCAAAGGAACCCTTCTCAAAGCTGTTCATGAGCTCTTCACCTATCAACCTGTCGAGAATCTCAACACTAAAAACGCTTTGATCGTTAGATGGATATCTCATAGATCTTTTTATATCGAATGTCAATTTTTCTTCACCAATATTCATTGTTATAATTCCATCATGGACATAAATTACAGCTTTTGCTGTATTGAGAAATGGTCTACCTAACAAGAGTGGTGTATGAGGGTCCTCATCCATGTCAACCACAACAAAATCTATTAGTACAAAGAACTTTCCAATTTGAATTGGCAAGTCCTCTACCACTCCTAAAGGTAGGTTCACATGCAATTGTTTCAACAGTTCAAGGAATTTGCCAAATTGTTTGTCGGTTTTCTCATTCTTAATTCTACCAGGAAAAGGTGCGTATTTGTGAGGAGGGATGTAAGGAGGTACCTTTGCACTTACCTTTGGCATCTCACCTTGAGATGGCTTTGCTTGTTCCGCGTGGTCGCTTGGTGCGATTGGTGTAGTTTCCTTTGAGGCGGAATTCTCATGTGTGGAGATGAGCTCATCATTTCCTCGTGTCTCTTCACCTTGCGGTTGTACATAATCACCATTTGGTATAGGTGGATCCTCATATTGCGTACCGCTGCGAAGCATGTGCCTAACCGCCTTGACATCCTTGGGATTGTTCTCGGGTTTTGGCGGAAGGGTGCCCGGTTGGCGAGAGAATTGTGTAGCTTGTTGTGCAACTTGGTTTTCAAGTAATTTGTTTTGAGTTGCCAACATGTCTACCTTTTTGGTCAATTCATCGAACTTTTGGTTTTGACTTGTCATGAAAGTCTCCATCATCAATTCGAGATTGGACTTTGGTTGTGCATTAGAACCATACCCTTGGTTACCATAACCTTGATTTGGTCTATTAAAATTTGAGTTACCTTGGTTATTTTGGTTTCCTTGGGTTGGTTGGTCATTTTGTCTCCACGAAAAGTTTGGGTGATTTCTCCAACCGGGGTTGTAAGTATTCGAATAAGGATTGTTATTTGGTTTGAAATTGCCTTGGTTAATTGCATTCACTTCCTCAAAACTAACCTCATTACTTACACCACAATTAATTGCTAGATGATTGGTACCACCACAAATTGAACAAGGAAGAGGAGAGGAATTGCTTACTGAATTTACGCTCATTTGATCAATTTTGCGATTCAAAGCGGCAATTTTTGCAGCCAAATTTGGATTCGAATTCACCTCCTTCATTCCCCGCTGCAGGATGATCGGTGTCTCCCTAGGGTTGTGCCATTGGCTTTGGTTGAGAGCCATGTCATCAACCAACTTGTATCCATCAATAGCTCATTTATTCATGAGACTACCTCCAGCAGCTGCGTCTAACATACCCTTGTCCTGTGGCAGAAGGCTGTTGTAGAAGATTTGCAATAAATTCCACCCTTCGATACCATGGTGGGGACAACACCTTTGCAGTTCTTGAAACCTCTCCCACGCCTCGCTCATGGTTTCCTCTCCTTTCTGTCGAAAATTGTGAATTTGATGGCGCAAGGAGTTTGTTTTGGATGGCGGGAAAAATTTGTTGAGAAAAGCATTTGCCACCTTAGGCCAAGTATTCATGTTCTCGGGTCGTTGGCCTCTTATCCAACTTTTAGCCTTATCTGCAAGAGAAAAAGTGAAGGCCATAACTTTAAGATTTTCTGGAGAAACAGTTTGTACCTTAATTGTGCTGCAGATTTCTTCAAAATTGGCTAAATGCTGTGTTGCGTCTTCGTGAGGAAGACCATGGAACAGATTATGCTGCACCATGCTAACCCATGCTGGCGGAATTTGGTATTCTTCAGCATTGATAGTAGGTGCCGTATAACCAAGGTGGATTTCCTCAGCCCTAGGTGCTGTAAAGTCTCTCAGGGGACGATTGGCATCAGCTGCTTCAATGTTTTGTCTATCAAGGGCGGCTGCTCGCAAGAGTTGAAGTTCATTGGCCATCTGATCCCGTTCTCTTTGAAGGTTTTTCAAGCGAACATTTTCATTTCCTGCCGACATGTCTAACCGGCGAGGATTAACACTCAAGAAAGGTCCCCTTGTTGGGTGTTTGTTCCGTCTCTCATAGAAAAGATGAGTTGATCCTTTCCTAGAGAACCACTCAACCAAATCTGTGGCTTCCGGGGTTGGAGGTTCTTCTGCCAGATTTCAACCTGAAAAATGAGAGAGAAAGAAAGCAAAAGAAAATTAAAAACAATTACTAACTAAATTACTTAGGTCTGAAATAATATTCACCGTTGTCCCCGGCAACGGCGCCAAAAACTTGATGTGGATTTTGCAATACAAGTAATAAATCCTAGCTTATACTCAATTTGGTTGCAAGTGTACAACCTTGTCAAGTAGTACTTAGGGATCGTCTCCACAGGGACAAGTTGGAATATATTTTCTAACCTGACAATTTAATTGAGTAAAAGAGAATAAAAAGGTTTTTGTTTGTTCAAAAGGTTGGTTTGGTTTTGATTAAACTGAATTAAACTAAAGTTTTAAAGCAAAATCTGATTTTTAACAAATATGAGAAATTAGGGTTTCTTAGGGTTCCTATCCACTAGTGTTATGACTAATTGGTTTATTAAGTTTGTTCTTTTAATTATGAAGGCACAGTTGGAGATTGTAGGTACAAAGTGATATTTCTATATTAATACCATCTTCAAATTAGAATAAACGTCACCTCTCGGTACTTGGCTATGCTAATCTAAAGTCATTAAGTTCTTACTGTCCCAATTAATCTAGAAAACCGTCTTTCACCTCTCGGTACTTGGCACAATTTGTCTAAACTATTAGGTAAAGCCCGTATAAGACAAGCGTCACCCCTCGGTACTTAACCTATCAAATACCCTATTCTTTATGGTCAGGACTTAATATTCAATTTCTCAATTGCAAATACCAAATCCTAAGATTTCATGCGATTTCGATTAAGTCTTCACAATCAATTAAAATAAAGAATATATCATAACAAAGAACAAGAACATATAAAATAAACCAACTAAATCATAACAAAAGTTTCAAGTACAGCCCTAATTAACCCTAGAAAAGCCTTTAGCCAGTCATGGCAAAAGCACAAATGAAATTAAAAGAGTTAAAAGAGTTCCAAAGGAAAGAAAATAATAAAACCGGTTGATCGATGATGTTCTTCTTCTTCCTTCTTCTCTCTTCCTTTCTTCTCCTTGTTAAAACCAGAAATTCTGTCTAAAAAACGTCCATTGCCTGTTTTACAAGTTTCATATTTATACCCCTCACAAAATCTCAAAATAAAACACTAAAAATAGCAAATTTGGGCGCTGAACCGACATATTGCGGGCCGCAATAAGTCTCTTGCGGGCCGCAATGAGTGGAGGCAGTTATGATTTGGCGTGTAGAAAACTATAGAAGTCATTGCGGACCGCAATAGGTATGGTTGCGGGCCGCAATGAATTTGCAGGAAATGAGTCTCTGCCTAGTTTCGTTTCGGGCCGCAATGAACTTCACTTCGGGCCGCAATAACATTGACAGATTCTCCAATCTTCGTGCTGACTCGCTATAAATCACCCGTTTTGCTCCGTTAAGCTCCAAATACTTGATTACCTGTAAAACAAACACAACTAGAGCAGTAACTTGAACTTTCGGACATTTCTAACCTAATCAAACCTAATCTAACCAAAACTTGACTTAATTCACATAACAAACCCTAGGTTTCAATAGATATAATTTTGGCTTATCAATCGCAAGCTTGGTATATAGCTTGGTATATTGCTACTGTCTAGTTCTTTTGAGTTCTGCTATGCAGACTAACCGGTGCACAAGGTGCCTATCTTTTTGTATGGATGACTATGTAATTATGGTTTCATGATTAATGAAACAGGCTTATGCCTCTTTTTTTAAAAAAAAAAAACTTATCAATGCTTATTAAATTAATTAAACTAAACTTGCACATGAGATTATCAACGACATGACCCAATTATATCATTAAATTGTAATTAAGCTAAAATAGTTTAAAATACATAGATACAAAATTGAAACACAAGGCTAATAATAACTTCAAATTGCATTTCAACAGTACAATAATAATTGATTAATTATGAAATTAAAAATCATTAAACAAAACAGAATTTAAAATGTACAAGAAATTTTAATTGAACAAAACACAAGACTAATTTTTAAGTTAAGTTCCTATTCTGATATCACTTTGCAGTGTATATATAATCAATTCACTCATTTAAATTTTTTTAGAATATGATATATACAATTATATTGATCATAATCAGTGATTAGTATCAATAAACTTAATATAGTTTAATTGTAGTATTACATCTTCTATAAAAAGAAAAACAAACTAACATCCTAACAAATTTCTTATGCATTTGCCGAACACCTATATTCTAAAATTTCCCATGAATTAAATAACCTTAGTTTTGACAAATTGAAATTTCCATTACCATATTAAAAATTCTCATTCCCACAAAATTCCCATGTTACCGAACAAGTCCTTAGTCTGCGTTTCACTCTGAACAAAACATCATATATTTTTTTAAAACATTGATTTTTGAAAGAAACACAGACCTAATCACCTAATCCACGTTTTTCCAACTGTTTGTTATTTTTAAATTTTAATTTTTTCAAATGCTATAAAAAAAAAAAGGATTGGCCCTAATATATATTCTCCAATTATTCAATAACACGAGTACACGACCGACGGTCCGGTCCAAACCTCTAGCTCAAACCTTATTTGACCGTCTAATGCAAGTGAAACTTTCTCTTTTGTTATCAGTTATCACAAATTCACCCGAAATTTTTATTAATAGAAAATAAAATAAAAAATATCAATATTGAAGAACGTTTTCGCTGGAATTCGAGATGTAGCAAAAATGTGATGGTCCATAACGTTCAGGGCACTGTAGCTGGACGTTATGATCGATAACGTCCAGTTAATCTAATCGCTAATGATCTCTAATTAACAAAAAACACTGTAGCTGGATGTTGTGGTCCATAACGTCTAACTAAAGTGTTTCTTTTTTTTTTGCTTGCTTCAGTTTGCAAATTTTTTGAAAAAAAATAAACCACTGTAGCTGGACGTTATCGACCATAACGTTCAGCTATAATGTTTTTTTGTTAATTAGAGATCATTAGCGATCAAATTAACTGAATGTTATAGTTTATAACGTCCAGCTACAATGCCCTGGACGTTATGAACTATTACGTTTTTGTTATATCTCGAATTCTCACGAAAACGTTCTTCAATCCCGATATTTTTTATTTTATTTTCTATTAATAAAAATTTCGGCAAATTCACAATACTGTGCTTTAGTAAAAGCTGAAGGTACCGGTCAGCTGCGTAAAACTTCTCTTACAAACTTCTTCCATGTGCAAGTGGCGCAAGGAATTGTGAAAATAGGTATATAATGAATAAAACAACGAACAGTTGGCACATTTGTAAAAGTTTGTAAATAATTACGACTGAAAGAAAATACAGATTTTGTGCAGGTAATTTTTGAAATAAAGAACTCTTTTACAGACCTATTCTCTCTACTATTCTCATCTCCTCTCGGATTTCGAGATCTCTCTATCTGGATTGGAACTTAAAAAGCTCACTCCTTTCACCCTTTTTCTCTCCTCTCTCCAAGATGGAGAGCACTGTGGCTTTACCTCCTCCGACGATCGCCGCCAAACCTGGCCTCCACCCTCCTTACAAAGAGGTATGCAGCGAATATACTAATTTCTTTTCATGCTCAAAGGAAATACAGATAGTATTTTCTTTTTCTTTTGTTTTTTAAGTTCTTATTTTTCGTTTTGTTTTTTTTTGCTTTCAATTTTATTTTTTGTTTCCTTTATACTTGGACTTGAGAAAATTGGAAAATGGTTTATTAATGTAACTAAGCCGCACTGGGTGGTCTATTTTGGACCATTTCCAAAATGGAATATAAACCCTAGGTGCACGACAGCAAAGAACTGTAGCATTAACAGGTTTACAAGCTTATAGAAATTGTAAGTTGCACTTCTAATTTTATTAACTTTTTCTTTTCTGAAATTAGGAGAAAGTGTATGCGTTAAAATGTGTCGGTAGGTTACGTTGGTTGGGGCTCGTAGGTTTTTTGGGGTGTGTTTAATTTGTGAAAAAGGGGGGGGAGTTCATGCTACATAGATGGCTCAACCACATTTAATTTAAACTCTGTAATCTTGGTTCTTTTGCAAACACGCCCTCTAGAATATATGTTTTGTTAAAGTACCTCACCACTACATTAATTTGTGTAAGTGTACCAAAAATATTTTGTTCGCGAACAAACAGGAAAGCCTTGAACTTTATTTTTTTTGGAGGAAAAACAGTGAACTACTACATTTTTTTTTTCCCTTGTTAAATATTATTGCTTTTCCTTCTAATTTCTACATTACACTGTCATTTTGTTTATTGAACACAGATATGTTTTGAATATCTTTACAACAACTCAACTGACCTAAAACTATATGGAGTTTTCTATTTTGTTTTTGCAAAAAAAAAAGTTTCAAGGGGCTTACTAGATTGATGTGGAACTGATAGAGTGACTACATTCAGGCAAAAATGATAGAAAATAATATTGTTTTATGATCCCACTCAGGTCACAACAATAAGAGCTGACCTAGTTGAAAATACATAAAAAATAACAGCTTAACTTTGGTACTATTTTATCTAATTTAATTAAAGTTATCTTTAAGTAAGGATTTTGTATAAGAAAATTTTCTGACTTTTAGGTTTCAACAAAAAGTACACACTTTTTCGTATGGATTATAAGTTTAGTTTGTATTCTGTAATTATTTTTACCCTTAGAAACAAAAGATTATGTACTAATTCACTTTTAGTTCGGCTTCTTGTACCTGGAAAGTTATGGGGCTGAACAATTGAAATTAGAAGTTCTGAGATTTTGAGAAGCGTGATTATTCTTAATTGTTTATGTCACCTGAGACAGTATTTTCTGAGATGTATTTTTTGAGGAAAGATGTTTCTTTTTTCTCTTTTTGTTGTTTCTTTGTAAGACAGTGAAAATTATACAATGATGAGAATTAATGTAGTTCGTAAATAAATGCCAACTAGCTTTATACTCACCAAGATATGGATTTTTCTGAATTCACCCTACTATTATTTTCATTTTTCAATTGTCATATTGTAGGGACTCTTATGGAACTATTTTTGGTGTGTGGTAGAAGTGCATAATGTGCAGTTGATCTTAGTTGCTAATTGATGAAATCAAAGTTTATAAATAATTTAACTATGCAAATTAATGTCATTAGTTAATTAATTAGTGAAGAACATCATTTCGAGTTGTGGCAGGTAAAGCTATGGCCTGTTTGTGGCACACAATGCTTTTTGTCAGGTTGAAATTGACATGTAATTTTCTGTGTAGATGATACTGAAAGCAGTGGTGTCGTTGAATGAACGTGGAGGGTCTAGCAAACATGCCATCTCTAAGTTTATCAAGACCACATACACCCACCTCTCCGAGAAGCACAATGCATTGCTGGCGCACCACTTGCGCCGCCTCCGCACTGAGGGTGCACTACACATTCTCAGGCACTCCTACAAGCTCTCTCCCAGGTCTAAACTAAATCTTGCTTCCTCTGTTGTCACCTCTCGGCCTCGTGGAAGGCCCAAGAAGGTTCCAGAAACTTTCCAGACGTCTTTAGGCCAATCTGGTAAACTGACAGTAAAAAGGGCCCCTGGCAGGCCACCGAAAAGTTTGGCAGTGAAGAGGGGCCCCGGCAGACCACCAAAAAGTCAATTGTTGGCACCGAATAAGCGGCCTGGCAGGCCACCGAAAATCCAAGCAGTGAAAAGGGGCCCTGGCAGGCCACCAAAAATCCTGGCAGTGAAAAAGAGGCCCGGCAGGCCACCGAAAATCCCAGCTGTTGGCACCGCAAATATGGCACCAAATGGGGCAAGCAAGCGGGGCCGACCACCAAAGAGTGAGAAGGGACCTGGGAGGCCAAGAAAAGAGTCAGTGGTCCAATTGCAAGGGGGCAAGCAAAGGAAGGGTGCAGGCAGGCCTAAAATGGTGGAAAATGGGGCCCCACCTGTCATGGGTGAGAAGAAAAGGGGGCCCGGGAGGCCGAAAATGGTGGAGAATGGGGCTCCACATGTCATGGGTGAGAAGAGAAAGGGGCCTGGGAGACCGAAAACGGTGGAGAACGGGGCCCCACCTGTCATGGGTGAGAAGAGAAAGGGACCTGGGAGGCCGAAAACGAGCGGGAAGAAAAGGGGGCGAGGGAGACCCAAAAGGGAGCTGAGCACAACTGATGTAGTTGTTGACTAATGCACTTGTGTTTTAATTTATCTTGTTGACTAATGTGCTTATGTATTGTTTGCAACTAATTAGTGTCTACTACCTCATGTTTTAAGGAAGATCAGGCAATGTTTTAAATTGTAACTAGTAGGAGTTCGTTTTGGATGTGAGATTTAATTTTTAGGAGCTGTTCTAGAAAATGATATTTCTCAGTAGATCTTGAATGACTTGTACAAAATGGTTTATGAAAGTATGGTTTCCAAGAGTGATAAAATGTATCGCAAATGAAATGGACAACACCAGAGACTACACGTACGTGATTATTCCAAGGAGAAATTGGATAATTGCTCTATGAAGTTTACCAGCTACAGTAATTTCTTAGCATAATACATGTAAATGTTGGGAAGTCACAGCAATTCTTTGAGAAAATAGTGGAAATTAATTCTAATATATTGCATGCTAGCAATCTCCAAAGTACAATTTTGGGTTCATCTAATATATTGAAGGATATTAGTTGAATCCATAAATCGGCATATTTCATCCTCCTTTTTAGTTAAAAAATTACAGGAAATTCTTACTTGACTCAGACCCGAACAACTAAAAATTTGTATTAATTTAGATCCGACCCAAATTGAAAAGACTCTAGACCTAGAAGTTACCCAAATACATACAACTAGAGTGGAAAAAATGGCACGCCGGAGCCGGCTCTGTCACGGAACGGCACGGAACGCATGTCATTCGTGTGCCGTGACTATTCGCGTGCCGTGCTCATCTTTTGAAACTTTGGCACGGCACGGCACGACACGTAGTCACGTGAGTCACGTGTAATTAGAACCATTAGATATTGATTTAATAGTGAATCTTGAATAAACTAACTTAAATTATGATTAAATTGTCATGCGAGTCATGTGAGTCACGCGGATCACGGCACGTTTAGGCACGACGTGACTCACGTGGCGTGACCATTCGCGTGCCGTGACCACCCATTGACATTTTAGTCACGACACGTGAAAAATTAACTTGATCACAGCACGGCACGGCACGAGACCAAAATCACGGCGTGTTAGTCACGGCACGCACGTTTTTTCCACTCTACATACAACTCAAACCCCGACTAGCTAGTCAATATGAAACATGATAATAAACTGATATTGGACAACGTTAAAACTCGATCCGACCTGACCTAATCCGATCCGACTTGACCCGACCTTCTCAATTACCATCCCTAGCTCAGAATGACTCGTAAAACCGTATAGACAAAAAAAAAAGGACGGATAGACCAAAAAAATATATATATATATTTCAGAGCCTCTAGCTCCTTCTAGGTCAATGCTTGTCTTGTCCAGGTTCTGTACTGTAAAGTCGCTCTCAATCTATACCCCACAGACCCAGTCCCAGTGGCCACAATCAAAATTTTGACCAACCGCGCAAATGATGGCCTGATCCCAAGCGTTCCCCATTAAATGATATTCATTCGACATTTTTTAATAAGGTAAAGTAACTACAATAATTTGAGTCAAATGCTATTAGGATTTAGGACACATCTTGATTCTTGAGCATTATTCCACGAACAATTCTATATTGTCACACATCTGGATGAAAAATTTGAGAGTAATGAGTTCAGAAATTTCGTCAAAAAATTTGTCATCTTGGCAAAAATAATGTACAAGTAGATGTGCATTCATCCTTTCCTACTATTTATTTCTAAATGTGTATCGACTTGTCTTAATTTATCCTGACTTGTTTTTTTTTTTTACTTTTGTTTAAGCTATTCATTGAAAGGATTCTCTTCATATAATTTTTTTGAGTAAAGATTGGAAGTCAAGCTATTCAATTATTAAATATTCATAAAAGATTCTCTTCTAGGTTTTGAACGTACGACATGCCATACGGAGAGCACTATTTTTGCCACTAGACCAAAGGCTGGTTCTCATCTCTTCATATAAATTAGTTTCCATACTAAATTTCAACATTTTTAATGAAGTGTAAATTGGGTACTTCATAAATTTAAAATGAATTTTAAAAGAAAATACATTAAATGGGTAAATTTGGTGAGTTTTTAAAGTTGAAAAAGGTAAATATGATATTATGAATATTAGAGGGGAAAATACGGAGTATTCAAGTTTTTGAGGGATATACATGAAATTCTTCCTTTGTTTAAAATTTACATAACTTTTTATGTGAAATTTCCTATCTACCGATAGTATTTTTTTTTTTTACAACCTACTGTATAGTATATAACGGGTTAACTTCATTTTTTTAAATGTCGTGTTCATTCATATTATAACAGAAAATCCAGAGCAAAAAGTTAAGTTAATTTATTTCCTGTTTCAATCTTTTGTGGCCTCTTCTGTGTTCATTAATATTGAAGCGCTGAATATTCAAACTAACCCACCAAATGAGAAATTATACAATCTCAGTCATGCGATATAAAGTCATGAAAGTTTAAATATTTTCCCAATTTTGTAGTCAAGGCTTTCAATTCTATCCAAATTACAATTGTCTTTAAGTATATTAGGTTTGTTTTTTTTTTAACCGAATATATCTCGCACATTTTGCATTGAGATAATTCCTTTTCTTTTTCGTTTTCATTTTGGTTTTCTTTAAAAAAAAAGTTCTTTTATTATTTCGAGCAAAAATATATTAAATATTGAATAGTTTTGAAATTATTTTGGCGGCTGTATATTCTTTTTTGCGTGATGGACTAAACCAAATTTTCAGAAATTATTTGTTTTTATATGATTTAAATGAATTCTAATCTTCAAATATATGTATCTTCAAGTACTGAAATTTTTATTAATACCCTAAAAAAACAAATTATCAAATCCGCCCTCACCCCAAAATTATGTTTAGAACTACCCTAACCGCCCAGCCACTGGGCGGTCCACTTCCCATAGCAAACCGCCCTATGGCTGGGTGGTCCACTGTGCATAGCTGACCGCCCCATGGCTGGGCGGTCCACTATCCTTTTTTTTTAGAGACAATATGAATATCAAGATGCTGAATTCTTAACGCTAAAAATTCGAATTTTTTTTAAATATTAGTTAGATTACTTCTTTTAAGCATATTTATACTAAAATACGTCAAATAACTTGGAATTATGTTCAATTACGTTGAGTTACACTAAATTACTTTAAATTAAGCTAAATCACATTAAATTACGCTAAAATACGGTAAATTATGCTAAATTACATATGAATAGGGGCGATATATTCACTGGAAAGGCGAAAAACGACGACGAAACTTCAAACGGCCATAAAACGGCGCTCGAGTGTCCGATTTCAGCAAATGACCACTTTTCGGAAAGCTTGCGAAAATGTGCATGCGTCCGTGCCCGCGATGCTAGATTCCAAAATTCAAAATTGCCAAAAAACAAAGGGAAGAGCCTCAAAACTTGAGTTGAAGTTTCCGATTAAGATTTTCATTTCTATTATTCAATCCAAGTAGCTCAGTAAATTAGTTACATAATGAACTTGCAGAATACCAATTTTTACTATTTTTGGAATTTTTTTACTATTTTTTATGATTCATGAAAGATGGCACAAAATCAGTCTACTTTAGCGTAATTTTGCGTAGTTTAGCGTAATTTACCGCATTTCAGCATAATTAGCGAAGTTATTGTTATTTAGCGTAATTTAAAGTAATTTAGTGTAATTCAACGTAATTTAACATAATTCCAATTAATTTAGCGTATTTTAGTATAAATATGCTTAAAAGAAGTAATCTAACTAATATTTTAAAAAAAATCCGAATTTTTAGCGTTAAGAATTCAGCATCTTGATATTCATATTGTCTCTAAAAAAAAAAATAGTGGACCGCCCAGCCATGGGGTGGTCAGCTATGGGAAGTGGACCGTCCAGTAGCTGGGCGGTTAGAGTAGTTTTAAAAATAATTTTGGGGTGAAGGCAGATTTGATAATTTGTTTTTTTAGGGTATTAATAAAAATACCGGCTTCAAGTACATCAAAATTAAGTAAATTATATTTCAACATGTTCATTTCGCCATTACATGCAGAACGATTCCAATATTGGTTATATTTCAGAATCATTTTCGAATTAAAATTGTATATTTTTCGGCCTGGACCCTACAAATTTACAAATTTCATTCTGTTTTCAAATATGACTTAAATGTATTCTTTTCAATAAGTTTTATTTATCTCTCGTTGTATAGATCAAAATTAAGTAAATTTCTATAGAAATGTTTGGTTTATTATTTGAAGCGTAACGAGCCCAGATATTTATTATCATCCAGACTATATGTTATAGTCAATACAAAAGTTAGTTAAAAATTTGTTAGTTCTAGATACACATACCCACACACACATATATATATATATAGAATTTTGGTAATAAACTAGCATAAGACGGGCAGGGCAGAACTAGAAAATTTTAATAGGAGGCTAAAAATTTAAATGCACAATGTGATTAGTGGAATTTGAACTCAAGTCACCTCAACTACAAAATAAAGTTCCAACCACTAGACTACAAGTAAACATTTGATATTATATGAGGGTGATTATGTTATATAAAAAGTTCTAAAATATTTAAAAAATTATTAAATTTTAATATACATAATTAAAAATTTAAATCACAAGAGAGGCTTAGTCATTCTACCAATGAATAATCTAGATCCGCCCCTGCTAACATGTCAAATTTTACATTTTTATGTCCAAATGATCGATCTAAGCATCTCAATAAAATCTACATATAAGTCTGGCCAAAATTTTAAATTTTAAATTTTTATGATTCATTTTAGTATATGTTGGCTTTTTAAATGATGACCCTAAAATAGTAAATGTTGGCTTTTAGTATATGTTGGCTTTGTAATATATAAATTTTTATTGAGATACTTGAATCAATCATAAGGACATGAAGATATAATTTTTGACCCGTTAGGAAATTAACAGGAGAAAGCAGAAAAATAGTTTCAATAGAGTTTTTTTAATATTATTAATTACGAAATTCAATCAATTTATTGCAAAAGAGAATTCTTAGTTCTGGCTAATAAATTGAATCAATAAGCAATTAAGCATTTCCAATGTGCAATTCCTCTACAATTGCCCATAAAGATAACTACCTTCTAGAAATTAGAGACCGAAACTGAAATCTGACAGACTAAAAGGTAAAAGACAAAAATAGTTGAGATCAAGAGCAAAAAAAGAAAAAAAAAAGAAATAACAGAAGGAAAGAAAACAACATTCCTCAATACCATTTGAACAAAATATAATCACTAATTAAATAGACAAAAAACAACTACACATATAACTAATCTCGAGTTGCCGAAAACTCATCTGTGGCAGATACATTTGTAGCGATACGCGCTGTTCATGGGGTCATTGGCATCGATTGGTACCTGCTCGGCGCTGCATTTGAACCGGCATCCTTTGCATTCATTGAATGTACAAGCCGGAGCCGTTGAGCCTATCATTCTTCTTTCCTTTTCTCCAATAAGCCCACCTTCCTTCTTCAAACCCTAGATGTCGGTTACTTGTCAGATTAACTAATGAGATTCAAATAGACTAAAGATAACTTCTGACAAAAATTGGACCAAAATCAAATTTCATGAATCTTGAGAAAGTATATATGATGTATCATGTATGAACTTCAAAAGTAAATGTTTTAGAGATGAAAGCACTTAATGCAGTCATGTACCATACATATATGCGTAAAGAAAAACAACAACAAGCTAACTACATGAGTCATGCTTTCACCTCTGGATGTTTCTTCATGCTCGACTGAAAAAGTATTTCTTTATGTCTATATTTGACCTCATAATCTGCAAAGGTAAGAACAGAGGGATTAAATCAGCTGATATATTTATCGGAAAACAATTAGTTTAGTGACAGAAGGGGGTTAGGGGGGGTATATTTACCAGGTCTACATAGAGCCCCAAAAAGAAGGGATGAAAGAATGAAGAAGAGAATTAGAAAAAAAAATTTGGCCATAACGAGATAGAGATGCTCTTTTGGAGAAGTAGATAGGAAATGAAAGGTGCATTTTGAACAGAAACAAGGTCAAGCCTCACAAAACTTGGAACCAACAAAAATACGTCTGGACCAAAAGACAGACGTACCAGTGTCAGAGAGATTTTCCCGTGCATATGAGATCTCCACACACTCTCCCCCTAACTATAAAGACACGACACAATCTATCTCATCCAAATTAACTCCTGTCATATTTTTTGTTGTTTATGCAGATCTGTGTCTAGTGTGGATACAGGTAGGGCTGTGCAATTCTTTTGTCCTTACGATATGGGAATCGGGGCGGTCCAATGTCTGGTAGGAGCTGTTCTATCCACATCAAGATTCGTGTAGATTAGATGCGTGTGTATGAATCTTATTGTGAATCGGATGGCACTGACCAGGTATTGAACCCGTACTATGGATTCATGTCATACTCTATTTTCAAAGTTGCAAGCAGTCGACTGACCAGGTATTGAACCCGTACTATGGATTCATGTCATACTCTATTTTCAAAGTTGCAAGCAGTCGATTCGAGACGTTAAAAATGATATTCGTATGAAATATACTTGCAAACCAAAATTTAGATTTTTTTTTTAAATTTGTGTACTGTTTTTTAAGATAGATAGACAACCACTGATGGTCCAAAATTTCAAATCAAGTGATTTTTCTACCTATCTAAATAATAGTAAAAACTTCAAAAGAAATATAAAATTTGATCTTCAAGTATATTTTTATATGAAGTTTATGTTGAACTATTTAGGTCAACTGTTTGAACACTAAAAACAGAAATATGAATTCATAGCACAGACCATTGTGTAATATTCATATTACCATAGCCTCACTCATTTTGAAAAAGAACTATCCGTTGGATATTGCACAGCATGCTTACCGTGCAGCACCTGATCTAAATGTCTCATTGTATTCATGTTACATAAATGAAGTCCTGAACCTTTGCTCATAATCATTCCGGGGCAGTTCGGCAACAAGGGATTAAGTCTCCTTAAGACTTAATCTGCTTCATTTAGCTTTTTTAGCCGCTTAATCCTGTCAAACACCGGTTCCTTAGCGCGGATTAAGATCACCTCTTTTAGCTTTTTTTGTCCGGATCTTAATCCTCTGCTCGAAACTTAAGGCAAGGTACCTCTACCCCTTCATTTAGCTTCTTTAGTTTTCATCCACGAATTAAGACAACTGAACATCAGTTCCTTAGTGCTCCTTAAGCTCTTACTCCTTTACTCTTAATCTCTTGTTGCCGAATGGCCCGAGTTCATGACTTGGTCAGAGGATTCTAGTCTTAAATTCCGGGGCCAAACTTTAAAAGCTTAAAACCATGATTATATTGGGCCAATCGGATATTGGACTGTTGGTGTGGTGCCTCTTAATTTCCAGTGCATTGGTTATTGGGCTTAGTGCGGAGGCCCAGACAAACAGATTAGTTTTCAGATTATTGGGCTGATCTTCCCGGCATTTTTATTAATACCCTAAAAAAAAACAAATTATCAAATCTGTCCTCACTTCAAAATTATTTTTAAAACTACCCCAATCGCCCGCCTGCTGGGCGGTCCAGTTTCCATAGCTGACCGCCCAGCGGCTGGGCAGTTCGCTAGTGAATTTTTTTTTTTATAGAGACAATATGAATATCAAGATGCTAAATTCTTAACGCTAAAAATTCAGATTTTTTTTTAAATATTAGTTAGATTACTTCTTTTAAGCATATTTATACTAAAATACGCTAAATTACTTGGAATTATGTTAAATTACGTTGAGTTACACTAAATTACTTTAAATTACGCTAAATAACAATAACTTCACTAATTATGCTGAAATACGGTAAATTATGGTAAACTGCGCAAAATTACGCTAAAGTAGACCGATTCTGTGCCATCTTTCATGAATCATAAAAAATAGTAAAAAAATTCCGAAAATAGTAAAAATTGGTATTCTACAAGTTTATTATGTAACTAATTTACTGAGCTACTTGAATTGAATAATAGAAATGAAAATCTTAATCGGAAACTTCAACTCAAGTTTTGAGGATCTTCCCTTTATTTTTTGGTGATTCTAAATTTTGGAATCCGGCATCGCGGGCACGGACACATGCGCATTTTTGAAAGCTTTCCGAAAAGTGGTTATTTGCTGAAATCGGACACTCGAGCGCCATTTTATAACCGTTTGAAGTTTCGTCGTCGTTTTCGCCTTTTTAGTGAAGATATCGTCCCTATTCATATGTAATTTAGCATAATTTACCGTATTTTAGGGTAATTTAATGTAATTTAGCGTAATTTAGCGTAATTTAAAGTAATTTAGTGTAACTCAACGCAATTTAACATAATTCCAAGTAATTTAGCGTATTTTAGTATAAATATGCTTAAAAGAAGTAATCTAACTAATATTTAAAAAAAAATCCGAATTTTTAGCGTTAAGAATTCAGCATCTCGATATTCATATTGCCTTAAAAAAAAATAATAATATCACTAGCGGACCGCCCAGCCGCTGGGCGGTCAGCTATGGAAACTGGACCGCCCAGCAAACGAGCGGTTGGGATAGTTTTAAAAATAATTTTGGAGTGAGGATAGATTTGATAATTTGTTTTTTTTAAGATATTAATAAAAATATCGGCTGATCTTCTATAAATTTTAAAACTCAAACATGCTAATTTTCAAATTTAATACTTCCCACTTCAACATTACTATTGAACTGACTTGCAGAACTGACAATTGAAAGGACCATGGTCATGTAATACTTGAAATATGTGCAAATATTAATAAATAAAATTGACACCCGAACTGTCTCTCTTATATTTCGTGGGATAAAACAAGTATATTGAATTATGTCTGTAGAGTGATTAAATCATGTATGAAATTCTGAAAAGATATCTATATATATATATAGATAGACTATAAACCAGTTCGTTTGCACTAATTGGTCGAACCTATTCAAATATACTTATCCAGAAATATCAGATAAGAGAGCAGATAATTAGACCCATAATTCATCGGAAACTGTAATTTTATTTTACAAGTATTAATAGTAACATTGTGAAGTATTTATACCTATACAAGACAAATATTTATATCTATACAATGAATTGCATATATGATATATGAATTTTTTTAAATAACCGTACCCGCACATTTTTTGAAAAATTCTCGCGTCGTACCCGCATTAGGGGACCACACAACCGTTCCAAAACTGTAATTTTGTTTTACAAGTATTAATAGTAACATTGTGAAGTATTTATATCTATACAAGACAAGTATTTATATCTATACAATGAACTACATATATGAAAAATCCACAACCAAAAAGTCACGTGTCAGACTGCATTGGGGACCATTACTTTTCCAAAACTGGAGACCATTACTTTTCGGGGGCAGTAACTGTCAGACTGCATTGGGGACCACAACCAAAAAGTCACGTGGATCACACCACCAGTGCTACATTCATGGTTTAAATTAATTCACATACAAAATGGAAAGTATTTATACCTAAATTATCAAGTATTCATATATAATTCATCAAGTATTCATACCTAAGATATCAAGTATTTTAAAAAAAACTAGACACAATACCTACTCATCTTTTACACGTTTTTCAAGGTGGTTTTTTTTTTTCTCCGTTCAATCTAACCAATTTTTGGGACGATCTATGAGGAATTTTACAAATTTAAAACCATGAACGTGTTCTACACAATTTTCTCTTTCAAATGAGATCCATTATGACATACTTTTACACGTTTTTCAAAGTATCAAATATTCAAATATGAAAAGTATTCATACAAAATAGAAAGTATTCATACCTAAGATATCAAATATTCATATATAATTCATCAAGTATTTATACTTAAGATACCAAGTATTTAAAGAAAAAAACTGGACTCATCTTTTACACGTTTTTCAAGGTAGTTTAATGATTGACAAAGTTAGTTATACCGTTATGGAAGTTAATTGGGAAAGGAATCAACTGCGGGTACAATGCGGGTACTCAACTGTGGGTACCAAAATAATTATTCTAATTCATATGCAACCCATTATAGAAATCTATATATATTAACTATTAAATTGGCTCAAAATATTCTGACCCGTAAAACATATTTCTAACACCTACTTTGCCTCAAACTTCTTCTGAGGACCTCAACAATCGAAGATTCTCCTTGTCCAAAAACAGCTCACCTGAACCTGGTTCTATTTTACCAATCATTAGTTAACTAGGGTTAATTGTAATCATAGTTAAAAGGCCGAGCTATATGTCAATATATACACAACATTGTAATCGAAACATAATCAAGAATGAATGAATAAAGCTCATTTCAATTTACCTTACCTTAGCCACAATAAAAAACTGGTTATACTAAATATCATTTGATCAATTTATTTTGAAAGTCAATGTTAAAAAATATTGCGTAACATTTTCTCCATTTTTCTCAATGTTATGGAAAACATTTTGCTATCTTTTGTTACTTGACAAAAGAAAATAGAGAAAAAGGGATCTTTAAAACAAGCAAACTGCAAGTCCAACTAATTTCATCATTTCAAAAGGGAAAAAAATTAAATTTACCGACACCCGTGAGCACCAGAGAACAGTCACAGACAGAACATAAATCAATGGCCTAACCCTACTACGTGATTATCCAACAAGCAAGCTGGGGTTCCGACCATAGATTTCCAGGTTGATTTTATATTTCCTTGTAAGATACGGACAACGTGTGGCATGTCACTGCTGTTTCTCTAAATTAGATAAGGTCAGGTACCTGATCATATCGTGTTAAATCCAAACCGTTCGATATAAAGTTTGTACGAATTTTAAAGTGAATCTCTTATATTTTAAATACGTCTGAATTTCTTATGACTCAGCTGGGATTTCACTGTATCCCTGCGGTACCGCAAGTATATGCACCTCTTTCGGTAAGCAACCCATCATATCGTGAGTCTGTATAGTATTGATTACAGAAGATCACGGTTGGGCAAATATGCCATACCGCCATGAATTCACATCACCTCAGGTTACTGACTGAATTCAATTACGATCGAATGGTTCTTTTAACATGGCACGAATCTCAAAACAGACTCCTACAGTATTCATAGGCATCGGATTGAGTTTGGTCCATACAGGATTAATCTGAGCCGTCCGTTTCAATTTGCTTGAGTCAGGTACCTGGGAGGATACGGATCCATATTGCCATACCCCCAATGGATTTTTGGATTAACAGATCCAAACTTATTAAACAATCAGCCGAAATCCATGTTCCCATTCAGAGCTAAAGTTAAGAAGAAGTACATCTAATGTTTTTTTTTTTTTTTTTTTTTTTTGATAAGCCCTTAGGCATAATTGTATTAAAAGCTCAGAAGAGTTTAAGAAAAGTTACAACAGGCTCTGATATACCAGTAGCGTAGAAAATTACATAAAGAAAAGAAAGAAAGCTGAATTTAAGAAAACTGAATTACACACGAACTACATTTATCCTATTGCAAAATAAGCATTGCTAAGCCGGTGATCAATTTCTAGATGTGCTAATTGGCATTGTATCGGTGTACCACTCCCTTCTTTTCCTGATCTGCGAGCCCAGTTAGCCAGGTTGTGTGGTGTCTGGATCGCCTTCCTTGGTACATGACACAATGTTGTCCTTCTTTCCAGCTGGTGATATCTTGTCCAGCATTGTTTCACTGTCTCAGCCGCTTTCCATGATGGAAGGCCCTCCGTTTGTTTCGCTAGTATCGCATTCACCAATATCTTGCAGTCCGAGAAGATATGAAACCTTCCTTCTTGTCCCTCTTGTGAGACATATTCCAAAGTTTCCAATACCGCCCTTGCCTCCGCATGGAAAGAATCAAACCCTTGAACCCTGCTGAACTTGACATAAACCAGATCCCCCCTTCTATTATAAATTGCCATACCTATGCTTGCCCCTCGAACTTCGTCCCACGAGCCATCTGTTAAGATAACTCTTCTCCCCTGTGGTATTTTATGAGGTTGAAAAGGTATCGGTGTGGTTGTTGTTAGGTGTTTGTTTGATGCACTTTGTATGAAATTTGCCTTTTTGAGTATTAGGGAAGGTACCAGTTTTGTCCCAGAGAATAACTCCTCATTGCGAGCCTTCCATAGTTCCCATAAAATATTGCAGAAAGTCGGAATTTGGTCGTGATCAAGGCTTTCAGTTATCAATGTGAGGGTTTCTGCAAAGTTTAGGGGCAAAGCTTCCACTCTTAGCCCTAGCGGGGATATAAACCAGGTTTTTCGCGAGATTTGACAGAAAAATAACATATGCATGACATATTCATTTTCCATGCCGCATCTCGGACATACCGGACTTATCTTTCTAATTCTGCGAGCCAACTCTTGTGTGGTTGTTAGGCCCCCCTGTAGTGCCCTCCATAAGAAAAGCAGCACTCTCGGAATTACTTGTTTCCATTTCCAGATTTGTTTCATGGCCCTCAATTTTTGTTCCTCATAAAGAAAACGCACCCGAGTTGCACGGCTGATCATCTTGTACCCTTCTCTGACTGTGTATATCCCTCTCTTATCTGGCAGCCACACTAATCGGTCCTGCAGTATGGGGTTCAGAGCCGGTGGTCGTACCGATTGTTCGATGTGGTGCAGAGCTTGAGTACCCAATACAGTGAGTATGAGCTCCTTTTTCCATTGCCGTGTTCCGTGGTCATATAGATTCGCTAGCCTCATATTTCCAAACTGATTCCTCATAGTTGGTGTAATTCGTATGTCCTCCCACCCCAGAAACCATGGCTGACCCAAAACCGACACATGGTTCCCATCTCCTACCTGCCATCTTGCCGTGTGTACCATTCCGGCTTTGTGTTGCTGGAGTGCTTTCCAGAGGGGGCTAGTATTTCTTCCTGTCACCCCTTCCCAGAAGGAAACCTTTGGAAAATACTTTGCTTTTACAACAGGGACCCATGCTCTATCTTGTTCGGATGCCAACTGCCATATCCGTTTTTGTATCAACGCTTTATTAAAGACCTCGATGTTTTTTATCCCTAGGCCTCCTTCATCAAAATCAACACAGATCTTATGCCACGCTACCATTGCCATGTATCTATCCGTGCCACTTTTGCCCCACATGAACCGCCGCATTATCCCTTCTAAAGTATCAATTGTTTTACGGCTCAATTTTTCAATGGACATGTAGTAGACCGGCACAGATGATAAAACTGATTTAATTAAAACAATTCGCCCAGCATGTGATAGCAATTTTATCTTCCATCCCGCCAATTTTTCATGAAACTTTTTGATTAGGAGATATCCCGTATATCTTTGCTGAAACCTGCCCTGTGATAGAACAACCCCCAAATATCTTTCTTCACTGGCCGCCACCCTTGCCTTCATGACCTGTAAAATTTCAGCTTTTCTGTTTTCGCTACATCTTTTGCTGAACCACAGGGTGGATTTTGCCGGGTTTACCTCCAAACCCGAATAGACAGCAAAGTCTTCAAAGATGGCCATATATGCCTCGGCCTCTGCTACATTTGCCAGACCCATAACCACCAGGTCATATGCATAGATAGTGTGGGTCAGTGCAGGTGCCGTTGATGTCAATCTAACCCCTGCAATTTCCCTATCTCGCATAGCTTTATTAATACTTTTGGTGAGACACTCCATTACAAGAATGAAAAGGTACGGAGACAAAGGACACCCTTGTCTCAGACCTCTGTTGGGTTTTATGAAGCCATTACCTTGCCCATTGATCAACACCGTGACTCTACTTCTCTCCATACATTGTTGCAACAGTTCAATCATTGCCTCCGGAATGCTGACCGCTCGCATAGCCTGCCAAACAAAGTCCCATTTGACCGTATCAAAAGCCTTTGCCACATCCGCTTTTAATAGAAAAGCCTCCTCTTTGTATTCAGCATTTGCAAATGAGTGCAGTACCTCCCTCACTAAGATCGCATTGTCAGAAATGCTTCTTCCCTTTAGAAAAGCTGTTTGATAGGAGGAGATCACTTTGCCCATATGTCTCTGCAGTCTTGTTGCTAAGATTTTCATCAATAAGCGGTACATCACGTTTCCGATTGTAATTGGCCTGAAATCTTTTGGTAAGGCCGGTACTTCAGTTTTTGGGATAAGAACTATGTGGCTGCCCATCCATTCGTTTGGCGGCCGTTTTGTGCGAAAAACTTCCTGGATCTGATGAATCACCACCTCCTTAACCGTCTCCCAGTGGTGCTGGAGGAAACGGGCATGCATGCCGTCCGGGCCTGGTGCCCGATCTGGACCCATTTGAAAGAGGATATCTTTTATTTCCTGCTGCAGTGGAACAGCCATAAGGCCCGGTTGATCCTCTGGCCTGATTTTCTGCCAGGCCCCATGTCCGATTTTTTCAAAGAAATCAGTTGTGTTTGCTCTCTGTTGGGCTTGAGGCGGGCTGTATAGAGCCTTGAAATAGCGAATAAAAGTTCACCGAATTTCAGTCTCAGATGTTGCCCATTGACCGGTTTCTGTTGTGATTTTTAGAACCATGTTTCTCCTCCTTCTATTGGTTGCTACTGTGTGAAAAAAGGCGGTATTCCTATCGCCCTGACAGGCCCATTGTGATTTCGCTCTCTGCCTCCAGTAAGCCTCTAATTCCGCCTCTGCCTTATTTATTTCAGTGAGACATTGCTCCTCCAGGTTCGGATCTTGCAATAACGGGTGTAACTGTTGATTTTTGTATAGGATCGACTCAGCTCTTTGGATCCGATTCTGTGGCGACCCATGTTCCTTTGCCCATCTTCTCATTCTTTCACTCGTTATACTAATCCGTTCCTGCCAAGACATTACCATTGGACCCCGCCAGCATTCTTCCCAAACCTCTTTGAACCCCTGTACTCCAAACCACCACGACTCCATTTTGAAATTTTTCTGTTTTGGCTGATGACCCCGTAATCTGAGCACTATTGCTGCATGGTCACTCTTTCTCCTTGGTAAATGCAGCACAAAAGCCTCTGTGTGGAGCTGTAGCCAACTGACCGTTGCCACAACCCGATCAAGACGCTCAAAAATCGCCTCCGATGTGTTTCTGTTGTTCGTCCATGTGAAAGCAGGGCCCTTAAACCCCAAGTCCACTAGACCTCCATCAAATAAGAAATTCTTGAAATCCCGGCTGTTTTTGTTTAACACCGGATCCCCTCCAAATTTGTCTTCCTCATCCGCTATTGCATTGAAATCCCCCACCACGCAAACCGGACCACTGCCCTCAATTATTCCCAAAATTTGTTTCCATATAGCCAGATTCCGATTGTGACCCGGATCGCCATATACACATACCAATTCCCACTGCATCCCGTTCGCTTGCATCACTGTTGCATGTATAACCGATTTACATTTCGATTTTACTTGCACACTAGTATCCCTGTCCCATAAGAGACAAAGGCCTCCAGACCGGCCAACCGCCGGTACAAAGGCATAATTTTCCAAAGGCATATCTCGAAAAACTAAATTTGATTTAAACTTTGAACACTTGGTTTCCGTAAGGAAACAAATGTTCGCTCTCGTTGACTGGAGAAGAGATTTTAGGAACTGAATCTTTCGAGGGCCCCCAACCCCCCGACAGTTCCAAGAAAGGAGACTCATTGGGCTTGTGGAGACGGTCCCTGACTCGCCTCCACTGCTCGTTTTTTCCTGACATGAGCCAGGTCGGTTTCACCCTCCCCTTCCATTTCGTCAGTATCCTGAGTATCTCCCAGTAAAGCTAAGAAATTCTCAGGTCCATTAAGGCCCGACTCGGGCCCCATGCGTTTGTATCCACCTTGCTGTTCATTCTGGCTCGGACTATTGAGATCCATACCCGAGCCCTGTCCAAAGCCCTCTTGTCCCGCCCTGTTACTGTGTATAAACCGCGGCCTGCGCCCCCCCTTGTGTGCACGTTGTCAGCCCCTTGTTGAGCCATATTCGGATGACTTGTTGAGCCCTCAGTGTGGTTGTGGTTATATTTCTCTCTAACTGGTAATAGCGTGTTATTGTTTATCCAAAGGCCGACCCTAGTTAAAGGGATCTGTTGGATATCCGGACGGTCGATGTAACGGGGGTCCTGCTGTAATCTCTGGACTTTGACTTTGTCTACATAGTGAGTTTGCTCGTGACCCAGTTTGGCACAGAAAAAACAGAGTCTATTTATTCTTTCATAAACAATCAAGGCCTTGAAGGTGCCCAAGGTCGGATGTTTAACCTCCAAACTGTCCCGTAGGGGTTTGTCAACCGGTATTGAGATCTTTACCTTGTGACATCTTTGACCAGCAATGCAGAGTTCCGTTACCTCTCAGAGTGGCGTTCCCAGACTTGCCGCGATGTGCCTCACACCCTTTTCCTTGACCGCTTCCATCGGTATGCGGAACCATAGTGTTGAGACCTCGATATGGTTCACCACGGGTGTTTCGAGGTCAGCTGGCCCGTACGCCCGCCTTGTTGCAATTGGGTCGTCCCGGCAATTCCAGAGGCCTCGATGCAGTACGTGTAGGAGGTCATTCTTGGTTGTGAAATGCATAACAAAGGTGTTCTTGGCTATTAGTGAAATTTTTGTGTGTGGATCCACAGCCCAGGCCTTCAACATCTAATGTATTTAATATGTATCCCCTTACGCTGAATTTCATGCACAAGTCCAAGAGTCTCACAACCAGGAGAGAGAATTGATGGGAAGCAGATCTGATCTTCTTTGGCACTACACTAATTGATACTAAATATGCTTAATTTTAAGTCTAAAATATGTTAAGTCATCAATTATTTTCAATTGTTAGATCAGTTTTTTTATTAACAAATTTAATTATGAAAATTATTAATTTTTATACTAAATGTTAACTAATGTGGGGATATATTAAAGTTGATATACGAGGAATTACCTTATATTATGTGCTCATTTATTAAAAAAAATAATTTTTTTCACCTCAATTTATAAATTAAACTATTTTGTTGATATGTATTTAATTTTGAAACAAAGTCCGAAAATTAGTCCTAATCCTAGTATATATATAATCATGGAATGAGACTAGCGTGTGCTAGGTTCACCAAGAGTGTTTGGTGAGCTCAACTTCAAAATGTATCATATTAGTTTCAAACGATGAATTCAAATTAAATCGTTGAAACCAATCTACTTCACGAGTAATGTATGTATATACAAAATTTTAAATTGTCAAACTCATTTAGTACAAAGTCAAGTGGTCAACAAATAATAAAAATTGAATGCATTAAAATAAGTTATAAACCTTAGTTTTTTTTTTTTACGGCATGACTTTGTACTAAATGAATTTCAAATATTCAAAATTTTGTATTCATACGCATTACTTTTAGTAGATTGGTTTTACTTGTTTAGATTTGTCGTTCAATCTGATAAATTTTGAAATTAAGCTCACCAATTATCTTTCACGGAGTACAACATTCTACCAATGAATAGCCTTCAAATCTTTCCTACAAAAAAAAAAAAAAAAAGCCTTTAAGTCTCTCAACCAATAGACAAAACTTATTTCTGATTGGATAAAAAGCATTAGCACACAATACCAAGTTAGCCCGTGAGGCCGACAGGCCGTGACCTATCAAATGAAGACAAAATCTACTCACGGGTTCCCTTAATTTTCCCCTATTTATACCCAAGATCAACACCCCACTACACCACCACAAAACAATTTACAAACGAACAAAACCAACCAACTTGTTAATTACCTCACCAAAAATAATTAATGGATCAGAAGCTCAAAGTTGTTTTTGTGGCCATGGTTGCATTCCTCCTTGTACTTGGAGTGCATGGAATTTGTAATGTGAGCAATGATGGCCTCATGGCATGCAAACCTGCGATACAAAATGACAACCCGGTCGACCAGCCGTCTAAAACATGCTGTAAGGCACTGAAGTATGCCAATGTCACATGCCTGTGCGAGTACAAAGATTCATACATGCTCAGAACACTGGATATCAACTCGACCCGTGCCACGGAGCTGCCGTATATGTGTAAAACCGCGACTGCGCCCATCGACTGCGCATCAGCCCGACATGGTTAATAAGCCGATGACTGGATTTAAGGATTTTGTAACTTAAATGAGTGAAATAATTAGCACACGTTGTATGTGTTTGTTCAATCCTGTTATGTTTAGTAAGGGATGCTTTATGTGGGGTTGTCAGTTGTGTAACTTTTGTTCTGATTTTTGTTAAATGATTGTGAAATGTTGGTTGTGTCTTGATGTAGCTGCCTTTTAACTTCTTCGTAATAATTTTCAGTGAGAAATGTTTTGCTGATGGTATTCAGATCTTATATATATTTGTTTATTCATTGCTTTCTCTTTTTTTCACCGAAGCAGAGAGAAGATGGACTCATAAATTTTTTCCATGAATTATACTGATCACTAATGGAGTTGTTATCTATTATGATCTAAATTTCTAGAAATGAAACGATTAGATTCAGATCATACACATGAAATTAGCCACATCGACCACTTGTATATATTTCAGTTACTTTCACTTTAGACTTTCTGACAAGCATGTTTAACCCCCAAAATTTTGATGTCTTTTCTGAAAATCAAAATTGACACCCCAGTACAGCTAGACAATGGTTTTGAATAAGGTTCAAGTCATGTGGAAGGTTACCGCAACTAAACTATCAAGATGTATTATTTCATGAAAGATTCATGTGTTAATCAAAGATGAATTTAAGGGAACAACATAAGGAATTGATGGAGATACTCATGTTTGTACTTAATTTACGGAATGTAACATCCTTCCCCCTTTCAATAGAATTGTGTCCTCAAAATTCAAATAAATAATATTCAAATTGAAAGGGATATAATAGAAAATAATCAAATTAAATTTATCATGTACAAATCAATCGGTGGAGATAATCAACTTGAATCAAAATAATTTAGATAATTTTTATATAATCAATAACGTTTAAATGTAATACTTTATATAAAATCATATGAATTACATGTAACACTTTCAGAGGGACAAAATAATAGCGAATTGGGTTTAAATAATTAATCGGATTCAAACTCATTAGATAATCAGATACTAAATAAAAAATAATCCTCTAACTTATAATTTTCAATGAACTGACTTCTAATTTTCAATGCTCTGACTTCTAATTCTAATTACCAATATAAATTCAAGGAATTTATTCTAAGTTTAGCTCTAAATTTATCCCAAATTACATATCAGAATTCCAAAGAGGTAAAAAAAGTTTCAGAGAGGGTCAAAGTTGGTCGGGTCTATAGATCTCCATAAAATTTCAAAATTCAGGCGGACTTTGTCCCCTGGCTTCACTTGGGTCTGCCCCTGTCATTAGTGTCGATTTTATACTTAGGAATTAGGAACCGACACTGAGTGACAATCAGTGTAGATTTTTTTTTTTTATGATAACGACACTAAAAGAAGCTACACTATTAATGTTGGTTCCTTATTAAAAAAACCATTACTGATATATTCACGTTATTTACAGGTTTGCCATCATAATTATGAGTGTGTTCTTTACAAGAATTGATATTGATGTGACACTGACAATGTATTCTTTACTAGTGGAAATGTTTAAATGGCTTCAACCATATAAAATTTTCGTTCTTTCTAAATAAGCCATCCTACATAAAGCTTGCAAATTAAGCCAAAAATTATATAGTACACATTCTAATGAGGATATATAAAGGTTTTCATTTAGTGAATTGGGATTTGGTGTGTAAGCCGAAGAAATTGGTAGGATTAAGGATTATTGACGTCAAAACTTTCAACGAGGCACTTCTCGCAAAGTGGTACTGGGCTACTGGCAATGGATTAATCCTGAGAGAAAATTGAAATCTATATTTATGGCAGAACTGATACATGATACCACAGGAGTTGCCGGCTTCTATATTCTTTCAAGAAACGATCATGCCGGTCACGCAATTTATGGACTCCTTCACACAAAGGATACTAGGTGATGGAAAGAGAATAAAATTCTGAATGCATAACTGGGGACAGGATTTTCTATGATACAGATATCCAAACCTGTTTAAAATAGCTCAAGATCAACACATATCGGTCAGCCAGGTTTTTCGGGCACAAATGCTGCAACAACTATTTGCCTCAGGATTGTCTTCAAGGGTGACATTTGCAATTTTATCAAATGGAGGCAGACATACAACAATATTACAGGTCACAATTACAGAATTCATACAATAAAGACGACGCAGAATGGAGGCTATCGGACTCAAGAAAATTCACTATAAGATTGGGTTATTGGGAATGAAAGATGGACCAGATGTCAGAACAGCCATATATACAAAAAATATGGAAGTTGAATATATCCCCAATAATGAAATTATTCATTTGGATGGCCTTGATGAATAAATTATTAACATTGAACAATTTGGCAAAACGAGGATATAACTTACCGAGTACATGTATCATGTGTAGAAGGGAAGGACAAACTGTTCAACATTTACTCCTGAATTGCCCGAGCGCTTTGATGCTGTATGAAATGACGATACGGGGTTTTTTCCCAAATCCAACAATCAACATAAAAAGGGACCTGAAGAGAGATGGCTTACTGACAAGGATGACAAGGAAGAGTGTTGACAGGAAGGCGCAGGAAGTGCTGGCAATAGCAATGTTTGTTATACGGAGAGAAAGATGTGCACGTATATTCACTGACAAGAGGAGGTGCTTGGATGAAATGCTGAGTGAAGTTTTACTACAATGACGATATCTAAACTAGTCGGATTACAGAATCTCTTGGTTTAGTTAAAAGTTTTCTTTTAATGTTTTTCAGTGTTTTTGTTTCCTGTTTTCAGTTGTAATTTTCCTTGTTAAGGCTAGAACTTCAATTATAGACTCTGACTCCAAGAGTCTGGTAGGTTTTCCTTTTCTGTAAAACAGGTTTAGTTCAAAATATGTAAAACTTTTTGTAAAAATTATTAATCAATGCAAACGGGGACAAGATCCTTGTTTTTCCCAAAAAAAAAAAAAAAACTTTTTTTTGTTAAAGGTTGGAGTTAAGTCACCAAATTATTTAATATTGATCAGAATATTTTTTATTCAAATTTTGAACCTGCGATCGAACCAACTCTTTATTCCAGTGCTGTCACCAATGAGTGTGTGTTCCTTCAGAGTTCAGATATTAACGTAAAAAATAATACAAACAATTAGGTCGGATTGAGTGTCGATTCAAATAAGATTAAACTCACTTGAAAATAATAATAAAATGATATCGATCGGACCGGATCCGATCCATATACACACTTACAAGACATTCTCTCTACAAATTATCTATATATTACCACTAGACTCGGCCCATAAAGCCCAAAAACCTTTTGGTTTAAAACCCCACCCTAATTTATTCTATTATACTGCCACCATTTACCGACATTTTTATTAATATCCAAAGTTAATTAGAAATTAATATTTATGCTCAGAATTCCCGACTTTCGCCAAAAATATCCAAACCGGCAATTTTATGGCCGGTTTCCTCTTTTTTTTCTTTTTTTTTTTGTTAGAGACACTATGAAGAGCAAAATAATGAAATCTAACACTGAAAATTTGAATTTTTTGTTTAAATTATTTGTTAGATTACTTCTTTTGATTTATAATTAGCATATTTATACTAAAATACACTAGATTACTTGAAATTATGTTGAATTACACTATATTACAATAAATTATGTTGAATTACACTAAATTACGCTAAATTACAATAACTTCGCTAATTATGCTGAAATACGGTAAATTACGTAAACTACGCAAAATTACGCTAAAGTGAACCGATTTTGTGTCATCTTTCATGAATCATAAAAAATAGTAAAAATTGGTATTTTACAAGTTCATTATGTAACTAATTTACTGAGCTACTTAGATTGAATAATAGAAATAAAAATTTTAATCGGAAACTTCAACTCATGTTTTGAGGCTCTTCCCTTAGTTTTTTGGCATTTCTGAATTTTGAAATTCGACATAACCGGCATGGACGCATGCCTCTTTTTGCAAGCATTCCGAAAAGTGGTCATTTGCTGAAATCGAACACTCGAGCGCTGTTTTATTACCGTTTGAAGTTTCGTCGTTTTTCGCCTTTTCAGTGAAGATATCGTCCCTATTCATATGTAATTTAGCGTAATTTACTGTATTTTAGCGTAATGTAATGTAATTTAGTGTAATTTAACTTAATATAGTGTAATTCAACATAATTTAACTTAATTTAGTGTAATTTAACTTAATATAGTGTAATTTCAAGTAATTTAGCGTATTTTAATATAAATATGTTAATTATATATCAAAAGAAGTAATCTAACAAATAATTTAAACAAAAAAATTTAAATTTTCAGTGTTAGATTTCATTATCTTACTCTTCATATTGTCTCTAAAAAAAATAAAAAAATGTCGGAAATTCTGAGCATAAATATTAATTTCTAATTAACTTTGGATATTAATAAAATTGTCGGCACCATTTATTGCAGTACAAATCATAGACGAAGCATGTGCGATCTGAAAACACCAAATGCGGCAATATAATATTATTATTTTTGCAGAGAAATTTGATTTGCTCTGTCACTTGCATAATATCATCTTGCATGGAAATATTTACAATCGACAAGTTCCTAAGTCACTGTTAGATTCACCATGAGTGCATAGCGATAGAATGAAGTCCCAGTTGACTCATAAGAAATTCTGACTTATATAAGAGGTTCACTTTAAGATTTGTGCAAAATTACATTGAACAGTTCACATCTAATCTGATATCATCATATACCTAGATCATTCAAAAACAATAATTTTGAACATGTAAAAAGAATTGTAAAAAATTGTAAAAAAAAGATATATATAAAAAAATTGACCTCCAGGCACATTTTAATATGGAGATCATATTAAACAGTTCGGATCGATCGTTTGGACTTTGAAATGGAGATAAGAATGTGATGCATGATCAGTGTACGAAAATAATGTAGCATTTTAACCCTACTTTAAAAAAATGTAATATTATGTCTTGTTTAAAAGTTCCGATGATATGCTTATATTTATATATGCTTTTAAAAAAATAATTATAAAAATATATTTAATATTCAAAATAATTATAAAAAAAATACATCACCCTTTGCCCCCATCCTACTAGCCTGTGCAGCACATCCTAGTCAAGAGATAATAAATTGTCTTATTTTGCCAGGATCAAAATCCTCCAAAAATCAATGATTTTATAAAAATCACTTATATGCATGTCTGTCACTTTAATGCTGCATGCTGACGCTGCCATCAATTGCAATTTATTAACAGTGTGATTGTTTTACCAAAAAGAAAAAAACAGTGTGAGCGTCACTTAAATGCTTCCTACAATATTGCTAGCAGGTAGCATAGTATCATCATATGCTGACAATGAAATGAAGCATGATTTGATATAATTTCTATTGAGCATGCATGGGCTCAGCCTAGAGCAAATGGTTCCTCCAAAATTTAAAGCAACAAATAGTAACAACATTTCTCTGGGCTCCCCAGTAGATCAGTCCAAATTTTTTCTGAATCTCTGTGATTTGAATTTAATACAACTGCACCAATTACTGAAGAGCTATAATGAACCTTGTCATCCAACGGTGCAGACTGTTAAATTCTGACCTGGCAAGATATACAATCTCTAAAATTTCCTACTGTACTATGCATAGTGTGGACGGGTCGATACTATGGATCGATATTGTTATTTTCGATGTCTAAAAAGTCGATCTGAACCGTCAACATGGTATCCATATGACAATGTACTTGGTGAATATATTTTATATTTTTTAGAACTTTTTTACAATTAGTTTAGATAGGTGAAAAATAACTTGATCTTAAGTTCGTGCATCATTCGGAAGTAGTGAGTTTTCACCTACCTAAAAAATGGTAAAAAGATTCTAAAAATATAAAATTTGATCTCCAAATATATTTTCATCAACAGTAGTTCGGATCAGCTGATAGGACTATGCATGGTACCATAATCTCACTCTCGGTAACTTTGCAAACAATTTACTAAATATGACGCTTTTCAAGTAATTTAGATACCCAACGGTTGTGAAAAAAAAATAGCAAAGATTTCACATCAATACTTCTGCTGCCAGGAAAAAAGGTCCTATTGCATTCTTAGAAACCAATTTGTCTTGTCATGACTTTACATTTTGTTCATAGCTTATGAGGAATGAGGTCAAGAACTTAAAAAATTCCATTTATTAATATATAGTCAAATAAAGTAGGAGGTTTTCACAAAGCACTACATATCACTTTGGTCTCTTCCATGCGTGGGCTACAAAAACTGCCATTGCTTTGGCCTCCCCCCATGTGTTACCAAAAAGAAAAAGGCATAGACACAATCAACACAACACAACACTTGAAAAAAAGAAATGATCCCTTTATTGGCAATTTGACATGAGGAGACCCACAACCTCCCTCTAATTCTTCCTAAAGGGAGAGAAGCACTTATTAACCCTTCTCCTCTTCTCCATTTCTGAAATTAATGGAAATGTACCTGGCCTTGATATATAATACCGAATGTTACCGTGTTAAATGATCTTTGGATCCGTAATTAGAAAATAAAAGGTTAAACAAATTGCAAATTTAGTAACAAATAGAAGAGAATTATCTTTTGTTAGAATAGAAAAAAATATATTAGTAAAGTTAGTTACGCATATTATTTAATTTCTAAATGAAGGTCCTATTAAATCCGCCATTGCTTGAATGTCTTAGCTAAAATCAAATTTGCATATCTACATAGAAAGACAAGACCATTTTTCTATTTTTTGAAATAGGAACTAATTATATTGTATATATCAATCATCATTATTAAGAAATGACTAACTTGACGTTCTATTGTTTGAGACAACTCTCCATTTCGGATAAAATGGAGAGAAGTCATTTCAGATTTACCCTACCTAAAAATTGCTCCTTTTAAAAACACATTGTATCCTCCTCTTACCTCCAACTCATAGCAAACCTTCCCAACCCCCAAGTCTTCTCACCACTCTTCATTTTTCTCTTCTTTCACCACAATCTCTATTATGGAGGTACACTATTAATTCCAAATTGTTGGTTCATAAAATTGTGTGTTCTTTGTCTCCTTATTTCTTTATTTATTTGTATGTATGGAGACAGAGAAAATGTATGTTCAGTAACTGTAAAATATATGAATTAGACATTACTTTAAGAGCTCACTTGGGCTTCTTATTTACATTATTTTTTTTTTTCCTTTTTTGAAGGATACCAAGAAAGGAAAGCAAATACCAGCATTTGGGAGTTGGAATTGGAATTTGTATAGTGATATGCCTATAACACAAAAATATTTACAATCAGCTACATTTTTCTTGGGCGCTGAAGCAGAGGATCTCTTTAAAGTGGTACAACCAACCAAACTTCATTTCCAAAATCATAACAAGGTTTGAATTTCTTTCTTACATGACAAATATATTTTACCTTCTCTGCTATGCATGTGTCCTTTATTTATATTGTCTTATCTCAGTTGCGAGTTTATATGCCTTGTATTGTATACCTTGGTACAACCGAAGTTGGCAGTTTAATCGACCAACTAGACAAAAATTGAGTAAAGATATTGACAGAGCTATTTGGCTTCATGCAACGCACCAGTGTTTTCATTTTGTCTCTATTAGTCGTTCACTGCATTAAGTCGAACTAACTCTGTCAATATCTTAAATTCTTAACTCAAAAAATCCAATTAATGACAATTAATTAATCTAACTGTCAAAAGAAAAAAAGAGAAGTAATTAATCTAGTTTCACCCTTACAAAAATTAGTAATATTTATTTTTTCAATTTCTATGCAGGGTACAAATGGAAATGTTAGAAAAGAAGGGGAGAAGAAATACAAGGAGAGGAAACCTAAATGCATGGATAAGGATCTGTATGAGGTGCCACCAGAGCTCATCTACCAAGTCAGAAAGAAGGTAATTTTCAAATTAAAACAATATCATATATATAGCAATGATTTATCTGACTATTGTTTTTTATAATATTGCAGAAGAGGTTGCTAAGAATTTTCTGGACAGGGTGTCTGAGTCTAAATTGTATTGCCTAAATTGAGCTTTCAAGGGATATTTCTTATATTATATACTTATTGTCTTCTGAACTTCTTTTTTGTTTTGTTTTGTTTTGTTGTATTTTCTGTTTTTGGCAAATCTGGCCTGTTGATTATCTATGTAAATTATGATTAGTGCTACTTGATATTGGAAGTGATTTGTGTTGGGACATTAGCTGTAAATTATCAAAAAATTTATCCCTCTTTTTTATCTTTTCAAGTGAAAACAGAACAAGGAAAAAGTCCCAGAAAAATTGTCTTTGACATTTAAAGAATCTTCACTGGCAGCAGCAAAAATGGTAATTACTTCATACTGCGATTGGGTCCAGCATGCTGATATTGCATGCTCTCTCAATTAGTTGTTGAGCATTTTCGTTATTTCATTTTAGTAGTACACGAGTTCATGACGACGACTTTATTAGTGTCTCGTCAAATATTTATGGTAGTGTTCGGCAACCATGGCTTAGAGCTCCTTAGTGCTCTAAGGAGTCTTAAGCTCACTGAACGGGTGTTCCTTTATCAAGCTTAATGTTTCCGTAGTGCTCCTTTTGCCTACCTTTTTTAAGTTTGCTCAAGTTTTTAAGCTGTGGTTTTACATGACTTAAGCATTTTGTCAAGCTTGAAGCTTTTTTAAAAAAGTTACTTTTCAACTTTATTACCGAACGGGTGCTCCTTGATGCAGCTTAAAATTTAAGCTTCATATGGTTGCCGAAGACTACCTATGTTATGAAGCAAGTAAACCTCTTCAGTCAGATTTGATCACCTGTAGATTCAGATTTGATAGCTAGCTCGGGTTGGGAGAGGGGTTGGTAAGTATGATCAGCCCAACTCGATAGTTCTTTCATTTTTTTTTAAAATTATTTAAAAGAAATGATCTAGCAAGAGGAATATTGCCAATCTCGCGCTTCCTAGTATAGAATTTTTGTGAGATTTTCTGAACAAATTTAAGTTGAAATTAAACTTTAGTTCAAATAGCTCTGTTTTTTATATCTCCATTATGACTTCGGTTTTTGTAATCTTGAAAAAATATTTTTTTTAAAACTTATATGAAAATAAAATTATTAGATATTAATATATTGTATAATTTATATAAGCAATAAAAATTAGATATTATATATTTTATTTTCACCACCACATAAAAAGTTATCACTTTTCACTATTGTGTTTTTATAAATTAATTAGATGAAAAATCAATGTTAGAAATTATCCTTATCAATATTTTTGCAAACTTTAATACCAATCAAAATAAAGTCAAATGTGGTAATATTTTACATGCAAATAGAAATAATGACATAATCATATCTATTGGTTTTAAAAACTGAAGTCATAATAAAAATACCAACAGTGAAGTTGTTTGAAACCTCCTCATTATTATACGTTGATCATTCGGGCAGTGAATAATAACTAATAGTAAAAAAAAATCATTAATTTAGGAGTATATAAATTTAGAAACCTCATTTTACAAAATCCAAAAATTGTAATGTTAATTTCATTACTAACTGATCAGAAAATAATGAAAGTCAAGTTAAAAGTTGAAGCTTATTGAAAAAAAGTAGGATTTTAATTTATTTAATGAGGGGCAATATTTGAGGAACTTAATTAAAGAAGAGTAGAGTTAAAATGCATCGTTGTTTTCATGTCCCATTCATACACCCACATTCTTATTTCTATTTTCAAAGTCCAAACAGGCGATCCGAACTGCTAAACATGATCTCCGTATTAAAATGTGTTTGGAGACCAAGTTTTATATTTTTGGAGAATTATTTATTATTTTTTTAGATAGGTACAAAATCACTCTTTTCTAGACCATCCAAAAATACAGTGATTTTGTATCTATCTAAAAATTTAGCAAAAAAATCCAAATAATTATAAAATTCCGTCTCTAAGTACATTTTAATATAGATATCATGTTGAGCGGTTTGGATCGTCTTTTTAGGCTTTCAAAACGGAGATAAGAATGTAAGAAGTACGAATGGAGCACGGAAATAATAGAGCATTTTAACCCAAAAGCAAGTAAATAAATAAATTAGGCTTTATCGGAGCAAATTGTAATAGCTGAGGGACCATGAGAGTTTTCTTAAATTTATGTAACCTTTTTTTTTTTTATCTTGGTCTGAAGAGCATGAAACTTCAGATCTCTTTATTTTTTTTATATATTAACGGTAAGTTTAGCACGAGCCGGACACACTTTTAGGATGGGACAAAAATAAAAAGATACATTCTTAATTATCTTCATTATATTTTACTTGTATAGAAAGCAAAGGTTTAAATAGCGTTTATCGCCTTATAGCGGAACGGCTGAAAAAACAGCGCTATATGGCCATAGCGTCATAGCTTTTTTGATCCGAAAACGCTATAGCGGCGCTATAGCGCCTCTATAGCGTGCTATTTAGAACATTAATAGAAAGAGATGATATTTCATCAGGATGGAGATATAATTTCTCAAAACAAACATATTTTCTTATTTTACATGAATTATAAATCATTTTACTGGAAATAAAAAATTTAACATTTTTCTAGTCATGGTAGTGCTTTATCCTATCATCAACTTTGTCACCTAAAAGTTTGCAAAATCATTAATAAATTAATTGTTAACAGTAAAGAACAATTCCATGGATATCTGAGCAAGTATAATCATATTCTCTTTTTCTCTCTGTTTGTGACTTTGTGTGTGTCTCTAGGTTAAAAGTTGGAGCTCTCAACATGTTGGCAAGCTAAAGCAGCTTTTGCATCATGCCAATTTCTATGGTTGTTTGTGTTACATGAGAAGTTGCTTTCTAGGCTTTACAAAAGCAAGAAAGAAAAGAATAACCAGATAATAATAGCTGTGCAGTTTGTTTCTTCTTCAAAGACACCGGCAGTGATGGTGATAATAGGATAAAAGATGATAGCTTTTGTTTTTTCTATTTCTATCTTAATACAAAAAATGAATCTATAAGGAATATTTGGAGGTTTTTTTTTTTTTAGAAAATAAATAATATCATCCAGAAATTAAAGTAATTATTAAATGTTCACGCTTACACAGATGTTGATGTATATTGCAAAACTCATGTATACATAGTTCATCTTTTTTAATGTAATAAAACTTTATATATAGTTCATACTTATTCTGATCAAGAAACATCGATCATTTCTCTCAAAAAAAGAAACATCGATCACTAATAATCAGCAATGCGTTAATTTGAATTTTTTATGCATAGAAATGGGTCTATAAATTTTTAATGTCCGTAAAATAATTACTTAAATTTGTACATGGTTTATCTTTTTTGTGTCAAAGTTTGTACGCGATAATTGTATACAAGCTAGTCTTTATTATGATGACAAAGATAATGTTCTATGTAAGTCACAGATTCGAAATTCAAATGAAGAATTTATTAAAAATATTAACTCAATTGGATTGCTTAACCTTCAACTTTACTCAAAAGAAAAAGAGAAAAAAGCTATAAGCAAAATGTTACAAATCTTCTTCAAAACAAGAAATTGATTGGATTCCCAACTTTAGTCCAAAAAACTAAAAAATAATGATATGAAGTTATATATAATTACGGAACTATTAATTTATACATATCAGGGGTGAAATTAGAAAATTTTGATTGGAAAGGCTGAAATTTAAAATGCATATTTTGTGGTTGTTAGATAATTAGATTTTAAATTCAAGTTTTTACAACTATAAATTGAAATTCTAATCACTAAATTACAAGTACACATTTAACATTTTATGAGGCCTAAACTATACAAAGATTTTTAAAAAGTTTCAATAAAAATGATTAAAAAATTAGAATTACGAAGGTAACTAAGCACCTCCCGGCCGTCTTGATACGCAAGTAAAAACCAAGCCATAATTAAGAATTACAAATTTATAGAAAAGTGGATTTTGGGACCTAATTATGATGAAATGGAAGGTAGTTATAAAAGCTGATTATGTAAGGATAGGTTTGAAAACATTGGCCCCAATTTGAAGATAAAGCCTGTGAAATCTGCTAGTGCTCTGGTTACAAGAAAGAGTTGATAGAGAACAACTAAAGCTTTGCAAAGAGAATAGAAGGAAAGACCCCACAGAAGTCAATTATATTTTGACCACAGAAAGGTGAAAGCTACTTCACACATCTGCCTCTTCAAGATAATGAAAGTAAATTGCAAAAGAAGAAACTAAAGGGCCGGAAAGCTTTACATTTAAATAAACCCCGGTAATTAGAAAAAAAAAAAAAAGAATTGGGTATCATTTTGGACAAATTTTATTTAAAATCAGCTCGATCTAAACTGGGGGTGAGTAAATCGCTCACAACTCGTAACTCGCTCATTAGCAACTCGCTATAACTCGCTCATTAACTTAATGAGCCGAGCATGAGCATACCCCAACTCGCTCATTAGCTCATTAAGAAATTAGTTACACAAATCCTGCCACATTTAATCCCTAAAATAGTATTTGGTTCGGTAGCTAAAAATTTTGAAACTATTTGGGCGGCAGCAAAATTTTCATTCATATTAGGCATATACAATATGGTACTGGGTTGGCTTCTGATATATTCCTGAGCTATTCTTATTCATTTTGTTACTGTTAGTATATTCCTGAGCTATTTCTGAGCTATTATTATTCATTTATATTAGGCATATACAGTATGGTACTGCGTTAGTATATTTCTAAATTATGTTAGTATATCCATTCATTTTGTTACTGTTTGTATATTTCTAAATTCTACATTTTTATTATTGTTTTGATAATACAAATTTGTAGGTACGTGACAAGCCGTAAGAACGACAAGAAGATAGTTTGTTTGATTTTGTTAATTTGCTTATGAACAATTTTATGTTAAATTATGTATTATTTAATTTGCTTATGGACAATTTTTTGTTAAACTTGCTTATGGACAATTTGTTAAATTCTATAAATGAAATTTTTTTTTTGAATGATGTATTTTAAACAACTCGGTAACTCGCTCTAACTCACTCATTAACAACTCGCTCATTAAGCTAATGAGCCGAGCATGAGCATACCCCAACTCGCTCATGCTCGCTGATTAATCACCCCTAATCTAAACTGTCTGATCTGCGTTAAGATTTGTGTAAACAAATTGGGAACATAATAAATTTAAATGGCCTCTGTAAATCTAAACCGTCCAAGCAAAAAAATCTAGCACTGGCTGCATTTTTTTTCCCGAAATTTTTATTTATAACATTTTCACAAAATAAATTAATAAAATAACCATCGTTTCTGGTCAATTCTAAATCTAACACGGCCGCAGAATGCCGGAGCGGACCCATATGGGGGAGGCCGCAGAATGCCGGAGCGGACCCCCATATGGGTCCGCAGAATGCCGGAGCGGACCCGGGTCCGCACTATGCCGGAGCGGCCCCTGTTTTTTTTTTTTTTTTTAATCTGATTCTGAAGTTGATTATGATTTTGTTTTGGAAATTTTTATCAAAAATGTAAAGTTCAAACTGTCGTTTTATCTGAAATTGTTTGAAATGTCGTTTAATCTGAAATTGTTGTTCGTCGTTTGTTTGATCAAAAGAAACATTACAATAGAAAGCCATATAAAGAAGCATACAATAGAATAATGCTAATGTTATCGGAAATTACAAATACGTCTAATTAACCGAAAATAAACAACATTTCTACGAGTACAATTAAAAAAGCAACATTAACTCTCAATCTCGTGCAGCTCGAGCAGCTCTGTTTTGTCTTTCTTGTGTATCTCGGCCGGCTTGGTGTCCTCTTCTCCTATTATGTAGAACGTCCATCCACATCGGAATTCTGTCGTGCTGTCTTCTGCCCACAGCAATATTTTTTTTCTCTGGAACAAGGACCGGGCCATCGTGTTGAGGCCATTCCGACTGATTTCCATAGACATGCCATTGTGCGCTCCATGTGTTGATAAGTGTATGGATGTGATAGTAGTGACTTACAAATACGCCAGGGTCGATGCCTCGGAGACGACACACGGACACAACATGAGAGCACGGTATTCTCTCCAATTGAGGCTTCTGGCACGTGCAAGTTACCGTGTGATCATCCCCGATTATCACCGTGTATTTGTAATTGGCCTTGGTAAACCGACCAGAATCGTCAGGTATGAAAGCGTGAACTCTCTCCTGTGTGGAGGTTACCTCGAACTCGTTGTTGTTTCCAAAGCCCCCCAGCGTCTTCATTTTATCGGACCTCTCGAACCGTTTGTTGATCAGCTACGAAAAATTAAAAAATAATGAAGAAGTTAGATTTTTTTAACAAAGTTCATTAAATTAAAAATTATGAAGAAAGAACTACAAATAAAAGTACCTGATGCACACGACACGAGAATTGTTGACCTTGACTGACTTCCCATTCTGCTTTGGCCCTCCTTTGCGCAAACCATGTCATACATTTGTAAAATGTGTCTTCAATTATTGCTGCAACCGGTAGCCTACGAGAGGACTTGAAGACCTTATTAAGCGACTCGGACCCGTTTGTAGTCATGATGCCCCAACGGTAACCACCGTCTAGTGCTTGGAATATCTTCCATGGTTTGGGGCACTCGTTCTCATCTTGATCCAAATATTTACCCACCCCGTCCAGCCAATTGAGGGCAATGTCACATGCCTGCCCCATTGCTTGCATTCCTTGCTCGTACCTCCTCATTTTCCTCTTAGCCACACATATTCTAAAAAAACGGATTGCCTTATCACTGCAACCGTTCTTCTTCATGTTCTCGGCTATGTGAGTAGCACAAAGACGGTGAACACATTGATCCTCATCCTCCTCGTTCCACCCCATATCATCTTGTCTGAACACCTTTTTGATACCCTTTCCCCTATCAGTGATGACACACATGAATCTGGAGCGGATTACATTACGGCGCAACCATTTCATGAACCATGCACAATCGTCATAACTCTCTGATTCTACCAGTGAAAAAGCCAACGGGAGGAGCTGATTTTCAGCATCGTACCCGGTTGCAATCAACAGCTTGCCTATGGTTAAAACCCATTTTTGTAAGAGCCGAAATCAACTAAAATAAATAAAGTGAAAACAACCAAATTAGTTACCTTTATACCGGCCTGACAGGAAACATGCATCAACTGTGATGACCGGTCTGATATGTTGAAAAGCAGCTATGCACGGTCCAAATGCCCAAGCCGCCCTATGAAAATACCTCCATGGTCCAGGTTCACCAGTGGGATATGAGGTCACCTCAAACAATGTTTCTGTCAAAAAATTTAAAAAAATAAGTTTAATTTTTGATTGAGAATGAAATGACATAAAAATTGAAGGAACAATGTAGTACCTGGGTTGCTTCTTTTGATTGCCTCCAACAATGGAACTACAAGAGCGTATGACCCCTCCCAACTGCCAAATTGACGGGCTATTGCCAACTCACGGCCACGCCATAGTTTGTTGTACGCCGGTATCTGACCGTTGTACCTTTCAGCAACAGCAATTCGGACAGCCTGAATACTCAAGTCGACATCGTTCCTCATGTGAGCGGATATACACTCGGCAACCATAGCAGCTGACAACTGGGCGTGATCTGTTCTTGTCGCATCCGCGTGGCATGAATGTTGTGTTGGGCACTTGGAGACACGCCATTGTGTTCCATAACCGGTGGCCCTTGCGAGTATGTACCACCCACAGTAACTGTCCTTGCACTTGAACCTCATTCTTGTGCGGTCACTGTGCGTAGGTTTTACCTCTTTGTTGCAAAGGATGTGAAACCTGGCAATTGCGCTCTTCATTTCCTCTTTTGAGTCATATGTTTGTCCCTCGGACAATTCATTCTCATACTCTGCCCTACTTCCAAACAAACCCGAATTGGCTTCCATAAACCCTGATGTGTCGTTGAAAGCATTAATCGGGTGTTGAAACCCGCGATCCATTATCCGAAACCCGCGATCCATCTTGAATTTCTTTGATAGTCTGAGCACAGGCGGGAGGGTCGGTCCCTCTGAACTGGGGCCCGACTACTGGACGGTTGGTCAATTTGGACAGGGGACGGACTAGAGCCGGATGAGTTACCCCGACTACGACCCTGGATTAACCTCATAACTGGGTTCGAACGCCGAGCTCTGGTAACCTCCACATATAGGTCAATTATCTTGTATGCACCCCCAGAAAAACTCATGGTTTGGTTGTACAATACTTGCCAGACTCCCTCATTCTGAACTGGAAATGGTTGGAACCAGGTTTGTGCCGAACTAGTCAGCATGCTAATTTTGGCATCAATTTTGAGGTCATACTGACCCTGATCCAACCCCAAATTCTGACTTATACTTGATTTAAGTCCCAAATAATCAGTACCCGGCAATACCGGGATCACAGTAACAGGTCCAATACTATAGTAAACCCCGTTAGGACCTGTTAAAACATCCCCACCAGTGTAGATGGATACCATAAGAGCCATTTTTCCAATTCAATACAGAAAAAACCTACAATTAAAAATTAACTAAATTAATTATTCTAAATTAATTATTCTAATTAAATTATTGCTAAATTAATTATTCTAATTAAATTATTGCTAATTTAATTATTGCTAAATTAATTATTCTAATTAAATTATTAATCTACTGAAATAAAAATAAAAATTTAAAAGAAGAGAGAAAAAACTTACAGATCAGAGAGCTAACTCAGGAGAGAGAAGGTGTGAGAGTGTGGAATGAAATTTCTCTGTCATTTTCGGGATATAAAGAACAGGGTCCGCTCCGGCATAGTGCGGACCCGGGTCCGCTCCGGCATTCTGCGGACCCATATGGGGGTCCGCTCCGGCATTCTGCGGCCTCCCCCATATGGGTCCGCTCCGGCATTCTGCGGCCGTGTTAGATTTAGAATTGACCAGAAACGATGGTTATTTTATTAATTTATTTTGTGAAAATGTTATAAATAAAAATTTCGGTTTTTTTTCCCCTTAAATGATCTGAAATCAGTACTACAGACGACTTACTGACTTGGCCACTGACTTGGCCTCTATTTGGGGATAATTATTTTAGAAAGGGCTTCGGACAAAAACTAAAAATCTAACATTGGCTGCATTTTTTTTTTCTTAAATGGTCTGAAATCAGCAATGTAGACTTCGTGTCTATTTGAGAATAATTAATTTAGAATATGAAGAGGGCTCAAATGAATGTAGTGTTTTAATCGTGATTCATATTTTTATTTTTGCTTTCAAAGTTCAGACTGTCGATTCGAACTGCTCAATATGATTTCCATATTAAAATGTACTTGGAGACCAAATTTTATATATTTTTTAAATCTTTTACTATTTTTTAAATAAGTATAAAACATTGTTTTTAAATGATTAGAATCTTTTGAAAATAATAATTTATACTTATCTAAAAAATATAATAAATTTTTCAAATAAAATATAAAATTTGGTTTCCATGCATATTTTAATATGGAGATTATGTTGAGCTGTTCGATCGACTCGACTATTTGAACTTCGAAAACGAAGATAATAATATGGATTATGATTGGGATGAGAATCTGCTGCTCTTCTCTCAGAAAAGTATGTTTATGTTTTTATTCATCCCAACCATTCAAATGTTTTTAACGGTTCAGATTTGAGTTGTGCGGATCTCAAAAGAACAACAAATTCAGATCCCAAAAGAAGAGCACCAAATTTGAAATGTTAAAAGTATTCGAACGGTTGAGATAACTCTTGAAGAACCACAACAAATTTGGTTACGTGTAATTGGGGCACTAAAACAATGGACCATCGGACCTAAATTCTGGTCCAAACTTCGGCTAATGTCTTATCACGAGGAACAAACGTGGTCCTAAATAATTATAAAAAATAATTGGCAGAACTAGACCTGTGATAAAAATTTTTTTTGTAAAAGTATGCTACAACATTATGCTCCATCTAGAATTTTTATTTCACTCTACTATGCAGGCTTGTTCGACTTGTAAAAAGGTACATAAACAAGAATGATTTTATATTTTTTAAATGCCTCGTGTGTTTCAACTGTCTCATTCTAAAAATGACTGTTTCTGAATGGTTTAAAAACAATAAATGCTATTGTACTGCTTAGTGCTGACCATAAATAAAAGTAACAGTCAAATAGTTACTGGTTTCAGTCTTTCTGCAGCTGTTTTTGAGCGAAAGCTAGTTGAAAATTGAAAGAGCCGTGCATATCTTAAATAGTTGTCTAAGCCCATTTCTAACAAAGGCCTATTGGGCTTGTTGGCGATCTAACCAAAGACTTATTTCAAGCCTACTAGTTAAAAGAAAGGCCCATAGTCCGACTAAAAGATAAATAGAAGCTAAGAGATCTAGTCAGGCCTGCTATAGGCTCGGAATGTTATCTTCTCTTATTTTTTTTTATTTTTTTTTCTTACAAAGATTTAATTGATAATACATCTTTATGAAGAGTAGAACTAGGGTGCTCTCGAGTTCACCAAATCCTTGGTGAACTCAAGTCCAAAACTCATCAGATCGGCTTCAAACGACGAATCCGACCGTTGAAACCCGTCTACCTTACGAGTGATGCGTCTACATGCAAAAAATTTAAATTTTGAAATTAATTTTGCATAGAGTCAAGTGGTCAAAAAACGTTAAAAAATGAATGCATTAAAATTAATTTATTAACCTTCTAATTTTGACCACTTGACTCTATGCAAAATTAATGTCAAAATTTAAAATTTTTGCATGTAGACGGATCACTCGTAAGGTAGACGGGTTTCAACGGTCGAATTCGTCGTTTGAAGCCGATCAGATGAGTTTTGGACTTGAGTTCACCAAGGACTTGGTGAACTCGAGAGCACCCTAGTTCTACTCTCTTTGTGAATATCGTTCGCAATGACCTGTATCACAAAGACATATTATGCTTTTGTACGGAGGTGAAAACAAATCAGATACGGAGCAACCAGTGGTAAAATTATATCCGTATTTGATTTTTATTTTCAGATACGAATACAGATCGGATAAATATCCAAATATGAATATTAAATATCCAAATATGAATATAGATTAAATCAGATATTTATTAAAAAAAATAAAAATTATTGTTAAAAAAGAGTTGGACTATTGTGTTTTATGAAGTAAATGATATATTTTACTTCACGTTCATATTTTGTGATTTAAAGTTTAAACAGTAGAAACTGTTCACTTGATTTCCATATTAAATTATGCTGGGAGATTATTTTATACTTTTTGGAAACTTTTTACTTTTTTCTTAGATTTTTTTAAAATCGTTGTTTTCGACAGTTCAGAAATTTCTGAAAAACAGTGATATTTAAAAATTCTAAAAAAATAGTAACCAAATTTAGAAAAAATTGTAAAATTTGGTCTCCAAGCACATTTTATTATGGAGATCATGTTGAACGGTATGAATTGACTTTTTGGACTTTAGATACGAAGATATGAACGTGAAGTAAAACATGTCCTTTACTTAATGAAGCACAATAGTTCAACTTATTAAAAAAAACAAAAGTTTATAATATTTATCTAATTATAATGATGAATAAAATAAAAAATTCATAATATATATATTAAACTATACTATTCAGATAAGAATAATTAAAATTTAATACCATGTCCGTATTTATATTCGTATCCGCATGGATATTTAAATATCATATATCCGTATTTAATTTTCGAATACGAATAGAATATTATCCGCTCCGTTTTTAATCCTATTTGTACTAACGTAGGAGATTTTTTTTTTTTTTTTGGTAAACTATCATAGGAGATGTTGACCACATGAAAATAAATGAAGATATAAATTCTCCGATTCCATGGTTTGTGCCACCAAAGCTCTCAATCAACATCATAACACAGTAGAGCAGTTGCATAATTGGACAAGACAGTAGAGCAGTTGGTGATCTCTGCTGGACCATTAAAAAAAGATTTTGTAGATGATTTAATATTTTCTCTCCATCTGACAAATAAAGGAAATGGATGCAGTTATCATATTAGCTTAAAACAGTAAGTTGCTAAGTTGTATCAAGTATACATGATAAACCTATTTAGACAGCCAAGTTTTTTAAGCACTAAAAAGTAGACTTGAAAAGTAAGGAAAATATTCATAAATGAGAAATAAAAAAATATTTAGATATGAGGAAGGACATTGTTAAAAAAAAAAAAACATAGAGTGTGTCTAACTTGGTTTGATGGATACATTTATAACTAAGTCGATTATAAATTTATTATTGAATGTTAAAAATAATAAAAGAAAGGATTCTCTGTCTACAAAGATTTCAACTTCATAAAAAAAGAGCAGAAAAAAAAAATCAAAGGTGCTTATTATTATCAATCTATAAAATCATTACCGAGGTGCTGGTCATGAATTAAATACTTTTATTCATGATAATGTTGTTCTAATGTTCCAGACTTCCAGTGTCATTCTCTATAGCGAATAAAAATAGGTAAACATTAAACCTCGACGAATTGACCCGTTGTACGAGATACTTATTATGAATTCCATAGAAGATCTGGTATAACTAACTATAAGGATAGGCTTCTTTTATTGTCTGTCCAGGACCAATGTCCTGTCTCCTGATGCTTAGATAGTAGATACAAGGGCAAAGATACACAACTGGAAGTTAAGGTAGACCAATCATATCAATCAACCAAGTACATTGATAGTGGTTTTAAGGTTGTCATATTTTTTTTCCTTTATTATTTGAAACCCGCAGGTGTATTTATCGAATTTGAGGAGTCTGTTACATAGACCATTTACTGGTAAAAGAAGGAAATTTAAGAAACTGGTAAAATTAAATCAGAATGTGGTTGGTTAAATCTAGCTTGAAAATTTTGGTCTTCAACTGTAAAAGTTAAAACTTAAAATGTGGCATTTCGTGGATGATTTACATTGCGTATATCAAGTATAAAAAAGTTAGAATTAATTTGGTGCATGGTTTTGCTCATCGAACAATTTAAATTTTGCAAAGATTTGAAGTAAATTATTGTGTAGCAGCTTTTAAATTATTATTTGTGGTAGGCCATTTTTTTGCACTAAGATAATATTTACTAAATTTTAGATTTCATTTTATACTTTTGAGTTACAAAATAAATATTATATACACGAGCATTACGAAGCATAGAACATATGTCGGATAATATCCATATATTTTGATGATATTATAATTATAAATGTAATGCAAATTGATTAAAAAGTACCAACCAACACACACACATAACGCTCTTTAACTACATTTTACAAGATTTTAATGCACAATATTAAAAAATACACGAATTAATAAAAATAAAAAACAGGTAGGATGCATACAAAACATGGACAGTTCAATTATAATTTGCCGGCTTGCTTATAGATATGATATGACACTTTTGTAAAGTACAATTCAAACATATTTGCGCGCATGTAGGGCTTGTTCGGCTCTGTTACTATGCGCGTGGGAAAAAAAAATTCAGTTCAACTTCGTTTTTTCTGTCCCACGCGCACAGTAAACGTCAGTTCAAATTGGAGTCCAACCCATTCCCGTTCCTGTTCCGATCTTTTTTTACTGTCAATATTTCTCGTACTTTTTTTACTGTCAATATTTAATATTAGATTTGGTATTTTTAAAAGATGTAAAAAAAAATTAGTATTTAGTGATTTAGTAAAAAATAATAAATTTTTCTTGTCTCAATAGATTAATAAATCATTCCGATCTAAAATAATTAGTAGAAAAGTTTCCAAACTAAAAATATCCACTTAAATTCACGTTGCTTTATTGAGATTTGTTTTGCTTAAAATAATTAGAGGAATCTGCAAAATCATTGTTCCCTTGTATAATATGACATTCATGGGTAAATATCAGTGTTCTAAATAGCACGCTATAGCAACGCAATAGCGGCGCTATAGCGTTTTCGGACCATAAACACTAAGCTATGGGATAAAAGTGCGCTATTTCAGCTACGACCGCTATAGCGGTAATAGCGGTCCGCTATTTGTGCTACACGCTACGCGCTATAGAGCACGCTATGCTACATAGGCTTTTATTTAAAGGTCCAAATTGAAATTTTTAAGGATCAAGTTTTTTCAAGGTCCGGATTGCTTTTGTTTTTAAATAGAAAAAAAGATAAATAGTTTATGCTTAGGTTTTTTTTAATAGAAAAATATATATAGGTTATTTTGAATGGAAAAATATAGATAGTTTATGATATTATTAGGGATATTTTGAATAGCAATTTAAACTTTGTACTGGTTCAATATGAATATTCGAATTCCTTAATTAATTTTGCGTTATTTATCGCTATATGAGATTTAGATAATGTTAATAATTAGTAGAAATATAAAACATAATTTTTTAAACAAAAAACGCTATGTAAGATAGCCTTCGCTATAGTTACGCTATTCGCGATAGCTTTTTATTTAGCCTTTCCGCGATGACGCGATAATCGCTATTTAAAACCTTGGTAAATATGAATGATTTGAAATTTACTTCATTGTCAACCAAATTATTATCTTCCAAATTTTAAGTTTAAAAGTGCGTCATTAATATCTGACCTTTTTAACTCAAAAAGTTATAATTTGCCGCTATTTTGACAAACACACCTAGAATGCAACTAGTTGCATATTTCATACATTACAACTTACACAAAAAAAACCCATAAACATCACATTGTAATGATGAAGCTGTCATATTTAGAAGCTTCAGTACTATATAATTAGAACTAGATAGTTGGCTGATTGATGGGGCACTGGTTAGGTGCCATGTACTATTCTATTGAAGAAACATATTTTTTTTTTAGAAATAAAAAATAATAATTTGTCATAAACAAAATGACTTAATTTTTTTTCTCGATATATAAATGGAACAAAATCAATAATTTGGTCTTATTGGACATAGGTTAATGACACCGAATTGTCCTATCGATTTTCACAATTTACCATACCAACGGTCATACAATGCGAAAAATCAATGCAACCAAACCATTGATTCGGTCTCACTGGCATATTCCCAATGGGGGTTTGGGTGAAAGAGAAAAAAATGAAGGAGATGAGGGGGCATGCTGATTTCACAGCTACGGTTAGCAACAAATCAATAATTTGGTCCCAATAATTTTTGGATTTTCTGTAGCAAAGACATGTTATAACTTACTTAAACTACTGAGACCGAATGATTCGATCCTGTAGATGTGATTGAAAAAAGTAATCTATTTTGTTTTCAATAATTTATTTTTTAAATTTCTAAATTTAAAAAAAAAAAATTGGAAGAAACAGCCCGGGCCAACATTGATGAAACGGCCATCAACTCAAAAAAAAGATTCTTTTCCCGTTTCCTACTTTTCTAAGATAGTAAAATATAAGGTTTTGTAGGAGTTGCTAAAAAAATAAAGAGCGATGGTACATTTTATTTTGCTTCTAAATTTGTTATGGCCCAGGATAACTAAATGTAACCATTTTGATGTATCACATTTTCTTTCGTTCAGATTAAAAGTTGAGTTCTTGTCTCGTATATCAACTTTGATTCAACATAAAATTTTGTACAGTATATGTATATGTATTTTTTTTAGTATGAAATGAGGTTAAATTCTGAAATTATTTTACTAAAGAGTGAGGTTATGGTACTTTGCAAAGTGCGGATTGGTCCGTACTATGAATAGTCCACCCAAACCGTTCAATATGATCTCCATATGAAAATGTATTTATAAATCAATTTTTATAGTTTTTATTAATTTTTTTTACTATTTTTTTAGATAGATAGAAAATCTCCTGATCTAAAGATTCTAGAGCATATGAAAATAGTGATTTTCTACCTCTCTAAAAATAGTGAAAATAAATCTAAAAAATATAAAATTTGGTATCCTAGTGCATTTTCATATGAAGGTCATATTAAGCGGTACCAGGTCGACTATTTAAATTTTAAAAATAAAAATACAAATTTATAGCATTTATCAATCTGCGCTTTGCAAAATACCATATATAGCCTCAGTCATAACTAAATTATATTTACGCTTTAATGTACCTACTTGAATTTGAATTTGTCCATCTACACTCAATAATATTTTTGTTGTAGTCCAATTCAAACCAATCCATTCATTTTAAACTAACTCATGTATAAATTAATTAATAATCAACTCCACATCCGGATAAGATTTAGTGACAACTGACGTAAAAAATTCTTGAAATTTTGGAAATTCTAAGTTTTAGACGAATAATTATTGGTCACTTAATGCGCGTGTTAAATTGTTGTCGATATGAAGTTGATAAATATGCTTTGTTGTTGACATGAGGTTAATAAATTAAGCCCTTAAATATTGATGGTCGATCCATATTTAAAATCACATCAAAATTGATAGACAACATTTCAGTGGTAAAGGTCTCTAAAGTTTACAATTTGATATGAGATGTCGAATTAAGTTGGGTTATTAACACGTTGTACATTTTGTTTGGAGAGGCAATATTTAATAATTAAAGTTAATAATTTAAATACATGGTCTTTAATTTTATCACTTATAAAGTCATTATGTTAAATTCGACACTACCCAATGTGGCTTAACACATTGTACATTTTGGCGGTTATCTCTCTGTTTTTTTATTTTTTTTTATTTTTTCCCGTTATATGTCTAGATTTAACTTGTTGTAATGATAACGATTTTTTTTTTATTATAGCTCGTAGGCAACACACACTTTTTTCTGCTTTTAGCAGGGTTCGAACCCACATTCTCCCATAGGAGAGTGGGGTGTCCTAACCAGCTGCACTAGGTAGCGGTGACTAGTGACAATGTTTTGGTGATATGTAGTGTAGGCTGTTTGAAAGTATATTGGGAAGTGAGTAGAACTAGGGTGCTCCTAAGCTCACCAAGCCCTTCGTGAGCGCGACTCTAAAACCTATCAAATTGACTTCAAACGACATTTCCAAACCGTTAGATGTTCAATCTATATTAAAATGTGCTTGGAGACCAAATTTTACATTTTTTAGAATTTTTTTACTATTTATTAAGATGGTTTGAAAATCGCTGTTTTTATTAAAATTCTGCACCATTGGAAAACAGCGATTTTCAAACCATCTTAATAAATAGTAAAAAAATTCCAAAAAATGTAAAATTTGGTCTCCAAGCACATTTTAATATAGATTGAACATCTAACGGTTTGGAAATGTCGTTTGAAGTCAATTTGATAGGTTTTAGAGTCGCGCTCACGGAAGGGCTTGGTGAGCTTAGGAGCACCCTAGTTCTACTCATTGGGAAGTACTTCATCTTTTAAATTTGGTGTATTAAAACTCTGTTCTTATTACACTATTCACACTTATAATATTGTGCTGATTGCTTGTACAAAGAAAAACAGAGTTTATATGACAGCACTTGGTTGTCATGAAACTATAACAAACTTTCTTACTACACAATTTCTCATAATTATTAATAACTATGTTTTCAATTTATTGAACTTGGCTTGTACAAGCTAATTTACAACAATTGTTGTTTGAATAACACAAACAAAATACAAAGATATATGACGCCTAAGAAAATAAAACAACAAAATTATAAGCTTTACCTGATTATTTAATGTGCTTTACATTCTCTCCCATAAAATTATTAGAACATGTTTCCGAGTAATTATTATAATTATTGTTGTTCTTGTGCTTAGGCTAGACATCTGAAAATACTAAACAAAGACCAAAAAAAAAAAAATTTAAGATTTATAGATTTTAACTTCAATTAGGCTGAGTTAACGATATCATTCTTGCACAACAGTCTCATGCATAATAAATTGTAATTATTTTATGTAATTTTATGCTAGGAATTAGTCTGAGTTCATGGTATCATGCTATGAGCATGCAGAATAGAAAATTTTACAAATTGTCCTACCTTCCAAATTTTTTAAACAAAATATCTCTCTTCTAAAATTATTAACAAAATGCACTTCCAAGTTTTAGCTTGTTTATTTCAAAAGAATATAAGAAACAGTTATGTATAATATTGCACAATTGAAAAGGAGATTCTTAATTCTATCACTGAATCATTAATGGTTGTTACTTACTAGCAATTCTTAATTCGCCATTTTGGCTAGTAAGAGCAAAACTATTGTAACATATAATAGCAAAAATTGCAAAATAAATTTATTAACAATTGCAAAATCATTTGATAACTAGGGATTTTAAGTTAATCATTTGCAAAATTATTCTGTTTGTAAATTAATAGACGTTCATAACTAGTGCTTGCATGTGTTGATTATTTGCTTTTATTTATTGTCAGAAAAAAAAAATTCAGTTAGAAAATTTACCTGCAACAATTACGCAAGCATCTAATTGTCCTGCTCAACTCACACCAACATTTTTTTTAAGAGGAATAAATACTCATATTATTATGCTTTTGCATAAAAAAAAGTATCACTTCAAGTATAAAAAAAATTCATCAGATTCAAACCAAAAAAAAAAAAAGATCAGAAAGGGAGCAACTAGGAGGGAGGGGGAGGGCGGGAAAAATTGGGCCCACAAAGATATTTTGTTAATAATTGAAGAAAATGAGTACTTTGTTTGATGGTTTTTAAAAGAAGAATATTTTATAAAAGTTCCCATGCAGAATAACTATGGCCGAGCTACAATTTGAACTAACTTTTGTTTTTAACTCAATTCTTCATCCTTCCTTTGAATTCAGATCCTCTCCGATACCATAATAGGGAATCTTTTACAATTACTGGATCAAAACCGTTCTTTTTACCTTGGCACAAATCTCAAAGCCCAATAATATTGCCCCTTCGCTAGCTCGAATCTCAAAGCGGCTGAGAGATAATCTCAAACCGTAAAGTGAATGGAATCTTTTACAGTATTGGAAATATACACGTCTTCCTTCCTTTAGCTCTATAATAATAATATATAAAAAATGAACCAGCAACAGTGAATAAATTGTCATAAAAATGCAACATTTTTCAATTTTGGGTTCAAAATTCACAACTAATAAAAATAAATAAAAACGTAGTGAAGATTTCGAAAAATAAGTATGATTGATTTGAAAAGAATGTATTAAGAGAAAAATTTAGAGAACTACGGTACTTTGATAATTATAAAAAGAGTGACAATTAATCTATAAGGTCAAAAACAAATGTACACACTTTTTTCTATTTTCGAAATACTTTTTAATTTAATTTAAGAAATATTATTAATATTACCACGTTACCAGATTGTTATTGAATTTCACCGTTTATCAATTTTAATTTAATGATTTAACAAAATAGATCTGATGGTACAAATTAACTTTGACTGTATAATTGTACTAAAATGTAACGATTAAATAATTTTGCATTATATCTCATTGTCAGGTCAAGGAAAAAACAAAGAGAGAGAGAAAAAAAAAATTCTGAGATACAGCTCAAGTCAATGTCAAGACTGTTGGAGTCATGCCATTGTCAACTTTTCATAAACACTTAAAATAAACCAAAAAAACATTAATCAGACATTCAATCAGGAACTGCACCTGGACCACTTTGTACCGATTAATATTCCCTGGATGATTACTTCCCTATATTTTCTAAGAGAAGGGATAGTTACCACAATTTTGAGTTAAAATAAGGTTACCACAACTATTTTTTACATTTTCAAATTTTAAATTGTCGATCCAAACCGTTCAACATGATCTCCACAATAAAATGTGCTTCCAGATCAAATTTTACATTTTTTTGAATTTTTTACTATTTATTAAGTATTTTACAAAAACTAGTCAAATTCAGACTATTGAATTTTGTACCCATATTAATAAATAGTAAAAAAAATTCAAAAAAAATGTAAAATTTGACCTGGAAGCACATTTTATTGTGGAGATCATGTTGAACGGTTTGGATCGACAATTTAAAATTTGAAAATGTAAAACATGGTTATGGTAACTTTGTTGTAACTTAAAATTATGGTAACTAGATCCCTCCTCATTTTCTAAATGTAGACACTATTTTTTTTATTATTCAGTTCATTAAATCACCTATAGGATACATTTCATTAAGTTTATACGTACACTCATTTCAAATCGATATTAAAATTCAACAATAATTTTGTTTTGTTAATCACGTAAAAAAAAAATGAAACTCAATTTGTCTTGACTTTTATTCAACGGCCGAGAACAACTGAGGGACTGATCATGTGAATTCGTATCACCAAAGGTAACATAATATTTCTGTTTGGATCTAGACCGTCCAATCAAAATCTGCACGATTATTAAAGTGGCTCATGTGTTTTACCTCGAGCCAGATTGATCCGGTTTCCGATTGGTCGACCGTGATCAAAACAAAAAAATTATGTTACCTCAGAAAAAATGAATTCCTGACCATGTAGAATGTGATTTGAGTCGTCTGTTTTAATTGAGTATGAATCTTAAAAAGGACCTCTAAATTCTAAATAAATATCAAATTAATTTTAATTCAGCTAGAAGTATGTTATTTCGTATAGTCTGTTCTTAAAACGGATCTCTCTATATTATAAATTGATACCAGATTGAGATGGGCGGCAACACATTTAGTTAGAAGAAAAAGTTTTAGATATGTGATTACTCAAAAGTGGAGAGTTCAAGTCCCACTCACGATTTCACAGTTTCTGTAAAAAAATTTAAAAAGAAAAAAGAAAATTAGATACCAAATTAATTATGACTCGCTGAAAGTATTCTATCTCCTATGATACCGCAGGAGATACTCGCTTTCAACCGGCTTCAGAGTACAGTAAATGATGATAGTGATACTAAGGGAAAAGTATCCTCTCAGGTACCGTAAAAGATTTCCCTCACTTAACGGTTTGAGATTAAATCCCAGCGGCTTTGAGATTCGGGTTAGCGCAGGGGCAGTATTATTGACTTTGAGATTCGTGCCAAGTTAATAAGAACGATCTAGATCCACTAATTCTAAACGATTCCCTATTACGGTACCTAAGGAGATCTGAATTCGATACTATGCAGGTCGATGATACAATTTCAAAAATTTTGGAGTTAAAATATAAAGGTCAGTTTAAATCGTTCAATTTAATCTACTATGGAAATTATAATTTAATTTTTTAACATTCTTATCATTAGTTTTTTTAGATGAGACAAAAGTAAAATTAATTTTGTTAGAAGATTTAGAATTCATAAAATCATGAGGAATGAAATAGAAGGGAGCTAAGAAGTACAATAGAGAAATAAATGGATTTTCAACTTTTTCCTCTTAGAGCGTGTTCCAGAACTACGCATATGTAAATGAGGAATTTATTTGCAGAATTTGGTGAATTTATATGCAGAATTCATCTCCTCTTTTTTTGTTTATTTCTTCAAATTTTGTTATTCTGAAGCAAGTAAATAGATCCAATTAGATTCAATATATTTTAATTTAATTTAATTATTTTTCAATGATCCCTGTGTAAGATAAATGTTTTGAATTTAATTCGGGCATTAACTTTAAAAATAAGAAAATTTTCTAAAATCAACAAAATTCTCCCTACTCGAAACAACATTTAAATATTATAAAAAAGTTAAACTATATTTGTAAAAGAATTTCAGTATAAAAATTAAATTGAGCGATTGAGATTTACAGTTTGAATTTTGAACTCGAGATGTAAAACCATAAAGCAATTGAGATCCGTGCTCTGCACTGAAATTTATCTTTTAGCGGAAAATGGATGTACATAGTAGCGTTAAAACTGGAGAGTAGCTTAGCAAATTTTGAATTCGTCACGCTCTCCGTACACTACTTTCCGTTACACACATCTGTACCTTCTCTTTCATTGCCACACTACCTTTGAGCTTGCACACAACCCCACTTCCATCTCTCTGTCCCTCTCTCTCGTCCCCATTTTCATTCTAATTTCTAACATACACCAGAAAACTATAATCAATCATACCAATAGAAAAAAGAGGAAGAGTGATTAATCACTAACCATACCTTTCTCTCACAAATTCAAAATTAAAGAAATTTGTAGGTGATATGGCTGGTTTCGTAGGCATCGTAGTCTCAGATCCATGGCTACAAAACCAGTTCACTCAAGTAGAGCTCCGCTCTCTCAAATCCCACTTCATTTCATTCCAGAAAAACCGCTCCAACCCCAAAAATGGCGATTTTACACTCAAGGATTTATCTTCAGCCATCGCAAACCTAAAAAACTTATCTCTGACTGAGGAGGAGCGAACTCGTTTTCTAGAAGAGAACTTGAGTGAATTGGAGATCCGACAGCTTGACTTCGAGCGATTCCTGCAGGTTTATCTCAAAATGCAAGGAAAGGCTGGCTCCAAGGGATCCACCACGTCAGCTTTTCTCAAAGCTGCGACGACCACACTTCTTCACACGATTAGTGAATCAGAGAAGGCGGCTTATGTAAACCACATCAATAATTACCTAGGGGAAGATGAGTTCTTGCGGAAATACTTACCAATTGATCCGCTTACAGATGATTTGTTTGAGATATCTAAAGATGGCGTTCTTCTATGGTAATGCAATTTTCTTTTACCCCGCGTTTGTTAGTTTTTGTATTTTGGATAAGAAATTGGAAATTTTGAAATAGGATTACAATCACAGCAGAAATTAATTCTGACGAAGTCAGAGAAGAATTAGCAAATTTACAGCTGCCCAGTTTTTCTGAAAGTGGATAGAAGTTGGGATCTGTCCAAAACAGGATTTAGATTGAGATGGATTTGTAAGGGTTGTTCTAAACTTCTAATTCTGATTCCAATTATGGTTTTTAATGCTTTGGTTTTTGAATTACATGTATTTAACAAGTAGGTCTTGTAGATTTGACCATTGAAGTTAGTAATTGACTTGAGCATTTAGAGCTTGGGATGCATAACTTCCCTGATTTATATCTAGTCCACATGGGTAGTGGATTCATAATTAATTATTATATTATTCTATTAATCTATGTCTATGTGATGCCCGAGGGAAAGGGGAAAAGACACATGTGCGTTTCATCTTTAGGTACTTATCAGTAAAATCAATAAATCACTCTAGTCTCCAGTTTTAACCTGAATTCTCATGATATTCCAAGGAAGAAATATGCTAATATTTCTGTTCAGCTTATGCAAGAGCTGGACTAGCTGGTATGAAAAAAGAGAGATAGAAACATAATTTAATAATAACAACTCAACTAAAGAGGACAGAAAAATTATGAGATTATTATTAAATTGTTAAGGTTCTTTTACTGAACTTCTTATATTTGGTGGTGAAGCAAGCTGATAAATGTGGCAGTGCTTGGTACCATAGATGAAAGGGCAATTAACACAAAAAATGCACTCAATCCATGGGAGAAGAGCGAGAACCACACGCTTTGCATCAACTCAGCCAAGGCCATTGGTTGCACCCTCGTCAATATTGGTACACTTGACCTTGCTGAAGGAAGGGTATGTTACCTTTTTTGTCTAGGATGTTATTTTGGCTGACAAATATATACATCGCTAAGTATCTCCAGCATGTCCTGCATTTCCATCATTACTTATGCACCTTTTTAATCCAATATAATGTTAAATTCTGGTGTATCCTTCATGCCTCTTTAGCTTTTCTGAGTGTTTTCGCCTTTGTTCATTGTTTGCTTCTGCTATGTATGTGGAGCATTTGCAACTTCTTTGGCTTTTGTCTGAAACTATGACCGTAATTCATGTGGTGCATGCAATTTGCCCAGTATTTAACAACTACATACTGACAAGTGGTGTCTCAGTTCTCCCTGATATATTTTTTGAACGCTAATTATTTTTTTTTTTTTTGTTTCAGCCACATCTTGTTCTCGGATTAATCTCTCAAATCATAAAGGTACATTAATTCACTATTAATAAGTAATAACTTTGCTTTCGGTGGTGTATTTTTGTGCTTGTTCATGTAGTAAATGTTTTTTGAGTAATTTTTTTGCCTAATCCAACTGATAGATACAACTTTTGGCGGATATTAATCTGAAGAAAACACCCCAACTAGTTGAGTTGGTCGGCAACAGCCAGGTACAGACATAGATTCCTGCATTTACAAACATCAGTTCATTTTCTTAATATTCGCAAGGAATACATTTTAAATTTTCTTCAAAATAATAGGAGATTGAGGAGCTAATGAGCCTGTCTCCTGAGAAGATTTTGCTCCGATGGATGAACTTCCAACTAAAAAAAGGTGGACTTGCACGACAAGTCACTAATTTCTCATCAGACATAAAAGTAAGCTCTTATTTATAACTCTTTAAGATAAGAATGCAAATGTGACTAACTATTTCCTTTTTTGTATATTGTCCCCATCTCCATGCTATTCCACGGTAGCATAAGTTATTTCTTTTGCCTAAGCATGAAAATGTGGAATGCACAGGGACCTAGATGATGTTTTTAAATAAGGTATTTCTATCATAGGTTGATGATTATGTTGAATTTTGTTCTTTGCTTAATTTCAGGATAGTGAGGCATATGCATGTTTGTTAAGTGTCCTGGCACCTGAGTGTAGAACCAAACCGCATCCAATGGATGTAAAAGATCTACTCGAAAGAGCTAAGCTGGTGCTTGAACATGCTGACAGAATGGGATGTAAGAGATATCTCTCCCCTAAAGACATTGTTGATGGGTCTCCCAACCTCAACCTCGCCTTTGTTGCTCACATATTTCAGAAAAGGTACTGGCAATATCTGCATGATATTTACATCTTTGAAATTTCAGTCTTTTTGCAGAAGAAATTAACCAAGTTCCATTAAGTTAATAACTTCAGCTTAAAGTTGATAGTTGTATATCTTTTTTGGGTGCAACAGCATAGTTGTATATTTGTATATCTTTTTGGCTAAGCCCTCCTGTCACACAAACTTTCTAAGATTTAAACCTAGACCATCTATATTTCATGTTAAATATTTAAGAATTTTCAAATGTGCAAAATAGTTGTTCATTTATTGTACCTTTTCTATGGATAAAATATTATTTATGTTTGTTCATAGGGGTTAATTGCAATGATAACTAACGTTTGCAACATGCTGGTGCAGGAATGGACTATCTACACAGGTAAAGCAAATGTCATTTTTGGAATCTCAATTCGAAGATGATGCTCTCGTTTCTAGGGAAGAGAGAGCGTTTCGTCTATGGATCAATAGCCTCGGCATTTCCACCTATATCAATAATGTTTTTGAAGATCTCAGGAATGGGTATGTAACTTTGCTTGTTATATGCAGTGGCTGGCATGGGACATGATTTTGTGTGTGTGTGTGTGTGTGGGGGGGGGGGGTGTTACAATTAATACCTGATTTGCAGCCACGTGACCAGATTTGCAGCCACGTGACCAGCTGTTAAAATTTAATAAGAAAGGTTAAGTCGAGCACAGAATTGACAAAATTGCCTCCTGACCTTTTATATCAACTTAACTAAATCTCTTCATGGATAATGAAGTTCTGATACCTGGAACTAGGATCAATCACCGACAATTTCATTTTCCTTCTTACCTGGTTTCTTGTACAAACGTTGTACAAACTAAATTACCCCTCCATTATCCATTATTACTCTACAGAATTGCTTGCTCACCTTCCTTAGCAAACTTAAAATCACCATACGAAGAAAATAATAGTCTGCTCTAATTTTTTCCTTTCTAATTTCTAATCTCTTTTTACTTTTGGTCAATTTTTGCTGTCTCGTTTCAATTTCTCTTTCGTTTATTACATTTTTACTTACAATTAAACTAATGATCTATGTCAATAATGACATCACAGATGGCTGCTGTTAGAGGCTCTAGACAAGGTGCACCCAGGGATTGTTAATTGGAAACTAGCAAATAAGCCCCCAATAAAGATGCCATTCAGAAAGGTGGAGAATTGCAACCAAGTTGTAAAGATAGGAAAAGAGCTCAAGTTTTCTCTTGTAAATGTTGCCGGAAATGATATTGTGCAAGGAAACAAGAAGCTTATATTAGGTACACCAATTTTCACCACATGATTCAGTGATTTTTGAGGAAAGAAGGGAAATTTTCAAAAGAACTTTTCGAAGTGAGGCTTAATTTTGTAATTGAGCTTTCAGTGAGTAGACAATCTTTTTCCAGTAGTAAATTTGGTTGGAAGTTTGTTTTGTATAAAGTGAGGAAAGCCATTACCTACCGAATATAAGCAATTTAATTGAATTATCATAAGTTTGAGCTTCAATAATTGTGTAGCTCTTGAAATTTTTATTTCTTGTATAATGTTCAATATATTAAATTGAATATCATGTCTTATTCTTTTCTTTTTCATTTTCTAATGCCAGCATTCCTGTGGCAATTGATGAGATACAACATTCTACAGTTATTGAAGAACTTGAGGTTTCATTCACATGGAAAGGAGATAACTGACGCTGATATTTTGATCTGGGCTAACAGTCAGGTCAAGAGTTCTGGAAGGTTCTCTCGCATGGAAAGCTTTAAGGTAGATTTACCATTATAACCTAAGCCCTTCCAATGCCTTGCAGAGTTTTCTCACTGATTTCTCCATAATTTGGTACTGGTTGCTTTTGTATGATGACGACTGGTTTGACTATTGTACGACCACAGGTTCTCCAATTTCCTGTTTTTGCCATTTTACTTCTTTTTGTGGTTCAGTTGCCGTATTATGGGCAGATTAAATTTAGTTTTGATGGAAACAATTAATAGGTTCACTTCATGCAATTGCCCAATTGGAGTGGATACCATGTCTATATGGTACCACGAATTTAACATATCTACTTGAATTTCATTAACATGACAAAAATGGGCCTATCTGCGATTTTCTCAAAAAAGAAAATGCTTCCTAAGGATTTTGTATCTGTCAAGTATTGTAGAACTAAGTATGCAAAAATCAGATTTTGCAGTTATTATTTAGTGAAATAATTTGGCTTATGAATTATCTTCCAGGATAAAAGCCTTTCAAGTGGAATATTCTTCCTTCACCTCCTGAGTGCTGTGGAGCCTCGAGTGGTGAATTGGAGCCTCATCACCCGAGGAGAAACAGGTATATGACTTGATAAAATTAAAAATTAAGATAAATTGGAGCCTCCTAATTCTTGCACTTATCATACTTCAAATTTGAAAATCGAAACAGATGAAGATAAAAAGATGAATGCATCTTACATCATCTCAGTTGCCAGGAAGTTAGGTTGCTCCATCTTTTTACTTCCTGAAGACATTATCGAGGTTACATAATACTTTTACACTTTTTTTTCCTGATATTTCAGATCGATCAGTTGTTTGTTTATTAGCAACATAAATGAATTATCAGCAGGCATTTAGCCAAGACCAAAACTTCAGTTGGCATCACCAAGCATTTAACCAGACTGTCAATTTTTCTGTACCATCACCAAGGATTTAGCCTAATTTTGCCTCAAATATGGAATAAAAATACTACAAAAGGCTGTGTTCTGCAATTGTTCCTCAACATACCCTGAATTTTTGTTACCTAAACTCTGTAAATAAATAAAAAATCTCAGAGGGCAAAGTTTTTAAAATCAGGTAATTAGAATGGTACAGGTTTTTGTATGATTCATTTGTGTAAAATTCTCTCTCATATCAGGTGAACCAAAAGATGATGCTAACACTGACAGCCAGTATCATGTATTGGCACTTAAAAAGGCCAGCCACTGACACCCGACCACAGCAGTTGGATTGTGAAACCGCAAGCTTGTCTGAGTCAACCTCCAACTTGACTTCTGATGACTCTGCATCTGACTCATCAGCAGATGACAGTGTAATATAAAAGAAGGCACAATATTATGCATAACCTTGCATAACTAAAAATGTCATATATGCCCCTTCAATATGCATAAAATTAGGGCGTAATGGCCGGGTACTGTGATGCTTTGGGAACAATATCCATGGCACTTCAAAAGAAGAAAAAAAAAGGCTTGATCTGACTCTTAACTAAGGTTCTCTATAGCAAGATTTTAAATGTGTTTGGTGTGGTTTTGTTTTATTGTTTAGAAAAATTGGTTTGTAATTCATGAGTATTATTGATGTATATATATTAGATTCTTTGTAGTGAACCATCTCAGTATTATATTGTTTAAAAAAGAAGTTTCTGCAAGGTCATTTGGAAAAAAAAAAGAAATGAATTCATTGATGTCTAAAATTACAGCCCGCTTAAAGGAAAAATTCAATAAGTAAGAGAAAAATTAATACTCCCAAGGTCTTCCTGTCCCTTTTCAAACAAAATTTGAGGAATGAATTTGAGCGAGCATCAGACAGGCTCCAAAAATGCGTCATATGATCCATGCCATTTACAAGGATAATAATATTCCAAAACAAAGAATGAGTTAACTAACATAGCAATAACAAAAATAGATATAAGAAGTTTCTCCTGATTGTTAGTCTTGTTTCTTCTCCACAAACAAATTAGATGATTTTTCTGTGTCACCATTATTTGATTGCTCTTCCAAAAGAAGTTTCAATGGGGCCACTCTTTTTTAATATCAAATGTGTAGTCCATTTCCAGATAGCATTTTCCATCATCATCCACGAACTGAAATTTTATAAAATATGAAGACAGATAAAATAGTAAATGAGTATGTTTCCAGTGTTACCTTACAATAATGTGGAATTATCTTCTATTTTGCAGTAGATGGTCAATTCTTTCTTGGTTTTATCTGAACCAAATCATCTGCTTTAGTACCATTGACTACTGAATATAATCGGACAGTTACCTTAACAGCATTTCATGAAACCTACTGGACCACTTATTACTGAGGTACCGTTCACTGGTATTCTCTGTCTTTAGGCTGAACTCTAAATCCAACCAGTGTGTACTAAGAAATGCTGTATGGTCATGCTAGGTTTAAAGTAAAGGTTATGCAGCAACCGCATTTTAAGCAATTGGTTCTGGAGCGAGGAGTTCAGCATAAATTTCCAAGATAAGTACCTTAGTTTTAGCAGTGTAATTTCCACGAGCAAGGAAACCAGAAGGGGTTGTCTCTTCTTGCAATTCAATGACATAAGATTCCTTTTGAGGGCTGAATGTTCCCAACATCACCTTCTTGTAATCCACTGCCACAAGATATCATCATATGCAAAACTGTCAGTCTCTTCAAATTTAAGGAAAATGATAAAAGGAGCTAAAAGCACATAAACATTTTATTACTCTTTTTTGTAGTAGGCAAGTACCTATTTGTAAGTTCATGCAAAGAAGAACAATTTTCAACAATTTGCTATCCAAGAATCCCTATCTCTAGTAACAGTTTGTTTTATGACGTTGGCCGTTCCTGATGCATCTCAGAGGGGCGGATCTAAAGCCAAGCCTAGAGGTGCTTAACCACCCCTATGATTTAAATTTGTAATCATGTATATTGAAATTTAATTGATTTTTTTTTAAGTTTCTATGTAGTTCACCCTCATAAATTATCACACGTGTGCTAGTAGCTTAGTGGTTAGAACTCCAACTTGTGGTGAAGATTGGGTTCAAGTCGCGGCCAAGCATTATACATTTTAAATTTCAGCCCCCCTCATAACTTGTATGTTGTTAATGAATTTGTATTTTTGGATTTCAATTTGTCAAGTTTGTATTTTGCATGAATTCTCTTTTTCTTCCCATAGGCTTATTGCCAACTTATCTTACTGGTACAGCAATAGTCAACTTTGCTCAACAGCATCATACGATCGCTATTAATAACAAAAAGTATAAGCACGGTACTGAAATCGCAAGCGGCAATGAATGTTCACAATTATTACCTCTTATATTTTTCTTCCATACAGTATTGGTGTATCGGAGACCAGAGACAATATTATTGGCTACCGTGATGTTGAACTTGAGCCGAAACTTGCTTCCATCTTTGAGTACAAAAGCAGGTGTCTTGGAACCTCCTTCAAATGGAATCGGAAGAATCAATTCAGCACGGTCCGGTGTCTCAATTGTCAGGTCCAGTATCTTAACCTCTGGGTCGGGGTTCTCTGAGACCATATAAAATGATAGTGTCAGTAACATTAAGGATTATGCATCTTGAAGTAATTGTGTTATTTCTGTTCATTAACTTTGTTTTATTATTGCTTCTTTCGACCTTTGATCAACTGTACCATTGACTCAAGCCTAACTATGGCCTATGAATGCCTTGGATTAAGATTATTTGTTTCAACCAATACAAGAATAATATCGATGTTTTTTATTGATACCATAAAAAATAATTAAATTTGTACCACCATTTTTTGAAGAATTCAATTCATGCCATAACCACTGAATTATTCAGCGGTCTGCACAGAAGCACCCGCTGAATTATTCAGCGGTTATGTTTTTGGCTTGGCCCTCTGAGCTATTCAGCGAATCTGTTGGCAAATCGTTTTTTTTTCAATATCATATTGTGTTTTTCATTTTGTTACTGTTTAATTTGTACTTATGTTTATTACTCTTATTTTATGGTACTCGTATTACTGACTGATTGTTAGAAGAAGGCAAAAAAAAACATAATAATAAAAGATAGTAGACAATAATTATGTCAATATCCAAAATAATTCAGCAGGTGCTTCCATGGAGACCACTAAATCGTTCAGAGGTCGTGGCATTTATTGAATTCTTCGGAAAACGTTGGTACATGTTTAATTATTTTTTATGCTGTCAATAAAAAATTGGAAGAATAATATATACCTCCTACTTCAGAAAGATCAACATTGGCAAGGAGCGACTCCTTCCACCTCCTCAAGCTCTCATCATCCTGTCCATGTTTTCAATTATCATGTTACAAGTTCCCATCAAATTAAGTCATCCCATCACCAAAGAAAAAAAATGTTACAAGCTCCCGACAACTATTGCCAGAATCTCAAGATCAAATTGAGAAATTTTAAATGTACTTTACAGCTAGATAATAACACAGCCATGATATGTGCATAAACCTCAATTTATATGCCATGACAGGTTTTTTCAGTGTTATAATAGTAAAAGTTGTATGATGTCTAGCAGAAAATATAATTTATTAAGCATATTATACCAAACGCAAAGTCGTATGCATAATTTCTGGTATCATCCTGAGCAAAATCCAAATCATTAATCAGGTAAAACTTATCTCTTAAAAAATACAAGACATGTCCAATATATTTCCTTAGTAACTGTTACAAAATATAAAGGAGAGAATGTGTAATTGATCTCAGATTATTCTTATCATCGATCAATATGGAAATCCAGCTTAACCTTGGATCAGACATAGCAATAACCAATTAGCTAGCTGTTAGTCTTAAATATAGAAAGTATTATCTGTAAATATGTAATTTAGGATCTATGTGATATTTATTCAAAAGAAAACGACCAACGGTAAACAATGACTGCCGCCTATAAATAGGCTTGTACTCAAATCATGTTGAATCATCAGAAAATAGTCAAAAGTTCTTTCAATATTACTTTGTCAGTCTCAATTTTTAATATGGTATGCAAGATTCGATCCATGAAGGCCGAAAGAAGAGGAAGAAGAAAAAGAAGAAGAAACAAAACAATTGAGGTTGAGACTCTACTGAGGAATCAAGAACGACCAAAAAAAAGAGCTAACTTTAAAGAACTGACCAATGAAGCAGCCTAGGGGAAAAAACAATACAAGCCAGTTAAGGAAGAGTCAAAAAGACCAATCAAGCAACAAAGATGCAGAAACACTTGCCCGCTTGAGAAAGAGTCGAAGAAAATCAACTAAGCGGTAAAGTGTGAAGACGCTAGCTAGCTAGAGAAAAAAATGTAGTATAGAAGAATTATATACAGCTTGGGCTCTATCAATCGATGTTACAAAATAAAAAGGAAAGAATGTGTGGTTGATCTCAGTCTCACAGAGTATTCTCATCATCGATCAATATGGAAAGCCAGCTTGACCTTTGCTCGGTCATAGCAATTAGCTGTTACTATCCGTAAAATATGTAATTCGGGATCTATATGTGATATTTGTTCAAAAGAAAACTACCAACGGTATACAATAGCTGATGCCTATAAATAGGCTTGTACTCAAACCAGGTTGAATCATCAGAAAAGATAATTAAAAGGTCTTTCAATTACTTTGTCAGTCTCAATTTTTTTGTTGTTGTTGAAAAGCGCCCTTAGGCATTAATCCTTACACCTGTGATTACAATCTTTACCCAGTCCGACCCTAAAAACATTACAAGGCTACCCCTCCCTAAAAACATTACATGGCTACCCCTGACTAAAAATTGAACAAGTGTGTCCCCTGAGTTCTTCCCTCAGTCTCAAATTTTATTAGTAACAGATTGTGCAAATTTTTATCATTCTCGATTTTGACCTTACCTAATATCCATTTGGGTTATTTGCAAATTAATAACAGCCATCGAGAAATGAAAAGGTAAGTTCAACAAAAAGTGATGACTGGATTGTTTCAAGTAAATATTTGACGAATATTTTCAGCTAATACATCAACTCTCAGGAAAAAAATATTGTTAAATGGTGGGCTAGAATTGTCAATATATGATGCAATAGTGAAAATCACATCTAACTCGGTTAAGGCAATGATGTGAATGATGTTAGTTTGAAACCAGTAAGATGTTTTCAGCCAAATAATTGATGTAATAGTTTTCTTGTTCTCTAAAAATATCTATTGTAAACAAAATGTCAAATGATAATACTTGTGTCTATCGTATATTGGGTATTTGGGTGTGATTTAAAAAAAAAAACTCGCTCAAACTAGACAAAAAATAATGAAAATGCAAAAAGTTGATCAACAAAACAAGAACCTTATCCTTCTCCAGCTGTTCCTTGAGACCGACTACTGGCCCGAGAATAACAGCATCTTTCTCATCTTCCTCTTCCTCATCGCCATCGTCGTCATCTTCATTATTCACGTCATTTGACATAACCGATGCGTCGCTTTTCTTTCGACTATGGCCATTGTTTTTTTTCTCCTCTTCATTCGTTGGCAATGCACTTTTGTTCTCTTCCATGTCCATCTCTACGGTCTCCTTTATTTTCCGTTTTCGTTTGGTTGGTGTTTATTGATTTTGTTGTGTTGTGTATATATATTACTTCTCTTGAATCCTTAAATGGTCATGTAATGCAAGAGACAATTTTAGAGAGAGAAACAAAGACAGAGCTAAGGGGTGGCTAGCGAGGGCCCAAGCTCATCCTATTTTTAGAACTGCAGTGTATAAGCATTAGAAATTTTCCACCATAGTAATAATCATTGAATATGCTGGTAAAATATATCTATGAGTAGATTTTTTTTTTCTTTATTCTCTCATGAGACTTCACATATATATAACTGAATATCAACTGCATGCATCTATTTTCGTCGGTGTGTATTTATAAATAATTAAAACTTAAAAGGATATAAGAGTTTGATTACTCTGGGTTCAAATTATCCAAACCTAAATGCATAGAGTTGTGCTAAGGTGTTTTGCAAAGTAAAGATATGCTGTTATCTCAGATTTAAATCTCTATTTTTTAAATTAGAGCAACCGATTCTAACAGCTTAATGTGATCTAGCAGAATCTTTTAAGAAACTAAATTTTAGATTTTTCTTTTTTTACTATTTTTTGGATATGAAATTAGATGGTCCAAGATTGTTTAGATAAAGAACTTTCTTCCTATCCAAACAAGCAGTGTAAAAAAAATGAAAATTTAATGTAAAATTTGTATCTCCAACGAGATTTTGATATGAACATCACAATGGAAGTGCCTCGAACCAACTATTTGAAAACTGAAAAATGAACTCATTAAAATGAACTTATAAATCATCTTTTTTTTTTACCACTTGACTTCATACTAAATTAGTTCAAAAATTTTAAATTTTGACATGTAAACGCATCACTCATGAAGTAGATTGGTTTCAACGGTTTGGATGCGTCGTTTGAAGTCAATCCGATAGGTTTTTGAGTTAAGTTCACAAAGAGGCTTGGTGAGCTTAAGAACACCTTAGTTCTACTCCTTAAAGTAGATTAATTATTGTACAATTTGTTTATCATTATATTTTTGCCGAGGAGGGTTCCAATGCACCCTCTTTTGGTGCACCTAACGTGCACCCAAAACTCATATCTTCATTTTCAAAGTTCAAATAGTCGATTCGAACCTTCCAACGTGTTCTTCATATTAAAATGTGCTTGGAGACCAAATTTTACATTTTTTGGAAATTTTTTACTATTTTTTCAGAATTTTTGAAAATCATCACTTTGCTGAATTTCAAATTATTGTTTAGTTTAATCAAAAATTCTGAAAAAATAGTAAAAAATTTCCAAAAAATGTAAAATTTGGTCTCCAAGCACATTTTAATATGAAGAACACGTTGGAAGGTTCGAATCAACTATTTGAACTTTGAAAATAAAAATATGAGTTTTGGGTGCACATTAGGTGCACCAAAAGAGAGTGCATTGGAACCCTCCTCATTTTTGCCTGCCATTATTATTTGTTTATTAGATTCAATTTCACTACAATGATGAGTTCATATTTGAAAAACTCAACTTCCTTATAAATAAATTTTAGTGATTGTACGTGCATTGCTATTTGTGAAAACTTCTAGTTCTCTAAATTACTATTATCACTGAATGCACCTCTAAGTTGAACTCGTAAAGTAATTATATGGACAGTGCTATGGTGCTACGCGTAGCATAGAGCCCTCCGTGCTACGGCTCACTTTTGAGTTTTCAAAATCCTAACGGTCGATCCGAACCGTTCAACATGATCTCCATATGAATATGTACTTGCAAACCAAATTTTACATTTTTAGAAATGTTTTACTATTTATTAAGCCACTTTGAAAAAACACTAATTTGTACACAACAGTAAAATCTGCTGGACCATTGGATCAGCGATTTTCAAAGTGGCTTAATAAATAGTAAAAAAATTCTAAAAAATGTAAAATTTGGTTTGCAAGTACATATTCATATGGAGATCATGTTGAACGGTTCGGATCGACCGTTAAGATTTTAAAAACTCAAAAAGTGAGCCGTAGCACGGAGGGGCCCTTATATATGCGTAGCATATATATTAGCCAGATTCGTAATTATATTATTAAGAAATAATTTTTTGTCGTATCACGTCAATAACAATAAGAAAAATTATGTATTCTTCAATTTCTAACCCCTCTCTCATTAAAAATTATGATTGTTTTTATCAAAAAAAAAATTATGATTGTATTTTCATATTTTTTTCAGAAGCTGCTAGCTCGGCCCTAAGTAAATGTTTGTACAGGCTCTGACAATAACTTTTCATTTTCATCTGTAGCGCTAAGCAGAGAATGCTTGAATTAGAACACGGAGAATTCTTGTGTGGATGAAAAATATAGTTGGATTAGGTCTTCAGCTTTGGACGTGGTGAGACGGGGAGGAGGTGGTTTCAAACACTAGGTTCAAGAAGACCAGGTGCAGATGCTTGAATTACAAGTGCTTGCATTGCTTGCATTTCATTTTTGAGGTACAACTATATATGCAAGATGCTCGGTATATTATATGTTCTACTTTGTCGTTATTAACATCTCACATAAAAGAACAAATTTCTAAATAATTAACGGTATTGGTGAATAAATATAGATTAATTAACAAACCAATCTCATCATTTACTTAGGCCCACCATTCATGCAAACCGTGTGTATATATTCTCACCACCCCATGTGCCTGCTTCCTACTTCCAACTGCCTTCCAAAGCACTACCTACATACTTTACAAATATGGACAAGCATTGATTTGTTTGGAGATCATTAATAATTTAATTATACAAATTCGCAAAGAATTATGCTGCATTGTTTAGTTTGGCAGCGACGGCAGGTCATTAATGGCTTAATCAATCAAGCTATATATCAATTTGTCCATGGTTTATAACTTTATATGCCATATTATAAGCATGGACGAAAGTAGACCGAGGAAAATGGGTGCTAAGCAGTAAGCACCCTCCTATAAATTATAATATTTCAATTTTGTCCTTAAAAATTTTAATTTTACAAAAAAAAATATTATTAGCTCCTCATAAATGAAATTACAAAACACATATTTATCCAGCATCTATCTCAATTTTTGAGTTCCATTCCTGATTATAAGCTGAAACTTCTCACAAGTGTATATTTTCTGGGCTTGCTGGATTCATCAATGGAGTGTGATGAATGTTTATCAAAGTATATTATTAAATTCGATTTAGAAAAAAGTATATTATTAAATTCTGTTACAAAGGAAAATTAGATTTTTGATCTAGAATCTATGATAAGAAACATGTTTGATCATTGCCAAATATTCTGAAATCCCTAAAGTAACATCTAAATTTAATTTCATCTAAAAATTTGAGTGCTATAACTACTATATATATTATTTCCGTAAAGTCTTTATGTTAGTTATGTGATCGTTCCAGTGGCCATCCAACCAACCACCCAGACCATGGCACCTTCTATATATTGCATGTTATGTTTAGAACAAAAAAAGGGGAAGATATGTCAATGTGTTTTCCTTGAGACACGTAGCACAATATTCTCAATTATCTTTCTTTTAACTACTTGTTTAACACCAATGAACGGCTTGTCTTAATGTGCAAACCCCTTCTCATCTTTGTCTTAACATGCTCCTAATTCTCTATATAGAACTCTCTATGCCTACTGTTGTTTTATAAACTAATTTACTAGAGAGAACCAAAGAGAAAGAGAAAGAGAAAGAGAGAGAGAGAGAGAGAGATGAAGCTAAGTCCAAAGAGGTTGTTTAAGAGAAATCCTAAGCTAAATGAATATGGGGAAAGGAGTGGTGCCGGAGTGCATGACCGGTACGAGACCGAATGGGAGGTGAGGCCGGGAGGGATGCTGGTACAAAAGAGAGTGGAAGGGAGAGAAGAGGGGACTATCACCGTACGAGTCTCCACCGGGCATCAGTGGTACGACATCTCCATTGGTGCCACCTCTACCTTTGGTAAGCCCAAGTCATCATTTCCTTTACAAAATTTATAATTTTGAACTATGTAAAAACACTAAATGAGAGAATAAAGTAGTACAATGACGGGTCACAAAAATTTACATCAACCAAAATTCTCAGCATTTGTTTGGAATTATTGTGATATCCTTTAGGCACGGAAATTTTGGGCGTGTAGCCTATGCTCCCAAGAACATTTCTGAATTCAAACTTAAAAGAAATTTCTCCCTCTTCTTTCAAAATCATATTGGCCTTTTCTTCTGACTTATCACAAAACTAAATTATTATATCAAATATTCAAAAATGCAGGGGAGCTAAAGATGCTATTGTCCCTGGAGACAGGCTTGTGGCCCAGAGAGCAGAGACTCATATTTAGAGGAAAAGAGAGAGAGGATTGTGATCATTTACACATGGTAGGAGTTCAAAATATGGACAAAGTGCTCCTTTTGGAAGACCCAGCCATCAAAGAAAGAAAGCTTAGGTCAAGCACACTTGCACAAATCACGGGTGTGCCAAGCAATTCTTTCATTAGGGCTTAGCTGACATGTTAGTTTGCTCACAACAATTCTTTAGAGCTTTCAATGACGAGTCCTTTTGTGTTCTTTTGAGTAAATTTCATACAGTTGTAATGTAAACAAATGCTGATTTATGCAATGACTTAGAGAGCATGATTTGTCAGATTATCCCATATCTAATGCAAAATGTATCTTAATACAAACAATTTGCTAACGAGCACCTACCTGTGCTAAAAAAAAAAATTATAATAATAAAAAAATTGTCTCTCTTGATTCTCTGAAAAGAAAAAAGGACCTGGTCTGATTATAAGAAAAATACGCAATAATACGAAAAAGGACAGTCTGAGATATTAAATTTACAATTATAAATAAATCTATCTATCATGAAGATTTCACTTTACTAGCACGAAAGGTTAAATACTTTGATCTCTCAGCGTAGTAACGTTTCACTTCCTTCATGGCTGCCAGGAGCACATGTAAAGTAACCGGGGCGAAGAAAGGCTGACAAAGTATAAACATTAGAAAAAGTTTAGAAAAGAATTTATATTTCCAAAGGTACTTAAATTGAACCTTTATCTGGTATTAGTAACTTCTGGTGGGATAATTACGTTTAAGACTAAAAGCACAGGAATCATAGGCAAGAACAAAGAAGTTATCACAAAAAGCTAGAATGGCCAAAAGAGTTGAAATCAGCATCATTACAGGTCCTTCAAATGTGCAATTAAGCACCAAATTAACTTGTTAAGGTTGGAATTGTGCAATCAAGCCTTGATCTGGAAGCTAATTCAACTTAAATACCTTGAGTCAATGAGTTACAAGACCTAAGTAACCCAAATGGTGCAACTAAACCTCGAGTTAACCAATAAGGCCATATCGTCTGAAGTAACCTTCAACTAGTATTAAATTTGATTATGTTACATAACAAAAGCTAACATTTACCTCAATTACAAATTTAAACACCAACAAGGCCAACAACAAAAACAAATTAAAAACCATAGTGGGAACTTTTGGTAAACTGATACAAGCAATGCTGCCAGTATGCACGGGTTAATACCAGTAAAGGACAAAAAACATGCTAGAAGTTTAGGACAAGACTAACCATGTAAATGGCAAAGTAATGTTCCATGGAAGAATAGCTGATTGACATGATAGATGGATGAAAAAATGCATCCTCTGCTAAAGCCCTTGCTCTGGTTGATGACACTATAAAACAATGAAATCAAGAAAGACAAGAAAATTTAAAAACTGAAGCCATAATTTCAAATTTTCAAGTGTAACAAAGTCAACATGAAATTAGAACACTCCAAAAATCAAGTCCCACAAAAAAGAGGTATTCCCAAATTCCAATGATAACGACAGGTGGAAAACAAAGAGGGCATTTTAGTCATCATAGGAAAAATATATAAGATGACTTTTGAGGGGAAGATTTTTTTTTTTTTAGACTTCCAAGTTTGGAAGGTATGCTTCCCAAAAAAAAAAAAAGATAACACGTTGAGTAATTTTCACATACAAGCTGAGGCATTGCTTATCCCATGAGAGATGTTTCTCTTGGCTAAATTTGCAGCTTCAAGTGACAGTTCTACCTGAAAAAGTCAAACTTTACTAAAATCTGTAATAAGTTATATTGCTTTATACCAATACCAAGCCTGCCCATACTGGCACAGGTTAAAGCCCAACAAAAAAAAACAAAAATCAAGCCTCAACTAACTGTCGAATGCTCAATCAATCCAATTTAAACCTCAATCTAAAATATATAGAAAAAAAATGGGAATTGCAAGAAGAGAATTATTAGACCTAATTAAAGAGAGATGAAATGACCTGCTTTCCGATTTCATCCATTACAATCATTCTTGGAAGCGATTCCACCTGATAATCACAATATTATTCAGGAATCAAGAAGAGAAAAGAAGACCATGAAAAAGCACGAATTCATCTACAAACAACTATAAACTACTAAAAGACGAAAAATTCTTACCAATCTAGAGAGAGATTGAAGTGTGCTGAGGCCCGACAAGAGATTGAAGCAGGTGTGCTGTCGGTACAACAAGTCCAATTCCCTGCAAAATTTGAGGAGACGGATAACTTCATTCTGGTATTGGCCTGTACCAAACTGATTTGTGATTATGCCTTACGTAGCCTCCAAATATCCTGATGTAGGCTCAATATACCATCAAAGAAATTTGCAACACTTCAAACTTCAATAAACCCATATCAGCCCCGACTTGACATCTTTTCAGGTAGCTGATCCAAGAGGGCAAACATCCGGACTGTTCATCCTAATCTCAAAGCTGACTGGTCCCCCTATAAAGTTGCCAGTGCATCACTGGACTGTCCAGATGTTGCTCACTCTATCAGCTTCTCCTCAACCTTTAAAGCTTTAATTTTGTCCAATTTACCCTCAACTGAGCTATTAAGCTTTTCGCTAACCAAATTCATCCTCAACTTCCAACTAATTCTTAGTCATGCTTACTTTACCAAGCCAGACACAATTTACCTCAATTGCGAATATAATTCACAGAGATAAATATCCCTAAAGAAGTGCACACAATATTATTGAAAATGCAGAATTGTCCACACAAACACACATACACAGCAGCAATCCATGAAAACAGTAAAATTAAGTCTGAATTAGATAAGTGGAATATGGCTTATTCCTGACTTCATTCCAGCCCTCTCACCTCCTATTGAACTTCTTAAGAAAATACCCATCACGCTTAGCAGTCAGAGAGAGAGAATGAGAACAGGGAATATCAAAAATAATATCTTACCAGTCTGTGAAACCTTTCTCACTTGCCAGAAACTTATATATTGGATTTGGTTCAACATAATTGGAATTTAGTCCAAATAGAAGGCGGAGCTGCCCAATGAATACTTCAATTATCTTCTCAAGTTCCTGTATAAATTTTCAAATAAAATAACTTACAAAAAAAAAAAGATACCATATCTGCCCTATACAAAAAATAAAAAATAAAGAAGTAGAAACTCAGACAAAAACTTGCACTGTGTAGTTCAAACTAAGCTTTTTTAAACACCTTCAATTCAATTTACTTTTCTTTTACTATAGAATTCAATGATAATGTAAACTGACCTGGGGGGGCAATGAGTCTCTGACAAGAGGGGTCGCTTGAGATTGCAAAGAACACCCAGGTGGATTCCATATAGCAACCCCTCCCCACATCTAATCACATATAATTAACAAAGATCACTTAATCTAAATGTACACTAGGAAAAAAGAGGTTCAAATATGTTGGTATTTTGTATCTAGTTTAGGGACCTATCCGTAAAATAGGAATATAGAGAAAGTCGAGAGACTTGAATGTAAGATGCAAAGACTATATAAGCCCAACTCATTAATGAAATAAACTAAGTTTTGCAAATCATTTCATTTCCAATTTGGTATCAGAGCTGAAAACCCTAACCCTAACCCTAGCCGCTACGGTACCGCCGCTGCTACAGTAAACGAACCCTCTAGAGACTCTAGGCCGGTTCTCTCTCTTCTAGGGCCGGCCACCACCTAGGGTTCAGATTTTGGAGTGATTAGGCCGGTGTGGGGGGCCTATACCCCACGATACCCGTTGGAGGGGTTGATCGGGTTCGGATCTCGATCTTTGATGAGTAGATAGATCAAGATCGGGTCAAGAAAAGGGAAGCAAGGGTTGAGATGAGGCAGATCTAGATCTTGAGGGTGCAAGATCGGGTCTAAAAGAGGATGGAGGAGGATCGGGACTTGGATTGGTGTGAGAGGATCAGATCTGAGTCGGACCGATGGCAGAGGATGATTCGATCAAGAGCAAGAATCCCATGGAGGAGATCTTGGAAAAGCTGAGCGCCTCTGAGATCGCGATTATGATGCGAGCGTTTAGTGTGGCAGCAAGTGAGAGCGCACCGAGGCCATAGAGTGTTCCATGGAGGAGATCTGAAATTCGATGGACTTCCAAGAATGAAGTCAACACTAGCGGTCTCCAACTCGGGTAACACAGGGTTCAAGGAGGAGACTAGGCACTGCTACAACTGTGGTGAGGTACGTCACCTGAAACAAGCTGTCCTAAGCCACCCAAGGAGAGAGATTCGGGTGGAAGGGGACAGTCTGGAGGTCGGGGTCGTGGCCGTGGAGGTCGAAGGAGACACTCGTCTCGACATATCATTTGCAGTGAGTGTAGTGAGCCGCTATATGCATGACCCTAGGAAGGGTCACATGGATGCCGTGTACCATATTATGAGGTACCTGAAGAGTGCACCAGGAAAATGATTGATCTTCAAGAAGAATGAGCATTTAGGCATTGAGGGCTATTGTGATTCTGACTGGGCGAGTTGTGCTGATGACAGAAAGTCCACTTCAGGATATTGCATGTTCGTAGGAGGCAATTTGGTCTCATGGAAGAGCAAGAAGCAACCAGTGGTTGCAAGGTCCACAGCAGAAGCAGAGTACAGAACAATGGCATTAGAGGTTGCCGAGATGTTGTGGTTGCCATGTTGGTAGAGCTCAAGGTGGATCAAGGGGCTCAAATGAAGTTGTGGTGCGACAGCAAGTCCGCGATTAGCTTTGCAAACAACCCCGTGCAGCATGACAGAACCAAGCACGTGGAGATTGATAGGTTCTTCATCAAGGAAAAACTGAATAGTGGACTACTGGAGCTAGGTCATGTAGCAACTAGGGAGCAAGTTGCTGATTGTCTCACCAAGGGACTTAGCTCATTAGATCTATCTAGATTGTGTGACAAGATGGGCTTAGTGGATATCTTTTGCCCATCTTAAGGAGGAGTGTTGGTATTTTGTATCTAGTTTAGAAACTTATCCGTAAAATAGGAATATAGAGAAAGTCGAGGGACTTGAATGTAAAATGTAAAGGCTATATAAGCCCAACTCATTAATGAAATAAACTAAGTTTTGCAAATCATTTCATTTCCAATTAAATATATAAAAGCAAAGTATCAGTATTACTCACTGGAGATATAAAAGAATTTGTCTTGGACTTCTCTCCCTCGGGGGTTCTTATGTAAAGAGGGCATTCACTTGCAGATGGCACATACCTAATACAAAAGAAAAAAAGAAACTGAAAACGTCCCCTTCAAACTAGTAATGATAGGATAATCAATATCATATTACAAGATTACTATATCAGTGTTAAATGAAAACCAACCAGGGCCTAGAATTGAATTCTTGAGAAGTAGCAGATTATTTGCAATTCACAAGAGTTCTTTTGTTTAAAATAGTAAGGTTGATCAAACTTAAACAGTTTATTAAAATAAGACTTAAAAATACAAAGGCAGGAGGTTGTATGCTGAACCTTCGAAAGAGAGAGTAAACCAATTTTTTGTTTTTGCAATTCAAATTAGTTCGGACCTTCTTTGCTAGTTAACACAATGAAGGGTTTTGCAAACTTCTCAAGAAAAATAAAAAGAAAAAAAAGAAAAGAAAAAAGGAAAAGGAAAAGAGAAAAACAAGTAGGACTAAGGAGCAAAACCTATGATAATCGATCGGTCAAAACTTGGACCAAGACAAACTGCGTGTGCCACATAATACTGAACATTTCAAAGATTGGTTTTGGGCTGTTTTGTATTCACTTTGATTCTATGCATGAAATGAGCTTAGTTTAGGAGCAACCATTAAGCTCAGGCCTAAATGACACTGGACCAGCAACAGGTACTCAAACATAGTACCTAGTTTAGAGTTGAGTATAACAGCAAAACTATAGGCATTAAGTGAGAGAATATACACCACAAACTGAAGCACCTTGGACCGTCCTGATGCTGAAAGAGAAGTATCCAAACGCCACTCATTTGAGTTTACCTATTAATAATATTTGAACTATTTTACTTTAAGAAAAAAGAATATAAAATAGTAGGTCTTTAGTAGCCCTACATACTAAAAATTAAGCGAAGTTTTTGAATGAGCAAAAAAGAAAGGAAATCTGTAAATTAAATCCTGACAAGTTCACTTCCTCTAAATTTTATCTGTGTGGCTACTGCAAAATCTCAATTTAGAGAATTAAGAAACTCACCTCAATATTGATTTGCATGATATGTTTTGAATTTTTTACTGAAAAGAATCATGACAATCTCTTGCTAGGTACACGTATTGGTGTATTGGTACATGGAATTTACTTTCTCATAGATTCATATGTATTAAATTTACAATCATGAAATACCACGTCTTTATAGCAGATAAGGAACATACAAAGAAAGGCAGGTCCCTGGTATTAACCACGTAAACCTCCAATTTATCATCCCAATATGATGTTGATGACTTTGGTGCATGGTACAAAACCTAAGATAAAAAAAGAAGTTAACAAAATCATAAAAGTTTAAAGAATCTCTCATACATTTTAGAAGCTTATAACTTCATAATATCTCCAAGTCTATTCGAACAATTGATTGTTTGAATGAATTAAAGAAACAAACACACCTGACTCTCTATGGTTATGTTTGCAACAGGCGCCAAAGCCTCCATAACAGGTCCCACCAAGACCTCTCCAGTCATTTGGAAACCCCTGGATGAGAAAAACAATACTCCCTCAGATTCTTTCAACTCAATACAAGAAAAAACGCACCATATAATACAACTAGAATCAGAGAGAAACTGACTATATATCAGTACATACCAATCATAAACCCAATCACTCGGATCCGAATTGAGCAAACTAAACGAGAGAACAACATTCCCATCTGAACCGACTGGTACATACTCCCCTTTCCCCACCCCTCCTCTCATGAAATAATCTCCGAATACTGTACCAATCATCGAACTGACACTGGCGCTATCATCAAGCTTCTTCACCACCATCCAGGCATGCCGATATTTCCCAACAACCACTCTCTCTCTTTCCCCTTCCATTACAAATACTGAATAAACCCTCCCCGCACATCCTCCTGTTCTCTTATTGACAGTTGACTGTAAAAACTCATCTACTTCCCTATCATCTCTATCTGCAATTGCATCGACCAAACCTGCGCCACCACATCGCCACTGACAGGCATCAGAAGGGGCATTGCCTAAATGATGACAGCTGGATCCCGAATCAACGGTAGCCGAAAATGTGAAATTACAGTTACCACATGTTTGGGTAGTAAGGTGTGCATTGAGCTTTTCAGCAATGGAGAGAGAGAGGGAAGAGTCGGGTTGTATGGATGGAGAGAGAAAGATGGCTTGGAAGTGGCAGGGGAAGGAAGGAGGCTTGGACTGGAGATGGTCGGAGAGGGAGGAAATGGCGGCGGAGGGAAGAGGCGAACGGTGGATCTCGGTCGATTTGAGGAGGAACGGTACACCTAAGAGGAAGGAGACGAGAATGGAGACAGTGAGGAAGAGGCGCTTGGTGCCCGGTTTCGTCGTGCGTTGGTTTGATTCGGTACTGGTGCCGGCATCAGTACCAGTACCAGAGCTGGTCTCGTCCGCCATTAGTAGGGTGAACGAAGAAACCCAATGACGGATCGGAGTCCCGAAGTAATCCGAGTAGGTGAAGTGACGAAATTACCCTTGATATCCTTGTCCTCCTGTTAAGTTTTCGAGTATCCCTCAGGTACCGTACGTACCCAAGGAAATTCGAACCGAGCGATCGGGCCTGCCTTACATGCATGGAGTCCTTAAGATTCGTGCCAGGTTAAAATAAACATTCCAGATCTCATTCTACCAGGTCAGGTACCAGACTGGATCTGAATACTCCATGGCTCCATGCGCTCGCAAAGAAAGCAAAGGCCATCTGATTCGACCGGGAAAGTTGTGCGAGTAAGAGAGAACGTGAATTTTCTGTGTATAACTCCTACACAAAATTTTGAAGCGGGTCAGGAAATTGAAGTAACTACTAAGAGCATCTCCATCGGTGCAATTGACTTCCAATTGCAACGATCTGTCAGAGATAAAATGAAATTTCGCTTTAACCTTAATTGCATAACCGCTGCATCGGTGAAATGAGTTTTAATTTTATTTATGGCCACTTTTTATTCCTTTTCTTCTTCTCAATGAAATTTACCGCTCTATCTCTTTTTCTCTCTTCCTCCTTTGTCCACATGTGGCAGATAGGGCTTGCATCTCTCGTCACTTAAGCCATGGCTATACTCTTCGTTCTCTCTCCTCTTTTGTTCTCTCAACAGTGGTTGCTCATACCTTCTCCCTTCCATCTCTTTTTTTGTAGAAAAGGTTGTGCTGGGGCTGCCAATTCCATTAGATAAATAAGTTCAAATAATTACATCATTGTGTCCATTTTAATCAAAGCTCTGTTAAGCACCACATACACCAGTACGACACCATTCAAATACATCATTGTTCTCTCAACTAGCCATGGCTGCAACCGCTTTCAAAATATCTGCCCATACTGCAACCGACTTCTCCCTTCCATCTCTCTCTGAATTGGGGTTTCAACTTCAGAACCAAGAAAGAACAGAGGTTTTTATAGAATCCATATAATTAATGAACCAACATCACATGGCCACATGCCCATCTAGATGGATCTTGTTTGGAAGGGAGAATTGCTTCTCATATTCATGTAATCTTCATTTCACGAGAGTCCATCTAAATCGTCATAAATCAAAGTCGAAGAGAACAAAGGAGAACCTTCTCTCTTTCTCTTGTAATTTTTATGGAGCGTGCATAGTAAAGTGAAGAGAAAGTGATTTCTCTGAAAACGTGTACTGAACAAAAAGTAATTTCTATTTTGGGAAGAAGAGAGTAAAGAATGGTACGACATCGAATAAAAATAAAAGACTTGGCCAGATCAACCTTTTAAAAGCGCTTTTGAAAGCTTTCATAATATGAAAGCCTTCAAATTATCAAAGACTTCCGCAGCGCTGAAAATAGAAATAAATTTGCCAGCGCGGATTTTGCAGTTGCCACATCGGACTTTGCAATTTTATTTGAAAGCCGATGGAGATGCTCTAACTAGGAGTCTAGGTCTCTAGGACCTTTTACTGGCTTCGTAGAAAATATATACGAACGTTGAACACAAGATCAAGACTAGATGAGAGTTGAACTTTTTATTTGAAGTTCCGAAAAATATCGAAATAGACATTTAAATTGATTTGATCGGAATTTAAAATTTAAAAGTTTATAAAAATGCTGATATTACCGATATTTTTATTAATACCCAAAAAAAAAACAAATTATCAAATCTGCTCCCACCCCAACTTTATTTTTATTTCTACCCTAACCGCCCGTAGGCTGGGCGGTCCACTTTCCAAACCTGACCGCCCAGCAGGCGGGCGGTCCACTATCGTTATCTGACTGCCCAGCAGCTGGGCGGTCCGCTATAAAACCCTATAAAAGGGATTTTTCTCTCTCCTGAGCAGCACAGTATTCATTCCCCAATCCCACAAAAATTTCAAAACCGAAAGAGAGAAAGAGAGGCGATTTTGAGGCGAATTTGAGGCGATGGTGAACAGTAATTCCAGCACAGTAATCCCAGCACAGTATTTCCAGAACAGTGATTTCAGAACAGTGATTCCAGAACAGTAATTCCAGAACGGAAATATGTTGGTTGCACTGTATGTGGGCGGGAAGTTTACCCGGGGTGCGGAGGGAGCACAGTACACTAAGGAAGCAGCCTACGGCTTCAAGGTAAATGAAAATACCTCATTTGTTGAACTGAAGGGAATAGTGTATGAAAAAATTAGTGTGAACCCCAACCGGTGTGATATAGATTTAGCTACCCGGATTAACACAGTAAGTGGTGGTAGACCTTACTATACCATGTATCCAATAACTGATGAGTCGGTATGGAGGAGTGTTTACAACACTTTTCAGACACAGGGGGTAATGGTAATGGACTTATATTCCAAGAGAGTTCAGCGTGAACCCGGGGTTGGAACATCTAGGAAAAATAGAGGTTATGATCACTCGGGTTATGACAACCCGCGTCACTCGAGTTATGAGCACTTGGGTTATGACAACTCGGGTCATGAGCACTCGAGGTATGACAACCCCCGCCACTCTAGTTATGACAACTCCCGCCACTATAGTTATGACAACCCCGGCCCCTCGAGGTATGACAACCCCCGCCACTCGAGTTATGAACCGCCCATTTCACCCGTTTATGAGAATTATGTACCTGATTTTACCACCGATCTACCACCACCACCACCTCCTCCTGAAACCCCAATCCAACCCAGATTTCCATCTGTACCACCATCAATACCTATAGTGTCACCCGTTGCTATCCGGAGAGACCTTGACCTTGATGCTGAGCTCGATGCCGTACCACAAGGAAATTTGGAAACAGGTGACGAATGGGAAGGGGATTGGGATTCTGATCACCTGTCATCAGTGTGGATGCATGCTTCCTGTCTGGCCGTTACGACGGGAGACTGCTGATCGCATGTGCATATGATGCTGAAAACCATTTGTTGCCTTTGGCCTTTGCAATTGTTGAGAAGGAGGACGGGGAAAACTGGGGATTTTTCATGAGCTTCGTAAGAAGACAAGTGGTTGGCGACCGGTTCTTTTGTGTTATATCAGACCAGCACAAATGAATCAAATATGTTTTTGATCGCCCAGATTTCGGGTGGTAGACAGCGAACGGCGATTGTGTGCACAGGCTGTGTATGCAACATGTTACAGACAACCTACACAAGAACTGTGGATCTGAAAAATGGGTTGCAGATACATTCAGAATTGGTTGCAAGAAGAAGAAGCCGATAAGGGTGGAAGAGATGTTCAAAGATTTTGCCAAGGTATGTATATTTTTATTTGTTGACTTATATTTTCTGAATTATTTACTTAAATTTTCTCATCTAAATATTTTTTTTTTTGCAGTACTGTCCAAAGGCAAATTTGTACTTACTCAAGGTGGGAAAAAATAATCCCGCCGATCTTGCTAAGCCACCCGCATATGAGAAGATATTGCAAGCCCGTGATGGAGGTTTCCGATGGGGAATTATGACCACAAATGGGTCTGAGTCCTTGAATGATGTTTTCAAGCAGAGCCGGCAGTTGCCCGTGGCAGCAATTGTGGAGGACACCTTCTACAAGTTAAATGCATGGTTTGTTGCACGGCGTGTTAAAACCCTCGAATTACTGTCTAGGTATGTATATTTTTATTCAGAGATTTTGCCAAGGTATGTTTATTTTTATTTGTTGACTTATATTTTCTGAATTACTGTCCAGAAATCAAACGTATTCAACAAGGGTGGAGGGGAAACTAAGGAAACATAGGGAGAAAGGTGCAGTTATGAGAGTTGTCCCGTACGGGGATAACCAATTGGAATTCGAAAGCACTGTCCAGATGAGTTTGCTCCAACCGGCCGTAGACCGGATGGGACTATGGAGTTTGTGAAAAGGATGTTCAAGTATGTTGTTATTTTTGCACCTGACAATACTGTAACATGCACTTGCCAATGAATCCAGTTGGCCCACCTACCTTGTTCTCATGTTATGGCGGTGTGCCGAGAGAGAAACTTCTCTGAGGATGATTATGTCGCTGACATGTACCGTACCGATTACCTTGCGAGTACTTGGGGTGCATCTTTCCATCCTTATCCCAACCAGTATCAGTGGCCGCCCTATGTTGGTGATAGAGTCTGTCCCACAAGCGGGTGGATCAGAAAAGGAAGAAGACCCCACAAGCGTCAAGTAATGACCATGGACGAGATGGAAGGTAGGCAAATGGGACATCAGGCCCGCCTTTCAACAACTGACAGGCAGCGAGCAGGTACGGTTGATTTTATTTATTTACTTATATTTTATTTATTTACTTATGTTTTGTTTGTTTACTTATATTTTATTTTGATTTTATTTTAACTGGAATGCAATGCAGATGCCATTAACGAAGCCAACGAAAGAGAAAATGCTACAGTTGTTGCTGAGGCTACCGGTAGTAGCCACCGCACTCATGAAAGCTCAGGAACCGGTAGTAGCCACCGCACTCATGAAAGCCCAGGAACCGGTAGTAGCCATGGAGAGACATCCGGTAGTGCCGCACAACCACCTGCACCCAGACCCAGACGTCGTATTTTGAGTTTGTTCGGCCGTCGTCGCTGATTGCCAAGTTTTGTTAAATTTTGTTATGAACTATTTTAGATGTATATTGTGAACTATTCTAATTGGTAGTCTGTGAACTATGCAATTTTTATTTGCCTCGATTATTTTATATGCTTCATTTTTGTTATTTTTATTACTTAATTACGTATACAAAAACTAATAACATAAATATAATCAAACACAAAACTAATGAAATAAAGTCTACGACATAAATTCCTAACAATTCTACAACATAAATTCCTAAAAAATCTACTTCTTACAACGAACCTTGAAAATGCATGGCACAAAGTCATCATCAGAGTTTGCCTGATTTGGATCAGTCACAGCAGACGAAGTGGTAGCCTTACCAGTACACGGAACAAACTTATCGTCCGATGCTGGAGGCTCTGGATCAACTTTCTTCTTTTTCAAACCAAAGCCGTAGGGGTTTTCCACAAAGTCATCGTCTGAAATTTCATACTGAACATGTCGTCTCCTCTATTCCTCCAGCTTACATGCCTCACAATTAAAAATATCACGACATATTTGACACTTGTACTTTTTTTCCTCATTTTTACCTCGATCACTAATTGACCCTCCTCTCGCTACGCCACGATCTCGGTTGCTCGCTTTCTTACCTCGTTTGTTACTGTCCATACCTCAAATTCGCCTCAAAATCGCCTCTCTTTCTCTCATTCGGTTCTGAAATTTTTGTGGGATTGGGGAATGAATATTGTGCTGCTCAGGAGAGAGAAAAACCCTTTTATAGGGTTTTATAGCGGACCGCCCAGCTGCTGGGCGGTCAGATAACGATAGTGGACCGCCCGCCTGCTGGGCGGTCAGGTCCGGAAAGTGGACCGCCCAGCTTACGGGCGATTAGGGTAGAAATAAAAATAAAGTTGGGGTGGGAGCAGATTTGATAATTTGTTTTTTTTTTGGGTATTAATAAAAATATCGGCTGATATTATGGCACCTATATAATTTTTTTAAACGCTACGTATTTGAAGCGTCCAAATCTTAAGGAACGCCACAGAACAGATTTTTCACATCATTGAGTTTAGCCAATTTCTAATTAACACATGACTTCCACCTTTCATCTAATTAATAAATTTTAACTGTGTTAATTTTCTCAACTATCTTGTTTGACAATTAATGAAGAATTAACTGATTACTTTTATTGTAAGAGAGAGGTTAGGCAAGGGGATTCTCTCCCATTTTCTCTATATCTTAGCTGCAAATATCTTAAGTAAAAATTTTAATAAAGAAAGGAAAGCAACAGTTATCAATGGTTTAGGTCCAGCATGTATAGAAAACACAGCCATCACAAATTGCCACTATGCAGATGACACTATACTTTTCCTGGCTGCCCAAGATGAGAATATTGAATATGCATGGTAGACAATGATGGCCTTTGAAGCCTTATCTGGGATTAAGATGAATTATGATAAAACTGAGATATATCATTTACACATAGATCCACACGAATCCCAATTAAATCAATTGTTTAGGTGTCAATGGGGCGAATTTCCTAAAATACTTAGGTCTTTCTTTACACAATCAAAAACTTGCAGTTAGTGATTGGCAATTTTTAGTAGATAAAATCGAAACCAGACTGCCTAGTTGGCAAAGTCAACTTCTTTCTATAGGTGCATGGTAGGATTACCTTAGTGAATTCGGTATTATCCTCAATTCCTTTATATGCTTTGTCAGTATTTAAAATTCCAATTACCGTATTTCACAAAATCGATAAAATTATAAGAGATTTTTATGGCAAGGAACCGAAAAAAAAATATGCTTTAGTGAGTTGGGAAAATGTATGCTTAGCTAAACAATTTGGAGGAATGAGGGTCTTAGATCTTAAAGATATGAATAGTGCATTATTATTGAAATGGTGGTGGAAATTTAAAAATAATGAATACAATGCTACTTGGAAAACCATTATCATATATAAATATATTGAGCATAACACTCCTCATCTTCATTCTGGAAAGATATATCTAGTTTAGAAAATATTAGTTCCATTAGTGTGCAATATGCACCAGGTAGTCAATCACAATGTAGATTTTGGACTGATATATGGCATAAGGAATGTTCATTAGCTACTAGATACCCTATAGTATATAGTAAATGTAGTAATAAACACATCCTTTTGAGTGAAGTTATTAACTCACAAGGTTTGAGGGTTCAGTTTAGACGACCACTGGAAGGATTTGATTTGATAGATTGGGCTGAGATTCTTCACATCATTAATGCAATTTCGTTTACATCACCCCAGGATCAATTAGCACGGAGATGATCACACAGGGAAGTTCAATACACATTCATTATATAAATTTCTAAACTTTCGAGGAGTTTTACCTTTGTTACCAGAACTGATTTGGTGGACCTTACCCGTACCACAAAAAATAAGAGTGTTTATGTGGTTAGTCGCTCATAATTCAACCCTCACAAAAGACAATTTATCAATTAGAAGCTGGGATGGGGACCAAACTTCTCACTTCTGTACAAAACATGAAACAATTACACATTTATTTCTGACTTGTTCACTGGCTCAGAGGGTTTGGTTTTGGTTAGGTAAAAGTCAGGATTTTATGCATACTTGGCATACTTTAGAGGATATACTTACTTTTGCAATGCAGTTACCAATGCCAGAGAAAATAGGTTTCTTAATAGTACTAAGTGTTGTGTGCTGGTCCCTGTGGAGACATCGTAACAATCGATGTTTTAACAATTGTACAATTAAATCAGCTAGGACACTTATTTTTCTAATTAAATCTCTACTTTGTTACTGGGCAGGAAATATCAAAGGTGTGCAGCAAACAGTTACATAATAAATGTCAATTATTGAAGATGTCATATCGTTAGATCAGTATATGCCTATGGATATGGTGGTGTATCAGCCACCAACGTTCCCAGATCAGCAGTGAAGACAGTTCGTAACCAATTTTTGTATTTAGAATATATCCTTAGCCCCTTGTTGCGCGGCTTAGTTATAGCCTCTTTAGTATACTTTTGGAGCTTAGATTTAACACAAGCTTGGTATATAGCTTGGCTGTTATGCGTATTATGTTGTTTCGTGGTTATTTTGAGCACTATTATATAGTGCTGCAGGGTCAAAAGTGATACTTACTTTGGTGAACAATGTTTTTGTAATTATTGTTTCATGTTAATGGAACGGGCGTGTGTCTTTTTTTTTTTATTTCTCAACTGTAAATCACAACTTTTTATTAATAAAAATATTTTTAATAATTAATTGATTATGTCTTTTCTCTCTTTACCTTCCCTTTCAAACATAATAAAACGAACAAAAAATTTCACTTCACAATGTACCTATGAACAATAATAACAGAGGATAGCAGGAAAAAAAACATATACGTACAAAGCGCTCATACATAAAAAAAAAAATATGATAAATTTGTATATTTAATCAAATCAAATCATGTTATAGAAAAGAATTTGTATATTTAGTTAAATTAATTTATATTTTTCCTTCTCTATATATGTACTCAACTAATTGTCAAAATTGTATACTTAATCAAATTAAAGCTTGACAAGTATACAAAGCATTCATAGAATAAAAAATATGATAATTTTGCAACAACAAAAAAACAATGTGACTATGTCAATTTCATGTCTAGCTATTACCTGAATTATAATATCATAGAAATGTTAAATAACTCCTTACACACAAAAAACAAGCAAAAATATAAAAAGCCAAAAAACATGGTCTCTTACGGTCTTCCTTGTGATTTACAGTTCAAGAAATTAACATTGTTAAAATTCATTAATTAGATAAAAGTTAATGTTATGTGTCAATTAGGAACTGATTAAATTCGATAATGGACAAATTTTTCGTGATCACAGGTGAGTAGAAGATTCGGTTTCTGTCTTTCTGGTCAGTCCATAACAGAGAATTCATATCACCGACAGTACCGTAAAAGGGAATCTTTTACAATTACTTGATCTGGACCGTTCTTTTTAACTTGGCATGAATCTCAAAGTCCAATAATATTGCCCCCTCAGTCGGCCCGAATTTCAAACCGGCTGAGAGTTAATCTAAAACTGTAAATAGCTAATTGTAAAAGGGAATTTTTACGGTACCGTCGAGGATATGGATTCCATAACAGATGGGCTTCCAAGCCTTTATTTCTTTGGGGGGGGTGAATATTCTCTACACTGCTTAGAAATTTTCCAGCTGTCATTGAATTTTTAGAAGGATGTTCTAAGGACAGAAATTTCGATGAGACATAAATATTTAAAGAGAATAATACTCTATATTAGAATTTTTTTCTGTTCTGGACTTCTTTTTTCAAGACATGTCAACAAAGTAGTTGGATTATTATTATTTTTTTTTAAAAAGACAAAAGAGATAATTATAAAATCCAGTTCAACTAGCAAGAAGCTAGGCTGAGTCATCCACAGTCATAACAGGAAAGGAAATATGTAAAGAAATAGAACATACATAGCAGCCAAGCACAAGAGCTCTCGAAACACCAAAACTAAGCTAAGTTGGAGTTAACTAAGTAGGGGTGCAAACGGGTCGGATATTACCCGTCTGAATCCGGATCCGTATCCGAATTTTTGCGGATTCGGATATTCGGATACGGATAGTTGCGGATTCGGATATTCGGATACGGATAGTTGCGGATTCGGATACGGATACGGATTTTTTTATGCGGATTCGGATACGGGTTGAGTTTCGGAATCGGATACGGATACGGATACGGATAATTATCCGTATCCGGATATTTTAATTTTTCGGATATCCGATAATAATCCCACCTCTCGGAAACGGATCGTTTAATTTGTTTCAACACCAAAATCATTTTTTTTGAGAAAACAAGGACCAAGTCAAAACTTCCCAATCACATCACATTTCGATTTTTTTTAGTAGATTAAGCCTAACTTAACTATATGAAGACAGAGTCAAAGTTGATAGCAGCACTAAAGTCCAAAACTATGCATTCAAATCTGTTTTTTTTTTCCTTCTCCAGTACCAGTACCAGTGAATGTGAATTTTGCTTTATATATAGTTCTTGCACCATAATTTCTTTACTAATGTTATGTAAATGTTAGAATATTGAAAAAAAAAAATAGGCATGTGAAAATATGGTTTCTAAGCAAAGGGCATACCTGACTAATATTAGAATAATTTTGCACTTTCTTTTCTTTACTTTCTTTTCTTTACTTTAACAGTGAGTATTATTCAATTTTATGCAAAAATACTAAATTTACTATGTATCACTTATATTCAATTTCTATTTTTTTGTAATTTGCTTCTAATTATTTTCTTTCCAAACCTTGTATTCCAGTTGGGTATAAGATTCATATGCGCATAATAAATTTTGTTTGAAAAGATTCTCATAAATCAAGATGGTTGACAACTAGATATATATTTTGTAATAGCGTAACAAGTTAATTAGACATATATTTTGAATTAGAAATCCGAATTATATCCGTATCCGTATTCGTATCCGAAAATATCCGATCCGTGTCTGTATCCGATTAATATCCGATCCGTATCCGAAAAAAAATACGGATACGGATATGGGTTGAGCACTATCCGATCAGTATCCGATCCGTTTGCACCCCTATAACTAAGTCACAAAGTAATGGGCTAAGAATAACTATTGCAAAAACAAAATTTGATTGATGTTGGATCTTCATTCATGTGGGAGATGCTCTGTAGGATTCTGGTAGACCACCATCTCCATAGGCATGTAACTGTCTATAGGTATTGCATCCTCCACCACTGTAAGCCATTCACCAGCTGCTGCCTGTATAGTGGAGATGAGATGTCCTGTCCAATAAAAAATCATAGATTTTATCAGCATTATTAAATGTCTAGCTGTTTTAGGAGATTTGTTATTGAAATAGAGATCATTTCTGTATTTTCATATAGTCCAGCATAATGCACTTAAAACAATTAAAAAGCTAGATCTTTGCACAACAGATAATTGGATAGCAAAGTTAATAATATCTGCGAAAGTAATCCAAGTATGCATGATTTCTTGACTTTTGCCTAACCAGAACCATATTTGTTGAGTAAGATGACATTTAAGAAAGAGTGAGCCTATGGTGCTATGCATAGCACGGATGGCTAGTGTGCTACGGCTCAATATGGTACTTTTTAAAATTCTAACGGTCGATCCAACCGTTCAATGTGATAACCATATGAATATGTACTTGCAAACTAAATTTTATATTTTTTCGAATTTTTTACTATTTTTTTAGATAGGTAGAAAAATCAGTGTTTTCTGAAAATTCTGGACCATCAAAATTCTACCTATCTAAAAAAATAGTAAAAAAATTCGAAAAAATGTAAAATTTAGTTTGCAAGTACATATTCATATGGTTATCACATTGAACGGTTGGATCAACCGTTAGGATTTTAAAAAGTACCATATTGAGCCGTAGCACCCTAACCATCCGTGCTATGCATAGCACCATAGGCTCACTCTTTAAGAAATAGATGTGCTACTGTTTCAAGTTCAGTACACAGTATACATTGTTGATCTCCACCCCATCCTTTGGTTACTAAGTTGCTTTTGGTAAGGATATTATTATATTGAGTAAGTCATATAAATACTCTTATTTATGTGGTACTGCTAAAGTCCACCACAACAGGGGTAAAATGGACAAAAAATTTCTGAAATTAAGAAATTTATAAAGAGACTTGGTAGAAAACTTCCCTGAATGTAGTTGGATTATTATATATATTATATTTATTACACTTGTATTTTCAACCCAAAAAAAATCGTCTGATAGATAAAATCAAATCGATTCGAGTATAAACCCGAATTCAAACTCACAAAATTAATTCGAAAAAAGGACTCGCAGCCATCAAAATGTGATATCATATTATCATGATTTCTACATTATTTTTTTCCACTTTATAGAAGGGAGTTAATAGTGAAGCAGTGTGAAATAGGATAAAAAGTTTTTCATGAAACTGAAACGATTTTACGGATGAGAGAAAATTGCTAAAAAAAATGACCTCTATTTCATACAACCAAATATATCCACTCACAAAAAAACCAGGAGGCCACATGTTCAAAATTTGACCGAGAGATTTCTTGGAATATTTAAAAAAAAAAAATTTAACTCATTCTTCATCTCAAAAAACAAATATATTACACTCATCAACCGATCTACAAAATTACAACTGTACACATGGTAGTGAAACAACAACACCTTGCCCATCATACAGAGTATCTTACATATAGTTTCATGGAAACTCTAATTATATATGCTGCTGCCATGCCTCTCTGACACTTGCGTATTTGCTTTTATCTAGAGACCGATCAGAAGGCTTCAAAATTTTATGGAGTATGTTATAGTTTAAGACTCATGGAATGCTCTCCTCCTTCATCTTCTTAACTAACAACGACATTACTTTAACGACCTTCATTTTGCTCACAAGAAGGTCCCATTTGCCGGCTTCCGATTTTTCTTGCATTTGCTCTGCCTTGACCTTAAATTGCCTGGAAAATTATAAAGAATAAATTTATAAGCATGAGATGATCAATAACGAAAAAAAAAAAAAATTGTGGTACCAGGCAATACTAAGTAACTTCATATTTCATAACAGTAACTAATTATAATATCAATAAGTTGACAACAGCAATTTGCATTTAAATTGCATGTTAATTAAATCTGATTTTATTTACAGTGATAAATTCTGATATATTATGATTTAGCATAACAGTTATGAAACTCAATGAGCAGGAGATGTGTGCTTAATTTAAGTGCTATAGATCAATAGTGAAAATTTGGATAAAGAGTTTTGAGAACACATACATGCAAAGAGGCACCTTGCATGAGGCAGTCTGGTCGCACAAGGCAGAATGGAGCCGCAGGAGTTGCCACATGCGACGGCAGCGCATGCAGCTCTTTTTGTGGCAGGATGCAAAATGGCGGATCAGCAGTTGGATGCCTCTGCATGTCTCAAATTTATCACACGGACTATGTGCCGGTGCCCTGTCCATGGGACCCACCTCAGTGCAACCTTCCTCGCAGATGTGGCCAAGGCAATCCATGACCTCATTCAGCTCCAAGTAAACCTGCAGCGTTGCCCTCCTCCTCCTCTGTCGCTTGCGTTTCTGTGTATCACAAAAACTAAAGAATCACAACAATGTCTACTGGTAAAGCAAGATTTATTAAGTTCAGGCCTTTAAACTTAAAAAAAATTAAGCCCAATTAATTTCTTAACCCAGACTTTAGTCTTCTATTAGCCCAACTTATAAAATTACGACACCAAGGACTAATTGGGTGGCCCAATCCTAGTGTGGCCCAGATACAATGGAACTATAGCTACCTACCAAATTGCGCGCGGCGACAAATAGCTAATTAGGTGAGATCCAGCTAATGGGCTGTTCGGAGATTAAACCTTTTTTAAGTTTTAACCCGTTTCTTTTTTAACTTGTTTAATTCTGTTGAATACTGATTCTTTAACGCAAATTAAGAACACCTCATTTAATCTCCTTTTTACTCAAATCTTAATCTAACTCTAAGACACCTCTACTCTTTCTTTGACTTTCTTAAGTTTCACTGCGGATTAGGACACCCGAACATCAATACCGCTAGCTCAAATTTTTTGTCGCCGAACGGCGCCAATGGGTTTTGTTTGCTTCATCAGATGGTCAATCGAACGGAACCTGGGGGACACGTGTAATATTGTAACGCACCACAGCATAGAGCATGGGGAGACACGTGTAATTGTGTAACGCACACAGCCAATATCCTGGCCTTTAGCAAAAGAGAGATGTACGAATGAACGAATGCATCAGCCATAACGTCATAGCGTCGGTCCATACCGGCCGTCTTTTTTATTCCAGACTCTATTAGGCGGGTTGGTATGTAAATCCCTGTGGTAACTTGCTGACATGTGGTAATAGACAATAGACACAACAATTTGGGTCCCACTAATTTGGAAAAGCGTGATTGTCCCACTAATATGGAAGTGGACAGATTAACATGTTCCCTAATAGGTCACGTTTGTATTTTTCTTTGTAAAAAGGCGAATGTAACTATGCAAGTGATGTAACTGATGTTAGACAGAAATGACAGCTGCTACGTGTCTCCCACTAAATGTGCACAATTATTGCGACAAGATGGGAAATTTGCGTCAATTACTAGTTTGCGAATTTACTGACTGGTCAATTTCAAAATGCAATTATTAAATAAATATCAAACAGAAACTTACCAAATCAGTTTCATCCATAAATTGAAGAATGTCAAGTTCAAGCCATGGATCATTCTCTTGCATAAATCGCCACGCATCTGTATCTTGCACCGCAGCAAAATCCTTGATTATAAATTTCAAACAGCGCAGATGCAATCTCTGTGCATCACATAAACGCGACAGTTGTAGTACATCTAAAATTGTTTCGGTTGTTAGGAGATTTGCTAGCATCATTTCACATGTTCTTTTTAACCAACTTGCTTGATACACATGTGACAGAACCAGTAAATGCATCCCGTATTTTTCCACATCTTCTTCTATTATAGACCTAATAAAAAGCATAAATCATATAAAATTTATTAATGTTTCGTGCAAATGTAAAAGTTGTAAGTGACACTGATTAGTTTAATTTTCGTATTTATTAGTTTATGACAAAAAGATTAGTTCTTTCTATTTATAATAAAATAAAGTCCACTATAATTTCCAAATAGAAATAATGTATAATATATTTCATGAACAGTTCCCTTTTAGTTAAATTATAATATTATAAAAAAATATTGAGTTATGTTTAAATAATTCAAACATTTGCATCATGATCAACCTATATCAGCTATTCAGCGTATGTATAAAGTCGGATTTCATTCAAGGTGTGGATGTAGAAAGGTCAAAGGCAAAACAAAAGAATAAGATTTTTCTAGGTTCGGTTCTTTTGAATAGACCACTTGATTAGACCAGAGATATTTGGTAAAGAATTATAAACACAATTGCACAAGAAAATTTGAGTCCTCTGTTTCTCTTCACTTTGTCGTGATGCTATTGAGTTCAATTTCTTTGATAACAATGTCTGAAATAATCAAATAGATAGAAAATTTACCTGGATTGGAGAGATCGAACGAAAGCCACGACAGCCTCATGCGGCACGCCCAAGATTCTAATTTTAATTCCAGTTATTTTCTTTGATTCCTCATTTCTCCTTTGCTTTTGCTTTTCCAATTGCAGCATGCGCTCCAGTACAAGAGACGCTGATGCCTGGAACAAATTTCAAGTCGAAATTAATCTCTCAAATTCAAAAATTATGTTCCCAAATTGCTTCAACTAAATCGCAAAAAAGAAACAGCTTTATGATAAACAATGAGCTTCTAATCTGACTTCAATCCAATTTTGATGAGTTTCGAATCCGCAAAGAAAAAAAAAATGATTTGAAAATCTACCAGGAGAGATGAATTGGCAGTTATCCTCCGTCCGCTTGATGTTACTATTTGAACAACATCACAACTTGTGTCGTTAATGTCAGTCACCATTCTTCTCTCTCTTTTTATTTTAAAACCTTGGCAGAGAGTCACCATTCTCTCTCTCTTTTATTTTCTCTCTTTTTCGTGGAGAGCAATAGTAAGCGCCTAATGCGAGGTAGTGCGATGCTCTGTTTTGTTGTCGTCGGTGAATGGAGACATTACCTTTTGTCCAGCTTATATAGAGAGGGGAGCAAGAGAGGCCCCGCCCGGTCCGAAATTATTAAAGGTAATTGGCGCGTTTGACAAAAGCACCCAGGTTTTATTTGATATATATAACTTATCCTTGCCCTTCATACTGTCCATTAAATAATCTAAATTTTCATTGACAGAAGGTAAATTATAATTTGTAAAGAATGACCTCTGTAAAATTGGGAAAAAAATGAACGACTATAAGTACTCCTTAATAATTAAAATGGGTAATTAGTAATTACGCGTTAGACAAATTCACTCAGATTTTATTTAATATATAATTCATCCTTGCCGTTCATATTGTCCAAAAAGATAATTATATATGTTCAAAGAATGACCTCTGGAATGTTGGAAAAACATGAACGGTTATTAGTACTCCTTAATTATTAAAATGTAAAATTCAAAATGATATGTTATCTTTCTCCAACATTTATCTCACATAACACGTCAGTGACATATTATATTAGTGAATATAGTTTTTAATAATAGATGTTTGCTCCAGATAAAAAAATTATATATATATATATATTAGGTGATGGATTAAGTTTTCATTTATTCCGATGATGAAAAACCCAATCTTAGAGGTAAAAATATATATCAGGAATAATATAAGATCAATATAAATAATATTTTAATAAGTTAGTACACAATTTTTATATGAGCACAAATTATAGTTTAACGCTTGCATACTACTAAACTGTTTATCAAACGATAAGAATGAACTGCTACAGCTTAAATTAAATGAAATATTTAAATTCATATAGGAAAACACATACACTGATCAATTGTACACACAATAATTGGTTGCAACGTAATGTTTCCTATACTTGCCTAAAAAAAAAAAAATAAGATCATCATTAAGCATGTTATTTGAGTCATCATATTTTATTAGCTGACACTGGACTAAACATTGTAATTTTCAAATTAAATGATATAGTCAAGTCAATATCTATATATTAACTACTATTTTAAAAAAAAATCTAGATCAACTCAATTAATTGGACGTTTTTTTACAGTACACTGGAAACCAAACTAAACTTGGCTACGTAAACCTGCCAAAACGAGGTGCAAAGTTAGGAGTTCCGAATCATTCTTTTCATTTTGTTGAATTTAAAGAACGGCGGCAATTGGTGAAAAGCGCACCAAGTTGGATCATGGGACCCGCTTTTTGATAAAGCGCTATTTAACAAAGATTAATTAGACCTAGTGATACTTAGGATATTGATTATGTAATTAGTGACGCAGAGAGATGTCTTTATGTCTACTTGTCTAGGTGTAGCAGGAGGCCATAGCGATTAGATTAGACCGTCTGTTCGGATCATCTCCAACTGTACGCTGAGTCGACAGATCAATTTGCCAACGCACAGTGAAAAGCCATATATTAATTTCCATTATTGGGTTTTAGTTAGCATGGGGTGAAGAGTGAAAAATAATTAGAAAGGCCAGATAAAAGAGAATGAATCATTTGTCTATGGAACTGAAAATATGTTTCGTACACAGATTATATATTTTTATATTTGCAAAAAGAAAAAAATGAATATTTTATAAATTTTAAATAAATTTTAATAGAATATTTAATAAATTGAATAAATTTGTAAGTTTTTTTAAATTTAGAAGGGTAATATAATATTATGAATTTTAGAGAGAAAAATACGTAATTTTAATATTTTTAAGGGGTATATGTGAAATTTTGCCATTTTTATCCATCTTAGGTCTAATAATTATTTTTAAAGATAAGTTTCTAATATTTTCCCGTGATCTTTCGAAAGGGGTATATGTGAAATTTTGCCATTTTTATCCATCTTAGGTCTAATAATTATTTTTAAAGATAAGTTTCTAATATTTTCTCGTGATCTTTCGAGCACTTTAGGATATATATATATATATATATATATATATAGAGTAGAACTAGGGTGCTCCTAAGCTCACCAAGCCCTTCGTGAGCTCGACTCTAAAACCTATCAAATTGATTTCAAACGACATTTCCAAACCGTTAGATGCTCAATCTATATTAAAATGTGCTTGGAGACCAAATTTTACATTTTTTGGAATTTGTTTACTATTTATTAAGATGGTTTGAAAATCGCTGTTTTTATTAAAATTCTGCACCATTGGAAAACAGCGATTTTCAAACCATCTTAATAAATAGTAAACAAATTCCAAAAAATGTAAAATTTGGTCTCCAAGCACATTTTAATATAGATTGAACATCTAACGGTTTGGAAATGTCGTTTGAAGTCAATTTGATAGATTTTAGAGTCGCGCTCACGGAAGGGCTTGGTGAGCTTAGGAGCACCCTAGTTCTACTCTATATATATATATATATATATATATATATATATATATATATATATATATATATATATATATGTGTGTATTCAAAAAAATTAAACTAAAAAACCACTGTTTTTGGAAATTTCAAAATGTACCATGGCCGCACTGGTGTTGTGCGGACCCATTTAATACAGACCGCACAATGCCAATGCAGACCCTGAAATGGATCCGCACAATGCCGGAGCGGACCCAGGGCCGCATAATGCCAGAGAGGACCTATTCTTTTATATTTTTTTTATCAGAAATGTTTATTTGTTTGGTTAGGGTTTTGTTTTTAAAGTTGTTTAATTGTTTTTGTTTTAAATGTCGTTTAATCTGAAATTTTTATTCGTTTGTCTGATCAAATATAAAGAAGCACTAATAATAAATATAAAGGAGCCATATAAAGAAGCATACAATAGAACAATATAATGCTAATGTTCTCACGAGTACATTAAAAATACGTCTAATAAACCGAAAATAAATAATATTCTTACGAATACAATTAAAACTAGATAAACATCCAATCCATTGATACTCTCAACCTGCAAATTTTGAAATAGTGACTGTTAAATCTGATTGTTTTAATATTTTATTAAAAGTTGAAATTGATTAGTAAAAAAAATTAACTACCTCGTGCATCTCGAGCAGCTCTGTTCTGTCTTTCTTGTGTATCTCGGTTGACTTGGTGGCCTCTTCTCCTCTTATTTAGTAAGTCCAACCACATCGGAATCCTGTTGTGTCGTCTTCTACCCAAAGAAACATTTTTATCCTCTGGAACAAGGATATGGCCCTCGCTTTCAGGCCATTCCGACTGATTTTCATACACATGCCATTCAGCTCTCCATGTGTTGATCAGTGTCTAGATGTGGTAGTAGTGACTAACAAAGATGCTAGGATCGATGCCTCAGAGATGGCACACAGATAGAACATAAGAACACGGTATTATGTCCAATTGAGGCTTCTGGCATGTGCATTCTACCGTGTGATCATCCCCGTGTATTTGAAATTGGCATTGGTAAACTGGCCAGAATCGTCAGGTATGAAAGCGTGAACTCTCTCTTGTGTGGAGGTTACCTCGAACTCGTTGTAGTTGCTAAATCCCCCAAGCGTCTTCATAGTATCGGACCTCTCGAACCGTTTGTTAATAAGCTACAAAAAATTAAAAAATAAAGAAGAAGTCAGATTTTTTAACAAAGTTACTAAAAAAATACGAAGAAGAAACTACAAATAAAAATACCTAATGCACACGACACGAGAACGGTTGACCTTGACTGGCTTTAAATTCCGCTTTGGCCTCCTTTGTGCAAACCATGTGAGACATTTGTAAAATGTGTCTTCAATTATTGCTGCCACTGGTAACTTACGAGATGACTTGAAAACATTATTTAGCGACTTAGAACCGTTTGTAGTCATAATTTCCCAACGGTAACCACCGTCCAACGCTTGGAATATCTTCCATGGTTTCGGACACTCGTTCTTATCTTGATCCAAATACTTGCCCACACCGTCCAGCCAATTGAAAGCACGGTCACATACATCCCCATTGTTTGCATTCCTTGCTCGTATCTCCTCATCTTCCTCTTAGCCACACATATCCTAAAAAACTTGATTGTTGCCTCACTGCAACCGTTCTTCTTCATATTCTCGGCTATGTGAGTAGCACAAAGACGGTGAACACATTGATTCTCATCTTCATCGTTCCATCCCAGATTATCTTGTCTGAACACCTTCTTGATACCCTTGCCTATCAGTGATTACACACATGAATCTAGAGCGAATTACGTTGCATCCCAACCAATGCATGAACCACGCACAATCTTCGAAACTTTCTGATTCTACTAGTGAAAAGGCCAACGGAAGAAGCTGGTTTTCTGCATCGTACCCGGTTGCAATCAACAATTTGCCTGTGTTAAAACAATCAAATTAATTTCATAAGAGCCAAAATCAACTAAATTAAATAAAGTTAATTAAATAAATTAGTTACCTTTGTACCGGCCTGACAGGAAACATGCATCAACAGTGATGACTGGTCTGATGTGTTGAAAAGCAGCTATGCACGGTCCAAATGCCCAAGCCGCCCTATGAAAATACTTGTATGGTTCAGGTTTACCAGTGGGAAATGAGGTCACCTCAAACAATGTTTCTGTCAATAAATTAAAAAAAAATAAGTTCAATTGTTGATTTTGTTACAATGACGTAAAAAAGGAAGGAACAATATAATATCTGGGTTCTTTCTCTTGATTGCCTCCAACAACGGAACTATAAGAGTGTATGACCCATCCCAACTACCAAATTGGCGGGCAATTGCCAACTCACGGCCACGCCATAGTTTGTTGTATGCCGGTATCTGACCGTTGTATCTTTCAGCAACAACAATTCTGACAGCTTGTATACTCAAATCAACATCGTTCCTCATGTGAGCCAATATGCAATCGGCAACCATACTAGCCGACAACTGTGCATAATCTATTATTGTCGCATCCGCGTGACATGAATGTTTTATTGGGCACTTCGAGACACGCCATTGTGTACCGTAACCGGTGGCCTTTGTGAGTATGTACCAGCCAAATCTACTGTCATTGCACTTGAACCTAATTCTGGTGGTGTCACTGTGCGTATTCCTTATCTCATTATTGCAAAGTATGTGAAACCTAGCAATTGTGCTCTTCATTTGCTCTTTTGAGTTATATGTTTGCCGACTACTGGACGGTCGGTCCCTCTGAACTAGGGCCCGGCTACTAGACTGTTGGTCAATTTGGACAGGGGACGGACTAGAACCGGATGAGTTACCCCGACTACGACCCTGGATTAACCTCATAACTCGGTTGGTACGTCAGTAACCTCCACATATAGGTCAATTATCTTGTATGCACCCCGAGAAAAACTCGTGGTTTGGTTGTACAATACCTACCAGACACCCTCATTCTGAATTAGAAAGAGTTGGAACCAGGTTTGTGCTGAACTAGTCGGCATGTTAATTTTAGCTTCAATTTTAAGGTCATACTGACCCTGATCCAATCCCAAACTCTGACATATACTCGATTTAAGCCCCACATAATCAGTACCCGACAATACCGGAATCACAGTAACATGTCCAATACTATAATAAACCCCATTAGGACCGGTTAAAACATCCCCACCAGTATAAATGAATACCATGAGAGCCATTTTCAATCCAATACACAAGAAACCTAAAATTAAAAATTAACTAAATTAATTATTAACCTACTAAAAATAAAAAAATGAAAAGAAAATAAAAAAAAACTTACAGATCAGAGGCTGTTGTCCGAAGAGAGAATGGGTAAGAGTGTGAAATGAATTTCTCTCTCCTTGATGAATTATAAAAGAATAGGGTCCGCACCGACATTGTGCGGTCTCTATTAAATGTGTCCGCACAACACCGGTGCGGCCATGGTACATTTCAAAAATTTTAAAAATGGTGGTTTTTTGGTTTATTTTTTTTGAAGCTGTGCTATAAATAAAAATTTTGGCCAAACTAAACTTGGCTACATAAACCTGCCAAAACGAGGTGCAAAGTTAGGAGTTCCGAATCATTCTTTTCATTTTGTTGAATTTAAAGAACGGCGGTAATTGGTGAAAAGCGCACCAAGTTGGATCATGGGACCCGCTTTTTGATAAAGCGCTATTTAACAAAGATTAATTAGTCCTAGACTCCTAGTGATACACTGATACTTAGGATATTGATTATGTAATTAGTGACGCAGAGAGATGTCTTTATGTCTAGGCGAAGCGAGAGGCCATAGCGGATCATCTCCAACTGTACGCTGAGTCGACAGATCAATTTGCCAATGCACAGTGAAGAGCCATATATTAATTTCCATTATTGGGTTTTAGTTAGCATGGGGTGAAGAGTGAAAAATAATTAGAAAGGCCAGATAAAAGAGAATGAATCATTTGTCTATGGAACTGAAAATATATTTCGTACACAGATTATATATTTTTATATTTGCAAAAAGAAAAAATGAATATTTTATAAATTTTAATAGAATAGTTAATAAATTGAATAAATTTGTAAGTTTTTTTAAATTTAGAAGGGTAATATAATATTATGAATTTTAGAGAGAAAAATACATAATTTTAATATTTTTAAGGGGTATACGTGAAATTTTGCCATTTTTATCCATCTTAGGTCTGATAATTATTTTTAAAGATAAGTTTCTAATATTTTCTCGTGATCTTTCAATCACTTTAGGATATATATATATTGATTATGAAGATAGACTTGTATGAAATGAAATAAATATTTGTCCGTTTTAAATATAAAAATAATTTTACAACTGTCGAAAGAAATTTTAATTGACCAAAATATGTTTTGATGTTTGTCAAGAGGAGGGTTCAAATGCACCATAATTTTTGTGCTCCAATATGCTCCACATCCTTTATCTCTATTTTCAAAGTCCGAATAGTCGGTCCGAACCATTCAACATGATCTTCATAATAAAATATATTTGGAGACCAAATTTTATATTTTTTAGAATTTTTTTAGATAGGTACAATATCACTTTATTGGATGGTCCAGAATCTCCTTAAAAAAGTAATTTTGTACCTATCTAAAAAAATAGTAAAAAAATTCTAAAAAATATAAAATTTGGTATGCAAGCATATTTTATTATGAAGATCATGTTGAGCGGTTCAGATCGACTGTTTGGACTTTGAAAATAAAAATAAAGAATGTGCAGCATATTGGAGCATATTGGAGCACAAAAATAATGGTGCATTTGAACCCTCCTCGTTTGTCAATAACTATCTTAAAATTCAAAACTCATGATCCAAAAAAAAAAAACAAAAAAAAAAATCCCTTGTCATACTTGTCCGACCAAAATAAACCCTTGTCATACCAGATTAATTAAATTAAATTAAAAATTCAGAATACATAATCAATAATTTCTATGATATTTTTTAAAATCATATCAGAATAACGTTTTAATCAATAAATCAATAACTCTCCTACAAAATACAGAAGTTTAGTGTATGGAGTATGGACGGTAATCATAATTAGTAGGTAAAATATATCTACTTTATTCAAACTTTCTTGTATTTACTCGAATGTAATATAACTATATAAAATAGTAAATAACATTTAGAAAAGGAATTGTAAATTTATAGAACAAATCAGATTGTCACATTACAAGTGTGTTTATCTATTTGATTTTTTTCTCTTCTGGTTTGTACTATCTAGCAGTTTGTTTGTTGCTTTATTAAATATGGGGGAATTTTACGTATACCCCTCAAAAACTTCAAAATTACATATTTCTCCTCTAAAGTTTGAAATTTCATATTTCCCCCTCTAAACTTCAAATACTCACAAATTTACCCATTTTATTAAGTGCTAGTATTGAGCTGTCAGTTCTTCATGCTCAGATTAGTGTATTGACAAAACCCGGGCGGGTCGACCCGGACCGTGCAAACCCGGGACCCGAACCCGAACCGACCCCGACCCGACCTTGAATCCGACCCGACCCGTTCTAAAGTGATGGGTCGGGTTTGAAACGGGTCGGATCCGGTTTCCTGGGCGAAACCCGACCTTCCCCCCGCCGAGTCAACCCATCTACCCGAACCCGACCCGGACCGGCCTAAAACCGACCCGAACCGTCCGAACCCGACCCAAAACCGTCCGAACCGTCCGAACCGACCCGAACCGTCCGAACCGTCCAAACCGACCCGAACCGTCCGAACCGAGTCAACCCGTCTACCAGCCCCCCCTCTCCCTCTGTCTGGACCGTTCTTTTTAACTTGGCACGAATCTCAAAGCACAATAATACCGTTCCCCGCGCCAGCGCCAGGCCCCCCCCCCCCCTCTGCATTTATTCCCTTCACTTTACGAGGCAGAGCCTCTCTAGGGAAGCCACAAAATATCCTCTCCATTAGTGTAAAAGATTCCCTTCACTTTACGGTTTGGGATTAACTCACACTGCTTTGAGATTCGGGCTAACGCAGAGAGCATTAAAATTGGAATATTAGTACACTGCCCCACAGTGCCCCCCACTGTTCCGAATTTTGACTGAAATCCCCCAATTTCACACCCAGCCAGGCCCCCACAGTTCCGAATTTCCCCATAAATTAACCCCCAAACCCACTCTCCCTCACTCACTAAATTTCTCACTCTCCCTCACTCACTAAATTTCTGATTTTCCCTTCTCATACTCTCTCTCACTCATACTCTCTAATTCTCTATCATTTTTTTTTTATTTTTCAGAAATTAATTTAATTATTAGAAAAAAAAAATAGTTGGAAATTTATTTTATTCCGCAAAGGCGCGAGATACGGTTGAGCAAGATTATTTCATCCCGCAGAGGCGCAAGTTTTCATCTCGCAAAGGTTAGATTAATTTTTTTGCATTTATTAAATAAGTTAGATTTATTGTTAATTTTATGATAAATAAGTTAGATAAATTTTTAAATAGCTTAAACATGTTAGATTTTTTGTTAGTTTTATTATAAATAGGTTAGATTAATTTTTAAAGTAGCTTACATATGTTAGATTTATTGTTAGTTTTATTATAAATAGGTTAGACTAATTTTTAAAGTAGCTTAAATATGTTAGATTTATTGTTACTTTGTTAGTAGAATTGGTTTGATTTATTTCAAAATATATTAGATTTACTTTTGAATAGGTTAGATTTATTCTTGAAATAAGTTAGATTTATTTATAAATAGCTTAGATTTATTTTCAAAATAGCTTAAATAGGTTAGATTTAATTTTTAATTCGGTTTTTATTTTTAAGTAAGTTAAATTTTATTTTAAATAGGTTTTATTTGTGCTAAATAGGGTATATTCATTTTAAAATTAGTTATATTTGTTTTAAAAATGGTTTTTGAATAGGTAGTTTATTTTAAAATTGGTTAGATTTATTTTTAAAATATGTGAGATTTAGTTTTGAAATATGTGAGATTTTATTTGTAAGTAAGTTAGATTTAAATAAGTTCTATTTATTTTTAGAATAGGTTTGATTTATTTTAAAATATGTTAGCTTTATTTTCGAATAGGTTAGATTAATTTTTGAAATATGTTTAGGTTAATTTTTGAATTGGTTGGATAGTTAGATTTATTTCTAAATATGTTATCTTTATTTTTAATAGGTTACATTTGAATATTTTCAAATATGTTAGATTTTAGATTTATTTCTAAATATGTTAGATTATTGTATTTAATTTTGAAATATGTTAGATTTTACTTTTTCAAATAAGTTATTTTATTTATAAATAGGTTAGATAAATAGATTTGTTTGATAAATATGTTATATTTTATTTTTTAAATTTTGAATATGTTAGATTATTATATTTTATTATTATTTTCGGATTTATTTTGAAATAGGTTAGATTTTATTTTTTAAAATTCGAAAATAATCTTAAATAGGTTAGATTTTTTAGTTATTTCTTATTTTTGAATTTGTTGGATAGTTAGATTTATTTCTAAATATGTTATCTTTATTTTTAATAGGTTACATTTGAATATTTTCAAATATGTTAGATTTTAGATTATTGTATTTGTTAGATTATTGTATTTAATTTTGAAATATGTTATATTTTACTTTTTTCAAATAAGTTATTTTATTTATAAATAGGTTAGATAAATAGATTTGTTTGATAAATATGTTATATTTTATTTTATAAATTTTGAATATGTTAGATTATTATATTTTATTATTATTTTCGGATTTATTTTGAATATGTTAGATTATTATATTTTATTATATTTTAGTCATTTTACTTTGTAAAATAAGTTATTTTATTTATAAATAGGTTAGATAAATAAATTTGTTAGATAAATATATTATATTTTATTTTTTTAAAATTTTAAAATTCGAATTAGATTTTATTTTTTAAATTTGAATTAGATTTTATTTTTTAAATTTGAATTAGATTTTATTTTTTAAATTTGAATTAGATTTTATTTTTTAAATTTGAATTAGATTTTATTTTTTAAATTCGAATTAGATTTTGAATTAGATTTTAGTCTTTTTTTTTCTTTTTCTTTTTCTATTGAAGTTCGGCCTTTTGTTTTTTTTTTTTTTTGAATTAAAATGGAAGAACTTCAAAAATTAAAGTTCGGCCTTTTCTTTTGAAGTTCGGCCTTTTGAAGTTCAGCAGAGGGCTAGAGCCTAGAGGATGTGAAATTTGAATTTTAAATTTATATTTTAAATATGTTAAATATATTTTAAATATGTTAGATAAATTTACATTTAATCTAATTTATAATTTATATTTATATTTATAATAATTATATTTATATTTTATATTTATAATAATTATATTTATATTTTATATTTATAATAATTAATATTTTATATTTATAATTTATATTTTATATTTATAATAATTAATTTACATTTAATCTAATTTATATTTTAAATATGTTAGATAAATTTATAAATTTGTTAGATAAATTTGAATTTAAATAATTATATTGAATTTATTTTGATATGAATTTGGTTTTAATATGTAGAACAAATGGACCCCGAAATGCCCGAATGGATGCGTATTGCTAATAGAGCTTCCGCCGATTTTTTCAACCCTACGCCCGATGGCCAACAACAAAATATGGAGGCAATAGAAAGTAGGATTCAACCACAAGAACCACCTATTTATCCACAAAATCCCTCCCAAATTCAACCGCCGTATCAACAAAATCCCTCCCAAATACCACCACCTATTTATCATCAACAATATCCTAACTATTATCCACAAAATCCCTCCCAAATACCACCACCTAATTACTATTATTCTAACCCTTCATATGGAGCAGGTACGGCTTCTACGGGATCGACTCAATACACCGCCCCTATAGGAAGCGGTCCCTCGACAAGTGTCCCGGAAATACAAGAAGAAGTTGTCCCCGCAACCACCGCCGAAGTTGTTGCACCCATTCCCATGGAACCACCGAAGAAGAGGAAAACCAAGGTGCCCGAATACAAGGCCGATTGGTGGCGGTATTACGAGAGGACATTGAATGCGAGTGGAGTTGTACGTACTCTAAAATGTAAGGTACGCGGTTGCAAAGTTATTTACGAGTATAAACTAGCGAATGGTATGTCCACATTTAAGAAACATGCCGATGGTCACTTGAAAAAGGGTGAGCAACCGCAAGAACATGCGGACCCGCGGTTAGTCCAAACCCTTATGAACCCGGATGGTAGTAGAACCCACCAAAGATATGATGAAAAAATAATGCTTGAAGAATTTGCCCGATATATTGCCCACAAGGAACAACCAATTAGTATGGGTAATTGTAGTAGTTTTGCCCGGCTATGCATTCGGGGGTTAGCTCAACCATTGTATAAGAAAATCCATCATAGAAAAATGGTTACTGAAATGAAAAACCAGTTTAGCCAAAAGAAAAATGAGCTACGGGCTTTATTTGGGTATGCAAATTATAGTGTCTCAATTACCTCCGATATATGGACTGCCGGTAAACACGGCCTAGGGTACTCTTGTATTACCGGTCATTGGATCGATGAGAGATGGGTTTTACAAAAACGGGTTTTAAGTTTTCGGGTGTTAGATTCCCCGCACACTGCAGCAATTATTTACCATTCAATTATTGAGGTTTTACAAGAATATAATCTCAAAAGGGATTTACGGAACAAGGTTTTTGCTATCTCATTCGATAATGCTAGCAACAATGTAGCGTCCATCGATCATTTCATCCGGTCCCTAAACCCAATCATGAATGGTGCACTGTTTCACCAAAAGTGTGCTTGCCATATACTAAACCTTACCGTAAAAGATGGTCTTAAGGTAGAAGCCGTAAAGAACTTGATAATTAAATTCAAGGGAGGTCTTGCCCATATTTATTCGAACCAAGAAAGAAAACAAAATTTCGCAGCTTTGTGCGAAAGAATAGGTTTGAGCAAAATGAGGATACCTTGGGATATAGACACCCGTTGGAATTCCACCTACAGGATGCTCAACCGATGCATTCCTTACAAGGAGGCTATAGGGGAGATGTTGAGATCGACGGACGAAGGAGTTAGATTGGAACTCACCGACCCCGAATGGCAGCGAATAATACAACTTACACAATTCCTTAAAACCTTTTTCACCGCAACCGTGAAATTGTCTTGCTCGTACACACCGACGGCACATGAGTTGCTGCACCATCTCTACTACATTTCGAAGGTGTACCGTGATATGGAAGATAGGGATAGTGAGGAATCCCCTCTCCATCCGATCGTAGCAGCCATGAAGGTAAAATTTCTTAAATATTGGGAAGAGGTACCCCTCTTGACCGTTCTCGCAAACTGCCTCCATCCGGCATACAAGAAGAAGTTCACGGTAAAAATACTCGTAGCGTACAAGAAAAATCTAAAATTAAACTGGAGGGACGAGGAGCCCCGCGTACAACGGGCATTGGAGGACATGTTTGCCATATATCACGAAAGAAGAAATGCCGACCAACCGCCTTCGACCGCTGGCGTGAGGTATGAATATAAATATACATCTTTAATATTCATTATTTATAATATCTACATTATTTGTGCACTAATTTTTTCTATTGTCTTAATAGTCTATCCACACACAGCAGTGCTGGATTGTTAGGCGATTTCCAGGATGATGACGACCCGACGGGATCCCAAGGGTTAACGAACGAGTTAATGAGCTACTGTTTGGGGACCAACGAAATTGAAGGAGTTGACTTCATGGATTGGTGGAGGAGGAATGCAACTGCCTATCCAACACTGGCGATGATGGCCCGCGACATATTTGCCGTGCCCGTGTCAACCGTCCCTTCCGAATCCTGTTTTAGCTCGGCGAACAGGATCCTCACCGATAAACGAAGTAAGCTGGGTGCACATGTTTTCGAGAGGCTTGTGTGCTTGAAAGACTGGATTGATGCTGAAAATCGCACGCAACATGGCATGAGATTGGAAGCGTCATCATCCGGTGTCGACACTCAAGAAAGCGGTACCGAGGGACCTGAGCCTAACGAAGATTCGGACGGTGAGCAAGAGAGCGACCTATGGTATATGCACAACAACTACTAGATAGGTAGTGTCGGTATAAAATTCTATCCTCTTTTAATTTTTATTTACATTTTTTTAAATTATAATTTCTAAATATTTCAATTGTTTTATTTTAAAGAATAATTACTAACAAAAAAAAAGTTAGAACTCCGCCTATGTTATTTTACATAGCCGGTCCCAAGCCCGGAATAAAGGAGGAGGGTAACTTTTGTTTTTAAATCTATTGTTTTAAAATAATTCGATTTTAAAGATAAAAAATAATTCGGTTTTAAACTAATTCGGCATATCTCGGTTTTAGAATAATTTGGTTTTAACAAAATTCGGTTTTAACTTAATTTGATTTTGTTATAAGTTATAACAAAAATATATTGAGTTAAAATAAAATGCAAAAAAAAAAAACAAAATTTGGTCTCTGCCGCTGCTCTCTGCCTCTGGAAACAGAAAACCAAAAAAAACTGAAACCGAAAAAAAAAAAAAAAAAAAAAAAAAAAAAAAAAACCAAACCGGACCGGCCCTACCCGGACCGGACCGACCCCTGACCCGACCTAACCCGCCCCGGCCTAACCCGCCGGGTTTAGACCGGGTTAGGTTCGGCCGAGTCAGACCCCAACCCGCCCCCCCCTACCCGACTCAACCCGTTGACCCGGGCTAACCCGTGCCCGAGTCAACCCGGGGACCGGGCGGGTTTGGACCGGACCGAACCGAACCGGCCCCTTTTCAAACCCCTAGCTCAGATGGAGACTTAGTGAGCCATCAATCATCATTACCCTCAACACAATGCTTGTTTAAAAGCGAAGCAAGACCGAGACATGACTCATTTTCATGTCATATAAAAACAAGGAGGAAATAAAAATAGAGAAAAGAAAAAGGACATCTTCACATAGTTGTGTCTTCAATTCTGTGAAAATCGGTAGCTTGACCACTTACATAAAAAAAGAAAATGTTTTCTTTTAATTAATAAATATATATATATATATATATTATTCAAAACAAAGTTCGACAAACAATGTTCTCATTAATATATAACGCCATAAGCTAGCAAAGTGTGTTATTATTTATCTAAAAGAATATGCCATTTTTATCGTACATTCTCCAACAAAAAAATTAACTTAAAAATTATATGAAAGAAAATAGATAAGAACAACTAGATTTTTTTTTTGATACATTAATCACACTATCACATGGATGATAAAGTATTAATTGTCAAGGGGCAGCGGTCCCTATTAATTAATGTCCGACATAAAACAAAAAAAATAGTTTTAAGTTTGTTGAATAAAACAGGTCGTCAATTGGAGAGAGGTCAGGCCAATAAAAAAAAAGATTCATAAGGCCAAATGGCCTTTGGATTTGAGAAGCGCCATATAAAAGGAGAAGGCACTGCTGACATGGATAATGCCATCAGTACTGATCCAGAATTCCATGCCAGGTCAGCTTCTCTCATCGTATAATGGATGGAACCAATTTGGGTCCGATGTCCATCGGACTCAAAGTGAGTTCGATGGGTTCGATGACCGTCCCGTCCGATTTATTTTAAGATTCGCACCCGCAATTTCGCTTCTGCTTTAAAATTTGTGTGCACGAATCTTAAAGTAGATCGGACGGTCCCTAAACCCATCGAATCCAAGCTCTCATAATGGATTGCTTGTAGCGCGTCGACTTTGCAGTATAATATTTTGGCTGGCGTGCGTTGAGTGTATCTTTTATGAGTTAGGTATTGGTGGTTATTAAAATATCATTAATGTTTGGTGTTTTGGATGAGACTGTTGTTTCGGTTCAGGAAATGAGATTTTTTCTGAAAACAACTTAGTTTGACAATTTTGATGATGTTTTCAAGTTTTTTGGAATTATTACAAAAAAAATTTAAAAATAAATTTTTTTTGAACGTATTGTTTAGTGTATTGATTGGTTGTGTATTAATTTTATTTAATTTGTATATCATTTAATGTTTCATCAAATATTATTAAATTAGTCCATTGTGAATTTTGGGTTATTTGATTGAGGGGAAATTAAAACTTGCATAAATTCTCATTATTTTCTATATGTATATGAGATGTATAATGTATAGAATACAATTTGTCGAGTTAAAAAAATAAGTTATTTTTTATGATTGTAAAAAATTTCAAACCATTTTGTAGTTAATGAATTCCGATCTTTTAGGGTGTGCTCCAGAAGAGAAGAGGGGTGACCAGACCGGATCTTATTTACTTATTTTATAGCGTTGTTTTTTTAGGAGGAGAGGAGGAGAGAGAAAGGTAGAGGAGGTGAACTTTATATATAAATTATTTTAATTTTGTAACTTTCAAATCAGAATGTAGAGGAGGTTAATCGTTTATCCTGCCTTCTCCCTTTCTATCTCTTCTCCTCTCTTTTTTGTGAAGCACAACTTTAGTACGAGCATGAGGAGCTAAAGAAGACTGGTGGGGGTTGCAAACCCCTATCAAATTTCAAGCTGAAAGAGCAAAAAAAAAAAAAAAATGTTTCTTAATACTTGTATGAAAAATGATTAATTATAATACATTATTGCGTTAAAAATGACCTGTGATCCCCTTCACATCAACCTCTAACTCTGCTAATGAGTACAAGTTTGTAAATCTACGCACATCATAGATGCATCTTTTCAAATCTAAATCTCAATGAAAAAATCTATTTCAAGAAAAAGTTAAAATTTAAAAATAAAATAACTTGTATAAAAAAATTACATCTAACAAATTTTGAAAAACAAATATTTCTATTAAATAATAAAATTACAAATAATGAAAAATAACATAATAAATTATGTAAGAGTACCTACAAAGTACATCCTTAGTGCTCTTTTAGCCTATTATGTGCTATAAGCTTTAATCTAGCCGATCAAATATTAATTTGTTTATATATCTGTGCAAAGGAAAGAAAAGAAAAAACTCTAATTTTACTGTACATGTCTTATAACTGCGAATAAGATTTGGAGCATGCCATTAAGATTTTGAGAAATCGACTAGTCAAAGAAGAAAATACTAATATATTAATAGTGTGCAATTTAGCTGATTCAATGGAGATCTTGATATATTACAGGTAAGCAATTCCTTTCTCAAGCTGTTGAAAATTCCATTTACAGGCTGGCAAATAATTTTCAAATCATACTAATCATACCGACATTTTTATTAATATCCAAAGTTAATTACAAATTAATAATTATACCCAAAACCGCTGGGTTTTTCAAAAAATATCCAAACCGGCCACAAAATGGCCGGTTTCCTCATCCCAAAAGCCGGCCATTTTGTGGCCGGTTTCCTATTTTTTATAATTTATTTATTAACTTCATATTAAAATAGAAACTTTGATATTAAAATAATATATTCAACCTTTCAAATACGAATTTTCTGATTAAAAAAATAAAATGTCATGATAAAATTTTATATTAAAATATTAATTCAACATCTCAAATCATAAACTTTCTATTATTTTAATATAAAAAGCAAAAAGGTCAAACGAAATTGTTGAATTGCTGAATCGTTTTCTAATATTTAACATTTTTCATATTAAAATAATCTATTCAATCTTTCAAATAAGAACTCTTCTTGTGAAAAACAAAATGCCATGATGAAATTTTATATTAAAATATTAAAATATTAATTCAACATCTCAAACCATAAACTTTATATTATTTTAATATAAAAAATAAAAAGGTCAAACAAAATTGTTGAACTGCTGAATCGTTTTCTAATATTTTAACATTTATTATATTAAAATAATATATTCAACATTTCAAATAAGAACTCTTCTTGTAAAAAACAAAATATCATGATGAAATTTTATGTTAAAATATTAATTCAACATCTCAAACCATATATTCTTCCTGCTGTGGCGTGGCTCAGTTGCTCACACTTGAAGGGACGAACAGCGAGTGATCTCCCAGCTTCACAGAGAGCCATTATGGCACCAACGACGTGCACTATATTATATATGAGGAGGGTTAAAATGCACCCTCTTTTTGTGGTCCTAACGTGCACCCTCCCCTCATATTTTCATTTTCAAAGTTCAAATAGTCGATTCGAACCTTCCAACGTGTTCTTCATATTAAAATGTGCTTGGAGACCAAATTTTACATTTTTTTGGAAATTTTTTACTATTTTTTCAGAATTTTTGAAAATCATCACTTTGCTGAATTTTTTATTATTGTTTAGTTTAATAAAAAATTCTGAAAAAATAGTAAAAAAATTTCAAAAAATGTAAAATTTGGTCTCCAAGCACATTTTAATATGAAGAACACGTTGGAAGGTTCGAATCGACTATTTGAACTTTAAAAATGAAAATATGAGGAGAGGGTGCACGTTAGACGTACAAAAGAGAGAGTGCATTTTAACCCTCCTCATTATACATGTAGTTCGGTTTTCTTGCACTAAATTATATAATTTTTCTATTTGGTTCTGTGTTTCGCGTGTTGTTGCGACTTTTTTTCCTTTGTTTTTTCTTCGAAATGTTCTTGTGTGTTTATCCAGATCAGATGGTTAATTAATTTAATCACAATGAGATAATTATTTAATGGCGGAAATGTCATATGTTAGGTGCACACAGGGGCGGAACCAGGACCTGGACCAGCCTGGGCCCTGACCCCTCTTGGCCCAGAAAAATATACAGAGTCCTTTAATAAAAAAAAAAACTGGCATCCCCTATATCGTTTATGGGCCCTTGACACCTCTATTTCTTTTCACTCTCCCTGTTTTTTTTTTCCTAAACTAAAAGCGATGGCTCTCTGGTGACTGGGCTCCGCGACGAGGTGACGGGGACACTCTGAGAGAAACTAGTTAGCCCCCCCCTACCGATCATTTCTGGTTCCGCCACTGGGTGCACATATGAGATGAATTAATGTTCTCTGCATTAATTAACTCGCTGCACCGTTTGAATTTAAATCCGGTCCATTCATTACATATTAACACGAATTTTGAAGAGATCCTGTACATTACAGGCATGAACCAGATTGATCCGGATAGTCTGAAGCTAAACTCAAACGGTGAGTTAATGCAGAGAATGCGGACTCATACCATATTTATGAAGAAAGCAATTACAAAATTCACCAATCATTCTACAAAAATTTCCTCCTGCTTACCAATATCATAACTATCTATACTGTTTGATTGTCTTGACTGTTATGTATGTAAGAACAACAAGCAGTGAGAGATCAGTAAGGTAAAATTTTGATTGTCTGAAGATTTTACTGCCTTTTGTTATAATGTGTGATTGTCTTGTGTTTATGTAGTGTGTCTGAGAAGATAAGTGGAGCGCACGCATTCCGACGACGGATTAGAATCCCGAAACGATCCCGAGCGACGGATTCGAATCGGACGGTCCCGATCCAAAATCCAAAAATTGAGTTACTTTAGGAGATCCGGACCCGCACCTGGGAGGGTGTGGGTCCAAGTTTTATCAGTACCTTGTTCCTGTTACTAATAGATTGATTTTATTACACACTGATATTGGCGCGTGGGAGGCAAGATTTAGCTGAAGAATTGGCGCAACGAAATAGTTTTTTTATTTATTTTCTTTTTGTTTTTTGGTTGAATAAAATAAAATGATTATAAGAGTAGATAGATTGAAAGATGTAAAGGAATTAATGCTGAAATAAATAAGTGAATTTGTGAGGTAAATGTCATGTAGTAGGTGATGATTTAATTTTCAAATATGTAGGTTATAAATTTTTTATTTCAGTAATAAATTAAACGGGGTTCGTATATACCATTTTATTTAAAAAAATTGCGGTTATAGAGATCAGCAACTTTTAATGTCACTGCATCAGAGCCGAGCGGAGCCGAGAGCGCAGTATCATCGGACCTCGGAGCGTAGAGTATCTACCCTCATTTTGATAAGAGCGCGACGGTTAGTAGATCCGGTCGTCGGAGCGCGGCGGCGGTCGAAAAAAAACGAATCCGGTTGTGAAGAGATATGAGATTAAGGTATTAGTATGATTAAGAATATATATATAAGTAGAATTAGATAATTAAATTAGTTTGAGAGTAGTTTAGAGGATTTCGTGAGAATAATGAGTAGATCTAGGAATTAGAGTTATTTGATCCATATTTTTTTATAATTGAAATTATTAGTAAGCAGTTAAAGTCATTAACTTTTAAAAATATATATATCACTAGAATTGTTAATGTCAAGACATTGTTTTTATAACTTGATACAACTCTTAAAATAAAATAGTATTGCAGTTGCACATTAATAAAAGCAATATTATTTTCTTAGTTGTTTTGCACGGAGCTTCATCATTTGAGATGCATAGTTTAATTTATCACGCTTTATCATTTTGTAGACAAAAAAGATGTCAGAAAAAAAATGAGCATAAAATATATGATCTACTAAAATTATATAATAACAATCTTGAATTCGTCGTTTAAACTAAGAAAATCTGAAATTTTCTTAAAATAGAGAAGCTTATAATTGTCAGACATGAAAAAAAGGGAGAATTAGAATCTTGGGCGTGCCACCTGAGGCTGTCGTGGCTTTCATTCGATCTCTCCAATCCATGTTAATTTTCAGGATGACAAATTTGAGATTTTTGTGCAATTGTGTTTACAGTTCATTACCAAATATCTCTGGTCTAATCAAGTGGTCTATTCAAATTTCAAAAGAACCGAACATAGGAAAATCTTATTTATTATTTATGTATTTTTATTTATAGTGGGAGACACGTAGCAGCCGTCATTTCTAATTGCACTAATGGTTCCACCCAGGGGCGGAGCCACGTACAATGAATTGAGCTCATTCATTTTCAATTCTTTTTATAATAATGTCTTATTTTAATATTGTTAAACTAAAATATTATAGATAGTGTGAAATTGACCTTCATTCGTAATAGAAAATTTTTATATCCTTAACCCCTATTCACGTTTAACTCCCATAGTCTGAAAATCTGACTCTGTCCCTAGTTCCACCTGATGCAGGTTTCTGTTGAGACCACAAATTAGTGCGATTTTATTAGTCTGTCTTTGATGAAACCATACAGTGCAATTCCATTAATTTTTTCTTTAAAAAAAAAAACAATCAATTCCTTTACCAAAAAACTGATTTTTTATTATTTTAATAAATCTGAGAGTAAGGTAGGAACCAACCAATTACCAAATCCACCGATCATTCCACTAATTTTTCCTTCTGCTTTCCAACTTTTTCCCTCCGAAGAAAAATAACATCGTTTGCATAAATTTTAAACAAAAATGTATTAACGGCTTCTTATTTCAGTATTCGCATGGTTTCTAAGCAGTGGGAAAAAAAGAAGTTCTCTTTTCTTTTTCTGCTTTTCTAAATCATGAAATTTAATCATTGTATTAGAGAAAATACATACCATATACTAAATAAGTATCGAGAATGAAATTTATACGAAAAAAAAAATCAACTAAAATTCATTGAAACACAAATTGAATGTAATCATTAAAGTTAAGAATCGTTTGATCTAAAATTTGCAATCAACATTAAAGTTTGTGTCATACTCGATAACTTAATCATGTTATTAAAATATCATTAATTCGTCGATCGATCTCATTTCCTACAAAACAACATTATCACATATGTTAGTGTCATGCTATTAAGTGTTAATCGGCAACGAACATTAATTTTACACCTGTAACACAATCAGACCTTCATGCGCATCTAAAATGGACCGGATGATTTTTGGACCGCTAGATTAGATATGCGGTTTGAATTTCAGAAAAAAAAACAAGAAGATTAGATATGCGGTATTTAAAATTTCTCTCCGACTTGTTCTGCGGTGTGGCTCACTTGGTGGGTTGCATACCGTGTGCTTCTAACAGCTTCACAGAGAAATTTTTTTTAGAAACCATAAATAAAAAAAAATTATTAAACCAACTTGATTGCTTTGATTTTTATAAAAAATCATAAGAACCGATATGTCATTTTGGTCTGAAGTGTTTTTTTTTTGGACCGAATTGTCATTTCAGTCCGAACCATTTTCACATATTTAAAAAAAAATAATGTAGCTGTTGAGGTAAAACTTGTCAAAATATCTTGGACCAAAATGACAATAACTGACATCTCGATTCTTATAATTTTTGTAAAAACTAAAATAATCAAATTGATTTGATAATTTTTTTTTATTTATGATTTCTAAAAAAAATTTCTTTCCAGAGACCCACCAACGATCTGCTCTAAATTTTGTAGTTCGGTTTGTTTTTAAAACTATTTGAGCGTCGACAAACCGAGCCAGATTGACTTTTCAAAATCATGCTTGGATGATTTTTTTTAGATCACAGAATGCGGCTTTTACACATGAAATTAAGTATTTACGAATGACGGTTTGTGAGGTAAATAATAAGTGAAGTTATGAGGTAAATGTGGTGTAGGAATAGTGAATTTGATTTGTAAATATATAGGTTATAAACTTTTTGTTTCAGTGATTAAACGGCTTAATATACCACTTAATAAAATAATTGCGGTTATAGAGGTCAGCAATTTTTAATGTTACATACTTCACTTGTAGGTAGGGCTGCAAACGAACCGAACCAAATCGAACTTACCTCCAGTTTGAGTTTGGTTTGAATTAATTTCGAACTAAATTTGGTTTGAATTAATTTCGAACGAACTCAATTTCGAATCAAATTTTTTACGAACTCAATTTCAAACTTTTACGAACTTTGTTACAACTTACGAGTTATGACTTATGGCTAGATCATAGTTTGAAATTACAACACTTCAATAAAAACTCAGGCATTCTGAATTCTAATTACACAGCACACCAAAGTTTATATCAAAGTTCATTACAAATACCAAAATTTATATCAAACACCAAATTTTAGTATAATCAATCAAAGTTCAGTACAATCACAATATCCAAAGTTTTCCAAATAGCCAACATGAGTAACATCACCAAAGTTTTCAAATATCCAAAGTATTCAAAGTACAATTTAAATATCAATAGAAGTACAAAACAATCAACAAAGTCTTAGAATTATTACAAACCCAATATTATCCTAAATAAAATATTAAAATTCATTATCAGCGGAAATCAACGGTTCACGTTTGAGTTAATTTCGAACTAAGTTTGGTTTGCGAACCTATTTCGAACGAACTAGGTCCAGTTTGAGTTTGGTTTGAATTAATTTTGAATGAACTCAATTTCGAATCGAATTTTTTACGAACTTTTTCAAATCAAACTCAAATCGAATTACGAACTATGAATTTTTTGTGCATTTTTTGTCCCGGGATTTCACATGGCAGCTGCTGCCGTGTTTAAAAAAAAAAAAAAGGGTGTCCCGGGATTCTTTAATAAAAAATAAATAAAATTTATTCGTTGCCATCCGGAGTACAATCAAATTAAAAAAAAAATATTATTAGAGAGTTCAAATACTTTTATTTTTTGTGCTTGCATCGTGCTTTTATTTTTTATTTTCTTTGTTATTTTGCACGGAGTGTAATCACTTGAGAAGTATGTTTTTATCAAGTTTTTGTCAATTGTAGTTTTGTACATAAAAAGGATGTCAGAAAAAAACTTGAGTATAAAATATTATCTACTTTAATAGTAAAATTATATAAGAAAAATCTTGAATTCATCTTTTAAACTAAGTAAAAAAAAATCTCCAAATAAAAAAGTTTATAATTGTCAGAGAAAAAAAACGAAACATAACAATGAGAATATTTAAAACAATGAAATATTATTTAATATATATTTTTTAACTTCTAAATTATTTGAATAAATAAAACAACTTAACACAGAGAAAAAGTGAAACAAAAAAACATTGTTCCTGCTGTTGCTGGAGTCTTGACAAGTGGTAAACAACTATTGCGTTTCTTCGTTTTCTTTTTGTCTAGAAAGTTCTAGGTTGAACTTTTGTGTAAAAAAAAAAAAACAAGTATCTACACCTGACGCGTGCCTTAATGTATTTCTTGATGAAGAGATACTTGATTTACGCCGTGATTTGTGAAGACAATGACTTTTGAGCTAATTAAGTAGAACATGAATTTGTTGATTGTGAATACTAATCATAATGTCAATTATCGGTGATTGAGTTATTGACATATTCTTTGTCTTTGTCAAGATATTTAATCGCATAATCAGTGATATCGTGCGTTTGCTCAAATGGATATGAGCTGCAATGAGGACCTTTTTTAACCTATTAGAAGTAGAGTACAACTAAGGTGTTTTTAACCTCACCAAACCTCTTTGTGAGCTTAACTCAAAAACCTATCGGATTGACTTCAAACAATACATCAAAACAGTTGAAACCGTTCTACTTCACGAGTGATACATTTACATGTCAAATTTATAATTTTTCGAACTAATTTAGTATAAAATCAAGCGGTCAAAAAATATTGAAAAATGAACTCATTAAAATTAACTTATAAATCATCTTTTTTTGACCGCTTGACTTCATAATAAATTAGTTCAAAATTTTAAAAATTTGACATGTAAACGCATCACTCATGAAGTAGATCGATTTTCAACGGTTTGAATGCGTCGTTTGAAATCAATCCAATTGATTTTTGAATTAAACTCACAAAAATGCTTGGTGAGCTTAAGAACACCTTAGTTCTACTCATAGAGAGGAGTGTAAGATAATTATTACAAAAGACTAAAATGGGCATGTGTTGATCATGATTATTTTTTTTTCATTTGCAGACAATTAAATTTGTGATTGTATTACAACATTAAAGAATCCATGCAGTTTCAAATATTTATTCTTCCATAATTTTGAGAATTTTTTTTCTGTCCATTTTATAGGGTGTAGGAAATTATCCAGACATTTTCATAAACTGATAATTACACAGTGAACATATATAGAGACAGATTTGCAAATGGTGGAAAATGTAAATTGTTCAAGTGATTAGTAGAAGATGTAACTTGTTCAAGTGAGATTTATGATGTGCGGATTATACCAAGCAAGGGTTTTGAAATCAATAGCAAACAGTTCTTTTGCCAAATTTTAAAAATAAACTAAGTGCAAAACCTTTCGCTGCTTCGGCTTGTAATATTACTCAATTTTAAATTACAATAATTATTTTATTGTAACTAAGTATCGTGTAGTTGTTCATTTAATATGATATTATTGTTCTAGAGTTTGGAAGAAAATAAGTTTATTTTTGTAATATATTTTTTTAATCGTAATTTTTTTTAGTAATGTAGTTTTTTTTTCTGTACATTTTATGCGAGGAAAAAAAGGCTTGTTTGAAATGCATAAAAATTTGTAGATAGCAAATAAGTTAAATTCTCAACAACTTATTTATAACATAGTTGAAAGATTTAATAATATACAACCATTCCATCAGTATAAAAAAATAAACTTATTTTTTCTCATGTTAAAAGTCAAATCTAAGAATTAATATATATATTTTTTTTCAATTTTAAAAATGAATGAATGTATAGTGAGCACGTTGTAGAAGTCATACATGCCACAAAAGAATTTGTATCACTTACAGTTATTATAAAGAAAGCAATTGTTGCTTGTATTTTTTTTTTCTTGACTTCCATTTTTTTTTTCTTTTTCTTCAAGCGATTTGGTCATCTACAAAAAGTATTAAGTTAAATAGCTTTCAATTGAAAATATTGATAGAATTAAAATATAAACGCAATTGACATATGTACCCTCCTTATGCTATGTTTTGGCATTATTATTTTAAATTTTTTATTACAAAGTTTATTTTTATATAGGTGTATATATACTTAATTATTTTTATGTAGCAAGACGGACACAATGCTTTTTGAGTGAGGCTACGGTGCTATGCATAGCACGGATTGAGCCGTGCTACGGCTCAATATTTGAGTTTTCAAAATCCTAACGGTCGATCTGAACCGTTCAACATGATTATAAAATGAATATGTACTTGCAAACCAAATTTTACATTTTTTCGAATTTTTTTACTATTTTTTTAGATAGGTAGAAAATCACTGTTTTTGGATGGTCCAGAATTTTCAGATCAAGTGATTTTCTACCTATCTAAAAAAATAGTAAAAAAATTCAAAAAAATGTAAAATTTAGTTTGCAAGTACATATTCATTTTATAATCATGTTGAATGGTTCGGATCGACCGTTAGAATTTTGAAAACTCAAATATTGAGCCGTAGCACGGACCAAACCGTGCTATGCATAGTACCGTAGCACGGACCAAACCGTAGCCTCGAGCCCTCGACCGTGCTAATCAATCTCCCTCTGTTATAATTGTCACTGACGTTGGGGCTCTAATGTCCGCATTTACTGGAATTCATATCACCTGAGTTAGCTCAAATTTTGTATTTAGATCCGGACCGTCCAATCTGCTATTGCAGGAATATTAAAGAGTACGGATTCTGATCGGACAGTCCGAATGTAAACTCAAAATTTGAGTCACTGCATTGAACCATGACCCCATTTTACTGTGGGTTCTATAGATATTAAAATTCCGGGGTCCGCTTGTCAGCGACTTTATAATAGCACATGCCCCACAGCGAACCCACGGTCGAGTCCAGATCCTCTGAGTTACTTTATCGTTTATTTTAAATTATGACCGTCCGATAAGAATTCGGGCCAGTCCAACCCAAACCTGTAATGCTAATATATAACGAACGGATCGGATTCAATCTCATGCGGTGAGGTACCTTAGGTAAAATAAGGCAGACGCGACGTATCGAGTTGATCAGTCACCGTCGCTGAGACGCTGATAGCTGAGGGGAAAGAGGAAAATGGAAAATGCATATTTTCTTAGGAATTTTGAAAATGAAAGAGAGTAGATCTTGAGTGAAAGTCGATTTTCGCTGTCACGAAGGAGCAATCTAACCAAAATGGAGAGAAAAGGAGCTTTGGTCGAGTGGCTGAGTGACTCTCTCTGGGCCTCCGTATCCCCTCGCCGCAACGGAGGCGGCGCCACTGCACCCTCCTCTTGCTCACCTCCGTCGTCTCCGTCTCAGACGGAGTCGGAGATCTCCAGACAGTCCCTCCTTTTTGTTCAGGTATCGTCATTATCTCTTAACCCACAGTCCCACAGCAGCTGGTTTGATTTAATTTGAGGCTTCAAGGTTAAAAAAAATTAATGGTAAATCAATTACTGGTAGTTCTTATGTGAACTCAACTATTGGAAGTGTCTCTGATGTCTCTATTAAAGTTAAATGCCTCTCTGTGCATGGTTCTTTTCTTGATTCAGTCCTTTTTTTGTGTTGTTCAGCTATCAAAGGAAGTGGTAGATCTTGATGAGTTGCGTAAGTTGGCTTCTGAGGGAATTCCAGATGTAGCAGACATTCGATCTACTGTATGGAAGGTACCGCATCAAGTCACTGTTTTGAATTTCTTTTAAGTCTGGTCAGGAGAATTAGTATGGTATCCAAACTGACATTTATATTTTTGGGCTCCTTGACACCTAGTTTCATAAACAAAGGAAAATTGTAGCTATGCTAGATTCGAATCGAAGCTCAATTTTGGTTATTGTGCAGTTGATGACAACAATATCATCAGGTTATTGTTAATCACAATTGCACAATTTTAGGGATAACTCAGTCTGTAATTTGGAGCTAAATTGCAAAATTGAGGAAGCTGTTGCAAAAGGCAACATGTTATTATTCTGTACAGAATAGGTATATATGTTCGAAAAAAAAATTTGTTTTCTTGCCACTGAGTGTACCTGGAAGATATTTACAAGGCTCAATGATATGCGAATCTAAATTTATATGAGGAAATAAGGATTGATACTTCTGCTGATATCTTGCAGCTCCTTTTGGGATATTTACCTATGGATCGGCATTCTTGGAGAGAGGAATTAGAGAAGAGACGAGCACAATACATGGCATTTAAAAATGAGTTTTTGTTGGAAAATATGGTATGTTTTTGCAACAAGTCATACCTTGGACTATTGGTACTGAAAAATTGTTCTTGTACTGTCAATGCATATTTTTACCCAGTTATAAAGCATTATTTTTTTGCTAGACGGAAGTTTCTAGAAGGGTAGAAGAAGCAAGTAAAAATATGGCTGAAATACTAATAAATAAAAGCAGTGAACCTCTTGAAAGATCAAACATTGCACCTGGGGAACACCCTTTGAGCCAAAAGCAGTCAAGCATTTGGAATCAGTTCTTCCAGGTACTCTTTTCTTTTTCATGAGAACTGTAAGGGTGTTGTGTGAAGATCATTTAGTCTAACATAGTTGGTAGGTTATGTCAAGTTGTTAATCTTTTTAGTGAGGAGTTGCGAATAAATTAGGTGTATACGGTAAATTTGATCTTAATTAGTTTAGCATATATTACATTTATTGCTGATTTGTTGTAGAAAATAAGATTGATCATTGAATTAGTAGATATTTTAAATATCAGCAGGGTTTTCATACCTCTGAAAGTTGCGTATCTTTCTGCTACTACCAAATTGTGTTTTTGTTGGAGGTTGACATTATGTCCTTTCCTTTAAGACACTTTCAGTAAATGAGGATTGCCAGTAGTATGAGATCTTATTTTCTGATGCTTTTTCGGTAAATATAACTTATGTTTTGAAATCATCGGCCTTTATGCAGAAATTTGCGATTCCCTAGTACTCTGAGTTTTTAGAAATATTTGGCTCATGCTTACATGTGCATTGTGCTTTGTATGATTAACATTTAACTATGTTGTTTATGAAATATAGTTTATTTGGGTCATAGTCAGTGGTTATTTCTTAAATTTGTAAGTGAATGATTCAAATGTTGAATTGGTTATTGAAAAATGATAATATGGGAGATATGGCAGCAAAAATGCAGATAATAAACAGTAATAATGTAAGATTTTGTTAACTAAATCATGCAAATTGACAGATACGTATTGTTTATAAACTAATTTTATTATGTTATTTTCTTGCTGTTAAATAAAACTCAATTGTGGAAAGTATAATGCTAATTCAGAGCATAAGTTTGTCACTATAGATTCAGCTTGATTAGATGAATAGCCAAATTTATTTGAAAACATTATGGGCTAATGGCATATTACCACCTTTTAATTGATTTTGGTAATGCAATATCTCTACAAGTGTGTTGGGTAATAGACTACACTTATTTGTGGAAGGATTCAGAGATGATAGAGCAGATTGATCGGGATGTGAAAAGAACCCATCCTGACATGAATTTTTTCTGTGGGGACTCCTCTCTTGCAATGTCCAATCAGGTAAACCTCAATCTCTACTTAATGCTGGGTAATTTTTGTTTTAACAAAGAGAAACCTGAAATCATTTTTTATACAACATCCCCTGCAAGTATTGAATGTACCACTCTGGCACATGAAATTATTTGTATGTCTTCTTGTTTTTTTTTTCAAAAATAATCCTTTCATCCCCTTCTCCCTTGTTTATGTGGAGAGACAGAAGGACAAAGTAGGGTTATCCAGTTACTTAAAACTACTGTCCTTTCATGTATCCATAAACTACTGGTGCCTATGCTATTAAAGTGTGCTTGTTATTTCTTGCTGTGTTTGGTTTCCAAAGGATAACTTCAATTGCTCCAATATTTCCTTTGTAATTTTGGAGCAATCACTATTCAATCATTTATTTTAGTACATTTTGATTCTATATCATAGTGTACCAATACCAGCAGTGAGCTGTGATTTCATCTGACTTGCTGAAATTGCTGTCCTTAGTGTTCATTGGTATTGCTACTTAACACATGAAATGACTTCCTGCTTCTGTTTTATTTTACTTTTTTTATAGGACTCACTGAGGAATGTACTGATCATCTTTGCAAAACTAAATTCTGGTTTAAGATATGTTCAAGGGATGAATGAGATTCTGGCCCCGCTTTTTTATGTTTTCAGGAGTGATCCAGATGTTACAAATGCAGTATGTAATTATCATTCTTAAATTTATTTCTACTTTTCAGTCTGTAGTTTGTGTCTTAAGATGCAAATTTCTATATCCGTAATAACATTTACATTTCTAAACTGCCAGGGTTGTTGGCATCATTTGAAAAAAAAACACCCATTGTTTAAACTGAGCAGAACTTCAACCAACATTATCTTATGATACTACAATTTGAGTACTGCTCATTAAAAATCGAAAATGTTACCTCAAGAGGGGCAAGATGGTTTTGTAACCAGCACATCCAAAATAGTGAACTAAAATCCAATTAAATTAGTGATAATTTGATTTAAGTTAATTTGGGTTCGGTGAATGACAAAATGAGGCCCTTTTAAGGTAAGGGGCAAAATTGTCAACTGTGGCGTATACATTTTTCACCAGAATAATATAAAAGTTGACAGTGTTACTGTACACAAGGTCATTGTTAGTCAAGTACAGAAAAATTATTTGTAAATCCGATACAATTCTTTGTGTAATTTGCAAAAACTTTTTCTGTTCTCTATCAATACTATTATTTATGTGGTCCCAACCAGACCTTAATAGTAAGTTGGCATAACATTTTGTACGGTTATTTCTGATGTGGATGTTACAATTTTTAAGGACCCTTATTGGTTCATTTTAAACTAGGGAGAAAAAGAAAGTCACTTGACACAGAAAAAGGACCACTTTTATATTATAAAATATCTTGCATTGTCATCATGAACATTAATCTTCAAGGTTCTAGGACCAGTAGTTGAAATGGTTTTCCAATATTTGTATGCATTTCAACAGGCCTGGGCTGAAGCTGATTCATTCTTTTGCTTTGTGGAATTGCTGAGTGGATTTAGAGACCACTTTTGTCAGAAGTTGGACAACAGTGCAGTCGGTATAATATCTACATTGAATAAATTATCTCAGCTTCTCAAATTACATGACCCCGAGGTGTGGCACCATTTGGAGGTTAAAACTGAGGTTTGTGTACCCAGAAATTTTTTATTTTCATTGTATATGCGCCATATGTGTGGGTTTATATGGGTTGCGGAGATGAATTAGGGATGGTTGAGGGTTTGTTGCTGAATAACGATAAAAAAGGGTAAATTTCAAAACCAGCATGAAATATGTTTAAAGATTAGGGGAAACTAACAAATCAAATGTTTTGTTGTAGGTTAATCCTCAGTTCTATGCATTTAGATGGATAACGTTGCTTCTGACCCATGAATTCAACTTGGCTGATACGCTTCACATTTGGGATGTCCTTCTAAGTGATCCCCAGGGGCCTCAGGTATAGGTTACTGATTATTGTTTTGGCACTCTCTATGGGTGCTTTTCCTATTAGGCCATTAAGCATCAGTCTGAGGACCTTCATTATTAATTTTCTTTTTGTGTTCTTTTAAAATGCACCGTGCCAGCAATGGAGCTCAAAAACCTGCCAAGACTGGTAGTAGACTAGTAGTTACCGGGCAAACAAGGATCCATTCAGGAATTCACTTGTGGTAGCTCACTGATAGTTTAGGGTCTTTTTGCCAAGTGTGCCTAGTTTGGAGACAAAGTAGCTACTGTATGACTGCTTTAGCTAATTTTCTCCAATATCTTTTACAATAACAACCGATTAACTGGGTATTGATCTGACAACTTCTTTCTCTCTGTTTTTTTTTTAGGTTAATTAACTGGATTGACTATACATTTGTAGTAGCCATTTGGTTATACTATGTTTTAGCGAATAATAGTTGGGATCCTTGTTTTTAACATGTTTCTTAATTTGTTGACTGAATATTCGGGCCTTTTGTGCAGGAAACTTTACTGAGAGTGTGTTGTGCAATGGTGATCCTTGCAAGGAAGCGCATCTTGTCAGGAGATTTTACTTCAAATGTAAAATTACTACAGAATTACCCTCCAACAAACATCAGTCACCTCCTTTATGTTGCTAACAAGTTGCGGGTATAACTGTCGGTCTAGTTTATTATTTGTCTTTCTGTGACATTCTGATCTTGCTTTCTTTTCTTTCTTTTATAATTATTATAGTCCATAGGCACTTAAATGTATCTTGCATCTGTTTAGCTATTCTTGCGAGCATGAAATATATTGCACTTGTTCGAGATATTTGTCAGATCAGGAAGTTCTGTTTAATAACAGCACAATTGTCCCTTCTCGAAACAACGACAGTTGACACTTCTCTTCGAATCTCCTTGCATGTGCTAGTAGCTTCATAGCTTTACCCCCAAACCTACATTTTTTTAATAAAAAAACAATATACTTGATTGATCCTCTACATTTGTGCATTTGTCATTTGTGTGTTTGTTAAGCTTGGCTTCACTGAATTCTGTGTTCTGATGGGATGCCAGATTTTTAAATAAAACGAAATATTCGGTGCTCGGTAGGATGGGACGTTATGATAAGAATTGAAAAAAAAATTGGGTTAATTTTCTATTTAACCTCAAAGACTTCTTCAGTTTTTTATTTATCCCTACACTCATGGTTATATTTAGTATATCCCTCAACTCTCTTTACATTTTTCCATTTACTCCGTATAGTTAAAAATCTACAGTCAAATTTTGTTGAGAAATAGAATTTAGAATCTCAGATTAATTATCATCATAGATTTAGAATTAAAGGGCTAGAATTAAATCAAGGAGTTAAAGGGGTCTCCTTGCATATAGTCAACAATAGGTACACTGTACATAGGTACCAACGGTACAGTAACGGTAACTTAGATAACTTGTAATATATATATAGCGATCAACACAGTGAAAAGCAGAATTAATAAAAATTTCATTTTCATAATATTTGATCTCCCCAGAAATACAAAAATCAACATGGTATCAGAGCGTCAATCTCTGTGACCGAAAAAATCTCACAAATACTTTACCAGTAAAACTGGTACAGCAACAAGCAAAATCAAAACCCATAAAACCGAAGTCTAGCACAACAAGCAATGACTTCCGAGGGGCAGCACTCTAGAGAAGCTACCAATATCTCAAAACTCACCAATTCATTACTCAATGGCCAAAACTATCTCTCATGGGCAAGGTCTGCAAAATTGTCTCTCAGTGGAAGAGGGGTTTTAGATTTCATCACAGGAGAGCCAAAAAAACCCGTACCAGAAAAGGCCGAAGCAACTGAGACCGAGAAAAAGGCAGCCAAACAGTGGCAATCCAAAAATGACAGAGTCATGACATGGCTCATGCAATCCATGGAGCCAGGAATTTCAGACCTATTCCTCAGCCATGAAACAACATTCGAATTGTGGGAAGGTATTAAAACCATGTATGGCCGACAAAACAATTATTCCCACATCTATCGAATAAAACAAGAAATTCAACAAGAACAGCAAAGGTCAAGGAGTAACACAGAGTACCTGGCTGAATCTATTTTACATGTTTTATTTCTGTGCCCGTACGCGGTAACAGTATGGTACCATGTGGGCATCATGCTAAATCGTCCCATATTTCAAGTTGCACAATCCGTCCATCAGATTTGGGAAACCTCCTGGACTAAGGTAATGCTGCAGGGAGGGAAATCGAGACAAGAGTGGTGTACTAGGTTTGTTTGTGTTACCTGGCATATATGGAAACAGCGCAACATGGTAATTTTTCAGAATTCGAGAATGGAGCCGAAGATCGTAGCTGCCAGAGCGGTAGAAGAAATGGTGCTGTGGTTCCAAAACTGCTGAACTAAACTGAGGCATCCCCTACGTGCATGGCACTGTTCTTTTGCATGAGGGACGGGTCTAGTTGGTTTTTTTAAACATTTAAATTATTACTTACCCTACTGATTCGCTGTAAAAAGACTTTTTATTTCTATCAAAAACCTTGGCAGCTTCTGCCGAGACATAAAAAAAAAACACAGAGTACCTGGGGGCTCTTAAAAAAAATAGCATGAACTTCGAGTTTATCGACCAACCATAACAGACCCGATAGCAATACAGAGGGAAGAAGAAGACAAAATCTTCCAATACCTTGCAGGTCTCAACCCGAGTTATGAAGCCATGAAGTCACAACTCCTCTTAACGACCACTCTTCCCTCTTTTGCCCAAATCACTACCATGGTGGAGCAAGAAGAAAGCCGGCGGCTTGCTGACGAAAACCGAAATTCCGACTTGGACTCAAACCCGGAATCGAACTCAGGCTTGGACTCGGTACGGGTTAATTGTTCTTCAATCTTCTTGAATGGCTAAGCACAAGTATCAAGAAGGGGTCCCACTAGTTCATCATTTCCTATGATGATTAATTATGATTTTTAAATTATGTTGTGTTTTCTATGAGACTTTATTATGTTACTATTTTCTAGGTTTGACTATTTATATTTTCTATGTCATTTTTAATTATGTTAGAGTTTCCAAGAGTTGGTTAGAATTTCTAAGTTCATTATGTGGTGTTAGTTTCTAAGTTGGACTTTTAGTTTTTCTAAGTTATTTATTATAATATATGTATTATAAGAAGAGATGGCATGTCATCTTTTTCTTTAGACTTTGATTAATATATGAAATGTTTTCTTATCTTCCCTCTCTTGTGATTTCTCTCTTCTTTGTCTAAATTCTCTTCCCAAATTGTTCAATATCTCACTAAACCAAACAAAACCTGTACACGCGGAGTAGAGTTTGGGACGTGCCGTCGTCAAGTGGTATCAGAGCAACTTATCCCTCCTCCTACAAAATTGTTTCTAATTCCACTAAACCATTTCAAAACCCGTCACTAGCGGAGTTGAGATTTGGGGACCGAGTTTGGCATCACTTGCTATGGGTGGTCCACAAGCTGGTGGCAACGAGGGACACGAAACCCATAGCTTCGCCACCCAAAACCCCAATTTCGGAAAAAACCATAATTTCCAAAATCCCTCAAATCGACCGAATGTTAAGCGGGTTGTGTGCTCTCACTGCAAAAAGGAGGGTCACCAAGCCGAGAAGTGCTATTTTCTTCACCCCTATGTCCGTCCAAAATGGTGGGATTCAAAGCCGAGAGGGGGAGCGGCCGACTGGAACGAAAATAAGAAAAGAGAGAAAGAAAGAGAGCCGCTCGGTGGTCTCTCTGCTCAAACCGGGTTTAGTGTTTCAAATAACCTAATCGGTTCAAATGAACCAAAATTCAACTCAAACGGGTCTTGTGGGTCAGACGCCGGCGGGTCAAGCGGGTCAGATCCGATGCAACAGCTATTTGAGCAATTCTCTGTCTGGATGATCAAGAAAAATTCAAACAACACTTGTGGTATTGTTTCTCACTCAAACAATTTAAATTTATATAACCAAATAATTATAGATAGCGGAGCTACTGATCATATGTTCAGAAATAAAAAACATTTTACCAATAGTCATGACCAAAAGCAATCAATATGTATTAGTAGCTAACGGTATGAAAGCACAAATAGATGGTATAGGTGAAATTAATGTGTGTAACAAGAAAATTAATAACGTTTTATATCTAAAAAATTTTCCTATAAATTTACTTTTGGTAAAAAAATTAACTCATGATTTTAATTGTAATGCAACATTCTCTTGCAAAAATGTTATCTTTCAGGACTAGAAAACCGGAAGGAAAATTGGGGAAGGTTTCCTTGAAAATGGACATTACCTTTTGAATTTACAAGAATCAAATTTTTGTACTTCCGCAAAATCCATTAATCACGATGTTTGGCACAAGAGGCTTGGGCATCCGTCCGATAAGATCTTAAATAGTGCACTAGATTTTTCTTTTCAAAATTGTATTAATTATGATATATGCAAGTTGGCAAAACAAACAAAGCTTTCTTTTTCTCAATCAAATAGCAAAAGTGAAGCATTATTTGATTTGGTCCACTCCGATGTATGGGGTCCGGCCCCAATTAATTCTTATAATGGATTTAAATATTTTGTTATATTCATTGATGATTTTTCTAGAGCTACTTGGTTATATTTACTAAAATCAAAAGATGAGATTTTTAATTGCTTTCAAGAATTTCTATGTCTCATAGAAAATCAATTTGATGCAAAACTTAAAATTTTTAGATCGGATAACGGAACGGAATTTGTGAACAAAAATTTTACTGCTTTTTTTAATAAAAAAGGAATTATACATCAAACAACTTGCATAAACACTCCCGAACAAAACGGGGCGTCGGAAAGAAAAAATAGACATTTATTAGAAATGACTCGTGTATTATTATTTCAAAATAATGTTCCAAAAAAATTTTGGTCGGATGCCATCCTTTGCGCTACTCATTTAATACATAGATTGCCAAGTGTTATTTTGAAAAATAAAAGTCCAATGGAAATCCTTTACCAACGGAAAATTAATCTTGATTATTTAAGAGTATTTGGTTGTGTATGCTTTGTAAAAATTAAAAGAAAAGATAAATTTGACTATATGTCAACAAAAACTATTTTTTTAGGGTACTCCTCATATAAAAAAGAATATAAATGTTATGACCCTATTACAAAAGAATTATTTACTTTTAGGGATGTTATATTTTGTGAAGACAAGCCATATTTCAAAGAAATGGAAATGGGTGAAACACCACATACAAATGAACAAATAAATTCTATAATACCTCGGATAGATGATCAAGTATTTACACAAGATGCTAACCATGAGGTTGAGACAAATAATTTAGAAGAGGAAATAGACAACCTTGACACTAATGACAATGAAAGAGAAGAAAATTTAGAAGTTGTCCATAATAACACATTTACCATCTACTAGACTTAGAGATTTTGTGACTTATACCGTTCAATATCCAATACAACAATTCATATCATATAAAAATATTTCTTCCTCTTACAATGCATTTCTTACCTCCATTGAAAAAGAACTAGAGCCTAATAATTACCAAGAAGCCGTAACCAATCCGGTATGGTGTAATGCCATGAAAGAAGAGCTAAAGGCTCTTGAAAAAAATGAAACATGGGTAATTGTACAATTACAAAAAAACAAAAAATCCGTTGGTTGCAAATGGGTATATAAAACCAAATATAATAGTGATGGTACCATAGAACGGTACAAAGCAAGATTGGTGGCCAAAGGGTATACTCAAACATATGGAATAGATTATAATGAAACTTTTGTCCCGGTAGCAAAAATGAATACCGTTAGAATTTTATTTTCTATTGCGGTAAATAATCATTGGGATTTATACCAAATGAATGTAAAAAACGCCTTTCTTCAAGGAACACTTAAAGAAGAGGTATATATGAACCTACCACCCGGTCATAAATTGGACAACAATTCTAATCTAGTTTGTAGGTTAAATAAATCAATCTATAGATTGAAGCAATCTCCACGAGCATGGTATGGAAAACTTAGCTCTTATTTAAATTCTTGCAATTTTAAAATTAGTAATGCCGATCATTCCTTGTTTACCAAAAAGATGGAAAAAATATAACCCTTGTACTTATGTAGATGATATTATAGTTACCGGAAATAACATAGAAGAAATTAAGAAAATTAAAAGTCAATTAAAAGAAAAATTTAACATCAAAGACCTCGGATATTTGAAATATTTCCTAGAAATAGAGGTAGCATATTCAAAACTAGGACTTTTTATTTCTCAAAGAAAATATACTCTAGACTTTTTGAAGGAAACCGGTAAATTAGGTTGCAAACCGGCCTCCACTCCAATTGATAACAAATGTAAATTAAATAGTGAGGATGGTGAACCATTAAAAGACATAAATCAATTTCAAAGGCTAGTCGGAAAATTAATTTACCTAACGGTTACCCATCCGGATATTTACTTTTCCGTAAGCCAAATTAGTAAGTTCATGCACTCACCAAGAACTCCACACTTAGAGGCCATAAATAGAATTTTGAGATATTTAAAGAAAAGTCCCGGGAAAGAAATTTGGATGAAGAATAATAGTTCTAATGCAATATGTGGCTATTCCGATGCAGATTGGGCCGGTAGCTTTGATAGAAAATCCACCACCGGTTTTGCACATTTGTAGGCGGAAATTTAGTCACATGAAAAAGTAAGAAACTAAGTGTCGTGGAACGATCTAGCGCGGAGGCGGAGTATCGAGCCATGGCATCAACCGCAAGTGAACTAACGTGGATCAAACAATTACTCAACGACATAGGCATTACAAGTGATCAACCAATGAAGATGTATTGTGATAATAACTCCGCACGGCATATCGCATTGAATCCGGTATTTCACGAGCGAACCAAACATATAGAAGTGAATTGTCACTTCATTAGAGAAAAAATTCAAGCAAAGGAAATAGAAACACCATACGTTAGAAGTGAAGATTAACTAGCGGATGTTTTCACAAAAGGCTTGGACCCGAGACCATTTGAGAACATTTCAAGCAAGCTAGGATTGTACGATATATACATTCCAAGCTTGAGGGGGAGTGTTGAGAAATAAAATCTAGGATCTCAGATTAATTATCATCATAGATTTAGAGTTAGAGAGCTAGGATTAAATCAAGAAGTTAAAGGGGTCTCCTTGCATATAGTCAACAATAGGTACGCTGTACATAGGTACCAACGGTACAGTAACGGTAACTTAGATAACTTGTAATATATATATAGCGATCAACACAGTGAAAACCAGAATCAATAGAAATTTCATTTTCATAATATTTGCTCTCCTCATAAATACAAAAATCAACAAATTTTGTCAGAATTTTTATTTTCCCATTATACCCTTCTCTTTTATCTTATCTTTTTATACTGACAAGCTTATAAACGCCCACTGAATCATGTCGGTGGTCAGCTTCAGGATTTGAAAAAGTAAAGTTCATGATGAATTATCTTGGTTAGTGTCGTGTGCTTGCTTTGTCATTTCTTTTCTGAGTTATATTCTCGTGAGTAACTAGTATCTGTCAGGTGTTGGGTGTGATGCCAAAGTGGCTTACCAGTTCCACACCATGAGAGAAGAAAGGCCTGAGTTGTTATACCATCGGGTAATGTGGATTTTTATTTCCACCTCAAGTTAGCCACTGTTACTTGTGTAAGTGTGCTGGTAAAAAATGTTCTATTGAATTTCTAAGTAATAGATTCACTGACACAAACAATTAGATGAATAAACCAATTCTCTTATTGTTTCAAAATTAGCAGTTAATGAATGAACTATCTATGCAAAAGAGAGTGCTAAGGAATGTACCAGTTCAACCAAGGAGTAATACGCAGTCATATTTCTCATAGGCATTTCATCAAGCATGTACCAGAAAACATGTGTGTGTCTGTGTCTCTGCATGCACATACTCGTGCATGTGATTTTGGCTTCATCTTTATACATATATCATTAAAAGAACAAAAGAAAAATGTTTATTGGATGTATCTTTGATTAGATTGCTACCAATAACTTCTCATTGAATGAAAAGTAGCTCATTATCTTGTCAGCACCAAACGGTGCATCCGGAAGGCTACAATATGTAAAACTTTTTACTTGGTCAGGGAAATTAGATAGAAACTTAAATGGGTTCTTAAATAGCTCCAAGCTTAATAATATACTCCTCTCTCCTTATCGCCCTTCTTCTTTTACATAATTCAAAACAACATAGAGGAGATATGCCAAACTGCTGTGCGACACTCTCTAGTTGGAACTTTATACACTTTGGGCTGTCCATCACAAACTTCAATGCTGAGAGCGAATTAAATTTTTTTCCCCATTTTATACCCCCTTCGTGGTTTTTTTTTCAACAGTTTATTTACCCTGAAAATAGTGAAAATTAATAGATTCAAATGTGGATGTACGATTATGAATCCGGTATCAAACCCAAACGCTCCCTTTATTCTCTGATTCAACTCTCATAGCCCTCTTTAATTTTTTGAAATCTGGCTTTGAAAATAACAATAACCACTTAACCAGGCAAGCAGAGTAACTACTATTCTTTCTCGTTGCCTTCGTTGCCTTTCTCGCAGATACCAACAAAAAGCATCTTTTTCACATTGCACTTGAAATCTCGTATTTCATCCACTAATCTATGTGCACATTGCACTGGAGAGAGAGGTTGCACAACAATTTAGCCTTTCTCCTCTCTTTGTTGCTGTAGCATTTTCTTAATCTGTCAAAGAATCAACATAAAAGAGAAGGGTATAATGGGAAAATATTTTTTTTGACAAGATTTAACTATAGATTTTTAAATATGTGGGTAAATAGAAAAAAGTAAAAAAAGTTAAGGGATAAATTAAATATAATAAAGAGCATAAGGGTAAATAAGAAATTGAAGAAATCTCTGAGAGTATATGAAAAATTAACCCAAAAAATTTAGGAGTCGAAGGGGAGACTCAAAAGCTAGGTCTATTTTTGTAAAATAAATTACCAACTTGAGTTGGTAAATCAAAATTTTCAGAACATTATTTTGGAGCACTATATTACAACGAGCAGATTTAGAAATTAGAATATCAGGTTAGAAGGTGTTTGGGCCTTTGTAGGCTTGATCTACGCAGAGAAAAGGGCCTCTTAGTCTTAAGACTAGTTTGGCAATTGCCCGTGAAATAATGGAATAGCGTGCTTTCTACTTTCTAGTTGACAGTGGTTGTCAAACGCAGATTAGAGGATTAAGAACAGGAGCGGATCCAGGATTTTCGTCAGGAGGGGCAAAAAAATATCGAATCGGGTTTAAATCCATTAACTAATTGGGTACTCGACAAAAAATAAGCTTTAGCTTATACTTTCCAATGCTTTGACTTGTAATTTCTAATGCTCTGACTTATAATTTTAATTACCAATAAAAATTCAACAGATTTATTTCAATTTCAACCCTAAATTTAACTCGAATTACAAATTAAACGTCCAGAGGGGGGCAAAAAAAATTTCCAGGGGGCAGAGTCGATCGAAACCGATAAATCTCCACTAAAACTCAAAATCCAGGGAGGGGCAGCTGCCCCCCGGAATACACTGGGTCCGCCCCTGATTAAGAGTAGATTAATTTATTATCCAACGCATGGCTGGAATAGTGAATTAGGAGTACGTAAAATAGTGATTCTTATTTTTTATGTTATTTATTTATGGTCATCGTAACCACCATCATTGTTTTGTTGCTGCTGCTATTATTCTGTATTATATCAGCATCATTATTTTAATTATGAGTATTATTATTACTGCTACCATTAAGTTCATATATATATATATATATATATTGGCAAGTCACAGATGCTTGATATTAAATTCACAAAATATAAACATTATGTTAACACACATACGTTATAGCTTGACATATACATATCATGATTTATAGGTTACAAATAATTGGAAGTTGATATGAGTACCCGCACTGTACCCGCACCTAAACTGCCATAACTGCTTGTGAGGACCACAACCGTTCCAAAACTGTAATTTTGTTTTACAAATATTAATAGTACATTGTGAAGTATATAACTCAAACATGACAAGTATTTATATTACAATGAACTACATATATGATATATGAATTTTCCTAAAATAATTGTATCCGCACCTTTTCTTGAAAAGTCCTCGCGTCATACCCGCATTAGGGGACCACTCAAACGGCATGTGGGGACCATTAAAAATTGTCAACAAAAAATGTTGACTGCTAATGTTGACCAAAAAATGTTTACTACAAATGTTGACCAAAAAATGTTGACTTAGCTTATGTGCGGGTAATACAGTATTTATATCTATATGCTTGTGGTATTTATACTTACGAAATAAAGTATTTATAACTATAAGGGTGTGGTATTTATACTTACGAAATAAAATATTTATATTTATATTATGTTGGATGAATAACAATCTTAAAAAAATGTTTATATCTACACATTTATAACAAACAAAAAACTTCATATATCAATTATCTTAGACAAATTCATATCAATTAAAACTCTAAAATTACCACATAACAGTTAACTTGACAATTACCAAAAACATATCAATTAGCAACATATCACTTCCAACATACATGTTCTACACTACATAACATTCATCACACAAACATATCAGTTATTACACAAAATTATCACAAACAATTTCACACCCAAATTAAGACAAACAGTTTCATACCTAAATTAATAACAGTTCCTAACCCAAATTAATAACATTTCCAACCTGAAATTAACCAAATTTATAACAGTTCCAAACCCAAATTAAGACAATTCATTTCTATTATGCACCAATTTGCAATCATTCTTATCATGGATAAGAAAATTAGATGCTAAGCTATGACGCTTCTTCCTGATAAGATCCTACAATACAAAAAATAACATTAGTTCCCACATCATCACTTATTGCTTCATTTGCACGATGCAAATCTTCATAGAAACGATACAAATTCACCTCATCCAATGCATCACCATTATATTGTATGCATAAATCATCTCCAAAAGACTCATTTAGATCAATATCCATCACAATATTGAACAATAAAATGCAAAGTATTATCATTTTAACATTTTACATATCACATATGCAAAATATTCATATATGTTATAATTAATAAATATACATGCAATCAAGTATTGACATAAATGTATCTAAGTATTAATACCTGTAATACCAAAATGTACATGACTATTATGTCAAGTATTAACACTAAAAATGAGAAGTATTTATATTTGCCAATACATACACATACAACCACATATAACGAAAAGGCTAGTGCATACATCTATAAAACAAAAAATGTAGACCTACACAAAAATAAATATATTACCTGAAAAAAAGATTACTAGATATGAATTGATCTAATGCCTACAAAAAGAAGTATTAACACAGATATAAGGATGTATTAATATCTGTAAAAATAAAATTTTATATTTACACATCACAAACAGATATATTCTCCTACTTATACATCTATAAAGCAAAATATCTACACCTATAAAAGATGAATATATTACCAAAAAGAAGATCACCAGAACTGAATTGATCTAAGGCCTATAAAAAGAAGTATTAACAGAGATATAAGAAAGTATTAATAGCTGTAAACACAAAATTGTACATTTACACATCACAAAAAGATATATTCCCCTACTTATTATACACATAAGTACTTATAACATATAGATCAAGTATTAACATCTCATACAAACAAACTCATACAAAAATCATTCGAACTAAACTTATACATTCAATCATATATTTAGACTAGTTCTGTCAGGTAGTAATACAAGATATATCAAGCGATTTCTTAATAAAATGATGAAATTAACACAAAATAGACAATTACACTCGCAAATCAAATTGTCAGAAACATCTCAAAATTCAGCAAAACTGAAACATGATTGTGTATATGAACTAGAAACGAAACGATCTATCATTATTAATTCACCAGAACAAAAACAAACTCGAAATCAATAAAAAATCAAATATTAACCTCGCTGATCACCTTTCAGAATCACCGATTCAGTTTGTGAGAACTGAGAAGAAAGTGCCGTTCCAAAGAGATGATAGATCAACTGAAAAACCATAGGAAATCGCTTCTAGTTTCAAAATCGCCACACAATCGCCTCAAAATTAGCCGGAAGCTTCGAAAAAGGAAAAAATAGAGAGAAAGGAATATTTGAATTTCAAATGGAAGGTCCGATATCATTGTTAGTCGCGATCGGTAGTTAGTGGGGACCACCACGTACCGTTGTGGAAGTTAATCGCGACGGGATATCCTGCGGGTAGTCAAGTGCGGGGATTAGAATGATTATTCCAAATAATTATTATTTCGGTAATTGTTTTAAGATAAAAAAAAATTAATCCTCGTCAAACTAGAAATATAGAATTCTGTGGTTTTTCACATAATTGTTGACAGATAGTTTTCAACAACGAAATTAATAACTCAAAAGTGCAGAGCGCCAAAATTAAATTTTCACCAATTTTCTGTGTATTGACAAATAGAGGCTGGATGAAGCAGAGCCACAGCGTGCCCCCACAAAATCAACATTTTTTTTTTTGAGTAAAAATATAGATTTAGCCCGTATTTCATTAATAATTATTTGTTACACAAAAGTATAACTGGAAAAGATAATAAGAAATTTAAATGCTCAAAACAGTTAAGCTAGTTGATGAAAATCATGAAAACACAAAATCGACATCTTTTGTGGTGATAATCAATTAATCACCGCTTTCGGTTTGGTTTTACGTGGCAACAAAAAGTCCGACCACATGACAAATTAACAGATGACAAATGGCACCAATAATTCGTGACGATTTTCATAACTCAGTTTTGCACCATCTAGGCAGATTTATCTTGGTCGGATCCTAAGAGAAAAAAAATCGTTCCATCTAGCTCAAAAACAAACCTCGTACTAAATGGCCATTTGTAGTCGAATCAATGAAATTTAAATGAGCACGACTGATATCTATTTGGATTCTTGTCTCAAATCTGGCTTGCTGGTGGATTGGATTGATTTGTGGTCCAGATGAGGTGTCATCCAGTTTCAAATAAAGGAAGTACAGAGGTGACCCCATGCTGGTATTGCTAACATAATTTCCCATATGGGAAGGTACAACTGGTAACACATCAGAAATTCAGAACACAAATTGATCAGGTGTTTGACCAGAGTGGGATCAGAGACCACTTGTCTGCTTGCCTCAGAAAAGGGTTTGAGTTTTTCTTATTTCAGGATCTCAGATTGGGACCTTGTCCGGATTACATGAGTTAATGCACTTTTGAGTTTCAATTTGGACCGTCCAATCAGAATCCGAGTCAATCCGGTTCAAACATGTAATGTTGGAAATTCCGATTGGGTATAGCGTTACAATTCAATTTCAATTTCTATATCTATGTGTAAAATTAAATCCAACATAAATTTTACCACTAATAGCACATCGGAAGTTTTTTGCAACTCTATTCGTAATCCTTCTTCTCCTTGCTTATCAGATGTGCGCAACAATAGTAACCGTGTCTCTATCAGTATCCACACGAACAAATTTGTTTGTGTGGATACTGATAGAGGTGCAGTTACTATAAAGAATTAACGAACGAACCGGATTCAAACTCAAAATACAAAATACCTTAGGTAATATGAATTCGTTGGTTATTCTTTGAGGTACCTTAATTATGATATGAATTCGTTGGTTAATTGGTTTCCTTTAGATTTGAGATACTTTGGCAATTTGGGATCAAATTAATGCATTACTACAAGAAGGGGACATTTAATTCAGAAAACCCAAGTATTACAGACTACAGACTACAGTAAACAGTGAGGCATTTCGAAATTGTTCGGACCGGAACCGGTTAGGGTGTCAATGGGTACGATATATAGATAGGGTGGAAGTATTTCATACTCATATTCACTAAAAATTGACTTTATCTATATTAAATTCTTAGAGCATTTACATCTCTGATATTATTAGAGTTTCTAATTTGAAGTGGTAGTTTCTAATCCAGTTTCAGAGATGTGGGAGCGTTTTTTATTTAACATTATGCTGGAAAATTTCTTATTAAGAAACTGTTTACACTGGCTAAATGATTAGCTCAAATTATTTCTCATTTTTAATTTATTGCTGACGTAGCTTAATAGAAACTCAAAAATTAAATTTCAGGATGTAAGAATTTAAAAATTTAAACACCTTAATTTCTAAAAAGTGGTTAACAGTTATTTAGAAACTCATTTGAGTTGCTGAGATGTAGATGTTATTACTCATTAAAAATTGATCTTACTCTATCCTACCCTACTCTTACCCGTTAAAATTATCGGGTAACGAAACGGTAGCGGGTGAATAGCGAATAATACTAATATAATAATTAGTTTTATTATATTTTACAAATAGAACATCAAAAATCATTCATTTCACACATATACAATCATATTGCTAATAAAAAATAAAGAAATAAAAACAAATGTGCAATCAATTCAAACTAAATTGTTTTTTTATAAAGAAAGAGAATTCAAAAACACGAATAACTCTTCGTATTCAATTATTTAACTAAATAACAAAACATGCAATAAAAATAATATGCTAAACATTTTTCTTATAGTAAAAAACATACACTAAATAACAAAAGTATATCACTAATTATTGCTCAAATATTATCATATGAGATATCACGCAAATAAAATTCACCATGACTAATTATTGTTCAAACATCATCATATAATTTTATTTTATATAATTACCCTATAGATAACGGGTACAAAATAGCCTTTATTCGTACCCTCACTTGTTTAGCTAACGAAAAAAACCCATACCCATACTCATACCCAAACTCAGCTTATCAAATATGATACGGGTAGGATAAGCGGTTAATAGAGTATCATTGAGACCTTTAGAACCGGTGGGAGGACATTATCATGACATAATTCTTTCTTTTTATTTTTGGAAAATCATAAAAGATTTTTTTTTTAGAATTAGTGATTGAGAATCAAAGTCATGCAACATCTTTTAATATCTACCAGGATATTCAGCCGAATTTCGCACCTGCAATTTTCCAAATATTATTTGCATAATCCTTGAATTCTGATTAGTTGCGTCAATGCCATAACCCTTAATTTCTTACTGCACTTTTGTGGATGACTTTTTTGTTGTTACAGAATTTAATAAAACTATAATTATCACAATAATTAATATTTTACAAATAGTCCTTTTAAATATCTTATTAATTTGTTTTGACAATCAAACCCATGATTTTGTTTACTTTTTAGAAGCATAAAGTTAAGTTAAATAATAATATTATGACAACTAAACACCACTATAGTATATATAAATATTTTTTTTGTTCATTTAGAATATAGTAAAAAAACTTATAACATACATGAAAGCGCATTTGTCCTATCATGTCCCCACTAACAAAACAAAACTATTTTCCATATTATCATTGTGCTAGATAGTGAAATTTTTGTAGGGATTTAATTTTGAGGGTTCAGAAATCCGGATAGTGAAACTGTGAAAATCTTTTTTTTTTCTGGACTTCACTGTGCTCATCCATCTCATCATCCCTATTCCCAACACCACCAAAGGAAGACTGCTACTTTGTCCCTTTTCACAAGTCGTATATAGTGACCTAAATATGAATATGCCTTCCAAACTAATAGGTATATATTGTAGATGCCAACCCCATCTATCCATATGTCCATGCATCCATCAGACCAACAGCCTGAGCAAGCATTATCAATTCACATCTATCTGATCGATCAGTATCCCTGCTCTTGTTGGTATCAGTATCACCAGTTCAGTGAACAGTTCATGTATCTTCCCTTTTCAGCCCTTGTTAGTGTCCAATAGCAACCCTATGTTTTAGTCAACTGGAGGACCATATGAATAAAAATATTAGATTCCGCTCTAACAAGGGCTATTGGACACTAAAACATAGCATTTCTATGGACTATGGACTATGGACTAAAACAAATCGTCTAAAGTAACTCAAATTTTGAGTTTCTACGGAACGAATTTGGATCTTCGATCGGTACTCACACGGGACTGGATTGGCCGGAATTTTTGAATGGACCGTCGAGATTTTAAACCAAAGAAATCAAGTAATGCAGAGAATTCGGATTCGCAGCACCCATACGTCATCGAATTCGGATAAGGTACCTCTCAGGATCATATTTGATCGGAACCTTTCAATATAAATTTGCACACATCTTAAAAAATGAAATTTATATAACTTTAAGTAGGCCTGGATTTAAAAAAAAAATGTTATTTTCAACTCAAATATTGCACTATTAAGCGCTTAGGAAAACTTTCTCTTTAGAAGACCCTTTATTAAAGGATCCTTGCATTCCACCCAGCTGAATTGGTTCGAATTCTGATCAAATAGTCTGAATACAAACTCAAAATTTAAATTATTTGAGAGGTTTTGGACCCTATTGAAATAGGAAGGCGTAGAGAGGGAAAGACTTCGATGGTTGACGAAATAGGATATAATGAATCTGAGCTAGCAGATCATTTTTTTTAAAACTTGGTAGTGACTACTAAGAATGTATTAATAGAGTTGTTTACAACCACAAATCCTAAACTATTACAAGGTTTATGTTATAGCTGTATTAGCCCTGCCATGTTACGTGAATTCCACCTAAATTGACAACGTTTGTTTATTTCATTTATAAAAACAAAACATATGTAATAAAATGGAGAATCCACCCATATTTCTCGAAAAAATCGAAATCACGTTTCCTCCTCTAAAATTCATAATATAAAAAAATTCTCTTTCAAATTACAAAACTCCCAAAATTTCCATATTTATTGCCTTTTTACGATACTCATTTTAATCTTTATGAAAAAAGAAATATGTAGCTTGTGTATAAGACATAATTAGTCAGTTTGTGATGGTAAACGCTTTGTTTCTATACTTTTGGTGCATACACATTGACATTTATTTATAGAGTGAGGCTATGGTGCTATGCATAGCACGGATGGGGTCCGTGCTACGGCCAAAAATTTGACTTTTTAAAATCCTAATGGTAGATCCAACCGTTCAATGTGATAACCATATGAATATGTACTTGCAAACTAAATTTTATATTTTTTCGAATTTTTTTACTATTTTTTTAGATAGGTAGAAATATCAGTGTTTTCTGAAAATTCTGAACCATCAAAATTCTACCTATCTAAAAAAATAGTAAAAAAATTCGAAAAAATATAAAATTTAGTTTGCAAGTACATATTCATATGGTTATCACATTGAACGGTTGGATCGACCATTAGGATTTTAAAAAGTCAAATTTTTGGCCGTAGCACGGACCCCATCCGTGCTATGCATAGCACCATAGGCTCACTCTTTATTTATATGCTTGTGTGTATATCATAGGAAGAAAAAAAATTATTTGTCTTCACAAACAGACTAATTAGAACATGCTACATATTTTTTTTTATTTTTGTAGCGAAGGGTAAAATAAGAACTTCTTAAATTTAAAATGAATTTAACTGAAAAGACAATAAATTGGTTAAATTTGAGAGTTTTTATTAATTTAGAAGGGTAAACATGATATTATGAATTTTAGAAAGAAAAATACGATAATTTTGATATTTTTTAGGAGTATACATAGAATTTTCCTAATAAAAAATCGGTGGAATTAATGGAGTTCTCTTTTATTTATTTTTTCTCTTTGAACTTCAATTCTTCAGGTAAATCAGTGAGATGTCACTGTGGATTAATACCTATTGTTAATTTCAAACCTGGGGGTGGGCTGGTGTACCTGAGATTTGGTCCGGTCGTTATTATTTCTTTTCTTCCGAGTAGAAGATGGAGGATATTTTTTATAAACCATAATTAAAATATAAAAATTTATGAAACTAACATGATTATTTTTGTTTTTACAAAAATCATAAGAACTGAATTGTCATTTTGGTCCGAATTTTTATTTTTTTTCTGGATCGAATTGACAATTCAGTACGAAGTGGTTTCACAGATTTTCAGCCTAGCAGCCACAGAAAATTAATAAACTCTCTGGGCCAAAATGACATTTCGGTCCCATTTAATTTTTTTTTTTCACCTGAGAGGCAACAGTTCCCAACTTTATTTCTCTCTTCTCTTATTTTCCTTCCTCCTCTTTTCTTTCCACCCGAACCAAACTTCATTATTACTTTTATCCAACCCTCAAAACTCATTTATTTTTTTATTCTAATCACATAGATTTCTAACAAGAAAAACTTTAGATCTACAAATGGTGGCTGAGAGTTCGAGGGAGAAGAAGGGTATTTATAAACAAACCCTAAAAAAAAAATGTTCGGACCGAGTTACTATTTCGGTCCGGACTAAAAAAATATTGGGCCAAAATGGCATCTCGGTCCATGGGTGTTACGCCGAAGGCTACACAATTTTTTTTGAAAACCTGTGAAACCACCTCGTATGGGATTGCCAATTTGGTCCATGAAAAAGAAAAGTTCGGGCAAAAATAGCAGTTTGATTCTTATATTTTTTGTAAAAAAGAAATAATCATATTGGTTTCATAATTTTTTTTTAATTATGCTTTATAAAAAAATTCCGAAGATAGAAGTGTAGATTTCTAAATTTTAATTTTCCTAAATAATCTCATCAATTTAATCATGCAATTTTTCACGTAAAAATTATTGTTTTTGTCACTAAATAAAAAAATTTTTGATTTTTGATTCAGTTGTTGTAACAAGACAAAAGTCAGAAATTGTTTTGTAAGCGAAAATGTTAATTGTGCTCGAAAATCAGTCACGAGTTACGACCTCTAAATTTTATTTTATTATTCATGATTAACTTCAATTTGTTTTAAGCTTCAGTCGCTGAATAAAGGAATTAAGTTTGCTCCGGTTCACTATTCATAACGTATACGGAGCACGTCGCTGAAGACTAATTTAAACGGATCATCAAAGAATTAAAAAGGAGAGCGGATCGAAGAAATTTGGCAAAAACATATAAATGAGATTTCAGACTTTAAACATACTTAATTTATAATAAAAAATTCTGATTTTTTATTATAATCACATTCTAAATTAGGAGTGCACAAAAGCTAATGGCTCGTAACTCATTCGCAATTAATTTGGATTCAACTCACTAACAACTCAGATCAGTTCCGACTCGAGTAGACTAACTCGGTTGACTCATAAGTCAAATCCGAGTTGCCCTCAACTCGATTCGGATTCAACTCGTGACTCGAATCAGACCCTAATCTCCAATTCTCCAGTCCCCACTTGACCATTTCGGCCAAGATCCTAATCCCTCGTGACTCTCACGTAGCAATTTGTTCTTTAATTTTTAAGATTGTGTAATCTGCGGCATTTCATTAGAATACTTAATCTAACTGGTACAATACTTGATAAGTCATAAAAATAATTGAAATTGAATCATTTAGATAGATTAAAATCAAAGAAACTAAAATTAAATATTACGCAACTCAAATAGAATTGTCATTTAAGTTAGTTGGCAAGGGTCCGACTCTGCTGCTATTCTAAGAAGAATAGCAGCGGGTGCTCTTCACTTTTGTGTCTATCTCTCTTCAAAAGAGGAGGAGAGAGAGAGAGAGGAGAGAGAGAAGAGAGAGAAAGAGGAGAGAGATAGAGAGGATATAGCAGGATTTTTTAGAGAGCAGCGGAGTCCATTCTAGTTACACACGAGTTGATTCCGAGTTAGATTTTCAACTTGGTCCTGACCTGAATGAGCAACTCAAATTGACTTGACTCGGTTGACTTACGAGTTGAATTCAAGTTTTCTCCAACTCGAACTCAGTTCAGCTCATAAGTATGGTGACAAATGAATTATTCGAATTCGGTTCGACGGGGTCAAAAATTCGTGATTCGGAAATAATTCGGTTATATTTTAGGAATGATTCGGTCCCATAAGGGAGAAAAAAAAACAAAAAAAATCACGTTTTTTCGTGTTTTATTTACTAATAATTCGTAAATTTTGTTTTATTCGCGTTTTATTTGATAAAAATTCAATCAACCGAAAATTCGTTGTTTAGTTCGGAAACACCAAAAATATATTTTAAATGCGAATATTGTTACTATACTCATGAGCAGCCCTATTCTGAATTGCTTGTAAAAGTATTTATATTCACTCTTCCGCCTAGTCTGTAATGGCCATTTTAAAACCCAAAAAAATTCATCTAAAACACAAGGAGTACGTCAAAATTTCTTATTTTCTATATTTTATGAGAATTTTTATTTGTTTAAACCGTTATACAATTTTCTTTTATTTGAATCCAAAATAGTTTTTAAAAAAGACTGCAGGATCTTTTCTTTATCAATATAATTATTGGTGGTATTTTACCACCGATTATAAAAAAAGAACTGCAGGATATATTCTTCCAATTAATTCAAAAATTAGTTCTTTTTCATTTTGTATATTATTGTGAACAATTTAACGACACTTACTACATCACACACTAAAACGTATATGTAGGGTTGCTAAAAAAGCTCGTGGTTGGCATGGCTCGTTATTACGAGTTCGATCTTGATTGAACTCAACTTGTACTTGCTTGGTTCATTTCCCAAGCTGTTGCAAGATGTAAATGAACCTATTTTCGACATTTTTACTATCTCTATTTGTATCTACCGTAAGAGAATGAAACTCGTTGCAAGGAAAAAATAAAACTTTTTACAACTTGTGATCTATATACTACAGCTCACAAGACTAAATCATAATAAAACTTTACTCTCTACACGATTCACTCCATGGAAAAGCTATTAACGAGTTAGCTCAGCTCCCTTGTGGCTCAACTCGTCTCAATCAGTCTCTCTCTTGGCTCGTCTCGTTCTGACACAAGCGATTTCGAGCTTTTTGTCTAGCTCGGCTCAACTATGCATGTTGACAAAACATCTAGTTTCGTCATACTTAATAAGAGTGAGGTTTTTAAATTATCCGTGGAAGAATTGATTTTGCGCCTAGAAATTCTATTATGCCAATTGATTTTACAATTTAATCTTTTCGAAATTGAACTTTTATCATTTATTGTGCATTTGTGCTTCACAAAGAAAGAGAGAATGGAAGAGAAAGGAAGAAGGAAAAGTAAACGGTTAACCTCCTCTACACTCTGACTTGGAGATTACAAAATTTAAATAGTTTGTATATAGAGTTCAACTTCTCTTCAATTTCCTCTCCTCCTCTACCCTTCAAAAATTAACGTTCTGGAGCAAATAAACATGATCCGAAGAGGTCCGATCACTCCTCCTCTCCCATCCCCTCCCTTCCTTCCCCTCTTATAGAGCATATCCTTAAAATTTCACTCCAGAAAAATATTTTAAACAATATTATTTTATAAAATTAAATAAATTTCTCTAATTTAGCAAATTGTGGATATAAATAAACATTTTTTACCATAAAAAATAACATAACAATTTGTGTGAGAATTTCTGTTAGGGAACGAAATTTTTTTGTTTACTTGGGAGTTTTTTATGTGTTTTATACACAGTACACTTGACACCTGTGGCTGTGGTATCCTTCATTAATGGATTTTAGGAGAATGATCTCAACATTTCTATTTCAGAAAAAGTTTGGTACACCAAACATATCTCTCCTTTTTTTTGGCAAAGAACATTTACAAACATGTCCTTATAAATGTGAAGAGAAAAGAATGTGAATGTAGGAGAGAAAGAAGCACGATTCAACGAAAATAAAGAACGTAAATGATGTGGAATGATTAAAAAGATTGAAAAATATATCTTATTATTTAGTATAGATATTTTATTAATACAATAATATAGAGGAAAACACATAGATACGCAAATTCGTATATACAATTTTTTCATCAATTATTTTCCGAGTCATTGCTCATTTCATGTTAGCTAGACATGATATGACATCTAAACCCATATTTTTCTCTTTCTTTACAGCATATTTTTATTGTCCCGATAAAATTTACGCCCAAATTTTTATTAATACCCTCCAAAAAAATTAACAAATTTGCCTCCAAGAATGAAATAATTTCATAAATACTATAACCGCCTCATGATTGGGCGGTCAGCTCCCCTTTAGCAAACTGCCTCACGTTTGGGCGGTTAGCTATCAATACCAGACCGCCCTACGTTTGGGCGGTTTGGTATGCAACCTATTTTTTTAAACTCTTATTTTTTAGAATGCTATATTTTTTATAATGAAATTAAGTAGTGGGTACTTACTTGTGCAGCTTAGTGGTTTGTTGCTTGTCCAGCGTAGAGAAGTCCAAGACAAACGCATTCAAGCCAAACTGACGTGGCACTCGATCAGGATAGTGGTACTCAACTATCCAGTAACATACTCACGACCCCTGATAATACTAGAGATCTCTCTGCTCCAATGTCAGCCAGTAAAGAAGGTGGGCCTCATAGAACGCACGATAGGGCTACGGTGACGTTCTTATCGTGAAGCATCTGGAGCTGATCCCAGACATAAGAAATCGCCACAGTTTTCCCCTTGCCCGTATTCTCATATATGTTGTGACTGCCCCATATGACACCGTATGCGGGGCATTTCTCGGCATCTAGTCTCGTCTAGAGGTGAGGCAGATCTAGAGTAACATGCCGACAGACCAGTAGATGTGACCACGACCACTGCTGGAGTAGAAGAAGTGGCCCGGCAATCTGCTTATTTTTCACCTGAATTTGTACAGTATGTGCAATTTTGGTACTTATTCAACCCTAATATTCGTAATATAAAAATTACAATATTAGTAGAGACTTACCATACAAGCATGACACAAGCTCCGGTATAAGTGGGCGTCACCGCTGGAATTCGCGAACATGACGCTGCCACATAAGTCCATCACAAACGCCCTAATATACCTGTAATGTAAAATAGTCAACATAAATAATTGCTATTATTGTTGAGTTTGGAACATATTTTAATTTTCAAATGTTTATGGTTACCTCTTTACCGCCTCTTCGTCAGTAGTATCAGGGGCTATCGGACGTTGGGAGAAGTAAATGCGGAGCGACGCTAGACTAATATAGTACCCAGATTACCGGAAATCATCCCCCTCCCCTTTCTTCTTCTTCGTTTGCATTGCCTTTGGATCGACCCCCAACAACTCCGGTATCATCTTCGTCAGGTCTGGATGATCCAAGACACCACCTATAGGGTCGTCGTTGATCCGTAAACCCCATAAGGCACTCACATTAGCTAGGGTGACTGTCATCTCTCTAACCGGAAGATGAAGTGAATGAGTCTCCAGTCGCCATCTCTCTACTAGACCGTAAATGAGAGCCTGATTGATCCTACTCTAAGGCATAGTGGCTAGCTGATACAAGCCGAGGTTCATGATGCACCGCTTCATCAATGGATGAGTGACGTACTGGATCTCAGGAGTGTGATGTCTCACCGTCAACATCGTCTCGTCCTGCATTTAACAATGATTTCAATGTAAGCGACTGTCTATATGTCATATTAAATAATGCTATTTGAATTACATACAAAAGCCAACGTACCTCCATAGATGCGTATGCGACACGGTGCTTAATATGTGGGATCCACAGAAGAGGACTAAATGTGTCATCATCATGAGCGGTAGCCTTTGCACCGAAGGCCTCAGCACTGGAAGCCTCTCCAGCGGGAGCATGTGAACTCTCTCCGGTCTCCAGAGTATCTCGTGATCGTCCCCATCTAAGTCTGGCCATACTACATTTGAAAATATCAAGTTACTAAATTTCTGACATATTTTTACAATTTACATTTATTAATAAGAATTATTATTACAAACTACCATAAAAAAATTAATAATAGAATTTTGGAAACTTTATAAACAATTAATAAACAATTTCTAAACAATTTTGGATAATTTTATAGATGCTAAACAATTCCTAACAATTTATAAATAGTTTTGGACGATTTCTAAACCCTAAACCCGCAAAGCCTAAACCCTAAACCACAAACTCTAATTTTGGAAACTCTAATTTTGGACAATTTTAAAAAGGGTGTAACACTACCATGAATCGCGTCGGAAAAATCAACAACCCGCAAGATAACTCCCTAACAATTCCTAACAATTTCTATCGCAACACTTACGAAATATCAAAAATCTGAGCAATTCAATCGAGTCGAGAAAATCAACAACTCGCACACAATAATTAACAATTTAATTTCTAGCAAAATCGCTCCAATGCCATCACAAGGCACAAAACATAAATAAAATGAGTTATGTTGTGTTACCCAGAAATAATCGATTATTGCTTCGTGATTCGTGCTTATGGCCTCACCTAACCTCAAGCTTCGTGATTCGTGCTTCGGAGACGGCCTTGCTAGAGAGAGAGATGAGTGGAGGCGGCCTAACGAGAGAGAGGGGCGGCCTAGCAAGAGAGAGAGAGAGAGGGGGCCGGCCCTGCGAGAGTGCGAGAGAGAGAGAGGGGTGGGGCCAGGGGCGAATCCAAGATTTTTGTCAGGGAGGTAAAAAAATATCGAATCGGATTTAAATCCATTAACCAATTGGGTACTCAATAAAAAACAATGCTATAACTTATACTTTTTAATGCTTTGACTTATAATTCTAATTACCATTCAAAATTCAACAAATTTATTTCAATTTTAACACTAAATTTAACCCGATTACAAATCAAACGTCCAAAGGGGGGCAAAATAAATTTCATGGGAGGCAAAGTCGGTCGGGACCGATAAATCTCCACTAAAACTCAAAATCCAGGGGGGCAGCTGCCCCCCTGGAACCACCTGGGTCCGCCCCTGGGTGGGGGCAGGGTTTCTCTACGGGGTGAGGGTGTTTCTGTGGGGTGAGGGCGGAGCAAGAACTAGACAGAGACGGGACAAAGGTGGGGGTCGCGGTTTTAAAAAAACAAAAGAGTTTTATATCAAACCGTCCAAACGTGGGGCTGTTTGGTAGTCGGATCTGACTGCCCAAACAGGAGGCGGTTAGGTCATTTTTGAAATTTTTTCATAATGGAGAACAAATTTGCTATTTTTTTTGGGTATTATAAAAATTTCTGAAATTTACGTCACTTTATATTAATTCTTTATGTACTATAAAAATAAATGTTTAATGTAATTATTATGTGGAATAGTTTTCGGCTATTTGCTTCCGTCACAGTTTGGTATAGCTTTTATAAAACCTCATTTTAGCCTCCGTTATATTTCTAAAATGCTGTTTACTAAATGTCGATAATTTAATTAGATGTTTGTCAAAACATTATGTTAAAATTAGGTTGTCAGTGAAACTTGATTGATCGAACATACTGACTTAAATTGTATTCAAATAGATATAATTAAGCTTGAAGTTTCGCACCAGCAACGGTGTGCGCTTTAGAGAATTTTTTATTCATAGAAATTATACAAAATAAGAGAAAAAAAATATAGAAAAAAGTACATTCATCCTTACAATTAAAGAAATATCGGAGGTAACAAAATACTTTTTTCATAATAGGTCGATGTCACATATAATTTCTTTTCATCATTGGATATTTTCTCTCTGTAAGATTAATTGGAATCCAGGTCCTATGAGGTAACAAAATATTTGAGTTTGGAATGTATGTGAACAAGAGCATCTGAAAGTTAGCGATTCACGTGTGTCACGTTAAGAAAATTTTATAATAAAATTTCAATCAATTATTTATTTAGAACGTTTAAAACGGAATCGAAATTTGATCAACGAGCGTGGAATGAGAATTTAACACATGTTAACTAGGTTTATATTGAATTTTAGAATTTTCGGACCATTGATTCATCCTAGCACGGATCGCGAAGCACCCTCTTTAATAAGCACTAACATTTACTCATCCTAGCACGGATCGCGAAGCAACCCCTTTGATAAACCCTGCCCCTTCCTTCTTCTCCCGTGAGTGTGGTCGGCCAAAGAGAAAGGAAGAGAAAGAACGAGAGAAAGAGAGAGAGAGAGGAAAAGAGAGGAAGAGCTCCGAAATCCCGTCGGATTGCGCCACCGTCCGGGAAATCGAAGTTGAAAAAGAGAAGGTAGCTGTAAATCTCTCCTAGTCATCCCGTTGGTAATTTCTCTTTCACCCTCTTCGCTTGGAAATCCGAGATTTCTCGAATTCGCGGGTTGTTCGTTTTAAAACCGAGATGAGTGTTAGAATTGGTTGAACTCTAACTCCTTTGAGCTTCTTATCTCTCGTTTGCCTATTTTCGACTTGATTTCATCTCCCATTTTGGATTTCCCCTTTCTAGGGTTTCGATGCCGAATCCCGAATTGAAACGCGGCAGTGATTTGTTAAGTTAGTCCGACCAACTAAACTTGTTATCGGTAGGGTTATCTCTTGATAGAGAAAGGTTAGAACATGAAATGGTTAAATCGAGGTTTCGACCAAATTAGGGTTACCCCAACCGACCAACCGAATTGATGCGTAAACCAGGATAGCGAACCAGTACAGGATTATGACCTAATTGGGATGATATACATGGAATGTAGGTGTAGGCTCGGTTGAGCAAAGGTTTGCGGGGCATTCCGAGACGCTTGATCCGTAGTCACGTGGTACGCCTAACGTCATCAGGTGCGGGATTCTTGGACTTGTTTGATAATTTATATTCATGAATTAAACTGCTTCTAATTGTCATGTTGAACTGCTTGATTGATTGCATAATCGTATCGTTTGAACCATATGCATAATTGTATTAACTTAGAATTGATCTGGACTGAGATTTCCTTATTGCGGGCCGCAATAACCCCATTACGGGCCGCAATCACTAGCGCAGCTCAAAATATAAACCGAAAATCTCTCTGACTACTTGGCTGCGGGCCGCAATAACCTTATTGCGGGCCGTAATAACCCCATTACGGGCCGCAATAAACTCATTGCGGGCCGCAATGAAAGTTTTGCTCTCTGGAAGAAAATGAGGGTTTGTCTGCGGGCCGCAACCACACCCATTGCGGGCCGCAATAGGGGTCTGGAAAATGCCAAGTTAGAGTTGGAAACTTGGGGAATTTAAGTCGCGAGCCGCAATAATCCCATTTCAATCCGAAATGAATATTTTAGTTATATTTGCATGTTGAATGGTACATCATTTGCTTGTGTTCTTTTGTTTTGGAAACGACGGTCAAAAGTCCCCAAGAATTTATGACTATCTAGGATGGTCGGTAACGTTTCGAAATCAACGCTGGGCGATGACTCGAAACCATGTGCACATGAGAAGAATTAACCACTGCTGGGCAGTGATTGATTCAGGTCAGTCGATGCTGGGCAATGACTGATCGTGACGGAGACTTTGGGTGACTGTGAGAAAACGATGAAACGGTGTCATATCCAGGCTGGGCCAGGAATGACAGTTTGGTTTGACGTATTGCGAATGGACGATTCTGAGCTTATTGCATACGAATTCTTTTTATCTGATTATGAACCAGACCTTAGTTAATGGTTAAGCCAAGCACTGCGGATGGGTGTCAGATAAAGGGTCCAGCTGGTGGGCCATCTGTAGGTGTCAGTGACACTGCAGATGTGGGTTGGATAAAGGGTCCAGCTCGGTGGAACATCCGTAGGTGCTACCAGCTGTAATAAAATGAGTTAAGCCAAAGTTATGCGTGTTTGAGATTCATCTTGGAAATTCCGTAACTTGTGTTTCATTTGGTAAAATTGTTGTCGAGCATACGCACTTGTTTTATTTATGAATACGCATATGTCTGAACTGCTTTTGTAGGGTTTCATTTTTGAATATAGATTTTGATTGCAAGTCCAATAATCTAAACTGTGGCAAATTTCGCACTGAGAATTCGTTCTCACCCCCACCTTTGGGTTATTTTACAGGAATTGAGGCGTCGGGTTCTGATAGAGAGGCACGCGAGTTGTAGACCCTTGACAGTTGCTTTTGTATGGCCTAATCTACCTTTTTGTTGTATAGTTTAGGGTTAGGCCTGATGGTTGGTATCGGTATGAGATACCTTTATTGTATTATACTCTGACTATACCGTTTACCTTTCTTTATGGGTTTATATATATATATATATATATATATATATATATATATATATATATATATATATATTTGTCTTACACTTAGGGATGTGCTTGATAGTGGATAATTATGCGTATTTGGATTAAATGGGTAATCGCCTTGTAAACATACACGGTTTGTATGTTTACGGCAGGGAACTGTTGTGCACTATGGCTGCGGGGTGTGACAACGTGCCAGAATTATGATCTAAAAAATATTGTTAGAGATAGTGTTATAGACTTTAGGTCATAGAACATGTGATTCGAGATCAAGGACGTAGGGCGGAGTTCGGCCCCTTCGATTTATAGTGTATGCATAGTATAATTAGTACTATTATTGTGACTATTGGTACTATATTAGTATTAGTATTATTATTTTTTTATTATTATTGTTCTTTTTTTATTATTATTTTATTACTTTGTGACAACCATAACCTATCTTAATTTGTTTGTAACTAAAGACTTTGTTGTTGTTGTTGGATTCGGATCGTCCGACAAAAATTAAGATCATTCTTGTCCGAGGTGAAATACACATGAGTTACTTTAATATTCGTGCAAAGTAATTGGACGATCCGGATCCAACCTCAAATATTTTGTTACCATCTAAGATTAAGACATTACACGATACATTTCCAATTTTTTTAGTTACCATCTTTTAAATAATAATAAACAGAATTGACATGAGTTCTGAAAAAAAAAAATCATTTTTATCATAAACAAAGCTAATAGTTGTGCATCATCCAGGATAGGAATGCAACTTTTAACTACGCACTCAATTTTTCCATCAAATAAATTGAAATCCAATTGAATGCGTAGCTAATAGTTATGTTTCTGCTCTGAGTGGTGCGCAGCTAGTAGTTTGCGTTTTTGTTTCAGAACTCATGTCAATTTTTTTTTTTTTTGTTAAAAGATGGTATAAAAAAGTTAGAGATACATCCTGGTACAATTTTTTAAATTGCAGAGAATGCGCTGCACTAAAAAACTTTAATAATTAGTTCGAGTGGCATTTTTTTTGGGTGAGATCAAAAGTAGTAATTGTACTTTTTTTTTTTTTTTGAATGATGTAATTGTACATTTGTACTTCCGAAAGAAAGAAAAGAAGGCCGTAAATTAGAGGGCGCTTGCAGAGTTCTGTTGTGGGCCGAGCTGGAAGTACGGATTCGGTCAACGGAGAAGACTGCAGGCGTTGAAGGCCAGGTTATTTTGCGTGCACCCGATTCACACAAAGTTACGTATATAGAATTAATGTATGGCGTGCAAAAGTAAAAATTTCTCTCTGTTCAAATTGTTCATATCAGGCTGATATAGAGCAAATCTAGAGTGTGTTGTGCCCACCAAATAATTTAGTAAGTATAATTTTAAAATTTATCATATTGATTTTAAACAAGACGGATTCAAACCGTTGAAACCGATCTACTTTACGAGTGATGCTTGTACATGCAAAATTTTGAAATTTTGAAATTTATATAGTATAAAGTCAAGTGGTAAAAAATATAGTTTTACAAGTTATGCCATATGTCATGAAGTTGTGAGATATGTAGGTTATCATATGTATAAAATGATAATTGAGTAATTATCTTTTGGAGTACCACCATTTAAATATTTTTCATATTGTCATTTGTCTATTGCAAAATATGTATTGTTTCATTTAAATGAATTCTTCTTTCACTTTGAATGCACACTTTCGACCATAACAAATATTTTTCTATTATTAGTTCAAAATAGTTATTTTAAAAATAATAATAATTTTGAATACAAACCAACTAAATGATTTTGATCATTTATAGCATATTTGTAACCAAACAGAGTGAATTAATTTAAGTAAAGTAATTAAAGTAATTAATTCACTTGCTAACACAATATAATACAGGAGGACAATTAATTATTTCGATTATTTTTATATATTAGTATTACATCTATGAATATTATTAGTATAGATTATATTTTTTGACTAATTAGTATATATCTATTTGATTGTACTTGTTAAACACAATGATTAGTTTTATGGTAGCAGAGGGTCCAAATCCGTAATTTTAGCTAATGTTGCTCGTTGTAAGTTCATGTGCTCCGCGAGCAACTAAAAAATTACGGCTATAGAGAGATGTCCCACGTGGCAGGAGGGATTACCTGTGAGGCACTTAGAGCTGACACAGTCACCTCGATATCCGAGCTCTCCCAATCTCTCTCTCTCTCTCTCTCTCTCTAATAGACTAATATAAATCTCTCTCTTCTTTTATTGATGCATGCTTCGTCCGATTCACGCTCTCACCTTTTGCATGAGAAACACCCTTATAACCGGATAATAGGCTGCACCTTCTTTCTCTCTCCTCTTTCAAGCCTGTTAAACTACAGAAAATTAAAAACCTAAAATATATACAATATATTGAATATATATATACTATTTAAGAAGAGTCAATTTCATGATATACTTTTACATTATTGTATTAATTGTTACTATCTAAGTCTCTATCTCCGGATAAAGACATATTTTTTACTTCAAACAACGCACAAATTATATATATTTTTATTTTAATTCTACTAATTTTATGTTATTATGTTGTTATCATGACGTTGAAAGTAATATTGCAGAGTGCCTTTTAAGCTTAAGAACTTGTGATCTATAACTAGGGAGGAGGCTGATGAGCAAAATGCCAATTTGTTAATAATATAGTATGAAAAAGGTGTGTATGGTAAACTGATCGATGGGAAATTTCTTGTTAGGAAAATAAGAAACTTCTCAGACATCAATAACTGAATCAGGATCTGCAACCGTGCAACGTTATCATGAACTCATCCTTCTTACATTTTTTAAAGGAATATATGATAAGTTATTTGTTGAGCACCAAAATAAGCATGAGAAATCATCTTGTAGTATAATCGGTTACGCACCTCAAGTTACATAATGTGCCACTTTAAGAAGAAGAGAACCCAAATTAATCCAGTGCTTGTGCATCAGCCTTTGAATCTATATATAGATGATCTGTTTTTGTTTGTGATATATTATTAATTACATTTGTTTTTTTGTTTAACAAAACTCAAACACATTTTTTTCTTTCTCTCCAAAAATAACATTGAATCAGTGCTATTTCATTAAATTAATATCTCGTAAGAATATAAATTAGAATTCTTCCAATTTGCACTATTCAGATTTTTCAAATTTACAATGCAAACAATATAGACTTGCACTATTACAAATAGCACATTATTAATATATTTTTGCACTCTTTCTTTCACTATTTTCTCACTAAATTGAATAGTAATATTAATTTTAAATTTTTGTTTGGCAATCCAATTAAACACTCCTAAGTGAATACAAACAGATATATTACCGCATTCATGAAATTCTTTTGAGTTGCAAAAAATGCAATCAAGGCCAAGAAATTTGTATTTACGCAAATTATAAAAAAAATAACATAGAAACATGTATAGATTGCATAGAGATTTTGACAATAATTCAATTCTTTTATTTGTCACGCCACGCCGCACGACTATCTAAAAGGTCACACAATTTTTATGACTTTAAACCCTTTAATTTCATGCAAACATATGAAATCACTGTCACAAAAAATCTGAGTAGCTCAAGGAACCGAATCATTAATTGATTCGGTTTCTCGAGATTGAAATTTCCACACACTCAAAGAATCAATTTTCTTATATTATTTTTAAATTAATTTCTATAGATAATAAGGTCTGTAGAAGACTAATAGTACTTTGCAAAGTTTAGTAAATGAGGTGGTCTATATATGAAGCTTTTATCCATACGGGCTATAATAAAATATATATATATATATATATATATATATATATGAAGCTTTTATCCATTTATTGACTATTCACAGGACCGCTGATCTGGAAAAGAACTAACATCAAAGGAAAAGGCTTCCAAGGTTTTTTGTACTTGCCAAATTGTTTATATCTCTGTTGTACCAATTTTTAATTAGAGTTTTATTTCACCAAAGCCTTTTTAGGCAACTACACAGCTTTGGTGCATGCAATTGTCACCACTGTTTCGAGTTACAACAACCTCTTCGTAATTCCCATATCACGTAATTTATATTTTTATATGGGTCTTAAACTAGTCCAGGTTGTTTGCTTTTGTGTTCATATAAAAAGTACAAGCAAACAAGCCCCTTGTTTAATGGGGAGGTGTACCTTCTCATGCCACTTTGTCCTGTATCAAAAAAATAATTCTATAGATTAAACGAAGTACTGGAGATGATCCTCTCCATTACATGCAAATTATGTTTTTTACTACAATGGGGTTAGCCCCAGCATGGTAAATCTCTTCTTTACTCAATAACAATGAGCAAGGACAACAAAGCTGTATACTTTGCTTTTTTAATTGTTTTCTAATCATTATAAAATAATTATTCTGCACTTTTAATTTACAACCCAAATTTTTTTATACTTGATATATGTAGTATTTTTAGAACACGCTACTAACTATGATTAAAAAAAATGAGCTTTTACACAGTCTTTGAACCGTGTCTACGGAAGTCGTGTACAATAGGGTCACTAAATTTTACATGGTTTTCCAACTGTGTACAAAAACACTAATCCGACACGGTTTTTCATTAAAAACCGTGTATAATTCATTTTTTCGACGATTTTTTCACCAAAACTTATCATACATGGTTTTTAAAGTAAAACCGTGTGTAAAAACACACATCCTACACGGTTTTTAATAAACAAACCGTGTACAATTCAAGAATTTTATTTTTAAAAAATCACATGAAATTCTAAATCTGAATTCAAAGCAAACTCTAGATCTGAATTCAAATTAAATCCCAGATCTAAATACCAAAAACACTTTCAAATATAAAGACTACAACACTACATTTATCAATATATAAACAACAATTACAATTACATCACATATTATTAGTAACATGAATAACATTCTAACTAAAAAATAAAAATATAAAAAATAAAACTGTAGATCTGAGATGTCATACATTTACATGAATAATGCCTGGAAAAAAAATATGGTAAAGGACAAAAAAAAAAATTAGAAATGAAAAACTTAATCGAAAATTTCAACTCAAGTTTTGAGCCTCTTTCCGTTTGTTTTTTTGGCAATTCTGAAATTCGGATAACTGTTATGTGGTCAAAATCAATATCTTCTTCACGCAAACTTTCCGAAAAGTGGTCATTTGATGAAATCAGACACTCGAGCTCCGAGATACGCTTGTTTGAAGTTTCTTCGTCGAAAATCGTCTTTTCAGTGAAGATATCGCCTCTCTTACCTTATCCCTCTCCCTAGCCTCACCTATTTAGATTTACTTATTTCAGAAGAAAATGAGATGCATTATAACAAGAAGGCACAGATTGGTGATGTGGAAAAGTTTGTATCTCTTTTATCATACACGGACCATACATTAAAATCGTATAAAATTGTTGGACCATCTCATATACTCTTGTCCAAAAATGCGCTCCAGAACTGTCGAAAATGTCCTCCAACACTCATACATGGTTTTTAATAAAAAAAACCGTGTACAATGATCAAATTGTACACGGCTTGTTACTAAAAATCATGTATGAATGGTGGAGTACATTTATACTCGGTCGTAAACAGTAAAATCATGTATAATGTTCAACATGATCTTCATATTAAAAAGTACTTATAGATCAAATAATAAAAATTATAATTTTTAGAACTTTTCTATTATTTTTTTAGATTAGGCAGAAAATCACTTGATCTTAGTATTCTGAATCATTTGTTTACCTATCTAAAGAAATAGTAAAAAATTTATAAAAAATATAAAATTTAGTCTACATATATTTTTTCATATGAAGATCAAGTTGAACGGTTCAAATCAACTATTTGAAATTTAAACATGTAGATATTGATCCATAGACAAATTTACGCTATCCATAGACAAATTTAAACATGTAGAGATGATCCTCTCCATTACATGCAAATTATGTTTTTTACTACAATGGGGTTAGCCCCAGCATGGTAAATCTCTTCTTTACTCAATAACAATGAGCAAGGACAACAAAGCTGTATACTTTGCTTTTTTAATTGTTTTCTAATCATTATAAAATAATTATTCTGCACTTTTAATTTGCAACCCAATTTTTTTTTATACTTGATATATGTAGTATTTTTAGAATTAGGCTACGAGAGTATATACACTAGTATAGAACACAGCTTCTAACTACGATAAAAAAATGAGCTTCTATACAGTTTTTGAATACGGAAATCGTGTACAATAGGGTCACTAAATTTTACATGGTTTTCCAACTGTGTACAAAAACACTAATCCGACACGGTTTTTCATTAAAAGCCGTGTATAATTCATTTTTTCAATGATTTTTTCGCCATAACTTATCATACATGATTTTTAATGTAAAACCGTGTATAAAAACACACATCCTACACGGTTTTTAAGGGTTTAGGGTTTAGGGCTTAAATTTTTGGAGCAAATTTTTGGAACAGTCAATCTGAACCGTAGATCAATATCTTCAATTTTAAATTTCAAACACTCGATCTGAATCGTTCAACAAGATCTTCATATTAAAAAAGTACTTATAGATCAAATAATAAAAATTGTATTTTTTAGAATTTTTCTATTATTTTTTTAGATAGACAGAAAATCACTTGATCTTAATATTCTGAATCATTCAAAAGTATTAATTTTTTATCTATCTAAAAAAATAGTAAAAAATTTATAAAAAATATAAAATTTAGTCTACATATACTTTTTCATATGAAAATTATGTTGAACGGTTCAAATCAACTATTTGAAATTTAAACATGTAGATATTGATCCATAGACAAATCTACGCTATACATAGTACCCATAGCCTCACTCATATTTTTATATCTGAATTTACGAGTGTTTATATTTATGATGTAAAGTATTTGTTACGTTTTTCTTTTCTAAATGATTGATTGTAAAAAAGGTTCAAATTAAATATTTTCTCAAATAAGTAAAAGTAAGTGCCGTCTGAGGTTTTATTCCTGGTTATGTAAGATACAAAAAAAATTATTTACAAATAGAAATACTATAGAAAATTAATAAACATATATAATGTGCAGATTAAGGAATGTACAAAAAAAGGGTGCAATTTCACCTCTCTTAATACTTGAAAAATAAAGACCGCTTAAACAAATATTGACAGTTGAAAGAACGATTTCCTTTTATCCAGAAAAAGCGAAGCGTTGTCCAGATGAGAAATAAGAAGTTGCCAATTTTGCTATGTATATGATTTTATCACAAAAAAAAAAATGATGTCAACTTCAAAAAAATGTTCTCTGAGGCTATAAATGTACGGCCATTTTTAGGTACAAATCCGAAAAAAAGGAAATCTTTTGAGTAAAGTTGGAGTCAAACTACTCAACTATTTAATGCTAATATGGTATATGTAGAGTAGAACTAGGGTGAGCTGTGCTCACCAACGGATTTGGTGAGCACACCTCCAAAAAACGCATTTTCAAAGTTCAAATAGTCGATTCGAACCTTCCAACGTGTTCTTCATATTAATATGTGCTTGGAGACCAAATTTTACATTTTTTGGAAATTTTTTACTATTTTTTTAGAATTTTTTAAAATCAGTGTTTTTTGAATTTTTTTGAATTTTTTTTTATTTAATGAAAAGCTGATGATTTTAAAAAATTCTAAAAAAATAGTAAAAAATTTCCAAAAAATGTAAAATTTGGTCTCCAAGCACATATTAATATGAAGAACACGTTGGAAGGTTCGAATCGACTATTTGAACTTTGAAAATGCGTTTTTTGGAGGTGTGCTCACCAAATCCGTTGGTGAGCACAGCTCACCCTAGTTCTACTCGTATATGTACATTATAACGGTTACATATTATAAGAGAATAAAAAAAAGATTTATACAAAAATAAATATTTTCATAAAAAAAAAATAGACCAATAAAAAAAAATGATCATTCAATATTATTCATGAATGATATGAAAAATAAATTGATTCTAAATCTAAATTATAAATAAAAAGTTAATTAGTATAATAATAAAGAAAAGATATTTACAACAACAAAAAATGCTTGACCTCTCGAATTTATGCCAAAAATGAATTTTGTCCTCCATTATGGAAAAGAAAGTTGGGAGAGGAGGAATGCCGCTTAGCTCGCACGTAAAAGGAAGAATAAATTAATTTGATTCAAGTTCTTATTTTTTCTTGATTTTTCACTAATTTAGTTAAATGACTAATTAATTATCAATCAATTTAAAAAAGATTTAAATGATATTTACAAAATAAACAAAATCAGGATCAATCAGAAAATCAAATATCTAACAATCAGATATGAACGTTTGGGCAAGTTTTCAGAAAAAAATGGAGAATAAGAGAATGTAGATTATGTGAGATAGAAAGCGCTAAATAGGTGTCGATGAGTACGTATGTGCCTAAATAAATTTAGATTCCTATATGTAATAAAAAATATAAAAAATATGCGTACAACTAAACATAGACAAACTATTTAATTAGAGTTCTGATATTCAATCTGAAATTTTATCTTTTAATCACAGTCATTGACAGATAAGAACCTATGTATACTTAATAAGAGAAGAGATTAAAAAAAAAAAAAAGCTATTTAGAGTTCAAACATGCAATCTCTTACCCGGAAAATATTTTCTTTCTCACATATTTTGACGGAAACGAGAAATGTTAAAACAATTCATGATTAATCTTTTGGAGGATGTTAACTAATTTCTTTAAAATGGAGATGATATGAAATCTACAAATGTAAAAAATTAAAAGGCGCAACTTTTGTTGCAAGTGCACACGTTGTAACTTGTAAGAAAATACAAGAGGATACACACTGTCTAATCTAAGATTTGTTACCAATAAAATATGCTTCTAATAAAGTATCCTGTAGACAAAAATACTTTACTAGTAACCATAAATTTATGTTCCTGGTCAAAGCTCCGGTTCCACGTGGAGCCCTGTCGGTGTACCATAGCCAATATCAGGACACGGTGCTAACATGCGCCGACAAAAAAGTGTGTCTCGTTCAAGTCTGAATCGGCGGTTGGCTTGCAGCTTTGTGTTATTTGTCCCATCTTGTTACACACTTTATTTAATTTTTAAACATATTTTGGGGCCGATGCGATGTTTAATTTTTTTTATAATTAGTACTACCAAAAGAGAATAATATAAATAATTATGTGGCAATTGCTTTTTCTTGTTGTGTATTTTGCTTCCATTTCATAAAAAAAAAAATTATAGTTTTAAAAACAAAATATTTTAACGAGAATAATGAAACATATACAATGATAATAACACGATTAAGTACACACTTATTCAACATGAAATTAAAAAGATATTTCAAAAAATATATTGCACTTTAGAGACATCAAACTCTAACTCGGATTCAATACTAGTTAATTGTTTCAATCTTTTTAAATGGTTAAGCACAAGTTCTGACAAAGAGTCAAACTAGTTCATCATTTTTTATGATGATTAATTACAGTATTAAATTATGTTGTTTTTTTGTAAAATTTTATTTTATTATTATTTTTTAGATTTGACTATTTATATTTTCTGAGTTGTTTTAATCATGTTAGAGTTTCTAATAGTTAGTTAGAACGTCTAAGTTCATTGTGTGTTGTAAATTCCTAAGTCATCCATTTATTTTTTCTAAGTTAATTATTATGTGATAGTTGTATACTTGTATCATAAGAAGTGATAGCATATCATTTTTTTCTTTAACATTTTGATAATATATAAAATGTTTCTTATCTTCTTTCTTTTTCGACTTAATTCTTCTTTTATTGTTTAATATTTTACTAAAGCAAACAAGCATTACATATGTGGAGTGGAGCTTGAAACGTGATGTCGTTACATTCGAACAAAAATGAGAAGAACGAAACTGTAACAAACACAACGAAATATTGATAATGTGGATAAACGCAAGGCACCGTTAGCTTTTGAGCAATTTTGCTTCTTTTACAATAAGGTGTGAAATAGTGGTCATACAAGTCCGGTCTTACAAAAGAACAATTAGATTTAGTTCATAATTCTTGTTATATTTTACTATCATTTAAAAAATTTGTTTGAATTATTTTAGAACCATGTATTTGTTCAGTTCATCATTCATAAAGTATGATTTTTATTAAACAAACAGAGAGAAAATCTTTTCTTCCTCAATATGAAAATAATTATTTTATTTGATAGTATGGTGCAGAAACAGCGAACTTATTTGACAATTTTGGTACTCCGCCGAATTGTTTTTTTTTTTGTATTTTTTAAAGAGGCCTCCGCTAAATTGTTATCGACATAAAAGATGTCAATTATATATTTTTTATGATTTACGTAATTGCGCATTAATTTTAGTGTCATTAGAGAATTTTTTATAGGTAAGCAATGATTCTGAATTAAACTAAAATTTATACACGACATTTATATCATAAAAAAAATCCTTTTTTATAATCATTAAGTCAGTTGCAATGGCTGCCAAAAATTTAGTTATCGATATACTTATTTGTTTCTAAATTGAGAAGGGTTCCAATACCTCATGCCTTTTAAGATAGATACAAAATCACTGTTTTATAATGGTCCAGAAACAGTAATTTTGTATTTTTCTTAAAAAATAGTAAAAAAGTTTCAAAAATTATAAAATTTCATCTCCAGGTATATTTTAGTATGGATATCATGTTGAGCGGTTCGGATTATCAATATAATCTTTGAAAATAAAGATATAAAATATGAGGTATGATGAGATATGAAAGGTACGAGGTATTGAAACCCTCCTTTTCTAAATTTTATCACATTTATTTGAATATCTGTACTCTCTTGTTTACAAAATAATATTTAAAATAAATAAATAATGTATGAACCAATAACATCTACATATAGGTATATAGCGACGTTATGTGCTATTAGCACTGCAAAATGTTTGACAATTGTAAAGCTGCTATCCGGTATTTAAAACTACAGACAATATAAATATTTGTGAACTTGTTCAACAGGAAAAAAACAATGCATTACAAATAAAAATCTGGAATTCTTATTTTTCGCCTCGTGCTTGTCATAAAATAAAAAAATCGGATAAACAAAATGAGTTAAAACTTTTAACCTGAATAATCATCTTAAATAAATTAATGTTAAATATACCTACTAGTTTTTTTTTCTGACAAAAGAGATCTTCAAACCATACAGACAATATTTTTTAGGACAAGATACTAAACATCAATACCCTAAGAATTATATCTACTTGTTACATTCATGATCAAAATACAACACTACCTACTTGTTAAGACGCGTTTAAATTAGTAACTTCAAAAATGATCTGCATTAATAACCCAAAATCTAATGCAATGATGTATTCTTTATAGAAAAATAATGGAATAATTAATAAATAAACCAAGAATCCATCATATCGCCTTTTCATCTTCCCACAGAACTAGAGGTCTAGGGGTATAGAGAGAGAGAATGAGAGAGAGAGGGAGAGAGAGCTGTCTATAATGATTCCACTTACATTCTCGATGCAACCCAACAAAATTCCCAGAAAATTAATATGAAGAACAAATATAAAACGATATCGATTACATATTATGAACCGGGTCTAGCTATTCCTATCTAGTCCCAGTCTAGTCACTGTACTCTTCATGCAGACTAAGCAAACTCATTTGGTTCGCTTGAGCACTGCTGCCTCCCGGTTCATCCATCACCTCATTATCCGACGGTGCATGGGTTGAACCAGAGGTCGAGGAAGCATCTCCACCCTCAGATTGAAGCCGCTGCTCTGATGGCTGGGAACCTGGTGACAATTCACGTCCTCCGATCGCCACCGGCTCGGTAAGGCTCTGCTTCCCATCACGTGGGGGCGAAAATACCACCGGCATGTACTCGTCGTTGTCACATGCAAATTTTGAGTTTTTGAAGTGCTCCTTCAGTGCTTCCAAACCCTACATATATATCAAAGAACTTCATATGAGAAGAAAAAGATAATAAATTAATGTAATGTGCTTGATTATTACCTACTGTTTGAATTGAACTTTTAGGATATATATGACACTTTACCCTGTGATATTGCCAAATGAATGTAAATAAATTCATGGCAGTTATGTATAATTCAGAATATATATTTGCATAACCATTATTTCAAAATATAAATTTGGGAGCTTAGTATGCACAGTTTTCCGAAAGCTCCTAAACTATAATGGAAATGTAGAACTTGTGAACCTTAATTGTCCATTTGATAGAAATGGAAAACACAATATATATACAAACCTTATGCATTGAAATAACATGTAGACTAGATAAAAAAAAATATCACCACCTGCAGGCGAGCATAGGTTACTTGACAAATCTTGCGAGAATTAAAGACCTCCCATGGCTGCTTGTGAAATGCTTTATACAGACGAAAAGCTGCTTGAGGGGAGGTTAGATTCACAAATCCATATCCAACGTTGCACTTGTTGCTAATTGAGACAAAAAAGGTGCAATTTAAGAGGTAATCCTGAGTCAAAGTTTATAGAAATGAAGAATTATGAACAGACAACAAACAGATTTCAGGTTTATTCTTCCATAATAAAAAATATCTTGTCAAACAAAAGTTAATAGCAAAGAATTGAACTGTCAGGACTGGAAGACGACTACATGAGTTTGGAATTTACTATTTTGGTGGCCAATGATTCGTTATTTATTACGCACAAAGCTTGCAATGTATTATTATTGCATGTGACAGGGTTGATGGTTCAATAATAAATTAGCATGGAATTGAAAGGTCGGAAGTTGAAGAGATTTAATATCATTTTATAATACGCTATCTTGTTTTTATATATTATGTTATAAAGAAAATAAAATAATTTGCCAAATCTTTTGGGACTCATAAAAGCTAGTGCTGATGATGCGTCTTTTCCAACTTACTGCAAAGGAAACCAAATAAACTATATTAAACCAAGGGATGCTGCATCTCTCCAATCTCCACTAGGTATTTTTTTTTTTTATTAACGAATGTCAAAGTGGCCTTTTCCCCTAGATTAGGGTTTTGATGTTTTCCTATTGCCTATACAAAGTTAGCACATCATGATGTCTCCTTATCTTTTGCTTCCGTATCTCAACTTCTTGCTGCTCTTAGTTATGGTTAATATATGACAGACAGAAAGGTGGAGAGAGAGGAGATAATAAGTTAGAGAGAGAGAGAGAGAGAGAGAGACAGGAAATAATGAGTGAGAGAGGGAGGGAAGCCAGGTATCGTTTCATCTCAATCTGAGAAGCCAGCTATTCCCATTTTCACTTGAGTTATTGCTCATTGTTGGAATTGTGGCTGGTTCAGGTACGGATACTAGAGAGAGAGAGAAAAACACAGCAGAGCATAAAGTTTTTTCAAAAAAAGAAATCATGAACACTTACTGTTCACCCCTATACCATTTTTAGGCTCATTTCTGGATCTGCATCTTATATATCAGGATCTGTTTCTTACATTTTGGGGTCGTTATATCTTTTCTGCTCAATTCACTCGTATCAAGAAGTAAATAAAAAATAAATAAAAAAAAATAAAAAAAAACACAAACCGAGGAAAATGACAATGCACTTGTTTTTGACGCACCAAATGCTTTTGTCAATCTTGAAACCCACAAAGCACACAAAAACAAAATAAGCAACACAGTTACAAGTAACTCTACTTACCTGAAATCAATTGGGAGGTAGACAAAATCATAAGCCGATGGAGGCTCTTCTCCCTCTGCAATTTGCTCGTTGCAGTGTATGCAATGGTTATCAAGCATGTTCAGTAGCAATTTCTGACTAAACACAGAAAAATTGACAAATAAAAACCAATAATTAAAATATCCTCCATAAAATAACAGATGTAAATAATCTCCAACAAAGGAATACTTGTTAATTAAGATCACTAAGCTACTATATACAATTACCTATATTTGTTGGGAATGTTTCTGATCATAACGGTTGTTCTCTCGTCATTAGGAGAATTAAAATTTCCATCTTCTGATTCTTTGAAAAGAAACCGAGACTCGTTGCTTTTCCCTTTCCAGCCTTTCCTACTTGATTGTTGTTTTGATGATGATGCCCCAGAAGAGGTTGGAGACGCACTGTTCTTTCCGCTACTGCCCGAACCACTATTTGTACGACCAGCGGTGGCGGCAACTGTAGTGGTCGTAGTAGCACTAATATTTCTATTTCTTCTAGCACCAGAGCTTGAATCAGCCTCACTAGTTCTTTTAGGCTCAGTAGGGTTGACTGCACTGCCCCTTCGAAGAATTGCCACAGAAGCATTTTGTGACGGGACATTTTGCGGGGTTGATGCACGCAGTCGGGGTGGGGTTGGGAAGTTAGGATTGTAGTTGTGGCTGCTCCGATTCCTCCTGCAGTAATTCCAGATAAATTCGAGCTGTAAGGCATCAATTGTGATAACTTTTATTTTATTTTACGCAAGGATTGTATTATCTTTGAACCTTCTCGAATGTGGGCCTGTCGATCGAGCAAATTCAAGGACCATTTGCCGGCCGAACACCTCCTTCCCGTTGAGCTCCGACAGTGCCCGAACCGCATCACGAGTGTCAAAGAATTCTATGAACTTGTTGTATGGTTTTATCACGGATTCTCTCACATCCTTCACAGCACCTATCAGATTAAGAAACAACAAAAGCAAATTGTACTGAAATTAATAATAATTCAGAAAACAATGGAAATTTATTAAAAAAAAAATTAGTTGCTTAGGTTTACAGAAAAAATGTAACAAAACCCTACAAGGATGAAACAACTACAGCTGTAAAAGTTCTTTATCGCTGCTTTCCTTTTAGGAAAAAAAGAAGCAAAATTTTTTAAAATACAGAGCAATAAATCAATGAAAAATTCCATTTGTCATATTTTGCTAAAAGGTTTCTTCAATTTTTAACAATGGTAGGGTTAAAGAACAAAGGTTCATCATGATCACCAGAATCAATTAGAATTACAATACATACCAAAAGATTCAAAAGTCTCTCTGAGTGTCTGGAGAGAGATGCCCGACGACAGCGAACTAATCACGACGAGGGTCGCTTGATTTGAATCGTCGATGCCGAGCTCACCACTGCCTACTGCAAAGTGGGCCCATACAGCTTGCCCACAGATCAATCCCCTCCCTATAGCACTGATACTGGTACCGGCCTCCGGCCAATCCCACGGTGCGACAGGCACTGACACGCCATACAACTGCCCTAACCGGCTTTGCTGCCTCACATGCTGCTCCCTCACCTCTGTAAAAGCCACCTGAGCACTTCTCAAATCATAAAAATGAACGGTCACAATTCCATCCGTGCCGAGGGCCGACATATCGACGGCACGCACTGCACCGAAGAACTCCATGGAGGAAAGCACATCATGCTCGGTCACATGGCGAGGGACCATGCTGAGAACGACGCCACGTGTCGGGACGGCGTCGTCGGTGACCCAGGCGGGGCGCACATACTCAGCTGGAGGAGGAAGAACAGGTGGTGGTACGATGGGGACAGGAGGGTAGTAGAATTGAGCGAAAGAATGAGGTGGAACGGGAGGTGGTAAAACCGGTACGGTTGGTACAGGAGAGGGGAGAGAAGGGTAGAACTCTTGAGCGGAGGGGTCGAGGAGGTTGCCTCCTACTTCCATGACTGGTTTGCCTCCTGCTTCTTCAGCACACAGTGTGTTATAGATGTAAAGACACAGAACACACTGTGCCTCTCTCGATTCCTCTCTCTCTCCTTTCTCTGTTGTGAAAAGGGAGTGTTGATTGCGGGGAAAAGATCTTCCCAGTTCTCCACAGTATGAGAGATGATGTCTCGCACTCTTCTCTCTCTTTGGTTTTCTTTTTCCTTTTCTTTTTCTTTTGTTTTTCTTTCAGTTGCAAACGGTGGGGGCGACTTCTGGATATGTATGTATAGTACTACAGTTCCGTTCCTCAAAGGATAAAATGGAAAAATTCAGTACTTCCGTTTATAATTTTGTTCGGCAAATCTTATGTGTATCTTTCGGAAATTTACTTATTTTTTAATTCATAATATCATAGTTATTCAGTTAAAATTTTAAAAATATCTCATTAAACATTTATATTTTAATTAAAACTTATTTTACATTAATAAAGTTCTAATTTTTTTATTAAAAATTAAAAATGTGTAGAAGAGAAAAGTTTGTCTTCTAGTTGATCAGTTTGTGATTATTTTTTTCTAATTGAATTTTTTTTTGGTTATAAAGGCCGGAGCCCAGTTTCATTAACTGAAACAAAGTAACATACATACGGTTCAACAAAATAAAGCCCACTGATCTCTACACAAAATAATACTGTATCAGTGCTAAGCTCCAGAAGAAAGCTAGCGTCTCCCACTTAGCTAAAATAAGGTCTAATCTCTAAATCTAGACTATAAACCTAATCCCATGCTTGATAGATCTAAATCTGAGTCAATCAAGACTGACCCAAATTACACTCTCTCTCGGGGGAACTATAAGGTTGAACTTGGTCGTCTCCCGGCATCCAGATTCGAAGAGGTATAGCGTCAATGGTACCGGCATCCGGCAACCAACGATAAGTGTCTTCCTTGATCTGCTGCATCTTAGCTTTTTTCTTGTGACCTGTCCAGTACAATACCAAGGAAAGGATTAGTAAGATTACAGATCGAGCTGTTTTTTTTGAAGATTGTTGAAAACAGATTTCATTACGGTGCTTCCAAAGTGTCCAACAAGTAGCACATAATACAAGAAGGAAAGCCTTTGATTGATTTGGGGGTAATTGGAGTGCATAATTTTTCACATCTGTCATAGTTTTCCAAGTCAGAAAATGGTTTTGGCTTTGACCCATCCAAAACCATATATGTTTGGCAAATTGACATTGCAAGAAGAGATGGTTGACTGTCTCTGGTTCAGAACAAAAAACACATTGAGTGGATCCGATCCAACCTCTCTTACTCAGGTTAGATTTAGAAAGGATCTTATTTTTAAATACTAGCCAAATAAAAATTTGTATCTTTGGTGGAACTGGTATGTTCCAGCAGAACATAGGGTTAGCAACAGAAATTCCACCAAAGTTTAGAAATTGATATGTAGACTTTACAGTAAAACCCCCTGTAGGTTCCCATCGCCATGATAGCCTATCTGTGTTATGGGTAAATGAAATTTGACTGAGCTTGTGCAACAATTGATTCCATTCCTGTAGGCAAACTCCTGTGAGTATACGACTAAAATAGACATTATGTCCCTGAGAATTAATAACTTCTGAAATAAGGATATTCTTAGAAGAGCACATTTGATAAAGCTGTGGAAATCTAGATGCTAGAGGGCAATTGTCTAACCAGATGTCTTCCCAGAACCTGACCTGGGACTGTTGGCCAGGTTGGTATTGAACGCTACATTTCCCTAAATCAGCAATATCTAAAATATCTGACCAAAATGGAGAGATGTGCATTCTAGATGTAGTATGAGAGTAAAGATATTGGATTAGGGTTTTCCAAGGGCTACTATATGCGGGATCTTTATATTTAATCCACCATTTGATTAAAAGAGCAATATTCATATCTCGTAAATTTAAAATCCCTAAGCCTCCAAATTGTTTGGATATACAAACGGCTGGCCATTTTAGGAGAGAGTATTTTTTTTTGGTGCCAGTCCCTTGCCAAAGGAATCTGCGTCTAATTTTATCGATATCATCGATGGTGGTATCAGGAACTCTATATAGCGAAAAAGTATATAAGGGCACAGCAGACAAAACTGAATTGAGAAGGGTATGTCTACCCCCAATTGATAGAAGGTTTCCTTTCCAATTTTGTAGTTTCTTCTCAATTTTATCAATCAAGAATCTCCAATCAGATACAGTAAGTTTTCTGTCATGTAATGGTATGCCTAAATATTTAATAGGGAATTGAGAGGATTGGCATCTGAATGTGTGTGCTAAAGTGGTATCAGTATCATTACCTATGAAATACATTTCAGTTTTCTCCAAATTAAGTTTGATACCTGAAACAGCTTCAAAAGCTTGTAAAGCCCACCAAGCTGCCTCAACTATGTCATGTTTAGCTTCTAGGAATAGAATAGTATCATCGGCGTAATGACAATTGGTAATATTCCTATTATTGAAACAATTAGGTCCTAGCCCTCTAAGTACATTAGCTTGTTTGCCTTTGTGGAAAATCCTACTAAGTGTGTCTGCTGCTAGTATAAAGAGGAAGGGGGACAAAGGGTCCCCTTGTCTAACTCCTTTTTTACAATAGAAATAAGGAGTGAGGGTCCCATTTATATTGACACAAGATTGAGAGCTTATAAGCCACTTGTGTATCCAATTGATCCAAGTCAAATTAAAACCTCTGCTATACAATACCTCTAGTAAATATTTCCAATGGATGGTATCATAGGCCTTAGCAAAATCTATTTTGATGACGACTCCCTGTTGGTTATGTTGTTTACTATAATGGATCAGTTCTTGACTAAGGACTACATTATCAAGTATATATCTATTTTGTAAAAATGCAGCTTGACTTTCAGCAATTATCCTATTCATGATGCAACTAAGTCTATGTGTAAGAATTTTGGAGATTAGTTTAAAGCTACAGTTAACCAAACTAATGGGCCTGAATTTTGTAATTGAGTTGGCATCTTTGACCTTGGGAATGAGACATATAATTGATTTATTGAGTTTAGCTAGATTGAGTGTCTGGTCATGAAAATGGGTGCATAGCAATAATAAATCTGGATGAATAATGTCCCAAAAGAATTGATAGAATTTAAAAGGAAATCCATCAGGCCCTGGTGCACCATTAGGTTCACAATCAAAAAGGGCATGTTTGATTTCCTCAATGGTAAAAGGCTTAATAAGAAGATCATTTTCCTGAGGAGTTATTTTATCTGAATCAGACCAGAAATTGGTGTCTAGGTGAGCATACTTGATGCCTTCAGTCCCAAGACAAGTTTTGTAATAGTCCAAAATATGGGACTGAATCTGTTCTAGAGATTGAGTAGGCTGTTTATTTATATCTAAAGAATTGATCCTATTTTTATTCTTCCTATGATTGGCAATTGTATGAAAGTACTTAGTGTTATGGTCTCCCTCTTCTAACCATTGTTGTTTAGCTCTATGTTTCCAGTATATTTCATCTTCTAAGTATATGTCTTCTAATTTATGTTTGAGAGATTGCCATTCTTCAAGTTCAGATGCATCTAAAATTCTGGATTCCTGGATTACCTCTAATATTTTGAGTCTATCAAGTATTATGCCTTTCTCTTTCTTTTTATGACCATAGTAATTTTTGGCCCAACCTTTAATTTTCCTTCTCATGATACCTAATTTCAGATTCCAACTACTACCTATATCTAGTCCTGAGAGAGGGTTATCTTGCCACCATTTTGTAAGTAGTCTAATAAAATCTTTCTGTTCTAACCAAAGGGGGTCAAATTTAAAAGAAGCTACATTATGAGGTGAACTATGATCGATTTGTAAGAAGAGGGGGCAGTGATCAGACCCATTTTTACATAGGTCTATTAATGATATTCGGTTATAAAGAAGGTTCCATTCTGGGGATGTAAGGAACCTATCTAACAAAGCAAAATTCCTCCCATTGGACCAAGTAAAATGTCTAGTTTGCAGTTTATGATCTAGTAAATTATGTTTATTGATAAAATTGTTGAAACCTTTGCTGATGGTAACATCAAAATTGGAACCTGATTTTTCTTGGGGATATCGAATTACATTAAAATCTCCACTAATAATCCAGGGGCAGGTGTATCCTGATCTGATTTGGTTTAATTCTATCCATAAATCTTTTTTGAGGTTTCTCAAGGTGGGACCATAGACAATGGTATATTGCCAAGTAGATTGGTCCAGTTTATTCACTAAGTGTATATCTACACAATAAGTATGAAGGCTATGGGATAGAATTTCTATTTTGTTACTATCTCCTCCAAACAAAATACCTCCAGACCTACCAATAGAAGGCAGATGAAGCCAAATATCTAGTTTAGTTGATAGAGATCTAAGTAATTTTGAAGAGAAATCCTCTTTTTTGGTTTCCTGGATGGCTATCAAATCTATGTGATACTTATTGATGTAATCAGTGAGTGCTTGTCTTTTCCTAGGTGCATTCATACCTCGAATGTTCCAATTTAAAATATTCATCTAGAATTGTGGGTATCCCTACAAGAATTATAATCTAAAGTATCCTGCGAAGAAAGAATTTCATTTACTGTATTGATATTCAAGCATAGCTTATTGTTTTGTGAATGTGATTGTAGTTCTAGATTGATGAGCACCTGTGCAAATTGTGCTCTTTCGAGCTGCTGTATAGCAGAAATAATGACAGTACTATCTTGAGGATCATTCCCTAATACTATATTATAGACATTGAACAATTGTTCTATTTGTTGAATAGTTAATCTACTGTAAGGAAAGGTTTGGATCAGACTGTTACCTGCTGGTTTGTATGAACCAGAAGCTTTTCTCTTTTGAGCTCTTTGTAGTATAGGAGTTTGAGTATGCTTAGTAGTGATGCGAATACTCCTTCGAGGCACATTTTTGGTGTATCGCCATTCATTGGGGAGAGGAGGAGTCTCGATATGCTTGTAGTCTGTAGGTGTATCGGATAAGACATTGGTGTCAGGAGGAGTTAGTGAGGCTGAGTTGCAAGAAGAGGCGCATACTTTTTTGGTTTTTGATCGGGCTCTATGAGTTTGAGTGCGAGGGGGAGGTGGGATGGGTGTTTTTGTAATAGATGCTGGTTTAGGGCTAATACTAGCTTGTTTTTTGAAGGAAGAAAAGATCTGATTGGGGTTTTTCTTTTTGTATTTTTTTGACTGTTTTTTGTTGGACTGTGTTTTTTTTGCATGAAGTTTCCTAAATCGCTGTAAGAGTGGAAGAGAATCTCTCACATCAGCTATTATGTCATTAATGGGGATACTATCAGTATCACTTGCTACATCTGCTTGGGGAATGATGGGGGTGATAGGGGGAAGAATCTGTGTCTGAAAGTAAGTGGCACTATCAGCATCAGTGTCTGGCAGTGGGGCTGGCATATGAGAGTGAGAAGAGGGAGGTCGGTCAGATGGCATATGTTGCTGTTGTGACTTGGAGGAGGGAGGCACCAGAGTACCAGAAGTGGATCCAAGGCCGATTCCTTTTTCCATGTTATTAATGGCATTGAGTGCATTCTGGAAGGAATCCTCATCCGAATCATTATCTGTATCTGAACCATAGCTTTGAAGCTGCTGATTTTCTTGGGTACAAGATGGAAGCGGGTGTTTGCCCTTGTCAGATGGGGAAGGGCCCAAAGTAGGCCGTTGTCGAGTGCGGGAGAGACCTTCCCGTCTGAGCTGAGGAGATAGTAGGTTAGGGGTCTGGGTGGAAGATTGAGAGATTGAAATCGAGGAGGTTCTGGATGGAGTGTGCTGATTGTACAGGTGAGGAAGAGAGTTGCTGGTGTATTCTCGTTGAATATGAACATCTTCCTCCATATTAGTAACTGGAGTATCATGTTGGCCTGGTATCATTTGAGGAACTGGTTGCTCAGGGGAAGGAGAAAGAATTGGGGTAATTCCGAAATGGGTTCCATTAGGGTACGGTCTGCCATTCATCTTTCCCCTCCAAGCATTAGCATTCTCCGTATGCTCATTTTCAATTTCAAAATCAATATCAAATGAGGATACAAAACCAGTGGGGTTACGGTGAGTCATGTTATGCTGTTTGGGTAAGGCTGAGATATCTCCAATGCCAATTCTAAGTCTAGCAAATCGATAATCATACCGATTGCGAGTGCCAGGGTCTAATTCTAAAACTATGGCTCCGTATGGGCTAAGAATGCGATTAAATTCCTCCCAATAGAAGAGATCCATGGGGAATCCATGTAATCGGATCCAAGCTGAGACTAACCTTTTGCCAGCATTAAAAGAGGGATCCCATTTAAGGATTGGAAACTGAACCTCATCCATGCGAAGCCATTTTTTGCGTGTTGCAGCTGCGAGCCACTCGTCAGAGGGAGCTTGGATCACATAGATGAAGTCATCGTATACTGCTACTCTCCACAGAAAAGGGGGGTATGAATACCGAAGCACTCTTTCTACTTTATCCGGACCCCAGGCCGCAATATCATCAAGGAGGAAACTCATGTGAAGTTCACGGTTAATTGCCTCTGAATCTGGAGTGGAATTAAACATAAGTACAGGAGGTTGTATCTGTCTGGGAGGTAGAGGTTCCGGTTTCTCCACTGGAGGTGGTGGTTGTCTGGGGATTTCAGTACGCATTCGGGGTTGAACTGGTCTGTCTGGGGGTACTTGATGCATCATCGGTGGGTTATGTGCTGGAATATGCTGAGGCGGAGGCATGGTGTCGACGATCGGACGATCGGAGCGGATCTGCCCCAAATAAGGTGGCGGAGGAGGATTCGGTGGTTGATAGTGTCTCGGGAAGCGGCTACCAAGGTTATGATAAGGTCTCGATCGGCCAGTGCCCCTTCTGGGAGGGTAAGGCGCCATGATTGGAGGATCGATCCGATTCAAGGTGGAAGAAGAGACAGTGGGAGGCGGTGTGAAGGTTAGACAATTGAAACTTTTGTGCCCCGCTTTGTTACAAAGAAAACAAATCTGAGCATTTCGGCATTGAAATGCCTTATGTCCCTGATCTCCGCACCTCAGACATATCGGATGCGTTGGCGTTGATCTCCGCCGAATATCACGGACACGTGTTTGTATCAATGTCGATCGCTTTTCTCTCACTCGCGTGGCTGCTTGCGTGTCTTGCCATGGTGGATTATTGCACAGCGCATTTTTGTATGACGGGCCAACTGCTTCAGGGCCCAACGCCATGAGTGACTGGAACTGAGCTCGAGCGAGTTTCAGATAGCGGGCTTTGCATAAGGCCATCGCTGATTGTTATTCTCTCTATTATTTTTTATTCTCTTTTGTATTTTTTCTCTTTTTTTTTTTTTTTTTTTTTGGAGTTTTCTGTGTTGGTTTTATCGCCTCAGAATCGCCATTTTTTTATCGCTTCAGAGCTAGAGGATCACTTGTAAACCTAGATTCTTTTTTCTAATTGAATTGCACAGTGACATTTACCATATATTTTTATGTGCATCGCTAGATAATGAATATTCATTTGCCGTTACAATCCTGTCAAATTATGTATTCATATTTTTATAAAATTATGTATACTTACAGTGTATTCATATTTTTATAACAAAAATTTATACTTTTTATAAAATTATGTATACTTCACGTCACTAAAATACAAGTCTGAAAATTATATTATACTTAATAAAAAAAGTATTTAACTTGAAATTTATTATAATACTTCCGAAAAGAATTATGATGAACACATCGAATAACAGACATAAACACTTGCATATACTTTTACGTGTTAAGTATAAATATATTTTGGACGTTGATAAAGAGTACATTATACTGAATACAAGAATAATTTTTCGAATAGATAATATGTGCTGAAATTAGCGTAGAGGGAAAAGATGCTTTCGCTGATTTTTTTTCATTTACGTTATGAAAAAATTTCAAATTTCATTTGAGCTGTTTCATGAACGATTTTGGAATATAAGATGGAAACTGACAATTGCGCTATCAATAAATTGAGATTCATGAAAATAATAACTCAGTGTACATTGGATTCAAGGGGTGCCTGCAATTAAAATCGTTTAATTTAAATTTCAAAATCTCTCTTTCTATTACTTTCTTAAAGTGCACCGTAGCTTGCTTATGTATAAGAAACGGATTTTTTTAGGCATTTGAATTTTTGTGGGAGTTTGAATTAAAACTGGATAGTTCAGATACGATACAGCATGAAACATAAATTCCATTCATTTGTGAAGTCCAGAACCAAATAGGTGCAATCGATTCTAAAAATTGTTTAATTTGATGGTTTGAATCTAATTTAACTCGTCGTAAGGATTTTGAAATTTATTATGAGTGTTTTAATTTGACACAAACCAGATTATAGAGAGCTGTAATGGAAGCTTGTAACGGTTTTGAAATACCGTTGAACGTGTTAGCGTTCAAAGATGCATTAATTAATTGAAGATATAATTTTTGGATTCTGGAGACAAATAAACACAATACGAAGTTGGTTGTATTCCTGTTAAGAATGAAAATTTCCTACTGACAACTCCATCCGTCAGTTCATCTATGATTTGAAAATTCCTATTGAAATACAAAGAGTAATGAATTTCGAGAAAAAAAAACTCATACTTTAATGTTGACCATCTGAATCATAGATGGATGATCGGATGGACCCTATTAGCTGGAATTTCCTGCCCACATCATATGTAAAGAGGAGATTTGGTTCCCTTAAAAATAGTTCTTGAAATGTGGCTTTAATAAATTTCGAAATAAAAAAAACTATTTTTTAACAGAGAACACATGCCTTTGCTGCTAGATTAAAAGTTCTTAATTCAGACTTCTTGTCACCACACCAGAGCACTTGTTTCGCAGCAGATCCGAAAATGAGGGGGGACGAAGGGGAGGGGGATCAAATTTTGATTCGGTACTTTTTTCTGTTTTTTTTTTTTTTTTTTGCTTTTTATGTTTGATATATATACAAGGTGGGATAGGCATAAATGGTGCGTAAAATGTGTACTGAATCAAATTTTTGATTCATGAGATGGACTAAAAAAATGATTTAGTATAAGATGGGAAAGGCACAATGACTTATCTATTTTTAATGAATGGGGTCAATTGATCGCATTCATTTTCAAAATATTCATATTTTGACACGATTTTGTTATATAATTTAGTGCAAATGCTATAAAAACTATAAAATTGACTTCCATAACTTCAAATTCTGCCTCCTCCCCTGAATAGACATATATAGTGGGTGAAGAATACCGAAGCAAATTTTCTGTACTCAAGGATACACTGAGCCAGATATCAAGTCCTTACTATTTTCGAAGAAAAAAAAACAATTGTTTTTACACATTTTTATTTTTTATTTTCTGAAACAAATTCAATTTGACCATAAGAAATTTGAAATTTTGCCTTGTATAAGTTGTTATATATAACTCAGTTTTAAATAGCGCCATATACAGGGGCGGATCCAGTGTATTCCGGGGGGGGGGGGGGGGGCAGCTGTCCCCCCTGGATTTTGAGTTTTAGTGGAAATTTATCGGTTCTGATCGACTTTGCCCCCCTCCTGGAACTTTTTTTTGCCCCCCTCTGGACGTTTAGTTTGTAATTCAAGTTAAATTTAGAGTTAAAATTGAAATAAATATGTTGAATTTTGATTAGTAATTAGAATTATAAGTCAGAGCATCAGAAATTACAAGTCAAAGCATTGAAAAGTATAAGTTAAAGCATTATTTTTTGTCGAGTATCCAATTGGTTAATGAATTTAAACCCGATTCGATATTTTTTTGCTCCCCCCTGACGAAAATCCTGGATCCGCCCCTGGCCCTATAGCATTTTCGGATTATAAAATCTATGGCCCTATAGCATTTTTGGATTATAAAATCTATGACGCTATAGCACACTATAGCGGCGCAATATGATAATAGTGTCGGTTTTTTAACCGTTCCGCTATGAGCTATGACGTGCTAAACCTATTTAAAATTTTGATATAACTTAAAACATGTTAAAATAAAAGAGATTTCGCAATTAAAGATAACGGATTCGCTACAGTGTGAATCAGATCTTTTTCGATACACTAAAGCGATGAGAAGTGCGTTGATTCGAAAAATTGAACGTCAGAATTTTGATTTGCACCAAGCTCGAGGTGAAAATTTAAACACTGAATTAAATTAAAAAAATGTTGTGTAATTACTCTTTTAACTTTTTGCCAAACAAACTTTAAAATTCTGCATTTTCCAGCAATAATACGTATGAAAAATTAGGGACCGTCGGAGCAATTTAACAATATTTTTAAAGGAGCATGGAAATTGTTGGTAGTTTGTCTTCGATATAACATTTTAAGAGCCAGTTAAATCTTCCACAAAAAGGAGAAATAATAGCGCGTATGGACGTATGGTGCATCTCATTATCTTTTAAATATTCTTTTTATTAAAAAAACTGCTAGATCCGTTTCATTACGAAACAAAATTAAATTAAAAATTACTCGTTCCCAATCTATGTTGCCTTAATTTAGACTTTCTCCTAGCCATCTAGCATCGTCTCAAATAGATAAGCAAAAGCTATTATCTTGATGGGCAGTCCTTAGAGGACATACAACTATTTGTTTTGAGTATGCCCCTTGTCAGCGGCAAGCAATACTCATGGTGATCAGTGCTATTTTTTTGGACATTTGGAAAACTCGAAACTCTATCTGTTTTGATAATAAAAACATCTCTACAATTAGACAAATAGTTTTACTAACTTATTCTTTGTTAGATTAATAGTTAGGCAATAAGAAGAAAATACCAACACCTCACATACACTTCTGGGTCCCTGAGGACATAGACATGGTGCCCCTTCAGACTGTGCCTCCCCTGACTGTTGCTGCCCTTGAGATGAATGGTGGTAACAGTTCCAGTGTACCACTGGTACCACTGCTTCTTGCTCATTAACTCATGACTTGGTCACACAAAGAGATATTTGATTGTGCTTGGCAACTGTTAATTGCTTTAATAATCTTGACATGGTCCAATGTAATGCATGTTTACTGGATGTTGTTGGATGCTACAGCTTATGGCAGTCTGTGTAGTGCCTTTTTTTGACATTTCTCAGCTTTTGGGATATTGTGTTTTGCCTGGTCTGTGATGCATTTAATAAATACGGCTGAAAAATTTTGATACTGCTTTTCACAGAGTTCAGTATCTGATTTATGATGTAGTTAGGTGCTCATGAGACCATTTCAGGCATTTTTGGGTTTTTAGGGGTCAATCTGCATTATTCTCTTTTTGCTGGTACTTGTCAGGTTTTAGATTTTTAGTATAATTTTACTTTTTTTATGTTTTTCGTCTTGTAAGTCTTTTATATAAATGGAAGGGCATTTTTGTCTATTTTAACAAAAAAAAAATAGATAAGCAAAACATTGGCTTCAAAAGCTAGCATAGACTGTCTTTTATATATATGTATATATATATATATACATATATATATATATATACATATATATATATAGGTTGACTAATATTAAAACATTTGTTCTTAGGCCGAAGAATAAACGCTTCGGTTTTTACATTTTCAAAGTCCAAAAAGTCGATCCAAAAAGTCGATCCAAATCGTTCAACATTCAATCTATATTAAAATGTGTTTGGAGACCAAATTGTACATTTTTTTTGAATTATTTTACTATTTATAAGTTAGTTTTAAAATCACTGTTTTCAATGATCCAGAAATTTTTCACTGTTTATTAAAATCAACGATTTTAAAACTGTCTTAATAAATAGTAAAAAAATTCCAAAAAATGTAAAATTTGGTCTCCAAACACATTTTAATATAGAGATCATATCTAATGGTTTGGATCAACCGTTTGGACTTTGAAAATCGAAAAACTAATTGGTTGCACCACGGTTCCGGAACAAACGTTTTGATATTAGCCAACCTCTATATAGACACACACATGTATGTGTGTGTGTGTGTGTGTAGAGGTTGGCTAATATCGAAACGTTTATTCCGGAGCCATTGTGCAACCAATTAATTTTCCAATTTTCAAAGTTCAAACAGTCGATCCAAACCGTTATATGTGATCTCTATATTAAAATGTGCTTGGAGACAAATTTAATATTTTTTGAATTTGTTTTACTATTTATTAAGCTAGTTTTGAAATCGCTGATTTTAATAAACAGTGAAAAATTTATGGATCATTGAAAACAACGATTTTAAAATTGGCTTAATAAATAGTAAAAAAATTCAAAAAAATAAAAATTTAGTCTCCAAGCACATTTTATTATAGATTAAATGTTGAATGGTTTGGATCGACCGTTTAGACTGTGAAATTATAAAAACAGATGCATTTGTTCCACGGCCTAGGAACAAACGTTTTGATATTATCCAACATCTATATATATATATATATATATATATATATATATATATATATATATATATATATATATATATATATAGATAGAGAGAGAGAGAGAGAGTTGGGCTATGGTGTATTGCAATGCATATGCCCTCTTGTAAATTGGACTGCAAATCGTTAGATTCGAAGTTCAAATAGTCGATCTAAAGGGCTCAACATGTTATCCATATCAAAATGTCCTTGGAGACCCAATTTTATATTTTTTTAGAATTTTTAAAAATCGTTGTTTTGAAAAAATTTCTATACCATTGATCACTCAAAAGAGAGCGATGTTTCTTTTAAAATTTATAAATTCGGAAATGCTATTGGTTCGGACTGCAAGTGCACAATCCTATCGAGTAGTATATTCGAGGTCGATCCACAGGAAATATTGGTTCAGAGTCTTGAGCGATCAAATCACAATCTCTCGAAAAGTTAGACGAAATCTGAAAAATTGATAGTTGAAGTTGTGATCAATGTAAATTTGGAAACAATTAAAAGTAATTAAAATAAAGATAGAGATGAGAATTCCTAGGGTATCGGCACACCATTGCCACTCAATCCACTTTGATAATATACTTCTGGCGGGTCTGATTTCCTGTTGTTGTTTTATGAAAGACCCCACATAGGTCACTGCGAGTTATCTTACGCAAGTATGACAGGTCTTTCATCGAGATTCTACATAGGACACTGCGAGTTGTCTTACGCAAGTGACAGATCTCTTAAATACACAAGTTACTACACAGATCATTGCGAATTATCTTACGCAAATGATAGAACTTGGTTCGCATTTTGTTGTTCCGATTTATGGTTTTCCCACTAAGGTTTTCTCCACATAAATCTAATAGATCCTAACAAGGCTAACTCGTGCAACATAGTTTCTCTTACCATTAAAGTACTGTCACTACCCTAATAGATTAAACTAGATCATCGAATTTAGATGAAGGGATAATAAATCACAAAAGCATTTCGATTAAACAACAAGAAATCATAATCAACAGAAAATATATATATCAAAGCATCAAGAGTAACAAGCTTTACTGCCTAGCCCATAAGAAAAGAACTTTGCCGCGGAACGGCATGGTTACTATCACTCCTCTATTTCTCACTTAATCAAATCTAAACCAAATTACAAATATACTAAACAATTTGTCTAGGGTGCTTATATAGGAGTGAAGGGACGTCTGGGGTTGAGTGGAGGCCAAGGAAGAAGGTCTGGATACAGCTGTCGGCAGTTATTCTCCAAAAGGCGCCTTGGTTACGGACCGTATTGGCGGATACGGTCTGTATTGGGACCTTGTCGCTGAAGGGTTTAATGTGTATCACGCTATCTCCTAGTCCGTATTCGGCTGGGTCCGTATTAGGCAAGGGCTGTAACAGAGACTTAGTCGATGAGCGTCGCTTATCCGATTGACCTGATTCTTGCTCCATTTGGTGTAAAATAGGCCCAAAACCTATTTTCTGCAATAAAACATAAAGAAAGGTGACAGTAGCCTTTTTCTCTAATTAATTGATCATAAATGTGAGATAATATGCAAAACCTAAGCCAAAACCCTACGTAATTCATCATCATTTTGACTCTGATCAACCATAGAAAAATAACAATTCTCAAAAATTCTAAAATAATAGCAAACAATTTCCAAAAATGTAAAAATTAGTCTCCAAAACATTTTAATATGGATATCAAATTGAACGGTTTGGATTGATTGTTTTGAAGTCAAAACTAACGATTTATAGTCTAATGTACAGAAGGGCATATACATTGCAATGCACCATAGGCCAACTATATATATATATATATATATATATATATATATATATATAGTTGGATTACGCGTAGTAAAACGAGTGTTTTACTTCACGGCTATATCTTCAATATTAAAGTTCAAAACGTCGATCTGAACCATTCAAGTTGATCTCCATATCAAATTGTGCTTGGAGACCAAATTTTACAATTTTTAGAAATTTATTACTATTTTTTTGGAATTTTTTAAAATCACTGTTTTTCAGAAAACCGTGGACCATAAAAAATCTGTGATTTTAAAAAATTCCAAAAAAATAGTAAACAAATTTTAAAAATTGTAAAATTTGGTCTCCAAGCACAATTTAATATGGTGATCAACTTGAATGGTTTGGATCGACGTTTCGAACTTTAAAATTCAAAATATAGACGTGAAGTTAAACACTCGCTTTAGTTCGCGAAGTACCATAGCCCAACTCTCTATATATATATATAGTTACAATGCCACACGATGAAAGATAACTAATTTAGTATAATTACATTTTTCAATCTTTTTAATATAGAACTCTATCCAAATTAACATCTACCCTGTCAATATATCAGACTTCACATTTACTAACAATCTTATGTTTCTTACATTTTGTAAATAGAATATCAATATAAGCATGTTGTACAAAAAATTTGACAACAGAATAGTTGGATTTTGTAATTGTAAGATTTTTTTTTTCTTATTAATGAAAATATTGTGCTTAGTTCTCCACCTTAAAAAAAAAAAACAATCTCATATTTAAAGATCGATAACAACGCCACAGAGCCCGACATTTTTATTAATATCCAACATAAAATAAAAAATATCAAATGTACTCAGATTTTCTGGGTATTTTTAAAATGTCCAAACCGGTCATTTTTTGGCCGGTTGGATTAAAAATTCGGACCGGCCATTTCAGCCAAAAAATGGCCGGTCAGATTATTTTTTTTTGAAATATTTGTTAGATTACTTCTTTTGATGTATAATTAGCATAATTACATTAAATTATGCTAAAATATGCTAATTACGTTAAATTATATTAAATTACATTAAATTACACAAAATTATGCTAATTACGCAAAATTATGCTAATTACATGAAATATGCTAATTACATGAAATTACGCTAAATTACGCTAATTACCCTAAATTATACTAAAATACGCTAATTATGCTAAATACGCTAAATTGGGAATTTTCTTTTATTTTTAAGTCATTTTGTGCCATCTTCCATAAATCATAAAAAATAGTAAAAAAATTCAAAAATAGTAAAAATTAGTATTCTACAAGTTCATTATATAACAAATTAAATGAGCTACTTAGATTGAAAATTAGAAATGAAAAACTTAATCGGAAACTTTAACTCAAATTTTGAGGCACTTCCCTTTGTTTTTTGGTAATTCTGAATTTTGAAAAACGCCATAGCCATCACCGACGCATGCATCTTTTCGCAATATTTCATTTGCTGAAATCAGACACTCGAACGCCGTTTTATGACCGTTTGAAGTTTCGTCGTCATTTTCTGCCTTCTCAATAAATATATCGTCTCTCTTGCCTTATCCCTTGTCCTAGCCTCGCCTGTTTACGAGAGAAGTCTTGGATAAATACATGTATAACATACATGTGTTTTAGAAATGAGAGAAATGACTTAAAAAAATTGATACAGATGCATTATAACAGAAAGACACAGATCAAAATTGTTGGAGCATTCATAAACATCCGTCTGAAAGAAAAATGTTTCTCATTTAGCTTTGAAATAACTCAAATAATATTTATTTATTTACTTATTCTTAGTGGATTTTGGATTTCGGATTGTATTAGATTTAGCGTAATTTAGCGTAATTTAGCATAATTTAACGTAATTTAGCGTAATTTAGCGTAATTTAGTGTATTTTAGCGTATTTTTGCGTATTTTAGCGTAATTTAACATAATTTAGCATAATGTAGCATATTTTAGTATAATTATGCTAATTATACATCAAAAGAAGTAATCTAATAAATATTTAAAAAAAAAAAGAAATGACCTATCCAAATTTTTAATCCAACCGGCTAAAAAATAGCTGGTTTGGACATTTTTAAAAATACCCAGAAAACTTGAGTACATTTGATATTTTTTATTTTATATTGGATATTAATAAAAATGTCGGCCACAGAGCTGTGACTTGCTACTTAGTAACATCAATATCTCTTCACGTTCACAACAAAATTATGTCCTTTTAATTATCTCTTTGTTACCTCTATTTTCAACCCCGTCTTATGGAGTATCAATGTGACTCATAAACCTTGAAAGTCTTGCTTAGCTAGACCTTCCGGTGACATTACTGTCAACGCTGCGATCACTGTCGATCCATTGCTCTGTAGTCACTCCATTCTTATATTAGCATCCTTCATCACCGAATTCACATCCCTTCAGGTTATCTGACTGAGGACAATTAAAACGGACGGTTCACGATTGTTCTTTTAACTTGACTCAAATCTCAAAACACAAATAGTACTGGCTCCCTGCGCTATCCTGAATAGGCACCTGATGAGAATAAATCTGAACCGTCTGTTTCAATTTGCTTGAGTCAGGTATCCGAGAGGATACGGATCCCCATAACCCTCTATCCACGGTATCGAGTTGTTGTGTTATATCATTGATCGTATTATCATCAACTGTCACAACCTTGTTTTGAGTCGCAACTCGAGCAGCATCAGAATCACGTGGATTGGGGAGATGACACTCGTTACCGTGATCTGGAACAAAACAAGTTATAAAAATATGTTTTTGTACTATACTTTTTTACAGAAAAAATGTGTAAATATGCTTGTTGTTCAAATAGTTATAAAATTATGTTTCATTCTGAAAATTTTATCTCATCTTATCACATGCAGTTCTTTCTCTATCAGAGAACTCGAGTCATATAAGTAATTATATGTCGTCGGCCGCAGGTAGTTGGGGCGTAAATTGTGTAATACGTGGTAGATGGAATTTGAATTCAAACTTCCACAATTATAAAGTGAAATTTTAACTACTTAGTTACATATACACATATAGTATTTTATGGAAAATGGCCCGATTATGTAAAAACTTTTTAAATAAATTAAATTAAATTTTAATATACATGATTTAAAATTTAAAAGCATGAAAGTGATTAAGCACTTCAGATTTGACTATAACTCTGCCAGAATCAACACGTGACATTTTACTAATAGTGAGTAAATTAGAGAGAAAATTGTACTTTTTTTTGGTTGAAAAATTGTACTTTTTGATAAACACCTGATGTGATAGTTTCTTATATGCGTTTGGATCGTCAAGAATAGTATGGGGTTAGCACTATTCTTGGGTTAGTGACTATTCTTCATCACTATTCTCATCACTCTAAGAATAGAGCTATTCCTGGGTTAGCGCTGTTCTTGCTAACCCATCCTAACGATGGAATAGTGCCAACCCCAGGTTAACGTTATTCGTGCTATTCCTGGGGTTGCATCCAAACGCACCCATAATGAACTTTACTCCTATATATATATACACACTTGTGTGAATTTTCTACAACCCATTGGGTGCACACAAATACTTATTGCATATTTTACACTTGTCTGTTACACTTGCATAGGTACAAAATCACTGTTTTTGGACCGATCAAAAAACAGTCATTTTCTACCCAATTTAAAAAATAGTAAAAAAATTCCACAAATTATAAATTTCATTCTAACCATATTTTAGTATGGATATCATGTTGAACGGTTCAGCTCGACAATTTAGACTTTAAAAACAAAGATATAAAACATGAGATATGATGAGGTATAACCCTCCTCTTCACATTAGATACAATTGTCGTTAGTCATAACCCGTTTTGACTTCTATTAATTGTCTTGAATTGTAGACTAATTTTTTAAAATGAAAATTAGATGCACACTTGGCAATTGCAAAATATATCACATTCTTGTTCGAAACACCTATAAAAAAGTAAAAAACACACTTAATTATTTTCATCAGGGTTCTAAATAGCTAGCTATAGCGCAGCTATAGCGGTTTTTGACCTAAAAAGCTAAGCTACGGGGTAAAACTTCGCTAATCGAGCTACGGCTGCTATAGCGATAATAGTGGTTCGCTATAGCGCGTAGCGCGTAGCGGAATAGCGGTCCGCTATGCTACATGGGCTTATTATTATTTATTTGTTTTGCAATTTAAATGAGCTTTAAGGTCCAAAACGAAATTAAATTAGATGGGTCTATAATATCAATAAACTTGAACAATGTGCGTTGGTCTATAATATCGATAGTTTATGAATTAGGGATATTTTGAATGACAATTTGAATTTTGTATTGGTTCAATGTGAATATTAGAACTTCTTAATCAATTTGGTGTTTTGTTACTTATGAGACTTTAGATATGTTTATTATTAGTAGAAATATAAAATAAAATTTTTGAAAATAAAAAAAATGCTATGTAGAATAGTTTTAGCTATAGCTACGCTATTCGCGATAACTTTTTTTTTTGTCTCCCCGCTATACCGCTATAATCGCTATTTAAAATAGAACCTTGATTTTCATAATATATACTTGATTATTATCTGACACAAACTTAACAAAAATAATTAACTGATAACATTTTATAAAATAAATATAATATTCAAGCGATACTGTTCATCTTCCATACTTCCAATGATTTGACAGCCTATATACCCACAAGAGAAGGCTTCACTCTACTAGTAGCAGGAAATGACGGCGCATGCTACATGGACCGAGTTCCGTTTAACACGGTACAATACAATACAACGCACGCCGTATGTACTATCGTATACCTACTCTTGTCTACTTCTTTCTTTCTCTATATCTTTTTATTTACTCATGATCCTTTGCAGCATGCTTAGGCGAAGAGATATAGAACAAGTTCATCTCGTTGTTCTATTTCATGCATGCTATGTTTATGGAAATGCATTAAAAAAAATTAATCTAATAAAAGATGTTATTATTAAACACGGAAAATATTTTTAACCCAATAGATACAGAAAAAAAAAACACCTTCATTTTCATGGTGATAATATAAGTCTACTCCGACATATTTATTTTCACAATTTTCTCACGCGCCTTTGGTTCTTGGAAACAACTTTTGAATCTGTTAGAATGATTCATGAATTAGTGGAAAACTGTTAGAAATTTAGCTGAGATTTATATCTCAAAAATGTTTGGTAGACTTTTGGCAGATGAAAGTTAGTCAACGAAATATATATGCCAATGAAAAGTTGGCATAAATGCACTGGACAAATAAAAAAAAAAATCAAAGATTGAACTTAATTTTCCTTTTTCTAGGTTGTCATCTCCTTTTCATTTGCCCTATACATCTTATCAACCTTTTTTTGTTATTTCCTCTTCTGATAAGTCCATTTTGCTTTATTTCTTTACTTACTTAATTGTAAATTACTATTTTTCACCATAATTTGCAACGTTACATTCTTACATTTTACAATTTTATCTATCAAATTTATTATTATATGTTAATTATTAAACTTTGAAATATTAAAATTGATCAGAAAACTATTAATAATTGATAATCAGTAAGTTAGTATTGGTAACAAGTCTTCTAAAAAAAATCTATGGTTTTTCATAAAAGTCTTTTCAAAATCAAAATCCTCTACAATTATTTCTACGATAAAATCGAACATTCATTTGAATACATTGTCATAATTGTTTAGTGCATCTTCCTAAATATTAATTTCTGTAAATTATTTTGTGTGCTTTTGTGTTCATAAAATCCTATTTTGTATTCGGAACAAGACCCTTACCATTAAACTAAAATCTTTTCCGTTCATTTTTACTGGAAAATTGGGAATTATACTCGGTACAGAAAAAAGTGCCAGGATCAGCCACATAAAATCCAAAATTTACATACGCATGTATATATTTTATTTTGGTGGTACGCATACATACCGAAGTACTGATACTTCTATCGTCTTGTCATGTCGCATAATTTATATTCTCATCTCGTATTAATCTACAGTGTGGTGCATCACTTCCATTGTACCTTCAATTCTACCGCCTACCGCCTAACACTTACCCTCAAATAATTTTTAATAATACTCTAAAATCGAAGAAAGACCAAGGTCCCGTGAGGCCGAAATCCAGATACAGTTCGGTACCGGAGTTAGGATTTTTAAATTCAGACTTTTCTTTAATGATTGACTAATGGATTTGCATATATAGAATGTGTTGAGCATGACATGAATTGTGTGAATGAATAAATGTACGTATAATAAAAGTGAACATGAGCTGATATGCTTGCATATTGGAATGTATATATTGGGTCTGGTGTTCGACTAGATCTCTTGTTAACGTGATTGTAGGCGAAAGCGGTCCTGTCACAGATGTGATTGTAGGCTGACGCGGTCCTATCACTGACGCGATTGTAGGCGTAAGCGGTCCTGTCACGGACGCGATTGTAGGCGTAAGCGGTCCTATCATGGACGTGATTGTAGACAGAAACGATCCTATTACCGTCAAGACCTAGCGGCATATGAAATCACTGTCTATTGAGGCAAATGAAATAAATTAACATAATTTTGAAAATAAATGAAAGTAGTAAGTAATGATAGGACCCACGTCCTATGTGATAGAGGAAATGAAACCAGTAACGGACAATTCAAAATTAAGAAAAATAGCTCTAGAAAATTGTACTAGATCTACAGTAGTAGGCGCATCCGTCCTTACTCCTTAGTATCTCTTTTCTCTCTTGCACAAAAAAGGTCTCTCTGGCGTTAACCATGCTACACCTTGCGTCTTCTTGTCTATTTCGGATTGGGATCTGCTGAGATTCGAAACATTGAGAACAGTAACTCTGAAATTCCTGCTTTTCCAAATCCAGCCGTCCAATTTTTTAGTGCACGCATCTCAAAACAGCTGATTTTTCTGTACACACATCTCGAAATAATTTGACAGCTGAATTTGAAAAAACAGAAATTTCAAGGTACTGTTTACATGTGAGGATCGTAACAGATTCTCTTCCGTCTATTTCAAGTAAAAATGCATAGAAAGGAGGGAGAAGAAAAGGCTGGACTTAGGTCTTAGACCGTTAAGCGTCAATTGTGTTGTTGTCTTTTCCTCGGTTAAACTTCGCATTGCCATGAATAACTAAAAGAAAAAATCTTGGGCTTTTGTTTATCCTTTCTTTTAATTTTGCCTGTACCAGAGTGGTATTGTCTGTCCAAAATTATGGATTTATGACATCCTTGGTATTAATTTTGAGAGATAGAGATGCATCTAGCAACTTCCTTTTGATTGGTTTTAGAGATGCAAAGAGCAGGCCGGACAGTGGCTTTTTAGATTTCTAGGGTTGAAGCATGGCAAACTTCTCTTTTACTTATGGATAATACCTGCTTCGGATCCCCAATCGCTGTCCCTATACACTCAACAGGAATTGTGTACATTATAATTCTCCTTAAAAAAATTTGAAATCTGTACAATTTGAATCAAATTAGGGGCGGCCATACTTTCAAGCTATAGCGTCAAATATCATTTTACTCTAAATTATATAAAAAATCATATATTAGTACATAAATTTTAATAATAAATAGAAATCAATCAATTTATACACACCGAATTCGCCCTTGAATATACTTATGATTTTACGTAAACAACTACTGCATATTCTATATTGTTAGCTGAGAAAATTAGAATTGTGTGCATTATAACTCTCGTTAATTTCTTTTTAAATCTGTACAATTTACGAAGTGGAGCTAGACTTTCAAGATGAGAGTGTCAAACACACATTCGAGTGTCAATTACATTTTCATCTTGAGTATGAGAGTTAATTTTATATTATCTATTACATTGTACTCTAAAGTATATAGAAAATTATATTAAACTACATATTTCTTTAAAATGAATGGGTCAACCAATTCATACACACAGACTGATCCGTGATTTTTATTTTTACCCAAAAAAAATATATTTTAATATAAATAACCAGGTTTTTAAAAGATTTTTATTTCTACCCAAAACGCTAGGAATATCCGCGGTCCGAATTAATAATTCGGACCGCTAGGAATATCAGCGGTCCGAATTCTTAATTCGAAACGCTAATTTTCCTAGCAGTCCGAATTCTTAATTCGGACCGCTAATATTCCTAGCGTTCCGAATTCATAATTCAAAACTACAGTTGCCAACCTTTTCATTTATTACTATATTAAACCTTTTCATTTATTATTTTATTAAAAGGTAATTTTTCACCGATAACCCTAAAGTTATTTTTATTACAAAGAATTATATTACAAAAACTTATCAATAATATAAAATTTCATTTATTATTTTATTAAATGGTAATTTTTCACCGATAACCCTAAAGTTATTTTTATTACAAAAAATTATATTATAAAAACTTATCAATAATTTGTAATAAAAATAACTTTAGGGTTATCGGTGAATAAATTTCTAGGGTTATCGGTGAAAAATAACTTTAGGGTTATCGGTGAAAAATTACAATTTAATATAATAATAAATGAAATTTTATATTATTGATAAGTTTTTATAATATAATTCTTTGTAATAAAAATAACTTTAGGGTTATCGGTGAAAAATTACCATTTAATATAATAAATGAAATTTTATATTATTGATAAGTTTTTATAATATAATTCTTTGTAATAAAAATAACTTTAGGGTTATCGGTGAAAAATTACCATTTAATAAAATAATAAATGAAATTTTATATTATTGATAAATTTTTATAATATAATTCTTTGTAATAAAAATAACTTTAGGGTTATCGGTGAAAAATTACCATTTAATAAAATAATAAATGAAATTTTATATTATTGATAAGTTTTTATAATATAATTCTTTGTAATAAAAATAACTTTAGGGTTATCGGTGAAAAATTACCATTTAATAAAATAATAAATGAAAAGGTTGGCGACTGTAGTTTTGAATTATGAATTCGGAACGCTAGGAATATTAGCGTTCCGAATTAAGAATTCGGACCGCTAGGAATCCTAGCGTTTCGAATTAAGAATTCGGACCGCTGATATTCCTAGCGTTCCGAATTTTTAATTCGAACCGCAAATATTCCTAGCGTTTTGGTAAAAATCTTTTAAAAATCTGGTTATTTATATTAAGGCAAATGCTTCTGTGCATACAAGGACCTATTTGTAAAATGAGCATATTTTCATTTTCAAAGTTCAAACAGTCGATCCGACCGTTCAACATTTTCTCTATATTACAATGTACTTGGAGGTCAAATTTTACATTTTTTGAATTTTTTTACTATTTATTAAGATGGGTACAAAATTCAATGGTCTGAATTTGACTAGTTTTGTAAAATACTTAATAAATAGTAAAAAAAATCAAAAAAATGTAAAATTTGACCTCCAAGTACATTGTAATATGGAGAAAATGTTGAACGGTCGGATCGACTGTTTGAACTTTGAAAATGAAAAAATACTCATTTTACAAATAGGTCCTTGTATGCACGGAAGCATCCCTCTTATATTAAAATATATTTTTTTTGTTGGGTAAAAATAAAAATCACGGCACACTGATCCACCCAAAATCGAATGGCAAAAGTCGGGTTTCATATTTATATTTTAATTATAACTAATGACAGCGAAATGAATTAAGTAATAGGGAACTTTAGAAAAATTATTCTCTATATATTGGTAGCTGAGAAAACAACTCTTCAATTTTTTTTTTTTATGTTCATTCAAGACGTGAAATGGAAATAAGACGTAAATACTTGTGATTTTACGTATACGACTACCGGATATATTGTATTTTTTTTTTTTTTGAAAAAATATGCAGAAATGTCTGTTTCATTGACTGAAATTCTGCATCATATATGTATATATCTTTTATGAGTTAGTCTATGCTACTATGCATAACACGGATTGGCCCGTAATACATATCAATATTTTTGTTTTCAATATTCTAACGGTCGATCTGAACCGTTCAACACGATTTACATATGAATATGTACTTACATACCGAATTTTATATTTTTTAAAATATTTCTACTATTTTCTAAGATAGATAGAAAATCACTTGATCTGAAAATTCTGTAAAAATAGTAAAAATCACTTGATCGAAAAACAGTGATTTTCTACCTATCTTAAAAAATAGTAAAAGATAATAAAATAAATAAATTTAAATTTGATATGTAAATACATATTCATATGAGAATTATGTTAAACGGTTTGAATCGACCGTTGGAATTTTAAAAACTAAAATATTAATCCGTACTACGGACCAATCCGTACTATGCATAGCACCATAGACTCACTCATCTTTTATCATGTTAAACAGTTTGAATCGACCGTAGAATTTTAAAAACTAAAATATTAATCCATACTACGGACCAATCCATACTATGCACAGCTCCATAGACTCACTCATCTTTTATTATCAAATGAGGATTAAAATTTTCGCACCATCTTCGTTAGTTTGGACTAATTTTGAACTTTCATATTCCAAAAAGTACATTTTCATATTAATATCACCGATTTTTTAAAACCCTCATTAAAAAAATTAACAAATATGCCTTCAATTTTTTTATTAAACAAATTGCCCTTGCCGCCTTACAGTAGAGCGGTTCTCTTCTGAAGTAGACTGCCCACTGTGGGGCGGTCAGCTTTTTATTTTTTAATTGAGGAATAATTGAGTAGTGAAATTGTTCATCAATTAATTTTTTTAATGATTAATATCAAATTGATAATATAAAACCTTGACTAAATGATAGAACAAAATAAATAATGTATTAGTTCAATTAAAAAAATGAGGAACATCATTCTTTCATACGGATGTATATGAATGCTCCAACAATTATACATGGTTTTATTGTATGATCCGTATGTGATAAAATAAATATAATATTTTTTTACGTCATCGATTTGTGTCTTCCTGTTATAATGTATCTCTATCTATTTTTCACAAGTCATTTCTCTCATTTCTAAAACACATGTAGGTTGTACATATATTTATCTAAGACATCTCTTGTAAACAGGTGAGACTAGGGAAGGGATAAGGTAAGAGAAACGATATCTTCACTGCGAAGGCGAAAAATGACGGTAAAACTTCAAACGGCCATAAAACAGCGCTCGAGTGTCCGATTTCAGTAAAAACAAATAGAAGAGCCTCAAAACTTGAGTTTAAGTTTTGGTTTAAGTTTTTCATTTCTAATTTTCGATGTTTTTGTCATTTATCATACTTCTTCTTAGGCATTGTTCATGTAAATGTATGAAGTTTCAGTTTTAGGATTTTTTGTTGTATTTTTATTTTTTTAGTTAGATTGTTATTCATGTAACTAATAATGTGTGATAGAATATATTAATATGTGATACTTTTTCTTAGGCATTATTCATTGAAGTATATAAAGTATCAAATCTAGTGTTATTTGTTGTATTTTAATTTTTTTTATTTTGAATGTATTAACGTAAATGTTTTCATTTTGAAATTCAATTTAATATTTTTGGTATTCAAATCTAGAATATGTTATTAAAAAGAAAAGACAGTCGATGAGATTTAGTTTAGTGTTTTATCAAAAAAATTAGTTTACTGTTTTCATTTTAAGATTTTTTTTTTAAAAAAAAGCTAACCGTCTCACAGTGGGGCGGTCCACTTCAGAAGAGAACTTCCCCACTATGGGGGCGGTTAGGGCAGTTTTCAAAATAAAAAAAACTGAGGGCATATTTTTTTATTTATTGAAGATATTAAAAAAAAATTATCATGTTGAACGATTAAGATACATTTTCAAATTCCACTGGTACTATGATTTATACTCCTCGAATCATTTTATTCTAATTCCATCACTATTCTAATTCAAAATTCTATATCATATTAAATAAGGAGGCTTTATTTTGTCTACCATTCCAGACGGACTTAATTCCTAGATTTAGATCCGACGAATAAACTGAAAAAAAAGCAAGTACTTTAAATCGATCACTCCATACAGAAATTCAATTCAAGTGAATTATATTTGGATCGTTGCATAAGAAATTCAAGAGAATTAGAACTTTCCCAAAATTAGAAGTTGAGGCAGTATCAAACAATATCATTTCTAGGCAATGATCGCCTGTATCCGCCGCAATTATTATCATAATAGCGAGGACAGCCAGTGTGGTAGCATTCTATGCATCTAGGAGAATAGCCAGTGTGGTAGCATTATATGCATCTAGGACTTAGGAGAACATGCATGTTGTGCCGTGGCTCTCCACAGAACTAGTCTATAACGAATTGAGATCTGCTGAAATCACAATCGGATTTCAGAAATCTCTCTCCGTGTGTCTATCTCTTTCTTGAAATCTTTGAGGAGAGAGGAGAGAGACATAGAAAGAGATTTCTGATTTCAGAAATCCGGCTGAGATTTCAGCAAATTTGAACTCGTCTATAACAAGTGTTATAAGTAAATTAGTTACATTGTTACTGGTTTATAATTTCATCACGGTACATTACCGATATAGTACACCACATCACATTATGTCATGTGTGTTGGTTCCGTTACATAACTTGTATAATGTGTTTATTCACGTAGTGCATCTATTTTCGATCAAACATAGTACAACAGGACATCACGCAAACTAACTTGATTTACGTTTCGTGATCAATTTTTTTTCAACATTTTTTAAAATTTATTTTGCCATTTTTAATATTTCTTTAGTATTTTTTATTTTTTCAATAAACTAACTTAAAATTAAAAATAAATAAACGTGATTGTCCTCCATTATTTTTATAATGTCAAATCTCACATCACATAAAAATAAATCTTGATCATGTAATGTAACAAGATATGATCGGCTTTTTTTGCCCATTGCCCCATTCCCATTACCCAACTGAGTTATATTCCCATCTCTAACACATAATTCGTAGAAAACAAAAAATTGCACCTATGTTTTTTTCCCAAACGCTGAACATTTATTTAAACGTGCTCTCTCAATTATTAAACATGTCCCTCTCAATTAATTAAACTTACTTTTTTTTAAACTCACTCAGACAGCTTGCAAACACAAATATAAACTTGCTCATCTCAATTAATTTAACGGAAAAATCAAATGCAAGAACTAAAATTAATTAAACAAACACATTTAATAATACAAGAAATTAATTAAACACGCATAATTAACTTTGCAACGTGTAATTAAACAAGCATAATTCACTCTGATATCACTTTATAGTGTATAGTCAATTTACTTATTTAATTCTTTTGAGAATATGATATGTAGGAGTATATTAATTTGAAAGAATCAGTACTTAATATCAATACATTTGGTATAGTTTGCTTTAGCATTACATATTTTACCAAAAAAATTAATTGTAAAAGAAAAAAAAAATATTAATTATCTTTTCTTGTATTTGTCGAACACCTATATTTTAATTTTTTCCATGAGTTAAAAGATCTTGAAAATTCATAAATAGATATGAGTGAGGCTATGGTACTATGAATATCGCATATTGGTTTGTATTACGAATCAATATTTTTGTTTTCAAAATTCTAACAGTCGATCTGAACCGTTCAAAATGGTCTCCATATGAATATGTACTTGTAAACTAAATTTTACATTTTTTTACAATTTTTATAGTTGGATAGAAAATCACTGTTTGTAGATGGTCTAGAAATTTTCAACTCATATAAAAAAAATAGTAAATTTTTTTTTAAAATGTAAAATTTAGTTTACAAGTATATATTCATATAAAGACCGTGTTGAACGGACCGTTAGAACTTTTAAACTAGAAATTTGGATTCAAGTCAATATATGTTATGCATAGTAGCATAGCCTCACTCAATAAATATTCCTATTCTCATATTAGAAAATTCTCATTCCCATAATAATTCTCGTTGCCAAACAAGCTGTTAGACTGAAAAAAGAGATAACGGAGACAAGTATTTGCCGGACTGACGGAGCGAGATTGTCTCCGTGTGTGGTAACTTAAAATTTGAGTTTGTTCAAAATTGAGCTGGTGAGTTTATTTGGATCTGATTGGAGTTTACGGAATAAATTAACAGAAAGCTAACAATATTTGTGTCAATTTAGACCGGACGGTCCGGATTCAAACTCAAATTTTGAGTTATTTCAGACAATCTAGATTTCATCAAGATTACCTACCAAAAAATTGTTGTGAATCATTTTTAACAAATAATGTGTTATTTCTGATCGACGTAATATGTCCTATAAATTAATATCTTTGTTTTTAATATTTAAGGAGTTATGTATGAACTATTAACATGTTCTCGTTATTAAAATATACTTGCGTACATTATTTTACATTTATTTTAAAAAGAATTATTATTATTTTAGTTAGATAGAAAATCACTACTTTTTAATAGTCTAGATTTTTTTAGATTAACTGATATTCTACCTATCTCAAAAAATAGTAAATAAAATGTAAAAATTTATTTACAAGTACATTTTGATATGGAGATCATGTTGAACTATTCAGATCAACTATTTGAATATTGAAATTGACAACATTGATTGATATTACAGACCAATCTGCGCTATACATAGTATTATAGCCTCACTCAAACATAATTACATGTTAATCAAAATGTCATTTTTGTTAATATAATAAAAGAATCGATTCCCACATATTTGACGACCCGATTGTTTTTCATTACAAATGTTTAGGAACAATGAGATTCGTATAACAAAATAACTGCCTTTTCTATTGCAAATTTTGAAATATAGACGCCATATAATTGACTTATATATTTGTTAAATTAATTGTTAGCTGCTCATTCTTAGCATTTAGAGCATCCATATCCCTGATATTATTAGAGTTTCTAATATGAGATGATAGTTTTAATCTAGTTTCATTGATTTGGGAGAGTTTCTTATTTAGAAACTATGCAGAAAAGTTTTTTATTAAGAAACTGTTTATAAACTCCATGCTGGCCAAATAATTGGCTCAAATTATTTTTCTTTTTTAATTTGTTGCTAACGTAACTTAATAGAAACTCTAAAATTAATTTCAGAGATGTGAGAGTTTAGAAACTTTAAATACGTTAATTTTTAAGAAGTAGTTAACAATTATTTAGAAACTCATTTTAGTTGTTGGAATATAAATATCCTTAGTTAGATAATATTGACATTCAACTAACTAATAACTGAAAAATAGATGTTCGTATATAATGTTCGATCATACTAACTAAATTAAATCAAATTCAAACCTCGTATGTGATATGACCGTAATATCTTCTGAATCTACAAAGACAATCAACAAAAGGAGTATGATAATATTTTTTCGTAAGATCAATATCTTAATTTCTGAAAATTTGTTTATCAACCAAATTATGACTACTTAATCAATAATAATTCAATATATACGCAGGAAGTCAGTATAGTGGTATACAAGCGTGAGTGTAACGTGTTGTTTGAGTTTTAATCAGGCCCGTTCATTTTATATGGGCACAAATTTTAAAGCGTCCTGTAAATTTTCAAATAAGTATTAATTGGCTCCGATTCAGATTGAACGGCCCGATGCTAAATTCATTGATCAAGTTACTTTAGAGGATATGGGCTCCAGTGTTGCTGGCCCACAGATGACAAATGGCAACGTGCAATTGGATGATGTAGAATTTATATGTCCGATATAGGCTCCAGACAAAAAATCTAGTCGTATCGTCTTTGACCATTTATGGAGGCTGAGTCCAATAAGAGATGATGTACGATCGGTATGTTAACAACTGAAGGCACGTCAAGGAGGCACAACTTAAGAGGCAGATCAGATCATAATTACTATTCTGGAAGTGAAGTGGTGGGTCCCTGTTGCTTATACTTAATGTAATTAATTGGGGTCCTTATTGCTTGTACTTATTTAAAAACATAGGGGAGAAATTTGGGTCCGATGGGCATCGAACACAAAGTGAGTTCGACGGATTCGTTCATTGTCCGATCTGCTTTAGGATTCACGCCCACAACTTTCGAGTCTGCTTTAAAATTCGTGCATACGAATGTTAAATTGTATCGGACGGTCCCGAAACCCATCGGACCCAAGCCTTTCTCAAAACATAGAGAATACAGACTTCTTTCTGATTTTTTAATTATGTATCTTATTACTAGGGGTGGCAACAAATTCACAAAAAGCTTGTAGCTCGTGGCTTGATCGTGACTTTCATCTGACTCGTTCGGTAACAACTCGCTCGTTACTGGACCGAGCTGTTAACGAGCTAGCTCACCACTAACTTGGTCCAGAATTAACGAGTTTAAGCTGGGCCTAGCTTGCTCGCCAGCTCGCGAGCTAGCTCGGCTAGGCATCAATTTGTGAATTTGTATGAATGCGTGTGCATTTTATATTGTCCAGCTCAGTTCAGCTCGGTCCAATTCGGTCAAAAAAGTTTGTAGAATTTATTTTCTTCTTAAAACAAGATCCAGCCAGACCCAGCAAGCTAGCACGTTAGCTCACGAGCTAGCTCGGTCCAACTCGTGACGATTTCAAGCTGAGATTGCAACTCGGACCCCTAAAGTCAGCTTGTTGAGTATTTTAGATATAAGAATTTTGTACTCTTTTGCCTTTAATATTTATAAACCTTCGTACTCAATGAATATGTTAGTTGCAAGCGCACAACCTATCGATTGTAGTATTTAGGTGTCGATCCGCAGGGAGAGAGGGAAACACTAATTTTTAATAAGAAAAACTACTATTAAAACTAAACAATAAAAGTAAAGGGGGGTTTTGTTCTAAAATCCTAAGGTTGGGTTCAATACCCGAAAGAGAGGAGTTTCAAACAATAAATGTAAATAAAATAAAGGAAAGAAAGATTGGTTTGTTTTCAAGTTTAAGGAGATCTAGGGGTATTTGGTCTACAATTCCTTGCTAATTCTATTTATTCGGTTTGTTTAAATTCATGTTTGATTTGATGAGGTTTCTAACCTATGTTAGCCTTTGGAACAAATATTAATACAAATACTTTGCGCTTTATGGATTAATGTGCCTCGAATTCTAGGGCTGTCACTAACCTAGAGGGATATTTAATCTCATGCTTCAAAGCATATATCGATATTTGTTCTAAGGTGTCCTAATTAGGATTTGTCTTCTCCTTTCGGTCCTTCACCAAAATCCTAACCTTAATTTCTATAGTTCCGGATTGGATATCAAAGTACGGTCGCTTCTAACCCAACCCTAAGGTGTGTCTTTATGGTTTCAATTAGTAGTCTCCTCATGACCAATGCCGGAATTTAATAAATTTAAAGCGGAAAAACACGATCAACGCGATTTCAAAACTACTTCAATTCAATAAACCCTAACCAGGTGAACTCAAAGGAACGAGTACTAATGAAATTCATAAAGAATAAATCACAGAAATTAACAATCAAATCCGATAACACAATCATAATAAAAATAAATATCCGAATAATCTAGAATTAAACAAGTTCATGCATTGACCTAAACCCCTAGAAAGAGAACTACTCTCTCTTGGAGAGATCCATAACAAAGATTGGCAAAAACAATAAGAAATGAGATAAAGAAATGATTACACCCTTTCTTAGATCTAAAACCTCGATCTTGCCGACTCCTTGCCTGAATCTTCTTCTTCTCCTTCCTTGAAAAGCCTTCTAAAATTTCTGCAGGATCTCTCTCTCTCAATTTGTGGAAAGATGGATATAATAATGGATGATGTACAATAATGGATGATTTCTCATGTGGTCTCCTTAGCCTTATATAGCGTTTTCTGAACTTGGAGATCAAGTCGTTTTATTTTTGGCGCCCACTAAGCCTACTAACTTCTATATTTCTAATTCTGTGATTATGAACTTGGAGACCAAGTTATTCTAATTTTGGCGCCCACTAAGCCCACTAACTTTCCATATTTAGCAGTTTTTCAGGCTGATGCGGCCATTGATGCGACTTTACAGAATTATACATTCCGAATTTGGATATTTTTCCTTCATCAAAGTTGTAGATCTCTTTGTCCTGGTTCTGTCAAGCTTTGAATCACCCAAATCGGAGTTCGTATGACTAAGATATGGCCAAAATACGAACTGTGTGTCGCTGAGTGCGGATGGAGTGCGGCCCGAGTGCGTCCGCACTGCGCTCGGATTTTCTGTTTTCTGTGTCAGTGCGTCCGCACTCTGGGTCAGTGCGTCCGCACTGGGCTCGGTTTCTCCTGTTTTGCTCTGAAATTCAAACGGGCATAACATATGATCCGTAACTCCGTTTTCAGTGTTCTACCACTTTTCGGAAAGCTTGCGAGAAGATCTACAATTTGCTCCATTTCCTGTAATTTAAATAGACTTCGGCAGTAACTTGATTCTTGGATATATTTCATTATATTCTCTACTAAAATAGAAGATATTTGGTGTTATTATGTGATAAAAACTAGATCGAATGTGTATAATTTAGACCTATCACAGCTCGCTCGTGACTCAGACGAGTCAACTCGTAACGAGTTCAAGCTGAACCCAACTTGTGACGAGCGAGGTCGTTGCCACCCCTACTTATTATTATTTTTATATTAAAATGGTAGTTAATTTTTCTAACTTTGATTATGAATCCCTATTTCACTTAAAACAGTAAAAGTTTCCAAAAATAAAAAAATTCGTCTCCCAGCATATTTAAATATGAAGATCATATTGAATTGTTCGAATCAGGAGCAGACTCAGGTGCAGCCAAGGGGGTGGCCTTCTTGAATTTTGAATTTTTATGGATATCTATGGTCCAGACCAACTTTGCACCCCTCCAGAATTTTATTTGCTCCTCTCTATATATTTTTTTAAATTAGGGTTAAATTAGAATTAAAATTAAAATAAATTTTTTGAATGCTGATTGTTGAATACGATTAGAAGTTATAATATTGAAAATTAAAAGTCAGATCATTAAAAATTGTAAGTGGAACATTGTTTTTAATCTAGTATGCAATTAGCTATTTAAACCGATTAGAATTGTATTTTCATTCTAGATCTTCGAATCGGCTCGTTGAATTTTACAAAACAGAGATGAAAATGTGATACATAATTGAGATAAAAAAAACGAGGTATTTTAACTCTACCCATAATTAAATTAATTAAAATAATGCGCTTGTAACTGCTCACAAGTCACAAGGAAATATTGCATGCTGCATCGACAACGTAGCCCGACACCCAAGTTCCAATGATTCAATTCATGCGTCCTTTCCATTGCATAAACGCCAATACCTCACTTCTTTTTGCCTAGCTCGCTCCTCCAAATGTAGACGAATCAACAGGATCTACACTTGCTCCTTTTCGGACTATTTTAATATATGAGTTCGAACTGAATTTTTTTTAAAAAGAAAATATGATGTTGTATTTTTGAAAGTTCATCTTCAAATTATGTGTTCCTAGTTTAGATATTTGTGCTATACAATTTGTCGCGAAACAAAAAGGATTGAGAAAGAAAGAGCGAAGAGATGAAGAAGAGTTTACTTTTTCATTTAAATTGGAGGCGAACAAAATTGTCAATTTTATACACGCAACTCATCTCTCCTTTTTTTCTTTTTAAATTTTTTTTTGTTCTGGAGCAAGTAACTAGCGTCGATAAGGTGCGGTCACGCTCGCGCTTCCCTTCTCATTCCCTTCATTTTCTTTAACAAAGACGTTCAGAAGCACATTCTTAGAATGCATACATTTATATGCTTGTTTGTTAGGGTTTAAGAGATTGTAAAGAAACAAGAGAGAAAGAGACAATAGAGAGACTACTAATTTGATTTTATTAGACTTATTTCTCTCACTAACTAGAGTCTTAACATAAGCAACAATTAAAGAAGCATAGCTCAATGAACCCTGAATAACAATTTAGGTCAAAACATAACATTGTTTTTTTTATTTAATACTAATACTTCTTTTTCTTTTTTAAATCAATAATGCTAATATTTTCACTATTTTGATTTAGTCATAATGCTTAACATATATACTTGAAGAGTAGGGTTAATATGCCCTATTGTTTCATGACCCAGTTATACTTCATATCCTTATCTCAATTTTTAAAGTTCAAACAATCCATTCGAACAGTTCAATATGATCTCCATATTAAAATGTATTTGGAGATCAAATTTTATATATTTTTAAATTTTTTTACTATCTTTTTTTAGATAGATATGATCTATAATTTTCTACAAAATTGTGATTTTGTATCTATCTAAAAAATAAGTAGAAAACTTTCAAAAAATATAAATTTGATCTCCAAACACATTTTAATATGAAGATCATGTTGAGAGATTCGAATCGACTGCTTGAACTTTGAAAAAGGATATGAGAATGTTAGACATGATTGGACCAAAAATAATAGAGCATTTTAACACTTCTCATGTATAAAAAGTAAAATATTATTCTATTAAATATTTAAAATTTAGAATATTAATGTTATTTATTAAAATATGCAAAATAGGCAAACAAAAAGCTTCATGTAGCCTCTAGCCTCTAGATTTCATTCAACTCCCAATCCCACTAGGGAACGGATGGATCACCTGAGAACTATATTCAAGGTCATAACCATCACTTTATGGGACGTACCTTATATCTTGTGTCCCCCGCATACTTAGCTAGCGCATTTGCATGGCCAGATGCCTTTTGCTATCTTCATTTTCAAGCTAATTTGATGATTCGAGTAACCGTATGCATGACTTAGTTTGCTTTTTTGGATAATTGCATAGAAGATTCAAAAAAATAGTTTGTCATAAGTTAATTTTCGTAACTTTTTAATTTGACAATATTCATTATAGTTCAATGACAATAATTCCTCTTAACAATTTACTAGCTTTTAGTCTAGTGACAAAAACACATATCATCTGATGTGACATGTCATGGATTCAAAACCTAAATAGAGGTTCATTATGAATAATTAAATGAAAGTTGATAAGTTAAATCTTCACTTTTTTATATAAAAAAAAACAATTTACATACTTTTAAAACACAATTGTAAGTATGAAAGGACGGAAATATTCTTGATAAATCTATGTTATATATTTCCGAAATCTACACTTTGGTGCAATAGAATTCGAAATATGTCCAAACCGCAGATTAAATTTCCGGTTTCAAGCAAACTTTTTGCGTAAAAAAGTTCTGGTTCCAGGCTTTCCAAAACCGCAGAAAAAAATTCCGGTTTTCAAAACCGGAGATAAAATTTGCGGTTTCCCGTTCCAAAAACGAAGATCAAATGTGCGGTTCCATGAAACCGAGAATTTTTTTTGCGGTTTCGGAAATTTCCCTATTTACACACCGCAACGCAGCCCTCTCCCTCACACCTCCCTTTCTCTCTTCTCGTCTCTCCGACTGTTTGATCGATCGGCACTTCGGTTCAGGTTCTTTTATTTATTTTTATTTAATATTTAATTTAGAAAATAATAAATTAGTTTAGGATATTTCAAATAGTTTAGAATTTTGTCCAAATAATTTAGAAATTCCAAAATGGTTTAGAATAATTTAGAAAATTCCAAAATGTTAGAATAATTTAGAAAATTCCAAAATAGTTTAGAATTTTGTCCGAATAATTTTAAAAAATCTAAAATAGTTTAAAATATTGTCTGAATAATTTAGAAAATTTCAAAATAGTTTAGAATAATTTAGAAAATTCCAAAATGGTTTAGAATATTTTAGAAAATTCCAAAACGGTTTAGAATAATTTATAAAATTCCAAAATGGTTTAGAATAATGTCCGAATAATTTAGAAAATTCCAAAATGGTTAAGAATAATTTAGAAAATTTAAAAATGGTTTAGAATATTGTCCGAATAATTTAGGAAATTCCAAAATGATTTTGAATATTGTCCGAATAATTTAGAAAATTCCAAAAAGTTTTAGAATAATGTCTGAATAATTTAGAAAATTTCAAAATGATTTAGAATAATGTCCGAATAATTTAGAAAATTCCAAAAATGATTTAGAATAATTTAGAAAATTCCAAAATGGTTTAGAATAATTTAGAAAATTCCAAAATAGTTAAGAATATTGTTCGAATAATGTAGAAAATTCCAAAATGCTTCCGAATATTATCCGAATAATTTAGGAAATTTGAAAATGTTTTAGGATAATTTAGGAAATAAACATTTTCGATGAATTTGTAGTATGGCAGGCGAAGTACCTGATCAAGGAGAGAGAGATTAAAGTAATGCAAGAGGTGTTTAGCCCGTTGTTGTGGATACCTGACAACCATCATAAGGTGTCTGAGGCTTCTAAAGAGGTAATCATTTACTTATTTAATTTTTCTACGTCTCTACAAGAACCAATGTATAAATACAAGAACTTGACAACAAACAATTAATACATAACCACAAACAATTAACCACAAACAATTAAAACATCAATGCTTCACTACAAAAACAGAAAAAACATCAACGCTTCACTACAGAAACATCAATGTTTCACCGCAATTCCTAAAATCATTTTGAACGATACCTGGTTTTTATCGGTACTAATTGATAGTCACGTTGGATATCGGTAGACATATTAAACCTGGCTTGAATTTCCAAATTTGCTTCACTAACAGTATACCCAACCAGTTTATAAATCTCATTCTGGAGATAATCAAAGTTATGGTTCACGGTTACCGGAAATGAGTATTTAGGCTGGATACTGTAAAAGACCCCGTCATCATTGTATTGGATTTTTCCTCCAACAAAAATTTTCACGCAGATCATTTTTGTTTTTGGTTGATCTGAATAACAAACTACAATTTAAAAAATAATAACCCTGTAAGTACAACATAAATTAAAAAATTAACTAATTTAAAATTAATAAAATAAAAACTTACAAAAATCCGTTTTTCCTCTATTTTTTTCTTCTTCTCCTCTTTTTTTTTTTTTTTCTCTTTTCTCCTCTTCTTCTTCTCTTATTTCCCACAGGTGAGAAATGTGTGAGAGAGAAGAGGCAGCAGCGCATTTTTTTATAGAGCAAATGGGCTGAAACTGTAAAAAAAATTCTGGACATGAAACCGCAAAAAAAAAATTCCCGGTTTCATGGAACCGCAGATTTAATCTCCGATTTTGGAAACCGCAAATTTTATCTCTGGTTTTGAAAACCGGAAATTTTTTCTACGGTTTTGGGAAGCTTGAAACCGGATTTTTTTTTTGCAGAAAGTTTGCTTGAAACTGGGAATTTAATCTGCGGTTTGGACATATTTCGAATTATGTTGCACCAGGGTGTAGATTTGTAAATTATTTATTAATTTTGGATATTAATAAAAAATTTGGCATATATTTTATACGAATTATAATACTTTATAATATTATGTATAAATTTAATTTAATAATGATTTCTAACATCATATTTTTTTTTCTATTTTTCATGTATAAATAAACATAGTTTTTTTTATATCAATTTTAATTGTTTAAGGAAACGTATCTTTCCTATTAAACCTAAGAGCACCCTAGCTGTACTCCTGTACTATTAATTAACAATCGAGCTTATTTTGATCGTTTCATATTTAAAGTTTGACATTAAATCGTGAATTAAAAAAAATGATATTTCAATTTCCTACTTGTAGCGGTCTAATTCTTTAACCCAACTTAGAAATTCACAAATTGATATTTCTACTTTTATTTAAAAGTTTTCATTTTAAAAAATTCTCATTACCGATCGAATATGTCCTAAGAGGGTCATTTCATTTTACAATGGCGTTTAAACATGTCAAGGCAAAAACTGGAATCAAAATATAGGAGAGAAAACTAAAGTCAACCATGGTCCATGTTGCAACCATTAGTCAAAAAGTATCGGAAAAAAAATATAAAGTAAGAAAAATGTTACCGTGGATTGAATCGAGTCCATAGAAAAACCAATCATGGAGAATGCAACAAAATCAATCTGAGCAGGTGAGATGGAATCGAGGCGCAGCATCTTAAAAATAAATAAATTGTCTGTTTAGGATGATGGCAACTTGAGCACAGAATAATTCCGAATTTCAATACTTGCCTCGTGTCTTTACGTATTTTCTATCTTTTCGTGTTGCATCTGTTTGTTCAGTGTTGAAGATGTATCTAGCTGTCGTAGTAGTGACAAATGAATAATTTGAGTTTGGTTCGGCAGGATTAAAAATTCGTTATTCGGGTATAATTCAGATATAATTCGAGAATAATTCGGTACAACAAAGAAGCAAAAAAAAATGTCCCAAAATTTTTTTTTGTGTGTTTTATTCGCGAATAAAACGTACATAAGTTTTTTTGTGTTTTATTCAGAGGTCGGTTCGGAGCCAAAAAAATGAATAAAACGCGAATTATTCGTGAATTTCTCGCGTATATTGTTACTTGCTAACAGTTACTGAATTGAGTGAGGTTACAGTTACAAAGCGCACATAAGTTTGTACTATAGATCTAACCTTCAAAAAATAAGTTTGTACTGTAGATCTATATCTTTGTTTAATTTAATAATTGATCTGAATTATTCAACATGTTTTTTTATAAAAATATATCTGAAAATCAAATTTTATAACTTTTTAGGATATTTTTGTTATTCTTTTAGATTGGTACAAAATTACCTGATCTAAAGAATGTTTTTTTTGTTATTTTTGTTATTCTATTTATTTAAAAAGTTACTAATAAAATTATAAAGAAACATTAAATTTGGTCTCCATGAACATTTTCATATGGAGATTATGTTTAGGGGTGTCAATGGGTACAATACAGGTTGGGTGGAAGTATTTTCATACTCATACCCACTAAAAATTAATCTTACCCATACTCTACTCTTATCCATTAAGAATTGACCTTACACTGTCTTACCCTTACCCGTTAAAATTATTGGATAACAAAACAGTAGCGGGTGAATAACGAATAATAATAACATAATAATTATTTTTCTTATATTTTACAAATAGAACATCAAAAGCTTATTCATTTCACATAGGAGTGTAACAGGTACGGTAAGGGTCGGGTGGAAGCATTTTCATACTTGTACCTGTTACAAATTATTTTTACCCGTATCCTACCCTTACCCGCTACGAATATCATTACCCGTACCCTACCCCGAAATTTTTATTTTTAACATTTTAATAAAATTCATTAATAAATTAACCATCGTTTTCGGTCAATTCGAAATTTAACACGGCCGCAGAATGCCGGAGCGGACCCATATGGGGGGTACCGCAGAATGCCGGAGCGGACCCCCATATGGGTCCGCATAATGCCGAAGCGGCCCCAGGGCCGCATAATGCCGGAGCGGTCCCCGGCCTATATATAGGGCCGCAGAATTCCGATTTCATTACATCTCTTTTGAAGTTTGAATCCCTTCGACCTCGGGTAAGTTTTCTTCTTCTTCTCTTGTTTTAATTTTTAGTGTAGAGTAGTAATTAGGTGTAGGTTTAGGGTTTAGGATTAGGATTTAGGTTTAGAGTTTAGATTTAGGATTTAGAATTAGAATTGTACCAAAATTTAATTCGATTGTACCCAAATTTAAATAGAATTGTACCTAAATTTAATTCGATTGTACCCAAATTTAATTAGAATTGTACCCAAATTTAATTAGATTGTACCCAAATTTAATTCGATTGTAACCAAATTTAATTAGAATTGTACCTAAATTTAATTAGATTGTACCCAAATTTAATTCGGTTGTAACCAAATTTAATTAGAATTGTATCCAAATTTAATTAGAATTGTACCCAAAGTTAAACCGGACTTTTACCAAACTCTCATATTTGACCAAATATTATCCAATACAGCATGAGTACCAGTAGAGATATACCATCCTCCAGTAGGGGTACACAGCATGCTCCTACAACCACGCCATACGAGATGTCTCAGTACATCGAGACAGCGTTGGCGGATGTTCCGGGTATCCGGAGTCGCACCGACAGGGCCAGCGACTTCTTGTGGTACCCGAATGCGGAGCATCGGATATTAGAGGTTGCCACTAGGGTAAGTAAATTTGTCATATTTATAAATTTGTCATCTCGAATTTTCGATGAATGAACTTGATCTGATTATTTACTTAAATGCAGGGTTTGGATGCGGTTACGGTTCGTCACAACCGCCAGCATCTACGGTACCAGTCGGCGTACGGGGGGGTTTTACGCTCGATGGGATTGTACCAGATATCCCAGATGGCCGAGGAGAATGCTGACGAGGGCTTATCTTCTGGCCTCGTTGAGCGATGGCGTCCGGAGACGCACAGCTTTCATCTCCCCCATGCTGAGATGACAGTCACCCTACAGGACGTCAGTTGCCTGTGGGGTATGACTATTATTGGGGAGCCGGTCACGGGCGTCGAGTACGGAGATTTTCGTGCATTGTGCTTAGAGCTATTGGGTATCCCGCACGAGGATCTCCAGAAAGCGAAGAAGAGAGGTGATAAGACTGTGGTCTCGCCCAGCTGCATCAGCTTGGTAAAGCTGCGGGCGAGATTTCAGGTCTTTCCGGATCGAGCAGATCAGGTATTTGCTTGTACAAGATTTAATTTAAATAGTATTATATTTATTTTCTTGTAAGTAATGTTCTAATTTAAATCTTTAACAGGTGGTTATTGATCGATATCTGCGCGCCTATATTTTGGAGATGATCACCTGTCGGTTGTTTCCGGATTCGCATGGAGATCAGGTGCGGCTGTGTTACCTCGAGCTTCTGCGCGACCTGTCCACTGCGGGCAGGTTCAACTGGGGAGGTGCCACGCTGGCATGCCTATATAGGTAAGAAACACCTTATAAATATTTTCAAATAGTATACATCGTAGTGTAGTAACAATGACTTTGTTTTCTTGTAAAGGGGTCTTAACACAGCCTGCCTGAAGAAGAACAAGACCTTCATAGGACCGTGCATGTTACTACAGCACTGGTCCTATGCACATCTGATTGTTGGCCGTCCAGTCCTGGCTAGCAAGACAGATGTGCCGCAGTGGGGCAAGCCCGAGCCGGACAACTGCCCTGCATTTGCCGCCAAGTACTGCTATCCGAAGATTTGGGTAGGTGCGGGGCATGGCGCGTCTCTCGGCATCACATTTTGGAGACAGGAGATCGAGCACCTCAGAGATGATGCTGAGTTTGTCACTTGGGAGCCCTACAGAGATTATGTAAGTTTACTTTTATTTTTATTTTTATTTAAATTTTTTCTAGTTCGAATTGATATATGATATTAAATCTATACTTCCAGGTCGAGGTGGATGGCGCACATCGCTCATATCTTGAGATATTGCCGGAGCGATGTCGTCAGCAGGAGCGTTTCTGGCGTGCAGAGGTGCCGCTCATATGTTTTCAGGTACCGTAATTTCTTTATGCTAGTTATTTACACAATCAACTTAATTTAATAAAAACTAATGTATTAATATATATAGATCATCGAGCACCATTACCCTGGACGGGTCATGAGACAGTTCGGGATGCGCCAGCTTGCTCCGCCCCCGGCACCGATCAGCGAGGATGTCTGGCGAGCTCTGCACCATGCCAGGGAGACCACTGCAGGCAAGGACTGGGGGATTGCTCGTGCCGATTACGTGTTCGAGGCAGGACAGGCAGATCCCCCATTGGCCGAGCCCGACCGTCAGATGGATGTCGCGCCAGTGTAAGAAATTTTATTAATTCACTACTTCAACTATGGCTTTTTGATTGGAATATCTAACATTTGTTGTAATTCGTACAGACCTTACAGAGATTGGTACCAGGATCATGGCGCGTACACCATATTTCTCGAGGGATGCATCGGTGACAACCCACATGAGCGGGTACCGAAGCCGAGGGATCGTATGGGACGGATCCACGGTATTATCCCCGCCGGCGCACCTTTCGCAGCCACGGTATTTTTAATTTGAAGTTTCAAATTCAAAACTATTAATATTTACAATTGTACAACTACTTCATAATTTTTTCAATTTTCAGGCATTATATCTTGTCAAGAGTTGCGTCATAGGGGCTACGATGGCCGTCACCAGGGGATGGAAGAGGCTTGGGAAGGTCATTCTGAAGCACAACGTACCTGCGGTGTGCCAGTGTGGGTACAGGGCGCGCCTCGACTCTCTACTGAGGTGTGCTGGCTTGGGCGGTGTTGATGCAGTGGATGACATATCTGACGAGCCCGATGTCTATGTCCCCTACACTGGTGATGAGGACGTGTTTGCACCCGTCCACGGCGCTGAGACGGTCGGTCAGGCGTTCGACCGAGGTGCCGAGTTGATGCGCCGAGCCGCACAGGACGCCATGGGATCCCAGGCTAGGATGCCTACCGAGGTATAATTTAAATTAAAATACATAACTGTGATTTTTTTCTTATTCAATACATTATCTAATTTGTAAGTTACTACAAGGTGGACACGAGGAGGACCTGGGCTTTGATATCTCCACTGATTATGGCACAGAGGGAGATGGACTGTATTCCCCAGGTTACAGTCCCACTCAGACAGTACCTCCTGCCTATGAGCCAGGGTATGTTCAGACAGATCCCATCCCGCCGTTCCCTGGCCAGTCCTCACAGCAGGTACCTCACCCTTCCCTCCTCGATGACCCTATTGCCAGATAGGCGTTTTTATTCACGCAGGCTGAGTCTGGACAGACCACAGTTTTTGGTCCTGGGGTCCAGCAGACATCCGAGATTGAGGAGGTTCTCCAGGAGCCGGTTCAGTCTACGGATGTCCAGGCATCCAGCTCAGCATCCTCCGGAGATACAGACGAGACGCCACTATGCAGGCGGGGTCGGGGGTTTAGGAAGAAGAAGGCGAGGACGGTGTTTAGTCCAGAGCCGTAGATTGTTAGATGTTTTGTTAGATTGGTAGATTCTTATTTGGAGTATTGGTAGATGTTTTGTCAGATACTTATTTATTTCGTTGATTAGTTTCTTGTTTGTTTGATTTTGTTGTTATTTATTTATTTTGTTGATTTTATTTTCTCAGAGTACACAAAAGAATTTCAAAGAAACCACATATCTAAAATATCTAAAATATTTCAAACGAACGACCAAAAATACGATACGACCAAAAATCAATTTAAACTGCATTCGAAACTAAATAACACTTAACATATATACAATTTCATATTTCTAAAATAAAAAATAAAGGGACCGCTCCGGCATTATGCGGCCCCTGGGGCCGCTTCGGCATTGTGCGGACCCATATGGGGGTCCGCTCCGGCATTCTGCGGCCGTGTTAGATTTGAAATTGACCGAAAACGATTTCTTTCATTATTTTAAATGTTTTAAAAAAAAAATTTAGATTGATTGATAATTGATTGGTCATGTCCTCCTTATTTCTTTCCATTTTTGTAAATAATTTAGGTGGTGTTTGGTTGTGGACCAGAGCTAATGAGACCTAACTTGGTTATTCCAACTTAGGCCGGCCTAAATTATTCATGTTTGGTTGATGCCTAAAGTTATACCTTGACTAAAATTATTCCTTATTTGCTAAGAATTTGATGACTTAAGACATGATTTGATATTACAAATTATTTTGTCTTACAAAATTTGTAATATCAATAATAAAACTATTCTTTGTATTTTTTTATTTTGAATGAAAAAAATTGTACAAGAAAATGAGTTATGTACAAATTAATTCTATATCTTAGAGATGCACATTGCATTTAGTGAATCTTGTTTAATTAAACTTATATGTATACTAATTTATTTTGTCAAAAATATGTTGGTTTGCTGATAAAAATATATATTTATTTGTCATAAAATTCCAACAAATATTTTATTTGATTATTTTCTAGATAGCATATTTTGTTAATTTAGATAGTTATGTCATTTAAAAAAAAATTGATTCTATAATGATAAAGTTATAAGTTTCTTTATGCTTAAATGGATACATTATTAATTGTTTATTTTACATTCTTTAAAAAGTTATTGAAAATAAAAAAAACAATGAAAAAATTAGGCTTTATACTTTAATAAAATTAAACCATCTGAAGAGGTGGGTCAGTTTAGGCCAGCCTAAAATCTTAGTCCGGCTCAATTAAATCACATACGGAATAAATGAGACCTAAAGCCCTTCACTGTTTAGTCCACAATCAAAGATGACACGATTGTTCTTTTTAAGCTCTAATTCGATATGCAAAAGTTAGCTGAAATCGATCAGTTTCTGTTGGTATATATTTTTGTGTCAATTTTATACAATTTTCATTTTTTTCTGCATGCAGATTCGTGGCTGGTGAGTAACTAATAGTCTAATGTTCTCCGATCACATTTTTGTACATAAAATATATGAGATTTATTTTTCCATACTATTAGAATAATCTAATTTTTCAATTAAAAAGAAAAACAGATTTGTTGAGCTCGTCTCCTACTTCAAATCTTAATAATAAAAAAAAATATGGATTTATAGTATCTAGCTAATAATTTGAATGATCTAGACCGCAGGAAACCAAATGGGTACTGCTAACTAATATTTTGAAAGATCTAGAATATTAGAAACCCATTTTGTAGGAATTTATATCACCCAAGTTTCCTCAAATTTTGATTTTGAATTGGACCGTCCGATCTACTTTGACACGAATATTAAAGTAGTTCCGTGTATTTCACCTCAGTCAGATTCAATGGCGGAGCCAAACTTTCGAATTATGAGGGTAAAAAATATATGGAGATCAATCATGTAAAATTTTCGTATAGAGAATGGGTTAATTTTACTGTAACATATTTTACTCTAAATTATGTACAAAATCATATATAAATGCTAAAAATAAAATAAAAAATGAGGTAAATTGACCCCATTGTTTGTTTGCCTCTGGTCATATTAGTCTAGATTTGGATTGGGTTGTTATGATTCAAGTTCAAAATTGGAGTTACTAGAGATCTGGACTCAAAATGTAGTGCGAGCTAAAATTTTGAAAAATCTTAGAATACAGGCAAACCATTGGGTAGTGAACAATTAATAATTCTAATTTTCTATTTTCTATTTAAAAAAAGGATTGTTAAATTTGTGTTATACTGACAAAGAAAATTAAAATAACTTTGGATTTATACTTTATAACTAACAATTTGGAAGATTCAGATCACACGAAATCAATTGGGTAGTGCTAGTTATTATTTTTTTTGATGGGAAGCTAGTTATTATTTTGAAAGATCTAGAACAAAGGAAATCCATTTTGTAAGAATTTATAGCACTAGGTACCTCGAACTTTGCACTTGAGAGTAGGGCCGATAGGTTCAATCACTGTCGATTTGCTTCAAGATTCGTGCAGAACGCTTAAACTTCGTGCGTGTCTGTTTCAATTTTCGTGCGCACAAATCTTAAATTAGATCGGATGGTCATTATGCTCGTTGAACCTAAAAGTAGGTCCGATGGGCATCGGACCTACTCCTTTCTCCGAACTTTGAATTTGAATCTGGACTGTTTGATTTGCTTTGGCACGAATATTAAAGCATCTCCGTGTATTTCATCTCGAGTCTAATTTGCTTATATTTTGATCGGACGGTCCTAATCGAAACTCAAAATGTAGTGCTAGCTAATATTTTGAAAGATCTTAGAACACATGAAAACCGATTTGGTAGTGAAGATCATTAATTAGGGGTAGATTTTTTTTATTCTTTTATTATATGTTTTTGTTACAATGCTTGAGCACAATACTAGTAACAAAAAACATACACTAAATAACAAAAGTACATCACTAATTAATTATTGCTCAAACATTATCATATGAAATATCGCGCAATAAATTTCACCATCACTAATTATTTTTCAAATATTATCATATAATTTTATTTTATATAATTATCTTATACGGTAACGGGTACGAAATAACCTTTACTCATATCCTTACCATTTTGGCTAACGAAAAAAATACTTAGACATACCCGATAAGCTAACGAAAAAAAACTTGTCCATACCCGCCTTATTAAATATGTTACCGGTTAGGATAAACGGTTAAAAGAGTATCATCGACACCCCTAATTATGTTGAGAAATTTAAATTGACCGTTTGAATTTTAAAAATAATAATATAAATTCATAGCACGGACCTATATGCGGACAAGTATCCTCTCCATTACTGTAAAAGATTTCCTTCACTTTACGGTTTGAGATTAACTCTCAGCCGCTTTGAGATTCGGGCTAGCGCAGGGGCAGTAATATTAGAATTTGAGATTCGTGTCAAGTTAAAAAGAACGGTACAGATCTAGTAACTGTAAAAGATTCTCTATTACGGTACCTGTTAAGACAATAAAAGACATGTCCAGTCTTGCTCCAAATGGAGAGGATTAAAATTACTCTCCAACAGATTTGGCAGCCTATTATTCTTCTTGATGATTCCAGCGATTTCTTGACTTCTATAGAAAATATAATTAGGCGATTTCTTGACTTCTATAGAAAATGTAATTAGGTTAATGATACGCTTTGCTATATATACAGCAGCTATCTTCTCCTTTGTATTAAATTAAAACAAAAACAAAAACAAATGAATGAAATATAGTTTAACATATTCTTCTATTTCCTCATATGGTATCAGAGCCGACATGGACGCACCTCCTCCTCCTCCTGAATCACCTCAAACTCCTACCCAAACTCCCTCCAGCAGCCCTATTGTTCTTCTTAATATCCCCATTTCCACCAAATTAAATAGAACTAATTATCTTGCATGGAAGTCTCAAGTTGAACCTCTTCTTTTTGGCTATGGCCTTCACCATTTCCTCTCACCCCAGCCCCTACCATCACTGTTGCTGGCCAAGAGGTTGAAAATCCTGCTCACCGCCAAGATCAGTTCCTCCTTGGATGGCTCCGGTCTTCCCTATCTGACACACTACTTGGTCAGGTAGTCTCTTGCCGCTCTTCATCAGATTTGTGGCTTCATCTTCAACAAACTTTCTCTGCGACTTCTCGCGCCCGCCTTGCCGAACTCCGTCGTAATCTTCAAACCACCGTTAAAGACGGCTCTAGTTGCAGCGATTATCTCTCTCGTATCCGGTCTATTGCTGATGAACTCGCGTTCATTGGTCATCCGGTTTCTGACGAAGATCTGATTCTCTACACCCTCGGTGGACTCGGTGCTGACTTTAACTCGTTCGTTGTGTCCGCCACTACCAAGGATCATCTCACCTTACCTGAACTTCACGCCCTTCTTCTCAGTCATGAGGCTCGCCTCCAGACTCAGCACACCACCGATGCTTCACCCTCTGCTTTTGCTGCCTCTACTCCGCGCCCCCATAAGTCTCAGTCCCGAAACTCCTACAGACCCCCAGGTTCTCATTCACCCAGGCCACGACCTTCCTCTCCAAATTTTACTGGGCCTCACAATTTTGGGCCTCACATTTCTGGGCCGCGCAATTCCTCCACTCACCCTCCTCTGCTGCCTAATCCAACTGGACCCTTTCCTCCAACCCGACCTCCTCAAGCCCGAGCTTCATCCGATCCAAACAGAAACCCCAATGAAACCTGCCAAGTCTGTTCTAAAAGAGGACACACTGCCTTAATTTGTTGGTACCGCTATGATGCTCGGTACGCTGCTCCTTCCCCTCAGCCACAACAGATCCCTCAAGCTTTCATTGCTCAACCGAACCAACCCTCTTCCTCAACCTCCGAGTGGCTTCTCGACTCGGGTGCTTCTCACCATGTCACAAGTGACTTAAACAACTTGTCGTCTTTCATTCCGTACGAGGGTATGGATTCGCTTCACATCGGTAATGGTACCGGTATGGCTATTCATCACATTGGCTCCTCGTCTTTACATTTCAATTCTTGCACTATTTATCTCAAAGACATTTTACACGTGCCTCAATTCACCAAAAACCTTCTTAGTCTCTCTAAACTATTACTTGATAATTCCCTAATCATTGAGTTCTCTTCTTCTTGTTGTGTTATTAAGGATTCCCGCACCAAGCAAACCCTCCTTCAAGCTAAACTACATCATGGTCTCTACTCCATCTCCATTCCATCTACACCTTCTCCTCATGCTTTCTTTGGTGTTCATGTTCCCGCCGACACTTGGCATGCTCGCTTAGGCCATCCCTCCGCTTCTACTACTCTTCATGTTTTACATTCAAATAATTTACCTTGCACCTCAAAAACTTTGTCTATGTGTCAAGATTGTTGTGTTGCTAAATGTCACAAACTACCTTTTTCTTATAGCACTTCTTCTACTTTTTCACCTCTTGAACTTGTGCATTCAGATTTATGGGGTCCGGCCCCCGTTTGTTCCACTAACGGTTTTCGTTATTATGTGGTGTTCATTGATGATTTTACACGATTTACATGGATTTTTTTTATGCGATCTAAAGATGAATTGGTTCCTATTTTTACTCGATTTAAATCCCAAGTTGAGAACCTCCTCAACTCAACTATCAAAACCTTACGAACCGACAATGGAACCGAGTTCAAACCTCTTTCTCGCTTATTCCCTCAACTCATCTACCAAACCTCTTGCCCCTACACACTGCAACAAAATGGTGTTGCCGAGCGAAAACATCGTCATATAGTTGAACTCTCTCTTGCTACTATGAATCGTGCCTCTATTCCTCTTACCTTTTGGGACGAAATTTTCGCAAGCATTGTCTACCTCATAAATAGACTTCCTACTGCAACCAAAACACCATCTCCTTATTCCCTTCTTTTTCACAAGTCTCCCGACTACACCATACTTCGCATCCTTGGTTGCTTATGTTTTCCCTTGACCAAACCATACAACTCTCATAAACTCGAAAACCGAAGCTTACCTTGTGTCTTCATTGGATATGGTTTGTCTCAAAAGGGCTACAAATGTCTTCACATAGATACTAATCGCATTTTTATTTCTAGACATGTGTCCTTCGATGAAGGCACGTTTCCCTTCCAGGTTGCTGCATCTTCCTCTCAACAGAACAGCTCCTCCTGCGCAAATACCCCTCTGTGGCTGCCTTTAATTTCTGCTCGGCCTACACCTCTACATTCTATAGTGACCTCCTCACCAAGCCCAAATTATAGGCCCAATTCCAGCTCTCCTCCTGGGCCACTTTCTACACTCCTTCCTTTATCCCCTGCTGCTGGACCGATCCATTCCCCTGCTGCTGGACCAAATACCACCCCACCCTCTGGCCCAACTCTCACCACATATGCTGGACAGACTACTATCCCACCTACTGGACCGACTCCCACCCCTCCTACTGGACCGACCCAGTTACCACCCCCTGCCTCTGCCGAGCCAATCCCTATGCCAACTCTCGGCCATTCATCCGTTTGCCCTCAGCCTGCTTCATCGACTCACTCCATGGTGACACGCAATAAAGATAACACACGACGCCCTAAACTGTTCCCTGACCATGTTGCACTTACTGCTTCCACTACACCCCCACCCCGACCCTTTAACCTATTCTCAAGCTCAACTCACTAAGCATTGGCGTGACGCCATGGCTCATGAGATCGATGCCCTTGCCCGCAACAAAACTTGGACCCTTGTTCCTCCTCCCTCAAATCAACACATCATTGGTTGCAAGTGGGTCTACAAAACCAAACGAAAACCCGATGGCTCTCTTGATCGATACAAGGCCCGTCTCGTAGCCAAAGGTTTCAATCAACAAGAAGGCATTGACTACTTCGAAACTTTTAGTCCCGTTGTTCGTGCTACTACAATTCGCATTGTTCTCACTCTTGCAATCTCTCGTGGATGGCTTCTTCGCCAATTAGATGTACAAAATGCCTTCCTGCATGGCGATCTTCATGAAACAGTATACATGCACCAACCCCCTGGGTTCGTTGATCCTTCTTTTCCAAACCATGTATGTCTTCTATCTAAGGCACTCTATGGTTTAAAACAATCACCAAGGGCTTGGTTCTACACTCTGAGCTCCACTCTTCTTGCTTACGGGTTCAAAGCCTCTCAATGCGACCCTTCTCTTTTTGTCCTTCACTCTCAAGGCCGCACCATCATTTTTCTTGTCTACGTGGATGATATCATAGTCACCGGTAGCCATCCTGACTCCATCTTCCACCTCATCCACCATCTTCAAACCAAATTCACTATCAAAGACCTAGGCCCCCTTCGATACTTTCTTGGCATCGAGGTAACCTCTTCAACATCAGGTCTTCACTTGTCCCAATCCAAGTACATCCATGATCTCCTTAGCCGTGCCAAAATGCAAGATGCAAAACCGTGCTCTTCTCCTATGGCCTCCACTCTCTCCCTTTCAAAACATGATGGCGATCCCATGGATGATCCTTCTCTCTACCGTTCTATTGTTGGTGCTCTCCAATATGCGACAATAACTCGACCCGACATTGCTTTCGCCGTCAACAAAGTCTCTCAGTTTATGCACTCTCCTTCTACCACTCATTGGTCGGCCGTCAAAAGAATTCTGCGATACCTCGCTGGCACTCCCACATTTGGCCTCTCGCTTAAACCAGCCTCCAACCTTCTCTTGCACGCTTACTGTGATGCTGATTGGGCAGGATGCCCCGACGACCGTCGCTCGACCTCTGGATTTTTCATCTTCTTAGGCTCTAACCTCATATCTTGGAGCTCTAAGAAACAACCAACCGTCTCGCGATCTAGCACCGAAGCCGAGTACAGGAGTCTTGCCAACACAAGTGCCGAACTCATTTGGGTCCAATACATCATGGCCGAACTTCATGCTTCTACCTCATCTCCTCCCGTCTTATGGTGCGACAACATTGGAGCTACCTTTTTGGCTTCGAACCCTATGTTTCATGCTCGCACTAAACATGTTGAATTGGATTATCATTTTGTTCGGGAACGAATCGCATCTTCACAACTTCAAATCCAATTCTTGTGTTCCAAAGATCAAATTGGTGATATCATGACTAAAGCCCTATCTACACCTCGCTTTCTTCTTCTTCGGGACAAGTTGACCGTGACTCTCGCCCCATCAGCTTGCGGGGGGGCTGTTAAGACAATAAAAGACATGTCCAGTCTTGCTCCAAATGGAGAGGATTAAAATTACTCTCCAACAGATTTGGTAGCCTATTATTCTTCTTGATGATTCCAGCGATTTCTTGACTTCTATAGAAAATATAATTAGGCGATTTCTTGACTTCTATAGAAAATGTAATTAGGTTAATGATACGCTTTGCTATATATACAGCAGCTATCTTCTCCTTTGTATTAAATTAAAACAAAAACAAATGAACGAAATATAGTTTAAGATATTCTTCTATTTCCTCATAGTACCGGAGAGATGTGAATTCACCTATATGCTCCATAACCTCACTCCACATTTTCATTGATCGCTTCTCGAAGGCAAGATGCCTGCTTTTCATTTCCCTTGGTATATTATCTGAAGAAAAATAGTGCATTCCTTTTTTCATCCTTACCGTAAAGTTAGAATGAGAGATTCATCTATGCAAAAAAAGAAAGAAAGAATGAGAGATTCAGATATTGATCGTGTGATCATCACTTCATCAGATATTTTGTAGAATGGAAATTCAGAAGGAGATATAAAAAACTGATTTAAAGGAATGGACAGGCTACGAATTATTTCTAAAATATGGGCCTTACATTAATCGAATCAGAGAATATCTTCTCTTGGGCCTTCAGAACTGAGATCCATCTAGGTATTCTCACCCCCTATGCACCGAATTCAGAAAGTGATCAGATCGGGTAAAGCTTTTAACAACGCTATTTTGTCTTTATGCAGCGCACTAACCATATGTACCGCTTTTTTGATTCTATAGTCGATTCGCTGGATGAAGTCAATTTCACTTTGTTAATCCTTTACCCAATCAGATCATTTGAGAACTCGAAAAAGATCGGATCAGATGCGAATCATGTGAGTATATGAGCAATGCTCATGATTTCGTCTCTCTCACACAGCTCTAACTCTTCGTTTCCAGGACACGATTGTGTGCTTTCAAGTGGTCCAGGTCCCGCCTGTCAGCAACCTTTGGCATGGAAGAAGTTTCTTTGGGTGTTCACCACGGAGCACGGAGCAAAGAGGATGGTTTTGGTATCTATTGTGATATAATCGGTAATATACGCATCTACTGATGCTGTAATATTTTATATTTATTTTGATTAAAGTATTTCCATCTATTTGCAAGTTAGTGTTCCAATTCAGGGTATCAGTGGTTTAATTAAATGGTTTTTTTCTTAGTTGTTAAATACATAATCAGTCTAAACTTCATATATTCTCAATAATTAATTCCATTTTTTGGAATAAACAAATAACTAAAATGTTTATACAATTGTTTAGCCACCATAAATTTTTAGCTCAAGGTCTCATTCTCAGTTACTTCAGAAATATTTAATTTTCTAGGTTTTTTCTTTACATGATATTCTCAATACTATAATACCTTTCTAACAAGCCTTCGCAGGCGTGGCGAGCTGATCAACTTTTGTACTTCACGGTGAAATAATTCATCAAACAAACACAAAAATGATTTTGATGTATTTCAAATTTTTGCTTATTGGAGCCATATATATAATAAAACAAAGGAGAAAGCAAGATATTAAATGAACCAGATTATTCCTTTTCTTCTGAAATGACAAAGTTACTAGCTAATACACTTCTCTAACATTCTTTTAAATTATTTTCTATAATTCACTACATTGGGCAATTTAAGCACTCCTTGCTGCACACCAAATACTATCATTATGTTATTCTCTCCTCTTTTTTCCTCAAACCAAAGTTCTCTTCTCTGAGATTTTTCTTTCTTTACGAGTCCTGTAAGACAGCTTTGCGCAACTGTCTCCGATATGTTCTTCCTGCATCATATAATGGGCAATTGTAACAATAGATTTCATTAATGCTAACAGTTCAGACACTAGTTCTTGCCATATCAACTTAGAATTGGTATTATTTCAGAAATTTAACACTCAAACTGATAGGTTTGAACCAAGAAATGTATACACCTAATTAATTATACTACTTAAATTCAAATTATATTTACTGAGTACCATATTCATTAATATTCAAATTTTTTTTGCCTGAAACAAATAAATCAATCCATTCCTCTAATCCACATCATGTTTTACCATAAACCCTATGAGCATGTAAGTATGCCAGAAGTATTACCCTTTGGTGACGGGTTAGGGGAGGTTTTGATGGGGTATGAGGAATCCATTGCTATCCCGCAAAGTCCTTCCTTTGCGTCAATACCGCGCTGCATCCTGATGTAGCCCTGCTCTCCCCAACTGGGACCCCACGAGTTTTTCACAATCCAATACTTGATACCATCTGCTTCTACACCATACCCCACCACAGCAACTCCATGGTTTAGATCTGTGGTGCAATTGCCAGTGAACACCCCCTATGCAGCAAATAAAACACTAATTAATTCTTTAAGGGTGTGTTCGGCTGCAATCGAACTGATGGGAATTTTCAAGATTTTGTATCCGGTAGAAATTATTTCCTTCATCCTGTTCGGTTGCATATTTTTTTAAATGAGATTGAAATCTTTTCCTACACTTATTCCCATTTCTTTGTTATTTGGTGGGGAAAAATCAATTTGATCTGATTGAATAATTTTTTTCCCATTTGTTATTACTTGATGCTTCTCTCTCCATTGAACAATATTAATGCAATTAACCTACAAAAATAAACTACCAATTAATTAATTATGCGATGGCACGTAATTGACTTTCATTTTATTTTTAGAGAAACAAGGTTGCTATTGAAGCATATATATCAAAACATTTTTGTCAAATAATCTCTATTGTTTTAACTGTAACAAAAAATATCGTGTCAAGTCAACAACAACAACAATTATTTCATAATTTCTATATATATATATATATCAGTATTTTAGTAATTATTTATAATATAAAACAATGAAGTGTTTTTTCATTATATATGTATTTAAGAAAATCACAAAAAAATTATATTATCGAATTGTTTATGAGGAAGAAACAAATTATTACCATTATGTCTTCTTATTTAATTTAATTTTTATATTAATAGAATATTTTTCAGTTATAAAAAATCATAATGTTTTTTGTCATTAATTTAATATCATTATAAAAATCATAATAATTTTCTAATTTTATTTATTTTTTCTAAATATTATTATATGCTAACTATTAGTTATTATTCAGAAAATTAGTTTCGATAATAAAGTATTTCTACATTTTAAAAATATTTTTTAGAACTTATTTTCATTCGTTTCATTTTTTCATCCGTGTCATTAAATACACAATTTATTTAATTATTAAAAAATAAATATTTTTATTTTGTGAAATAATAATTAATAAATATTTTTATGTTGTTTTTAATCAGCGTTATTTATTATAATAATTATTTTATTAATAGGGCTAATTATATAATATCATGTATTTTAGGAATAAAAATAAAATTTCTGACAACTAATCACATGGTATAACCGAACATTCATTTCAATACATTCCCGTACATACCTACATTCATGGGTTCCCGTAAATTAAATAGTGGGTTCCCATTCCCGACAGATCCCATCCCGTGTAATCCCGAGACAACCGAACAGGTTCTAATTGTCAAAATTGATGGGTTTTTTTTTTCTCTACTCCTTTCTCGCTTCAGTTGTTATTATGTGAGAAGTTGGCAAGTTGCAGAGGCAACAAATAGGATCTCAATTGGATAATTCCATCCTTATTTCGGCTTATTTAGGCCTGGGTTTATATATTCACTATTTTTGGGATCATAGGAGCCTTTTAGTATATATGTTGGGCCGTAGAAATCAATTAATTGAATTATATAGTTGTTCATACTCCACCAATCAGTAGTCCAATGATGATCTATCTTTGATTGATCCTGTTGTTTAATGACTAAAAGTGATTTGCTTGTTACCTCAGAGTAGAACTGGAATTGCTTGCTAGAAGCTTCAATAGATACAGAAACAGGCTGATTGGCAACAGCTTTCAGCAGAGCCTCCTCATCATTCTCTGGTACATTTTCATATCCATCTATCACTACTGCTGGTGAGTTCATCTGCATAATGGGTCCCACCAACACAAGATGGAAAAATGACACAAAAAAATTCAGTCGGACAATTCAAGAGCATCAAGTAATATTCAAACATATTTAAATTGAGTTTATCCTGCTGGAGAGTTCATCTATCACTATTGCTTCCAGAAGATCACAAATGCAAAATTTTAGATCAACTTAAAAATTCTAATATTACTAGAGGCATTATTATCAAGGTACGCTCACGATGAAATACTAAACACTGCACCAATGGTTAAAAAATGCATTGGGCCAATTAGTGAAATTTAAGTGATGCATAATATATATCATCAAGTTAATGTATCATATATATCACTCTCAGTGGCAATGTTTTAAAAATTCAAACATTGCTTGGTGGTTTAATTACCTTTGAGGAATTGCAAGTTCCATTTTGGGCCATGTACGGATAGGCAGATTCCGTTGTGATGCCCCCAGCAGTCTTGATAAATCCGAAAGCGTTCTCCATCAGACCTCCATTGCACCCATTGTCGTCACTGGTATCACAGTCAATGAGCTCTTGTTCTGACAAGGAAACAAGGTTCCCTGTCTTGATCTGATTTATTGCCTCCACTGACACAACAGTCGAAAAGGCCCAACAGCTACCTGAAATTTCCATCAGTGAAAGCATATTAATACCAGACTTTTGCATATTATGATAAAAGTAGTCCTTGGATAGCTTGAGCATGATTTAAGACTTTAAATGATGAAGGGTATTTAGTTCAATTCAGAAAATTTTCTATATGATGAACCTGAAAAGTTTTATTTACGGTATCAACTAACTCCTGTTAGCCGCAAATATATGTTAAAGTGCATCGAATTTTATGGACCAAAAGGCCTACAGCACACGCGTCCCCCCCCCCCCCCCCCCCCCCACACACACACACACACACACACACCCACACACATATTTTACTTTAGCACTTTGTTAAGTCTCATTTCTGTTTCAAAAATTGAGCAATTATAAGTTTTTGATAAATGCATAAATAAATTTCCTTCACTAACCGCATTTTCCTTGATCTTTCACACCAGTAACAGCCCCCTTCTGCCTCCAATCGATAGACACCGGTAGATCACGAACATTAACATTTTCATATAGGAAATGATACATCCTAGCACGAGGATGAAACATTCTATGTTCTTGAACCCTGGAACCAGCATAGCTGCCTTTAAATTCCTCCTTTGTTAAATCACCAAATTTGTTTAGCGCGAGCTTATATGGCTTTCCCTTCTTGTTGAACTCATGAATGAACTTCGTGTTTTCCTTGAAAACACCGAACCGTTTGTGCTTCTCGTGGTGGCCACGTGGCACCGCATGGTGGCGCTGCCATCGCTCATATAAGTCCCACAAACTCTCTTCTGACTCAAGGTCTTTTTCATTAAATGGTATGGATGTTATATGGGGGACCAAGGATAAAGCTAGTATAATGGCTAGAAAGAGAATCTTTTCCATTGGGAATGAATGTTTTGGAAGATGATTGTATTTGAGTTTGAGTGTGAGGATCTTGAAGTGACACTGAGTTGGGTTTTATAGAGGGAGAGGTGTGATGAATTCAGATCCAGTGTAGAATGAGATATGAGTCGTTCGTTCGTTCTAATGTGGCACGGATATCAAAGCATCCCCCCCCCCCCCCCCCCCCCCCCCCCACCCCCCCTTATATTCCTAATAGGAACCAAATTGATATTGGCCCGACGGTGAGTATTCTATTGCCTTCGATACTGCAGGAGATACTCGTCGTGTGATTAGCAGTGTCTTAAAATGTGGTCTGCATACATGACTCTATTACTTTATTTTTATTTTTATCTGATTAGACATTATAAAATTTAAGTATTGTTCTTTCATTTATTGAATCTACAAATAATTATTGCATATTCTTTGTACTAACTGGAAATTTCCTTTTAACATTCTATGTAGTTCGTAATTTTAAAACTTCTAGTTTAAAAAAATAAATGGATCCACATATTCTATCACATATGCACCAGAGACGAGATATGTTGCTTCTACGCTGCATGTATATTAAGTGCAAGTCCATTTAAATCATTAATGGTAGACAATCAAAGATGAACTGGGAGTAGGTCCGATGGGCATCGGACCTACCTCGGTTCGATGGGTTTAATCACCATCGATTTTCTTTTAGATTCGTGCGAAATGCTTTAAAACCCGTGTGTTTATGTTTCAATTTTCGTGCGCACAAATCATTACATTATCCTACGGTAGATCTGCCCATCGGAACCAAACAAGGTCCGATGGGCATCGGACCTACACCCAGTTCATCAAAGATATAGAGTTCTAATGAGGTTGAATGTAACTAATTAGAAACGACATGCTTTAGCGCTAAAAGAAAACTGTGCTACCTTTTATGGTCATACAGGGCCATGCTATCTACGCATGCCCATGTCATCTCTAAACTAATTTTGTTGAAAATTGTTTCCTTCTCCACTACTTTATCTTTTCTCAATATTCGATCATTTTAATGTTTATACTTTTTTTTGTTTGCCTGTAAGTTGTAATTGATCTCTTGACAGTTTCAGTACTTCTAGCGATTAATTAAATGAGACATCCTTACACAAAATAATTGAGCATGTACATTGTGATGTAAAATTTCTGTTATATGGCACACATAATATAATTAAAACTGACGAATTATTGAACACATAGAGCTCAACTTTATATTTCTCTATCTTTGACAATTTCTGCAGTGCTTCGACGGGAGAAATTTTGCTGAAAAACATTTAAACTAAAAATAAAGTATATATATAGACTCAATTGTCAATACTAAAATTTCTAAACTAAACAAGAAATCATACATAATAAATACTAAAATATTTAAATTGAACAATGAAGCATTTAAATTAAGCATTTAAACAAATCTTTTCAAGTATACTGAATTACTGGTATTGAAAGTTTGTCGTATGGTTGCAATAATGAGCCAAGCTTGAGTGAGCTAACCCTAATTCAAGCTTGATTTGATTATAAATAGAGCTGAGTCAAGCTCGAGCGGCAAATCAAATGAGCTGTCGAGCTTGAGATCGATATATAGCGCTATTATCAAGACTTTTTTATATTATCTTAAATTAATTAATTAAGTTTCATTATTTTCTATATTATATTTATGGCATATATACTAATATTATTGTTTGTTTTATAATAAATTTTGGAATAAAATCATTATTTATATCTAAAAAAACTAAACATATTATTTATGGTTTTTTCAAGACTTAATTAATACTCTAAATTTAATAATTAATATAATCACACATCAAGTTTTTTCTGGTTGAGTTTGAGCAAGTCAAAGAAAATAATTTTTTGAACTTGAGGTCGATCTGACCAGAAGCTTATTGAAGTGAGCCGAACTTGAACTAGATTAATTTGAGTCAATCTCAATAAGCTACAAATCTATTTTAATTTACAGTCATAATTGGTCTGTGACTTAATTTGTCGTATAATTAAGTTTCAAAATATGTTTAATTAATTTTACTCTACCTTGGCATGCAAATGCTAGACAAGTCTTTGGAAGAGGCATCTAACATAAAAGTGTAGAAAAGAGAAACATCAGACCGAGAATCCGGAGCTTTTAGGTTTAGGAGGTTTTAGATGGTTTTTGGTGTTGTTAGGCCATAGACGGCATAACGGTACGACAATAAATATTTGTCGTTTCGACGTGAAGATACCAGTGAGGAGATTTAGATTCCAACTCAATAACAAACTTTTTTTTCAGGCATTATTTAGATTCTCTATGAACACATTATATACTGATGAGGTTCAAATAGTGACAAAATGATCTTCATAATTAAGTCAATAAAAGAAATATATATGAGTAGTGGTAAAACAAAATATGAATAAAATGTACCATAATATTTTTCAATATTATTGTGAGGAGTACAGTTAGCATATACTATGCTCACCAAGTCTTTGGTGAACATAATTCCAAAATTTATCGGATTGACTTCAAATACGAATTCAAACAATTGAAACCAATTACTTCACGAGTGATGCGTGTACATACAAAATTTTGAAACTTTTAAATTCATTAAGTACAAAATCAAGCGGTAAAAAATAATGAAAAATAAATGCATTAAAATACTCGCAGAAAGAGTATTTAAATTTATATATTATATTATTTTCTAATTGATGCCTTAAACAACAAATATGTAGAGTAGGGGTGCAAACGGATCGGATACGAATCAGATAGTGGTAAAATCATATCCGTATTTGTATTTTTTTCGGATATGAATACGGATCAGATATTAATTGGATACTGATACAAATACGGATCGGATATAATGAGATACGAGTACGGATATGGATATAACTCAGATTGTTAGTTAATAAAAATATATATAATTAACGTGTTATACAATTATAAAATATATATCTATTTAACTAAAATTCATCTCCAACTGTACTGATCACATCTTTTGAATAAAATCCAGTAAGAATAAAAGAGAGACCATTTAGTAATAATTGATTCAGAAAATTTGATTTGAAAGGTCAAGTACATATCAAAACCGCTGACTCATCGTGCAAAAGCTACGCTGTTAGAGTGACAGCTATAGATAGGACATAATCCTCACAGTTTTTATTAATATTCAAGTTAAATAGAAAAGTTGAAAAGACGGAAACCAAAAACGGATATCCGAAATACTATTACGGACACGGATAATTATTTGCATCCGTATCCGCTCTAAGACGAGGCTACATAGAGAAGGGTAGCTAGGCACTGTCTACTTCTGAAATTTTTTTTTTTATGGACCGGACTTAGTTATTGGATTGTCTATTCTTGAATTATGGACTTGTCTACTCCAGTCAGAGCCCAAAGCCCATAGGCCATAACCCAGCTGAATAAAAAAAAATATGGGCCGCTAGAGGCTAGAGCCAGAGCCCTAGTCGCCCAGAGCGACGGATCGCGAAGAAAAGAAAGAAAAAAAAGAACGACTCTCCGCCAAAGCAAGCCACCAGAGGAGATTCATTCTACGCGACGCGAGAAAATGAAAAGAAAGAACGACGATCGCGCTGGCCGCGCGGCTCCTGCGCAAAGAAGAAAGGGAAGTAGCCAAGTAGGGACCGTCGTCTCTGGCTCTCCACGGCTCCACCACTGTGCTCGCCTGACGCCTATATGGCTGTAAATTGCTTGAATAGGTTTGAACTTAGATAAATTGCTTGAATAGATTGAATAGATTGATTCAGTAAATAGGTTGATTCAATTGTTTGAATAGATTGATTCAGTAAATTACATAGAATTGCTTCAATTGTTTGAATTACATAAAATTGCTTGAATTGTTTAAATGAGGACTAATCAATTTTAATTGTTTAAATTACTTGAATAGCTTGAATTGTTTAAATGAGGACTAAGCTCATTTAAATTGTTTGAATAAACTTTTGACTTAGTTGAAATCTTTGACATATTTCTTGCATTAATATTTTTCTTGCTATTTTTTTAAATTGTGTCTTGAATCCAAATCCGAACCCGACTCCGTTAATTTATTTGAATTCGAATCTGATTTTTGCCTACCCCTAGCTCAAATCCAAACCTCGTCACTGTATCCGCTTCCCACATTAAAACCGAATCTGTATCCGTATCCGCATATTATGTATCCGTATTCACAGATATATACTATCCGAATATGAAAAGCTGTTTGAAACATTAAAAAGAAAATATAAATAAATAACGATTGGCCTAGCAAAGGTGTAATGGTTGCATCTTCAACTTATGCATATTATTTTATGAATCGCAGACTCAGAGCAGTCGTATAAGTTCAGTTTTTAGGTTCAATTCTTTGCGAAAAAATATCTATAAAAATACTGCATGTACCGGAAACTTTTTATAATTATTTATTATTATAGTACTTGTGCATAAAAAGCCACAGCCGACTCGCAACGGATCCGACTCCGCTGCTCGCCAATAGGCGAGCAGGACCCTGCTATTCAAAATCAGACCGTTGAGTTTTTTTCAAGCACGGATCTCAACATAGATGAACGGTTCGATTTAGAAAAACAGGTCCTGCTCGCCTATTTGGCGAGCAGCGGAGTTGGTTCCACTCGCAACACCATCAGGTGGGAAGGCCTTTTTGTGCCTTTGTTAAACGGCGGCTCCATTGGTTTCTTCTGAAACCAAAAGCTACAAGTGGTGCAAAGTGGTGCAGAGGGGTACAAAGTGCCTTGGATGGTTTCTGTTTGAATGGAAATTATTTGGTGCTATACTGCTATATATATATACTGATACGTTAGCATGGATAGAGAGATCAAGTTAAGATATATAAATTGTACGTTTATAAACATCAATTTAAGATAAATTGCACGTTTAATCCGTAAACAAGTAAAATTTAACAATTGAGTGATAAATATCACAATTATATTTTAAACTTAGGCATGTTGTGCTTATATACCGACGATCCGAATTCAAACTCAAACAGTGAGGTAATGCAGATCATCCGGACTCCTAGTATTGTACCTGCATGTTTGACACTAACTAGCTAGCTAGGTGTTACCTATGATCAATGATCTTGATAGTTACAGAAATTACCGGCGCCTTGCTAATTTGTTGCTTTGAGAAGTTGGCATGAGTTAAATTGTGCTTGTTTTTGTTTTTATTTTTTTACAGATTTGTTTGAAAATTGGAAGTGAACGAGTAATAAAGAATATACAACTTATAGAAAACTCAAGAGAGCAACGAGGTAGGATATTACAGATGTGAGGTAGTTGGAGGGACGAAGATTGTCTTTATAAAATAATAGTAAGAATTAGGCGTCTCAGTTGGAGAGAAAGAAATTGTAAATCTAATATTTTTATTTAATTCAACCATATTTTGTAAATTGGACTGTAATGCTTTTATAAATATTAGATATATCGTTTTTTCTTGTGTAAATGTATTTTTTTAGTTTGTAAAATATCATTTCATTTTCTTAGATATTAAATTCAAATTGTCAGTAGTCCAATAATTAGTAAATCCCTAATTGATGATTAGATTGTTTCTCAAAAAAGCAAAACAGATTAAATATATTGTATTGCTGACTTGAATCGCTGGCTGAGAAATATGTAATTTCGTCCAAATTACTTCAATCAATATGCATTATTGTTTATATTGCGTATATAAATTAATCTTACAGCAAAGTCATTTACCATAAAAAACCTAAGGACAAAATTGCACTGTCAATATTGTCCTATACAAGTTATTCGGGTAGATTTCAATTCGTAGCTTAGCGGTGACTTGTATAGAAGGAAAAAAAATGCCTCAGAGAGAAGATATGAAATGAAGAATATTATTCTTCTTTTGATTAAAACAAATTACTGGTACAAGTTCTATTATATAAGTGGAAACAAATTTTATTTTTGTTTAATTTCAATTATTCATAATATCCTGCAACTTCGGCTAAAACACTGCATGCAGCAAAACAAATACTATTTTTTTTTTGTTTTAAGTTTACTTCAGTCCTTAGATGAGCAAGCTTCTCTTGTTTAAATTGTTGTATTTTTCTTCATAAATTCTGTGGGCCAGCCCTGTTCAACTGTCTGCGATTTGTCCTTCCTGCATTACATCATCAGAACCATATTAACGACATTCAGATTATGTTTTTTAATGTGATGTTGCTTTGTTATAAGGTAAAACGCATCAATGACATGAGCAATTTTTACACTGTAACTAAAAAGTTTGATAATCATCCTGCCAAGCATATCATTTTGTCCACATACTAAAAGTATTGAACAAGTGTACCATCCAAAATTTTACCAATAAGTTGCCAGAAATGAATTAATTCCCATATTTCCCAATTGGAAACTGTTTTTATTTATATATTTATTATTTTTATTACTATACTATATGAGCAAGTATATTGTTGTTTTAGAGTTTGTCTATTACCCTTTTTTGAAGGGTTAGGGGAGGTTTTGACAGGATATGAGGCTTCCATTGCAATCCCACAAAGTCCTTCCTTTGCTTGCACATCTCTCTGCATTCTGATGTAGCCTTGCTCTCCCCAGTCGGCACCCCACGAGTTCTTCACAATCCAATACTTGGTACCTTTTTCATCTTCGTCAACGCCGTACCCCACAACTGCAACTCCATGGTTCAACTCTGTGTTGCAATCACCAGTGAACACCCCCTAGAAATACAGCAAAATCACACCCTACTTAATTTGGATCTCAGTGACGAGGCATGCAACTTTTGGTTGGTTCTGTTGATTAATTAGAAAAAATGATATTCTAGTTACCTCAGAGTAAAACTGAAATGCCTGGCTAGAGGCGTCCATGGCTACAGAAACTGGCTGATTAGCAGCAGCTTTCATCAGATCCACCTCACTTTTGACTGGCACATTCTCATGCCCATCTATCACTACAACCGGCGAGTTCAACTGCATAATAGGTTCCGCGCACAAGATAAAAAAAGTTTAAAATAATAAAATTTCCAATTGTAAATAAATTATTTCCTTGCATAAAATAAAACTCAGGGAATTTTGATTGTTGGTTAATAAAAAATGTTTCATTATCTTTTTTTGAAAACCTTTGCAGAAGCTGCGAAGTCGTGAGGGAGAATCAAACTCTCGACTTTTGGATAACCAACAATCTTAAGGCCTTTCTCCTAGCCAACTGTGCTACCTCCCTTTTCTCAAAAATGTTTCATTATCATTGAGGAGAAAACCATGATGATGAAACGCGAGTGAATTATTGGTGCAAAAGCCAATTAAAATAGCATCAGACCAATTAAATAATCATGTTTCAAGACATTATCTCTCAGTAGTTACCTTCTCGGCATTGCATGTCCCGTTTGCGGCCTTGTAGGGATAGTCAGACTCGGTTGTTATGCCCCCAGATTGCTTTATAAATTCAAAAGCATTCTCCATAAGACCTCCATTGCATCCACTATTGTCACTGGTATCACAGTCAACAAGCTCTTGCTCTGACAAGGAAATAAGGTTACCTGTCTTGATCTGGTTTATTCCCTCTACTGACACGACAGTCGAGAAGGCCCAACAGCTACCTGAAATATCCACAAAAAAAACATAATTCTGTCAGTTCCTAGCTATATAGCTGATAAAAAATGTTGGTTATGCGAACCAGGTTTCAGATGTGAATGAATGTAGGAAGCTTAGTTAGCTTTGAATATATTTTTTTTTTTAAATTTGAAAAATTGTTTATGTAACTAATTACATGCAAAATACTTTTAGCATCAACTCTTGTTTTAGTTTTCAAATTCTCAGGGACTATAAGTTTCTGGTATTAAACAAAATGAAATTACTTACCGCATTTGCCTTGATCTTTCACCCCAGTGACAGCCCCCTTCGACCGCCAATCGACGGACATTGGAAGATCATGAACACTAACACCACCATACATGAATTTACCAGTGTTCGCATGAGATTGAAACATTTTATGTTCCTCAACCCTGGCACTAGCGTAACTGCCCTTAAATTCCTCCTTTGTCAGATCACCAAACTTGTTCAGTGCAAGTTTATAGTGCTTCGCCTTCTTGTTAAACTCATGTATGTACTTGGCATTTTCCTTGAACACACCAAACCGCTTCTGTTTCTCATGGTGGTTGCGTGGCACTGCATGGTGGCGCTGCCACCGCTCATATAGGTCCCACACCTTCTCATCTGACTCGAGGTCTCTTTCATCAAATGGTATGGACATTATGTGAGGAACAAAGGAAAAAGCTAGTATTATAGCTAATAGGAAAAGCTTCTCCATTAGAAATATGTTGGAAGGGGACTGTGATGGGAATTTTTTTGACTGTGAGGTTCTCAAGTGAGACAAGCCATGGTATTTATAGGAGAAAGATGGTGTAGACTGTAGATGAAAGAGAAACTTATTTGTTCATGAGAACCCATGCCGTGATGATGATGCCATATATGCATGTACCGCCCCTAGAACTAAGTTTGTTGAATAAAGTTCCTTTACTTTTCTAATTAGTTATTTTCTACTTTATTCATATTTGACTGCTTATAAAGTTGTGTTTATTTGACAATTAAGAAATTATAATTTATCTGTTGACCTTTTTATCTGTGCCTCCAACCATATATAGATGGTCCATCATGAGAATTTGTAAAAATTGAGCAATACATAGAAATTGTAGTATCTGTACGTAATTTAATTGAAGCTATAGCAACCGGATAAAAATTGAGCTAAGCACAAATCAATTCCTGTCAATATATACCTAATTTTTTTTTTCATATGCCCATCTGGATTTTATGAAAACAAAAGCAATACCAGTACTTTATAAATCATAGTAAAACTATACATGGAATTAATTTAAGCATATATGCCCGATCAGAATTATTGTTGAATTAATTAATGCTTCTGTTTAAAGGTGTTGATTGAAAGAACATGTAGAAATTAATTATTGATAGTTTTGTAATGTAATTCTCGATCCGTAACAAATTAATATTAATTGCTTCCTTCACATTCTGCTATTAATTTTTCATCCTACGTACAGTTTTGAACTTTTAATTGAATTTTTTTTTTTTTTTGAGAAACAACAAGGGTCTAGCCCTTGTTTTCATTAACCGAGAATGGTTACATGGGTTGAGTTTCTGAGTAGAAACTCTGAGAATTGATTTTTTTTTTTAAAGTAATAGGCTGTGAAAAAGGGAACCGAATCTCCATTCCATCTGTGGGCAGGAAAGTCTTGCTCATTTTGGGTCCATCCGTTCATGTATGTTTTAATTTGGACGGTCATATTTGAAGTATGGAGAATATTTGAATTTTGAAAAAACAAAACTCATACTTTAATTATAACCGTTCAAATTGAACGGATAGACGGATGGACCAATGGATAGGATTTTCCTATCCACAGCCATTCAGTTTTAGGCAAGGGGATATAAATCTGCTGTTATTCCTATCCCAACCGTTCAAAGTTTTTCATGCGTGAATCTAAAAAAAAAAAGATTTTTCTTGTCCGAATCTCGACAAAGGTCAACGGCTGGGATCGGAATAACAGAGTCCTGTTATCCTTTGGAATTAAAACAAATTTATTTCCTAGGAAAGGAGTTGGGAGATTTCGGCGTAGTTAGGCCATACCCAAATCACGAGGATCTTACGTAGTTGGAAATAAATCTGCTACGATTCCAAAGAATTGTAGGGAGCCTGCTATTTCAAATCTAACCATTGGTTTTTTAGAATGCACGAATCTAAAAAAAAAAATAGTTTATGCTCAAATCTTTAGAATCGCAGGAGATATGTTTCCTACGTAGTTACGTTTCCATGAAGATACTTTGGGGATATTCAGATTCCTAACTGAATAAAAAAAAAGAAACAATTTCTTCAGGTGGCGTACAGATTCTCTGTGGGCATATCTACAAATTCATTAATGAGGTGATTCATAGAGTGAAATCAGGAGGGATGTGTCCGAACACTACAATATCTAGACTTCTACTGTAAATGCGTCCGGTTCTTAAGATATACAGGTCAGAGATGAAGTGGTGCCTCATGAAGAATTCATGAATTTAGATGTGTCCGGTTCTAGAGACTATAAATGGAATATATTGGCAAATTTGTATCTTTGTAATTAAAGTTGAATTCGAGAGTCTTAATTAATTATCGTAAATATTTATTGCCTCTTGTAATTGTTAATACATTAGCATTACATCGAAAATTTATATTAGTATTGGATCAGATTATGCTTTCTATATAAGAGGTCGCAGGTTCAAAATCCGGATGAAAGAATTTCTTGTGAATATTAAATAGTTGGGTGGAGCTTGACCTCCAATCTTTACTTAAAAAAATATCGGATTGGGTTTGGATTTGAATTGAATATGTAGATTAAAATATATTTTACTCTATCTTATAGTGTTCGGTTTGAATATTATTCGAATTTGATCTAGAACTATTATTCTATAACCATATCCATGATTTAATCAATTATATTTTTGAAATCATACTCTAACCAATTTAACGGGATTCGAATAGGTTCTGATCGAAATCAGGATCGAATTGGATAAAAAGTAGGATCTCTGGTGACAACAAATTCTCTTACAAAAAAAAAATCTATCGGTGGTAGCGATTCTGAAGAAAAAATTATTCATAACCGTTATTAACAATTTGGGTGTAGATTGATTTTTTTGAGCTCTCTCTCTCTCTCTCTCTCTCTTTGCTATCTAAATTTTAGATTAACAAATAAGACTGTTGAATTGTGAACAGAATTATAACTACATTAATTATATTCCAGGTGCAATATTACTATGTTACCGTAATTTTAACTACGTTAAATTACAACATCCACCTGTCGATTTTGTTCTATATCATACTATATATGTTCAGTGCAATATTTGCATCTGCCATGCATTTATGAAGATACACAGCCGACAAATTCCAGGTGAGGAAGGCCCATCCATTTGTGTATTTGTTAAACGGCGGCTCTGTTGGCTTCTTCCAAAACCGAAAGCTACAACTACTAGTATTACATAAGGTTCAAACTTAAATGTGCTTTAACTGGTTTTGTCTATCCAACATTGCGTGGGTTGCGCCTTTAATTGGTTTTTGTCTATTCAACTTTGTGCGATCCATATAAATTGAATAATTTGTCTATCATACTATATATCGTCTGAGACTTTTTGTCAGACTTTGATGCAACGATGCTATCAATCATAAATTCAACATGCTAAATGAACAGTTATTTAGTTCTTAGAAATAAATATCAGGACAAACGGGCCTAATAGGATGCAAAGACAAAATTAATGATTAGAAAATGAAGTTATAAAAAGATTTCATTATATACATTTGATGGAGTTAGTGTACAATCATTGATCAACACGGAGGGATTGGATCAAATTGGCGTAAAAACCCGAGTTACTATGTAATCTAAAATGTTATATATTGTGCAACAACGTACTAGATGCATATCAATTGACCGATTTTTTTTAATCCATAACACACACACACACACACACACACAAAAGTTACACCCATATCATCGTTTCATAATATTTCCAAAATTTCATAAAAAAGTTACACTCATATCATCGTTTTCATAATATTTCCATATATATCATAATCACTGAATTATTCTGCACTTTGTGTGGAATAAAGTGCTAGTTGATAGGTGTATTTTATATACACCGTCGATCTAGTTTTTATCATAAAATAACACCAAATATCTTGTATTTTGGATATAAAGCGAATATAATACACCAAGAATCAAGTTACTGCGTTCGCTCGATGTTTCAATGCAGAAAACAGTGCAGAATGATGAAAAACTGTCCAATGCGGACGCATTCTCCACCAGTGCGGACGCACTGGGTACTTAGCCAATTTTCCAGCAGCGCAGACCTCACAGACGAAAAGTCCGAGCGTAATGCGGCCGCATTCACCCTCAGTGCGGACGCATTCACTACTTAGCCGATTTTTGCGACTTTCAGAATTCGCCAGAAAACAGAAGTTCAAGATCAATGCGGACGCACTCACAGCCAGTGCGGACGCACTCAGTACTTAGACTATTTTTGAAATCTTCGGATTCTTTGGAAAACAGAAAAAACATCCCAATGCGGACGCATTAAGATCCAGTGCGGACGCACTCATGAAATTTTGCAGAAAATCCAGAAAAGGAAACTTGGAACCAAAGGAGATTTGGAGTCGGTGCGACCCAGACCACCCGCACTCAACTCCAGTGCGGACGCACTGGACTCGCAGACAGCCAGAAATTCGCATTTTCAAGAGGTTTTCTATTCTGGGCTTCCAAGGAACACGTTTTAGAAGGCCAAAAATAGCCATGGCAGTCTGAGGAGTGCACCCACTAACTCCACTTCTATCCTCTAAATTGGGCAAGGCCTTTGGCTATAAAAGAGGAAGAATTTCATCTCTCTAGGATCGATGATTGTACATATCCATTATTATATCCATCTTTCCACAAATTGAGAGAGAGATCCTGCAGAAATTCTAGAAGGTTTTCCAAGGAAGGAGAAGAAGAAGATTCAAGCAAGGAGTCGGCAAGATCGAGGTTTTAGATCTAAGAAAGGGTGTAATCATTTCTTTATCTTATTTCTTATTGTTTTTGCCAATCTTTGTAATGGATCTCTCCAAGAGAGAGTAGTTCTCTTTCTAGGGGTTTAGGTCAATGCATGAACTTGTTTAATTCTAGATTATTCGGATCTTTGTTTTTATTATGATTGTGTTATCGGATTTGATTGTTAATTTCTGTGATTTATTCTTTATGAATTTCATTAGTACTCGTTCCTTTGAGTTCACCTGGTTAGGATTTATTGAATTGAAGTAGTTTTGAAATCCCGTTGATCGGGTCTTTCCGCTTTAAGTTTATTAAATTCCGGCATTGGTCATGAGGAGACTACTAATTGAAACCATAAAGACACACCTTAGGGTTGGGTTAGAAGCGACCGTACTTTGATATCCAATCCGGAACTATAGAAATTAAAGTTAGGATTTTGGTGAAGGACCGAAAGGAGAAGGCAAATCCTAAATTAGGACACCTTAGAACAAATATCGATATATGCTTTGTAGCATGAGATTAAATATCCCTCTAGGTTAGTGACAGCCCTAGAATTCGAGGCACATTAATCCATAAAGCGCAAAGTATTTGTATTAATATTTGTTCCAAAGGCTAACATAGGTTAGAAACCTCATCAAATCAAACATGAATTTAAACAAACCGAATAAATAGAATTAGCAAGGGATTGTAGACCGAATACCCCTAGATCTCCTTAAACTTGAAATCAAACCAATCTTTCTTTCCTTTATTTTATTTACATTTATTGTTTGAAACTCCTCTCTTTCGGGTATTGAACCCAACCTTAGGATTTTAGAACAAAACCCCCCCCATTTACTTTTATTCTTTTGTTTTAGAAGTAATTTTCTTTATTAAAAATTGGTATTTCCCTATCTCCCTGCGGATCGACACCTAAATACTACAATCGATAGGTTGTGCGCTTGCAACTAACCTATTCATTGAGTACGAAGGTTTTATAAATATTAAAGGCAAAAGAGTACAAAATCATTATATCTAAAATACTCAACAAGCTTTTTGGCGCCGTTGCCGGGGAGAATAGGATAGATACTAGTTTTTATTTTAGGAAAGTACTTTTAATTCTTAGTTTCCTTATTTACTTTTCAGAAAAATTAAAAATCCAAAAATATTTACTTTCCTTATTTAATTTTCTGCAATTTACTATTCTCTATTTCTATTCTCTCTCTTTCACATCTCATCTTTACTCTTCTCTTATAGATTTGAGCACTGGCACCGGTCACAAGGAGCCAAACCGCGAAGATCAAAGCCGGCGAACTCTCTCTTCCTCAACCAATGGCGGGTCTAGATCCACCATACGGCATGCCACGCAACTTCGTTGAGGAAGAACTTCCGGAAGGTCTTAGCAACCAAGCCTTTCGTGATCTCGATAACAATCCACCACCTCCTCCTCCACACAACAACCCACCGCCTCAACATCCACTAGACAACAACAACGATCCACCTATTCTCAATAACAATCCTTTGTTCGGTGTCAATCCAAACAACGGAAATGGTCGTAACCGCCAACAAGGCCACCGCTTCGGTTTTATACCTCAAGGCCAAGATCCACGCGAAATCAAGCCCTCTCTCATCCACTTGCTCGGCCAAAGTCAGTTTGGGGGAGCCCTAAACGAAGATCCACATGCCCACTTGGCGGTCTTCGAAGAGTCATGTGGCACCTTCGCTCGAGAAGGAGAAGAGCTCGACAACCTCAAGCTCAAATGCTTCCACCTATCCCTCCGTGACAATGCAAGGACATGGCTAAGGACCGTGAATCGTGACAACATAAGAAGATGGGACGACATGGAGAAGTTATTCTTAGGAAAATACTTTCCTCCATCCAAAACCCAGCACTTCCGAACGAAGATCACGACCTTCAAGCAAGCCGAGGGAGAATCTTTGACCGAGGCATGGGATAGATGGGCGGAGCTTCAACGCTTGTGCCCTAACCATGGTCTCGACATGTGGTTGCTCTTCCAATTCTTCTTTGCAGGTTGCACAATCGCCACAAAGACTCACTTGAATTCCGCCGCAGGAGGTAATATGTCCAAGATGGATCCCCAACAAGCCATGCTAATGATCGAGGACATGGCAATCAACCAAAGGGAATGGACGGCCGAGAGAAGTGGACGAACCCAAACCACACCGGGACTCCTAAAAACCGACGAAGTTACCGCCTTGAAAGCCCAAATAGATGCCTTGCAACATCAAATGGCACAAATGCAAAATGCCAAATCTGTGACAAAGAAGGCTTCATGCGGCATTTGTGGAGAGGCGACTCATATCACCGCCGATTGCCAAGTCCTCATAGAAGGAGAGGAAGTCGAGCAAGTCAATGCAATGTTCTACAATCAAGGTGATAAGAGGAACGACCCGATCTACAATAAGGTTAGGCCAAATGATAACTCAAATACATACAACCCTAACACAAGGTGGAACCATCCCAATTTCAAGTGGAAGACCGAGAATGACAACTCCAACCAATACCAAGGTAATTCCAATCAATATCAAAATCGGACGAACCAAAACTCGTATCAAGGACCTTCTCAAAACAGTAAATTAGAAAAAATGATAGAAGGACTTGTTCTCTCTCAAAACGAGTTCATGAACCAACAAAGGAACACCAACACCGAAATTTCGGATTCCTTGAGAAACTTCAACAATAGGTTCGAGTTCTTAGAGACTAAGACAAAGATGCTAGAAAACCAAATAGCACAACAAGCATCTTCGTCATTTCGTCAACAAGGCGCTCTACCGGGTAAAACCGATATCAATCCAAGGGAGCAAGCAAAAGCCATAACCTTGAGAAGCGGCACGGAATACGAAGGACCAAAGATGCCCAGCGGAGATGAGTCTCAACAACCACCGAATGAGGCACAGCCACCTCAAACTCCTCTCAGCGCGGACGCAACCGTTCCTAATGCGGACGCACCGGCATCGGAAAAACCTCAAGAACCGGGTAAATCAAACCCGGCCAAGGTAAAACCAAATGAAACTCCTAAGTATATTCCACCACATAGGTTTATACCATTCCCTCAAAGGTTAGTTAAGAGCAAGCTTGACCAGCAATATGCCAAATTCATAGAACACCTCAAGAAATTGAATATTACCATCCCTCTTACCGAAGCAATTACTCACATGCCCACTTATGCGAAATTTTTGAAAGAAATTTTATCCAATAAAAGAACAATTGAGGAAGTGGGCACGGTATCCCTTAATGAGGAGTGTAGCGCTCTCTTCCTAAACAAGCTACCTCCAAAATTAAAGGATCCCGGAAGCTTCGTTATCCCATGCATGATTGGTGATACCGAATTCAAGAGGTGCCTATGTGATTTAGGCGCAAGTGTGAGCCTCATGCCAAAAACCGTTTATCAAAGGCTCAATCTTGTTGATTTGAAAGATACAAGGATGTCATTACAACTAGCCGATAAGACGGTAAGGTATCCCGAAGGAATTGCGGAGGATGTTATTGTAATGATTGGGAAGTACTTTGTCCCGGTGGACTTTGTAGTGGTCGAAATGGAGGAGGATACTCATACCCCTCTTCTATTGGGGCGTGATTTCCTTACCACAGCTGGTGCAAACATTGATGTCAAGGAAGGAAAGATATCCTTTGACATTGGGGGCGAAAAGGTAAATTTTCATATGTTTAATGCCATCAAATTTCCTTCTAATGATAATGATTCTATATGTAGAGTGGAAGTTTTAGATTCCATTATAGCTGCCCATATGGAGAAGGAGATGGTCAATGAACAACTAGACCAAATTCTGGAAGAAACCGGCTCAGAAAATAACACAATTGGTGAAAATAACCCTCAGTGCGTCCGCACTACCGCTCAGTGCGTCCGCACTCAGCATGGTGAAACCGAAGTTTCAGTCAACCGAGCGCAATGCGTCCGCACTGAAGTCTCAGTGCGGATGCCCCACTCGCACTCACCTCTTAAGCCACAGTTTGGAGCCAATGAGGAAAATGTCCGAGAGGAATGCGTCCGCACTGACCCTCAGTGCGTCCGCACTCAGCACAATTCCAACCAGGATGTATTGCAGATTTCAGAAAATTTACCCCAGTGCGTCCGCACTGACCACCAGTGCGTCCGCACTCATGCCGAAGTAGCTCAAATCGAAGGAATTTCGCCCAACTCTGCACCACCGAAAGTCGAACTCAAACCTCTGCCACCTACCCTTCGCTATGAATACCTGGGAGAGGGCGAGACATATCCGGTGATTGTCAACTCCGAGCTCAACAAAGAACAAACCGAGAAGCTTTTACACGAGCTAAGGCTTCATCGGAAAGCGATCGGCTACACAATCGACGACCTAACCGGAATTAGCCCATCCCTTTGCATGCACAGAATCCTAATGGAGGACGACCACAAGCCCACAATTGAAGCTCAACGAAGACTCAATCCGAATCTAAAAGAAGTGGTGAAAAAGGAGATCCTCAAGCTACTTGATGCCGGCATCATCTATCCGATCTCCGACTCCAAATGGGTCAGTCCGGTCCATGTAGTACCAAAGAAGGGAGGCACAACCGTGGTGAAGGGCGAAGGCGACAAAATGATATCCACAAGAGTGATCACCGGATGGAGGATGTGCATCGATTACCGCAAACTTAACAATGCAACAAGGAAGGATCACTTCCCTCTACCATTTGTGGATCAAATGCTAGAAAGGCTAGCTAATCACTCCCATTTTTGCTACCTAGATGGGTATAGCGGATTCTTTCAAATCCCTATTCACCCCGATGACCAAGAAAAAACAACCTTTACTTGCCCTTATGGTACGTTCGCGTATCGTAGGATGCCGTTTGGTTTATGCAATGCCCCAGCTACATTTCAAAGAGCCATGATGGCTATTTTTTCAGATTTATTAGAAAATTCCGTGGAAGTTTTCATGGATGACTTTTCAGTTTTTGGTACCTCTTTTGATGATTGCTTATCTAATTTGATCAAAGTTTTAGAACGTTGTGAGCAGGTCAATTTGGTGCTAAACTGGGAGAAATGCCATTTCATGGTACAAACGGGGGTTGTTCTAGGGCACGTGGTGTCTTCCAAAGGCCTAGAAGTCGACCAAGCAAAGGTGGAGGTGATCGAAAAATTGCCATATCCAACATGTGTGAAGGATGTGAGGAGTTTCTTGGGCCATGCGGGATTCTATCGGCGTTTCATCAAAGATTTTTCAAAAATCTGCAAACCACTTACTAATTTGACAATGAAGGATGTAGAATTTATATTTGATGAACCATGTATTGTTGCTTTTGATAGGATCAAGAAGGCATTAATCTCAGCCCCAATTCTCCGACCTCCTAATTGGGATGTGCCCTTTGAAATCATGTGTGATGCGAGCGACTTCGCCGTTGGAGCCGTTCTAGGACAAAGGATCGACAACAAGCCACATGTGATCTATTACGCAAGCAAAGTCCTAGATGAGGCGCAAATGAACTACACAACCACCGAAAAGGAGTTTTTGGCCGTTATATTCTCCATCAACAAATTCCGATCCTACTTGGTTGGATCCAAGGTGATTGTGTACACCGATCACGCGGCAATTCGATACCTCCTTAACAAGAAGGATGCCAAACCACGCCTAATCCGGTGGATCCTCCTACTCCAAGAGTTTGATCTCGAAATCAAGGATAAGAAAGGCACTGAAAATTCAGTGGCGGACCATCTATCACGCATTACCAACGAATCGAAGGATGATGACATGCCCATAGACGATTCGTTCATAGACGAACAACTATACGCAGTCAACTACCAAGAGGCGCCGTGGTATGCGGATTTCGTCAACTACCTTGCATGCGGTATCATACGCCCAGATTTAACCTTCCAACAACGAAAGAAATTCCTATGGGATGTCAAACAATATTTTTGGGATGAGCCGTTGCTATTCAAACTGGGGGTAGATGGAATTCATAGGCGATGTGTACCTCACGAAGAAACCGAACAAATTCTCAATTGTTGCCACTCATCTCCCTATGGAGGACACGCTTCAAGCCACAAAACCGCCGCCAAAGTTCTTCAAGCCGGGTTCTTTTGGCCCACGCTTTTTGAAGATGCGAAAGACTATGTGCTTAGGTGCGACAAATGCCAAAGAACCGGGAACATATCAAGGAGACATGAAATGCCTCTCAACGGAATTCTAGAGGTAGAGTTATTTGATGTTTGGGGGGTCGACTTCATGGGACCTTTTCCGAGTTCTTGCAACAACAAGTACATCCTTGTAGCGGTCGATTATGTGTCAAAATGGGTAGAAGCCGTAGCAAGCCCAACCGCCGACTCCGCCGTAGTAAGAAAGCTTTTTCTAAGAACTATTTTTCCTAGGTTTGGAGTACCTCGGGTGGTGATTAGCGATGGCGGCTCTCATTTCATAAACCGTCAATTCGATAGTCTCCTATTCAAATATGGAGTCAAGCACAAGGTAGCCACACCATACCACCCTCAAACAAGCGGGCAAGTTGAGGTATCTAATCGCGAGATAAAAAGCATCCTACAAAAGGTGGTGAACACATCACGAAAAGATTGGTCACTCAAACTCGATGAAGCTCTGTGGGCGTATCGGACCGCTTTCAAAACACCCATAGGTATGACTCCTTTCAAGCTAGTATATGGAAAGCCATGCCATTTGCCGGTTGAACTCGAACACAAGGCATATTGGGCAATAAGGGCCCTAAATTTCGACATGAGGGCTGCCGGTGAAAAGAGGGTTCTTGACCTACATGAACTAGAAGAATTGCGCCTTAATTCCTATGAAAATGCTAAGCTATACAAAGAGAAGACAAAGAAATGGCACGACAAGCATATCATCAAGCGCAATTTTCAAGAAGGAGACACGGTTTTGTTGTACAACTCACGCCTCCGGCTATTTCCCGGGAAGTTAAGATCACGATGGAAGGGCCCATTCGAAATAACGAAGGTATTTAACCATGGCGCGATCGAGATTTGGAGCAAAGATACCGGGACATTCAAAGTGAACGGACACCGCCTCAAACATTTCAACCATGCATCTCCTATAGGCGACAAGGAGATCATAGGCCTAAAAGATCCACACACTCAATAGTGAGCCCAAATCATGTCGAGCTCACGACGTAAAATTGAGCGCTTCTTGGGAGGCAACCCAAGTTTTTATTTTTTTCTTTCTTTATACTTTTTACTTTCTCAAAAATTTACATTTTTAATGACTCAGCCAATTTTTCAGGTCAAAATTTCATCAGTGCGTCCGCACTAAACATCAGTGCGTCCGCACCGACAGAAACCACAGGTCTGCAGTCTCAACAAGACCAGTGCGTCCGCACTGAGGGTCAGTGCGTCCGCACCCGAGGTACGCTAAATTTAATTTTCAAATTTTTCGAAATATCGGAAAAGTCGAATTTTTTTGAAGCGAGTGCGGGTGACCACCCGCATTGAGGCCCAATGCGTCCGCACGCGGCTTCTTCTCCTTCTTAACCCGACCCCTCTCTTCAATTTCCTTCGCGCCTTTTCGATTTTAAAACCGAAAACCTTGATTTTTCTCTCCCAATACCCGAAAACCTCGTTTTTCTTTCAAAATCTCCCTCTCCTCTCTCTTCTCTACCCCTTCTCTCTTCTTTTCTCTCTCTTTCCCTTTTCAAAAAGCGAAAACCCACTTTTCTCAAGTTTTTCAAGCGCCGTTTCGCTAAAACTCGGATTTCTTCGCATTTTATTCGAAATTTTCGCGATCTACAACAAGGTTTGATCTCTCCTTACTCTAATTTTGTCAATTACTACTTAGATCTGTAAAAATGGTACCAAAATCGGGAAAATCGACCAAAAATGGTGCAATCGGTTCAAATTCTCACCCCAGTGCGGATGCTACCACCCGCACTGCCATTTAGTGCGTCCGCACTAAGCTTGGGGGAACACCTAACCAGCCCAAATTTTCAAAAATTTTGGTTAAGTCCCCAATGCGTCCGCACTAAGAGCCAATGCGTCCGCATTACGCTCGGACTTTTCCAACCAAACCCCGAAATTCCAAAAATTTTGGTTAAGTCCCCAATGCGTCCGCACTGAGAGCCAGTGCGTCCGCATTAAGCTCAGTTCTTCCCTGAATTGAACCAAATTTGAACTGTTTGTACACAGTGCGTCCGCACTGACAGCCAATGCGTCCGCACGCAGCCCAAATTATATCAAAAATTTCGAAATTTTAATTCTTTCAAGTTTTTTTAGAATGCCGAAGAAATCAGGTGTCAAGAAACCAAGGTTTGAGAAAGGACAGGGTAGTCGCCAACCACCTCCTTATCCTCCCGCCTTGCCACTCAACGAAGGTCAAGAATTGCGGCGTAACATTTTACAGTCCCGCCGGACCCTCGAGCCATCCCGATGGATCTGCCGAGCGACACTCGAAACGCTCGGACTCCTTGAGTCGGTGCAAATGCTCACCGAGCGGCTTGGTTTGTGGGAGTTTCTATGTGACGAGGTCGACACCTATGAAGGCCTCACGATCGAATTCCTCTCCTCATACGAGTTCGACCGAGGTTCACGCACGATGACATTCAACCTTGGAGGCTTCTCACATATGTTGCACACCACCGAACTCATGGTCGCACTCGATCTATCCACCGAACATGTCAGCGAGATGCGCACCATTCTCGACTTCTACCATGACATGAGCGAGGCCCAATTCCGCATCCTAACATGCCACGACGGTCTCCTCGGCCAGCAGAGGGTTAAGAATGTTCTCCACCCAGCCCTCCGATATCTCCAGCGGGTACTTTCTCACACTCTCTTTGCCCGTGGGGAGAGCGCATCGGTCTTCAACCTCGGCGACATGGTGTATGTTTGCAGCATGCTTCGGCGCAATAATGGCGAGATGGAGTACATGCCGCACATTGGATACAACTTGGCCAAACACATGCACAATGTGTCGCACAACATGCGCTCGGGCGGAATGATTCGAATTGGCGGTATCATCACAAAGATTGCCCGACACTTGCAAATTCCGACCGTTGGTGCGGTGGTGCCCGGTTACACGCTAGTAGACCTCGATGGTCTATTTCGGGCGAGGCTCATCCGTTGGGACGACATTGAAGAGGCTTGGATCAATTTGGGCCCAAAGGACAACATTCGACACCGGTTGCCTCTACAAACTCAAATCGATCCCTTAGATACCGACACTTGGAAAATTGTCGATGAACCGCTCGAGCCACCGCTACCACCGCCGCCACAACCACAACAACCTCCACCACAAGCCGCACCCGAAGCCGCACAAGCACAAGGTATGCCATCCAACCAACAAATCTGGGATTTTATGCAGACCATGAACACCTCCATCAACAACTTGAGCATCAATATTGGAGGGCGTTTGGATAGCATGGACGGCCGCATGAATGCCTTTGACCGCCGCTTTGATGAGGTAGAGGCCGAGGCCGCCCGAGCGACCTACTATTCCCGCCGAGGATGCATGCACGCAAACCCACACTTTGAGGATGATCCACCTACACCTCCGTACCAAAGACGGGCCGCTCAAAGGAGAGAGTACGAGATGGCACAAGAGCGTGAAACGGCGAGACAAGAGCAAGAGGCGGCCAGTCAAGAACAAGAGGCCGACAACAATGAAGATGAGGAAGATGACGTCGACGAAATGGTTTTCGACGAGGATTGATTCCGCGCAATACATCACCAGATTACGCCAGTAAAGTAGTTCATGTTTCTTCTCTCTTTTTAGTTTATTTTTAGCACTGAGGACACTGCTTTATTTAAGCTTGGGGGATGGGAAGAAATTGTATCCGCATGCATATTTATTATTCAGTTTTTCGAAACTTTTTAGGATTTATAACCTTGCTTTTTACTTGACCATGAATAGGATTTGTGATTTTGAACTTAATTGCTTGCGATTACGAATTTGTCAAGATGTTTTACGAGGTTATGAAAAATAGAGTCTTGCATAATTGGACTTTATTGTCTAAAAATGCATAAAGTATAAAATCATGTTTAAAATTTGTGTTAAAAGTTGGCAAAAATTTTGATAAATTTGAGTGATTGACAAAACTTAAAAGTATTCTTGCACGATTTTTCAAATTTTTGGTAAAATCCTTAAAATAAATTTGAAATGACAACATAATTTGGCGAAAAACTTTGTGGAAATAAAGGTGTATGAAAATGAGAAATTAGAAATTCAAATTTATTAGAGAAGCCATTTAGATTTGGAAATTTTAAATTAGGAAAAATTGGGATATCCGTGAGTATGAAAGAATACTTAGGATGTGTGTATTCATGATATGTGCATAAATGTTGAGAAAGTAGGTAAAATTAACAAAATTTTGGAAAATAAAAATGAGATTCCAATGACCTATGATACGGCTTCATGACGTACTTATGGTTATGAGTCCTTAGCACTCTTGCTCCGCTAGTCTCCCGATAAAATTGACATTCGTGTTAGTGGAAGGGTTAGACTAAGAGCATGCAAAGCACCCTTGAATTAGAACGGTTGGGTACAGTTAACTACTTGTAACTAACCGGTGCTTAAATAAGGATGGGGAAAATAGTGCTAATTCAAAGTGAGAAAATCAAAAGCAACAAAACAAAAGGAATATGCACGTATCAACACACAAAGTCCGTAATTATTTTTTACCCAAGTTTGATTCAAGCTTGGGGGTATTTTTCTACATTTTAAATGGCATATCTTTTAAATTGGGTATACGAAGTTCACAAATTCAAAGCCTTTAAGGAAATAAAAGTTAGAGTAATCGAATTGTGGGTTGATTCATAATTATTCGAGGGTTGAACTTGGGATTTGGGAAATATGCATGAAGGTTTTTAAATTTTGGCAAGATCATACAAGTTTTTTCATTTTGAGAAATATATACTTGATATAGGGTTAAATTGTAGATCGAATTGTAGTCCCAGTTTAGATGTTGCTTGGGGACAAGCAAGGTTCAAGCTTGGGGGTATTTGATAGGTGTATTTTATATACACCGTCGATCTAGTTTTTATCATAAAATAACACCAAATATCTTGTATTTTGGATATAAAGCGAATATAATACACCAAGAATCAAGTTACTGCGTTCGCTCGATGTTTCAATGCAGAAAACAGTGCAGAATGATGAAAAACTGTCCAATGCGGACGCATTCTCCACCAGTGCGGACGCACTGGGTACTTAGCCAATTTTCCAGCAGCGCAGACCTCACAGACGAAAAGTCCGAGCGTAATGCGGCCGCATTCACCCTCAGTGCGGACGCATTCACTACTTAGCCGATTTTTGCGACTTTCAGAATTCGCCAGAAAACAGAAGTTCAAGATCAATGCGGACGCACTCACAGCCAGTGCGGACGCACTCAGTACTTAGACTATTTTTGAAATCTTCGGATTCTTTGGAAAACAGAAAAAACATCCCAATGCGGACGCATTAAGATCCAGTGCGGACGCACTCATGAAATTTTGCAGAAAATCCAGAAAAGGAAACTTGGAACCAAAGGAGATTTGGAGTCGGTGCGACCCAGACCACCCGCACTCAACTCCAGTGCGGACGCACTGGACTCGCAGACAGCCAGAAATTCGCATTTTCAAGAGGTTTTCTATTCTGGGCTTCCAAGGAACACGTTTTAGAAGGCCAAAAATAGCCATGGCAGTCTGAGGAGTGCACCCACTAACTCCACTTCTATCCTCTAAATTGGGCAAGGCCTTTGGCTATAAAAGAGGAAGAATTTCATCTCTCTAGGATCGATGATTGTACATATCCATTATTATATCCATCTTTCCACAAATTGAGAGAGAGATCCTGCAGAAATTCTAGAAGGTTTTCCAAGGAAGGAGAAGAAGAAGATTCAAGCAAGGAGTCGGCAAGATCGAGGTTTTAGATCTAAGAAAGGGTGTAATCATTTCTTTATCTTATTTCTTATTGTTTTTGCCAATCTTTGTAATGGATCTCTCCAAGAGAGAGTAGTTCTCTTTCTAGGGGTTTAGGTCAATGCATGAACTTGTTTAATTCTAGATTATTCGGATCTTTGTTTTTATTATGATTGTGTTATCGGATTTGATTGTTGATTTCTGTGATTTATTCTTTATGAATTTCATTAGTACTCGTTCCTTTGAGTTCACCTGGTTAGGATTTATTGAATTGAAGTAGTTTTGAAATCCCGTTGATCGGGTCTTTCCGCTTTAAGTTTATTAAATTCCGGCATTGGTCATGAGGAGACTACTAATTGAAACCATAAAGACACACCTTAGGGTTGGGTTAGAAGCGACCGTACTTTGATATCCAATCCGGAACTATAGAAATTAAAGTTAGGATTTTGGTGAAGGACCGAAAGGAGAAGGCAAATCCTAAATTAGGACACCTTAGAACAAATATCGATATATGCTTTGTAGCATGAGATTAAATATCCCTCTAGGTTAGTGACAGCCCTAGAATTCGAGGCACATTAATCCATAAAGCGCAAAGTATTTGTATTAATATTTGTTCCAAAGGCTAACATAGGTTAGAAACCTCATCAAATCAAACATGAATTTAAACAAACCGAATAAATAGAATTAGCAAGGGATTGTAGACCGAATACCCCTAGATCTCCTTAAACTTGAAATCAAACCAATCTTTCTTTCCTTTATTTTATTTACATTTATTGTTTGAAACTCCTCTCTTTCGGGTATTGAACCCAACCTTAGGATTTTAGAACAAAACCCCCCCCATTTACTTTTATTCTTTTGTTTTAGAAGTAATTTTCTTTATTAAAAATTGGTATTTCCCTATCTCCCTGCGGATCGACACCTAAATACTACAATCGATAGGTTGTGCGCTTGCAACTAACCTATTCATTGAGTACGAAGGTTTTATAAATATTAAAGGCAAAAGAGTACAAAATCATTATATCTAAAATACTCAACACTAGTGCACTCACTAGTACAAAAAACGCTACTAACTACAGTAAAAAATGTGCTTTTGCACGGTTTTTGAATCATGTCTACGGTAGTCGTGTACAATAGGGTCATTGTGTATGGTTTTCCAATCATGTATAAAAACGCTAATCTTACACTGTTTTTTATTATTAAAAACCATGTATAATTCATATCTTTTTCGCCAAAACACATCATACACGGTTTTTAAAGTAAAACCGTGTATAACACACATCCTACACGTTTTTTTTATTAAAACTGTGTATAATTCATAATTGAAAACAAATCACATAAAATCCTAGATCTGAATTCAAATCAAACCCTAGATTTAAAATTAAACTCTAGATCCAATTACCCAAAACACTAAACTAAATTTCAGAATGCTACTAAATTTGAACACAACACATACATTTACTATAACATTGTGAATTTTAGAAAAGTGCAACAGTAAAATTTAAAATAAATTATAGGCTGAAATTTAAAAATTTCTGATGCTATGGAAAATTTTACATTGACTGACTGAATCAGAACCATTTTATTTAGTTTAAATTAAAATATGCGTAATGAAATAAAATAAAATTACAAAACCCCCGAATCCTAAAAACTAGAAATTATAAAGTTTATATAATAAAATAAGGATGAAGTAGACTTGGATATGAATTAGTAATTAATATGAATATATATGGTATTCATTAATCAATTTAGATGTCTAATGTTGTCATTTTTGTTTATATGAAAACTGGGCCCTACGGCCTTAAAGAAAAAATGAGCAGCAGCTCAATATTGGGCATGGTTATCATACCCACTGCCACGGGCCACCTCACTTTTATTTTCTTTACTCTTATCGTTTTTACCCCTCTCTCTACAGTACCCTCTTTTAGTTTTCCAATTTCATTTCTCCCATGTCGCTAGGGTTTAAGTGTCTCTGACTGACCGACTAAACCCTAGTAACTTTTTTTTTTTTTTTGAGAAAAACTAAACCCTAGTATGAAATCACTAGTGTGAAATAGCTTAGCTAGTGTGCTTTTCTTTTCTTTATACTCCTCATGGTGATTTCTCTCTAACGGAGTCCTTGCAATTGAAATAGCTTAGCTAGTGTGCTTTTCTCATTCTTCTATAATTGGTGAGATAACACTGTAATTTCTTTGCCTTTTGTACTGATTTTCGATTTCCTTCTTGTAATCCATTAGTCTTAGAAATCTTTTAGTCATGTGCATAATTAGTGTGTTGCTGTTTAGAGATGTTGAACATATACTTTTCTCTTTTGCCAATACCAGATGGTACCGAATCTGATTTGGGATAGTGTTATGGGTCAATTCCTAATTTGGTACCAATACCTTAAAGTACAAATTTTACTGTAAAAATATAGAAGTGGGAGTATTTAATTATTAAATTTACATCTCTTGACACTGGTACCATTCCGTACCAGTGCCTATACTAGATATGGTACAGTTCAAGGTTTAGAGGTCAAATTGCAAAATTCCCTAAGTTAGTAAATTACCATGTCAGGTGAACTATAGTGAACTATATAAAAATGAAAACATGACCTTGAGCCTAGATACTTTGATTGAATCTGATCTGGACCAAATTAGATTATGGACTTCAACTTTATTTAATTGAACCAAGGATTATAGACTGTTGAATAATTCATCCATGCCAACTTAGAGTGAATTAAGAAATGATTAATGAAATAGTTAAAACTTAGAGATAATCTAACTCTGAGAGAAAACGAGAACTTTTCATAGGATTAGCAAATTAACACTATTTTGGAGAATACAATCCAAACAATATATGCATTATTTCGAATAGTACAAATTAGTGTTTGTTCTACACTATTCAAATTAGCATGCTTTTCACACAATTTTCACACACTAATCCAAGTAGCACTAATCTTGCATTATTCCTTGTACAATCCAAATGTTATAGAACAAGGTGAGGAACTTGGATAAGCAGTCACCCTCTTTTATCTCTTCCTTTTCTCAATCTCAAAGGGGACTTCTAGTTGTACCTAAATTGAACTTGTGCTCTATCATTGGGGTGATTATGCAAGTCAATCCTAAGCTAACTTTTTTCTTGATTTGGAGAAGGTACAAATAATGATTTGAACTCGTATTATAGTTACCTTCCATTGTTTTGTTTATGATATGTCTTGTTCACATAGCAAAATAGGATCAATATTAATTGAACTTTTTTCCAAGTAGAGGGGGACAATATTGATTAAATATTACATGGAATATTGGAAAATGCTTTAGCCTAAAATATTACGTTTCAAAGTGCAGGATCAAAGACCCAAGAGATGTCAATTGATCCATCTAATAACAAGGATGGACCTGATTTTATTGGCTACTACAGGGACCTCTTTTCAATGGAAATCTCAAAAATTGAAGAGCATCCCATTTCAAAGTCAGTTCAATATTTTAGTAACTGTCTCGGTGGAGGCCTTTTCGATTATAAGGCAAAGTTGGGGTCTGTTCTTCACGAGGCTGCTACAGTTCTTAATAGAGAGACTGACGAGGTATTGTGGTGACCCATATAGGGCTTGAAATTAAAAATGAAGGAACAAGTTCATTATTGAAAGACTTTATTAAATTGATTAAAAGGCTTTGTTAACCCATTAGTTGCTTTAAAAAGCTTAAACTATTAGTGCCAAAGTAGGCAATCATTTGCCTTTAATATTCTTAATTCTCATATCTGGTGGTTTGTTCATAGATTCATTATGTTCAATATTTTCCGAGACTAAGTTGTTTAGTAATTTAAGCCTAACGGGGTTGTTCGGCGAAGACGAGGATAATAGGATTAAACTTTAATCCATGCTAAGGAGGTCATGTTCGGTGGTCTTAAGAAGGCTTAATCTGTAGGTAGTGGCTAAGGAGGCTTGATCTATGGGTAGAGGTGCCTTAGGGCAAGGAATTAAGATTTCGGGCAAAATGAGACTGAAGGAGGTGACCTTAATCCTCCTTAAGGAACCGATGTTTGGAAGGATTAAGCGACTAAAGAAGCTAAAAGAGCCTTAAGGAGGCTTAATCTCTCCTTGCCAAACAACACTACCAGAATAAAAACTCAACAACCATCTGATATGTTTAAAGTGACTGGTTATTCTAAAAGCTTAAATGTGTTGCATAAAAGGGAGGAGAAGGGTAGGGATGGAAGAATTCGTATCCTTTGCATTAACGAAACGTCCGTTAATAGATCAGGGCCGTTCGATTGAGATCCGCACTAATATTAAAGGGCCTGTGCATCATAGGCGTGGGTCGGATTGGCTCCGATCCTGATCAGACGGCCAAGATGCATTAAAACTCTAAAGATTCTCTTTTGAGTTAATGCAGAAGATGCCGACTCAAGGATGGAAGGGGTGAGGGGAGCTACCCTCCAAATCGGAAGGGGGGAGGGGCAAAGATTAGAGAGTAATAGTTTTTATCTTTGTAGCTTGGTTCCCATTCTCTTCCCCGCTCTCCCCTTGGCTCCCCTCCAAAAATTTTATTACTGGAGCAAGTAAATTTGCTTGGGCAATCCGGTCATGCCTCTTCTCCCCTCCATTGCCCTTCTTTTTTAGTTTGTGGAGCATAGTCTTAAGGTTTCATAGTAGGTAGTCATTTGGTTCTTATTAGGGGCTTTCATCAGGTCCGGTTTAATTGGTTTTATACTGAGCCGAGAGAGTTCGAATTAAACGGTTAGGTTTTTCCAATTAATTAGATCGGTTTGGTTCATTTTTTAAAATTGAAAATATTGTTCGGTTTAGAAATTTTAAAATTGGTTAGACCGAACCGATCAAAATTTTTAAACACGTCCCCTGCCCGAACCAAACTTTAAAAAGATTAAAAAATTATGACATAATATACATTGCTTGATTCAATTTAAAACCAGTTCAGTCAGTTAGACCGAAGCAAACTAAATTTTTTAAGCCATCTTAAAAGAAGTTCAAAAAATTAACAAAAATGTTTATTTTTATGATTAATCTTCTTATTTCGGTTCAACCGAACAAATCAAAATTTAGTCGGTTTGTTCGTTTTGGTTAATTCGGTTGTATTTTTGAAAACCGAATAAAATTTTGGTTTGCCTATTTTATTTCGGTTTTACCAAATCGATGAACACCCCTAGTTCTTATACTCTTCTTAATAGGATTAATTGCTCAAAACCCAAAAATTAACTTTATTGATTAAGCTTTATAAAACGGAGTTTGAATGGATTTTGGATGATTAAATAGATGGAACCTTAAAAAAAGGGTTAAATTTGGTCCTTTTAAACAGTTTGGACAACCAAGATTGATAAGTTTAGTGTGATTTGATAGAAATCTTATGTTGAACTTTAGGGGGGATGATTTCGGTGCCGAGTTTATTTAGTTAGCATTTTAAAAAAAATAAAAATTCAAAGTTAGCAGGACATCTTGAAAAAATCAGAAGTTAGCCGGAACACAGATTAGATTTGTGTGCCTCAAGAGAGATGCGCAAACCTAGTCTGCATACCTGTCATGAGAGGTTTGCGTATCTCACTGTTTTTTACTATGCCGGTCTCATTTTGGATTTCAATGCCCCATGACTAGAGTTGACACCCAACATTAATTTCCATGGAAAGTTTGCCAAAATTTACCTTGGGAATTAAATCCTTTGTATTAATTTGCACCCGTATCTACATTTTCAAAGTCCAAACAATTGTTCGGAACCATTTAACATGATCTCCATATTATAATGTGCTTCAAATTTTACATTTTTTGGAAATATTTTACTATATTTGTAGATGAGTAGAAAAAGTTTTCAAAAAAATATAAAATTTGGTTTCTAAGCAAATTTTAATATGGAGATCATGTTGGACTGTTTGGATTTACTGTTTGAATTTTGAAAATGTAGATATGGGCACAAATTAAAACAAAGGATTTAATTCCTAAAACACAGTAGTGCAATTCATTGTAATTAATCCAAAAATGTGCACAACGCTGAAAATTTACTGAATTACAGAAATGCCCTGATTTGGTAGATCAGATCATTCACTATTTACCAGAAAATGTTAGAATAATACCTAAATTTTCAGATTATCTCCTTATTAGGGGGGATTTCTGGGTAAATTCTGCTACATTCCAAGGTAGGTTCAGTAAATTTCGAGCGTTTGGCAAATTTTTGGTTAATTCTGCTTCATTTTAGGGTTTTGTTTAGTAATTTTTCATCGCTTTGCACAATTCTGTGTTAATTCTGCTACATTCCAAAGTCTTTTCGGTAAATTTTCAATATTCTACACAGTTTTGGGTTAAATCTGCTAACTTCTTTATTAATTATAGTTTTTTGGAAAAATTAAACATGATTAACATGAGTTTTTGGTATATTTGATGTACATTAAAATTGTGTTGGGTAAATATGTGAGGTATTGTAATTTAGGTGGATAAATATGTTATTGTAGATTTTAGAAGGTGAAATACGTAATTTTGTAATTTTTGAAGGGTATGTTTGAAATTTCCCCTTAACTTTATTATGTCTCTTGGACTTATGTTTCTTTGTTATTATGCAGTATTAAATTATTAAGTTTAAAATTATGTAATATTATGAGCCTCGGTCACAACTTCGCAGCCTTTGCAAAAATTAAAAAAAAAAAATATATACTATGTAATATTAAACAATTTAAGTGAAACTAACTTGGCAGCCCTTGGCACTGTCCGTGTGGGTACTGTACTCACCAGGTACTGTTTTTGAATCCTCAGCTATAGTTTTAATTTACTTAGAGAAATCAGTATTGCTGGAACTACGTATGAATTGCAAGGAATAGGGGGCATGACTGGATAAGATTGTGTTTGGCTTACGTCTTTATCTAATCTTGTCAATTCTTTTTAAATTCTTTATTATGTCAAGTTTTATTGAGAACAAAATAGTTATTTCTGTAGGACATTTATTGTTCATGTTGGTTATCAAAGAAAATAAATAGGGGTCTGCGTGATTTTTTGATAATTTTATATAATATTAGGCCTGTTGATTGGAATTTTTTTTAAATGGTACACTTGAGTCCCATCTATTTTTTTGAAACAAAGGCCCGTATAATAAAGAGTCTACTGGTGCCTTCTTATGGTACAGATCTAATGTTTTAAGAACTAAATGCAGACTTAGGAAAGCATACCAAAACCTTCCATAGCCCTTTATGATTCCTACGAAATTATCTAGCATCAGGACCTGCATCTTGGTACCCTTTACTTCCCATAAAATACAGCAGAAACAAAAACATGAACAGCAGTTTCAATTCTGCAAGAAACTGAGATATCTTGGTCCTTGGCACGTGGTTAACAATTTACTATTGAATGCAGCTTCTTGAAAAGATCATAGCCAAGCTTGAAGCTGAATCAGATCTGGGACAGTTGCCATGCTTTTCTGGCAACTCTGACAAGGACTCCACTCCGGAAGCTTCTATAAGTAGAAAGAGAAAGATGCCTAGTGGCCCTGATTTCTCCCAAAGAGCGAATGGCTTTCACAGTTCAGAGCTTGTTGAAAAGGTTAGGTTGCAATATTGACCTGCTGCATTGGATTTGATACCATTTTTTCCAATTCTACTTCTGTGTTATTTGACCAGTTTACCATACTGATCAGTTTCAATACCATAACATAATTTTGGTGGTGTTATACCTGATTAGTATGGTATTGAAACTGGAGATTGTAATATAATTGAAATTCTTGATTTGTGACAGGTGTACAGAGACATCCAGTCCTTACATGGCAATGGTGAAGTACACCAGGAAGCGGTTGACCAGTACTCAGCTGACCTATTACAAAAGGTACTAACCCTGCATGTTTTTTTACTGCAAAAGTATACTATAGGTCCCTTATTTCTCCTCTTATGCTCCCAACCATGGATATTTAACACCTTGTTTGTACGGAGGATAGAGAAAAGGAGGGAAGGGGAAGGAAGCTTCATAAATTATTTTTGTTTGGTTGGAAATATAATAAGAGGGTCAAAGGTTAATTGAGGTTAATGCTTTAATCTCATGTAACCTCCTAAAACTATATTTTTCAAATTTGGTGTGTAATGGAAAAAATAAGACGAACTAAATAAAAAAAATAAAAAATATGGTAAGCTCCCTTTTCATTCCTTTCCAACTTCTCCTACTCTTTGACCTTCCTTCTTCTTCACATCCTATTGAACCAAAATGGATGTTAAGATTAATAAGTTGGGATAGGGTTAGAAATGGTATCATAATTTATTCCATGTAACAAAGTGTGTTATGCTTGCTTCAATGTTGCATAAAACAGTGCACACTTGTCGGATGGACAGGGTGCCGCCAAGCGATTAACAGTTATGCAACCTATTAATTGGATTTTTACATACAATTAGGCCTTCATAATTCAAACAAAAATTAGTATTTTACCTACCTGGAAATAAAATATGTACCTTATCTATCTAAACATAAAACATCAACATTAGACATCTGAGCAAGTTTTGCATAGATATCGATTTCTAAGTAGGATTCTAGCGTCCTTAACAACTTATGAATGCCGGTAAATGAATGCGAAGACAATCCTAATTTTTTTTTGGGTAAATTTCACTGGAGGTCACTAAACTTTATTCTTTATTATAAATTGATCACTCAAGTTTGATTTGTCCCTCCATAGCTACTGAACTTTTAATTTGTCCCAATCAAGTCACCCTATGACTTTTTATTTTAAAGTTGATTGAATTTTCTGCATTGTAATTATGCTACGGAAAAACAGCCAACTTCAAAAGATCATTGGAAGGGTCTGCTTGAGAAAAACATAATATCGAATGAAAGGTTGTGAAATCTAGTTTCTTTAAAGCCTGTCATATTGAAATTCGGATCAAAAAAATTTGATCTGAACAACTAATTCTGTGCCACCCTGCCAGATTAAGTGGATTTGTTAATCGACAAATCCAACTGACTAATCGAGTTTCGTTGAATTGGCATTAGGATGCGCAAATGTCCTTCGAATACAATATACATGACGGTTTATTTGCTACCTCCGACTAGTCTGCTGCCATGGTCGTTTTTACAATGATGATTGAAATCTAACGCAATACATTTTGAACATTTTATAGATTGTCAACTGTAACTTAAATAAATGGATCACTTCAATTATTTAACCAACCTTCCACGGGAATTTGGTCTTCTAGTTAGGGGTGTTCATTGGGTCTGGTTTAGTCGGTTTTGAACCGAACCGAATTAGTTTGGACCAAACGATTCAGTTTTTTCGGTTAGTGGTTCGGTTCGGTTTGCTTTTAAAACCGAATTATAATTATCCGTATTCGTATTTTTCCATTTGTTTAAGAATCACATATGTTTAGAGAGGAATATTTTTTTGTTGGCATTCTTGATTAAAAATATGGTTATATTGATGATTATTTTGTTAACAAGATATATATTTTGTAATGACATAAACAAGTTTGACATGAGAAAAAACTAATTTGTTCACCATAACGATTAAATATATGAATTATATCCGTATTTTATGTTATTTTTATTTTCTTGAAAAAATAATTTATTGATAATATGTTAATTTTGTTACAATATTTAATTAGGTATTCGAATTACATTTGTATATGTATCCTTTTATTGCCCGATCCATATCCATTTAATATTCATATCCGTCTAATATCCGATCCGTATAAAAATGGATACGGATATGGTTTTACCATTATCCGATCCGTATCCGATTCGTTTTCACCCCTAATAACTTCCAAAGCCACTTTGTTAGTAGCACATCATTCCAGACACAAACTGTTTCAATTGACAAGGCAATTGATGCCTTAATGTTTCGTTTCCTTTCCAAAGAAAATTACGCCTCACTTTATAATGTTTTAATCAGCACCATTGCAAATTATCATTGCCTTATCCTCCATTTACCCAACCAAGAATGTGTGTATCAGAACATTGATAAAATCGACTCTTTGCAAAAAAGTTAGTTCTTTATTCACTGATCAGTGGGGCAATGTTTCAAATTGTTTATAAGTGATAGCTGAAATGAAGTTCTCTGGAGGTGCTTTTTGAAATTATGGATAATGATTAACATTAATTTTAGTTATTGTTGTCAATAAGTTCCCCTAAATACCTTGTTTAGATGTAATTAACAGTTACTGTTTATAAGTGATAGCTGAAATGAAGTTCTCTGGAGGTGCTTTTTGAAATTATGGATAATGATTAACATTAATTTTAGTTATTGTTGTCAATAAGTTTCCCTAAATACCTTGTTTAGATGTAATTAACAGTATTAAAGGCAAGCTTTAAAAAATGTTTACAACATTTAATGGTCGGGTGTTTATTTAACAGTTAAATGGGACAAGGTGGCCGTTAAATCTTGGGATAAAGTGGCTGGGCCCTATCAATAACATAATACAATATAAATTCAAACAATATAATGTTGGGTAAGGCTTTAGGCTAGCAGGTACATTTCAAAAATTTCTGTAGCAATCTAGAGACGATTTTACAGTATACATGCAATCAATCACATGTAGTTCATGGATCATGCCACACACATGATCTAGCAAAGTGTTATAGTCATACCTCTCCAAACAGGTGGAGCGAGATACAGTTGCCTGCGCCTTAGTCTCCCTTGTTACAGTTTTTAAAACAGGAAACCACAAGCTTCGCACACCAAGGTGTTGATCGAGAATGAGAGAAGATCAATGCGAGTTGTTCGAATCTTTTCACCCTTGCGAATCTAAAAGCTAGCTCTACTTCAAACACTTTGAATAGATTTTGCTGAGCCTATCAACACAATCTCGCGACCTTCTAACAAATTCGAATCTCAACTTGCAAGAAGGAGATATGAAGAGATCAAGATCTAGATCAATCTCGAAGAAGAAGAGAAGCGAGAGAGATTAGGCCGATCGGCCTAAAAGAGGTGGCGACGGCGGCGTGCCCAACCGGCGGAGCTCGGCCGGAGCTCGGCCGGAGCACAGCCACGGCGTGGTGGCGGCTCGGCGGCGGGCTCGGGTGGCGGACAACGGTGTACGGCTCCAAGTCGATCGGCGGCGGGTGGAGGTGGCGGCCGTAGCTGCTAGCCGGCGGCGGCTCGATGGTGGCATGGATCAGGGGGCAAGGGCCTCGCTTGGGGCGCTCATTTGCTTGGTTCGGCCAAAGGAAGAGAAGAGAGGATAAGAGGGAGATCTAGATCTAGATATACTTTTCGAACTTGTGAAATGGATTGATTGATTTGAGAGTAGAGGGATGACACATATATATAGACTTTCTCTTTTACCAAAATGCACTCACTTAAAATCAAAATGAGATGAGTTAATAAGAGGACATAATAGTAATAACATATATAAATGGTCCAATGGACCATTGGTCTATCCAACAATCAATCTAATTGATTGCTTACTCTCTAAGCAAACCTCCCTCTCATATTGTTGACCAGGTTAATAGCTCCATTCAACTCTCTTTTTGGTCAAATTGTTTGACCAACGTTTGACCATGGTCAAACCTCCATTCAAATGACCATATCTTTTGAACCGTAAATCCAAATCGTGCATACCACATATCCACGCGCTCGTCTACTAATTCTCTATCATTTGGTATAATCTAATTAACCAAAATAGCAGACTTAGTAAACATTAATATATGTTTAATCTAATTAAACATATACCTTTACATAATCAAATCATCCTTTGTATAACCGGGTACCAAATTGATTTGATTAGTCCTCATGTCTCTTATAGTGTTGAATATCCTACATTATTTGATTCGATGTGCATGTTGTTTCCACCATCTAAGCACGATGTCATAAACTTGTATGACATCTTGACTAGGGACCTTGTAGATGTGACCGGCTTAGATCTGTATTATGTTGGCAATTGAAATTTTTTTTTTCCAATTGATCAAGATTAGCGTCTAGCAACACGTCTTGACTACCCAATTATATAGACAATATGTAACCTGGTAGTATCGTTGATCCAATGTAGACAATGCCTGATTGCACTACCTGTGTTTTTTCCAATATCTCATGGTATCCAGTGATGAACGCGAGATAGGATATTGTCATTCTTGCTGTATCATCGATTATGTTTCTTGATCCGTGAGTACTCAATTATAATTCATGATTGAACTATTCAATTATGGTGTGCACATATAATATAACTCTATCAGGGGTCCAGGATCATCATAACTTACTCAACATTCACCAGGATACGAATAAGGGATATTCATCCTATTGACATAAGCGAACTTCTCAACATAAGTTATACACACAGAGAAGATGTCTTTATAGCTCCCTGTTACGGTGAGCGTTTGACATCAACCACTGATGTGCATACTTTAAGCAAGAAAATCATGTCTCAGACATAAGACAATAATACCACATGAACTATTAATGACATAACACAGAATCCAGATAATGTTCATGTATGGTCAAATCCGACGACATATAACTATTATATGCATATGTGATATTAAACTGGTGCTCTATCGTTTTGATATGTGATAGCTCGATCAAATATTTAATCATCACACTTGTCTCAGGTGTAATTAGTGTTTCTTGCTAATTATCTTGACTAGGGATACTTTAAAGTTCATTACTTTTATTATTTGGTTGCTACACAATCTAACAATTAGATGAACTACAAGTAATGCAACTTAAGGTAACAAATTGACTATCGTCAACCAATCATGTGAACAAGAATTACAAACAAAATGTTTGCTCTAGGACACCCGACTCTATCATATAATTCAGTAAACTAGTATTTAAATAATGCTTAAATTGTTTAATGTTACAAGATTTCGAACTTGACAGTTTAATAATACATAAACAAAAGAAACATAATTAAGTTAAATACAAGCTTTTTATCTAGTTAGACTAATGAACTATAATCACGGCCCAACCGAACTAAATGTCAATTTCTACAATTCAGATTAAGTTAAATTATTTTTTATTTCTTTTTGCAAATACTGGAACTGTAGGTGTATTATGCAATTTCCTTGTTAGTGTGGATTCATTGCAAACTGCTGTATAATACTGCATTGAATACAACTGACGGCTAATGTCTTGTGCATATTTTTTGGAAGCTTTGCATGATGGAGCAAGGTGTTGAAGAGTTTCTAAATGAAGTAGTAGTTAATTGTAGGTATGTTTTGTCTTTAACTATGTCATGCAGTGGTAAACAAGACATGTTATTAATATCAATCTTATTATGTCTATACCTGAACTCCAAATGTACCTGATCACTAGGACCTGTCAATGTTGGTACTCTATCTTGTTTCGTTCTAACTCTCTATTTGAACTAGAGACGTAAGTGAACTGGCTTATGAAATTGGTAATGGAATGAGTTGATTGCAATATATAACCCTTAATTGTCCTTGGGGATTTTTGGATTTGTGAAAGTTCAGTGTAGTTCATGGTTATTTGCAAGATCAAATTACTTGAGACTATAAGATGAATGTGAGTTCATAAGGATTGGTTTTTAAAAAAAATTAGCATTGGCTATTCTTGAAAGAAAAAAAGATTGGTGCTTGTGAACTGTTCGGCTTCTGTTAAGGTTAGCTCTCAGCTGTATTTGATTAGATTAAAATAAGATAAATGTAATGCAGGGAGATGACTAGTGCTGAGAAGCAACAGCTTGGCCGGAGGATACAAAAGCTTCCAGAGAAGGCTTATGGTTGTTTGATTGAGATTTACCAGTCACGAAAACCTTTTTCAAGGCAGAATTCAGATTCTGTGTTCATCAACTTGGAAAAACAGGTCTCTCTCTCTCTCTCGGCAGGTTGGATCCTGTCAGGTTATGTTCAGGGCTTGGTTGGGTTATGCTGTATCTTGTTGGTAGAGATGGCTACTAGGTCAGGTTCATGCTGTGTTGTTCGGGCAAGCACATTTCTGGTCTCATATCAGTCAGATTTTGGGTTGCTTTTTGGGAATTTAATGAGTGGGTTTGGATTGGTTTGCTTAGGTTGGTTTCTGACTTTCTCTGTATCAGGTCATTTTGGGTCTCAGATCAGTTTAATTTTGGCTTGAGTAGGCCACATCTTATTCAGTTGTGAATCAATGTCTTGAATCATTCGGTTCTACGGTTAGGTGTATACCTAAGCTTCTCTTTAACATATTAATTATTGCCCTAGAAAAACTAAATCTGGTGTCCGGTATATTTTCGGGTCTTGACGGGCTTTAGGGTTATTGTTATGGGTTTTGAGTTGCTTTGTATGATAAGTTGAGCTTACACCAAGTTGCATTTGGCTCTGGGTTGTACTTGATTGTAATATGATATTGTCTGGTTTTTATCAGTGGCTTCTCTAATAAATTGGTTTAGATCTGATTTGGGTCTGAAGGTCATATTGGTTTAGGTCCTGTGTTGTGAGGTCTAGGGCCAGTGTCTTGGGCTCATTTTATGAATATTATTTTGGCAGAATTAATTTGAGCTTGTGTGATCCTGGCTCGTCAATATTTGTCTTAGTGTGAGAGCAGGGGTGGAGACTGGGCGTTGAACAGGGTGGGGAAAAAAAATTATGATAGGACATAATTTTATAATTATTTTGTAAATCAAGTATATTTTTATTATGTACAAAAGTACAACTATAGAGAGACATCTTTACAAAATATTTGTGCAATAAAGCATACTCCATAATTACTTTGAAATTTAAGCATATTTTACAAGTTTTCATATTCGGAAGTATAGTTTTAAAGGTATACTTTCAATAATATTTTAGCAGCGAAGGGCCAGTGCCCCCCTGCTGTGCACACGTGGCTCCGCCACTGTGTGAGAGTCTGGTTATGGTTGTGTGTCTCCTTGTACTATGGCATGGTAAAATAAAAGAGAATTACCTTCATTATACTCCTACAAATTGCATCATTTTTGTAGAAAAGCTGTAGAATGTATATAGGTCAGGTCAATCCATCATGATGTCATTGTTTATAAAAAAAATGATTTCTTTGGTTTTGGTTGCCATTAGATTTTGGGGTTTGATTTCCCTACAATATATCATGTGCAAGTGGAGTTTAGCTCCTTCAAAACTCAATAATACAAAAAGAAATCATGATTGATCAGGTAAAATTTCCACACCCATGGGATTGTCAGAATGTCAGTTCTGTTTATGCTGATTTCTCGGATTAGATTCAAATATTGGGTTTTTTTTTTCTGAGTTATTCGCAAGATGTCTCGATGGATGAGCATGCTTTAATTTTCCAGTTGCTCCGATCATGGACCTCTAAAAAATGGCCTTAAACCTGTTTCTAAGATATCTTTTTACAGTGCATATATCTTGAGGATAATATTGGTATTTATTGGTTGTCTACCAAAATGGATCATTGGAAGTTTAGAAGTTCTACAATAAATGTTTTTCATTTTCTTGTTAAAACATTTTAGGATGATGCAACATTATGGAGGCTTTACTACTATGTTGAGACGGTGCTTAGGGCAAGCAAGACCTGATGTAACTTCCTCTCTTATTACTAATTCAAGTGTAACTTTGCAAATTTTCTCCGGTACATACAAAAAGAAAGTATTAGGCTGACTAATAGGATTTTAATCTTTATATGAGATACCTTCATTTCTTTGACCGGGGTGTGGATGCATAGTACTTGAGATATTCTCAATTAATGAGTCATTTAATGTGATAGTTTAGAGATTGCCGATACATATCAGTATAAAATTTATGTACAAAATTTTTGTTGGTACATATCAAAAATATTTTGATTCTTTTGAGGTGTTTTACATTACGAGGGAACCAGATGTTCCACTTGTTTATATTCATTTATTTATTTTTGAGGTAAAAGATGAAATCAAGTCTTTTAAATTTAAATATCCATAATGAATTTCTAGTAAGATTTTGTACACGTGACCAGATTGTTCCTACTTGTTACCAAAGCTTGATTTTTCTTCCAATACTGAACCTCAGACTTCGGTTTTCTTCAAGTTTTGGTGGGTTGATTTCAATTTTTTTAATTGCCACAGTTGGCTGCTGCAAAATATCTGGAAATATTTTTGACGGAATTGGAGATAAATCGGAAAAAACCGAAGGTTAAAGAAAGTCATATCGGTAACCTTGCGAGAATAACACAGCATAATTTATCACTGCAAAATTAAAGAAAGCCTTCTCGGCAACCTTACGTGAATAACACCGGATAATTTATATAAGATAGCAACAGGGGGAGACTTGCACCAATGTAAACATTGAGCGTACCCTCGAATTCGTATTACCTAAGGTAACAGAATATTTCTGTTTGGATTCAGACTGTCTAATCACAATTTACACGAATATTAAAGGACCTGTTCGTTTAACCTCGGTCCGAATTGGCACGAATTCTGATCTTACAGTCCAAATCTAAACAGAAATATTTTGTTACCTCATAGGATATGGATTCGCGTATCCCCTACGTATCTCCTCGGTCCCTCAGCAAAGTCAAATAAAGTATTGGTTGTCTGATTAAAAACAGACGCACTTTAACTAAAGTGGATATGGAAATGGGATTTTTTCTTTTCTTTTTTTATTTCAAAGCCCTTGGGCAAAAATGGGATTTTTTTTTGCCTTTCAAAGCCCGAAGGCACTGTATCTAAAATTTGCAGCAGGTGCAGGACAAACTATGCTGATCTGATCTTCTGTGGTCTTAACTGTATGGCAGTATGAGGCTGGAACTTTTGCACTTGATCGTAAAATGGGACAGCATGCGAGCATAACACATGCTCGTGAGTCGTGATTGCATGTTAAATTTCAGTTGACTAAATGCAATTTGAAATCATATGATATAGTTAATTTTTAAAGTGATAAATAAATTGTCGAAAAAACAAGTGAGATTTGAATACGTATTTTATTATTTATTAAAAATTGAATTTTTAAACGGTCCAATATTAATAATTACAAAGAGGAAAAAAGGAGAGAGCTTCGGACTTGGAACTTGGAAGCAAAAAGAGAAAAGGCAAAAAGGAAGAGAGAAGAGGAGAGAGACGGAGAGTTCCAGAGAGTCCGCGAAGGAGAAAAAAAAATAAAGAATTTTCTGTTGTGGGCTCCGCTTTTCAATCTCACTGTAGCTTTTACTGTCGCAGTACTGTAGCAACCTCACGCAGATTATGTATATGTACAATATTTCTTTTTTGTGGGACCCACATGTCATTGTTACTGTAGAATGTACTGTAGAGACCCTATGAGGATTATATATATATAATAGATGTATACATATTGCAAACAATATCTCAATTATGCGAAATATGACTATAGACGATCTCCGTTTCCCACAACATATAATGTAATATATTTTCAAGTGATCCTATAGACCGAACGCATTTAAAAAGCGTGATAGGTCAACAAAATCTTCTATCCAAATAAAAAATTGCAAAAATATTATCACTGTTGAAGAGCATGTAAAATCCAAATAAATTATGAAGTAGATAAGGGACATGTATATATTATTAAGCAGTGCGGCGTGGCAGCCATAACAACACATGTGATTGGTCCAGGTCACCGACACATTAGACTCAGTTGAGACCATTGACCATTTTCTAACACCTTGTTTGGATGGAGAGTAGAGGAAGGGAGGGAATGGAAAGAAAAGAAAACTTTTCGTCGAATCGTGTTTGGTTGATAAAATTATGTCGGAGGTGAGAGGTATAGGAGGTGAAAGGTTTAATCTTGTATCATTATAATCAATAGAATCGGTTTCCCTCCTGATTTGAGGTGTAACGGATGGAAATAAATTTTGTTGTAAATATTTTTAGAACAAAAAACACAAATGTCTAACTCTATATCTTACCTATATAATTTTCATACAAATTTTTTGTCACAAACCTACAACAACCACCGAATTTCTCATTAACCTTCTAAATTTTAATCAACCAAACAAAAAATAAGACGGAAAGAAAATTAAATTTATTTTCCCTCATTAATCATTCAAACACAAAGAAGTTAAATATGTTAATCTTCCTTTCTATTCCATTCCATTCTCTTTTATTCTTCACTTCCCTTTCCTTCCTCTACTCTCCATCCAAACAAGGTGTAAAGGAATAACCGGCGGTTCGTTGGACATTGGATCAATTTGGTCTCATTTCATGTTAGGTCAGAGTTATTCAATCCGCATCAATATTTACACAGACAATTTTAAAATTTGTTATGATCAAGTGTACACAAATCTTAATGCAAATTATACGGCTATGATTAGATATCATACCGAATTTGATCCGCTCTCCGACTCCCCGTCGGACCGCCCCCCACTCCCTCTATATATATATATTATATTTCATCTTTTCCTATGATACCATAATTATCTCCAGAGAAGTTGAAACTCGAAGAAAGGAAGTTGTTGTTTCTTTGAGCTCCTCAGAAAAACTTTCAATACTTTGACTGGTAGGAAAAGCCCTGTTGCGGTTGCAGATTGCGCCCCGTCACCAGCATATTTGCTACTTTTTTAAACAAAAGTACATCACCTGCGACCAGTACTAAGACGGCCGTACTTGCAGTCACAGAAAATTAGTTTTCCTGTAGTGAGTGAATGGAGGTGCTGAGTCTGGAAGGTGATAATTCAGACCATGAGCAAAAGCAAAACGAGTATACCTTTGCTGCAACAGCGCATGTAGTTGACAATGGTAACATTACTGGTGCTGCTCTAATAAATACGCGTGCTTGATTGATTTTTGTTTTTAACCATGCAATTTATTAATCTGTTCAAATTTTGTTTTCACTAAGAAATGGTTTCAGCTATATCTGTTCTTATACTGTTGTGTAATAATCTCAATCTCACCTGATAAAAAATCGTTTATAACTTCTTTTCACAGCTTAATCTTTTTCAGTCACTATTTTTTTATTTTTATGAAAATAATCTATCATCTTTGAAACCAAGGATAGGAAGATCCAGGTATCATTCTTCTACCAAACTATTGGTATATTGATCGAATGATCAATGAAATACCAACTATTAGTAGAAGTTAGAAAACAAAAATTCAAATATCAAAAGCATATATAACCTTACATTAAATTGATTCTATATATATTAATTATGAAAGAGATCTCTACTACTTGGCAGATTCATGGCAACAGGTGGGGCTGTTGCTAGTAACATCGTTCAACTGCGCATATGTGCTGAGCTTCTCAAGCCTGATGTTAGCTCCTCTCGGTTGGTATTGGGGTCTCACATGTCTAGTCATCATTGCAGCTTTTGCGGCTTACGCCAATTGGCTTCTGGCAGGATTCCATGTCATCAACGATCGTCGGTTCATTAGATACAGGGACCTCATGGGATATGTCTTCGGTATGTGCATATTTAATTACTATTTTCTATTGTATTGACACAATTTTTAATATGAAAAAAAAATCATTTTATACATTGCACACAGTACGCATATGCACGCATGCGAACCTAGCTACGCAAGGAGCTTAATTAGGATGCCATTATGCCAAAAGAAGAACGAACAATTGTGGATTTTATGTTTTGCCTTTCACTCTTATATATTAGAGCTGTGCTAGAAATTGATCTCTCTACGTGCAATCAAATGCCATATATTATGTCAAGAAATCATTTTTGACTAAATTCATGTAGCATGTTACTATATACTTTTGTTATTTTTTGGTATGAAACCGGAGGGTAAAAGATGAAGAAAAATTGATATCTTTTGTTACTTTGAGAAGTTGTACAGTAATCTATATATAGCGAAAATGAAAGGAAAACTATCTGTTGGAAAATAAAACGGTAACTTTCTATTTTAAGTAATAAAGGTTGAGTAACTTTATAATCTTTAGTTGCTCCCTTTATTTCTTATTGAGCCTATGATGAACAAAACCCGTTAAGGGTAATCAAACCCATTAAGGGCTCTGAGGCTTATTTTGTTCCTTAATCCTTCTTATTTTTCTACACTCCCCCTCAAGTTAGGTGTGTAGATATCTCGTAACCCTAACTTGCTTATATTTGCTTCAAGCGGTTTTGGATCTAATCCCTTTGTAAAGATATCCGCTAATTGATCTTCACTTCTTACAAACGGAGTCTCGATTTCTTTCGCTTGAATCTTTTCTCTAATAAAATGGCAATCGACCTCAATGTGTTTAGTTCTCTCATGAAACACCGGATTGGATGCTATATGGCGCGCCGATTGATTGTCGCAAAACATTTGCATTGGTGATTGAATTTGGATTCCAAAATCCGAAAGTAGTTGTTTTATCCAAGTTAATTCACTTGCGGTGGATGCCATGGCTCGATATTCCGCCTCGGCGCTTGATCGTGCCACGACACTTTGTTTCTTGCTTTTCCATGTGACTAAATTTCCGCCTACAAATGTGCAAAAGCCGGTTGTCGATTTTCTATCGAAGCTTCCGGCCCAATCTGCATCGGAATAGCCACACACATTGTTAGAATTATTGTTTTTCATACAAATTCCTTTTCCGGGAGTTCCTTTTAAGTACCTTAGAATTTTATTTATTGCATCTAAGTGTGGTGTTCTAGGGGCATGCATGAATTTGCTAATTTGACTTACCGAGAAAGAGATATCCGGCCGTGTTACCGTTAGATATATTAATTTTCCTACAAGTCTTTGGAATTGACTTATATCTTCTAACGGTACACCATCCTCACTATTTAATTTATTTTTTCCATCTATGGGTGTTGAGGCCGGTTTACAACCTAATTTTCCGGTTTCTTCTAATAAGTCTAAGGTGTATTTTCTTTGAGAAATGAATAGGCCTTGATTTGAATATGCAATTTCTATCCCTAAAAAATATTTTAAGTAGCCTAAATCCTTAATGTCAAATTTTTCTTTTAATTGGGCTTTTATATTGTTAATATGCTCTTGGTTGTTTCCGGTAATAATAATGTCATCTACATATACTAGAATGATGGTGGTATTTTCTCCTTCAATTTTGACAAACAATGAATGATCGGCATTGCTAATTTTAAAATTACAAGATATTAAATGAGAGCTTAATTTTTCATACCATGCCCTTGGAGATTGCTTCAATCCGTAAATTGACTTCTTCAATTTACAAGCTAGATCACGATTTTGGTCTTTTTCATAACCGGGTGGTAATGACATATATACTTCTTCTTCAAGTGTTCCTTGAAGAAATGCATTTTTTACGTCCATTTGGTACAATTTCCAATTTTGGTTAACCGCAATAGAAAATAGTATTCTTACGGTATTCATTTTTGCTACCGGGGCAAATGTCTCATAATAGTCTATACCGTAGGTTTGAGTATATCCTTTAGCAACTAAACGAGCCTTATACCGTTCTACCGTACCATCACTATTGTACTTAATTTTATACACCCATTTACAACCTACTAGTTTTTTATTTTTTGGTAGTTGAATTATTTCCCAAGTGTCATTTTTTTCTAGAGCACTCAATTCTTCTTTCATGGCTTTGTTCCATCTTGGAATTTTCATGGCCTCTTCATAATTGTTTGGTTCTTGTTCTTTTTTAATTGAGGTCAAGAAAATTCTGTGATTGGAAGAAACATTGTCATATGTAAGAAAATCTTGTATAGGATATTGTACCTTGTAGGTTATAAAATCCCTAAGCCTTGTTGAAGGTTGTGTTGTTCGAATCGACCTTCTCAAAGGTGTTTCTTCTATGTCATGATTTTCTTCGCTTGCGGAATTCTCTTCTATTTCTTCCTCATCCTCAATTTCATTTTCATTCTCAAGTGGTGTTGGTCTATCAATTTCTATTGTAATTGGTGGTAATATGATTTCCTTGGAGGGTTCTCTCAAAAAATCCTCACAATTAGTACCTTTGTAATATGGCTCTTTTTCTAAAAATGTTACATCCCTAGAAATATACAATTTTTTATTTTTAGGGTCATAACATTTATATCCCTTTTTTTGTGAAGAGTACCCCAAAAATATAGCCTTAATTGAGGTATAATCTAATTTGTCTTGTCTATTATTCTTGTGTACATAACATGTACACCCGAAAATTTTCAAATGCTCAATGTTGAGTTTTCTTTGGTAAATGATTTCTAATGGGCTTTTGTATTCTAAATTAACACTTGGCAATCTATTAATTAAATATGTAGCGGTAAGAACGGCATCCGACCAATAAGTTTTTGGAACATTGTTTTGAAATAAAAGTACACGAGTCATCTCGAGTAAATGTCTATTTTTTCTTTCGGATACACCATTTTGTTGAGGTGTATAGACACACGTTGTTTGGTGTAAAATTCCTTTTTCTTTGAAAAAATTTAAGAAATTTTGGTTTACAAATTCCGTTCCGTTATCGGATCTAAATATTTTAATTTTAGCCTTGTATTGATTTTCTATAAAGTTATAAAAATCTAGAAATTGTGAAAATACTTCGCTTTTATCTTTTAATAAATATAACCAAGTTGTTCTTGAAAAATCATCGATAAATATAACAAAATATTTGTATCCATTAAAAGAGTTAATTGGGGCGGGTCCCCATACATCCGAGTGGACCAAATCAAAAGGTTTCTCACTTTTGCAACTTGATAATTTAAACGGTAACCTAGTATGCTTTCCTAGCTTACAAATTTCACAATTACTATTATCTAAATTTGAAAAATTAAAAAGACTCTTTAAAATCTTGTCGGATGGATGTCCAATTCTTCTATTCCAAATTGTACTCAATTCTTCATTTTTGGTAGTGTTGAAATTGAGTTTTTCTTCATTCAAAAAATAAAGCCCATTTTTTAGAGATCCTTCACCAATCATAATCTTGGTTATCCGATCCTGAAAAATCACATTGTTTGTTAAAAAGATGAGTTCACAATTTAACTCATTTGTGATTTTACTAATGGATAATAGATTTGATGAGCAATCCTTTAAATACAAGACATTTCGAATTAATTTTGAGAATATAGTTATTGAGCCCTCTCCAAGGATTTCCATTTTTCACCATTCGCAACCGTAACGAATTTTTTTGTTTCATACCTTTTAAAATTGGTCAATAAATTTTTATTTCCAGTCATATGATCGGTTGCACCTGAATCCAATATCCATCTAAATTTTTTTGGAAAAAACGATAAATTAGCAGTACAAATCATACCAGAGGTCTTTGATTTATCCTGTTTCTGGTTCAGCAGCACGGTTAGCTGTTGGAGAAGTTGCCGCACGGGATCCGAGTCAGATGAGGAGGCTCCAGCGGTTCCAGCGACATTATTTGGTTCGGATTCTCTTCTTTCCGCTACCAGACCCGCTCCCCTTTGATCCCCTCTTTCGCCTCTGTCTCGTTCCTTCTCCCAGCCGCCTCTCTCCCCCTTTCGATCATCGGCTCCCTTCTTGTGCCATTTTGGTCGGAGGTGAGGATGGAGGAACCAGCACTGGTCCTTGCGGTGTCCCTCTCTCCGGCAATGGTCACATTTTATACCGGTGTTGTCTCTTCCCACCTCCGGCCGAAAATTAGGGTTGGGCTTGGCCGTGACTGCGAATGCCTTTGTTTCAGTGTTTTCAGAGAATTGTTGTTGTCCCATTACTGCCCTTCGTGTCTCTTCTCTATCAACCATGGCCGCCACCTCATCTGAGGAAGGCAACTCGGCAAGTAATAGGATCTGTGATCTCACGGCTTCGTAGGAGGAGTCGAGGCTTGCTAGGAACTGAAAAATTGTGTCTTGTTCTTCTCGTTTTTGGATTTCAGAGAGGTCAGCGGTTGGGGGCCGATAGACCCTAAGTTCGTCCTTCTTCTTTTGAAGGTAACCGTACAACTCCATGGCTGATTGACCTTGTTGCTGCTTTGCTTGTTGATAATCTCTCTGAATTTGATAGATGTGAGAGTAATTTTTTCTATGGCCGTACAATTGTTCAGCCGTTTCCCAGATTTCTAGTGCGCTGTCTTTATAGGAGAGCAGATCAGCTACCTTTGGCTCCATTGTAGCCAGTAGCCAAGTGATGACCGTATGATCGCTGGTTTTCCATTTTGCTAGCTCTCTTTTTTCGGGTTCAGTGGGTGGCTCTGATAATTTTGGAATCGTGTGACCCTTTTTGATATGGTTGGTTTTTTCTCGACCGCTTAAGGCAAAGGTGACTTGCCTCGCCCATAAATGGTAATTTTTACCATTTAGCATCACCCCGGTGAGTTTCTCATGATTTTGTGCCATCGGGAATTTTTTTCTGGTACAAATTCTCACTGCTGGTATGCTTGTTTGTTGGTGTTGCGATTTTCTGCCCTTTTTCTGTTGAGAACCAGCACTACTGGTATGCTGGTTTTTCTGGTTTGTTGATGCTGTTGGTTTCTGGTTTTGCCGTTAAAAGACAGCACTATTGGTATGCTGAATTTTGGTGTTGATGTATGCTTTTGCAGTTACTGGTACTGCTGAATTTTTCTTGAGTCAGGATTTTAATCCTGCTCTGATACCATGTTATTTTTTGGTATGAAACCAGAGGGTAAAAGATGAAGAAAAATTGATATCTTTTGTTACTTTGAGAAGTTGTACAGTAATCTATATATAGCGAAAATGAAAGGAAAACTATTTGTTGGAAAATAAAACGGTAACTTTCTATTTTAAGTAATAAAGGTTGAGTAACTTTATAATCTTTAGTTGCTCCCTTTATTTCTTATTGAGCCTATGATGAACAAAACCCGTTAAGGGTAATCAAACCCATTAAGGGCTCTGAGGCTTATTTTGTTCCTTAATCCTTCTTATTTTTCTACAACTTTGCACTCGATCATCACCTGATAAATAGTTCTTAGCAAAAGAAGCACACAGTAGGCCCCATGCCATTAAACAGTTTGATTTTCACCTAATGTTGTGGATACAAGGATGTAATCTCCTCTGTAAAGTGCGCGGGGACTCTTGCTTGCTTTCAAGCCAGAACGTAATGTCCTATGAAAATGGATTATCGTTCAATAACCAGTTTTGGCGCAATATTAGAAATGATGAAGATTCGGAGTTCTACTACCTACCCTGAACTTAACTAGAACTAATAAAAATTATTGAATTGAGATTAATTATCCTCCATTCTGACCAAGGGCACATTTGAATACGTAATTAATTACTATTTACAAATGAAGATTATAATTGTTTTCTTTTTTTAGTAAAGATGAGGATTAAGTCTTTCAACTTAAAGATCCTCAACTGCGTCTCGAATATGCAAAAGGAGTGTGAAGATTATAAATATAATGCTGCATTTAACAATAAAACAAACTGGATGGTTTTGTAGTTAAAGGGGAGAAAGGTTTGAATAAAATAGAACAATCAAACGAACTAGATGCTTTGAACGAATAGAGCAATAGAATAAATATATATAAAAATCAGTAAAAGGCTCATCCTATTATTCTAAGGTGTACATTTTGTGAAAAAATAAATGAGTTGCCAAATACTCGATCGGAATGCAAAATATCGTATTCCACTTAACAAGTCATAGAATCACCATATAATATAAGTAGATTTATAGTCCTCTTTTGTGTAGTGCATGTACATCACTCTATCCTGTCACCGAAAGAGCTAGAATGTGATCGTAGTTAGCACATCAGACATTTGTTGATGAATAAAATATGACAAAAGTAACAAGTGTAACAAGTGGTGCCGCATATGTTGCTATTGTAATCTTTAGAAGTCCACTATACATTGGATAACTATAAAGACATTATATATTTCTATCTATCTCCAATACTTTCTTTTTGAAGAATTGAGAATGACAGCCAATTCACATACCAATTACATTATCATTATTATATCTTTGATTTCTTTCCATTCATATCTCAGTGCAAATTTCAGTATGTTGACACTCAGGAAAGTCATGTTAATCCTCTTGTATTTCTATATCTGACAGCTCTATATATCTAGAATTGGGATAAGGCTCTGCTGCTTTTCTTAGAGAAAAGCAGCATTCTGCTTTTCCGATCTCAACCATTCAAAATTTTTTATTCATGTATCTCGATAAAAGAACTTTTTCATGCATAGATCTCAACGATTTGAATGGTTGAGATAGGAAAAGCAGGATCCTGTTTTTCTCTCAGAAAAACAATGGAATCCGTTCCTTAGAATTGACACTTGTCATTTACTAAAACTAAATTTTTGCATATTACCATACTTCAAAAAAAAATTATATACCATGACAATGTGATACGTATAATTTGGCACTGAATTAATGTTAGTTTTCTAACTCCTGTTGTTACCAGAAGAACTTCACATTGCACTTTCAGTACCTTCATATACATCCAGGTTCACATTAATTTCAATTAAAGATGGATTTACCTTGATCAAGTAAACTCCGTCAAAGGGATGACACATGATGCGTCTCCATTGCTGGAAGCTCGTGGTCGTGGATCCGCAACAAAACCATGGGTCTTAAAACAGAATGAAAATAAATTTTAAACATAAAATGCATCTCCAATGTTTAAATCTCACTCGTATTTCAGTTTAAATTCCAAATACCTTCCTCAAAAGAAAAAAGAAAAAAGAAAAAAAAGGCACTCGAAAGTCGCCCTGATCATGTTCCTACTGCTAACTTAATAAATGGTATTAATTAGGGTGTAAAAACAAGAAAATTAATATTATAAAGTACAAGGGAATATATTAATTCGAATTTACAATCCGTTCATGATTTTTTGTAAGACAGGCAAGATCCTTTCTCAAGGGATGCCAAATTACCTACTAATACGCATGCTTTGTGTGATCTTCTTTTTTATTTTAAAAATACAGTGCAGGTGTGTGTGTCCCTTCTATATGGATTCCACCATAGACCAAAGAAAGTGACCCCCATGGGTTCTTCACGGAATTCGGATATTCAATTGTTGGGTTGTACTAAATAATTTATTTTTTCAGAGAATAAAATGGAATAATATATATGTTGGAAATTTAATTAGTTCCATATCATTGATGCTTTATGTAATTATGAAAGTACTGATTTGAGCCTCACCATTTATATTAAGCTAATTAATTTTGTAATTGAAATAGATATATCAGGTGCCTAAGTTATTTTCTGTTGAATTTTTTGTAGGAAATAGAATGTACTATGTTACATGGTATTTGCAATTTACAACCCTAATTCTCGGAAGTATGGGGTTTATCCTTTTGGGCGGGAGAGCTCTTAAGGTATGTATTTAAAATTCCAACAGTACTTAATTTAAACCCCAAAAAAAGAAATATACTTATTGTAGAGAAAACCGTAGCACATAAGATGTTCTTTAGAATCTTCTGATTGACATTTACAACACTAAACCAGTTGATAAGCAATTAATGATATATGAGTCTTCCATCGATGAAGGAAATAAATTCGGAGTTCAGTGATTCTCCAATGAGGCTACAAGTGTACATTGTCGCAACCGGTGTTGTCTATTTCATCTTCGCATACTTCGTTCCAACAATATCTTCCATGAGAAATTGGCTATTTTCTTCTGCTATTCTCACAGTCATTTATGATGCAGCTATACTGGTAATCATAATTAAAGATGGTATGTACCTCTTAACTAAGTTCTATATGAGTAAACCATTATGAAAGTGATATGTATATTTACAAAAGATGATAATTAGAGTGAGGCTATAGTACTTTGCAATGTGCAGATTGGTCCGTACTATGGATTCATATTTTTTTTTTTTTTAGAAAACTTAGCAGAGGGGAATCATATTTCTGTTTTCTGTTTCCAACGTCCAAACAGTCGATCCCATCCTTCAACATGATCTTCATATGAAAATGTATTTACATATTAAATTTTACATTTATTTTTTACAAAAAATTACTATTTTTTAAAATAGGTAGAAAATCAATTCTTTTGGATGGTCCAAAATCTTTAGACCAGGTGATTTTCTACCTATCTAAAGAAAGAATAAATTATAAAAAATGAAAATCTTGGTCTCCTAGTATATTTTACATGTTGAATAGTTTGGATTAATTGTTTTAACTATAAAAAGAAAGATATAAATCTATAGTATGGACCTATGTGTGCATTGCAAAGTACCATAGCCTCACTTTGATAATTTTTTTGTTCTCCATTATTACTACAAATCGATTGCCCCTTCTGTACCAAAACCTACTAGACATAAGGAGAGGCGTAGGAAGTGTATAGTTATTTTTAGAAAAAATACGTAGTGTATAGTTGACATTAAGTTTTTTTGTATTGAAGGTAATAGGAATAAAGTCAAGGATTACAACATAGTTGGGAATAAAGCCGAGAAAGCATTGAATGCTTTTGGTGCTATTGCTGCCATTCTTGTTTGCAATACATCAGGCATTTTACCGGAGATTCAAGTAAGTGGGAACCAACTCTTTGTTATAACCATTGTTTTTAGTAATAAATTAGTATCTTATGAAATCAATATTAAATAATAAATTTATAATTTGAACCCCTCCACCCTCTCCAAACGAGTTCGTATCCCCTCAGGTACGTGCAACGTATATAAACGGATGACCCAAATTAATCCTTGCCGGGCCATACTCCATCCGATGCTTATAGAAACTATAGGGGGGTTATTTTGAGATTCGTGCCAAGTTAAAAGAATAGTTCGGATTTACTTATTGCACCTCAGGTACCTGTGGGGGACCCGAATTCCCTCCAAACACCATTCGCCACCCCAAAATAAATTAAAAAAATAAAAATAACCAGAACAAATTAAAAGGGAAAAATTAATGCTAGGAGAAGTATTCATCAAAGTACTTGTAAATTTGTAGTCAACTGTGCGCAAGCCTGTAATTACTAACATGAGGAAAGCACTCGCGACTCAGTACACAATAGGTCTGGCAATCTATTACGGCATCAGCATAGCGGGTTATTGGGCATACGGGGCCACTGTTTCTGCGTATCTACCCGAAGAGCTCAGCGGGCCCACATGGGCAAAGGTGCTCATCAATGGTACTGCTTTTCTACAGAGTATTATGTCTCAACATGTAAGTCTCAATCTTGCTATAGTAGTAAATTCTTTTTCATTATTATATTGTAAAAATACAAGATATGCACCAAAATTTGTTTTATGTTTTTATGTACCATTTTGTTATGGATTGTGGCAATTGTAAAGTTCTCTTTCTTTACATGATCTTTGTTGGTTCAATTAGATGTTTGTTGCACCGATACATGAGGCTCTGGACACCAGGTTTCAGAGATTAAATGAAGGCATGTTCTCCAAATATAACTTGATATGTCGTTTCTTCATGAGATCGCTATTTTTTGGGTTGAACATACTTGTCGCAGCATTGTTTCCTTTTATGGGAGATTTCGTCAACCTCATCGGATCGTTCGCACTTTTTCCACTAACATTTGTCTTCCCAAGCATGATTTTTCTCAAGGTATGATAACTAACAAAAGATTTCTGAAATCCATACAATTCTTATTCTATTCTAAAGTTCAAACTACGAGATTAATTTTAAAAGGAGATGTTTCTTATTATAACATGTGCAGATCAAAGGAAAAGATGCTAGAAAGGAACAACAACTATGGCACATGGCAATTGTAATTTTCTTCTCTCTTATGAGCATCATCACCACAGCTGCCGCTGTTCGATTAATCATACACAATACAAGGATCTACCATTTTTTTGCGAACATATGATTTAATTTAAAGAAGTTGATGAGCAGTATATTACATGCATACATATATATATGACGTATTTGCTTTTATAATTTGGCGAGGCAATGTATATTGCATGCGTACTGTAATAATTGAGTTGGATGTGCAGAACTCCACCTAATTCAATTTTGGACTCCATGTTTATACTTCCAGTTTACTGTTGTACTATCTTTTGTACAACAGATCTTGTGTGCGCTAAGAAAGACTTGTCAGCTTAGTTTGTTTGGCATTCAATAGGCAAAATCAACAAATGAGGAGCCCACCAGGGCCCATTTCGCTATCTTGTCTAATTCACAAAAGGCATGAACGGCCCAAATCCCAACAAGGTGTAGTACCAAATCATTTTTTTTAGAAATAAAAAATTAAATTAGCGGGAAAAAAGAATGATTGTTTTTTTCAAACCCATAGATTAGCCTCAACTATTGATTCGGTCCCAACGAAGTATTTCCGGATCAAATTAATGGTTCGATCTCAACAGTTATAATTGATCGTGGCATGTCAAGCTCACAACAAATCGAGAGATTATTGAAATTGAATTATCAATTCGGTCTCTATAGTCTATGAAATACGCAGGTCCTTTTCTCTTCTTTTTTTCTCTTTCACATAAATTTTTGTTAGAGAGAGACCAACAAGACTGAATTAATAGTTCAGTGTCATTGATTTGTCACACTATGAGATCATTAGTGTGACACTTATGAAACTAATGGGACCGAACTATTAATTTAGTCCAACTAGTATATCCTTTCTCAGACTAAACAAATAGTTCAGTCTCATCTATTTTTATTTATTTTTATTAAGAAAAAAGCAATCATTTTTGTTTCCGATAATTTGTTTTTAATTTTTTTAAAATAAAAAAATTACTACCAAAACCGCCCCAAATTCTGAAATATTATTACAATATAAGAATTATAATATAAAAAAATTCCGAAAGCATGAAATAAGCTGATCTTTGAACATGTACAGATGTCCTTGATTTGATTTTTCCTTATTTTAATTATTTTGTGCATACGTGTACAAAGGAGGATCACTCATCGTCTACACCAAAAAAGAATAACAAAATTTGAAGCTTATCCTGAATTTAATAATGCCCTTGTGCCAAAGTAATTATTGCAACCGATTTTAATAGTTCTATTTTGTAGAGGACAAGGACCTGTAAACAGTGTATGTTGTGCCACTACAATAATGTAAATATCTTCTCTCAAAAAAATGTAAATATCGAAATAAGATGTTGATAGTAATTTTGTAAATGTTGCATTTTCTATGCTATACGACAAGTATCACAACAGGAGTAACATTTCTGTTTAATTGCTTAGTATGTTTTCGGACGCTAAAGATTATTAGAATTGTGAGGAACTTTTTTTTCAGAAATCTAAGCGAAGGATTTTTTTTTTTCCTCGGAAAACTTGTGAACCATCCGATTACTGGATATCATCTATCTATAAAAAGATAAAATAAAATAAAGAGAAGGGCGTGAGCAACATGCAGGGAAACACGACTCACTGGGGAGACGCGTCCCTTCTAGTTGGCGCTGATGCACTGAGTGTTTGTGTTTAGATCTGAACCGTCTGATCAGAATCTGCACGACTATTAGAGGAGTACTGTACATTTTACTCTCAGCACAGATTCTGATCGGACGGTGCATTCTAAACATGTGTTCCATGCTTCCATTCAAGAAATATGTGATCTACTGTTGAGAACAATATTGAACAGATTAGTGTAGCATCCATTAATGGTCTATTCCCGATGCATGCACCAAGCACAACACGGTTATCTATACAGCCAACGCAACAGAACGTTTTGGAAAAGATCAGCTGATAAATCGATGGAACAAGGGGCTTGAGAGCTATCCTGTTCTCCCGTGCTAAGTGCCGGGACGGTTCCAGTTACGAAACAAGCGTCGCCTCTGGATATGGCAGAGCTGCTCATGCGGGTCCCACCAGGTGCTCTCCGAATCTCCGATCGATTTTGGAATTCGCATCCTCTGAGATATATCATATTTTGCGTGACTTTTTGAAAAAGCTCAACCGTTCAAATACGTTCTGCACGAATCTCAAAGCTCTAATAATACTAGCTCCCTGCCTCTCTGCACTATCCCCGAAAGGGCACCGGACACGTCGGTCAAGCAAAATATGAGATATCTCAGAGGATATGCACTCGATTTTCATGGGATTGGATATGGCCTGTGAAGCGATGAACAAATATCACACGGGAGGAGGTACAGCAGGCAATCTCTCAGATGCCGAGGATCAAAGCAAGTGGCTCAGACGGGATATTTTGGCAACGGATTGTATGAATGTTATTCAAAATCTCCACATCGGAAACTCACCACTAGATTGCCTCAACAGAGCGGCTATCACTCTCATCCCAAAGAAGGAACAGGCATCGGTAATAGAAGATTTTAGGCCGATCAGTGTTATCAACACATTCATTAAAATCATAACAAAGGTTTTGGCAAATCGGTTGCAACCAGTACTGGGAGATTTGAAATCTAACAAGCAGATGGCTTTTGTCAAGGGACGTTTTGATAATGGAGTTCCTCGTCGCAAGAGAATTTTTGTCGTCCTGTAGTAATAAGAAAATACCCTCCATTTTATACAAAGTAGACTTTGAAAAGACTTTCGACTCGATAAATTAGTGTTTTCTCACTAATTTGTTGATTGAATGGGATTTCCCACCAAAATAGACAACATTAACCTTGCAAATTCTCAAATCATCATCATCAACTATAAGGGCCAACGAAGGCTTCACGGCCTACTTTAGACACACAAAAGGGCTTTGGCAGGGTGACCTGCTAGTCCTCTGCTATTTATTTTGGTGGCAGATTCTCTAAACTGTCTCATACGAAATTCCGTGTCCCTAATGCACCCTCTAATCCATTTTGCTCCTCAGCCCGTCCAGTATGCAGATGACACCGTAATAATAGCAGAGGCGCACCCGAAAACATTGAAAGTGTTGACCCATATCCTACAAACTTATGAGAAAATCACGGGTTTAAGGATTAATCGATCCAAAAGCTCTTTTGTCCCTATTGCGATACCAGATAACCTCACGCAAGTCATAGGAAGAATATTGGAGAGCTCACAAACAACACTACCGATTAAATATCTAGGGTTGCCTCTATCAGTTAGAAAGCCGAGCAAAATTGATTTTTTGCCGCTCATTGCGGCAGTGGAAGGCCGAGTAAAGAGCTAGAAATTGTCAATTTTGTCTTTTGGTGGAAGATTCACTCTAATCAATTCGATCATCTCAGCAATGCCACTGCACTACATGCAGGCAATGACTTTGCCCAAATGGGTGTGCAAGCATATAGACCGGATCAGACGAAACTTCTTACGGAAAGGCCGTGACCCGTGCAAGCCTATAAATTGCCTAGTAAACTGGGAAAGAACATGCACATTGAAACTGAACGGGGGATTAGGTATTATTAACCTACGAACTCAAAATAGGGCTCTGCTGATGAAGTGGGTTTAGATCCTTCAGACCAACGACAGAAGCAAATGGGCAGAAACGTTTAGGCAATTTATATGATTTGGACGATACCAACCAGCTCGGTCAGGAAGCCGACCACGCATATTTTCTGAAAGAGTTGACACCACTCGTGGAATTTGTTACTCTCTCAACGGAAAATCTTCCAGACTAGGCGGCTGCAACATGGAAATGGGAAGCATCTGGTTTCTTTTCCACATCGTCGTCTTACAAAGCGATACATCACAGAGGAGTGACATGCGCCTATAGTTACCGCCTGTGGAAGATCAAGGCACCTTCGAAGGTTAGAGTCTTTATCTGGGTATTAGTACAAAGTAAGTTGTTAACAAGGGAGGTTCTCATCAAAAGAGGATGCAATGTAACTAACGGTTGTGTACTGTGTGGGGCAAGTTGTATAGAATCAAATATACACCTTTTTTGAGAATGTCCGTATTCCTCGACACTTTGGCGGGCGGTTGTGTCCGGAGCCTCCCCCATCATACCCCACACACATCCACTTCTGGATAATGCGAGGGAAAGCACTCGACTTGACTCAACGCAAACTCTCAACGCTTTGGGCCATTTGGCGCGAACAGAACAACATGATTTTCGCGGAAAAGTCAAGAACAATCAATTCTCTCGAAGAATCAACCATGGAGGAAATACAGCAGTGGCGAACATTGTGCTGAGAAAACTTATTTGGGAACATATTTGCTTTATTCTTTTCTTTATTTTGAGTTGTGTAAATAATATCTAAATGGCCATTTGAGTCTTATTTGCTTTATTTTTTTCTTTATTTTGAGTTGTGTAAATAATATCTAAATGGCCCATTTGAGTCTTGTAAATAACTTTTTATCAATGAAAATTCATAAGATGGCCTCTTGCTACCTTATCATAAAAAAAGAAGAAGCAATGAACAAACTAGTTCATTTTGAAATTTAAAACCCACAGAGCATGCTTGGCAGGAGAGGAAAACAAAATTAATTGGAATAAAATTTGTATTTCAGTCGAACTGTTTTTATAAGTTGGTTCCTCCTCTATGTGTTATGAATATTTTTTATTTTGTGAGAATGATAAATTATATAATTGATAATTTTTAAAAAATAAAATTAACTTATTCATCAATATTTAGTTACTTATTTAATATTTTATTTTTCCACGTTCAATCGAACACAACAATTGAGATAGTCCGAAACTAAAACTTTTTTCAAGTTTTACTTTTTCTTTATTCCGTCACTTTACCGAATAAGCCAAAGATTTAAGAATAAAATCTATTTAACAAAAAACTATTTGTCGCAAAATTAATGAGGTGAAAAGAAAGGAAATCACAGCACTATGTTAACGATCAAAGCGCGTCTTAACTGAAAACAATGATTTAGATCGCATCTCCTTAATACTCCTTATATATAGTTTAATTTAATTTTAATGATTTTATAGGCAGGAGCGGATCCCCGTATAATCCGGGCTATTCAGTCATTCTTATATATATACTAGTATCGTACCCGTGCGTTGCAACGGAAATATATTATAAGAGAATAAAAAAAAGTCTCATACAAAATGACATTTTCGTAAAGCAATTCTGAAAAAATAAGGACCGCCAAAAAATTTTGAATTTAAAAAAAAAAAACAAGGGAAACTTCGGAATTTTTTAGTTTTTTGAGGATATTAACAAAATCGGCGCCAGAGACAACCTCATATAATGTCTTAAAGGAAATTAAAACTATGACACAATACTTTCAAAAAAATTAAAAAAAACATGAATTTTAATTTTCCTCTTATTCCATGGCCGGAAAAAAAATGCATCTCTTATTTGTTATTAATATACATTACAAATACATTGAAAGTACATACACCAACAAAAAGGTGTACCGGATATACATTTTTAAAATCATGCTTGCACACATTAAGATAATAATTCAAATTTTATTATGTGATTGGAAGGCTGAAATTAAATCCGAAATTTCATCTTTCAATTGTAGCCGTTGGCGGATTTTAAGCCCAATACTGCCCCAATTTGCAGTGATATGTCATACTACATGAATTGAAAACAAATTAGCATTTTTTAATCATTAGTTTAAAAAAAAAAGGAAATAAGAACACCTCTTTCAAGAAAAATAAGATAAAAAAAATTATTCCAGTTGTCCTTGATCTCCAATTGTTTCTGATACTGCATGTTCAAGTAGCCGAATCATTTTGTCCGTTGTATAAATATCCATTTTTGAATTTCTTATTATAACCTGCTAAATTTCAAGGGGTATTTTTAATTATTGGGAAGAAAAATAATTAGCAAATTAATTACTTACCATTCACAAAGAGAGAAGAAAATATTCTTTCCATTAGTTTGAAGCAAATGTTTAAATAGCGTTTATCGCGTCATAGCGGAACGGCTAAAAAAACAATGCTATTGCCATATAGCGCCGCCATAGTACCATAGCTTTTATGGTCCAAAAAAGCAATATTGCGTTATTTAGAACCCTGGTTTGAAGAGCATTGCACATTCACTAATATCTGCATAAGTCAGAATAAAATTAGTTATAATTTCTCTAATAGCTGCATTATCTGGTAAATAAATCATTCTAAATAAAATACCTTTGTTTTGGTTCTATATTGCCATTGTTGCAATTATCATATTTCAAGTAATCCACCTCTAGAAAGATATACAAAAAAAGATAGATAAACTGCCAACTTACTGACAAATTATGAAAATTAATATAAGTTTAAGATGAAAATAAAATAAAAATAACATACCTAGGATTCAAAGGTTTTAACACACCCTGCAAAACCTCAAAATATTAATATACCCTGTAGCAGATGAGAAGCACTTCATGTCTCCTTCAAACAATTATACATGAAAGTATGGCTGTTGAGTAAAATTTGAATTTTCAAGCTACTTAGGGAGTACCAAATGTTATAGGATGATAATTATGGAATTATGAAAATTGCCATTCGGATGTGTCATACCATTATACATGAGAGTTATGTACAAACATTCAAAAGTAAGATGTTACCACAAAAAAGGTATAGTACAAAGTTTCAGTACAGCAAGCTGTACTTTTTAACCTTAAAATACACTTCTGGTTCAGACTGCAAGTATACAATCCTACCGCGTAGTATATCGTCGGGTATCGATCACAGGGACGGTTCAAGTGTTATCCGGACTCTACCTAGGTTAATTAAAAACTAGAAGTTGGAAGGGTTGATTTTGGTTGTTTATGTTTCCTACAGATTCAAGGTAATAATAAAGTGCAAGAAAGAAGATTAAACTGGTTTTAATCAATAATAAAAAGCGTTCCCAGGGTTAAGACTTCATCTCAGTTTTGCCCTCTGACTATCCTGTCCGGGCCGTGTCATTTCCTACACGGGCCGTATCAGTTTACACGGGCCGTGTCATTTCGCTACACGGTCCGTGTCAGTCTCGGGTTAATGCAGCAGCTATTGTTTCTTTGTATCGTTCCTTTGTGTAGGATTCTACTGACCGGACCTAATGTTTCTGGACCTCAACTGCCGTTTGTTGGTTCATCAACTTGGTACGGAAACTGCAATATATGCCCTCGTCGGGTTCTAGACCTCAACTTCCGTGTGTTGGTCCCTACTACATAGTTGCTTGATTGGTATACTAAAGGTAACTCTTATCCGCCGATAGAGAGTAATTTTCGCCTCCCGGTTACTACTTGGTTTCACCTTCCGGATCACAAATTCTACCTCATGTACTTAGTTTGGTTGAGAGACGTTAAAGGGCTATAATGCCTTCTAGATGTGCGCATTCATCTAGTAGCAAACCAATATAAGTCAAAAACTTCAATCTAAGCAATTAAAATACTACTCAATCAATCAAACACAAACTTCAATACAAAGATTCAATAACTAGCATGCAAGACAAAACATTCGATTACATCAAAACCCTAGAAACAAAGTAAATTACTCACTCATGGTTCTAAAACAGCAAATACAAATAAAGATAGAGTTGATCATGACAAAACCCAAAGTGCAAAGAAGATCAATCGAAAACTCGCGTATTTCGCTTCTCCAATTCGCCTCCAAGCTTAGCCGCCAAAGACAAACCCTAGAATGTGCTCTCCTGTTCCAGAATTGCCCTCTGTTGGACAGAGAGGCCCCTCTTTAATGCCAATTCGCGACCTTCCTTCATTAGCCTTATTTCCAGATTTCTGGATCTGTTTCCGGAAATGCTTGACACGGGCCGTGTCAAATCTGTCCGGCCCGTGTAACCTGTGTACTTAGCTCAAATTGTAGATCTTCTCTCAAGCTTTCCGAAAAGTGGTCATACACTCAAAACGGAGTTACGAGTCAAAAGTTATGACTGTTTTAAGTTCGGATGCTGAAATTTCAGCATCATATGGATGGTGTCCTGGTCGTGTCTGTGGTCGAGTCGAGGTTGACACGGGCCGTGTAGAATGTGACACGGGCCGTGTAGAGACTTCAGAATTCCAGATTTCTCCTCGATTTCGCCCGAATCCTGCAAAATAAGAATAAACTTGCAGCAGTACCACATTCTAAAGATATTCAATGAAATACAACTGATTTAATATATTTAAACACATGTTTGGTGCAGAAATTGGTCGGAATTATAGGTCAAATAACGAGACATTATCCGGATCCGTTTATCCGAATACGGAGCGGATTTGGACTATTCGTAAATATATATATTTTGCACAAACTATTCGTACTGTTTCAGTTGTTACGGAACGAGACATCATAAGACAACTCGGCAATAATAGCTCCTATCATAACTCACAAGTATTGATCAATTTTCCAGCAGCTTTTAAGCAAAAAAATGCAGCTGAAAAACATCTATATAAATGCAATTCAGCCGCATTTTTGCACAAATTAATGAATTATATAGAATAAGCACAAATAAATCTTTGATCAAGTATCAATTAATATTTGTAGGGCATCTGCCAGTTTTGGTTAATTTATAACATGAAACGAGCCCATAAATTGATTAAAAAAATCTTAATACCAAAACAAAAGCAGATAATACTTCAAATGCATCTCTGAGATGCCATACGAAAGGAATGCTACTGAATTTTGGAAGGAACCAAAGTCATGTTCGTGACTCTTTTATAAATTATATGCATCAAGTGCCAAATTTTAACAAATCTGTACAAAGAGTCCACCGGAGATCAAACCTACTGGGAAAAATATATGCCCACGGAAACAATTTTAACATTAAAAAATACTAAAATTAATCAAAGATGAAATCCATCTCTCAAGCATCGTCTAGAAATTATATCCTCATAAGACTTTAGTAAATACAAAGAGTAGTGAGATCTCGATCAAATATATAATAAAGCGATCATGTTCATTTTTTCAAAGAGCATGTTCTAGATTTGACGAGTCGATCCAAGAAACTCACGATTGAATAAAAAACCAACTACCCAACACCGATTTTGTATTCCTAAAAGATCAAACTTAAAAGGATAAAATAGGAGGAGATTATAAGGGAATAATTTGTTACTATTCTGGATTCATGGCTACGGGTAGAAGGCAAATTTAGGGGAAGATCAATCCTTTCTAATAGATGCGATAACAACGAACGAACAAATCGCCTAGAAGATCTTCTAGGGTTTCGAGTCGAGGAAAAGGAAACGGAGAAATTGATTCTCTCCGATTTTGTTCAATTTCAATTAAGGGTTGTATCGTCTTTTGCAGCGTCTCTTCTGGAACTTACGATCAGTTATGCGAAAAAACATTCAACTTTTCGAGCGACAAAAACTTCCGATCAGTTTATTAAATTTTAATTGTAACATCCTGTGGCCGTTTGTGTGGCGGATATAATTTTAACTAAATTTAGACTTCTACATCTAAAATAAATACATTCAATCAAAAGATGACAGATTATGTGATTGGATAGCTCATATTGAATCCGAAAATTCATCTCTCAATCTCAACCGTTGGCGGATTAGGACACCCAACGTGCTTAATAATGGAATGGAGATATATATATATATTTTTTTTAATCATGTACATTGATATTTAATTGAATTTTTTATTTTTTTATGTAGTTTAATCTCCTCATAAATTATTACATGTGTCTTATAGTTTAGTAGTTATGATTCCAATTTGTTATTGGAGAGAATACATTATGCATTTTAAATTTTAACATTTTTTTATATAAATTTGTTAATTTTATCCTTATTTACAGGAGAACTAATATAAAATCCTTATTCATATTCTTACTACGTTAACTAATAAAAAAATCTTATCTAATTTAATTTATTTTTTAATTTTTTATGTAGTTTAATCTCCTCATAAATTATTACATGTGTATTTATAATTTAGTGGTTAGGATTCTAATTTGTTATTGAAGAAAATGCATTACGCATTTAAAATTTAAAATTTTTTTATATAAATTTTGTTAATTTTATTCTTATTTATAGAAAAACGAATATAAAAAATCTTTATTCATATTCTTACTACGTTAACTAATAAAAAAATCGTATCTATATACCTAGAGTGGGAAAAATGGCATGGCGGAGCCGGCTCCGTTACGGAACGGCACGGTTACGGCACGGCATGCGTGTCAGTTACGTACCGTGACTCGCGTGTCCCGTGCCGTGACCATTCGCATGCCATGCTCATCTTTTGAAACTTTGACACGGCACGGCACGGCACGTGAAAGATTTAGTCACGGCACGGCACAACACGTAGTCATGTGGGTCACATTAGATATTGATTTAATGGTGAATCTTGAATAAACTAACCTAAATTATGATTAAATGGTCATGCGAGTCACGTATGATCACGACACGTTTAGGTACGACGTGACTCACGTGGCGTGACTATTCGCGTATCGTGATCACCCCTTGATATTTTGATCACGGTACGGCACGGCAAACACTTTTTTTCCGCTCTAAAATTTTACTATGCCCGTACCTGATAAATTAACTTAAAAAAAAATCTTACCGATAAATCATATTCATCTAAATAAAAAGACGATACTGACACCCTCGGTGTCAGTGTACACAGGTGTCAAAAGTTCCCCGTACCAAATAAAGAGAGAGAGAGAGAAAAAACTTCACTAGAAAAAGGGAAGATTGCGCATGGGAAAGGAAAGAGAAGGAAAAAAAGTCGGATAAAAGAGATGAAGGCGTTGCTGATACCTCAGGTGGTGCTGCTCTGTTCTGGGCTCGCTCTCTCCGACGTGGCCTCTTCTTCGCCCCTTCTTTCCCGCTCCCAATCAACAGGTTATTTACTCACTTCAGCTCCTTTTATATTCATACATTGTTAACCAACGCACACCCCTGAGATTCAAATAATTGCTGATCTAATTAGTAAGGCGATGTCCAGCTACTTGTGCTCTGGCACTGAGATTGATAATCGGTTTGGTATCACTGATTTGCTGCTGATCGGATTGCAGTTTTAAGTAAAACTCAACTTCCCACAAATAGTACTGGTACATACTTGCTGGTAATTTAATCAGTGTATCCCAATCGATACTAAATCAAACAATTCTTTGTAAGCAATTATTGGATTCAATCTGGGTATGACTCAGCAGTCACAACTTGATTCCTTAGCAATTTTGGAAGCAGCATATTGAGATGAACATTCCTAAACAATTCTATGTTACAACTACAGGTACAGTTCTCACCGCAAGGCGGCCATCCAATGTAATCTTCCATCCATCAACCGGCAAGTGTGTGCTGCGTACAACCCTAAATGCACCACTAACACTTGGCCCATGTAACAAATCTGATGCATGGGAATACACCCCGCAAAAATTTCTGACCGTGAAAGGCACTTACTACTGCTTACGAGCCACTGGATCTGACAAGCCGACCAGGCTAAGCATTCACAGTTCCGAATCTGATTCCCAGTGGGACATGAATTTGAGTTCAAATTCGGATACGAAAACTCATGTGTCTACGAAATTAGAGAATGGTAATTCATTGTGCTTGGCCGTTGGACCTGAGGATGTGCTATTTGCAAGCTTATGTCTGAACTCTGATGCACAACTGTTCGAGTTCACTACTAGAGACAAGGTGCAAACTCTGGGATAAGCAGCTGGATGCAGGTGGGCTGAAATTTGTATTTTATGAGACCTTCTGATGTTATATATTGTATGATATATCATGATTGAGAGAATAAAATCTTGAATCAGTTGGGCAATTTGTATTGAATTTTTTTTGGGGGTATTAAAGGTTATATATATTTACTTATTAAGCAAGCCAGTATACCGCGCTAGATTCGTTTATGTGAAAAAAGTCAAAAGAAACTATATGGATCCTTGAGGGGGTTTGGTTGTAGAATAAAATTAGATCGGCCTAAGTTGTTCATTCCAATTTAGATCCACTTAAAGCTGCACTTGTTTTGTTTCTAAATGAAATGGAGAGTTAAGTGATACGTCCAAAGGTTGTTTTATGATAAAATCAAGATCAAATGTATATATAATTTATCGTTATCATTAAGTAGGAGAAAGAAAAGAGAAGGATTCTTTCACTGACAGCAGGCTCCAACGGAATAAATTAAATCACCTAAATAGAAGGTTAAAACTGAATTAAGCCTAAATTGAACTTGCGCTTAGCTGATCTAATTATTCTGCATTTCTAGTGACAAATATAGAGCATGTTCCTTTTAGATATTTGGCATTTCTAGTGGCAAAAAGAGAGCATGTTCAGTTTTACAATTATGCACTTCTCAAGTTGATTTGTATTACAACTATCTAAACATTTTTTTTTCAAAAAATATCTACCAGTAGGGAAATTAAAAAACATAATCTACTAATAGAGGATATGCCTGCAACTAAAAAAAAACTCTTAACATCATAACCACAAGGAACTAGCCTTGGGACCAGATAGATAAGATATCCAGTTAGTAACAGAAATAAAAACTGTGATAGAAATCAATGATCAATGTGCTAAGCCATCTAATCTAGGTTTTACTAAATCAATGATAAATGGTCAAATGAAACCCAAAAGAAAAGAGCAAAACACCATTGTTAGCAATCCAAAATTGCCTTACAAAAGACATGAAAAAAAACCCAGCTATTACTATCAGTCTACAAGGAGTCGAGGAATATTTAACAAAGTATATATACACATGACACCAATTTCTACCTTGTTTTGCTTGTACTTTCTACCTTAAGAGCATTTATTTTGTCTTCCAAAGTTGTCATTTTTCACAGATACGTTTTCCATGTTATGCATTTAGTATAGTTTAATCCTTGTTTGGATTGGGGTGCGACAAATAGGACAGGTTTGAAGACTTGGCCCGCAATCGTGACATGTCTGCACGAGAAGACAAAGAAAGATCAATGCATGCATCTTATAATATTTGTATTATTCAGTACAGCGTAAGTGTAGAGAACTTTCTATATATTAAACCTACATCATTAGCATAAAGGACTATCTGGGCTATTAGAAAGGAAAAACTTGCTATCTCGCCACCCAAATCATATTTAATATTAAGAAAGCAACTAAAGAAAGGGAGAGAGAGCATACCTGATGACCACAACCAAAAGCCATATTCTTCGGGTTAAAAAGGCAAATAGGGCAATTCTGTCCACAATAAAACAACCAAATTATTCACTATTAATTGTTTGAAGGGAAAAAAAAAAAAGGTTTAATCCTTCCTTCAACAACTTAATATGATTAATATCTAAATTAACAACAGGAAAATATTAGAATGTTCGCCTGAAAACCTATAGCTTGCCTCACGGGTATGGTATCTGCTTGTATACAATACTAAACAGATTTTGGGTTCCTTGCTTAGCACTTAGCAAAAACTAGGAATAATAAAGTAAAACAGAATATTGGACGAACTTCAGAGTTTAAACCATTGAACCCAACTTCTACCAACACATACCAGCATGGGCCTGGCTAGTATAGTGGTATGATACAATGATAAGGTATGATAATGCTTAATTAGTTATGAAAAAATGTGTACCTGATTATCATTGGAAGAACTGGATCCTGAGTCATTGGAAACAGTTGTGGCATCTGGATGAGTCTGGGTGTAAGAAAAAGGTGGCAAAGTATTCCTTTGTAATTTAATGGATTCACTGCTTCTAGAAGAACACCTTGGTGGTGGCACAGCAACACTCTCTGGTGATTTTCCACGCCTACACCTGAGAGAGCGAAAGATAGAGATAGAGGTCATTACATAAGAGAGAAAAATAGCAACATTGTATATAAATCAATTTTGCCAGATAAAAAAAAAAGTAAATGGCCCCAGTCTCAGACTTGACCAACTTGCAACCCAAATTGGAACCAAATGAAATCAACCAAGACTGTTCCTGGATTGACCTGAACTAGACTGTACCGTACCTCAAACTGAATGTAACGTAAAGTTGACTGGACCAAAATGAAATCAACCAAGTAGATCTGACCCAACCCCACCAGTGCACCACCTCTAGCTACACATAAACATAAAATATTAAAAAGAAAAAAAAGAAAAAGAGACTGTTATCTCACCCTAAGAGGCCCAATTCCAATGTCGCTTTGTACTGTACTGGTACTTCCATGAGAGCAGCAAGAGCAAAGGCTGCCTCTTTTCTCGACTGGGGCAAACTCTTCAACATTATCTCTGTGAAATTTACAAACTGTAATAAAAGATTGTATCAGATACATGAGCTATGCATTTAAAATTCAATTTCCAAACAACTTCCATTAATAATGAAAATTAAAAAAAAAAGTTTCCAGTCATTTTTTTCTAAAGGATAATGAAATTAATGAAAATGATTATGCATACCCAATTGGTTAGTGATCATGTCTTTTATTAAAGGAATATTTCACTGTTATGTTTTTTTAGATTTATTCTTTCAAGCTATTACAAAAATTACCAAAATAAAGAGCAAACCTGAAAGTTGTCAAAGCTACGGTTAGGGATGTTATCATCAAATTGCTTCATCGTCTCCCATGGCCCGTCCCCTACTCCAACCAGCACAATTGACAATGGATACTCACTGCAATCCCAATTTATTTTTAATAACACTACTTGAAGTACCACATACGTATACGTTTATTGCTAAAAGGCTTAGACTGCAAGAAAAAGTACCTGGCTTCTACAATAGCGTCAATCGTCTTTTTCTCATGCTCACGACTAACCTGTCAAACACATTGGGGAATATTTTGTCATATCTCAAAAAAAAAAAAAATTCAAAAGCATGATCAGAAAATGTAATTATATTAACTCATACCTGTCCATCAGCTATGATGAGTAGAACATGGTACTGTCCGCCACTCTGTTCAACTATTGTCATGGCCATTTTAATAATTGGTGCAAATGATGTTCGTCCTGAAGAAATAATAATATTCTTAAGAGTTCTCTATTTCTATGGAATCTAATTTTGGATGTCATGCAGGTCAGCTTGCTATAACAAGAACGCCCTTCGGTTCATTCGAAACTAGCTAATCAGTACGCTAAATGCAGCTTTTCTAAATAAATCAAGAAGATATTTTAAAAGCTAGTAAATTTTATGTATAGTCTGCAAATTTCTTAAACAAAATGCAGAATCATTTTTTATTAGGTGCTCATTATTTTTCAGTTCCTCGAGTAATCCTTATTTTTCAATTCTTAGGTGCTCATTTTGATTAAAGGCCTATTGTCATTGAACATGTGGTTTCTTTCTAATATACCGAGTATCAAGTGACCGACCTATGATCTAACAAATATACTGAAAATAATGTAGGGCAGGATAGTAAATTACCAGACAAGTTTAAAACTGGGAGAAGTTCCCTATATCGATATAGTGCCTCCTCAAATCCATTGCATGGCCTCTGGTCAGGGAAAAAATCAAACACATGTTTATCATGCGTCGTTGCTGAAAGGAAAATGAAAAGAAATTACAATGAAGAAGCACAAACAAAACTTCTTTCTATTCTATAATAGTCAGCTTCCTGTGCCTAACTTGGCAAACCCCAACAAGAGAAGATGAAAAATTATCAAAATAAAATAGCTCGAAGAAAATATCTCTAGTAAAAAGAATCATATTATCTATAAATCTAGTACCAATTCACTGCCGTATTCGTTCAGTGAGATAGAGTCATGATCTAATTTTCCTAGAAAGATTAGCTTGAAGAAGGGTTAAGAAGCTTACAATCGCCAAATCCAAAGCAAGGGATCAAGTTATCATCATCAAATTTTCCTAAAGTCCTCCCAACAATTGAAATTGCAAGCTCATAAGGATTTGGAGTGTCGCTGACGTGATGCAAGCAACGTCCATTAAATGACTTGTTACCTTTTCTCCAAAAGAAAACAGAAGAAAGCTAAAACACTTAAGCCCTAGGAAGTACACTTAAATTAACATAATTACTCTGTATCAGCATTTATCCATATTCACCTTACACTTCAATCAAGCCTCTGAAAATCTTAAAAAACCCAGATAGATAGAGTGTCCAGAATAATGAAGTAAATGCTGTTATTTCTCTCTTAAGACCTAAAATTGTATCAAAAGTGTACCTGTCCACTCATTGCTTTTAGTGAAGTCGATTCCTACAATGAGATTGCAAGATTCTAGACCTGCATTTAAGAGAGCTTCCGTAACCTGCAATACAAGGGAAATTTTTATAATGATACTAATCTTATAAGTTTAAATCAAAAGGATATACTATTTCTGTAACCAGCCAAGTCCACCCCAGTTTAATTTTATTTTTCAGGAAATCACAACAACTGTACATTTTTTCTTTTTATTTTCATTATGCACCTTACTTTCCCCTCTGCTCCATTAACACGAGAAAAGATTTCCAAGAAAGTTGTACTGTAGATATAATTGATTTACAGGTGCTATTTTTTTTTCCTTATTACAAGAATGAACGACACATATTAGATAAGATTTTAAATGCATCGCGAAAGGGTCCACCATAGATTAATTAGGGGCAGAAGAGGCAGGCATTAGTCTTCATAGACAGAGACATTGTAAAGCTTAATTTAAAAAAAAAAAATGAACTGCAGTATCCATAAAATTAATGCAATGCTTTTCCCACAAAAATATAACTCAAATAGAAACCATAAACTATGTTTAATACTTCTAATTTAAGTTTATACACAGAGAAATATAATTAAAAAATTATAAATTATAAACAATAAATTAATGCGGAGGAAGAAGGAAACACAAAATCGTAAATGACAGTATTTTTGTTTGGTATTTAATTATGTATACAAACAATGCAACATTTAAACCTCCTTTGCTCATTTAGAAAAATGCAGGCTTTTATTTATCACTCTTCACTCCCTCCCACAAATTTCTGTGTTGGGAAAAAAGAAAGTTTGGTCACCTTTTGAAGAAAATGAGGGTGGTGTGTGGAGAATATTTTCATATTTTGTAAATGTTAAGAACAGAAATTTGTGGTTCTATAAGGACATGAAATAGACCCATTTAAAAAATGAACAAAAGATGATCATGCATGTGGGACCATGTTTATTAGAAAAATGAACATGTTATTATCGGACTCACAATATCTCGGATCAAGGGTTTGGCAGTATATCTGAAGAACTATTAGTTAACCCTTTTTATAGTTTGTGGGGTCAAATATCACAGTTTGGTTTGTTTATGGTTTTTCCTAAGCATGGCATGTGGCACTACATGAATGTAGTTAAAATATGATTAAAAAAAAACAGCCAAAATTTAACAACACTGGATGGTATTGCTGTGCATCAATAATTCAAGATATGTAGCAACCTGAAACAGGATTATTGTTCTTGCAGTTAATTAGTCTTGACTTTAATTTTTTAAGTTGTAGTTCTCTAGCATCAGGTGTAATACCAGAAATATACCGGCTTATTAGACATGGAAGGAGATCTGTTCATCCATATTTTATATAAATGATCATGAACCCAGGAAAATGATATGGGAATTGAAAAACTTGTATGTCATCTTGTACCCCCATCAACTTAATAAATTCAACAAAATATCAATATCAAATACTTGACCTTTGCTGTCTCATGTAATAGGTAATTTTGTGATCCCTGCAGCTCACAATTCAGTGCACTAGCAATGAAGTGAACTATGCAATACAGCGGACAAGATGTATGCATTACAATGACCTGCTAAATACATTAGTAGTGATTTAACTATCTACTTAGTAGTGATATTGCAATCAAGTTTCAGACAAAAGGCATATAGCTTGAGAATCTAGTATCACACTAAATACCATGTAGTTTAAGAATTCAATCCTATTGCTCACTTAGGATGTGCTCTAGTCTGCTCTCAAGTTTAAAAACAAAAGAGAAGGGAAAAAAATTAAGAAAATAACAAATTGTTTACAGTTCGAATTTGAGATGGGAGGGGAATAAAGTTTGAAGAAATGCATAATAATTCTCCCAATTCTTCTCCATTTAACTTCAATTTATCTTTTGAAATTAGAACCCTGAAGAAAGTGTAACATATATAGTTCTTTCTCCTTTCTTTTTTTAATTGCCTACTAAATATAATTTATTAAATTAAAAAAACCATACAGAGCTTTTTCTCCTTGTTTCTTTCCTTCCTCCCCATTCATCCCATTTTACAACTAGGTAAGTTGGGTTGAATTAAAAAGGCAAAAGATTAAGATTTTTCTATTTCATTTTTTTCCAAATAAAAGAACAAAAAAGTTGATAGTGCAACAATTTAAGTTCTTTAAATTGCATGATATTATAGAATGAGTTTTGGATTTTAGTATAAGAAAAAGCGTTAAAAAGTATGAATAGTGTAAATTGACAATTATCCATTGACTACTTCAAAATTATGGCAAAATGAATAGACGAGAATCAAAATGAATAGTGTAAATTGACAATTATCCATTGACTACTTCAAATTTATGGCAAAAGTACTCCAAAATAATATTTGAACTTTGTTTTTCAGATAACAAGATCCTGCCCTGTTCGAATTTATAGATTAAACAGAAGAGTAAACCAGAAATTTATTCAGTCCAAAAAAGAAACAACTGTGAATTAGAATAAACAAGAACAGACCTGTTCGAGGGAATCGTAGTTATCAGCTATTCTAGAATACTTCCTATCCAGATTATTTCCCCCAGAATAAGACGCCGAGTTATTCCTCCTGTTTGTAGAACCCCCGCCTCCCATCTTCTCTAAACAAGAGAAACACAATTACACAAACAAACGAACTTGTAGATATCGGAATTGGGGATTTCTCGAGAGGTGTCGTTAAGTTGCGTTTTGATCAACTTTCTCTTTAATTTTCTTTCCCAACGTAAATAGGAACTTTTCGGAGGGTCTTGCGAACGAAGGTTGCTTTAAAGTTGAGGGATGTTAATTACTTCAGCAATGGCGGTTTAAAATGAGAAGCAGCAAAAGGACTCGTAAATGCTTAAGTAAATCTATTTCGAGAGAAACACCAGACAAAAATAGAAAAAAATAATGCATCACGCTGTTACCGTGTTTGCTTGATAATATAAATATATTAAAGATAGTACTGGATTTGTCAGGATTTTTCGATGATCGATGCACAGAACTTCCTTTCTTGCTTTTGAGCTGTATAGCCTGGTTGTTCTGAGAAAATAACAACAAGTATTTTGCAAAGCTAAAGATCTTTTAAAACCAAAGATGGCTAGTTTTGGAAATAAATAGCAAAAGCTCGAAAGGACCAAAGGCCTTTGATATGATCGAGCCTTATTAAGCAGAATACATGAGGAACTTCCCTGGAAATTTCGTCAGGTCCTGGGTTAGAATTTTTTTTTTTTGGTTTGTGGATTAGAACTTTTGAAAGTGAGCAAATTAAGAAAGCACAAATGGGAAAAACAAAGGTGGATGTATTCAATTTCTATCTTACTTGGGGATAAAGATATTGACCGGTTATTTTGATTTTATATAGAGCATGAGCATGAATCATATTATTTTTTTATTTTAACTTTTTTTGTTTTGAAAGTTGGCAGTAAAAAAAGTTTAATTACATGGCTTGTATGCTAAGGTAGCATCATGCCTTATTAGAATAATAAATCAACCAAACGCACAACATAAGACAACAAGCAACGGCCAGCACACAGGACCAAAATCTCGCCCCGGTTAGCCCGTTCCCGTCCTTATCCGAGTTGAGACCAGAAATGATTTTTTTATTTTAACTTTATCATCCTATGTAAAGTGAAAGGAAGGAGTGTAGGTCCGATGGGTATCGGACCTACCTCAGTTCGACGGGTTTAATCACCATTGATTTTCATTTAGATTCGTGCGAAATACTTTAAAACCCGTGCATTTATATTTCAATTTTCGTGCGCACAAATCACTGTGTTATTCTACGGTAGATCTGCCCATCGGAACCAAACTAGGTCCGATGGGCATCGGACCTACACCTTTCTCAAAGTGAAATGAACATTGTATATATTCTTATTCCAACTTTGTTTCTCAAATCAAGTAATTTTGTCTTTGCAACAGTGTTCTAAATAGCGTGCTATAGCGCCGCTATAGCGTTTTTGGACTCTAAACGCTACGCTATGACATCAAAATACGCTAATTGAGCTACGGCCGCTATAGCGGTAATAGCGGTCCGCTATAGCACATAGCGTGTAGCGCAAATAGCGTGCGCTATGCATAATGGGCTTTTGTTAGACAATTTATATGGGCTTTAAATAAAGACCCAAAAAAGTTAAATAAAAGCCCAAACCGAAATCAATTGAAAGCTAGCTTGTTGCCACAGAATCATGATGCTTAAAATATTTTGAATAGAAAAATATTCATAGTTTATGATATTACTATGAATATTTTGAACCACAATTTGGACTTTGTATTGGTTTAATATGAATATTATAATATCTTAATTAATTTGGTGTTATTTATTGTTCTATGAGACTTTATATAATGTTGATATTTAGTACAAATATATAATATAATTTTTGTAAAATGAAAAAACGCTATGTAGCATAGCTTCCGCTGTAGCTTTTTTTGTAGCCTTCCTGCTATGACGCTATAAACACTATTTAAAACATTGCTTTGCAATAACATCCAAAACATAATTTTATACGATCTTATTTTGACTATTTCTGAAGTAAGCTGTGGTTAATTACAAAAATTCAAGTTAGTTTATATACATTTTGCTCAATTTCCGGGTATTCTATGGATTTTTATGGTTTGATGTTACTTGTTAGATACTGTTTTCCAAAGCATGAAAAACCAAGTCATCATTTAGTACACTTTTAGTCATCTAATTAATTGTCAAAACTTCGACAGAATAAACCATTTGGAAAAATGTTTCTTTCAGTCATTTAAATTTTTTTGGCCATCTAATTAACATGTTTGGTCTTTATACATTCATGACAATTTACTTCGTTATTATTTATTTTGTTTATATATCTCTTAACATGACCAACTTTTGTTGTTAGAATATTATTTTTTCTTCATTTTGGAGTTTGGACAGAGCAAAAGTTGAGACCCACAGTCATGTGATTCAGATAGCAACAACATCGCAAAATGGGTGTCACGCTGTGCATGTGATATATAGCTAAAACGAACTTTCGTCTTCTCTGTTATACAAAAAAAAGGTGACATTTTCCAGTCGGTGCAATAAAAAAATTCAGAGTATGGGATTAATTGTCGTGCAACGAAGGAAATTAGTCATTTACCGAGACATCACGGTACGGTGCGCCGTATTACACACATCAATGTGAGCGCGACTCGCATGTTGCATGCTGTGTCTTTTTTCAATCGAAAATGACACATCCAGTGTGGTAGTACGTCACATAAACTGATCTGGTTATGTCACGTAACACTTTACGTAACTAATTTTTTCACATATTGTTACTTTATTAAAAAAAAAATGTATGAAATTACTTAAAATTTGAAAGAATATTTTTTATTAAGTGTGACCGGTCACGTTTTGTTTTGACACATCACATATAATTATAGCATGAACACGCGTGACGTAATTATTTATGTGACATGATTGCCTTCTGTTATTTTAGTCACCTCGTGTTACGTTTTTTCTTCTTGACTACATGATTGCTTTTTAAAACTACGAAATGCTTTGTGCTTTGTAAAATCATGAGTTATTCCGTGAATTGCTTTCTAACATTACGAATACCTTGTGTTTTTGTAAAATTCAAGGGTTAATTGCTAATATTTATGTTGTAATTATTATATGCTTGATTTCAAGTTTAATAGTCAGGTGCGATGTCCTCATTGCTGCGATATTAATTATATAGTGAGAGGAAAAGCGCACGCAACGGCGCCGCCAATCAGCCGGAGAAAGAGCAATTCAACTTGGTGATGGGGTTTGACACTTAGCCGCCATCAACACCTTCAAAATAAAACACCTGAACGTCTACAAGATTGTTCTCAGTGATCATATGGTTTTAAAAAACCTTCATGGTATAACTATATATAGAAAATGTATGGTTAATTAATTACAAAAAGATCTTACAAAAGTACAATACGCATTGTTTAGTGGCGTTTGATATAAGATCATTTGAAACAAAAAAAGGGAGTTATTATTGCATGTTTGCCTCATATAGAAAAATTGGTATAGTTATTCAAGAGAAACTGAATTATTTGGATATTAAAAATTAATTATTTTAATATTTGGAGAATATTTAGGGAACAGCTTGATGCATGCTGGTCGGCAAACTAATGTTGAATTTACACAAATGATCCTCAAAGGTATTACTCTTTTACTATTTTGATCATTAAAGTTTTAAAAATATCATTTGAGTCTTTAAAGTGTTTTCGTGGTCCATTTTGTCCTTAAAGTTTCAAAATATCATTCTAGTTTTTACATTGATATTAGTATTAATGCTTGTGCCATCATAAATTAATAAAAGTTATATCCAAGTATATTTTACCCTAAATACTATTATGACATAGATTCTCATCTAGTTTTTTTATTTTTAACCGGTGTGATGGTAGGGCTAATATGCAATAATTTAAAAACTTTAAGGACTAAATATACTTGAAACGCTAATAATCAAAATAATAAACAAATGACTAGTATCGTGTTTGTGCATTGTAACAGGTATATATTGTAAGAGAACAAAAAAAATCTTATACAAAATTACATATTTTCATTAAAAAAAATTAGACTAAATGACAAATAACATTCCTTAAATGACATATTAAATAACACCTATACGTAAATAATATTATTTTTATCTTTTTGACATATTAAATAATATTCCTTAAATAACATATTAAATGACATATATGTTTTATTTTTATCTTTTTGACATATTTTCATAACAAATAATATATATTTTGTTTTTGTAAAAGACAAATAATATTCCTTAATTAAATGATATAAAAATATGGAAAAAAAAATGAAGACATGACAACCCAATTATGCCTTTTTTTTTTGTTTTTAAAATTCAAGCAGTCGATGCGAACCGCTCAACATGATCTCCGTATAATAATGTGCTCGGAGAACAATTTTATATTTTTTAAATTTTTTTACTATTTTTTAGATATTAACAAAATCAATGTTTTTCAGAAGATTCTGGATCATCCAAAAATAATAATTTTGTATCTATCTAAAAAATAGTAAAATTATTCCAAAAAATATATAATTTGGTCTCCGAGTACATTTTAATATGGAGATCATATTGAGCTGTTCATATGGACTCTTTGAACTTTGAAAACAAAGAAAATGACATGGGAGTATGATTGAAGCACTAGAACAATGAAGACATTTGAACCCTCTTGAAAATTATATCACGCTACACCTTGCAATTTGCCTACAGTGCTTTCCCTCAAAGTTGGGCACTGATTTTATATCTATGCTGGTGTGATAGTTTGCGTACTGTAGTGATCTTGTTTAAACAGATCATATGTAAAATATTATATTTATTTAAATTACTTTAGATTTTATGACCAGAAGAAAACAACGCATAGTTTTTTATCTGTACAATTTGTATTCGAAAATATACAAACTTTTTAGTTTTTTTGTAATGAGAAGCAATAAATTTGATATCATAAGGAATTGGGAGAACAATAATTTTTAAACTAAAAAAGTATTTGAAAAGGTATTTTCTTATATACTATGTATTTTATTAGAGTGGCTAATATCAAAATGTTTGCACCAAGCCTCTCGTGCAACCAAGTTGTTTTCGGATTTTCAAAGTTCAAACGGGCGATCCGAACCGTTAGATGTTCAATCCATATTAAAATCTGCTTGGAGACCAAATTTTACATTTTTTGGAATTTTTTTACTATTTATTAAGCCACTTTGAAAATTGCAGATCCGGGTGAACAGTAAAAACAGTGCAACTAAATTCTGGACCATGTGATCAACAATTTTCAAAGTAGCTTAATAAATAGTAAAAAAATTCCAAAAAATGTAAAATTTGGTCTCCAAGCAGATTTTAATATGGAGATCACATCTAACGGCTCGGATCCACCATTTGGACTTTGAAAATCCAAAAACGACTTGGTTGCACGAGAGGCTTGGTGCAAACGTTTTGATATTAGCCACTCTTTGTATTTTATATCAGTTTTTAGTCTAGTGACTCAAAATAATAATATGTGTAAAAAGGTTCCATGTTAGATATTTAAATAATTTTTTTTGTGTCAATATTTATATATAATTTTTTCTCATAAAAATTTCAGAGAATATGAACAAATTTTTATTATTAAAGATGAAAGTTGGACTCCAAAAACCAAAATTATTTTAAAAAGATTATTATGTGATATATAATTAAGTTCTGGTGAAAATATCCTCCGACATTTTTATTAATATCCAAAGTTTAATACAAATTATTAATTATACCCAGAACTCAACTCAATATCGAAATATACCCAAGCCGGCCATTTTATAGCCGGCTATGTTTCCTCCCTAAGCCGGCCATAAAATGGCCGGCTATGTACCTTTTTTTTTTTTTTTTTTTAGAGAGAGACACTATGAAGATAAAAAATATTGAAATCTAACTCTGAAAATTTGAAATTTTTGTTTAAATTATTTGTTGTATTACTGCTTTGATGTATAATTAGCATATTTATACTAAAATACGATAGATTAATTGAAATTATGTTGAATAACACTAAATTATGTTAAATTACGATAAATTACGTTAAAATACGGTAAATTACGCTAAAATACGATATGAATAGGGACGATATCTTCACTGAAAAGGAGAAAAACGACGATGAAACTTAGTTACATATGAATAGGGACGATATCATTCAATCCAAGTAGCTCAGTAAATTAGTTACATAATGAACTTGCAGATTACCAATTTTTACTATTTTCGGAATTTTTTTACTATTTTTTATGATTCATGAAAGATGAGCAAAATCAGTCTACTATAGCGTAATTTTGTGTAGTTTAGTGTTTTTTTTACTGTATTTCAGCATAATTCGCGAAGTTATTGTAATTTAACGTAATTTAGTATAATTGAACATAATTTATTGTAATATAGTGTAATTCAACATAATTTCAAGTATTCTAGCGTATTTTAGTATAAATATGCTAATTATACATCAAAAGAAGTAGAGGAGGGATCAAGTTACAACAACCATTTTTTTCATTTTCAAAGTCCAAATCGTCGATCCAAACCGTTCAACATGATTATCTAAATAAAATGTGCTTGCAGATCAAATTTTATATTTTTTTGAATTTGTTTACTATTTATTAAGATGGGTACAAAATTCAATAGTCTGAATATGACTATTTTTTGTAAAATACTTAATAAATAGTAAACAAATTCAAAAAAATGTAAAATTTGATCTGCAAGCATTTGTACCAGTAAACTTTAATCGTGCAAAGTCAAAACAGTAAATGATGCACGAAAAGACCCTAAAAACTCTGAGATTGTAAAGAAAGTTCGAAAACTCTATATCCGACGGTCGGATCGGGCTGGAAAGTAAGTTAGCTTGGTTTTGGGGCTGTGGAGGTCATGTCAAAATTTCAGCCCGATCCGACAGACGGATCAAAAGTTATGCCATTTTTATTGTTGTAATTTGATCCCTCCTCATAGAAGTAATATAAAAAATAATTTAAACAAAAATTTCAAATTTTCAGAGTTAGATTTCAATATTTTGATCTTCATAGTGTCTCTCTCAAAAAAAAAAAAAAAAAAAAGGTACATAACCGGTCATTTTATGGCCGGCTTAGGGAGGGAACATATCCTGGACATCCGAATTGAGTTGAGTTCTGGGTATATTTCGATATTGAGTTGAGTTCTGGGTATAATTAATAATTTGTATTAAACTTTGGATATTAATAAAAATGTCGGAAATATCCTGGACATCCGAATATCAAACAAATTATCAGGAGCAGGCGATTTTGAGTAATTTCAAATTATCTGCATCGGCCAACATGAACGCCACGTCGCTACGACTACGTCACAACCTGCACCCTTGAATTGCCACGTGGCAGGTAAAAGTTTACAGAGGAAACGAAAAAAGAAAACTCAGCACCAATATCCAACGCTCCACTCCACATATGCCGAAAGTCTCCAGACCCCACTGGCTCCAACCAATAACAAGATTACGTCTATTTTTGCTGTAAGCCTGAAACCCTTCCACGTGTCGCGTAGCTCCGATCATAGGATCCGTATCCCCCAGCTACCTGACTCATCACAATTGAAACGGACGGTCCAGATTTACATTCAGCCGCTTGCTCGGAATGGCGCAGGGGCAGTATTATTTATGCTTTGAGATTTTGCCAATTTAAAAAAAATCAATTTTGGACAGTTCGATTCAATTGTATTCATTCCGGTAACCTGAGGGGATGTAAATTCCCGATTCGTAGGCCCCCAATCCGAGGAGATTTTAGCGAAAGCTTCGATACATCATACATCACTTCTCTGTGTAAACGTCCACTTGAGAGTAGGTCCGATGGGTATCGGACCTACTTTAGTTCGATGGGTTTAATCACCGTTGATTTGCTTTAAGATTCGTGCAGAACGCTTTAAATTTCGTGCGTATTTGTTTCAATTTTCGTACCCACAAATCTTAAATTAGATCGGACGGCCATCATGCTCATTGATCCTAAAAGTAGGTCCGATGAGTATCGGACCTACTCCGTTCTCATAAACGTCATGTTCAAACCATATTTCGCGAGTCACCAGCTTAGTTAAATCCCCTTCGTTTTTTAGATTTAAATCGGCTAGTTCTGTTAGAGAAGTATGTCTCTGTTTTTACCGAGAGAAAAAAGAAAAGGACAAAGAGAGATAACAATTCGCTTCTTCTTCTTTTTTTTAAGAAAAACAGCAGATTTAAATTCTGTTTTTTTTATATTTTATGTAAATGTGAAGGACAGAGTTAGGTTTTTGAACTATGGGATAATGAGAGTCAATCATATATAATTTTCATTCCTTATTTTTAGTTCAGAGAATAATTTTTATATAAATATTTTATTATCTTTTATATTAAAACTCATTTTATTCTTTATTAAAAACATAAAAAAAATTGTAGCTTATTTAAAAAAATATCAGTCTTATATTTGATCGGTTTTCAAGGGCAAAATGTGTATTTTATAAATGGTAAAGGGTATAATGGGTATCCGGTTTTTGAGAGAAAAATAGATATTTTATTAAGAATAAAGGGTATAATGGTTTTCTTATAAGACTGACATTTTTCTTAAACAAGCTACAAATTTTTATGTTTTTAAAAGGGTATTCTATAAATTTAAAATTAGTTTTAATATAAAAGATAATAAAATGGATAAATTTGTAAGTTTTGACAATTTAGAGGAGATATGTAATTTTGAAATTTAGAGAAGGAAATACGTAATTTTGAAGTTTTTGAGAATTGTACGTGAAATTCCCCTAAACAAATGCGAAACGCACGAAAGATCTTTATTTGAAAAGTTTGATCAAGATTTAAATTAAACTCTTTTATCGGAGAAAACAGATTTAAAATTTAGCCCTTATTTTGAAGGAAATAAATCTGTTGTTATTTCAAAAGAATAACAAGAACATGTTATTTTGATTTCAGTCTTTTAAATTTTTTTATACACAAATTTCAACAATTTTTTTTATGTGAATTTCAACGAAGATCATTGGTTGAAATTAGAATAACAAGTTTAATGTTTGAAAAAAAAACAGCAGATTTATTTCCCACTTTAAAAAGCGACCAAAAATTCCCGAAATTTTTATTAATAGAAAATAAAATAAATAAATATCGACATTAAGAACGATTTGGCGAAAATTCGAGATATAACAAAGACGTTATGGACCATCACGGCCAGATTAGCACCTAACTACCTGCGTTAGTATAACAAAAATACGGGCCGTTATGGTCCATAACGTCCAACTACAGTGGTTTTTTTTCCAAAAAAATTGCAAACTGAAGCAAAAAAAAAAAAAAACTGTAGCTGGACGTTATGGTCCATAACGTCCAACTACAATGTTTTTTGTTAATTAGAGATCATTAGCGATCAGATTAACTGGACGTTATCGACCATAACGTCCAGCTACAGTGCCCTGGACGTTATCGACCATCACGTTTTTGCTACATCTCAAATTCCAACGAAAACGTTCTTCAATATCGATATTTTTTTATTTTATTTTCTATTAATAAAAATTTCGGCAAGAATTCCACAATCTATCAAATGTACGGACCATCTTATGTAATAATTGTAAGGTTTGTACATTTTGATTATGCATCTTTTTTTAAAGAACGGCCTGCCCCACAACATTTTTCTATGCCTTCTCGTAATCACAATAAATATGAATTGTCTTGAAGCATCAATCACGGATTAACCATGACACCGTTCATGTATCAGATACGATACGGGACCATATACGTATTTGGATCGCTGTATCACGTTGAAAATTATTATATTATTGTATCTGTATCGTATATGATACAACACTCATATCCATATCCATGCAACATAGTGTATTAAAATATGAGGATGGTTCAAATATTTTATGTCTTCTTTTATCTCTATTTTTGAAGTCCAAACAGTCAATCCGAACCTATTAACATGATCTCCATATTAAAATATGCTTGTAGACTAAATTTTATAATGTTTGAAACATTTTTACTATTTTTTAATAGGTACAAGATTATTGTTTTCATTCAAAAATAGTGATTTTGTACCTATCTAAAAAATAGTATAAAATTAAAAAATATAAAATTTTGTTACCAAATATATGGATATCATGTTTAAAATATTAGCTAGTTCTTCAAGCTGAAATTTTTATTTTTACCATCTCCTAAAAAAACAAATAACTTTATTTTTCTAAAAATTCGACTTTTATCATGTCCGTACTTTTCAAATTGCCGATCAAATTTAAATGTTCGCAGTTTAAAACTAAACGGCGACCAATTTATACTTTTTTTTCCTGGTGACAGTAACAAGCTTTGATTTTATAAAACAGCAATGGAGGTGCCATTTAAGGAGAAAAGACAAAACAAAGAATTTTTTTTAAAATAGGTTTGACTAAATCTAATTTTCTTTGCCAACTAACTGTGCTCGTATGTTTCTTTGAATATGTCATTATGCTCATCATGTCTCAGGATTCGTCATCAGTTATGGGGAGCGAAATAGGTAAATAAAAATAAAAAAAGAATTGGTCCGCAGTTTTGACAGAGTAAAAATGGAATTTTCAGAAGAAAAAAAAATTATTTGGTTTATTTTTTTTTAGAGATGGTGAACATAAAAATTACGGCTCTTCAAGTGTCACGAGAACCTTTCGGTTGGCAAATCTTATCAATACTATAAAAAAAAATATTAAAACACACTGAAATTTTCTCGTCAAGGTTATACCCAGCACAAAATAAACTTTGTAAAATGCAATTGATCTGTAGCTCAGATGAAGAGGTATTAGAATGAATTTCAGATAGGGGTGCAAACGGATAGAATATTTTCCATCTGTATTCGGATTTGTAGTCAAATATTAGATACAGATATCCAATATCTGAGTATCTGTGCGGATACAGCGAGTATCCGTGCAGATACAGATATGAATACAATTTTAAATTTTAATTATTTATATCTGAAAAGTAAATATATACCATATAGTTTAATATATATAATAAAAATATTTATGTATATATTTACGGATATCCAATCTATATTCATTTAATATCCAATATTTATCTGTATCTGTCTAATATCCAATCTATATTCATATCCAAAAAATAAAAGCAACTACAAATATAATTTTACTACTATCCAATCTGTATCCGATCCGTTTGCACACCTACTTTCAGATGGATATGACCTCATATTTTGCATGAGATTTGTACCGAGATTTGTATTGCTTCATTCGCAATTAGGCCCAATATAGAACCTTTACTTTTCTAAAAGCCTCCATTGTCTTAAATAGGGCCCTTTGAAACGAGTTTGTTTGCTGCAAACAGCCTGAATTCACCCACATATGCACGGAGCAGCAGACCGTTAAAAATACAGTGCCTAAGGTGTGGTGGATTCAAATTCAGATCCTCCCCAGTACCGTATTAGGAAATCTTTTAGAATTAGTGAATCTGGACCGTTATTTTTAACTTGGCACGAATCTCAAAGTCTATTTATACTGCCCCTGCGCTCAGGAGTGGAAGGATCAAGAGGAAATAGAGTCAATTGACCTTTTTTTTAATTTTTTTATATTTAAGTATAATTTTCTATATAATTTAGAATAAAATGGCTTGATATTGTAAAATTGATCCTCATTTTCCATAGAAAAAAGGGTAAATTTCGCCAGAGGTCACTAAACTTTGTCCTTTGTCACGAATTGGTCACTCAACTTTGATTTGTTCCTCCATAGTCACTGAATTTTTAATTTGTCCCAATCAAGTCACCCTATAATTTTTCCATCCAAAATTTTAACGGAATATAACTTTTCCGTTAGTATTTTGGACGGAATGAGCATATTCCGTTAAAATTTTGGACGGAATAAGCATATTATGTTATTTTTTGGATGGAAAAGTTATAGGGTGACTTGATTGGGACAAATTAAAAGTTCAATGGCTATGGAGGGACAAATCAAAGTTGAGTGACTAATTTGTGACAAAGAACAAAGTTTAGTGACCTCCAGTGAAATTTACCCTAGAAAAAATTTATATGGTTGACCTCCATAGTTCAGAAGTCTGACTCTGCCCCTGCATGCGTTAGCCCGAATCTCAAAACAGATGGAAGTTAATCTCAAACCGTAAAGTGAGGGGAATCTTTTACGGTACTTGAGAGAATACTTTTCCTGGTGGATTCGCCCCCTCGTGTCAGTCCGGATCCCCAAAGCAAACCAAATCTTGAGTTTAGATTTGAACGTTCAATTAGAATTCACGTCAATCCGAATAGAATCTCCGGGCCATTTTGGTAACAAGTAGGTTTAGTAACAACTTGAATAATCTAGAAAGAGATAATGAGCTTGAATCTTTCGGTGTTGCTACGTACTTCAACATCTTTAACATGAGAACTGAGTAAATCCGATGCCCATCGGACCTACTTTTAGGTTCAAGGAGCATGATGACCGTCCGATCTAATTAAAGATTTGTGCGCACGAAAATTGAAATAGAAACGCACGAAGTTTAAAGCGTTCTGCACGAATCTTAAAGCAAATCGACGGTGATTAAACCCATCGAACCAAAGTAGATCCGATGCTGTGCTTTAATATTTGTACCAGAACAGATTTAGAAGTCCGAATCCAAATTCAAAATTTGAGTTACTTCAGGGGATGTAATCCAAACTCAGTATCCTTTGCAGTATCACGTGTAGAATGTACAAAATATTTAGAGTTTAGATCTTAACCGTACGATCAAAATTTGGGACAATATAGCTCGAGGTGGAATGTACAAATTCTTTAATATTCATGCAAAAACAAATCGGATGGGCGGATCTAAACTAGGGGTGAAAACGGTATGGATAATATCCGATTCATATTTGATCCGTATTTGAAAAATTAGATGTGGATATCCGATATCAGAATATCCGTGTGGATCCGTATTCGAATAGTAGATATATATCATATATTTTAATATATATTATGAAAAAATATTGTTATTCACTATTAAAATTAAATAAATATTATGAACTTTAGTATTTTTTAATATTATTTTAATAAATATTCGATCCGATACGAATCCATATCGATATCCGACTGATATCCAATCCGCATCAGTATCCGATAAATTAAAAAGGAATATGGATATAATTTTACCACCCGCTCCGTATTCTTTCCATTTTCACCCCTAAATTCTAAACTCAAAAACTTATTATACCTCATGTACTACTCAGGTGATATATATTAGCCTGATAAATTTGGTGCCTACTTAGAATTACATGTCGCATGCTTTGCGATTCATGCCAGGTTAACAGGGACCTGTAAATTTAGGAGTGCAAACGAGTTGCATATTATCCGTTTGTATACGAAAATTAGATACGGATACGGATATGGATATAGTTTTAGATTTTAATTATCCGTATCCAAATAATAGATATATATTATAAAAAAATTATGTTATTCACTATTATAAAAAACGGATATCCGTATCTGTATCCGTATCAGAAAAATAAAATAGATACGGATATGATTTTACCAATATCCGATCTGTCTCCGGTCAGTTTGTGGATGTAGCAACAAATTTCATTTTACAGTAGGGGATCCGAATTCTCCACTGGTCCGGATTCCTAAAGTAACTCAATTTTTGAGTTTTGGATCGGGACCGTCCGATTCAAATCTGTCGTCGGAATATGTGCGTTCCACTTCGGAATAGATTGTCACAGATTCGAATCAGACGGTCCCGATTTAAAACCAAAAAATTGAGTTAGTTCACTGGATCTGAATTCATTCTCCGCTTCGTTGGTTCCTCCTTCCAAAGGACAAGTATCCTCCCAGGTACCTGACTCAAGCAAATTACAGCTGGCCGGTCCAGATTAATTCTATCTGGGCCAAACTCAATCCGGTGCCTATTGGGAATTTGGTACTGTAGTGTAGGGGGTCTGTTTTGAGATTCGTGACATGTTATCTGGGCCGGCCAGCTGTAATTTGCTTGAGTCAGGTACCTGGGAGGATGTGAATTCCCTTCGAAACGAAGCGTACCTTTTCCACATCATTCTACGCAGCGATATTTCACAGGACAGCGATAAATGCACAAAGATATTTAAGATTCGTGCTAGATTTAATCGGATGGCTAGAATTCCTTATTCTAAGCTCCTGACTCTGAACTCGCTTCCAAAAGCTCTAAACCCTCTCCCTCGCAGAATCCTCCCGAGTCCCGACCATCTACCCTTCCATGAAGCTGGTACTCTCTCTCTCTCTCTCTCACACACACAATGACTCTCTCATGTCTCGTTCACACGATCTAACTTTTTCATATGACAGACATGTCTGAGCGAAGGTGGTGGCTTCTACTTTCCGCCATGCCACATCTTACAGTTTTGCGGTTTCTCTCTCCTCATGGAGTGCCCAGTCGATCTCTCTGCTCTGACCCTCTTCTCCCCAATTTCAAGGACTGCTTCTTCTTCACCTCCTTCTTCTGACAACAATGACCTGATCAGAGTTGTCCCATGGTACAAGACAGTTGCGTCTATGCACCTATGGGACCCATCTTCTTTGGACGCTGTGTTTATTTCTTCTCCTTGGGCTTTGCTAGGGCTTCCTTTTCTCACTAGGAAACCTGGCTTCTCTAAATCTACCATGGTTATTTCTTTTCTTTCCCCTTTAGTTTGGTGTTGAATGTTTTCATAACTGCTGGTTATTTATCTATTTGAGTGGAATTGAAGCTTGTATATGGGTTATTAAGGCAATTAAAGTATATCTGAGGGTTGATTGGGTTTTAATTGTGGTTAAGTTGCTAATTTGGTTTCAGGCTTGTTTGAATTTAAAGTACACCCGCTTGGTCCCTTGCTTTATTCTAATATAGGTGGTTGAGAAATTATATTTTCTGATATTTTTGTCTTTCTGTAGATTTATGCTACTGAGCCAACTGTCAGGCTTGGTCGTCTTATGATGGAAGAGCTGGTCTCCATGCACATGGAATATGTGAGGTACTATGGATCGGATAAGAAATCAGGCTTGCCAGACTGGATGAACTGGACAGAGCTTGAGGGGCTTCAAATGGAGTGGAAGAGAATGGTCTTGGGAGAAGAAAAAGAGGAGCTAACTGGTTGGATGCCTCTTTACAGGTTTGCTTAGCTTCAAATTGAAATACATTAGATTTCAGGAACAGTTTGGCAGTTGTCATCGCCCAGCACAAATTTCAGGCTCACCAATTGTACCACAATACTGCAAGCAGTACTGGTGCTAAGGACTCCTTGGTGTCCTTTGTAGATGTGAATTTCTGTTGCCAGTTTATTTGGTTTCAGTATTTGTAATGTTCCAATATTGCTTTATTGAACAAGCTGTTGAATTAAGCAATGTCTGTACTCACAAACTACTTGTAATAATCTTTCCTTCAATTGTATACATATTTTTCCGTTTGCAGTTTATTAACAAATATGGTGTCATAACATATATATTACGTGACAGTGCAGGTGATATAAAAGACTGTATTGACAAAATACAGCCCCTGAGACTGGGTGAAGAAGCATGTTTCAATGGCATTTTGGTGATCAAGGCACTAAGTTCAGGCTTGGAAATTGGGAGTTGCAATTGGTTGATAAAGAGCCCCAAAGGAAGCCTTGTATATTTGTCAAGCTCGGTATTTGGATCAGCTCATGCAATGGAGTTTGACTACCTCTCACTAACGGGACAAGATATCGTCATATTTTCTGATTTCTCATCTCTTAGTAGCATGGATTCGGATGAAGAGAATATTAACAAATGTGCTTTGAGGTACTTTATATTTTCTTTGCCTTTTCTTTTTTATAATAGTTGGGTTGAGAAAGAGTGATTATATTCTTCTTGAGGTTCTTATCGACTTTCTACTTTCCAAAGTGGTGAATCATACCAGGATGTGGTAACTAACTAGGGTTAATTTTCTGTGTGCATGCTGATATTTGGTACAAACTCCAAACAGTAATTAAACGATTTCTATAGAAGAGTTAGTTGCCTTATGTTTACAAATAGTTCCTGGTAAATACAAGCTTGATTAAAATAATAGATGGTATAAAGTTTTCCTTTTCCCATTTTGGTGCCTGGATTTTCAAATTGTAACCACTTTTGTTTTCGAAAACTTTGGTTTCTGCCACCATGATCCATAGAATCTTCATTCAGCCAAAATACAAATACAGAGTAAAAGTGCTTGTTGGCACTGATGGGAAATAAGCCTTCTTTTTTCCTGAAAGATATCAGTAGGAAATTGAATTACTCCATGCCAAAGACTTTTAATTTAATTTTCGTCTGAAATAACGATACCTTGACCAAAATATTCTTAGGGACAAAGTGGGAGAGAAGATTTTGCAAATCATGCCCGCTCTTTGTCACATTTGCAAAAAGTACTCTTATCATTCTCAGATAAAAGCCAACCTTTTTGGGTTTTCTAAAAAAATGAACCTTTTGCAATAAAATGGTATGTTATAATGGTTGACTACATTACCCCATTCTTTGTCATCTTCTCCCCCCTTATTCTTTCCTCATCAGAAAACAAAAACTCAGACCCCCCAGCATTAAAGCCCTCATTATTTGATTTTAGCTTAGTTAATGTTTTGAATAGATTATGGCTTGTTAGTGGGGCAAGAGTTATCAACATTCGATAAAATGCACCTATTTCATTACTTTCTTATGTCAGTTGCAAAGATGAGGGAGATGAGTATTGTCTGCAAATGGTATTAACTAATGTCGGGGTCATCTGCGAAAGATTGAGCAGGAAATTTGTGATATGTTTGCGACCATTTTCTATAATTTACTGTACAAAAGTGTCAAAACCTCCTTGTGTAGCACAACTGAGTTAAAAAAATTTGTGACCTAGCGGAGAGAGTGAAGATCAATCTGTGCAAAAGTTAACCGGTGCCGATGAAATTGAGGATGAGGCTGAGAAGATACATTTCATATTGTCATGCATTGTCGATTCAGTGAAAGAGGGTGGTTCAGTCCTAATTCCTTCAGGCCGATTTGGGGTGATTTTCACCCTTTTGGAGCATATTTGTGAGTTCCTCGGTTCTTTGAATATGAAGGTACATATGGACCAAGTTTAATCACCTACTTGTAACCACTCAGTCTTGATATTTAGTTTCACAACTGAGGCTAGATTGGGTTTATGCCAAGTTCGGCTGCATGGCCCATTAAGATTGATTGGACTAGGTAAGGGTGCAACACTGGCCGCAGTTCTTTTACAGAAATTCTTACTTAGGAGTTGTTGATCTAAATGGATATGTAACCCAAAAATATTTTTGAATTTGTTCATCATCCGTAATGTGCTGCACAAGTTTTCATAGAATTTGAAAAGTAGACATGAACATCTTCATATGCTACTTATGTTTGCATTTTTATTTACTACTTTTCTTTGGGGCTCCACAGTTTTAATTTTCTTGTAAAACTAGGTACCAATATATATCATTTCGGAAACAGCACAAGAAACTTTAGCCTTGACAAATTCATTACCTGAATGGCTTTGTAAGCAGCGTCAAGAAAAGGCAAGTCATTTACTTTAAAATGCATAGCCAAATAAACAAAGTCATAAAGTGCATATGCATAGTGATAGATAATGTTGATAATGATTCCTGTATATATATTTTTTACACCATATTGGCATGAAACATAAACCTGTATGTAGTGGCTACATGGTATTTATTTATCTGGCTAACATCATTGACCACAAAAGGATGAATTCCTAACGTATAGAAGAAATTTTGTGCCTTTTATTATGGTCTGTTTTCATTATATTGACAATCGAAACACATGGAATAGATAGGTTGTTGCACGCTATGTGGTAAGTTGATGTTCATTATACTATATGTTGTACAAGATAATGATTTTATTGAATGTGTTTAATAGCATAACAAATACAGAAACTTTTGTATACCATTGCTGAATATAGATTTGCCATCCACTAAAGAATTCAGAAAATTTTAGAACTAAAAAACTTTTAGTTACTCTTGGCTTGTAGTTCTCAGTCATTTCAGGTGCTTGTTCAGCTAGTAGTCTGACCAACTTTGTAGCTCCTTCAAATTGTACTTCTTTTGTATTTTTCTTATTTATTTCTGTGCTAAGCGAGATTTAGTTGGAAAATTCTGAGTTGCTAATGCAACTTGGGTTAAACTATTAAACTGAGGCTTAATAGCACATGTTGATCAATTTAAACTTAACTGCCTATTTGGCAGTAAATGTTAATTAATACCTTAAGTTGTGTACCTTTCAGCTATTCTCTGGGGAGGCATTGTTTCATCATGTGGAGCTAATTAAGGAGGGCATGGTTACCGTATATCCCTTCTTATACTCCAGTGACTTGTTGTAAGTAATCCGGTATTTGACTTTTATTATTGCTACTTAAATTTTTCTTATTGTATCCCAGTTGTCCTCATACATTGGTTAATATATTCATCTAGGTCTCTAATGGTGGGAAGTCTCTAATATATTCATCAGTTTTCCGTATAGAGTATAGACTCTGATCAGACAATCAAAGAAAACCAATGCAGCAATATATCACTGCGCACTAAATGTTTTGCCTTTTGTAAATGCTGTGTGAAATTTTACATTTCGTTCACCAAAACGAACCCTTCTTGTTATGAATTAAGCACCTGACTTTATCGGCAGGAAACAAATACAACCTCCCAAACTCCCCTACTGCAAAATACACAAAAATTTGTTAATTATGATCCCCTTCATAAGTGCTTCTTGCTTAATACCCCCCCTCCTTTATACAGATTTTCTGACTCCCCTACGACAAGTGAAATTAAATGAATTTTACATAGAAAGAAATGCAAATTGTATGGTTTTCTGTCAATTTTCCACCAGAAAATCAACAATGCTAACTGATTCTAAAGAAAATTAGATTGGTCCTACGTTCGGGTCTAAATTTTTTTTTTTTTGGAGGGAGTGCTCAGTGGGGTTGGAGCAGAAGGGTGGCTAAGGTCTAAAGATTAGCACAGCAGAAATAGTGCAATACAGTTGGCTAAGGATATCATTATCTCCGTTACTCGCTATCTTCTTCTTAAAATTAGCAAATGACCTTAAGGCGTTAACTAATTTGTGATAGGGAAAAATGGAAGGAACCATGCATAGTAATATCGCCGCATTGGAGTCTTCGGCTTGGATCTGCAGTTCAGTTGCTCCGCCGGTGGCATGCTGATCCCAAATCTCTCCTTATTCTAGAAGTATGATAATTTTATCTTTTTGCAATTTTCACCTACTAGCCCTATTTATAATTGCGACCAACCATATCTTCATTATTAATTAAGAGGCGCTGTTTGTTGTCGAGTTTTATGTTCTTCAAATGGCCAATAGATACCACTCTTATTTGCAATAATTGTTATACTACCAAACAGTTAAACTTCAGAAATTTGGGCACTTTACTAAAGTATTACTACATTATTATTATTTTCAGGAAGGGGTGCCTGCTGAGCTGGCACTAATGCCTTTCAAGCCGGTGAAAATGAAGGTGCTTCAGTGTTCCTTCCTTTCTGGTATTCAGTATGTCTATTTCTACTTTCCTCTGCTCCTGCTCTTTTTTCTCTAAAAAAAAAAATCTTTATGCTAGTATAATAAAATTATAGTATTTGTAGAAGCTGCAGCTATGATTAATATGGATCTAGTGCCTGTAAGGGTTTCTTTGATTTGTTTTATCTGTTATGCCATGTGTGATTGTGAATGCTAAATCTGTCCCAAGTACACCGCTATTTCTTTTGTTTTGTCAGTTTTTTTGTCTCCTATGTGTGTGTTTCATCTGATAGGTACAAACATAAAGGCTTATGATTATTTCCTCCCTTTTGTTTTAGTTCTTGTACAGCTTCCATTTTCTTTTATCATGAATAAGAAAACAATATCTTTGTTTTAGGATGAAGAAGGTGAATCCATTGTTTGAAACGCTGCGACCAAAGCTTATCCTGGTACTTGCCTTTTTGTTCCTGTTGTACTTATTTTCTTTCTTAATTAAAAAGGAAAAACATAAATTCCAGTCTTCTTTTGAAGTGAAAAAAAAAATACGAGCTTACCTTCCACAACATTGGAACATCTTATATTGTCTTCCTAAGTGACTGATGGATATTTGGCCATTGTATTCCCTCGGTATAAAATCAGAAGGAAACAAATGCAAAGGGACTTCTTGTAGGGCTTGGTTTTGTTTTTATCTGTGAAACATCTTATATTCTCTACCATGAAGGGTGAAATCGATGCTTCGATGTTTTGGAAGGGAAAAATGAACAAGTTGAATGAAAACAGGATTGATATATGAGTGAGGTTCCAGTACTTTGCAAAGCGTAGATCGGTTCGTGCTATGGATCCCTATTTTTGTTTTCAAAATCCAAACACTTGATCCGAACCGCTCAACATGATCTGCATATGAAACGAAAATGCACTTCAAGACCAAATTTTACATATCTTATATACTATTTTTTACAGAGAGATAGAAAATCTCCTGATTCTGGACCATTCGAAAGTGATTTTCTACCTTTTTAAAAAGGTAGTAAATTTAAGAAAAAAAATGTAAATTTTGGTTTCCAAGTACAGTTTTATATGGAGATCATGTGGAGCAGTTTAGATCGACTGTTTGAACTTTGATAACGAAAGATGTGCGCTTTGCAAAGTATGGTAGCCTCACTCTTGATGTATTGCTATTTAAACTTTTGGGTCTCTCTATTTCCTATTTTGCAGTTACCTGAAAGTTTACGATCTCGGTGCCCAATAAAAGAGAGTGAGTTATACAAGATCTTCTACTATTCCAAGAACGTAACCACACACATCCCAAGCTTGAAAGAGAAACTTGAGGCCTATTTAGCTAATGACCTTGCATCGCAGCTGCAACCTACAATATTTCCAGAGAAGAACATTGCTGCTGCTCGATTGAAGGGAAAGCTTCTCCTTAGAAAAGGTGTATATTTCTTGGATCTACCTGATAAACCATTGAACATGTCAATTAAACCGTCATTGCACTGGGGCAATGTGGACCCTACTTCCTTACTTCAAGTCTTGAATGAGAAAAAAATTGATGGATCAATTTTGCACTATGAAAATTCTGATTTTTGTGTTCGCGTCACAAAGCCAGCAGAGGCTTTGATTGAAGTAAAGAGTAATAAAATCATGATTTCTTGTGAAGATGAAATCTGTTCAGCCTTAATTTGTGAAGCCCTAAAGAGCATTTGTAATAGAATCTAAATTATTGAAAGGTTATATGTTTTCTTTTTGGATTAATTATTGGATTTTAGTGTTAAGCATGTCATATGATCTTCATTTCAAATTTTGTTGGGTGGTTAGATAAAAAAGAAAATCATAAATGATCATTTCGGTGGGCTTAGGTGGACCGAAATTTTTATTAATAGAAAATATAATAAAATAATATCGACATTGAACAACGAATTTGCGGAAATTCGAGATCTAACAAAGATGTTATGAACTATAACGTCCAAGGCACTGTAGCTGGACGTTATGGTTCATAACGTCCTCTTAAAACGATCACTAATGATCTCTAATTAACGAAAACACTGTAGCTGGACGTTATTGTTCATAATGTCCAGCTACAGTGTTTTTTTTTTTTTCAAAAAATCGCTAACTGAAGCATACCAGGAAGCAGCAAGCAAAAAAAAAAAAAACACTGTAGCTGAATGTTATTGTTCATAATGTCCAGCTACAGTGTTTTTTTTTTTTTTTTCAAAAAATCGCTAACTGAAGCATACCAGGAAGCAGGCGGTAAAGAAAAAAATAAAAAAAAATAAACACTGTAGCTGGACGTTGTGAACAATAACGTCCAGCTACAGTATTTTCGTTAATTAGAGATCATTAGTGATCGTTTTAACGGGACGTTATGAACCATAACGTCCAGCTACAGTGCCCTGGACGTTATGGTTCATAACGTCTTTGTTAGATCTCGAATTTTCGCGAATTCGTTGTTCAATGTCAATATTTTTTTATTGTATTTTCTATTAATAAAAATTCTGGCATAGGTGGAAGTTCTAAAAATAATTGTGCACAATTGTGTAAGGCTTCCAAAAGATAAACTGTCCGTTTGTACCATTACCATAACATGAAACAGAGATGAGCAACTATTTAACTCTTACACTAGTGCACATTTCATATTCGCTAAATCAAACATATTATATTGTGCATAAATTTCTGTCAGAATGTATACATATTTAAGGTTATAAAGTCATCAGAACTGACATATACTCTGGTTTATTCTTGAAAATATGGCATTGAATGAATTGCTTTCTATACGACGCTGTGTCAAAAATATTTTTTTTAAGAGAAGCCCGTGGGCCGTGGGCAAAACTATCGATTTCTATTTGCTCCTAATTTTTTCCGTACACGTTGCTTTCCGTCTTCCAAACCCAGAAAGCCAGGGCCAGAAGTGAAAAGTGAAAAATTCCTCATTTCACTTTTCTCCACAATCCGCTCGCTTCCGATTATTTTTCGCCTTACTATCCTCCGATCGATTTGCCTCACTATCCTTTTGAGATCCCTATTCCTCGTGTACTTTTCCGAAGACCAAGTCACACGACCTTTTTTTCGAGTCTGCATCTTCTGCATTAACTCAAAAGAGTTTAATGCGTCTTGGCCGTGTGATCAGGATCAATCCGGTCCATGCCTATGCACAAAATCCTTTAATATTAGTGCAAATCTCAATCGGACGGTCCATATTTATTAATGGACGTTCCTTTAATACAGAGGATACAAATTTTTTTTCTTAGTCCCTCTGGTAAGAGGATATTACATGATTTTACAAACTAATTGTCAGAATTTATCGAGTTTTCAAATCACCTTGAAAACCACAACTTTCATGCCGCACCGGAGAATGAGCCAGACTTCATGGCGAAAAACACAAGGATCTATTATATAATTGTCGTACTATGTATGAAATCAATTATACAGTACATAATATTTTGCTCTAAATTTAAAATCATGTATAAGCATAGAAATTAAAAAGAATGAATGAGGTCATCATTTACTAATACTGAATCTGCCACTGTACCATACAGTTTAATATACCGGGCACAAGTGCTAGATGTCTAGATACGATATTCTTGATGAATAGTGGGGGATTCCAACGGGCATCAAAGTGAAAATCGTCCGATTTAAATCATCTGATGTGCGTCGAATTTCATGCTAGTGAATTTTTAATCTGCACTTATATTAATTATTCCCTAATTCTAAACTGTCTGTACAAAATTTGATGCAAATCAGATAATGTAGATGAGACGTAAGACGATTATTGATTCAATGCCCACCGGAACCCCTACGCTGTGGTTCATTATTAACTCGTATCACAAAATGCAGTCAGTATTTAGTTCCGTATAAATTGTAAGTGCTGAATTTGAACGGTTCAATTTTACGCGTCATTAAACAAAGACCGAAAAGTTTTATAATAAAAGTTCAAGAAAATCGAACGAACACAAATAAAAGAAGAATAATACGTTTGTTATAACTGCTATAAAATCGAACGAAAATATTAATATTATTTCTCATTCCAGCTGTTTGATGCACTGATAAAGTATAAGTATTCCTATTGTACAAATTGCATCAGAACGTGACTGAACGTCTATGCAATGTTTTCAATTAAAGCCTTTTAAAGAAAAATTACAATAATTTTAAAATTTGCAATTTACTGAAATAACAGATGAGGTGGACTTTTGAACCCAACCCCAAATGTGACATTCCTTTTCGGAAACTTCTCTGCTCAAAAACTTGGCTAGAAGATTCCACCCGTCTCTTTTTCCCTTTTTTGTAATTTTTACTCCTCACCTAAAATTAAGACAAACAGGAAAAAAAGAACTACCAAATCAGAACCTGTCAATAGCATATAAAAGCTGCGACTTGATCCCAACAGAAACCCAACAAAAAATATCGACTACATAATCAACATCGGAGAAAGAGAAAAAGGGGGACTTCCTTTTCGCCGCTTGACTCCTGTTAAGATCTGTTTCCGCGTAGCTTGATAGACAAATTTCTAATTTCTTTTCTGAAGGTAGAATTTGCTTCCTTAATTCAGATCCTAGTCCAGGATTACATGTTCTCGTGTAATTTTCCTATTTACTGGGATAATTTGGTCGATTGGCTGCTAGGGTTTAATTTATTTATTCCTATCGTGCTTCTTTTCAGCCGATAACGATTCGAGGAAAAGTTATCTTTTCTTTTTGCGTTTTTCATTTGTTTTTGATAACTTTTAGGTATTGTTCAGAAAGAGTGCTCTCCTTTCAACTGGAAGTCTGTATTAGACGACGAAGGAGAGAGAGAGAGAGAGAGGGGGGGGGGATGGGATTTTTCAGTGTTAATATAGGAGAGTGAAATCATTTAAAACCGTCAATAAATACGCTTGCAGGTAACTTTGAAGTTGTCAGAAATTCTGGTAACCTAATGAATTTATGCATAAATGCCGAACCCACAAGCCATTTATTGGCGTTAAATGAAAATCAATCTCTAGTAGACCAGTGGGGCTTCTTCTCCCATGATATGCTGGTTTTCATGACCTAGGTCATACACTCATATTCGATTTCGAATTGGTGCAAATTCTCTACTTTATTCTCAGTCATACGGTGCCAACTAGATTTTGAGATTGTTTAATAACTTGGTGCATACTGGTATGAGGATTGATCATTACAATATCAAAATCTAAAGCTGTTATTTCTTCTCCTTCTTCTGTTTCTTTTATTCACAGATTGGGCAGCTACTGGTTTTGCACTTCTATTGAAAAAATCAGCGCAGGTACTATTTGGGCCCAACAAATTGAAATTAGCAGAGTGTGGCTCCCTATGTGGAAGAACTTGGTGCTAGAAAAGTCTGTCTATGTTTGAAATTTTGAAACTGCAAACAAATGGCAAAACCTGGAGGAAATTTAGGCCGTAGGTACGTCATCTATCTTCTGTTTGTTTAGCGAGTTCTTTTATGTAAACAGAAACTCTATTCTTGTTTGGGCCAAAATTTGCAATTTGGTTGGTTCTTACCAGTACAGTTTCTCACCTAAAAAGGACTGTACCCTTCAAAAGTTTTCACCAAACTAGCAATTAGGCCTCAACTCTTTTATCTGTTTTCCAGGTCTAATTAACTATGAATTGTAGGAGGCACTTCACCTATTAGCTTCAAATAGATAACAAAATAAGGAAGAGACCTGAATTGAGCTAAATTTTTGTGATTATAATTTAATCAGAGCTTTTTCTAAATCTTCAATAGTGTAAAAATGCCTTAACAAGAACTCTCTCCTGTCTTCATTTCACCTATTTGAGCCATTTTAACATAAATCAAACCAATGAGAATCCAAATTCAACAAAACAGGTACATGAACCACAAATAATTTGCTTTTTTGATTGGAATAACTGTAGTTGTCCTATATTTTCATTTTTTGTTGTTGTGGCAGTGGATTGATGAGACCAAATGAGACAATGAGGCTCATATTTTCTGCAGTAATTGGAGTCATGTTGGGCTACTTATTTGGCATCTCTTTTCCAACTGTTAGCATCACTAAGGTGAGAAGATTTACTTAACTGCTTCTTTTGAACCAGTTTTACCAGTACTGACTGGTGCATTTGACAGTTCTGAGTGGTTGCTAAAATAGCTCTGGGGAAATTAATATTGAAAGGCCAAATAAATAAGAGAAATAAAACCAACAGGTAAAAAAAATGCTCAATCTGGGAGCTCAAATAAACATAAATTACAACATTGGAAAACACAAACAAAAAAGAGCCAGTTCGTCTGATGAGTACATGAGAAGGAAAAGATTAAATCTACTGGGGTGATGATCAGGATGTGTTACCATTTTGGAGTCACATTATTCGTATGTATCAACTATGATTTTGGTCAGTTGCTGGCAGATACTAATTGAGCCTGATCTGGTTAGCAATTTATTTGCATCTTGTTGTGCAATTGTTAATTGAGACTCGTACGTCAAGTTAGAATTAACATAAAGGAGTTGCAAATAGCACCCACCATTTCTAGTATTTGAAACAATACTCAATAGTTTTTGTTCTTCAACAAGCCACTCTCAACTTGTAGGAGCACCAACTCAGTATCAGAAAGGATGAATATTGACTGCCATTCCTTAATTTAATCATCAGAACATATTTGTGACTATTTTGGACCTGTTGTTGGGGCCAGTAAAATCATTTCTCTACTAAATCAGGAATAATCTTCTTCTAATTCCTTCACTTCCTCGTATCGTTCTCGCTTCTTTAAGTTCGTATCTCTAGTCACTTCTTCAATGGGAAGACAAATGTACAAAGCCAATCACTGAAATTTGTAAAATGGTAAAGTTGGAAAGATCCGAGCAGAGACTTTTGCTTATTTATTAAAATTGGGTGATGTTGTGCTACAAGAAACTTCTCTTGCTAAAAAGTAGGTTTTTCCTTGTCCTTAAAATTGGGTGATGTGTGATAAAAGAAAGCCATAAGTAGTTTTCTTCTGCATATAAGGTTAAATTCTGCATGTTTGCTGTACATTTAAAAAAAACCTTTTGAGGAAGTACCTAAACACATTATTGTTGTTACTACTGCTATTGTTATGATACGCTACCTTGTAATATGACATGGCAGCTTCACTTTCCTTCAAGTATTATTTCGTACATAGAGGATAGGAATTCTGGCATCACAACTCAGACATTGCTAAACCATGCATGGAGTTCAGCGAATAATCACAAGCGAAACAATTCATCTGACCCAAATGAAATCCCAAAGGTTCTCTTCTCTTGCTTTTAATCTTTTAATGCATAATGCTTTTACATTTAGGTTTCTTGTTTTGATTGTTATTATAACTGTATTGGTTTTAGCTGGGGTGGCAATGAAACGGATCAGCTCAGGTTGGCATTAATGAGTTCAAAAATATTGTTTGGACCAAATACTGATCTGACCTGACCAGACCTGATCCGTTGGTTTCTATTATTTTTTTTTGTATTTAAATTTTGCTCATTTTATTTTGTGTTTCCCTCCAATTTGGATTTTCACATTTTTTTTATCTTCTTTGTGGTTTGTTGGGTGGGGGTGACCTTTATTTTTTTTATACAGATATATGTTCCTACAAATCCTAGAGGTGCTGAGATGCTACCACCTGGCATTGTAGCCTCAGAATCAGATTTTTATCTACGCAGATTGTGGGGTGAGCCTACTGAGGTTTGTAAAGGAAAAACAGCTTTTCTTATGCAATAGTTTATTTTTGCGATGGCATATGTGAGCATGTCCAAACACAGACCAAAAAGAGAAAGGAAAAGGAAAGAAGAAAAAATTGAAGATGGTAAAGAAAAATGATCGAACATGATGTGCAAGTATATTTGTACTAGGGATATGAAACAAACAAAATGGCCGCAACAGAAATCCTTAGCTAGTTTTATTACCTTACTGACTGAAGCCCCTATTTTTATGCAAATGTTTCATAAACTATACCTGAACAGGACCTCACTATGAGGCAGAAGTACCTTGTGACGTTCACAGTTGGCTATGGACAGAAAGCTAATATTGATGCAGCTGTTAAAAAGGTAAGCTTGTCATTCTACCTGGTGAATTATTTTTCTTGAATTATAAATCTTAATATTGCTTTAGATAATTTTCTATTTCCATGAAAGCTTTTCTGATACCTTTTTGGAGTATTTTCACATGTACCCCTGCAAAATATCAATATCATAGATGACTCTACAAACAGGGGCGGAGCTACCCTCAAGGAATGGGGGTCAATTGACCCCCATCTATTTTCAAATTTTTTGTATTTATGCCTTATTTTGTATATAGTTTTAGAGTAAAATGCTATGGGCAATGTAAAATTGAACCCCATTTGTAGCAGGAAAATTTTATATGCTTGACCCCCATTTACGTTTGGCCCCCATTGTCTCAAAGTCTGGCTCCGCCCCTGTCAACAAAACAATAGATGTAATAAACATAGAATGGTTGTATGGTCTAAAATATAAGTTATCAAGTTGGTCCATGAACTTGTATTCTGTTCAAGTTGACCATGAGAATACTTGAATTTTAGTTGACTATACAAGTTTCTGGACCAATTGGAAAAAAGGTTAATGCCTACACTGCAATTTTCTCCCATTCGAACTGCTTGCAGTAGCAGTGCCTACATCAATATTTATAATTATCATATATTTATTAGCTTATAGTGCTGCTTAAAGTGCAGTGAGGAATCGATTACATTTGTTCCACAGTTGATTATACTTTTTCGTAAATGTTGTAGCATACTTTGATAATTCAATTTTTCATTGTCTAATTTGCCTCAAACCCTGGTGTAGTTTTCTGAGAACTTCACAATTATGTTGTTTCATTATGATGGCCGTGCTAGCGAATGGGATGACTTGGAATGGTCCAAAAGGGCCATACATGTCAGTGTCAGAAAGCAAACTAAATGGTGAGTTAGCATAATTTCAAGTACATGTAGCATACCTGATCGGTAGTGAAAATTTCATTTTTATCTTTAGCTATCATCATTCATGCCCCCTTTTTTCCGGCTGGGTTTATACGGTGCATTAATAAAGTGGGGCTTACTTTATGCATAACGCAGTCAGTGTATTAACTTTTTCTCTTCTATTATGTTTACATTTCAAACCATTTTGTTCTCTTTTTTGAAGGTGGTATGCAAAGAGATTTTTGCATCCTGATATAATTGCTCCATATGATTATGTATTTATCTGGGATGAGGATTTAGGAGTTGAGCATTTTAATGCAGAGGAGTAAGAACCTTTGGTTTACTCCTATTTTACCATTTACAAGATGTTTTATGGCCATGTTTTTTAGTTTGTACTGCTTGATTTCTAGGTACATTAAGCTTGTGAGGAAACACGGGCTTGAGATTTCACAGCCCGGATTGGAGCCCAACAGAGGGTTGACATGGCAGATGACTAAAAGAAGAGGTGATCGTGAGGTCCACAAGTGAGATGTTTAATTTTTATGGGTTTCTCTTGTTTGGATTACAAAATGTTATTTTTAACTTGTTAATTTTCCATTCCAAGGGTTGTAGCAAATTACACCAAAAAGTTTCTAATTGGTGAAACTTTAATAATTGGTGTGATGGAAACAAGATAATATGTTACCTGTGGATTGTTTTGTCACTAATTTTAATAAGACATTTTCTTAGATTCTAAATTGAACTAAAATGCTGATAAAAAAAAATGAACTAAAATGAAGTAAAGAGGATGGGAAATATCCACTCAGTATAAATTGTTCAAGAAGAAGTTTGTTGAGGTTATGATTAAATTTCCAGGGTAATGTGGTGATGTCTTTTGTTAGTGTTAAAAGTGTGGTGCTAATACCAAGTGGGAAAATTAGAAAATTTGGGTGTTCTGCAAGTGCAGTAAACTATCAGGTGAGTTTTGTGGCAAAGCCAAATTTTAATCTTTTATTTCTTCTAATCTGTGTAGGGTAACAGAGGAGAGGCCAGGATGGTGCAGTGATCCACATAAACCACCTTGTGCTGCGTAATGCTGGAATTTATTATTATTTTGAAATGCTTGGGAAAGTTTAAAATAATTGTACTTGTGGGGACTTGAGCTAGTCTGTTGCATTTAAAACATCTGTTGATATAAAAGTTCAACTAGGCTTGTAAGCTGTTGGGGTTCCTAGGTAGCATATGCTCATTTTTTGGGACTTCGATAATCTTACATGTTGTCAGTTTATTAAGTTGAAGCTTATTGCACATAAGTGGTTTAGCATTGACTGCATTATTACAGTTATTCAGTCTCAAACTGAACCAGTCGAAGTGTGTAATACTCAATCTCCAAAACTTAGTACTTCAAGCTTCTATTGTACTCTTAATTTATTCTTCTTCATGTTGGTGGTTGGTTATCAAATGAATTTGCAATGTTTGATTTTTTATTAATTAATCGATTCTGAATATGCAGCTTTGTAGAGATAATGGCAACTGTTTTCTCAAGAGATGCATGGCGTTGTGTCTGGCATTTGATACAGGTCCCAACACATAATTTTATGTTTCACTGAGGAATATATTTTTAAAGTTCTTTGCACATCTAATGTTTAAATCTGTTTCTTTTAATAATCTAAGTATATTTTATTTGTGCAGAATGACCTGGTTCACGGGTGGGGTCTTGACTTTGCTCTTAGGAAGTGTGTTGAGGTACTTTTTTTTTATTAAAATCTGACTACTGAAAGGAATGTTCTCTTTTGCAATAGAAAATTTAGATTCAGTGCAATGTCTTTGCAAGAAATTTGGCCATGTTCTGAGAAGGCTTTGGTGTGTATGTAAGCAAATAAGTAAACTGTGTTTTGCTTGACAGAGAAAGAGAGAAGGGGTTATTAATAGCGTTTGAAGTTGAAATTAAGTAAACACAACTCTTTGCTGATCTGTATATTTGTCACTATCTTTACTTTCGACAAATGTAGCCTGCACATGAGAAGATAGGAGTGGTGGATGCACAATGGATTGTTCATCAAGTGGTTCCTTCTCTCGGGAACCAGGTAATCTAACTTGAGGAGAATATTCTTATAATGTCAGTATTGAAGATTTATAAATTTCCTTACAGTTTCATTGTTCATTCATTTTTCTAGGGCCATGCTGAGAAAGGAAAAGCGGCATGGGAGGGGGTGAGTACTATTGTATTACTTACGTTTTGACATCAAGGGGGGCCCTTAAAAGAGTGAAAAATTCACTATAAAACCCTTAAATTTTGTTCAAAATGGCCCATGAGTTTTTATGTGGTCTTGGAATTTTGGATGTTGTTCCATTGTACCCGTGCCAATTACTTCATCCTAATGCTGACAGTGCAGGAACTTAAATATAATATATTGCAATTACTTGGATCACTGAAATTTAATTTCTTATGATTTCATGTGATTCAAGTTGCAAGCAATTATTTAATTTAGAAAGCAGACCAGAATTTCTAGAGTGCATTGAACTGCGGACCTCATCAAACAAATACAATAGGTTGCATGCATGTATAATTTTGAACTTCGTAATTATTTGTTGTGTTTACATGCAAATGAGAGTAAGCGGTTAAATTTTGACCGCATTGTCAGTACTGCTATAATTCAAATTCAATCAGGTGTTTCTATTTCACTAAGCTAATTTGAATTTGAAAACAGGTGAGAGAGAGGTGCAGAAAGGAATGGAGTATGTTCCAGACAAGACTTGCAGATGCAGAGAAGCAATACTACATTGAGAAAGGCATCACCCCTCCCAATTCTACTGTTTAGATAGTACTTGTAGATTTCATTGCAGCAATATTTATCCTTTGAGAGTTGGCTCTTTGTATGTAGAAATTGCATGCACGTGCTGTACTTTGTTTCCAGTTCATATCTATGTATTTGCGCTCTTTTTCTCTTTTAAATGAGTCTGGAAATTTGTCTATTTCACGGTAAGGTGTTAAGGCTGCAACGAATCCAGCTGGGGCTGGGACCTATAGGTACCATATATGATTAGATTGAAGTCGGGATAAATATTGTCCGTGCAAAAGCACGGGAACATATTATAAAAGAATAAAAAAAAATTGTACAAAATGATATATTTTTATAAAATATTTAGACATAAATAACAATTAATTTGTGAATAACATTATTTTGATTTGTTTAACGTATTTTTATATAAAAAAATTTAAACAAAATAACATATTAAATGAAGAATAACATTCTTTAAATAATATAAAAAAATATAAAGAAATGAAGACATGACCAATCAATTATTAATTAATTGAATTTTTTTTAAATGATATTTAAAAATAAAAAGAAACCATGACCAGTTGGAAAGATGATACAATTTGCATATGAAGAGAATGTGTGGTGAGTACATGTTTAAATAAATTTAGATTTCTACACGTAAAAAATCATAAAAAAGAATGTTTGATAAGAGAGTTGGTATTTAATCTGAAATTTAAATTAAAATTGTTGACAAATGAGAACATCTACGTGCTTAATATAAGAATGGAGATAAGATGCTTGGTAAATGGTAAGGCACAAGATAAAATTATCTTGCGCTTGTGCTTCTAATATTAATTTTTGAGATACGAGCAGCATATTACAGCCCTTCAATGTAATTATTTTAAAACATAAAGATGTTGATTAAAATTCTCAAAGCACTGCTAGTGTGAGCATTTGATTTTAAATTTACAATTTTCTATACGGGGACCAATTTTAATTTTTTAACAATAGACGTGATTTTCAAAGAGCAAAGCTATTTTCATAACTTATTTTGAGAAATTATTTTCATAAATCAAATATCATCATTATCATCAAAGTTTACAGGAGTGCTAAAAAATGTTATTTTCTATACATTTGAGTTTACTCGGTGTCAGTTATAACGAAATAATAAGTATCACCTAACTTCACAGAGCCTGTTTGCATTATTAGCTAGAATGATTTTATCAACTCGTGAAATTATAATGTAAATTAACATAATGACTTAATGAGAGAGACTCGTATGTTGGAATTTATTTAAGTCGTGAGAAAATTGCATCTTCGAATTGATAATAGATTGGTAATTTTGTGCTTAGGCGAATTTTTAAACTGAGATGCAAGTATGCAAGGAAGTAAAATGAATTGAAACTATTGGATAAATATGTTTGTTCTAGTTGTGGAGATACATGTTCTTTTAAATGCGACTTAAATGAACTAAATTTCATCCATGTGCTTAAAGCATCTGTTAGCACAATGAAGACACTCATCAAAATTGAGGCAACAGTTAAAACTATGAGCATGATTTGTTTAACCAATTATGTCCTACAATCATCAACATTTATAACAAAATGCTAAAAATGTCATTTTATTTGAAAAAGAATTAATTAATAGGTGGAATTCTGCCTGGTTTCAGAAACTTGTTTTTAACAGGTTTAATATATTCTTTATAAACCAAAGCGATGCGCATTCCCAAAAGATAAAAATAAAAACAAAACCTGGAAAAATTAAGATTTTTTTTTTAACTGTGAAATATTAGTCAAATTTCTTCAATTTACCGGTACAAATAATTGACTGATCAATAATTAAAATCCATGACATCTAAAAGAATATTTTTGATTGCTTTCCTGATTAGTATAAATGGCATACCAAAATCCAATTTTCAATCCAGCTGTACGACATTTTACTAGTATAACGAGTAGAAAATAGATAAAAAAAAAGGACCAGAATGAAAAAAAGGAAAGGATCAGAGAATTCTCGTCAGATTCACTATCATGTACAGCTCACTTCCCTTGGAGACCATCCTGTTCCTCTCCATTAATTATAGCTCCCCTATTATCCTTCTCTCTCTCTCTCTCTGCCCTCTTTCCATGCAGAAAATGCTGTTATCTGTTTGTTCCTCCAGAAAGATAAGCCAATAGGACAAACAATTAAGCCCCCTCCTTACCCACACACAAACACACACAGAAATGCGTGCTTGCTTATCCATCTCCCTGAGAAATAACTAGTTATAGCATATATTTTGTGAACTTTTGATTCATTGCTGGATTGAGCAGGATGCAAGACATATTTTCTGTTCCTTCTTGTTTCTCTTCTCCGGGTGAGAAGCTGCCCGAGAACCCCGCTAATTCACGTTCCGGTCAGAGCCTGGTGGCTTTGGTTTACCGAGTCAAGATCTCAGGAAGCTGCCGTCTTGTCACCATCACTTGGTGCAAGAATTTACTAGCACACGGTCTCTCGGTTTCTATTCAAGGTTCGAATGCTGAATCTGATAGTGATGATGAAGAGGACAAGAAGTTCTACTGTGCCAACACGGGCACCACCAGCACGGGCAGTACCGTGAAGAACAACCCCACATGTAAGGTGGAGATGCGGCCGTGGTACTTCTGGCGGAGGTACGGGTCGAAACGTTTCCACGTGGATGGTACAGTAATCGATGTATTCTGGGACTTAAAGAACGCCAAATTTTCTTCTTCTGACGACCCGGAGCCACTGTCGGGCTACTACATGGCAGTTGTTTCGACTGATGAGGTTGTGTTGCTTCTTGGTGATCTCAAAAAGGAGGCGTTCAGACGAAGCGGTGCCAGGCCGTCACTTCTCGACCCGGTATTGGTCTCAAAGAAGGAGCATGTGTTTGGTAAGAAGAGATTTAGCACAAGAGCAAAGTTCCATGAGAAGGAAAAGATGCACGAGATCATGGTCGAGTGCAATTCATGTGGCAGGAACGATATAGACATGGCAATAAAGGTCGATGGCAGTGTAAGTGTTCTTGTGAGGCATCTCCAATGGAAATTCAGAGGCAACGAGACTATTTTTGTTAACAATTTGAGGGTGCAAGTTTACTGGGATGTGCACGATTGGCTGTTTAGCCCTGGCCCGAGGCACGCTCTGTTTATCTTCAAACCGGAGCCGATACTGATTGAATGTTCATCAAGCAGTGGTGAACAAGCAGATCACACATACACATTTGGAGATGATGATAAAAATTGTGACTTTTGCTTGTTTCTCTATGCATGGAGAGTTGAGTAAAATAATAAACAAGTTCAGCTTAGTGATAATAAATCAAGTTCAAATTTAAGTTCTTAATTGTACATGTATATATACATATATATTTTTTCAGGTGTGCCAATTGGGTGTTATTGAATTTTTATCTGCCTTGCGACACAAAGTTCTTAATAGTTAATTCTCTTTTATCACAATGTTGAAACTATATATAGTTGTGTTGGGAATTGCATGCAAGTTTAGTTGCAGGCAACCAGACAAACCCATTTTTTTTTTGCATGGAAGGATGGTGAGTATGCTTGGGCATTGCAAGAGGATGCGGTGGCATGCACATGCAAGAGCGAAGGTGGGGTTAGCAAAATCACTCATCGATGCTAGAGAGTAGAGATGGGACTGGATGGTTGGTCCCCAGATCAAGAGACATCTGTTGTGAGAGACAGGAGGGATTTGCTTTGTTTGCTCAATTATTAATTCACTAACTGGCACTGACACCTACACTTATTCTCTCCTAATTGGCTAATTCATATCCATGAGCACTTGCAAGTTGCAACTAATTAAGTTGTTTGGTAGCGTTTTGGTTTCTCTGTGGCACTTAGTTAACGGTAAAGCGCGTTGCCACGGGATATATTGTGACATTTCTTAATGATCTTTGTTTACTAGAAAAAATGCAAGAGGAACTAAAAATTTACTGCATTTCGGGAGATGCCCAATATTTTTTATACAAGTAAAAACTTTCACACAAATATGTTAATGTACATTATGTACACATGCAAGTTTATTCTGTTCTTCTCGGAAACATGCGCAAATAAAAACGCCAAGCCAAGACTGGTTGATTTAGAGAGGAATATTTGTCTGTATTCTGAAGGCTTTTATGGTAATTTTGAAGAGCCTTTTTTTTATAGGTGAGAGCCTTTTGTTTGAATACTAGAAAAAGGGAGACAAAAATATGGCCTTCTAGGCCGCTGAGGCCGGACTAAACTGGGCCTTCTCATGAACTTTTTCTAGCCTTGTGAACTTGAAGAGCAGTTTTAGTGTAACAGTAAAACACAATACAAAAACGAAGGTCATGCAGTTAAGATATTGACAGAGCTAGTTTGGTTTAATGCAGCGCACAATCAATAGAGAAAATGAAAAAAATATATGACTGGTGAGCTGCAGGAAGCCAAATAGCTCTGTCAATATCTTTATCCAGTATGAGTCTAGAGAACTGTACAACCAGTTGGTAACTCAGTTTTGTTGACCGATATACAAACGACATGCCAATGAGTTCGAAACTTGACACTCTTTCAGAAGAAAAAAAATTAGATACCGAGTGTTTCAAAGTCGACCTGTTCCTGGATCCTTGTCTTGCTTGATATGTCAATGCCATGCTCAAAATAGCAAGCATTAAAATTAAACTTCTATTGATATGCATTAAAATTATACTATTGAAAGAAAAAGAAACTGCTTTTGGTAACACATAACCAAAGAATATGTCCATACAAATTGTAATTTCAATTTTAAGACATTGAAGTTCTAGATTTCTAGCCATATAATATGTTCAAAAGAAAAAATTAAACAACAAAATAACAAAGACGGATTAGCACTGCTTCTTCAAGAGCACGCCATTAGGCGGGGGCCCGACAAGGATCTCGCAGGACGGGTGAAGCCATTTGGTGAAACGCAACCACCTGCCAAAGAGCCACCGTGTCCTGAATCTGCCGCTCAAATGCAATGTCACCCCTCCTCCCCCCGGTTGCGTTCCATTGCCCCATTCTTGCGCCACCTGGAGCGGCAATTGCAGGGCACTCGTGATCATTTTAAGGTTTCTCAGAGCCTCCATTTGCCTTGGTTCATAGAATGCGTCTATTACCTGAGTCCCAATCATGATGCCCTGTATCCAATTAATTAATTTGTCAAAACTTAAAACCTCATGTGAGTAGCATCCGATCTTGCCCGATTAATTAATTTAACATCTGAAGCTGAAAACTAATTATCTCATTAGTTAGCCAGATTTTTAAATTGAGTAGTGTTGTACCTGAAAATACATATCCAGCTGCAAAGACGAGAAGTAGATGTTGACCTTCGTATTAGGATTAATTACATTTGCCAGTAGAGTGATGTCAGCATTGAGCAAGTTGCCGGTATCGATGTACCCGGCATTCAGTGAGGCGGCGGCAATGTCGAATTGAGGGCTTCTAGGCCGGTACACAAGGTACACAATCAGCACGGTGAGCCCGAGTAGTATCACCGCCACCCATAAGACGGTGCAAACTGCCGCCATACAATATGCCAGTACGCTCTTACGCTTTCTCTGCCTGTGTTGGAATGGTATGAGGGGTTTGGTGTAAGGACCCTGTTGCCCATTTTGATTTTGATCATGGCTATGGTTGTGGTTCTGATGTGGTAAATTCTGGTTTTGTTGGTCAAAACGAGAGTCTAAAAAATAAATTCCTGGCCGTTGATGCGAATTATTTGACATGATTTTGTATCTTCCTTTATTTTTCTTAGTTTTGCACAGAATTTTTTGAGGAAGAGGCAGCGATAATGCTGAATTGTTGTATAGAGAGAAAGTATCAGAGGAGAGAGCAAGGGAAGTTCGGAGGGAAGGGGGAAGGAATAATTCGGCCAGATTGTATGTGGCATATGTCTTTTGTAATTTGCGGACTGGATCAATATGCCTGAAATTCGGGGACCACTATAGTGGTGATCCTCACTTACTAACCCGCAATACAAATGATTAAACTATGATTTACTGGGAATTCTAGATCTATAATTTGAGTGCACAATCAACCAAGGAATACTCGCCTAGTCTCCCGCGACGGGGGTCTATACTTTTTCGCTATTAGATTAATTCTTTTGAAAAAAAAAATACGAATGTTACAGTTATTTTCAGAATCTGACAACTTACAAGTAATTGATAATAGATAAGTTTTATTTTAGTTCAGATTAGTGTTCATTGTGATTAATTACAACGAGCATTTATTTTGCTTCAAACGAGTGCTGATTTTGGTTCATACAAATGTGCTTTTTAAGGTGTTTCTATGTTTAAATTTTCAAGACAACCGGTGTTCATTTTGATTTAAATGAATGTTTATTTTTATTCATCAAAATTTACATTTTAAAGTATTTAAATAATAAGTCTGTGTTGTAAAATTAAAAAGAAGTTGCAACAAAAGTAAAATAATAACAAGAAAAATAGAGAGAGCAATAATATAATTTTATTCTCTACTTTTGTGTGTCACATCTTTGATTACAAAGTCTCTATTTATAGACTAGAAAGAGACGTTATAATAATACCGGAGAAAATGAATGCTCATAATGGTGGGGTAGTGAGAAAATGAATTAAGAATTTATATTGGAGATTATAGAATGAACATCCACATAAATCATATTTAATCTAATTTAAAACAACCTGAAATTTCAAGATAGTTATTAATAATTGCTCAAGGATATTTTACCTGCTCTTGGAATAAGAACATTTATTTTTAGAGGGAATTTTATGTATTCCCTCCAAAACTTTAATATTACGTATTTCTCCCTAAAAAATTTGTAATATTATATATCTCCCTCAAAATTGTAAAAATTCACAAATTTATCCATTATTAGTTTTACAATATATTAATATTTCTAAAAGTAATTAAATATAATATTTAAGACTCCACAGACCATTATGTTTTTAACTTTTCATAGTATCTTTTATGAGTGAGTCTATGGTACTACGCGTATTACCATTTTGAGCGTAATTCAAAATCTGAGCTCTTAGATTTTCGTCAAGAGTCGTGCTGGGAGATTCGCTGGATCAAGTAATTAACGGAGAGACTCTGTTAATTTTTCTAATTCCGTCTCTTATTTCTCCGCTCAATCCCTCCCTATGTCTCTCCAACGATAGACCCTAACCAGGCGCCTCCGCCTCGCGCTGGAAAAGAAGTCGCTCTCTCGCGCTCGCGCCGAACTACCTCGCACCGACTCTCAATTTCGTCAAAAGTCGCGCTGTGAGTTAAGCCCCCGTACCTTTCTCCCTCGTAGTGGAATCTCGTCGTCGCTCTCTCTCGCGCGTGTGCTCGTCGACGCTCCCTCACCGAAGGAGGTCTCTCTCTTCAGCTCCTTCTTTCCCGCTCCCAATCAACAGGTTATTTACTCACTTCAGCTCCTTTTATATTCATACATTGCTAACCAACGCACACCCCTGAGATTCAAATAATTGCTGATCTAATTAGTAAGGCGATGTCCAGCTACTTGTGCTCTGGCACTGAGATTGATAATCGGTTTGGTATCACTGATTTGTGTAAGAAAATTGACAATTCATTTTAACTTGTGTAGTTTGATTCACTGCTGAGATGTCACTTGGAGATGCTTCAAGTAGTGTAGGCTCATTCAACGAAGCTCATTCCTTGGACTCGCCTACAATAGATAGCCATGGCATCATAAAACTTCGGGTAATGATTTTTATATATTGAACTTAATTTGTTCCCTTCAAATATGTTGATCAAGAGACTTATTTTTTATACTAAACAGATGGATGGCGATGATCCTTATATTAGATTTGAGGAATTTCTAGCTCTCGAGTATCCCATAAATTCGGAAGGAGACGATTTATTAGCAATAGAAGAAGAAGAAGAAGATTTATTAGCAATAGAAGAAGAAGAAGAAGATTTAGGAGTTGGAGAAGGACAAGGGGAGGAAGGGGAAGATTATGAGGAACAAAAAAATGAGCAGAGTGGAACAAAATCAGAAGAAGATGAGGCTGCTATATCCGATACTGTGCAACCTTATGTTGGCAGGGAATTTATGTCCGCTGATGAGGCCTACAAGTTCTACAATGCCTATGCTGGCCATGTTGGATTTAGTATTCGAAAAAATACACGGACTAAATCAAGAAATGGTTTGTCATCTGTTAGACTTGTTTGCTCGAAAGAAGGATTTTCTCCACGTCAGATAGCTGAACAGAAGCGAGGGAGTGAGAGTTCAAAAAGTGTGAAGACACCTGAGAGGGAGTACGGGACTACTAGAACTGGTTGTAAGGCATGTTTCAGGGTAAAGTTAGTAAAAGGAGGAGTTTGGCGTGTGACCGTTTTTATGGATGATCACAACCATGATCTGATTCGATCTCCATCTAAAATTCGAAATCTCCGATCACAGAAATGCATCATTGCAGAAGATAAGGAAATAATCAAGGACATGAGTGCTCAAAACATTGGTACATCACAAATATTAGAGTATATAGGTAAGAAGCGAGGGGGGAAGAGAAAGTTGACTTTTAAGAGAAAGGATGTGAGTAATCAAATCGCAACCCATAATAGGAAGCTCAAAGGGATTGATGTTGAAACCACATTGACTTACTTTCGAAAAAAACAAGAAGAAGATGCTGAGTTTTTCTATGCCATAGATGCAGATGAGAATGGTGCTGTTCAACATATATTTTGGGTTGATAGTAGGGCAAGAAGGGCATATTTAGAGTTTGGAGACGTTGTCACGTTTGACACCACCTTCAACACCAATAGATATAGCATGCCATTGGCACCATTTATTGGGGTAAACCATCATCGACACTCTACTTTTTTTGGCATGGCACTTCTTAGATCAGAGAAAGAAAGAAATTTTACATGGTTGTTCGAAACATGGATCACGGCAATGTACGGGAAGCATCCAAAAGCTATCATTACTGATCAGGATCCTGCAATGAGGGTGGCTATTAGGAAAGTTTTTCCAAATACCATACATAGGTGTTGTCAATGGCATGTGATGAGAAAAGCAAAGGAGAAGTTTATGTCTTTGTACAATTCAAAAATTGGTTTCAAAGACCAATTAGGGTATGTGATTAACAATAGCTTGACAATATTGGATTTCGAGAAAGCTTGGGCAACCATGTTAGACAAGTTTGAGGTTAATGACAACAACCAATGCTAATGCGAAGGGATCTGTTGTTGAGAGAAGCATGGATATAGGGGAATCTGAGGCTCTACGAGCATTTAGGAAGGCCACTCTACGTCAAGAGCTCAAGGAACTTGAAGACTTAGCTTCACAATCAGGCGCTGCCTTTAGGGTGGTAAGGTCTAGGATTAGTGAGATAAAGAATGAGGTAAGACCTATGGTAGCCGAGATTATAGATCAGCTGCTAGTACCAATCCAAGTAGTAGAAAAAGGGGAAGTAGAAATGAAGGATGTAGATAAAGAAGACAGAGATGAGGATGGTGTGATGTATCTTGATCCTCCCATGTCACAATGCAAGAGGAGAAAGAAAAGACCAGGACGTTTTAAACCTATTGTTGAGACCATCACTAGACAAGGAATAAATTGCGGTTATTGCCACGCAAAGGTGGCTCATAATATTAGAACATGTCCAAAGGTATGTGCTGTTGCACTTTACTATTTTTTTAAAACAAAAAATTGAACAGTAATAGTAGACCTATATTTTGCTAATGCTTGTTGTATTGTTGAACATGTCCTAAGATATTTAATTTTGTATTGTAATATTTTTTAAGCAGAAAATTGAACATTCAATGTCATTATTGTAACAGCTTGATTTTAATTGTAGCGCAAAGAAGATCTTGCTAATGGAAAGAAAATGCGAGAGGAAGAAGAGAGGTATCAATGAGAAAGATAGCATGGTCAATTAAAATAGATTGTGTGGTTTTGTTTACAATGTATTTTGTGCAATTTAAATTGCTTTTTGTCTCTTTGATTTTGGGCATTTGATGAATATAAATATATATATATACACACATACAGTGGTTTTAGATGGTTAATTGTTGTCATAGAATATAGTTGACTCTACTCAAGTAATATTTCTGGTATTTTGATGCGACTAATCTCTTAGATTATCTATATCCATGGTAAAATTATGCGAACTCATGGATTGACATGGGTTTGTTCTAGGTATTTTATCGATTTTTTTTTAACTACACAAATTATGAAATTAACCTGAATGAATTGAATGCCAAGTGCAAAGGCACACAAAGAAGTGGCTCTAGTCTTAGTTTAAAGTCATGAAATAGAAATGATAAAACATGAGACACATATACATAAAGAATATGGACGATGCCAATTTGGAGTCATTCAAATTATGCAAATGATAAATTCTCCATTCAATTTTTATTTGTGCGCAATTAGTACACTAGTGGTACAAAAGCAAACATAAGACATGCTTGCAAGAATTAGTACACGAATATCAGTTTAATGTAGCAAATTTTCAAATAAAAACAAACACTTCATGCAGCGCTATTAACTAATAACATCTATTTCCAAAATTCACATTTAACATAATGTAAAAATACAAACCATACATTAAGATCAACATGCTGATACACCACAGAACATTATAACCATGCTGATGCCAACTTCTAGCTACCATCATTCAAACCAACAAAAACCTTTAATACCCCCAAAAATATTTCAATACAAATTGCCCAACTGATTCAAGATTTTATTCTCTCAATCGTGATATATCTCTCCAACGCCCAAGCACAATGAATTACCATTCTCTAATTTCGTAGACACGTGAGTTTTCGTATCCGAATTTGAACTCAAATTCATGTCCCACTGGGAATCAGATTCGGAGCTGTGAATGCTTAGCCTGGTTGGCTTGTCAGATCCAGTGGCTCGTAAGCAGTAGTAAGTGCCTTTCACGGTCAGAAATTTTTGCGGGGTGTATTCCCATGCATCAGATTCGTTACATGGGCCAAGTGTTAGTGGTGCATTTAGGGTTGTACGCAGCACACACTTGCCGGTTGATGGATGGAAGATTACATTGGATGGCCGCCTTGCGGTGAGAACTGTACCTGTAGTTGTAACAAAGAATTGTTTAGGAATGTTCATCTCAATATGTTGCTTCCAGAATTGCTAAGGAATCAAGTTGTGGCTGCTGAGTCATACTCAGATTGAATCCAATAATTGCTTACAAAGAGTTGTTTGATTTAGTATCGATTTGGGTACACTGATTAAATTACCAGCAAGTATGTACCAGTACTATTTGTGGGAAGTTGAGTAAATTACCAAACCGATTATCAATCTCAGTGCCAGAGCACAAGTAGCTGGACATCGCCTTACTAATTAGATCAGCAATTATTTGAATCTCAGGGGTGTGCGTTGGTTAGCAATGTATGAATATAAAAGGAGCTGAAGTGAGTAAATAACCTGTTGATTGGGAGCGGGAAAGAAGGAGCTGAAGAGAGAGACCTCCTTCGGTGAGGGAGCGTCGACGAGCACACGTGCGAGAGAGAGCGACGACGAGATTCCACTACGAGGGAGAAAGGTACGGGGGCTTAACTCACAGCACGACTTTTGACGAAATTGAGAGTCGGTGCGAGGTAGTTCGGCGCGAGCGCGAGAGAGCGACTTCTTTTCCAGCGCGAGGCGGAGGCGCCTGGTTAGGGTTTATCGTTGGAGAGACATAGGGAGGGATTGAGCGGAGAAATAAGAGACGGAATTAGAAAAATTAACAGAGTCTCTCCGTTAATTACTTGATCCAGCGAATCTCCCAGCACGACTCTTGACGAAAATCTAAGAGCTCAGATTTTGAATTACGCTCAAAATGGTAATACGCGTAGTACCATAGACTCACTCATCTTTTATTATGTAAATATGTAAGAGTGAGGCTATGGTGCTATGTATAGCACGGATGGCTAGTGTACTACGGCTCAATATGGTACTTTTTAAAATCCTAACGGTCGATCCGAACGGTTCAATGTGATAACCATATGAATATGTACTTGCAAACTAAATTTTATATTTTTTCGAATTTTTTTATTATTTTTTTAGATAGATAGAATTTTGATGGTCCAGAATTTTCAGAAAACACTGATTTTTCTACCTATCTAAAAAAATAGTAAAAAAATTCAAAAAAATATAAAATTTAGTTTGCAAGTACATATTCATATGAATATCACATTGAACGGTTCGGATCGACCGTTAGGATTTTAAAAAGTACCATATTGAGCCGTAGTATACTAGCCATCCGTGCTATGCATAGCACCATAGCCTCACTCAATATGTAATATATCAAGAACATATATAAATGTGTTTTCACTATTATGCCACTAAAATTATTAATGCGAATGCTGCATAATCTCTGCAAGTCGAACAATTTTAAATTATTTGTAAAAACTTTGAAAGTCAAATTTTCATTTGGAATAACAGTCATTTAGGTTATAATTAAATGAAAATTTACTCAGTAAAATAATAATAAAATTTGATTTCTCAGAGAATACACATACATGGCTCATAATTTTAATCCAAATATCAAAGGTGAACTTAAAATATCCAATTATATGATATTTACATTATTTTAGCGTGCTTAATTAGGTAAGCGGTTTTCTTTTCTTTTGGCAGTAAAAAGTTTAAAATTTTTATCCGTCTATTTTTCTTTTACTTTTCTTTTATACAAACACCATTAAGAGCTTTCAAACAATTACAACATTGATCTATAAAAAACTAATTAATCCAAACAATTTTAGTTCGGAAGGCTTCTTTGCAACATACATACACTATTTTGAATAAAAAAATCATAATGTTTCAATTCTTCTCTATTGCTTATCAACAAAAAAAACATACAATGACCACTAAATACCCGATATTTTTATTAAAACCCCCAAAAAAAAACAAATTATCAAATCTGCTCCCACTCCAAAGTTATAATTATTTCTACCCTAACCGCCCGTGGGCTGGGCGGTCCACTTTTTCCACCTGACCGCCCAGCAGCCGGGCGGTCCACTGTGCATAGCTGACTGCCCAGCCACTGGGCGGTCCAATTTCCATAGCTGACCGCCCAGCAACTGGGCGGTCCGCTAGTGTTTTTTTTTTTTTTTTTTTTTAAAGATTAGATTAGAGACAATATGAATATAAAGATGCTGAATTCTTAACGCTAAAAGTTCGAATTTTTTTTGTATATATTAGTTAGATTACTTCTGTGAAGCATATTTATACTAAAATACGCTAAATTACTTGGAATTATGTTAAATTACGTTGAGTTACACTATATTAAGTTAAATTACACTAAATCACATTACATTACGCTAAAATACGGTAAATTACATATGAATAGGGACGATATCTTCACTGAAAAGGCGAAAAACGACGACGAAATGAAAATCTTAAGTAATTTACTCAATATGTAATTACTTAAGTGAGTTATACTAAATTACTCAATACGCTAAATTACTTAAGTGAGTTATTCTCAAGCTTTCCGAAAAGTGCTCATTTGCTGAAATCGGACACTAAAATACGCTAAAATATGCTAAAATACGCTAAAATACGCTAAATTACGCAATACGCTAAAATACGCTAAATTACTCAATACGCTAAAATACGCTAAATTACTCAATACGCTAAATTACTCAATACGCTAAACTACTCAATACGCTAAAATACGCTAAATTACTCAATACGCTAAACTACTAAATACGCTACTCAATACGCTAAATTACTGAATACGCTAAAATACGCTAAATTACTCAATACGCTAAATTACTCAATATGCTAAAATACGCTAAATTACTCAATACGCTAAATTACTCAATACGCTAAAATACGCTAAATTACTCAATACGCTAAACTACTCAATACGCTAAAATACGCTAAATTACTCAATACGCTAAACTACTAAATACGCTACTCAATACGCTAAATTACTGAATACGCTAAAATACGCTAAATTACTCAATACGCTAAATTACTCAATATGCTAAAATACGCTAAATTACTCAATACGCTAAATTACTCAATACGCTAAAATACGCTAAATTACTCAATACGCTAAATTACGCAATACGCTAAAATACGCTAAATTACTCAATACGCTAAATTACGCAATACGCTAAAATACGCTAAATTACTCAATACGCTAAAATACGCTAAATTACTTGGAATTATGTTAAATTACGTTGAATTACACTAAATTACGCTAAATAACAATAACTTCGCTAATTATGCTGAAATATGGTAAATTACGCTAAAATACGCAAAATTACGCTAAAGTAGACCGATTATGTGCCATCTTTCATGAATCATGAGGCTTTTCCCTTTGTTTTTTGGTGATTCTGAATTTTGGAATCCGGCATAGCTGGCACGGACGCATGCGCATTTTCTCAAGCTTTCCGAAAAGTGCTCATTTGCTGAAATCGGACACTCGAGCGCCGTTTTATGACCGTTTGAAGTTTCGTCGTCATTTTTCGCCTTTTCAGTGAAGATATCGTCCCTATTCATATGTAATTTACCGTATTTTAGCGTAATGTAATGTGATTTAGTGTAATTTAACTTAATATAGTGTAAATCAACGTAATTTAACATAATTCCAAGTAATTTAGCGTATTTTAGTATAAATATGCTTCACAGAAGTAATCTAACTAATATTTACAAAAAAAATTCGAACTTTTAGCGTTAAGAATTCAGCATCTTTATATTCATATTGTCTCTAATCTAATCTTTAAAAAAAAAAAAAAACACTAGCGGACCGCCCAGTTGCTGGGCGGTCAGCTATGGAAATTGGACCGCCCAGTGGCTGGGCGGTCAGCTATGCACAGTGGACCGCCCGGCTGCTGGGCGGTCAGGTGGAGAAAGTGGACCGCCCAGCCCACGGGCGGTTAGGGTAGAAATAATTATAACTTTGGAGTGGGAGCAGATTTGATAATTTGTTTTTTTTTGGGGGTTTTAATAAAAATATCGGACTAAATACAAAAGGCGGAAAAACGTTTGATAGAGTTAAATATTATTGACTTCTCTTGTTTTTGCAATTTAAATTAAGAAAGAGTACAATTGTGAAATAATGAAAGAAATATATGAAATTAAGGGCATGAGCAGTTGTCCAACAAATAAAACTTTGGAATAAAAAAGATTTAAGAAGATTAAGAGAATGATGGAATCATCTACACATATGGCAAAACAGTGTGTACATCGACATCTAGATGAGAAAGACGGAGAACTAAATCCGTGCAAGCCATTGTTAAGGAGAATGAGTTATCTTATTTTTAGAAGAATTAGTCATTGTCAATCGTTATTGCATTATTATGTGTTAGCTATTTTGTTTTGTAGCCAAGTTAAACTATATCAATCTGTGCTAATTAAATTATAATTTTTTGGCATGATTATTAAAAATTGCTTTTAGAAAATTTAGATACTTTTATTATTCGAATTGTGAAGGTATAATTTATTATGAACTATTTTTATTGATATTATTGGTTTAACTAGTAAATCATGCCTATAAGAAGATAATGATGCACAATAAATTGTAATTGTTTACGATAAATGATATTTTGTCCCTTTTTTTTAACAAATTTTACACCAATTTAAACTCTAACATAATGCTATAAATATTTCGATGTGATTGATTTCCTCTAATATTTAATTATAATAGATAAATAATTTTTATTGTATCAAATTAATTTTATTAAATAGTATATCAAATAGTTAAAGCTATTTATATATTTATGAAAAATATATAGCAAATCAAATTAAAAATGATGACAAGGAGTCATGAAGCATGCTAAAAAATGAGACACCACAAACAAAAAGTTAAAAACATGGAAACATATCACACAACTACGATGAATATTGGCACACAAAAAGTGAAATTTATATGATCATATCACACAATTACGATGAAGTATTGACATACAAAATGTTTAACACATGTGATCCCGCAATTACAATGATACAAAAAGTTAAATACATGTGATCACGCAATTGGGATGAAATGTTGACAAGTATGTGACAGTTTTATTTTGTTTAACAAAAATAATTATGTGATTCTAGAAGTGGCAAAGACAATACTCTCCGTGTGATAAAGAATACTCTTTGAGGTTGTAGATTTAGGCCTTCCTCAATTTGCGCCTTACTCGTTGATGAAGCAAGATGTTTTATACAATCATTTTATTGGGCTATATATAGAGACACATATATGTATGATGTACATCAATAATTTTCAACGATCATTATAAAACAATTTTGTTTAGTTAGCTAACGAGTTAAGATACAAGACAAAAAAAAAATAGATTATTGGGTAAGAATACGTGTAAAAGTTATTTTGTATATATTATTCTATAAGATAATATGGATAAATATAAAATTAGATATGCTAATTTTTCATTTGAACATATAACTATAATATCCATGTAACTTAAATTATTATGTTGAGATTGATTTATAATCTTTTATTAGCTTAATAAATAGTAACTTATAATAAGATTGGTTTATATAACATTTTATATAGTTTTATTTAGTTAATAATTCATATTTTTTAAATGATGTGATTTATAATTTGTTTGTTATATAATAAGATATATGTACAGTTAAATATTTATTATTTGTTTATTACCTGTTAATCTTACCATATGAGAATAAGTTACTGATAAAAGTAAGATATAAGCCTAATTTTATAAACAGTAAGGATACGTAAAAATCTTCATCTGAACCGTACTGTACACATTAACACTCCTAACTTTATCTGTCAGGCCCCATGAACTGACACCTGTGGTGTGACCTGGCAGAGAAGGCAACATAGATCATTAGCTCTCATTTTCATGGTCAGTCGGAGGTTGTGCATACCAGGAAGCGGAATTTTTTTATCAATAGAAATTATTAAATACAGATGTACGAAAATAGAAATTGTTAACACTCTTTGTGTTTCCGTATATCTGTATTTAATAATTTCTATAGATAAAAAATTTCTCCAGGAAGCCGTCATGGCAGATCACAAGGCTACAACTTAGACTTGTGGAAGTACAAGAGCGAGATAAGATTTTTTTTTTTTTAAAAAAAAGGGTTAGGAGCCCATTTCATTACCATGAAGCATTTAACTTACAAACTACCCGTTTTTACCTACTTCAGCCTATATTGTTTGTTTTCCTTACTTATTGCACCACAAAATACCACTACATCTTCAAGTACAGCTAGCCATAATTCATCAACATACATTCTAAAAGCATCTCCAAAATATCGGAACATCAAAAGATAGATACCACACTCAATGCGGGTTTATGTTATATCAAGTAGCTAATGCTCTAATTAGCACTACACTTGAAACGAGGGACCACCTACTGCACCACTACAACTTCGCGGTTTGGCTATGGAGGGGGCTGCTGGCACATGTTAATATTGGGCTGCCGGCATCAAACTTAATCACATCGGAGACAATCTGGTGGGAGCATCGAGCAGCCAATAACCCGACTATCAAGGCACGTTGGGACACGACATGGGCGGCCAGTAAATGGGCTATTTGGCACAAGAGAAATAGGAGGATCTTCTCTACTACCGCAAAACCGTACAGACTACAGACTATATGATGCAGCTTGGGATATACACCAGTGGAATACATACTGTTAAGAGTGCTACCAACAACCACAAACCAGAGAATGGGGCTGGAGCAGGCACGCTGGTACAGTGCGCTAATTGCAGTTCTTTGTAAGCTGTGATTTGAATATATTGTTTAAACCTTTTTTATTATTTAATACAAATGTCAGTATGGCTACTTGCCAACTGACCTTCAAAAAAAAAAAAAATGTACAGCCCTTCTGGCGTCTAAGAATTTTAGATAGGTTGCTTGCGGCACATGCATTCAGGAATTATATTAGTTTCTCCTGGATTGGAAGTTTACAAAATGGTCTAATATTAACAATTGTGTGATGCATTTTTACTCTAGATTCGACGCCACAAATTTGGATGCGCTAGTGCACTCTAATTTACAAAATGATACACTGTACAAAATTCACATTGTATTAAAAATCTATTTTACATTTTTACTGTAACAATAATTGCACAATTCAAAACCAAAAAAAAACAGAACGAGATTTACACTCAAAATATTTCATCAAATGAGCATCATGCACACTTCTGATTATATCGCACATCAACGCCATTGCCAGGCTTCATAATATTAGTACCATTTAGGACCGTAAATGAGCCGAGTTTGAGCGAGTTACCCCAACTCGAACTCAGCTCATTAAATAAATGAGCGAGTCAACTCAAGTTAAATAGTAATAACGAGTTGTACAACCAACTCGAACTCAGCTCGTTATCAACTCAAGTTAGCTCACAACTCGTTTACAACTTGTTTAACCAGTTAATTATATGCTATTAGTAAAAGAATTTATCATTATCCAGCAATACATCAATAGTACATAAGCACCAACAATTTTTTATACAACAATAATTTTTTAACAAAAACAATTTCTGAGATTTATTGTGACCAATTTTATGTAACTCGAGTTATAAATGAACGAGTTGAGATAAGCTCAAACTCAGCTCATTTATTAAACGAGTCAGCCAACTCGAGTTGAAACTGACTCAAATTACAAATGAGCGAGTTACGAGTTTGAGCAATTTTGCCAGCCCTTGCCATCTATAAACGCATACTATTTTCAATGATTTGTGTTTATTTGCCCATTATCAGGAAACTTTAATGCCAACACACGCATGAAAACACAAAGATGAAATAAAATCTTCAATACATCATTTAAGTGCTTAAAAAGTACCCACTACAAAGACATAATCTTATCAAATTATCACTATCATTGAACATTGCCAGATAATCACCCAACGACTGTATCATAAGCTTACTATTGAGTAACAACCACAAAGGAGATCCGGTGTAAGAACATAACTAATGAGACATTATCAGATCAATAATAGGGCCGTGAAGCAGCAAAAGATCGGTTGCCATACCCACCTCTACCTTTTGACCTTCCTCCTGTAAGTAAAAACTTGTCAATACCTGTTTGATATAAATAAACACCTACAATGTATGCTTTTTGCTCACTTGTGCTTGTCATTTATGTTGCAAAATATTTTGCAGAACATAAAGAAGTTCCCCATGAGTATAAGATTACAACAGCCCACTAGAACTAGCTCTAAGCAATAGTACTACAGGGTATGGGAACCTTCCTAAATAAGTTGCTTTGAGGAATCTAATTTACAACAGTCTCAAAATGCTTGCATCTGAGATGCATTATGCACACAGAAAGTTAAAAAACTTCCCATAGCACTTTGAACACGAAAATTTCTCCTTGACCTGCTTCTTCAAAATATGCTCACCCTATGTTTGCTGGTTTGGAATATTTTTGTAGAATTATATATAGGTAGACCCAAAAAAAAATTTCCCATGTTTGAAACTAACAGATTCTTGTCAGAAAATAATTAGAGTAAATTTCACAATAGTATCTATTAATACTTATTTAGGTCCCTTAAAAGTTTCAAAAGTATCATATTAATCCTTGAAATTGTTTGTTTTGTACCAAATCGGTCCTACTGTTATCATCAGTCAAAAGAATAGATGGAAACATAGCATCTAGGTCGTCATAATATCACCGATACGTATTGTGAAATGTAATATCACCGTATGTATCGTGAAAAAATAACATCACCAATACATCAACATTACACAATGTGAAATGGTAAAATAATGTTGAGATGCATGAAAATATTATCATTATTCTTTTGAAAAATAGGACCACCTTGATACAAAAAATGGAACTTCCAAAAATCAAAATGGTACTTTTGAAACTTTCAAGGACAGAAATGAACAATAAGTGATACTTAGGGACCATTTGTGTGCAATTTACTCAAATAATTATACAGATAAAAGTTACTCCAAAAAAAAAAACCACAACACATACCTCCATTATTACCACGAACGGAGATGCCCATGGATTCCAGTGCAGGAATGACACTCTGATTAGCCTCCCTTAGTATCTTTACTAGTTCTTTGGCGAACCTTGCATTTGCTACTGTGAAAAAAGTGAAGGCAGTTCCTTTGGCACCAGCACGGCCGGTACGACCAATCCTGTGCACATAATCCTCTAGATTTGTCGGGAAATCATAATTTATCACGCATTTTATGTCCTTTACATCTGTATCATTTGCATACATCCAAGAATTAACTTCCAAAGTGTTCATTATAAATCAAATAACTAAAGAAGTGAAACATCAACACTAAATCAATTTGTGTCGAATCAGCATGCCAGACCATCCATGCAACAAGTATATGTCAATTGCATGCTTTGATGTCTGATGCTACCAACTATGATGCTTCATGAAAGGGAACATTAGGAAGTATAACATGCTAGCATTATCATAACAGCTACATATTAATTCTCCTCTTTAGGTTAAGAAACACTTAGCATGAGAGAATTTCAAAGTTCTGCAGTACTAACACCAACTTATTACAACAGGTGACCACTAATCTGATACTGCCCAACCCACCAGAACGAAAACCTGATAAAAAATTCTTTGAAGCCAGCAACCTAAACCTAAACCCAAATCAACAAAACTGACATAGGCCTGAATCTGATCAACCAGTAAATTGAGTTATTTGAATAAAACTGACCCTTATTCTTCAGAGAAATGCTATATTTCCTTCTGTACTCATCTCAAGGATCAGATGTATGTTACGGCTTACAACCATGAACATGACAAATACTTATGAGCCAATCACATTATAATTAGAAATTCTCATTTAATGAGTGAAGAAAGAATCTTATAATATTATCTACTAAACATATAATTATTTTTTTCTGATATGCTAACAGTCAAAGTGATTATACTTGTAATGATACCAAACAGGGCCATTAAATTACCAGTACGCAACTATGGTGTTAATGATTTCTCCATTAATACATTAAAGTAACCACCAAGATGCAACAACAAGAACTAAAGCATTCCGGATGGGAGCCAACAAGGAACATAGACTGAACCAGCTTCAGTAACATTGATGTGTGGTATAACTTTCAACTGAGCTTTGATATCCGCAAAGGACAAAAAAGTCTTCAAAAAGTTACCAATTCTGCATTTCTTAAGCAAGCCAGGAAGATGGAGCAACAGGAGTCAAATTTAAGGTGCCAAAGCCAAATCAAAGGTCAACGACTATACTTTAGTGACAGTGGTTCCAGTAAAATTAGGCACAAGAGGTCAAAAAAGTAGTGCTACATGCTAACTATGCAGACCATGCCAGAATATTTTAAAATATAAAAATGTCTGAAACCTACAGATCCAAGTCTGCACCTGACCAAACTCAATGCAACTCAATACGACCAAAAGAAAATTCATTCGAAGCCATAAAAATTTACTCTCAAGTGTTGCACAATTATCAGGATTCAGGAGTAACCCAAACACCAAATGTAACCAAACCCAGACACAAGTGGTCAGAGAATCAAACAAACCCAATAACCAACAATGACCCTCTGAAATGACCTAAAATCCGAAAGCAACCGAAACCCAAAACAACACAAGATACTTTGACCTTCCATTGACTGAACCCAACCATAACAACAGCCCGGGATTTTGATAGCCAGTAAACATATAAATACCTATTCTTTATTATATACACCAAAACTGGAATGATAGTTTCTTAGCAGATTGACCGAACAACCAGAAAAAATCATCTTGATAATAGAATTTATCATATCTTAGAACAAACAGAAACTGATTGATACATGCTGAATCAAGTGCAACACTGCTTAAAAGATTGAAATTCATGCTATTCATGGAAAAACAGAACTCCTTACTGCCAAAAGAGCTACAAATAAATAAAATTTGACCAAATGTGCCTTGATACCACTGCCAATGAATAAAGAAAAGGGTATACTTTGTTCCTACCTTTTGACATAATGGCACCTTGAGCAACACTGACCCCAGGGTTTTAGCTCCACTTTTGTTCAGAAGCTGGTCAAATGCCCCAGGCAGACTCATCATTTCAAAATGTATTACTTTTATTTTTCTTAAGAGGTCAGACAAAAGGTGGTCCTACCAAGACCACGTGCTGCTACATCAGTAGCAGTCATTATGGGACTCTTGCCACTCTTGAACTCTCCCAAAACCCAATCCCTCTCAGATTGGGCCTTATCACCATGTATTGATAGAGCGGGCCATCCATCCATCCTTAGTTGCCTTGTCACCCGGTCACATCCCTTTTTTGTCTCGACAAAAATCAGGATCCGGCTTCCATCCATAACTTCTGCCAAGAGCTTTATTAACCTAAAAATAGAAGGAAGGTACAAGATAAAGAAAGCAGATTACATAAGAGCACATTAGACAACTCTTCTGACTTCTTCTAATCCTAGTTTCATGTGTATAAATAATTTTTGCATATATAGTGTATTAGCTCTTCTTTAAAATACTCAAGACCTTATTCCTGCCACTTTACACACAAATAGCCAAATACAAAGCCCAAGAAACAGAGTTTAGTAACTTTTGGAAAATGCTACTCATTGCAGTGCACTTCTAGAGAACAGGCACAGTTTTTTTTTTTCCTTCAAATACAATGGAACAAAAAGATTAAAAAAAATAAACTTAAAAAAAAATGCATTTACATACCTGGCGTACTTCTCACTTTCTGGAACAACTTCAACAATTTGGTTTATGGATTGATTGGCTTTCAGATCAGAAGACCCGATGATTATCTTCAAGTCATACATTTACGAAAAATATTAAAAAATATCTTCAGAAAAGGTTCAGCGAATTTACGAAGAATAAATCACTAACCTTATAAGGATCATGCACAAAACGTCGGGCTAAGGCCTCCACGTCTTTTGGCCATGTGGCACTCCAATATAACGTCTGTCTGTCAGGACGGATCTGGCAAAAGGACAAAAAGCACCAAATTGTTTGTATCATTGAAGGACTGACATAAAAAATTATTAATGCACGGATTACAGTATTTAGTGTAAATACAGCAACAACATTGGTCTTTACTGCACCTTAATATAATCAAAATTATTAACACAGCAAATGTTCTTTATGGCACAATTATACACCAATCAACATTAAAGTTAACCAGCAGAGTTTTATTTGCTACCTGTGTTAAAATCTTTCTGATCTGAGGCTCAAAGCCCATATCCAACATCCGATCTGCCTCATCCAAAACAAGGTATGTGACACGCCGCAGGTTTGTAGTGCCCGCTTCTAGCATATCAATCAAACGACCGGGTGTTGCAATTACGATTTCAACTCCTACAAGGAGAAACATAGCACATAGAATGTTAAATACAGAAATTATATGCCAGCCTGCACATATGGCTATATAAATTCCAACCCTACAACCATTTTTTATCACTTCAAAATTAGTTACAAGGAACTTGAAAAAAACATTTGAATTCCATAACACATATAGATTCCAAGAATCTTCATGCAGACAGACCGATAAAAGCCTATAAATTATATTCAATACCATAATTAATGGGGAACAGGTGACAAAAAAATGGGAAAACTATGAATTTATCAATAAAATTTTAAAAAATGGGAAAAAAAATTGATTATGTCCATAGGAGGCACAGCAGGATCTGATAAAACACATGGCAGTATATGGGGAGATAAAAGTGAGAGGGAAGAATAACATGAAGTCAGAAAAAACCTCGTCTAAGGACAGCTACTTGAGGTCCTTTAGGCGCACCACCATAGATGCATGTGCTTCTGACATGGGACTCCGATCCAAATTTCTTTGCTTCTGCTTGTATCTGAACTGCAAGCTCTCTTGTAGGTGCCAAAACAAGAACTACTGGCCCATCACCTTGTGCTGTACAGATAGAAACCAAAAGAAACCTCAGTAGTCACTACAGAATTGACTAATGCAAAGTACAAAAGCGATTCATTGAATAGAATATTTGTGGGAGATCTAACAGTGGGAAGGGGCTCAACCGTGCTGTTTTTAATATACAAAAGTTGCACTAACCTAGGCGAGGCTGTGCGCTGACATGAACTAAAGCAGGGAGCAAATAAGCAAGTGTCTTGCCAGAACCAGTCTCCGCAATGCCAATGAGATCTCTGCCTTTCAAGGCCATGGGCCAGCCTTGAGATTGTATCGCTGTTGGCTCCACAAAACCGCACCTCGTTATCACTTGCAAGCAGAACTCTGTGTATAATTAAAATACAACCACAAAAAATTAGCCAATAAACTTGCACACAATTAAAAATAGCCTGCTACCGCTGTCTGAGATTATACTCAGTAAATCGTCCAAATTTCTGCTATTGCATGTAAAAGTTTGATAAACATTCAGTATCATTATATAGGGAACAGATAAATTGACATTCAAATTTACTTGACAACAGTGACTCCTGAGAAAATGATTATCAAAATAATAACAAAAAGTAAAACTGTAGATATGTTTATTGTAGTTGAGATTAATTAAAATTCTGTGCAGTTTGGGAGTCATTTGCACAAATTCTACAAATAAGTTCTCCAATTGACCATTTCCATTATGTAACCATGCAGGTCAGGGTTCCTCATGATGCTATCAGGTCACCTGCAGTGCACAAATTGATCATTCTTACATCCAGATAGGGACAAAGGAAGTATTTTGAACACACAATACATACTATCGAGACATCTATCATAAGATTTGTGAAGAAAAACTTGGCTTAATTGTACCTGGAAAGTTGGCCTCATGAAAAAAGCGAACAGGCTTTGGCACATCTCGGCCTTCCACTGAAATTTCCCTTCTGGCACGGTATACAGTAACCTCCTGCTCAGACATGGCCTGTACCTCAGGTCCTTCCACATAGAAGTTCTTCTCAAATGGTACAAGGTTCTTAAAATCCTGTTTCGGCAGCATAAGGTTATCAAGGTCATCTTTGGACTTGCCGCCACGGCCACCTCCACCACTACGGCCTCCACGACCACCTCTACCAGAGAAAGGTCGTGCATCACGGTCACCTGGCACAGCATAATTTTATAGCTCGGTCATTATGGTATGACACTACCGTTTATCCTAGCCACAGTACAATATTATATGGTTTCCTACTATATTATGGTTCTGTGACTTTTAGAGCAGCTTAATACCACAGACAACTATTAACCAGGATGGTGCTAACATATGATAAACAAATTCATTGCTTTTTGCCCCCATAAAATTCTTAGTTTTAAATCCAATATCGCAACAGCATGAAAGTTTTAAGGCAAGCATGATTTTCGATGATAACCTTTCCTGCCTCCATAGCCACCTCTTCCACCACCAGAGTACGAATACGATGTACCAGAACCTGATGCAGCGGTGTATGCAGCTTGTGGATACGCACTGCCGTAATTTGCAGTTGGAGGCCCCGTAGGTGGGGCTGAGTAAGTCGATTGTGGTGGCCTCATAAAATCACTGCAAAAAAAGAGAGAAATTAAGATCGATGTTGAAATTAATAGCAAGTGATGCAAAGTCTCACAAAAAAGGGAAACAAAAAGAGCAGGCAAACAAACTAATCCTGAAGTTGGATTTTAGAGATTATCTATACAGAAAAAATTCAACTCTTTTATCCCAGCTTCCACAAGAAGCCCAAAATTGTACAAATGCTTGTGTTATAATTCGCTAGAAGCCGGAGACTTTTGTAAACCCCGGATCTGGACAAATAAGCTAATTTAACAAAGGGAATACTGCGCAATCGGATTATCAGAAGCCATATAATCCCCAAAAATTTAGCAAAAATTGAAATACAGAATTAGATCGGAATCGGAAGTGAGGAGATTCATCTCTTACCTCCGCCTCTCCCTGTAAGAACTTGGATCGGCGTATCTCGAATCGTAAGGATGCATTCTCCTTCTCGGTTTGGTCTTTGGCTTGAGAGAGGAGCGGCTAGGTCAGGTTTCGTGCCGAATCAATGTCTCGGGGAAGGGGAAAAAAATATCTACTCAAATCAACGACTAAGATAACTTCCCGACTCCCTTCGTCGATTGCGGGTTACAATCCTTTTATAATAACTCTGATGCAAGTCGGTGACGGATGGAAATCATATCACATAAAGTAACTCAAATTTTGAGTTGAGATTCGGATCGTCCGATCTGCTTTAGCGTTAGGTTTAAATGGTTTGGTCTTGGTTTGGACGGTCAGATTTAAACTCAAAATTTGAGTTACTTCCGATGATCCGGACCCAAAAATGACACCTCCAGCTTTTTATTTCCTCTCTTCACGAAAGAGGAAATAACAGCAGATTTATTTCCCACGAAAGATTCAAAATTTGTGAACTCATTTAATTCGGCCCAGTATTATTCAGACAGGCCCAAGTGTTACAGCCCGCTTCCCTTTTCCTCTTTTATTTGTGCCTTCTAGTGTCTCTCTTCCGACCCTGTCGGAATTTTGGGCTGTTAATGAGCCGGGCGGGCCTGCCCATGAGTTAACGACCTAGATAACCAATAATTAAAACGGAGTTGCGTCTATTTTGGATGAAGCCCAAACTCGGCCCTACATGGATAGGAGAATTACATGTAACCAAAAGAATTGCAGAGGTAAGCAATTATAAAATTTCCGAAAGAAGAGAATCATTTGTCATGCCAAATGTACATACAACCATGATCTTTGGGCCTATCTGAAACCCAGTTACATGCACGTTTCGTAGTGCAGCCCAGCCCAGTAACATCCTTACACCCTGGGCCCACAAGAGGCTACCTTAATCTCATGTTTTTTCATAAATTTGAGAGAAGAATTACGAATCAAATATCTTTCTATTATGCTCTCCATGTCTTGATTATGTCACATGACATGGGCTAACAAATCTCCTCACGTGATACTTGCCTGTAGTATAGAAAAGCAAACTCAAGTTAACCAATATTGTAACGATGTCTCTCCTTGGTAATTCTACAAGAAGCTACAGATCTAAAAATATCCTGGACAAGTTTAGAACTAATGAGTGAAGAATATGAAAGAAATGAACTCAAAATAGAGAGAAATACAGGTTCCAATCCGTCTCGGACTGAGCAGTTTGCAGATTGACCTCTATAAACTAATTTGGTCATATCTTTCTCATTACAAATTCAATTGATATGATTTTTAACTTCATTGGAAAATAGACAACAAAAACTAAAACTTCTTTGTTTTGCACTTTTTGAGATTCAAAGTCTATAATGATTAAAAAAAAAAAAGATGACTTGTAATGAACTGTTATCCAGTAAGTCCGCCAAGAGCCATCTAGACGATAATTTATTTTCTTCTTGTGTTACTTTTAAGAGTTTAATTATGCTATTACAAGTTATATTTATTACTAATTTAGGATATCTAAAGCAGTTAATCCTTTATTTCAAACCATATTTAGTAGTGGATCATTAATTTTAAACAGTGTTGTAGCGGTAAGTGGTAGTGATCATTAATTTTAAAAAGGGATGTAATAGCGGTAACTGGTAGTGGTCTTAGTAAAGTCTTTCCTATATATGTGTTTTATATCAATTGTAAGCAATTCAAACATAATACAATTGAGTTTAGTTTACTTATTACTCACAAGTACCAAAATTATATGTCTAACTCGACCATCATCTTCCACAACTCCAATCCATTCCAGAGGCCATCCATCAACTGTAAGCATCAAACTCGTCCATCAAACCACTTTAAAGATCACCAAACTTCACCAAACCCTATATCTCTTTGGCCCCTACACGCCCATACAAATTTTTTCATCAAACTCCCACAAAATTACTGTCAAACACCTTGAAAACCATCAAAAAGGCCGACTGTTTAGAACAGAACCATTTTGGATCACAACATGAACAGACGGATGAGATGCTACTTGATGTTATGAGTAGGCACGCTAAGATAGAACTTCGTATTTCTAAAATCATCAAGAAGGGGATTGTATCCATCCTTTGTCCTTGTTTTCAAAGGCAATCCAAATTCTTCCATAAAAGCTGCCGATTCAAGCTGCATTAAGGAATAACTATACATCATCTATTCTCTCTCTGTTTATTTTCACTTCTGTTGCTATATATTATAGAGGTTAATTCCATCAAGAAATAGGTACAGTGAACTGTACTGTATGGTTGTATACTGGTACCAACTAGTCTGAAGTGGTGCAAAGATATGAGCTGCCAGGGATAATCAAGTAGTATGTTTACTATGTGAAAGGCCTGGCATAAAATAGACAAAGAATACAGTCAGGTCTTTACGGAGAGGCTTTCATGAAAGCTGGCATCACACCAGTTATACCTGGAACCAGTCAAGTCTCAGAAATGGTCATCACTGGTTTCATGGTAGGGAAAGAAAAAAGGTGTGGTTGACATTATTTAATACAAGGTATCTATAAATAATGATAATAATAATAATAATGTTACAGTGATTGTTCGTCTTTTCTTGAGAGGCTTAAAGGCACCGGGCTTTGTTATCTGATTCGAAAAACCAGAGCATGCATGGTCAATCCGCTCTAAAAGCCAAAAGTCTGTTGGGAAGAATATATCTGCATCTCCCTGCTTATTCAGCAAACCCAACCATAATTTTATACAGTGAATAAAAAAACAAATTTAGACCACAACATCGAATCAATTATCTGGTGAAATATATATCGTACCTTTGCATCGAGGTAGCTATGGTGATCAACAGTTTTCCCATCTTTCTACAATGAGAAAGGCTTAGACTAATTTATGCATTATTGTGTACCCTTAGTCAAATCGAGCTAGCCTATTGTTAGCACTGCCTTCACTCATAGTTGGATTGATTATACATCAATCAAGATATTGTGTACCCTTAGTCTCAATTTAGCACCAAAACTGAACTTCAAACCAACCAAAAAATAAATAAAAAGAAAACAAAAAGGTACTTGAAGTAATTGATAAATGGTGGTAAGATGGCATCAGAAGTCTGGTTTGCCAATCCTTGCTCATAGCATTGGTTCAGGGTGACACTTGATTATTAAAAAACCAACAAATAGTACATAAAGGAATAAGGCAATTCAGTTCACAAAGAAATATATGGGATTAAAGACACAAAATTTAGGGAGCCTTCTATTTTCAAATTCTCATTATTAGGTCATTGGAATAAATTCCCACCATGGAATAAGAATTGAGCTGGAGTCGGGCTTGCCAGTCCTCTCTTTAAGATATAGTCAATTCATAAACCATTTTTTAAGAACATTGCTCTCTCGAGAGAATTATCTTTCACACAGGATACCAGGCCCCTTCCCCAAATAAACACTTAGAGGCATGAAAAGTGAGAGAAAAACAATGAGATTAGGTAATTGAGGTACCTTAGAAGACACCAAAGGAGCTCTGTCCCCAGCAATTGTGACATCAGGCAGATAGCTGAAGTCAGATGCAATAAGGCTCATGTTTGGTAAGGCTGAATGCAGTGTCTCCAATAATCTCTGCAATTTTAATTTCATTACCCATAATCCTGCATGCTATATAGGTAAGACAAAAAGGGCAAATTTGCAGATAAAAACAAATGGTTTCTCATTTGTGCTAACATGTCTTAAATTTCTCCTGAGACACTAGAAATCCAATAAAAAAAATTCCATTGACATTTTGCTCCTAACTCCAGCGAAGTATTTTTTTCATTCAGACACAACACAAAGTCAAACAAAGTAAGTTCTTATGTCGGTTGTAGTTCATTGAACTAGGCATGAAGGCTGATTGCGTTGTAGTGATTCTTGGGGCAATTTAATACCTGTCTGCTTGCCCAACCTTGGTTTTGATCGGGTTTGTAATTCCAAATAACCAATTGAATTTGGATGCTCTTCGCAAATAAAAGCTAAGTTAGGAGGTACATGTGGATGCTATATACACATAGATAGAAGTGTTGCACAGACCAGACATCACGTGGAAAAAATAAGCCAATGAAATCACAATATAAAATATAAAGCATACATTATTTGCGCCCCCCCCCCTCCAAAAAAAAAAAAACCAAAAACAGAAGCACCTATACAAAAAAGAAAAGTGCACAAACCAAGCAACCAGTAGGTAACCAGGCTTGTCTGGGCTTGGGAAAGATTCTTGATACAATTTTTGAAATGATCCTTCCTCTCGCCTGATTGTCAATATCTGTTCCAATAATGTCCATGCACCTAGAAATTAAAGGATCTTGTATTGGTTTGTGGACCTCTGACACCTGTGAACTTTCTCCAGGAATAGCACGATTAGAAAACAGCAAGACATGTAAAGATAATTAATAATATAAATATTTTATGAGCTTTTTGTATCAAATAGGATATTAGTTAAATTAAGATATGGCACCGTGCAATGGCTCATACTAGTAAAGACCAAATCAGTATTGCAAACCAATAAAGCATCACTTTCAATGCACTTTATCTTTAGGAGGTTCTGGTTCCATAACATTTTGATACCACAATTTGCCACACATCTGTTTTGCATATATTTTCAATATCCTAAATTTAAATGATGCATCCAAACTACTTCATAAGCAATGTGTTCACATTTTAAATAAATAACTTCCGTGGGTCATGAGGTACAAAGATCCATGGGCAAAAATATAAAAAAATAAATGGACTTAAATCTTCACTTCTAATGTGCACACGTAGCTTGAAGAAGTAATAATGTCAAAGGTATGTTGTAGCAACTTGTAGCACAAAAAAGTTATGGCATTAAAGCCTTCATCTATACCACCTAAAATGAGCAATATCTTAGAAGCCCCCATAAATCTGCATAGGAAATGCATTGCATATACCTTCCTCTCCTATTATAATTATTTAATTTTATAAAAGAAACAAACTCCAAACTATCTCAATCCTATGTTTTGTATAGAGAAGTGACAAAATGGAAGTCTGAACATGCTTTAAAAAGAGTTGAGAACTGAGGAATATAGAGGCTACTCTGCACATTTGGTACAATTACGTAGCACAATTTATATACTTTTGGATGGTATGAACCATAGTTCTCATTCTGCAGGGTACAATACGGAACAGCCCACAAAAAAAAAATTATCCAAAGAGCATATGATCACAAGAACTCAAAGAGACTAACTCGTTGTTAACTTTTTGAAGCCAAACCTCCATCCATGGAGACGCCTGGTTTGACGAATAGACAAAGTCATGTGGCAAATTATCAAGCACCTGAAGTTTGGTAAATAATTAGATTAATAGTAGAGGGAAAAAAACCCTATATTTTGGAACAATTCTGACCCAGTACCATTTTGACTTGCCAGCCAGTTGGATCCATCCTAGCAGTTTACTACTTGATTTTAGTTTCTTTCTTTTTTTATGTACAAATACAGGTCCAGCACCAGTAGTTACCAGTACTTCTGTTAAGGAATACAAGAACAATGCATGGCCAAGACCACTCAAAATTCACAATCAACAATGCAACTCATCAGGTCAACCTAACAGCATAGGTCACTGAGTCAGGTCCATGTTAGCAGTTCTTCACCTGGTTACAGGTTGGACCAAAAAGGAATTCATTAGTAATCAGGGTATCATGGACTTTACTGTACTATCAAGTCCAGTGCTACCAATATTTTAGCCGATAACCAACCCCGGATTGCCTTTATGGTTCAGACCCAACTACCTTGGTCTTGTTGTTGTGTCATTCAGGTCCAGTACCAGTGGTTACCATTCTACACATGACAGTACCAAAAGTTGCTAATCTAGCTATAATTCAATTACCTCAAGCATTATTACCCAGCAAGGTTGAGTCTCCTTCTTTCCTATGAAACAGCAACAAAGAGGGGAAAAAATCATAGTTTGTCAACACAAGAATATTCTCATAACCATCCCCACCCCACCCATCTCCCAATAACTTTTACCTTTTGGAGTTAAATAAGAAAAATCACCCAATATTCAAATATTCAATTTAATTTTAGGTTGTGGTTGTCAAAATTAAGAGAGTCTGGGGAGTTGTTATTAGCCTAACAAATACAAGAAGATTTTTTCTTTAATGCATGGCTCAAGAAGAAAATTGAAAAACGGATATACAGATGAAAATGAAATACCATACCCCATCCATTCCTATCAGTCGCATCACGGCATTCAACATTAAACTTGGACAAATGGCTCCGCACTTCACCAACGGTTTCTCTCTGCTTCTGGGCAAGGGAAGGACTAATCTCTACACACCTATCAAATTTGGAGTTCATTCAGTGACATAATTTTTCTGAAGGGTATAGTCTAACTACCTTTTGGGTAATTTCAAGTTTACACCTTTGAAATTTCAAGTATCACAATTAAACCCACCAAAACAAGAAATATCATGCATAACCCTATAAACAAGAAAAAGCATATACTCGCTACATTATTAAGGAATTAAAGAATGATTAATAAGGTGTTTCTAACAAGATAGAGGAGCGTTAATAACTGACACTTGCACTTTTAGACAGGTGTATTTGATGTTTCTTGTTTTACAAGGGCCCACCAAGTATAAAATACTTAGGAGGAGCATGCATGAAATTATTACTAACTTCTTTTACTGTAAATCAAATTCTTGGATACAGTAATATTGTACCAAGCTGGAATATCTTTTTTCTCTTCGTTTTTCAGTTTGTGTGGAGCTTCTCTAAGCACTAATATAAGTACTAAATACGAACAATTTAGAACTTCTGTTTGAATGGGCAAATTACTTCTTGGTTATAGAGAGCTTACGTGTATTTCATTGAACTGTATACTTTTGGAGGTGCATTCAACATCATGTAATCTAAAATGCCCTTTGCACATGTCCCAGAACCACCTCCTATTTCATAAATCTGATTTAGTAAAAAGTGCAAAGAAATTAGAAACTGAAGTTGAAGACTGCAAAATTTCTTCTGAGGTAGCTTTTTAACTTCCAATTATCTTTAATCAAAGCAAAATGACAATGTACCTTCAATGGGACAGAGAGATTAGCAGTACGCATAATTGCTTCTGCTATTGCATAAGCATACCATGGCTGAGAGGGAAATAAAGAGGGGTCGATAAGACAATACAACCATTAGTTGCCACAGCTTTCTTGTTGAAATGATACTGGAAAATGAATGATGTACCTTAAAAAGTTCCACTGGTGTAAACCAAGAAATGTCATGCATCTTGTATAACTTATCAAGATACTTCATATATGCACTCCTTCCTGCATGAAAAATACAATGGATACATGGCTCGAAGTTAATGACAGTTTAAACAGGCAAAAAGAAAAAGAAAGAAAAAGGGAAACGTATGACAGCGCTCCATGTATTTGTTTACTAATATAACAAATTCTTGGAAATTGTACACAGAACTATGGAATACCAGATAACCACACAGTACTATGAGTAGAAAATAATGCATTTCCCAAAATGGCAGCTCATACATACAGATGGCTACTTGAAACATACAGTAAGGATATGGTGTTTGGCCACCGAAAAAGCTTCTGACATACAAATAGGAACATAATGCTTCAAACAGATCGTGACTTCCATGCAAGACCTTATAATAACTTCTGTGTAACTGTTACTAAAAGGTGCACGCAAGGTGTTTGACGAAATGCTCCAATGAGATGCACAGTCTGCAAAGCCTTAAATTTGAATTTATTGGACGTGAGAGACACACAAACCTCCAAGCTGGTTGAAGCGGATGCTACTCTGAAGCACACCAACCGGGCCAGAGCGCTTGGAGAAATAACCATGCTCTGGATGGTACAGTGCCGAGTGGATAAAATTGCGAACCTACAAATAAATTGCCCAAAGCCCAAAGGTCATCTGCACGGCTATTATTATTATAACTTGTTATCCTTTCTTAATCAAAGGTAGAGAGCTATTATCTGGGGGTGTAGATGAACAAAGAGTTGTTAGCTGGAAAGGCTTACGAGAATGGGGTTAACGCCAACAATGTCGGTGCTGTAGAAATGCAACGCCGAGCCGCAAAGCTTGGACCTATGGAGAACTACGGCTGCTCGGAGTACCATTTTTGTTGTTGTAAAAGGAGCAAAACTACTAGCGCAAGAACCGAGAAATGATCGGAGAGAGAAGAGTTGTCCATGTCAGAGGCAAGTGTTGCGGAATTCATATCCCTAAGCCCTGAGGTAACAGAATATTTCTGTTTAGATTCGGACCGTCCGATCAGAACCCCACGAATATTAAAGATACCCCGTACATTCCACCTCGGGTCGGATTGGTCCGGATTCTGATCGGACGGTCCGGTTCTAAACATAAATATTCTGTTACCTCATAGGATATGGACTCAGTGTTGCGGGTAGAGTGGGAAAAATGGCACGCCCGAGCCGGCTCCGTCACGGAACGGCACGGCACGTGTGTCATTCGCGTGTCGTGACTCGCGTGTCCCGTGCCGTGACCATTCGCGTGCCGTGCCCATCTTTTGAAACTTTGGCACGGCACGGCACGTAAAAAATTTAGTCACGGCACGTAGTCACGCGAGTCACGTGTAATTAGGATCATTAGATATTGATTTAATGGTGAATCTTGAATAAATTAACTTAAATTATGATTAAATGGTCACGCGGGTCACGTGAGTCACGCGGGTCACGGCACGTTTAGACACGGCGTGACTCACGTGGCGTGACCATTCGCGTGCCGTGACCACCCCTTGACATTTTAGTCACGGCACGGCACGGCACGTGAAAAATTAACTTGGTCACGGCACGGCACGTTTTTCCCACTCTAGTTGCGGGTGTGCCTGGCTAATTCGGACTGGTTTTCTTTTTCAGTCAACGACCCGGACCCGACTGTTTATCCTGGACCGGATCTGACCGTACATGCTTAAACAACCGGGTCTGACCCGAACTGGAAATGATTCAGCCTTCCAATTTTTTTTTATTAATTGATTTTATTAGGATGTATTTTATAAATATGGTAAAATGTGTTTGGCGCACGTAAATCTTGTAAAATTTGCTTGGCACGCTATTTGCGCACGCAAAGAGGCTTAAATGTGCTTGACACACATAAATCTGGTAAAATGCGTTTAGCGTGTTATTTGTGCGAAACTCATTTGGTAAAATCAGCTAAAATGTGTTTGGCGCGCTATTTGCGCACGTAAATCTGCTAAAATGCATTAACCGCGGTATTTGCACACGAAATTATGGTAAAATTCATTTGGCGCACATAAATCTAGTCAAAATGCGCTTGGCGCGCTATTATCGGACGCAAATATGGTAAAATGGGATAGCCGCGAGTAAATCTGGCAAAATGTGTTTGGTGCACTATTTGAGCATGCAAATATGGTAAAATGGGTTTGGCGTGCTATTTGCACAAACAAATCTGGAAAAATTGTTTGGCATGCTAGTTAGGCATGTAATTTCAATAAAATGGATTTGGCGTGCTTTTTGCACACGTAAATTAGGTAAAACTAGCGATAGGCCTCACGTTGCTTCGGCAATGGGTTGTGAAGGCCGGTGGAGAAGCATGCTAGAGGTTTTGAATAAGTACATATATAGAAAGAACATAGTACAGATGTTGTGGTTTACTTGTATTAGGACAAAAGCCGTACATGAAATTGTACAAAAGTTTGAAAGATTTAGTCTTCTTAGTCATTGTTCCCTCTAGTGTTGCGTTTGGAAGAGGGCTGAGAGCTTTGTAGTAGCTTGTTATCCCTTCTGCATTCCATTATCTCGTTGGAACAAGTTTGTGATCTCTTTGAGCCCATAATCTAATATCGAGCAAAAAAAAACTGTTTTGATAAGCTAACAAAAGACAGTTTTTTTTTTTAATAATTGATACAACAATTATTACCTAATAGAAAAGAGACAAAAGGGATCGATTATTGTTTTCTTGCTCCTTTTCAGACCGCTGTGCTAGGTTATGAATTTACAGCTCAAGCATCAGATTTGTAGGCCTGTCAAATTGAAACAGATATATTTAAAGGTCTTTGACAATGATTTAATTTAGAAAAGGAAATTTTAGATTGTTGTGAGTTGTTCGCACTTGTTTCTACCAGAGAAATGAATTTTATGTACTTTGTTAAATTGTAAATATCAGGATAGAACAAAACCTTAAAATTGGACTTAGTAAATTTTTCGTACATTTTGAACTTGATATTTTCATGAAATTCTCATTAGAAAAGGATTTTTTTTGTAGAAACTTCTTATTCTATATCTGCAAATGATACTTGTCATAGACCTTTGTGTTGGAAAATATGTATTGCATTAAATATTGACAATTGTGCCCAATAAGTTCTTTGTTCATATAAAGCTAAAATAAAACAAAATGTTTGGTTTAGAATTTATATATTTACTGGTTAAAGCAGCATGATTAAGTAATGCGACTTCGGCACTTGAAACGTTACACTTGTTCAAAGAGGTTGAGGCATCATCGTTTGGCTTAAGAGTTTCATCAAACACTAATATGCTCAACCAATGAGTTTTTAATTAAACAAACCCAAAAAAAAATAAAAGGTGCTAAATGTCTGTATATAAACATTTTAGGAAGTATTTGAATCTACGGTAAATATGGTGCAGTTTAGAAAAAAATCAATTTGGCACAAAATTTCGAGTCCCTAAATTAGTAGAAAGAGATAATCATCCATGAAAGTATAAGACTATAACTATGCCAACATTTCAGAAAAATAAAAAAAAATCAAAATGAACAATTTCTAATACTAATTATTGAAATATAGTAAGAAGGAAGTAAATTCCTGATACTTACAGCACATCAAAATATTCGGGAAACATGCAACACTGGCGGAAGCTCATCAATCAACTTACCATCAGTGGTTGATGTTGTTTGCATATCATCATGACGACCATTGCCTCTTATCGTCAGGCCTTGATTAGATCGATCAGAAGATTGTATTTGAGATTGTTCAACAGAAAATTCTAATTCATGATTGATATTATAAGGATCGATCTGACGCATTCGAACATGTTTTTCCGGGTGAGGTGAAGAACTGCGACGTACTCTTTTTCCTCTCTTGATCTCTAACCTCTTTAATCTCTCATTCTCTCCTTCGTTCATGACCTAAGATGGTGTCATGTGTAAATATATTCTTAAATGAATACGACTTGAAGAATGTGTTTTAAATATTTGTAAACAAACATAAATTGAATCAGAAAAACAAAGAAGATGGAAAACCTGGGAAAACAAATTACAAATTGAGAGTTAAGAAAAATTAACTGATTGTTGTGTATGAAACTGCTGATGGAGACCAGGGACAAAACAATTGCTGGCTACCTTTTATTTAACCTGGTAAAGAGAAAAGAAAAAATTAGGTATTTGAATCACATTTGCAATGAATTAAGGAAAGAGTATAGACAATAAAAAGGATGTAAATCAAGACAGATAGATTAAAATGCAATGACATAATATTGATGGAGAAATTGGAAAATAATAAGAGTTTTACATTGCACCTAATTCTTTTTTTCTAAAAGAAGGATACAAAAAAAGAAAAGGAAATAGATCAGTACACCACTTTGTCAACATCTAAAAACAAAATGTGTAAGCAAACATGCACTTTTTATGAAAAAAAGGGAAAAATAAAATACTGTAATAGATTTTAGAAACCTCACCGAGATAATAGAAGAGAGTAGAAGCAAGCGATAGCCTAGGAGTTTCTACATTTATGGGTACTGTTAAAAAATGAGGTTGGCAAAAAAAAAATTTGAGCATTTAGATCAGATTTGTAGCAAACTAAAAAAACATTGCAGATAATAATATAAATTACTCTTATATTGTTGATTGTTAAGCTGTTTGTTTATTTCAAATCATACTAATCATAAAATAACTATGTTGTGCAAAAAATGTGATACTTAGAAGCCATTGAACTTTGTAGAAATCAACATTCCCTAATCCTTCTTCAGAAAAAAAAAAAACATTTCCTAGTGGTATGAGACTTATAGCACTCTTATAGCATAGCAATGTTTTTCCATTTTCAAAGAGCGTAAACTTAATGAGTATGAGCATAGTGTAGTGACCTACAGTATATGTTTATACATAGCTTGTCGAAGAAAAATAAGGTTTGATGACCTGATGAGATTAATGTGGTGACCTCCAACACTTTTCTAGTAAGAATGGTGAAACATAGAGACTGTTAAACTTTGTAGAAATCATGATTTCCAAATGACCTAAGCCTGATATTGTAACCTATATTCTTAAAAATAAGTTGTGCTTGAAAGGTGAAATAGAGAAGGCATTATTTTTTTTGGATGTGATGTGATTTACGAAAGGCATGTAGCAGAATCTATAAGATGAAAAATTAAAAACAGTTACGTACTATAATGGTATCTTTGTTGTTGGATGTGCAGTTTTTGTTGATGTTGTACATGTCGTCTTTCTTGTTGCCGTTCCAAACAGGTATGTCTTTCTTCCTACTTCATAGAATCACAATGCAATTGGATTTGGTACCTGATTTTGAGTTTTAATGTATCCAAAAATGAGATTTCATAACCTAATGAGTCTAATGTGGTTTCCAGAACTTTCATAACTAAATTGTGCAAGAATGGTGCAACTTAAAGACTGTTTAGCTTTCTAGAAATCATTATTTTCAAATAAATGAGCCTGATGTTGTAACCTACAACCTACAGTTTTCGTATAGATTAACTCTGTGGGGAAGGTGAAATTGAGAAAACAGTTAACTCCAGCGTCAGCTCGATAATCGCTATTGTAAAAAAATATTGAAATCTTCTCGTTAATTTATTTCCCACATTTGCATTCTCTACGAAATGTAACTATATAAACCTTACTTTTCTTAAGAAAATAATTATGTTGATAATATGCCATAGATAAAAAAATCTAAAAATCTTGAAAGTTAAGGTTCTTTGTAAGGTATAGATTAATAAATGAAACAATCATGTCATTTTTTTTTCTTATATTTATTTTCTACAAAATCTAATTATATAAACCTTACTTTTCTTAAGAAAATAATTGTGTTGATAATATGACATAGATAAAAAAATCTAAAAATCTTGAAAGTTAAGGTTCTTTGTAAGGTATAGATTAATAAATGAAGTAATCATGTTATTTTTTTTTCTTATATTTAGCAACTCATGCAGATAGTTGAGTTAATTTTTCTACAAAAATTGCATATTGGGAAAAAAAAAGGGAAAAAAGAGTATTTATTTGCTTGTTATATGTTGTCATATACAATAGAAGAGTATAAAGACGGAAGGATTTATATATGTTAATAGTTTAGTATTTGATATGGTTTTTAGTGAGAATATGCTCTGGTTGAGATTTTGGCCTGAGTGGAAAGTTACAATTCATATTAATAAAAATTAAAAGAACTTAAAGAACAAACCAGTAGTTGGGAGCTAACGAAACTCGTCGTCGAATGGCTAGTCTTCCTCAGTAAAAATTGAGCTGTAAAAGTAATATGAGGCCATTTTCACTCAATCGATGACAATGTTGGGTAAGAAACGTGAATTGGAACATAATTAAAGAGACATGTCTTGAATCAAAGAGTAAAGCAAAATCAAAAGCTTAATTTCTACTAAAAGTCACTGTACCAAAAGTCGCAACTTCTGATTACCATGCTTAAAAGAACGATAAAATTATAGTGAATACACATGTCGCTGAACACCTATTTCCACCTATTTCAACACAGATTAAGAGGTATATAAAAGCCTTACCTTACACCCACAGTAGAGGAGGATTTGGCGTGGAGAAGGCTGCAGACAATTGGCAGCAGAGGAAATTTCTGCTGTGGCAATTGCGAGGGACACTAAATTTATCCCCAAACAATAAAATTTAGTACGATTGTAAGAGCTCAATCGAGTACACCATGAGAGGCGTAATCTCAATTGTTGATAATAGAAATCATTAAAAAAACAGTAATTCAATAGTACAACAAACGAAATTAAGAAGAAAGAAAAATCTATCAATCAGGAGAAGAGAAAAACAAACTTTCAGAGCCCAACGGGGAGAGAGAAAGAGACGTTGAGAGCTTGAGCGGCATTTTTGATAGGAGAAGAAGGGATTACGGAAGAGGCGGACTCGACAGTTGATCTCAACCGGACGGAGAAGAAATAGGGTTGGTCAAATTTGAGAGAGGAGAAGATAATCGCATCTGAGTGAGAGAGGGATGGCAGAAGAGAGGAGAGGCTGAAGGCAAGGTGGGAGCGGACCGCTGAAGAAGAGAATTTTAGGGCTTTCGAGAGAAACGAAGACGGAGAGAATATTAGCAAAGAAGAGCTCTGATCAAAAGAGAGAGAAGCGAAGAGATCTAACCGTCCGATGAAAACGATGAAGATCTAACCATTAGACATGGATCATACGAAGGAGTGATAGGAGGGTACTGTAGAGCTACAGTAACCGGCTCATCCAAGATTAGATTATATAAAAGATGTGTTTGCCACACTATTTGCGCACGTAAATCTGGTAAAATGTATTAAGCGCAGTATTTGCATAGGATAATATAGTAAAATATGTGCACGTAAATCTGGTCAAAATGTATTTCGCGCACTATTTGCGCACTTAAATCAGGTAAAAAGGATTTTGTAAATATGGTAAAATGCGTTTAGCGCACGTAAATCTTGTAAAATTCGCTTGTCGGGCTATTTGCACACGTAAATCTAGTAAATTGTGTTGGGCACATGTAAATCTAATAAATTACGTTTGGCGCGCTATTTGTGCGGAACTCATTTGGTAAAATGGATTTGGCACAATTTTTGCACACGTAAATTAGGTAAAATGTGTTTGGCATGCTATATGTGCACGTAAATCTAGTAAAATGCATGAACTACGATATTTGCACATGGAAATATGGTGAAATTCATTTGACGCACGTAAATCTAGTCAGAATGTATTTGGCGCGCTATTATCGTACGTAAGTACAGTAAAATGCGTTTGCCGCACGTAAATCTAATAAAATTCGTTTGGCGCACTATTTGCGCACACAAATATATTAAAATAGTTTTGGCGTGCTATTTGCACACACAATTCTGGTAAAATTGTTTGGCGTGCTACTGGAACACGTAATTTTGATATAATAAGTTTGGCTCGCTTTTTGCACACGTATATCAGGTAAAACTTGTTTGGGACACTATATGTGCACGTAAAACTAGTAAAATGCATTAAGCGCGGTATTTGCAATTGGAAAGATGGTAAAATACGTGCATGTAAATCGAATCAAAATGTGTTTGGTGCGATATTTGCACACTTAACTCATGTAAAAATCATTTTGTAAATCTGGTAAAATGTGTTTGGTGCACGTAAATCTTTTAAAATTTGCTTGTCGAGCTATTTTCGCATGTAAATTTGGTTAATTGTGTTTGGCACACGTAAATCTGGTCAATATGTGTTTGGCGCGCTATTTGTGCACGCAAATATGGTAAAATGGATTTAGCGCGCTTTTTGCACACGTAAATTGGGTAAAATTTGTTTGGCAAGCTATGTGCGTACTTAAATATGGTAAAATTACTTAAGCGCGGTATTTGCACATTGAAATATGATAAATACGAGCATGTAAATCGGTCAAAATGCATTTAGCCAGCTATTTGCGCACTTAAATTATGTATATATTTTTTTTAATATGGTAAAATGTGTTTGGCGCACGTACATCTTGTAGAATTCGCTTGGCGCGCAATTTGTGCACGAAAATATGCTAAAATGTGTTTAGCTCATGTAAATCTGGTAAAATGGAATTGGCGCGCTATTTGCGCATACAAATCTGATAAAATTGTTTGGCATGATGTTGTTGAACTCCTTCTAGCTTCCACTTTCGATATTGGATCGTGTGCGCACATCTGTTGAATGTGTAGGCACTAAGAATTAAGGGAAAACTGGAAAAGGGCGAAGTACAACTCACCATCGACAATGATGCAACTGTTACAGCCATTGTTGAAGAATGAGTAAATCTACTTCTGCCTAGTGAGTTATAACTGGACGAAAGATAAGACTAGGCAACTACTTCATTTTCTGATATGTCTTTTCGTATTAATTAAAGAGTTCGGAGTTATTACAAGTGCTCAAGTCAAAGCTTGGATACCTCAGCTCCAGAGCTCCTACGTACTCTACCTTTATTTGATGTAAGTTTCGTAATATCATTCTTCTCTTACAAAAAATATTCATTATATACTCAAACTACAACCACAAAAAAATTATAAATTACAAATAATAACAACATATTAATGAAAAATAAAGCTAATGAAAGAACTTCAAGCAAAACAAATGAAAAGAAAAGAGGTAATGAAAGAATTATATACGGCTATACCTGATCTAGGAATAATGAAAATGATTTTTTACGCGATCTAAGCACCTACTAGGCTATTGCTACTATTAGTATATCCAAATTTTTAATAAAAAAGGTAAATAGTTCCTATTTTAGATTTCTCGAATACATTAAAGGACAAATATTCTTTGACTCAGCAGTAATCAAGAACCACTTCATTATGCTGCGAGCATTGGAAATCTGGAGATCATGCAAATTTTTCTTAAGAGAGGTACATTAATAAAAAACTCATATTATATTGCAAGTACAGTATTTTATAAAATTCTTCGGTCAAATTATAATTTCTAATCCTCTGCAACATATAATTTATGTATTCAATGAAAATCAAGGTGAGAAAGGATCATGATTCTATGGTCTTAGATTGTAATTTATGGTCATGTTAAATCAAGCTTCTGCAATTTTTAGTTGTATTTTATCTTAAACTAATTAATCGGCCAGCACTAAATATTAAAAGAGAACCTAAAACCGAAATGATTAAATTTAATATTACTTGAAACTTGAAAGCCTCCATGAAATCTGATGAAAATCCCAACCGTAGCCATAGGAACTCAGTCAAAAAGAAGCATTTAACTTTCTGCTTTTGTTTTAGTCACTATCTTTCATGCTTACTCAGAGTTGAACCAGTGCAATAACAAAATCTGCTGGTATGGTGCAAAATGCTGTTAAATCCATTTTTTTGAGTGATTTCAATGGGTATGGTGCAAAACCCATTATTTTGAGAGTTGCTATGAAAATTAATTTTGCCATTGTTGAAGGTAGCGGCAATTCAAAAAAAATTCATTTGAAATTTTATATGGATTGTATGAAAAATTACATTATGTAGAATGCAATACAAATAGTAAATTTATTAAATATCTTTGCATTTATTCTTGAATTTCTTTCATGTACAACAAAATGAATGCATAAGCTTTATGGAACTAACATATAAAAAATTAAAATGCATTACTATTCAATACTTTCTCCACCGACAATCGGTGCCAAAGCAACGCGAGGCCTGCCTCTAGTTTAATTTAAGATTCATTGACTCACTGTCCTTCATTTCTCCATTTGTTTTACATATGAAAAATTAAATTGTGCTCCTATTGTCTGATATCGTTATAAGAGTCCGGATTTGCTGTAATCTGATATTTCGTTTGACACAAATAGCACGCCAAACGAATTTTAATAGAATTACGTGCGCTAAACGCATTTTACCATATTTTCGTGCGTCAAACGCATTTTACCATATTTACAAATTACTTTTTATCTGATTTAAATGTGCAAATAGCACGCCAAACGCATTTTGACCAGATTTACGTGCACGTATTTTTATCATATTTCTATGTGCAAATACCGCGCTTAATGCATTTTACCATATTTCCGTGAGCAGATAGCGCGCAGAAACATATTTTACCCGATTTATGTGTGCAAAAAGAGCGCCAAACTTATTTTACTGAAATTATGTGCTGAAATAGCACGCCAAACAATATTACCAAATTTGTGTGCTCAAATAGCGCGTCAAACCCATTTTACCATATTTGCATGCGCAAATAGCGTGCCAAATGCATTTTACCATATTTATGTGTGATACCTCGCATATTTAGTCTATTTTAGGCCTGTTTTAGTACCAGATTTGTGCCCTAATTCACCAGAATCATGTGCATTTCATCGATATATCTTTAGAATTTGGTACTGCTGAGTGTTTGTTTGTTTTCTGCAGGCTTGGAGCAAAACACACGAAGAAACGGCGATTTGGGATGATCTGGTACGGCCCTTACCAGGTTTGGTACGGGTCTCACCGGACTTAGCCGATTTCAGCTCATCACGCCTGGTACGGCCAGGCCGTACCACTTTGGTACGGGCCGTACCTAAAGGCGGTCTGACAGATTCAAATCTTGGCAGAGGCTATTTAAGGCGGAGAGCTCTCCAATTTCAGAGCTTTTCATTCCAGAAATATTTGAGAGCACAGTAAGAGAAAGAAAGAGAGCTGAGGAGCTAGGAGCAAGAAGGAAGGAAGAGGAAAGAGGCGAAACTCGACGGATCAAGCCTCCTCCACTCGATCCCTTCTATTTATGGCTTTCTTTACCTCTTTTATTGCATTTTTAGATCAGATCATGTGCTGTGAGTAGTTGCTTTAGTTTCTAGGGTTTAGAGATGGATTCTTGATTTGCTTTGACTTTCTTTGACTTGTATCTTGTATGAACTCTTTTGATTGATTGATTGTGATTTCTTTGCTATCTCTTGCTTTGTTTGCTGTGATTGTGTATGATGAACCTCTAGGTCTAGATCAAACCTATCAAGGTCATGTGATCATCTCAATCTCTCAACCAAATCAAGTGCTTAGGGTAGACTTGTTCGAATTGAAGCCGAGAGGTTGAGTTCCCCTCTAATTGACAGATTAGAGGGTACCTTAGGTCTCCAATCAACCAGCTATGGCAGATCTGTACCAACATATGAAAATTGAGGTGTAGAAATCCCTAAAAGGCAATCAATTGCATTCCAACCTAGATTCTGATCCAATACACGAGAGTTGAGGCTTAGGAACCTTAGACGTGATCAATTGAACCTTTCTAAAGAGTTTAGCACAAGGTACCAGCAAGAAATGCATCAACTCGAACTGGTAAGCTCTGTTCTGGCAAGCCAGTACGGGTCTTACCAGAGTGGTGCGGCCTTGCCTTACCAAGTAGAGTACGGCCTGGCCGTACCAACTTGGTACGGGCCGTACCACTAGAGGCAGATCACAGATGAAGTCTGAAACCCTGGAAACGCCTTTTATCCATAATCAAAACACAGTTTACATTTCTTCTAGCACTTTATTACATCTGTTTGCATTGTTCGATTTGTTTGAATTGATCTTTTAGGAACTTAAATACCAAACCCAATCTTTCTCACTTCTAGTTTTTAATTGAGTTCGGTGGATTCTAACCCAGCAATTGCCCGTCCCTGTGGATCGATACCCGATTATATTACTCAATAGGGGTTGTGCACTTGCAACCCTTACTCGTGAAGTGTAAGCGCGGTTTTAAAAGGTACGCCCTCAAGTGTACCGAAACTTGCGTTGCGCTTTCGCGCGAACAATGTGCGGCAAATGCATTTTACATATTTACGTCTGATCATAGAGCACCAAACGCATTTCGACCAGATTTTCATGCGCCAAATGAATTTTATCAAATTTCTGTGTGCAAATACCACACTTAATTCATTTTATCATATTTACGTGCGCAAATAGCGCGCCAAACATATTTTACCCGATTTACTTGTGCAAATAGTGTGCCAAACTCATTTTACCAAATGAGTTTGGCACAAATAGCAAGCCAAACGAATTTTACCAGATTTAAGTGTGCCAAACGCATTTTACCATATTTGCGTGCGCAAATTGCGCGCCAAGCAAAATTTACAAGAATTCCATGCGCCAAACGCATTTTACTATATTTAAAAAAATGTTTTTTTCCAGATTTGCTTGCGCAAATAGCGCGCCAAATCCATTTTACCAGATTTGTGTGCGCCAAGCACATTTTAGCATATTTACGTGCACAAATAGCGCGCCAAGTAAATTTTACAAGATTTATCGTGTGCCAAACGCATTTTATCATATTTAAAAAATAATTTTTACATGATTTAAGTGCTCAAATAGCTGGCCAAATGCATTTTGACCAAATTTACGTGCATGTATTTACCATATTTCATTGTGTAAATACCGCGCTTTTGTAATTTTACCAGATATTTCAGATTTAAGTCCAGTATGATACAATTATAAATTCAACCTATGTCTAGCAATATTTTTTCCACAATATCACTTTCTGTTTTATTTTTGCTGCCAGTTGATATGATTGCATCCGATGTTTCTGCATAGAGTAAATATATATCAGATTTAAGCCCAGTATGATACAATTATAATTTGAACTTATGTTTAGCAATATTTTTTCCACAATATCACTTTCTGCTTTATTTTTGCTCCCAGTTGATATGATTGCATCCGATGTTTCTGCATAGAGTAAATACATTCTGAATTGGCAGAAGCCTCCAATCTGCATCTAATTGAGTCTTTAATTTTCCTGATTATGACGTTTTGGTTTCAAATAGTTTCATATCCAAAACAATTTTGACATGAGGTGAATTCCATACCAGCTAGGTTGGATAAGTACAAGTTTTTTTTTAGCTTACTTCATGACTAAATCAATTCAGAGTTGCATTTTTTAACTTTATTGAAATCAATTATTTGATGAGTTACGAGTGTGTTGGAATGGTATTGTTGGCATGATACACTCTCAACACAATGATGTTCTTCCCTCTTTGGTTTCTATCTTCTCGAGTGGAGAAGAGAATGAGAGAGAGGTGGGGGACCCGAGCCGAGCAGAGTTGATAACGCGGTATCATCAGAGTTCGGAGCGTAGAGTTTATCTTGATCGGAACGTAGTAGTGAGCGGATCTGATCGTCGGAGCGCATCAGCGGTCGAAAGAATAGATCTGGTTGTGGTGAGATATTAGAATTAATCTAATAGAGTTATTAATAGTGTATATAAGTAAGATTAGAAAATTAATTTAGTTTAAATTTTTTTCATAAGAATAAGATTAGATTTAGAATTTAGAATTATTTGATATGTTGTAAATATGTTTTTTATCAATAAAATTATTAGTAGGCATTTAAAAATACTAACTGTTAGCACTGTTTATTTATTTGATTGGAGATTAAAGCAGATATTTTTTATTTATTCCATTCTAATATCCAAATTTGTGCTAGTCATGTAGTTAAAATACGTAGGTTACTTTCATTTCAAGATAATAATAAATAATACGCAAACTATTAAAAGAATAATTTTTCGTATATGGATATGACAGAAGGCATCTTATGTTCAAGAGTATAAAATTAGTTGATGATAATGTTGCATTTCATTTTTTTTGAAAGAAAATTCAATTTTATTTTTAGTAAATTAGACTTCTAACACACCAAAATTATTAAAATTGCTAATTTATACTAGGTTAGAAAATGACTTCTTACTTTTAAATGCAAATGTGAAGTAGTTAAATCTCAATCACACCGATGAAACAACAAGAGTAGACGATTTTTTATCCCGATTGATGAAGTTTGATAGGAGAAAAAAAGTTCCTTAAATTTCTTCTCAAAAGACGAAATGTTTTAAAAATCACTCGGTGACAATAAAAAAATGTATCTTTTTTCTCATTCTCCTTCTTAAAAAAATAAGTTTGGACGAGATAAGTCACATTTTTAACCGAAATTTTTATTTTTAACATTTTAAAAAAATAAATTAATAAAATAACCATCGTTTCTGGTCAATTCTATATTTAACACGGCCGCAGAACACCGGAGCGGACCCATTTGGGGGAGGCCGCAGAATGCCGGAGCGGACCCCCATATGGGGCCGCAGAACCATTCTGCGGACCCCCGTTTTTTTCTTTTTTTTATGTTGTTTTGCCGACGCACCAGGAGTCAAAATCTCACAGCCAAATATTAAAAAAATGTTTTCCTAATTTGATTTCTAGGGATGCGTGCTGCAGCTGCGGTTTGAAACCAAATTAAAAAAAAAACAAAAACAAGGGTCCGCAGAATGGTTCTGCGGACCCATTTGAGGGTCCGCAGCGGTATTCTGCGGCCCCGCTCAAATGGGTCCGCAGAATGCCAGTGCGGCCGTGCTAGATTTAGAATTGACGAAAACGATGGTCAATTTAATAATTGATTTTATTAAAATGTTAAAAATAAAAATCTCGGCATTTTTAACATCTTCGTACATTATCTTTCTCTGCTTTATGAAATCATTACTTTTTAGAATTTCAATAACAGTAATTATAAATTTAAACAAAAATGAAAATACTTTTAATTAACTAACCAGTAAGGAATTCCTTGTATTGGATACATCTTTTCAATTAAGCAAACGTGATTTCAAACCATTTCATTGATTTTTTTTTTCTAATACAATTCTCCGAAAATGGTTTCTGATCAAGCATTAATTGGCGATGTTGGTTCAAAGGAAATTTTCAGAGTAATAGTGGTACCATATAGCCTGTATACCTGTGAGCTGCCTGTTCTACATTGAATTTTGAGTATAGTTTAACATGTACTTGTAAATAATTAGAACGATTTTCAAGTTTTTTGCAATATTCTGTATAGGTTTCTTTAAAAAAAAACTGTATTTTTTCCTTTTAAAGCAACGATTTCCGATGAAACTCTTACTTTTTATTTGAGTAGACTTAATTAGATTTCTTTAACAAACTGCAAAGCAGATAAAGACGCAAGAAAAAAACAAAAACAATTGTAAAGATTCTGAGAATATGATGTTTGGATGAAAGTCCGAGTTAGTGAGAATAGCTGTTTAACTCAAAGATTGAGAATAGTTATTATTAGACACGTTTGGATCTTCGAGAATAGCGATGTTCTGGATTAGCGTACTATTTTTTTTCACTATTCTCCGTTTGGATCACACAAAAATAGTACTATTCACTGAAGATGCATTTCGATGGAGGGTTGGGTTAGTAAGAATGGTGAGCTACCCTCAAATTGAAAATAGTTTTTTTTTTTTGAAAAAAGGCATAAATGCTTGTCCATTAATATAAAAAATAGTCTTACAAATTCTAAATCATAATCCAAAAAGAAAAACGCTTGCTACCTCAGAAAAAACTCAAATTACCTATAGGTCTCAAGAGCACACCCAGTATCATCCGAAATTTTTGAAGTTACCATTTGTTCAAAAAAAAAAAAAAATCACGAAATCTGAGTATTTCTGGATCTACCACGGCCACAGAACACCGTGCAGCCCTAGTTACTGGGGACCACAGAATGCCGGTGCGGTCTGAAATGGAGCCGCAGAATGCCGATGCCGCCTTGTTTAATTTTTTTAATAGCGGAAGAAAATAGAAAAGGGATTCTTGGCATTCGTGCCCAACAAACAGAGATATCTCAAATTTTGACTCGTTGGCATTCATGCCTATTCGCGTCCACAGAGATCTCAAGGTTTGACTAAATAAAATATATATATATATATATATATATATATATTTGGGGCCACACCGGTATTATGCGGCCCTATTTCAGGGTCCGCACCGGCATTCTGCAGTCTCCAGTAAACGGGGCCGCAGAATGCTAGTGCGGCCAGGGTAGATTTCAATTCTCCAAAAACTGTGGTTTTTTGATTTATTTTTTTGAATCAATGCTATAAATAAAAATTTCGGCAATATCATCAACTAGTTACTGGACTCTTAGACTGACCCATCCAAGAATAGTGAGCTAAGAGTCCAAAAGATGGGTTAGTAGAATAGTGAGCTAACCCACAAAAGACAAACAAAGAATAGTTGATAGCTCTTGATCCAAATGTGAGTTAGCTCAGAAAAATAGTGTTATTTTTGGGTTAGCTCTATTCTTGCTCCAATCAAATGCACATTGGATTAGCATTGTTCTTGCTAACCCGTCCAAAAGATGAGTTAGCGCTAACTCCAAGTTAACGTTGTTCTTGCTACACTTGTCGCTTCATCCAAATTTCTCTTAACAATAGCATGCTAATCCACAAAAAAACAAACAAAAAATAACCCCTAGTTGCTAATCCAAACACAAAATATAGTAGTTCGAAACTAATCCATGTTAGCATTATTCTTTGTCTCACCCGAACGTACCATCGAATTTATCTTAAAATCATTTCGAGTTCTTTTATTTTAACTCAATTGAACTTGAGAGAACTGATTCCGATCACGAAGACATGAACTTGACAACTTAGTCGATTTCAGATTTTTTGGGTCTATTGCTTGCTAGGTTGGTCTATCGGATTCGGGTCACCTTGCATCCGATTCGCACACATTCTAATTTACAATAGAACATTTTTCTTAGAGAGAATTTCATGTATACCCTTAAAAAAACTCAAAATTACGTATATCCATTTACATGGATTACAAAAACTTATAAATTTACCCAATTTATTAACTATTTTATTAAAATTCATTTTAAATTTGTAAGTATTCATTTTATCCTTTATTAAAAAAACAAAAAAATATGCAGTTTGTGTATGAAATATGTTATCTTCTGGCTGACCAGTTTTCTAAGGATAAGTGATTCATTTCTCTACCTGTGACACATACACAGTAGCATTTAGGCATATGTTTGTGTGAGTCACAAGTAAGATATTGTTCCCAAAACTGACAAATTAGAAAATTAAATTTTTTTTTTAACATGTTATATTTTTTTAATAAATGACTAAACATGTACTTTATAAACTCGAAGTGATTTCGATATTTTTTAGGATATACATGAAATTTCCCCTTTTCTTAACCAGTGACGTCGCGATAGGGGTGAAAACGGAGCGAATACGGAGCGGATAATGCTGATACCATATCCACATCCGTCGGATAATGAGCGGATACGAATACGGATACGGATAGTAAACGGATATCAAAATTCAAAACCAAATCCATCTTAAACGGATACGGATACGGAGCGGATAATCTACGGATACGGATTCGAATATAAATACAAGATGAATAATTGAGGTATATGAACTTTTAAGATACAAATATTAATAAAAAGAATTAAATATAAATATTAATTATAATGTTGGAGAGATGGGAGATGATCTATTGATATATTATATATACAAAATAATGGAATGGTAACAAAAGACAAAGTGGTGTAGTGGTTTGATGCTAAGTCTTGATAATAGAGGGTAGGGGTTCGAATCCCAGCAGTAGCAATTTATTTTAGAGCTGAGTTTCTGCCTAACGGGTCCGCCTCACCAAATGGGTCCGCCTAGCGGGTCCAGGTTCGCCTCAGCAAATGGGGTTCTTAGCGGGTCCGATCACGTTCCGGATGGTTCGGATATCCGCTCCGTTTTATACTTACTATCCGTATCCGAATCCGGATATTCTGTGGATATTTGATAATTATCCGGATCCGTATCCGGAAGTATCCGGATCCGTTTAATTCGGATTCGGATTATAAACGGATTCGGAGCGGATATCCTTCGGATAATCCGGCTCCGTTTACACCCCTACGTCGCGATCGTTCTTTTCTGTTGCGTTCGTCCTCCCTTCCCGCCTCGACCGTCTCACCGCAAAACCTCTAAAATCCCACGGCGATAGCTTCTCTCTAAAACCATCGACAATGGAAGAAGACACAGTCGCACAAGAGAGAGAAGAAGAAGGAGAAAATCGGTTCGAGGGCCCAGACAGTCGCTTGCCCTGTGCGCGTGGCGGCCCCATTTTCGTGCTTGACCTAGTGGGTCCCCTCTCCTCTGTCCCCGATTTCAAGGCCTCCGTTCTTCACGATTTACAGTGCCTCCAGTCTGACCTGCTCTCTGCTCCCAGTTCTGATCTTGATCTCTCGTATGATCCACTCCTTTTTTGTCTTCCCTTCTTACTTACCATGTGTTCTGATAAAATTTACTGAAAGTGGAGGTTTGTATAAATTGCAGGGTTGATGAGCTGAAGATTCTGACTGAGGAGGAACTGGTCGAGAAGGCACTTCAACAGAACTTGGAGGTATCATATTTTGCTATGGGGGCATGTAGATTTTAATTGTACTAAATGAAGGTTGAATTCATATATACAGGGTGCATTTTTGACACTATTTCTTTAATGAGCAGAGCTAGAATTCAGTTTGGTCATTTATTATTTGTTTTTGTCTGCTTTTTGTTTGACCGGGTTTATTACATTGAGTTGCATTCATTAGCATTCAGTGTGGTAGTCCAACCAATAGGAAATCAGGACTTTCACATTTGTTTGTTTATTTTGAAATGGAGGCTTTATATTGAGTACACAGTTTTTTCTGAGCCAAAGTTTGTCGATAGGAGCTTTAGCTAACTAATTCTTTTGGTGTTGAAGGACGACACGAGAGCTGCTGGTGATAATACTTTGCAAATCACAGAACAATCAGATGTCCAGTAAGTGTCGATTGGTCTCTTGTAAAAGTTGTTTTGTAATTTAATCTCTTTATTTTTACTTGTCATTGATTCAGATATAAGCTGATTATATCTTTATTATAAAAACATTTATTTGGCCTTACTGTTTTGATTATTCTCTTATTGTTATTTTGCTGTTTTCTGAAAAATAAATTTAGCTTTGTCTTTGGATTAATTAGGGGTTCCATTTTTCTGTGTGAATTGGGGAGTAGATAAAGCTCTATGGTTTTATGGTTCTTTACAAGTGGATAGCATGAAATTGCCGAGTTCCTTTCCAATCCTAGCCTACTGTATGGTACCCCATCGGGCCACAATCCCAGTCCCTAGATGAAGTTCTGGCAAAAAAAATCTTTATAAAGTCTAAAAGGAAGCTTTATATGAGTTCTGCTTTGTGGATTTATATGTGTAATCTATTATTTCCTTGTGATGGTTTTTGCATCTGATGCGTAGAATGAGGGGTGAGCAACCTGTGGTGGAGAGAGAGAGCTCGATTGAAAGAAGCAGCTTAAGGTCAGATGAAGGTACAAGCGATCATTCAGTTGTGACACATGAGGATACGTGTGAGAAAGATGTTCAACAAAAAAAGAGAAAAAAGAAAGGCCGCCATTTTGATAGAGAGATCCGTGCTGCTCAATTAGAGGTTGAACTTGTCCCTTTATTGGCTACCAACCAGGGATGAATTTCTATTGTTGATAAGCAATGCCAGTTTGCACAAATCAGTTGGAATCCTTGACCAGACCCAGTGCCAGTTAATTTCAATCAAAAAGGATTGATAGGACCAAGTCCATGCGAGTTTTTGCTGACCCGACGGTGGGCCTGACTGGATCTTTCAGGACCAATTTGGATCTAGATATTTAGTTTGTTTTCAGAATACAAAGTTCATTTTTTTCTTTCTTTCTTTCCTTTGTTTATGTAAAAGAGTGGACCACAATCTGAATAATTTTCATCAGGAAAACTTTTCAAAATTGGAAAAACTATCAATCAGATTAGCAGTTCCAAATCATTGGAAGAACCGGCACAGCAGAGGTGTTCATTATCCCTTGAACTGCTGGTGGGTTTAGTTGGACCTGAACCCAATGGGCTGACTGAAGCAGTTTAGCCCAGCTAATTTCCCCCTTTACATGTAAGCATGGCTACGGGAATAAATATTTCAATATGTAATGAACAGGGTCCATATCTAGAGAGGGTGAAGGAGCTTGCTGAACTCAAGCGAAAGCAAGATGAAGACAAATTAGCTGCCAGATTACATTCTTTCTGGTTAATTTCCTTCTCTTATCCCATTTTTTATTGTTCTTTTTCTTTTACAGTTTTGGTCCATTTTCTCAACCAATTTACTATAGGAGCAAAGACTCCACATACACACCATATGAGATGTGCATAGGTTTGTTTCTAAAAGCTAGCTTTTATCATCATGTAATTGAGTTTTTGATACACAGCGGTTTGTTTAGTGATTTTGCTTTTGTTAAGTAGTAAGTGTCGGACTTCTTTTTAATCTTTTTGTTTCGGGCTGTCATTTTATCCAGTGGCAGAGCCGAGTCTTCGGATCGTGCAATGTCAACCTCTGTGAATTCTGAAAGGATGAGATCACTAAGGTTTAGCACGGCACCTGCAAAGGTATTTTCATGTCCGCGTGTTTCTATTTTAACCAGTACCCCAGAGAATTGGGTGATTTTTATACTATTGTGCGTTGACTGCTATCTACCAATCCATGTATCCATCGTCATGGTCCTACCATGTTTAGTAACATGTTAGTTTTCCCAAAATGCCTCCATTTGTTTGTGGACATGCCCTCAGATTGTGCAACTTGGCCTCAACTAAACTGCAACTATAAGGAAATGAAATGAAAATATGTTAGTAGTAATATTGCATCAGCTTGACCAAGTTTATCAGTGCTTCATGTAGAAAAGCAAAATTAGCTAGTCAATGAAATGAAATGAAAATATGAGATAGCAGCCAAACTCCTGATTATATAGGTAGGGAACCTACCAACAATCATACCCTGGTCAGGGCATGACTAAAGCAGCACCCTTAGCATCCATGCAACGGTTCGGTAAAACAAAGAAATAAAATAGTCCGCTAGAAAGCTCAGCATCTGGTTATATAATGGCGCATTATGGTTTGATTAAAATATCACAACTTTTCAAACATATTGGATTAATATCCACACAAATATATCAAATTGCTCTTGTCAATCCCTAGATTTCAAGCGGTTTCATTTTCTTTACTTTACTTTCAATCCTTTCCCATTACTTTCCTTCAATAATAATTTCAATTTCAAAGACCCACTATCTCGTGAAATATGCCACTATAATTCAGTACTCACTATCTAATCAAACAAATCAGAAACTCAGATTTAGAGAAATCCGGTTATCTTTCTGCGAATGGTCCAGAAATTAATTTCGGATTACAACGACCATTCAAATTCACCCGCGATGTAGAATCAGATTTCCAATCGGACGGATTAATCAAATTATCAGCTGGTATACAAATATTTTTATCCTATTTTTCTTTCTCTCGCTCTCACTTTTTTTTTCTGGTTTTGATTCGTTCTTTTTTTTTCCATTTTTTGGACCTGTGGAATAGAGATAGAGAGAGTGTGCGGAGTATTAAGGGGAATGGGCCATAGTGGCATGTATGTCATGCAAGGAAGAAAAAGGCCATGGTTGGGGGGTTATGTGTTTTCTTTTCTTTTTAGATTTACATTTTACAATTTCAACGTAATTATTTGAAATTATGAATAGGTCCAAAATTTATAAATTAAATCTAGAATTTTCCAACATTACAAATAGGCCTCAAAATAAAAATGAGATATTTAAATTACGGGGTGTTACACCAACAGACCAACAGTCCTATAAGCTTTGTTGGAACCATTCAAGTAACCCCAACCCATTGCAACAGTTACTGAGCTGGGAACAAAACATTTGATCCTTTTCAAACATAGTATGTTTTGATTGGTTGTGTGCGCTTGAGATTTCAGTAGAACTGATAATGGTGTTACTGGATACCAAACCAGCCATTCTTGTTTCCAAAATGATTTGCCGGTACAGTTATCTGTGCTCTGGTAGTTCTTTTTTGTTCCATTTATAAGTTTTCCTTTATTTTGCCTAGGTTATGGCTAGTAGACCAGGAGAGAACATTCCCATAAGCTATCATGAAGTCATACTTTGTGTGGAGATATATCATCCAAAAAAATACGGAGCAAAGGTATGCCATTATAATTTGGAAGGTTCATTTGAAAAAAAAGTTCCATTTCAAATTTACCCTTTGGTTGAAATAAAGAAGGTTTTGGTCCTATTATCAAGTTCTGTTTAAAGAGAACAAGGATTCATTCCTTACCAGCTCTGCTTTAATGTTGCTTTGGTAAAATAGATAATATTGAAAGAAGTTGTGGTAGAAAGCTTAAAACAATATCTACAACTTTCATGTTTCGAGTTTTTACAAATTCGGAATTCTTTGTATTATTTGTTACTAACAAAAGTTAAACCTTATTTTGCACCAAGTTCATTTTCATCATTTGATAAATTTTAAGCATTTGAGTACTCTATACAGACACAGGAGTTCCTAGTATTAGGAAGCCAAAAGCTAGCAGACTTGAGGGACAATATTTATTGTTTGACTGATAAACTCATGGAGGCAGCAGGCAAGCATGACCCCTCGGCTTATTTCCTTGTTGAGGTATGTATGAATCTGAATTCATTGAAGCCCGGTTCAATTGCATACAGCCCATCAGTTGTTGCAATTTATGTAGCCTCCTTTGTTTTTAAAATATGCATCTTACAATTTTGGAGTAAAATCTTATATAATCAGGTTAAACTATATATTTTACCTACAACAATTAATTGAGTTAATGAAGCTCCATCTTCTGCAAATTATTTTTCATCTTATCATTTCAGCTATATAATTTAACTCACTTTATAGGCTTTAGGTCCTAAGGACGTAGGTCATGTTTGGTTGTGGAGTAAAGTTACTCCGGATTAAATTGCTTACTTCGAGTTAAAATAGATTAAAATAATCATGTTTGGTTGGAGCTTGGTGGAGTAAGCTCATGAAGAGAGAGAAAATCGTAACATGATGTTACACTAACTGCGGGACCCACAGGTGGAGTAAGTTACTCCACCTCTCTAGATGGAGTAACTTACTCTGGATTAACTCAAATGTTACTTCATCTTACTCCTTCAAATTTACTCCTCGTTTGGCTCCTTAAAGGTAGAGTTTAATCCACCACCTCACAACCAAACATGACCGTAGGGTTAGGCATAATATTGTTAGTATTATTATTACTATTATTATTGGTACCATTATTACTATTAGTATTACTACTATTATTGTTGGTACCATTATTACTCTAAATGAGGAGGGATCCACTTACAACATTCTATAGTTGCAACATCTTATAACATGATTTTTCAAAGTCCAAACAGTCGATCCAAACCGTTCAACATGATCTCTATATTAAAATGTGCTTGGAGATCAAATTTTACATTTCTTGAAACTTTTTTACTATTTATTAAGATGGGTTACAAAATTCAATGGTCTGAAACCAACAATTTTGTAAAATACTTAATAAATAGTAAAAAAATGAAAAATTTGATCTCCAAGCACATTTTAATATAGAGATCATGTTGAACGGTTTGGATCGACTGTTTGGACTTTGAAAAATCATGTTGTAAGATAACTAGAGAATGTGGTAAGTGGATCTCTCGTCTTATTACTATCTACCTTGGTTTTGTGACTATGGTTTTGGGTTTCATTTGTAGCCTACCCCAACTTGTTTGGGACTAAAGGCTTTGTTGTTGTTGTTGTTATTGTATGCATGTTATTTCAAAATTTCTCCTCAAGTTCCCGTTGAGCTTGCTCAATTTTGTCAGTTGAGGGGGAACAGATTTATTTTGTTAGATATTCTTGAGTGCTCAAGGAGCTTCTGTTCGTGCTTCACAAGTAGAAGGGAGGGTAGAGTGCCTGAACTAAAATGTTTGAAGAGGGTAGTAATTTTAGAGATGCTTATCCAATTGGTGCTCATAATTGGATTAGCAAGCTTAGTAATTATTTCTTTGTCCAAAATTGTACTTAAAATTTATGGTTCCTGTGGGTAAAACATTGCAGATAAACATGCACTGTAAACTAAGCTGGCAGCTAATTGCGAAATATTCAGTAATTACTTTCATCTATTGATTTTTGTTTTTTGTTCTCCCTAATCAGGATACATTCTACAATGACATGAGACGCCATTCAGCTATTGATTATAGTAGATCCATAATTGACTGGCTTGAAAATAGCCAGGAAGAGGCAACAGAAAAATGGGATGCTATTGTATCTGGTGCATTGAGGAAAAAGCAAAAGGAACTATTAGGTGACCTGGAGGCCTCCAGTTTACCCAAGTTTAAAACTAGGCACATGCAAAAGACCTGTTTTTCTGATCTGAGGTTCCGGCTTGGTAATGGTTATCTCTACTGTCATCAGGTTTGGCTTTAGCCTCTTTGTGTCTTACTTTTTTTAGGATTTCACAACAATTGATTGAGCGGCTGTGTGTGTGTGTGTGTGTGTGTGTGTGTGTGGGGGGGGGGGGGGGGGGGCTTCTCCTCAATTCAACATGTACTTCCCCACCAGATTATTCCTCTTTCATTTACCTTTTTTCAGTTTTTTTAACCTTTTCCCTAGTACTAAGAAAAACATGTACTTCCCCACATGATAAAACTAGTGGACCTTTACTTTAACAAGATTCTATTAATCCTTGTCAGATACTAACAAGGGTGTATGAATTGGTTGTTTCTACAGGGTAATTGCAAACATATGATGGTAATAAGGGACATGAGGTTACTAGACCCGGACGATGCACAAATGAAGGGGGACTACCCAATGCTTGTTTACCAATTGAGAACTAAATATAGGAAGTGCTCAGTCTGTCAGATATACCATGCCACTAAGATGACTGTGGATGATAAGTGGGCCCCCGTCAACCCTTGTTATTTCTGCCTCAACTGTTACTTTCTTCTTCATTACAACGAGGATAACACATTGTTGTATCCTCACAAGGCTTTTGACTATTATCATGAATAGATTGATGCTAACATGCATGAAGTTTCTTTCCCCTTTTGTTATGATAATTGGGTTACTTTTAGTAAGAATAACTCTTACTCAAGGCGCAATCATCTAATCTCTCTCTCTCCCTCTCTCTTGTCCTTGTCTGTCTCGCCTGTTGCCAATGATCTAACTTTGAGAAACGGACTAAATTTTGTGAGCACATAGCAACACGAGCTTTTGTGGATCGCAAATTTAAATTTTTTTGTTGAGGGATGTTCATTTGTTTCCAGAAACTTGCTTGCACAGTTACAACAGCCATTCAAATAATACGGACTTGGCAACTATTCAAGTGGAGCACTTAGCATTCTAAGATATCAAATACCATCTCTCATGCACTCAATAATGAAGTACTGCTATTTGACAGGTAAACAAACTTAAAAAAGGAGAGGAAAATTTGCAATATATTACTAATTGGCACACTATCGCATTGCCAAAGGTACTGTCACTTTTGTTGGAAATACTTTGATAAAGCACATTTTACCATAGCAGGACCACCGTTATATACATACAAGTAGTACTATTTTTCACATACAAGCAGTGGTAAATAAAAATTTACAACAGCACATCCAAGAAATTTAAATAGTGTTTCTCAAGAACTGTACGACAAAATAGATAATAGCCAACAAAATTGCAATTTGGTAGACATCTCGCTGAAATCCATCATCTTGTTGAAAGAACTAAAAAAAAAAATGATGTTAACTTGATAGTGAGTATGGTACTTGCATTTTCATGCACTCAATTATCTCAATAAAAGCAAGTTCCGGCACAGGGACTGTACCAGCATACAATATGACCAAGTCTGATATCCTACAATAATTTAAAAACTTCTGTTCATTTCAAGTTAAATGCAAATTAAAAAGAAATGGAATGTTAAGAGAATTTCAAATAAAAAATGGGACCAAACTTGCTTTACAGCAGCACTTAGAAGGAACTACAACCTAAACAATTATTTGTCCTAATTTTTTTTACCAGACAGCACACTCATCGTACCTTGGTAGGATCTCCACTCGGGTCAGGATAAATCTCCATGTTGTCCTCCTGACTCTGTGAAAGACGGGACATGTTGCTTTTAATAAAATCAATGGTATCTTTACCGGCCTCATTAGCAGAGAAAAGCCTTCTAGATACCCAAAAATAGCTTTGTGCAAGAACAGATGAAGCACTTAAGTCCCAGGATTCAGTGTGCTCCATTACTTGGCCACTAATTTGGTTCAAAATGAACTTGGAATTGATCTGAAGAATCAGGTCACCGCCTAGACTTGAAATCAGTGGGTTCTTTGGTTTTCCCCTGAGTGTCCACCTGATGCTCAATTCATCAATAGATAGCATCTTCATCTCCTGCACTGTCTGACAAATGAAGAATCTCAACCTTGGATGACCATTTATTGAACGGAATACGTAAAAAGCTTCAGCTGAATAGAAAATTGAATCAGCCACCAGTACCACCTTAAATAAAGAGGTGTTTCCTTTTTATAACATAAAAATTTAAACAAGAATAACATTTTCACCAAAACATGAATGTTGTCATCCTTGTGAAACATAGGACATATCCCGTACAAGAACTATCCAAAGACGCAAGGTTGATAAATCTTTAAGCGCTTGCCATGCACAGTGGTTGAACTTTTGTTTTTGTTTTTCAATTATTCCTGCTTCTTTATTACTTGTATAAGAATCCAAATGCAGATTGAATCGTACCAGCACCTACTGAGACCCACACATTTTTTTTTTCCTGTGTTGAGCCTTTGTTTCTTTAGTATCTCTTTCAATATTTTTAGAAAAAGGAAAATGGACTTGGAATGGTACCAGCTGGAGCACCTGCTGGGATATACTGGTATAGTGATAACAGTACTGGAGTTCTATACTGGACATCTTCATATAAAGAAGTTAAAATAAAGCCATATAACGGTTTCAACAACAACAACAACAACAACAACAACAACAAAAAAATGCCATTGTGCTTCATGAGTCAGGACTTGGTAATAATATAGCGGTTCGATAGTAAGTTCTCATAATTAGATGCTACCGGTAGCTTTTAACAAAGAAAATGCAGTTGCCTTGGTGAATTTTCCAAATTGTGCACTGTTTAACTCCAATATAAACCTATTTACTTCAACAAAACAGGAATTACAGCCTCAATGATGTTAAATATTTGACATTGCTAGTCTATCCTCGACCCATTTAGTTCAGCATCTAAGCTTCAATCATCCCAAATTTAACACAATGTACTCTTAATTATACATACAAAGCCTAAATAATTCAACAAAAGCCTAAAATGGAACTACACAAGGGGGAGAAGAAAGAAAAAAAAAACTAAGTATAAGTCTGCAATTGGAGGATGAAGTGAGAGAAAGAGAGGGAAAGAGAGCAAGGTATAGGGATTAAATGATTAAATCTCACCACAGCTGGGTTTTGTAGGGAGCGAGTGGCCCATAAAGGCCTGCTGTATTTGTCTCGTCCGACAAATGTCCTGAGAGGATCCTGCATTTAAAAATAGTTTCAACCACAAGTCGGTAATTACTGCTCAGTTATCCTCAGTGAATGAACCAATTACTGAATACTCCCCGTTGAGCATTAGATAACTAATGCCAAACAAACAAAGAGATTTATTTGGCTTAATTAAACCATCAGACCCCATTCCCCAAAGCAACAATATGAAGTACCTTGTACTTGACTGAAGGGGCAAATGAACCTAAGGCACGGTTGCCCTCGCGCAACTCCAAAATATCTCGAACGAGTTGCCTTGCCGTGGCCTCAACTAAGGGGCTACTGATACACACAAAGTCATTGCACAGCGCTCCAATATCCATACTGTCCACTAGCTTATCAGATTCTGATATTTCCATGACAGCTCCTGATATTTCCGTTTCTTTTGACTCATCTATAACTGCATTTAAGGAAGCAAAGCAACGGAGTATATTCAAATCGTGCTCTCTCAAGACACCAATTACTCATCAAAATTATCAACAATAGCAATAAAGCACTGAAAAAACAGTAAGAGACGAGTATAAGTGATCTAATTTGTCTGTGAGAAATTACGCACCGTGCAAAGGGAAAGGGAGGCGAGTAGGGGTGGCGATAATGGAGAAGCGGCGGAGAAGACAGCGGTTGTTGAAATCGAAGCGACGACAGCGAGAGCAGCGGAGAGAAGTGGAATTGGGGATGAAGGAGAGGAGGCTGGAGGAGGAGGTGGTGGTGGCCATAGGAGGGTGCCATTATGCATGGCAACGGATGCGCCAAAGGAAAGGAGAGACGAGGGCTTACAGAATCCAGACCTTTCGGATAAGGTCTCTGCCTCCTCTCGTTCTCTTGGGCCCATTAGCTTTTTTTTTTTTTTTTTTTGTGCCTCTCCTTTTTACTGATTACTAACCTCTGCGGTTGGAAATTTTCTAATTGCCCGGCCCACCAGACATGCACCGGTTGGACACACTAGAAATTTACCCGAAATTAATATAGGAGGACAATTCAACAATCTCTTATTTTGACAACTTTCACAATGCTTTCTCAAATCATACCAACAAGTTATTTCAACAAACTTTAACGACAATTTTAATTTTCTGAAAATTGGATTTTAAAATGGAAACAAGATTTTACTTAACTTCTGAAGTTAATCACACAGTACAGACATATAGATTAATACAATTTTGTTCAACCTATCAAGAAAGGCCCCGAGTCTGACTATCAAGTAGTCTTAGACTGAAATATCCATCTTCTAATTTTTTTCCCTCTTCAAGCATTGTTGGTTTTATATTTTCAATAATAGACAAAGTCCAACATGTGAGTGTTCTTCAAATTTTTTACCAAGAAAATAAAAGAGCTGTATACCACGCAAAACCTCTTTGCAGAAGACAACATGTAAAATCTTATTCTGGCGCCGCACAAACATAGTGCTTGAGCTCCACAACAATTGCTGAACACAAATTTGAGTATATGACATTTACGGATCTCAATTTCTAATATGTTATATAATATACAGAACATATTAAAAAAAAACGGATAATTAGGTCTACCCCAAAGACGACAGCTCACTTGCTCCCCATACATCAAATTACTTTATAATAAAACAAAGAACAAATGGGGCTCAACTAAATACTGTTATAAAGATGTTTGGGTTCCTCGTTTGATTGAGGGTCTTTCTCTCTCTCTCTTTTCTTTTTTCCTTTCTTCTTTGAGGGAAAAAGAATGGACTAAACTCAAGTACACAATATACATACCTCTATGAATTCTCAATTACCATATAAAGAAATGAATTTAATCGCAAAACCATATTGTTCATCTATATATATTGTTTTAATTCTCCTTGAGTTTACTTAAACAAGCTTGCTGGTGCGGCGCTTTGCAGGACCCCCGGGAAATAGCTTCATTATCCAACCAAGCACTCTCTCCACGACCTTTGGATAATTTAAAAATAACATGAGCTATTTATCTTTTTAGAAGATATACAAACAGTAAAGCCTAAAAACCCTTTGGTCAGATTTACAGCTAAACATTTAACTCCCATCAACTTTAAATTAGGTTTTTTGCAGTTGGAGATAGTGGGGAGGTGTGCCAATTATCAAATGTCAAATGCTATGTGTAAACCATTTGCCAGGTTAATTACCAAATACAGAAATATTTCTTAAAAGTATCATCCAATTCACATTTTGATCCCTGAAGTCATTTGATCTGTATCATTTTGGTCCCTACAGAGCTTTCGTTATTCAAACAATGGCTGGTAATCTTAGCTCTATCTGTATCATTTTACAGTGGCACAACAAAAACAGTAGAAATTGGGATGTCCCAGGACCAAAGTGGGAAACTTAGAACTCTAGATACCAATGTGGGAAAAGGATGATACTTAAAGGACCATTATGCAATTCAAATTGGACGAATCGAACCTCATCTCCTTCATCAGCATAGACTGTAGATTCACTGATCAAGTGCGATGCATCAGATGGTTTTGCTATTGCACTTTCATTAGCCATCCTTTGTGCCGTCATTAGTTCCAGTCTCTGTGTCTGAGCTTCTAGTTTGTGTGTCAAATCCTTGTTCAACTCCTGCCCCCATTTAAAATTAAAACAAATATTAGCTTAGAAATTACTCATGTTTTAGTGAGCCTCCTACCCATTAGGAAATCATGGGTAAAATTAACAAACAACCCAAAAACTTTTGCAATGAACTTGCCACAAATACGTGTGCATGAAAGTTAAGGTCAACTAAATCAGAAGCTTACAAAATAGACCTTCTGTTTCACAATTTGCTCTGAAAATTAATTGCTTCAACTTACATCAGTGCTACAATTAATCAGAGGACAGAAAGGAAAAGAAAATGATAGGAAAATTGAGGGTAATACAAACCAGTATTTCAGATCTCCATAGTAATATTAAAAAAAATATATAATTATTTGATGACAACAACAATGAGGATAGATGTGCAGTAGTAGGATCAGACAAAAAGAGTACCTTCAACTTAGAACAATTGGACGATTCAATTCTCAGTGCACGCATAAGCTCCTCTCTCTCCACAGACAACTGCACATGAAAACTAGTTCCAATAAAATATACTTTTCAAGATGATCTATTCCTGATGTAAACCAACTGCCTGGAACTAGGACAGTGTAGTGCGACATATAGTTCAGTAATGTGTACATGCTTTGCTTCAGTGGACTTAATACTTAGAGCCCTATTAAGCCTGATTTAGAGAATGATTCAGTAAAAAAAAAAAGGAAATGTAAACACATTATTGATTAGACCAACTACATGTTAATGTATCGAATGTCTCTTAATGAAAAGAACCTGCACTCATAAAAAGTTTAGACTTCTTGTTTTCAAAAGAGGTAGGGTTGGACCTAACCACTAGCCCGATGGTTCAGCAGTAACAGGGTTGGGTCAGCTAGGGTCAGGTGGGACCAATTGCAGGGCCAAATAACCTGAATACTGAAAGCAAGAAGGAAATACATGAATGCAAGGAGAAAACCTCAGATACTAAGGAGTTGATGTTATCGATCATTCTAAGTTGGTCAGGTGGCAAAACTTCATGCATTTCTCCAATAGAAAATGGCATGTTGGAAGTATCGAGGGGCAGAGTTTGAGACTGCCCTGCTTCTTGCTCAGTATGTACACCTGCTGTTGCTGTTGATTCAACCACATTTTGTGCCCTATTGCTTTCATCTGAAAACAGATTTGCCATTCTTCAGAAAATTGAATAAAAAGATTATTCTTCTGTTTTCTTTCATTTCGCATCTTTCTAATATTATGCCCAATGTTTATCCTTATTTGCAGACACATTTCAGTTGTTGCAAAAGCACTGATGTATATAAATAAGTTAAAACTGTCAAATAGTGCCCGGTTACTGGTAACTCAAGCAAAAAACCATCAAATTGCAATATTTTTTGCTATCTTGCTTTAACACTCTCTGAAGTGGATCACAACCACATCGGGCATGTATCTGACATTAGATGCCCATACAACAATTCATATCTGATAACTCTGCAATTTTAATATATTTATTTATATCTCTTCATTGTCCCCATTTACTCTCCCAATCTTATCTCCCCCGTCCAACTGACCATCCATCTACTATTTGCATCTAATTATTTCTCTTAAAAAGAAAAAAAAAGCATATCCATGTATTTGTCATTTCTGTATTCTTATTTTCTTAAAGTAACAAGTTATATCATATCATCATTTCTACAATATCTTTAAATCATTTGTAAAAATAACTACAGGATATACATAATAATTAATTACATTAATTAACAATTAGAGGTATTGAATCCTAACATTTTGGAAAAAATGCACATCATGCTGTATTTGCATTGTATCAGATATGAAACTTGTATTCTGTGCCCATGCAACAACAGATTCCGGCAAACACTGAAAACAAGGAGATTCTGCACAATCTAGAATGTTTATAAAATGAAACAAGAAAGCCATATAACCTAAATCACTAGTAGAGGTAGATGCATCTGCTGTCTCTGGAGCCTTTGGTGTATCCTTATCTTTCTCATTTGTAGAAGCATTTCTTACCTTATTCATCAATAGCTTTCTCTCTGTTCACATAGTAGTTTTGTTAGACTAAAACTTATTTGCAGCAAAAAAACTAATCAAAAGTCATCATTTTCGTGAACTAGAACACTAAAACAAATGAGGGTGGTTTTATTAAATAACTTGCCTCCGAAATTAACAAATATTGTTTGCAAGCACTGATTTCAATAAAATTAATAATCACAAATAGTACATGGATACGAGTCAAGCATTTACCTTCTTGAAGAGCATCAATAGTAGATTGGAAATCTTCACGCTCTCTCTCTAATGCTGAAACTTTACGTCTACACCATGTATTCAAAATGGATATAAAGAACCACTTTAATTTAATCAATAACAAATTAGTTCGATAATAAACACCCTATAGAGAATCTAACTAGCAAGTCAAAGAAATTGACAGTAGAAAGTATGGAGTACTAGGTCATAAAATTACTTGTAGAACAATATGAAATAATAAGAAAGTGAATACACGTACTTGAAAGAAGAAACTTCTGAGTTCAGAGATTCAACTTGTTTACCCAACCGGAGCTCATTGGATCTTAATCTGAGAGCCTTAAAAAAATACAAAAGGAAACTAAGTAAAATCAAGAATCTATTATCAAAAAAGTAAATAAGTAAATATAGTTGTGCAGCAACTTCGAGTTTGTTTCAACTTTCACTTTGCCGGTATCGTTATTTTGTTTCGGTTTCATCTGAACAAAAACCATGAATTCCCAAAAAGTTGATAATTAAAAAATCTATAGTCAAAACTGTTAACCAAGCTCAAACCAGTACCTTCTCTTCTAAACTAATGACTTCTGAAGCCAGTATCTTGGCCCTTTCATCAGCTGCATTGCACTCATGTCTTGCATTGTCATACTCCATTCGTAACGAATCAAGCGCCAGCTATTTGTAGTTTGTAGAGTCAAAGCACAAAACCAAAAATAAAAATAAAACAAAAAGGGCGTATTAAGAATAAACTGTTATATAGCACTAACACCTACAATAAAATTCCCATCCATCCAGAGGGACAGCTGCTAAACAATATTTAAATAAACTATAAATATTGTATATTATGATCAGCAAGGGAATTTGCTCAAAGCGTAATGCAAGTACATTGGTTCTTGTTATAAAAGCTGCAGTCAGCCATTGACACTAACATTTTTTTTTTCCACCCAAAAAATAATGCTTTGTTCTTACATTACTGACAGATCATTCTTTCTGTTGTTTAATTTTTTTCCTTCCTGGTTCTAACTAACCAAGCATGTTAGACTCTGCATCTTTTACCTACAGTTAACTGATTTATCCTCTCTTGACCATATCTAAAAATGCCATATTAAGGACACTTAGAACTTCATTTTCAGTATGTAATTTTGCCGCTTATAAGATTTATAATTTGTAAAACAGAAAGAAGCACAAGGACTAATAACAAACCGATTGAGCTTCCATTTCATGCTGCAACATCTCCATGTCAGATTTTAACTGACTGATTACTTGACCCTGAAATAAATTACAATCCAGAAAATGCTAATTAAGACTAATTTCTACAGAAGCTGAACGGCAAATTGAGCATTTAATAAAAATTTAAATACGCACTATATGATTTTTAATATTAGCTGAACAGCTAAATTTATGCCCTAGTGCCTGTACTGGTATGGTTGTTGCAACTCCTTGAATTTCTAGAACCAATTTAACCAAAGTTTAAGTCTCGCAAAATGTCCTTAAGGCCCAACTAAGTCTCTGTTAATTGAGTCATTTAGCCTCTCTTTAATGAAACTGTGCATTATTTACTCTCAAAATGACGAAGCCTAGTAATAACAATTCCTCATCTTTGAAGATATTTATCCTTAGTTGCACCAGTCCAAAACAAAAAATGGTATATAAAATAAGCCAGTGATAAACCAAAAAGAACAAAAGTACTAATCCACCAATAAAAGGTGACCGAACAAATTGATACCAAACACAATAGCACAATTCTTCACACAAAACAAGCATCTTATAATGCAAGAAAAAAATACATGAAATATGAGCTTGATTGAATCCAATGATGGTGTGCTTTAACCGGTGTTCAAACCAACTGTCACTTCTGTACTGGTGAATATAAACTATGATATTATATAAGAAGTATACTAAAAGCATCATTGTACATTACTAAAACAACCAAAGAAGTGCTAGCATTAAGCACAAAAACAAATACAAACTCTGCAAAGCAAGAATTAATTCATAAAAGAACTTCTAACACGTAAGAACACATACACCATTCTCCTGATAAATTTGTAGATAACCAAATTCAACTCCTTTTTTTTCCTTGTTTTATAAAGGGTTAAACAATAGAGGATTACCGGCCTACACTGTTATCATTAAATAAGGTTACATTCTAGCACAGAGCATTTGGCTCATTTTGTAGGATACAGGTGACATTTATTTTATGAATATACAGACGTATAAATGAAAACAGCCAAATCAAAAAAGCATTTACGAGGACTGACTTGTTGGTTATAATTCTCGGTGATAGATTCATGGTCAGCAGCCAAGGTTTCAGCAATAGTCCTTGAAGTATCGAGAGCTCGTTGCAATGAAAACTTTTCTTGTGTCAAATCCTCAATAAGCTGCTCAAAAGCAAGCGAAGGAAAGTAAGCATTTATAGCACATTATTAAGGTGTTTTTGCAAATAATACCCAATATTTTGCATTTCTGAAACCCAAAATTTCTGCAGATAATAATCACCTTAGTATAAACATAAGATAGAGGTCTGTTCCTTATATATAACAACTTTGGCCCAACAGAGGGAACGGATATTCAGGCCAAGTTCAACTAAAATCAAGCCAACAAAATCTAATATTTGTGTATATAAAATACTCAAAGATCCATTTTGCTAAATATGAAAGCTAGTTGCAGGCAATTCAGTACTTCTGCTAAAATTAGGTTGATGGTCCAGCATTATTTGCAATCAACCCCAAAAGAAGAAGGTGCTAGATACAAATATAAGAAATATCAGAGCGTCATTTGAAAGTATAACAAAAATTGGGGTTGCATCTGCAAAAACTATATTACAATAGAAAGAACTATCCACCGAACAAAGTCACCTGCTCTAAGGCAGCAAAATCTTCATCCTTTGCACGAGTCGGTGTGGCTTTGAAAGAGTCCGTAGAATGATTTGATGTGTCCTTGGCTGCAAAATCTTGGCCATCCAAATCGTTGAACTTCCCCATAAAGTTTGTCACAGAAGGAGGCTGTCGTGTGAATGGACTTGGCAAATTAGAATTATTGTGAGAGAACAGAGAACTGGATTTGTCAGGCTCTCCAGATGTGGTCTCTTGAAATGTAGAGCCTCGACTGACCCCAATTGTATCAAGAAAGGATGGTCGAGATCGAACGGCGCTGGAGCCAAAGGTACTCGATGAATATGCACTTTGGTTAGGGTAAGAGCTAGGTCGATTCCAATCAGAAACGGGGTGTGAATATGCAACATTATCTTCTCTATTAATGCCGGTATTACCAGCATATCCATTTCCTGAGAAGGAATCTGTTAGGTTGATGAAAAGTTAATAATTGACTTGTGGAAAATAATTTCTTATAAATATTACAAGGAAGTACATTGCACATGCAAGATCAGGAAGCAAAAAGTAATAGACAAAACATGGGAGTATCCTACATAAGCCCATTTTGCTTAAAAAACATCCACTGTACCACCCCCCCCCCCGGCACAGAGTATATTAGATGTATTTCACAATTCAGATGGGTTTTAAGTTTCTTGCAGGTGTATACATGAATTCATTGCAATATTTTGTGCTTTTTTGTCTTATATCCTGGGGCATTCACAAGTCAAATATAGTTAGGATCAATGATTCTACCGGCAGTAGTAGTTCACACTTATACCTGGTACAAGGCTGCAGCAAAGTTATTGGCTGGTGATGAACTTGACTGATTCATTACAATAAATAAGGGTGACAATCATTGGTCCAATCTGATCTGATCCAATGGGCAAATGAGCAGATTGGGTCAGGATCTCTTGACCTGGTGCCAGATGGGGTCAAACCTGACATTTTGAGCTCTTTTTTTCAATTTCCTTGTTTAAGATTAAAGGTACACATTTAATCAGCTCAATACCTAGCACTATAAAGTACATTTTTTTTTTCTTTTTGAACAAAAGGTGGAAACCCAACAAGTATCTGACAACATTTCACAATTATGCATCACTAGCGCATTGCATCAGATCTGGGTCAGCATTTTCTCACCCTCTGGCAGGTCATGTCAGACTGGAACTTTACTCTTAACCAGACCCAGCCCATTCCCACACAAAAATTGAGATCTTTGAGGCACTTGGGCAGCAAAAAAAGGATATAAAACTTTTCACATGTACCTTCCAAATTATTACTATGGCCAGCAACACCATCACTCTTGGAAACTTTGGGCTCAGGTTCCCTCATAAAATTAAAGCTAGGATCCTTTGTATATCCATTAAAATTTGACAGGGAGGAAACAGGCTTATCTTTTGGGAGGTGATCAGTATTTTCACTCAAGTCATAATGGTATCCATTTGCAAGATTTGTGAAATCCTCTGTTTTAGCATTGTTTTCAAAGGTACTATTATAATTGAACGAATTTAAGATGTTGGTTTGGGTTAAACTGCTTTCTGTAGTGGTAGTTTCTACATTAGTTGATATAGGTTGGTTGGCTAAGGCAGCAGCACTTGCAGAGACTTCTATTTGTTGTTCGGGTTGGGTTGGTTCATTTTGGATACTGGATTCTGCTTTCTTAGCAGTTTTTGCCCTTCGCTGTTTACGGAACTCCTCCAACTGAAAATTGATTCACCAAAAGGAATGTCAGTATCAGCTCATTTATTGACAGCTAAAACCATGTAGAAGAAGTAATCAATGATACAAAAAACAATAGTTTTCAAGTGTAGAACTACAAAACAACTTTTAATATTTCTTTCACAGATCTAGATTTTTAGAAGAGTTTAACCCCTTCAGCACTAATAATATACATGTGCATTATTATGGCACCTGTTGTAAACAACTGAATCGATTGATGTCATTAAATCTGATTTGTACTGCTCTTATATTGGTATAGAAACCCCAATAGGAAGTTCAAACTTTTACTAAGCATTATGACTTAATTTTTTATATTACTGCACTCAAAATAAGAGAATAACTCTGTGCTTAATAACAAAGGGAAGCAGAATTATTCTATACTTGATAAGTACTTATATGGAATGAGAAGCTTGGATTACTTGGAGATAAATGGATACTGGATACTAAACCTTGATCTATGCGTAAGTATTAACTAAGAACAAGTTGAGATAAATGCCAACCAAGGATCAAAGAGAAAAGTTGAAGATGAGGCCTTGCTAATATGGTTCCAACACTAGATTGTATATACTGATAAAGGACCTGAGAACCAGACCACTAGACTCTACATCTGCTGCGATAAAAATAGTGGCACAAATGTACCACTATTGAACTGAGCCGTATGATCAGAATCAGATGACTCAAATCAGATCTAAAGAAACTCCCTAATAAGTCAAATTGTAACCTGAGCGATTTGATTTTGAAACAATATCTTATGTGGATGAACATTCACTGCATCACAATAATAGCAGCAGATGCAGGCTCCAGAATCCAGATTACTATAATACAGTGGAGGCTGCTAGTTTTTAATTCAAAATTTCAAACCAACAAAAGCTGGATTCTAACTTCTATCCATATAACAAATATGAAATAATGCACTTCTGTGGATTGCCTAATATAGCAAGTTCAATGTACCAAAAGCCTGAAATAAAGCTTGTAGGGAATGCCAAGTCTAGATGCATGTTAGTTATTCTATTTACTAGCAAAGTTAGTAGAGTTGCCTTGATATCCACAAATGTTAAAATTCAGAGTCCCCATAATTGCAAATTTAATCTCCAAAAACTGCTAGTTACAAATAGCTAGTGGGTTTGAAGTGACCAGAAATTGAATAAGCACACCTGAGCTGCTCCAGAAATTGGAACGGGGACCAGCAAGATCGACGAGTCTAGATGAAAAAGGAAAAGTTCTTCAATCTCTTAGGAGGAGAGAGTTTTGATATTGCTTACCTTCTTCTTCCCGGCTTCGAGATGATCCTTGCGCGATGAAGCGGGTAAGACTTGCGCGGACGCCATCTCTGACGGGCGGGCCCGGCGCAAAGAGCTCCGTCCTTGGCCGGTTTGGATTGTCAGATTGGATTGGTGGAAGGGGCTGGATCGGAGAGGAAGGGGAGCAATAAACAAATATAGGTGCAAAAATCCCCAATTCCGAGAGGTGATTAGGGATTTGGGGAGAGCACAGGGATCGATCCCAGATCTCTCTCCTCTCTCCTCGTTCGTCTAGGCTTCTGTTTCGCTATCGAATTTGCTTTCTTTTTCCTTTTTTTTTTTTTTTGTTTCGTTCCCCTTCTTTCTTTTTCCTCCGTGCGTTCGTGGTATAGTAATCGTAGGTGGGCTGCTCCCTTTCAGGTTAAAACCGGTAGGTTCGAATAATAACTTTGGTTTCACGCGAAGGTCAACGAATTTACAATTCTCGACTCCTGTGTCCGGTCCGACTCGGTCCGGGCAGAATTAGGGTGGCGTAGGCCTTCGGCAATAAAAAATTAATTTGAAGGATTAAGAGTTTTTAAGGAGTGCTTAAGAAAATCGATGTTTGGTTGTCTTAATCCGTGGGTGAAAGCTAAGGAAGCTAAAGGAAGGGGTAGAGGTAGAGTGGGAAAAATGATATGGCGGAGTCGGCTCCATTACGGAACAACATGGAACAGCACGGCACGCGTGTCAGTTATGTGTCGTGACTCGCGTGATCAGTGCCGTGATCATTCGCGTGCCGCGCTCATCTTTTGAAACTTTGACACGGCATGGCACGGGCAAGATTTAATCACGGCACGACACGTAGTCACACTAATCACGTGTAATTAGGACCATTAGATATTGATTTAATGGTGAATCTTGAATAAACTAACCTAAATTATGATTAAATGGTCACGCGAGTCACGTATGGTCACGGCACGTTTAAGCACGGCGTAACTCACGTGGCGTAACCATTCGCGTGCCGTGACCACCCCTTGACATTTTGGTCACGGCACGGCAATACACGTGAAAAATTAACTTAGTCACGGCACGACACGGCACGTTTTTTCCACTCTAGGTAGAGGTGTCTTAAGGTTCGGACAAATAATTAAAATCCGAACAAAAGGAGACTAAATGAGATTAGTGTATTAAAATTCGGTTTTATTCAGTGAATATTCGGCCGTATATTTCTATTCGATGTCCGGCTGAATAGAAAATGAATATTTGAACCGAATATTGAATTCATGCTTTAAAAAAATTAAAAAACATTTAAAACCCATTAAAAGAGTTCCGGACCCTAATTCATAACTCATTAAATGAGTTCCAGACCCGCCAGGTAGGTGTTCTCTTCAAGCATCTCACTCAGTAGTTTTTTATAACCTCTCTACATGCTGCCTTATTGTATTTAAGTACTGTGGGATTAAATATTTAATAAAAAATCCGCATATATAAATCCGAATAAGAACTCGCATATTCGGCCGCATACCGTATATGCGGTATTCGGTGGCCTTCCGAATACCGAATGAGAACCGAATATTAATACACTGAATGAGATGTTCTTAATCCGTAGGTGAAAGCTAAAGAAGCTAAAGAAAGGGGTAAAAGTGTCTTAAGGTTCGGACAGATAATTAAAATCCGGACAAAAAGAGACTAAACGAGATGTTCTTAATCCGCGCTAAATAACCAATGTTCCACAAGAAAACTAAAAAAAGGGATTAAACTTTAAAGAGGCTATTGTTGCCCAACAGCCCAAAACTGTCCAACGATGCAACTGGTGTCGCGAAGTGTCCTTACAAATTGTCAAATAGGAAACGGTTGTTTCCCGTGTCTTCAAAGTTAACGCTTGTCAATTTACATGTCGAAATAATTTCCGGCCTAACACCTTGGTTCCTTGCCCGGATTGCCAGATTTGTGTTGGGCCCAAACGAAATATCACATATGTGTTTATAGTGTAGTGATTAAAGTTCTAATATATTATTTTAAATACCTGAGTTCAAATTTTAATCATGTATTATACATTTTAAATTTCTGTTCCCAGTTCAATTTTTTTAATTCCGCCCGAGGCCCTGATCCAATCCAACACAACTCACTGATATCTTTTTGCACATGTCGTGCTCGTGAAATTTCGCAAATCACAATAGATCTCAAAGCTTATAAAATTCGCAAGTCACAACTGCCACGAATCGACTATCAAAACTTTCTCTTCTTTTGTCCCTCTCCTTGAATGGAAGTGAACTCCTCCAGGACGGATGGATTGAGATCTGCTACGATTCGAAGATTGACTACAGTAATTTTGAAATTTCTGTTTTTTCAAATTCAGCCGTCCAACTTTTTATGTGCACGTATCTCGAAACAGCTGGTTTTTTGTGCACGCATCTTGAAATAATTCGACAGCTAAATTTGAAAAAATAGAAATTTCAGGATACTGTTCACAGGTGAAAGATCGCAGCATATTCTCTTCCCAGAACGGACTCCCCAGTTGAGATTTAATTATTTTGCGGACATGTTAAATCTCATATTTACAAAAGAGGATGGACGCTGTGAAGGATGTTGCAAGCTGTAGTTTAAATTTTGTTGAAACAATCTTTGAGGACTGAGATGTAATTTGATTTATTTTCTTTGTACCAACTTGACAGCCCCTGTCAAGAGTTTCAAAACAAAATCTCAAAAACTTCAAATAAAGTGGGCCGCAACGTCAAGTTGCTGCCAAACTACTTTTTTGTTGGACCATCTTTGACTTTCAACTTGAAATAAGACTCCCTAGTTGGCTAGAAACAAATGGGGGCCCAAAAAAAATGTTGCAGCGGATGTCCAGAAAAAAAAAAGTGTTGGCCGCAACGTCAAGTTGTAGCTGTATTAAAAATAAAATTATCACAAATTCGTGATTTTCTGTTTATCTTTTTTTTAATAGTAAAAATAAAAATTTCAGATATCAAGTTGAACTTTAGCGAATTAACTAAACTTGATTCTGCGGCCGTGTTAAAAATAATTTTTTTACAAATTCGTGATTTTTTTGTTTATCTTTTTTTTAATGGTAAAAATAAAAATTTTAGATATCAAGTTGAACTTTAGCGAATTAACTAAAATAATTTCGAGTTTGAGCTCTACATCAAGCTGATAAAAAATCTTATAGAGCGAGGCTAGGGGTGATTAATGAGCGAGTTGGGGTATGCTCATGCTCGGCTCATTAGCTTAATGAGCGAGTTAGAGTGAGTTGTTAATGAGCGAGTTGTTAATGAGCATGTTGTTAATGAGCGAGTTGCTGAGCGAGTTACCGAGTTGTTTAAAATACATCATTCAAAAACTAATTTTCATTTATAGAATTTAACAAATTGTCCATAAGCAAGTTTAACAAAAATTGTCCATAAGCAAATTAAGCAATACATAATTTAACATAAAATTGTCCATAAGCAAATTAACAAAATCAAACAAACTATCTTCTTGTCGTTCTCACGGCTTGTCACGTACCTACAAATTTGTATTATCAAAACAATAATAAAAATGTAGAATTTAGAAATATACAAACAGTAACAAAATGAATGGATATACTAACAAAATGGATATACTAACAAAATGAATGGATATACTAACATAATTTAGAAATATACTAACTCAGTACCATACTGTGTATGCCTAATATGAATGAATAAGAATAGCTCAGGAATATACTAACAGTAACAAAATGAATAAGAATAGTTCAGGAATATATCAGAAGCCAACCCAGTACCATACTGTATATGCCTAATATGAATGAATACTAAATTACTTAATACCATTATCAATTCCAATCTAACAACAATACAAATCATGACAATAATTATATGAGAAACATACAGAGAGAGTCCCCTTGCTGCCGCCCAAATAGTTTCAAAAAATTTAGCTACAGAACCAAATAATATTTTAGAAATTAGATGTGGCAGGATTTGTGTAACTAATTTCTTAATGAGCTAATGAGCGAGTTATGAGCGAGTTGGGGTATGCTCATGCTCGGCTCATTAAGTTAATGAGCGAGTTATAGCGAGTTACTAATGAGCGAGTTGTTAATGAGCATTTAGCGAGCGAGTTTTGAGCGAGTTACGAGTTGTGAGCGATTTACTCACCCCTAAGCGAGGCAATTACATAACCACTCTAGTCTATCCTTTTCCTCTCTCTAAAACATCTTACTATTTTTCTCCGTATTTTTTCCACCCAAACTTCACTTTTTATCTTGTTATTTAGTCAAACGATATTTGCCTCCAACAAAGTCGGATGCTTCGTTCGGACACTAATTCAACTAAGTTATAGTTATCGTCGATAGGCAAGAAATTTGACGAAAAGTAGTAAGTTTATAATAATACGATTTGATTTATGGTTAATTTATTAACCTTCAATTAAATTGAAAATTACGACATAAATACGCTTGATATGCAGTATGAGTACAAATATATCAAGCGATGTATGATTATGTCGTAATTTAAATAGTCATCAACATTACAACATACTATCACAAATTCACATAAAATAGAATCGATTACAGACATACTATTTAATGTTGGAATTCTTTTTGTCTTCATTCATAAGGTGAAAATCATATACAAAATAAATAAAATTCATAAGATGTCTATTTTTTTTTTCTTTTTTTCCAAAACTTGAAACACTTCCCTCTTATTTTTCTAACAAAATATTTTCGTTGACCACGAACTTACTCTTACCCATCACATCCCTTCTCTCTTCCTTTCCCGTCACTTACCTCCATATCCGTTTTTTTTTTTTACAATTTTAATAATAAATTTTTTATAATCTTCAACATTTACAATCCAGAAAATTTAGCTTCTAAATATGAAGTTGATTTTTTTCATAATGTAACATTAAAGATTATAATTTTTTTATAATAAAATAAAAAATTAAATACATAAATGTAATAAGTGAGCGGAAAGGATGATAAAAGGAGAGGAAAATGCAAATCAAGTATACAAAGACATTTTGTTGAAAAATTTAAAGGATAATTTTTTTCACAAATTAAGTGTAAATTTTGTATAAATTATTCGAACGAGAATAAAGTCTATACTTATTTTAAATAAACGCGTGATTTATATTTTTTGAGTGAACGTATATTTATTAGTTTGGCGTGGCAGGAAAATATATCTCCGAAAGGAAAATAAATAACAGTTAATTAGTAGAAAATTACAAGCGGAGCTACGTGTCAGAGAAATAATCCCGATATATGGATAATTTTGCAAGGAACTGTTTCATTAGCACTGACCCGGAGACGGATGAAACTGTGTCCTTCCATTTCCGTGCCGGGCTCTCCTAGCAACACGTCGTAGACATTCCCGTCCCGATGCGCCACAATACTAGTTCAGATTCTCTGTGAAGGACTGTATAGCGAATCCATTGGTCCCCAGCTTTAGAGTTTAGAAAATGAAGTGATGGAGCAGGGAAATGCCGCATCAAAAGTCTACAAAGAAGAAGTTACAGAAAAATTTGATCGGAATTCGTATATCCTTCCTCCGGCTTCTCTTTCAACCAGAGAAACTTGGTACAGTAGTAATTCCTTCTTGTGGAACTCTTTTTATCTCCTCTTGCACGCCACAGTGACTGCCACACCAGACCAGAGCATGGGCAAGTCGACGTTCCAACCTCCAAAATATAAAGGGAAAATTTATGAAAATTAAATTCACCTCTCACTCTCTCTTCAGAATGACCATGCATTTGCTCTCTACTACTCGCCGCTTCTCAACTCCTCTCTCCCACAAATCTATTTGCCGCCACAGGAGATCCCGCCATAGAAGATCCCGCAATGGCCTCATCTCCCTCAGAGTCGTCGCCGCCTCTTCCATTCCTCTTCCATCTCTCTCCGTGGATAGCATTAAACTGAAAAGGTTGAAGGAGGTACTACCTGGCGGGAGATGGTGGAGACTTGAAGAAGAGGATGAGAAAGACGAACGATCGGATGCGGCGAAGAAGAAAGTTGGCTTGTCAGTTGTTACCGCTCTGAAGAGGATGTGGGTGCTTGTGGCTGAGGATAGATGGGTTGTTTTTATTGGATTTGTTTCTCTTGTTGGCGCTGCGGTAATTTTTCAATTACTATTAAATGTGATTTGAATCCATGTATTACGTTGGGTTTGGGAGGTAAATAAGATCTACATAGTTCATATACACCAAATAATTTAATATGGGAAGGAGCCAAGTATGCCTCCTGGTGGATTTGAGTGCTCTCTATTACCAACCGGTACAAATTATCTACCAGATATTCCTTTATTGCATCTTTGATGGTTTTCTTTGTTTCATAACTGCGCCTTGAGGTTAACTGAGGAATTATTGAAGGAACTTTGGGTTGAATTGAGGTATATATGTCTGCAGCATTGAAGTTTGCCTCAGGTTTAGTTGCACATTGTGGGTCAACTGACGGCTTAATAGGGGTTAATTTTCGACACATAATACAATTTGGACATATGAACTTACACTTTGTAATACCAGTTCTATTTCACTTTTTAAAAAATGCTTTGTTCTAGTGCAGTGCTCAGAGATATGCATTCCGCATTTTCTAGCAGCATCCATATTTGCAGCACAGAATGGAGGGGCGTTGTTTTATAATAACGCAAAATTGCTGGTCCTTCTTTGTTTGACTTCAGGAATTTGTAGGTTAGTTTCTCTGGGTTGTTTAGTTTATGTTTGCATATTCACTGCATTGGTCACGGGTTTCATACTTTTGAGGAAGCATTTCTACTCAATGCAATTAAGATCTTAACCAGAGGTCCAGAGTCTCTCTTTGATTAGGGACTCAGATCAAGGCTTCTCCTCCTGTTCCTTTTTAAATCAGAAAGTCATTTGAAAAATCTTTCCAGCATACAGATTGACAGATATAATTTTAATATAACTTTTTGTAGAATCTACAACTAGTTTGATTTATAGATGTAATTTGTTCATTTTGCAGTGGTTTACGAGGCTGCTGTTTTGCTATTGCCAATATGATACTGGTAAAAAAGACATTTTTTCATTTTTGTCAAGTTTTTATTTTCTTACAGGAGCGGGCTTCATAAATTCTAATTCTTTAGTTGAACGTAGTGCTAAGAAGATTCTTGAAACTCTATAGGTCAGAAGAATGAGAGAAACACTCTACAATGCCCTTCTTTTTCAGGTTAGTAATGAAATTGTATATAGATGAGAAATATAGTCTCTGAAATTGATATGCCTCATTTTGCTTATGAATATAAGTGCCATATTTTTCTTATCATTTTCAGGAAATCTCATTCTTCGATGAGGAAACAGTTGGAGATTTGACAAGCAGGCTTGGCTCAGATTGTCAGCAAGTGTCTCGAGTTATTGGCAATGATCTTAATCTTATATCACGAAATATACTTCAGGTTCTGTACACGTGCATTTATTTCCTAACTCCTGCAATATTGAAATGCTGACTGAAATGTCATGCAAAGCCTCAGTGAAGCCTCTTAATTTGACACTATATTCCCATCCCCAACCCCTCCCCCCCCACCTTTTTTCTCAGAATAAGAAATCGAGATACATGATTGTAATGATATACAAGAGAGAGTTTATTCAGACTAAATTTGAGCAAATTGGCACTTATGTCTGTTGTTGCAACATGAGGCTGAAGACCTTTTCTTCTTTAATTATATCAGGGAGCTGGTGCATTAGTTTATCTGCTAGTCTTATCATGGCCCCTTGGTCTGTCAACTATGATCATTTGCTGCACTCTTTCAACCATCATGATCATTCACGGAAGGTGAGACTCTGTTTCAATTTTAAAGTACGAATGGGTAAATCACAATATCAAGTGAATCTCATGTTCTTATCCTTTTTTCCAGGTACCAGAAAAAAGCCGCCAAGTTGACGCAAGAGTACACAGCTAGTGCTAATGAGGTCAGATTATTTCCTCCTGTTTCAACGCCAACTTAGCTGTTATCTTCAAGTTACAATAAATGATTCTGTATTACAGAATCTATGTTTCCTACCTAAAGTTAAATTTTAATCAGCATGGTTGTTGGAAAATACCATGTCAATGCAGTTCTTTGGGCAAGTAACCCAAATTTCAGAGTTATTTTAGCACCATTTCTCTTTACATAATTTTCGGATAATGTTAACTGCCCCACATTATATGGTCTTTAGCATTTATACCAGACGATGAAAATCTGATTGGTTATCTAAAGGAACTTACAATTAATACTTCTTGAATCATCTCTCTTTAAGCTAGCGACAAATGGATTAAAATGATATGACTAAAAGGATTCATTCTTTTCATTTTTCCCAAGTGAAACTCCAAGGACTATTTATAGAAGTAATTACTAATTCTTTCTCCACTTTTGTTTTGCATTATTAATTGATTGATCTGGCATCAGGTTGCACAAGAGACATTATCTTTAATGAGAACTGTGCGGGTATATGGAACTGAAATGCAAGAATTTAAAAGGTATCGTCTTTCTTGATTCTTACTCCCTTCGTCATCTTTATATGTTCATTACTTACATATGTCAGTCTAGGTACTGATATTATGCCATAATAAGGGCAGGTATGAGACATGGCTAGAGAAGTTGTATAATATAAGCTTCAGACAAAGCATGGCTTATGGATTCTGGAGCCTTAGTTTTAACTACCTGTATCATTCCACTCAGGTTTCCTAATTTCTAACGATCTATGAGTACTTTTGGGTGAATAAGACCACTCCTGTTATTTTGTATGAGATAGATGCATTGTTTGGCTTGGCAAATAAGTATTTATAGGTTCTTGCAGTGGTGATAGGAGGGATATTTATCATGTCGGGTCGCATAACAGCAGAGAAATTGACGAAATTCATATTATACTCTGAGTGGCTAATCCTATCAACATGGTGGATTGGTGACAACTGGTCGAATCTCATGCAATCAGTCGGTGCCAGTGAAAAGGTTTTTCGTCTCATGGATCTTGTTCCCTCGACCTATTCCTTATCCGAAGGTAAGCTTCTCAGAAAAAAGTTGTGACTTTTTTTTTTTTTTTTCTGTTATTGAAAACAATACCACAATTAAAATTACAAATGCCCCAAGAACATTGTTTGATCTGTTTCATATATAGGAATAAAATTGAAATGCATGCTACTATATTTTGAGGGTTATTTTGACAAAAAACAACATTTTATTTTTATTTTGGGTCATAACATATTTGCCCCAAATCAGTCGTACTTTTTTTTATAACATCAGGAGTTAAGCCTGGTCTGGTCCGTATGAAATTTGCATCCAAGGGACTCCATTTTCACTAGGTGATGAAAAATTGTCTGATCACTTGTTCAACAAATATTTTGGCAGGAAGAAAATTAGAAAACTTGGAAGGACGGCTTCAATTTGTGAATGTATCATTCTCTTATCCTTCACGACCCACGGTATTCTCGCTCTCTCACTTGCTAGCTTAGTTGTTAGAATAAATGAAAATGTATCCAGTATATGTACATCTGAAACACAGCACTGCTTTTTTTTTTCAACTTAAGAGACCCATTTATAATTTTGATTTTTTGTGTTCCAACAGGTGCATGTCCTGAGGCAAGTACATCTATCAATACAACCAAATGAAGTAGTTGCAATTGTAAGTAAAGCATACATTATTTTACCTTTATTCTTGAGCTGGCAGAGAGGAAAAAAGAGGAAATTAGGATCAGGATTAGGGATAAAGAGCAGGAACAGCATTTTGTCGTGACTCATTTTTTCTTTTCTGGAATGTTCTTTACCTAGAGAGATAGATCCATTTGACTAACCTGAAGAACAGAAAAGAAACACATTGTTTGTGAAGCAATAATGGCTAGGTCCCACAAACTTCATGCGTTGCTGTTAGATATTTATAAGTTTGTTTTCTTTTGAAAAGGTTGGTCTTAGTGGGAGTGGAAAGAGCACACTAGTGAATCTATTGCTTCGTCTTTACGATCCAACAGGTGGTCAGGTGAGTTTCTTTTGTTGCTGCTTTAGAACTGAGTTATGACGAACTAAAGACTGCATGATTAAACAAACTAAATTATATACTCCTCTCAAATTAATCTTGTCATTTGTTCTGCCTGTACCACTGACATGCTTTTATTATTATTATAGTCTCTGGCTATACTGACATTCTTGTGAGATGTGTAGCTAGACTCTGAATTTTTTTAATTGCAGTGAATAATTGATCATTACAATGTAATAACTTTCTGCATGATATTGCACAATCATAAAAAGGTCAAATGGACCTGCTGTTGTGATGACTACAAAGGTTAATTTTTCTCCCTATTTTTTTTTTTTCAGATTTTAGTTGATGATAACCCCATCGGAGAGTTAGATATAAAATGGCTCAGAGAAAGTATTGGCTTTGTGGGCCAGGTCAGGACAGCTGAATTTTGCAAAAAAATGTTTTTTTTTTTGTTTTGCTTTCTGTCAGTACCAAATAATTGTTGAATACTAATGTCAGAAGTTAATTCATGCTTGAATTAATACTGGGTCTCACCAGGACCTTTCTAGCCAATACTGGCCAAATTTGCACTTTGATTCTTAGGTTTTACCATAATCGGTTGATTGTACAGGAACCAAAGCTTTTTCGAATGGACATTAGTTCAAATATAAAGTATGGGTGCCCCAGGGAAGTGTCCCATGAAGAAGTGGTACAGGCTGCTAAACAAGCATATGCTCATGATTTCATCTTAGCCTTGCCTGAAGGATACAAAACGGTGGTAGACAACTCCCTACTTAGTGGAGGTCAGAAACAACGCATCGCAATTGCTAGGGCTATTTTGAGGGAGCCGAGAATTTTGATCCTTGATGAGGCCACCAGCGCACTAGACGCAGAAAGTGAACATTACGTTAAGGTTCACATTCTTTTAATATATAACATAAGTGTTCCTTAAAATATTCTTGGCTCAGTTATTACTCCCAAGGCAATTAATCTTTATCAGCAATCATAAAAAACTGGATGAGTATTGGTTAAAGCTGACATCGCATGAGCTATCTTTTGACTTGAAGGATCACCCGACAATTGACTAGTATTTGAAAAAAATAAATAAAAACACATCACATTTCTTGTCCTGCTTTTAAATTAAAAGTTATCACATGGACCAAAATGGTACATCAAACCTCACAAACCAAAATGAAAATTGAGTATCAGTTGCTGAATTATATTTCCCTTCTTTAATAAGATCATCAATTAGAAAAAAAGCTATTGGACTTCATTTTAGGTTTTTTCTGGAAGCAGATCAATTTTGTACCTGATAATTGCTGAAAATTTGAGGGACACTAAGATCAACATTTGGAAAACTGTCTTGAACCAAGCAATTTGGTCTTGATAAAATTCTGATGAAGAATGTTGCTTTTTTAATTTGGTCTTGATAAAATTCTTGAAGAATTCTGTTTCCTGATTAGGTATAGATTTATTTACTGAGCTAAACCTAACAAACTGATACTTCGCTCAATGCACTGACGGCTATTGTATAAATTAGGTTTGATTGTCAAAAATAAGTTGGGAGACCAAATTGTTAGGGTGCTATCCAATCATTTCATTTATTGGTATTAAGAAATATCTGAAAGTGATTCCGGGCATGATTTAATATATAGGCTTTAACTTTATACAGGGAGTGATGCGATCAGCGCACAATGGTTCCAAAAGGACTGTAATTGTCATTGCTCATAGGTACATGAACTGTTCTTGATAGCCACTGAATTTCTTTTTGTTATTATTTTCTAAAATGTTTTGAATTCATACTTTCATCTTCATCATCATTACTGTTCTTATTAGCAGTGGTGTAATCATCATCATTTTTGCAGATTATCGACAATCCAAGCAGCTGATAGGATAGTGGTGATGGATGGTGGTAAAATTATTGAGGTACATTTTCTCTTTCTTTTTTAACACATGCAATAAATAGTTTTGGATGGGTATCAAAAAGCGTAACATTCTGTTATTGTGAGATTTCTTGACAATTTAATGGATGTGCTGTTTTATGTCTTGTTTCATCAGTCAGAGTCTTAAATACCAGTTTTCATATGTCATACCAGGCTTGGCTGGTATTTAAAGAGTATTCCTTGGTGAATTTTTATTGAATAAAAAATAAATTAGAGTATACTACTACAAACCATAGTCCTCTACCGTTGGTTATTTAGGATACTCATTATTCTTGTTACATCCGAGGACCTGTGATTGGTCATGGCTAATTCCAGCATTTTCTTGTGATTATTTTATTTTTGTAGATGGGGAGCCACACAGAGCTAATTCAGAAGGACGGGTTATATTCAAGGCTAGCGAAAAGACAAGCTGATGCTTTTGCTTAGTTATTATGTTATAGACTGGTTATTAAATTGGTTTCATTAATTCTGCAGTGCAAAATCAGATTATATATATTTTTAAATTTATATGGAAGTAAAGGAATTAATTCTTTCATAATAAAATATCAAAAAGCTTTTCCACTTTAAAGGAAAAACTTCGAGACGTCAAGTCAAATCATTTTTATTTTCTGTTATTTATTACAGGGGACATGTTTTGACAAAAAAAAAGGGGAGAGCTATATTGAGTGCATGTATTTTAATTTGGGACCGCTTAGCTCTCTCCCGTGAACAATCCCCCATTTGATCCCCCGAGTTCGGATAAGACATAAATAGAGGGGGGACCACAACTGCCTCCGCTAAAAACAAAAGAAACCGCGTTAAAAACATAGAAAACGCGTTATTAATGGGCGGGGACCACACAACCGACAAACGAAAACGCGTTATTAAGTGGGGGGACCGCATAACCAAAAAAGAAAACGCGTTATTAAGTGGGGGGACCGCATAACCGTCATCTCATTTTATGACTTGGGGATAAAGGATTCATCTGTGACACAAAAAGTATTCATCCAGCTATACGCAGGTATTCACTTTTTCAATAGAAGAATATTAGGATTCATTACAACATTTGTTAAGTGGGGGACCACACAACCGACAAAAGAAAACGCGTTATTAAGTGGGGGGACCGCATAACCGACAAAAGAAAACGCGTTAATAAGATGGGGGACCGCATAACCGTCAGCTTGTATTATCTATTAGAAATTTGCGGTAAAGTATTCATCTGTTTCACAACTAGTATTCACCCATCTGTATGAAGGTACTCATCACCACAAACAACATACGTTGCGGACCGCTAAATCTTTTGAAACGGACAGGGGTAGGGACCACATGCAAGTAGCGAAACCCGAAATACATAAACAACAAGTAATAACACGATTATACTGCAAAAAAGTGAATACTTATGACGAGAAGGATGAATATAACATATCAAACTATATAACATCAACAATATTAACACTAACATCAATTCATATCTGTTACAAAAACTGTTTCATATCAAAATTTTAACACAACAAATAAGTCATCACATCAGTGAGTAACCTAAATTGCAAATTTAAATTCATTCCTCTCACCAGTAAGTATCCTACATGCAAGCAGAAGACGCTCAGCACTGATCATTTTCTACAAAAATTAAACACAAAAAAATGTCAGTTAGTAAATGAAATTTTAATAAAATAAATTAAAAGTATACATCCCAATTGCAACAAGTATTCATCCAGTAAATGTGAAGTATATATCCCAGTAATAAGAGAAATTACAAAAACGAAAAAGAGTATACATCCCAAGTGTAACAAGTATTCATCCATTAAATCTAAAGTATACATTCCAAAAATACCCAAGTTATACATTCCAGTAATACCCAAGGTTCACCTCATCAACTTCTAAATTGCTATTCTCCATCCACATCTCATCTCCGCAGATTTCATTGAGATCAAAACTCATCCTGAAAAAACTACTTGAGTTTAAATACAAGTATTCATCCCAATTGTAAGAAGTATTTATCCAAAATGCAGATAGTATTCATCCAAAAGATAGAAAGTATTCATTATACGACCCAATTATTCATCCTTAAAAACTATGTAAGAAGTATTGATCCCAAATACAAAAAGTATTCATCACACATGTTGACAGTATTGATTTACGACCCAAAAATTCATGCAACAGTATTTAACATCAATTCACAAATAATGTAAGCAGTATTCATCTCCAATACAAGAAGTATTCACACAATATGTGGAAATTATTTATCCCAGTTGTATTTATCCCTAAAGCAGAAAGTATTTATCCAAAATGCAGAAAGTATACCAAATGTTGATATTATTCATTTACGATCAAAGTATTCATCCAACAGTATTTAACATTAATTAACAACTAATGTAAGAAGTATTAATCCAAAATACAGAAAGTATTTATCCGAAATGTAGAAAGTATTTATCACAAATATTGACAGTATTCATTCACGATCTAAGTATTCATCCACAGAAATTAACATCAATTCACTTTTCAAATTGTCAGATTCATATAAAATCAGATCGCATCAACATTTCATTACCTGATCAGAGAATAGCCTCAGCGCAGATGGCCTGAGTGGGGAAGTTCGTCGGAGCGTCCGAGCAAGGAAGATCGTCGGAGAGTCCCAGCGGGTGAGATCGTAGGAGCGTCCGAGAGGGGAAGATCGTCGGAGCGTCCGAGCGGGGAGGAGCGTCCGAGCAGGGAAGATCGTCGGAGCGTCCGAGCGGGGAAGATCGTCGGAGAATTCGAGCGGCAGTTCCTCCCAGCTGCGATCGCTTGAGAAAAGAGAGAGAGAGCGGCGCGCGGGGAGAGAAAAGAAACTAAATTTAAAAAAGGAAAGGTTCTAATTAGAGAAACCGGTAAGTGGGTTAACCGGTAAAAACAGTTAACTATAATTAACTGTATCAATAACGGCCACGGGGATGAAACGGGGGATGGGAAGCCGGGGGAAATTATAATTACCCTTTTAATTTTGAGAGCGAAGAGAATTTTTTATACTTTTATATCCAATTTACCCTTTATTCTTTAAATCTCTAATAATCTCACATCTTTTTATTTCTATATATATCTAGATTCATTAATACCTTCAAGTGTACATGAAAGGAAATAATTAAATGCATTTATATAATAAAAAGAAAGTTTGTTGCACAATATTTTTTACACGCCAACTTTTTTTCTATTAATGCTAAAATTTTTTCTGTAAAAGAACTTGTAATTTCACTAAAAAAGAATTAAGTTTTTTCCCAATATTCATTGATATAGCAGTAAAAATCAACAGCAAATATTTTCAGTTCATTGTGTAGAGATAGTAAAGATCATTACATATTTATATATAGCATTTGTAAAATCGATAAATCAGAAAATGACCTTCTCTGGCGGACCACTGTGTTATGAATTTATAGCTCAAAAAAACTAACTAAAAATATAGAATTGTGTGTGTGTGTCTATCTATCTACCTATCTCTCTCTCTCTCTCTCTCTCTCTCTCTCTATATATATATATATATATATATATATATATATATAAAAGTACCGACAAGTCATTTTACAATAGCATGTAGTATAAAAATATCAAAGTATGGATCAAATTGTGCAAATGAATAAATATATTTGTGTCATTTTTCTTCAAGTGAACTCCAACTTTATAAATTACAAACTAATTAAATATCATTTTACATTTAATTTTCAGAAGAAAAGAAGGTCATTGCACAACAAATAAAAACGACAAAAGTAAATATTATTACGTACTATTACATATATTGTTGGAAGTGCGAATAAATTTTCAATTGTTGTTATGCTCAATGGACATGCACGAAAAATAATTTAAAATCAAGAATAATGAAAATTAGAAAAAGTAAAATACAAGAAACTTACGTGTAACATTTGCGATCTCATCCATCCAATCTTTTCTTATTTTTTGTCAGAACAATTCATGACTCGGCATAATTAATTAAAATAAATCCTTGGTATAGAATATAGATGAAACTAGTATTTTTTTCTCTAAAAATTTAATTTTTAGCAAAGATAATATTAATATATCATTATCAAATAAATCATAATCCTCTGTAGCAGCTAAACTATTTTTCATTATAGATTATAGTCAACACCATATGAATGTAAGCCATAAAAAATCAAATTTGTCCATTAGAATTTACTTCCATATAAAGAGGGGCCTAATTAGACCGCCGGCAGGTATGATCCTTTGATCCTATTAGATAGTTATCTTTGTAAAGAATCAATTAATTATTAGAATATAAAAAAAGGAAGGTATTTATTAGGGGCAAAGGTGGTATAAAAGTAAAAGAATTCATTGTGCGCTGAATATTTGAAAGTAAGCCCTCAATATAGCGCTACCCAAAACAAAATTGGGAGATCCGATCAGTTTCACACTTTCATTAATGTAAAACAGTGATACCAACTGCTGGTATCAAACTCCTAAATGTACCATAACTAAACCAAATTGTCAGATATTATCAAACCGACACAAATTCAGATGAACTAATATATTCTGCCTTTTATATAGAGAGCTAGCTGGCCGAGCTCAGGCCTTACATATTGTAAATTAAACTTTTTCTTGTCAATCTATTTGTTACTAATTTAATTTAACGAAAATGCCCCCGCTCAGTCGCTCCCCACTATAAATTTACGTACCATTTTTTCAATTTCATCAATTTCAAAATTAAGATTAAACTAATGTCTATCTCAAGAAGAAAAAAGAAAAAAACGAGAAAGAAATAAAAAGGAAGGCATTTGTGATGGAGCTTATCTCTAATCGCTTCTCTCGTGCCTCCACGTTTACTAATCTCATCAAATAGCCAAAAGACCATCAATAGCAAATGGTTCCCCATCGACAGTGCTGGACTCTAACATCATCTATCTTAATTGATAGTGCTAGAGTTTAACTAGGGTTTAGGTTTTCTCAAATTTTTGAACATTGACATTTCTTTAGCTTCCTCCAATAGTTTATAAAATATTTATTTCCAACTTCTTATGGTTTATTAAATGTCAACTATGTCAAATATTTTTCGAAACTTCAATTTGTAAATTCTTAAAAAAAAATATCGAGTCCCTTGTAATAAATTTATCATCAAATTAGCCCTCACATTTTAAGCTTGTTTAAACTATCACGGTCACAAGTTTTTCCTTTCATTGATACATTTCTTGTAAATAATTTAACTACTAATATCTAACTTAACCTTTCCTGCAATCATTTGATTATAGACACCTAAAATTAATTAGAGATACTTGAAGTATGTGCCCACATATTGATAATTCTATTATGGAATCTCATCCTAATATTTAAGAAAAGATTAAATGGTCATTTATTTGATTTGAAGCGTTCGTATCAATAATAATTCATATTTATTTATTAAGAAAAATAATACAACACTATCTTTTTTTATATCCAATAATAAATTTAGCTATGTACTAGAAACGAAATAAATAAGACAACAATTCCTGCAAGACATAATGAAATATCTTAAAATCTGCACCAATGTGGCACCATCCTGCTGCCCTAGATGTGCGATGTGCTATTGGGTCAAGGAAGACCATGCTAGATGCCACGGTGACAAATGAATAATTTAGATTCGGTTCGGCGGAATAAAAAAATTGTGATTTAAAAATAATTCGGCTATAATTCAAAAATGATTCCGAATTATATATTAAATCCGAACTGAAAATCTCAGTTCCACAAAAGAACAAAAAAAAAATCAATAGCGTTGGTTAGCAGTGTGAACTGTGAAGTGGAGCCCGTGCCTTTGATACAATGCACACATCAATGGATACAAAGTTAGTAGCAATACAAGATCTAAAAGAAACATCTGCTGGTATTATCAATTTGTCATATTAACTTACAAGTGTGAAGTGGCCCTCACTGCTGCTAACCCACGTGATTCACTAAAAAAAAGTGAAATTGGCAGGCGAAAACCATTTCCCTCTCTCCTCACGCACGATATTCAAAGAATTTAGCGACGAATTGTTTCGAAAAAAACGTGAGTAAAACGTAAAATTCTTTAAATTCAGGAATAATTCATTTAATTTGCGAATTATCGTTTTATTCGTTGTTTAACACGCTGGTGGCTCAAATCCATTTAATTTGCGAATTATTCACGAATTAAAGACGAATTATTTTACTATGCTAGATGCTATTGACTCATGTTATCATGTAGTTGGGCCGAGCACTGAGTACGATATTGAGCGAGGCTCAGACGTTATTGTTATCGTTGATACTTTCCTAGTGACCCATAAATCGCATAATATTAATGTTTTATGGAATCTATTTAGTTTATAATTTTCATGAAATTAAATTTGTGATTGGATGCTTCTATCAAAAAAGAGAAAGAGAAAAGAAAAAATTAAAACAAAAATAGTGCAATAAAAAAATAGAAGAAAATAAAGAAGATAAAAGAACAGAGAAAAGAACAGAAAGCATAAAAAACTAAAAACAAATTATGAAACACAAAATTAAGAGGAATTGAGGTGTCCGTACGATATCCGAAATGAAGAAAAAAAGGCTGGAAATGGAGCCAACATTAACACACGGAATGGAGACAAAGAAAAAAGGAAGAAACACGATGAAATAAGCAGAAAAAAATCAGGCCGGATGAAATAAACAGAGAAAAGGGAGGACTTGGACAGGAGCAATGGTGATGGAACCGGATAGGAGAAAAAAGAAATGAAGGGGAGGTAGTTTATCATCTAACCCGACATGTGGGTCCCCTCCAACTTGGAGTTTTCTATTTAGGCATGGTTTATGAGGTCTTTTCATGGGCATTCTTTACGGTTCACATGTACCATGCCTACATAGCATGAAGAGATTTCCTCATGAAAGGATTCAAAATCGCAAGAAGAAAAAATTGCAAGAACTGAATAAACAAAAAAAAAGGAAAAAATGAGAAAGAGGAAATTGGACATTTTCTTTCCTATTATCTTGGCTCCGTGGAAGAGGAGGTCAAGAAGAGCACGTTGGTGCTATTAATTTGATCTCTGACTGCAGGAGTCGAGAGAACGCAATGGATCTTTTCTCGGAGTTGACTTGGTCAAACTGGGTGATAGAGGGTATGCGAGTTCAAACTACAGCTGTACGAGAACGCCATGGTGCTATTAAATATGTAGCATATTTAAGAAAAATGTTGGTCTTCTAATTAGTCAGTTTTCAAGAATAAATAGTCAATTTTTCTGCTTCCGATGCATACACAAAAGCATACCTAAATGTCTCCGTGTATACGTTATACGTCAAGAGTAAAAAAATGAATCATTTGCTCTCGAAAACATGGTTCACAAAATCGGAATCGAAATCGAAATTGGTCACTTTGACCATGAAATCAAAGTCCAGTGAATTTGTCAGAATCGGTCGAATCGGATCAAAAACTCAATTTTTTTTGTCAGGAGTTTGTTTTGTACCAAAAAATAAAAAACAATCAGTAAAACATTAATTTTTTAATAATAAAGGTGCTAGAACATAAAATTTATTTGCTAGTCTTGATATTGATCCCTAAAAAGGGGAAAGAAAAAAAAAACATCAGACAAAAAAAAAAATAGAATGAAGGAGTCCATGAATACAGTAATGGAGAGCAGAAGACTTTAAAAAAGACAACCAATGGAGATTAGTCAGAAATGCATCCTATTACTATACACAATAGACCTGGTTGCTCCTGGTTCACTGTGGACCAAATGCTTTTCATATTTCTATACACAATGCACCAATACACCATGTCTACCTAAATAATGCATCTTTCAACCCGGTTTTTCACTAAAACATCGGCCGCCGCGTAACTCGGTTAAAAATCTGCTCGGTGTCGTTTGATTCCGGTCCGACCCGATTTTGCATACTATGTTCGAAAACCGATCAAATATAAGACCAATATTTTTAAACAAGCTACAATTTTTTTATACTTTTAATGAAAAGTAAAATATATATTTTATAAAATTTAAAATGTATTTAGTATAAAAGACAATAAAATAGATAAATTTGTGACAAAAGAAAATATATAATTTTGAAATTTTTGAGAAGTATATGTGAAATTCTCCCTTTAAATTAAATGTCCTCACTTTATCTCTTGTGAAGGTGCTTTTTATTGACAAACTTATTGTTTTTTTTTCGGTTTCTTATGATAAATATAAATATTGTTGTTTGCTAAAAATCAAAAACACATTTCGTTCAAATAATTATAGATAAAAAAAGCGGTTTTATCTCTTTAAACATCGGATTTAAAATAATTTAAATGAACACGATCTCCAACATATGGCCTAATCCCAAATTAAACAATTCAAATTCCAAATAATCCTCAAAAAATATTCATATCAAAATCATAAATATATAGCGATTTTTTTCAAAATATTATATATATACCACGTACTTAACCGCTCATTTAATCTCATAATTACTAAATTTTAATTAACGACTTCTTTTTAGTTAACGGTAACGCCTCTGTTCCCCACTATGTATAAACATACATTTATTAGAGTTTAATCTCACATTTTCAAAAATTAACACTTCTCTCCACTCCTGAAGAGAAAAAATAAACAAAAGTAAATAACATAATTGGTTTTCTACTTCTCACATTTCCCATTTTTTTAGCTTCCTCCAATAATTTATAAAATATTTACTTCCAACTTTTTATTATTTATTGAATGTCAACTATGTCAAATATTTTTCAAATCTTCAATTTGTAAATACTTTCTAAAAAAAATTGAGTCCCTTGCTGTAAATTTATTATCGAATTAGCCCTTACATTTTAAGCATGTTTAAACTATCAACAGTCATAAATTTTTCCTTTCATTTTAAGCATATTTAAACTATCAAGGTCACAAGTTTTTCCTTCCATCGACAAATTTCTTGTGACTAATTTAACTACCTAATATCTAACTTAACCTTTCCTGCAATCATTTGATTATAGACACCTAAAATTAATTACAGATACTTGAAGTATGTGGCCCACATATTTGATAATTCTATTATGGAATCTCATCCTAATATTTAAAAAACAATTAAATGGTCATTTATTTGATTTGAAGCGTTTGTATCAATAAGAATTCATATTTATTTATTAAGGAAAATAAGGCAACATTATCTTTTCTCATATGCAATAATAAATTTAGCTATGTACAAAAAAAGAAATAAATAATACAACAATTTCTGCAAGACAATGAAAAGTTTCCAAATCTGCGCTAATGTAGCACCATTCTTCGGCCGTGCGAATTGCGATGTGCTATAGCCTACATATGGGGTTGTTCGACAACAAGGGATCAAGCCCAATAAGGCCTATGCCGAGTGCTGTGCTTGGGAAAGATAAATTAGAGACCGATGAAACTTTTAAAAAATCAGGGTACTCTTTATAAATAAAAAAAAGGATGGAAGAGGGAGGAGGGGGAGGGAAGGAGAGACTGGATTTGTTCAATCGAGGGAACGGGTCCAACGGGAGCAGGAGCCGAGAGAGAGATCAAAAATTAAATCCTAAAATTAAATTCTAAAATTAACGACTAATTTTAGTTTAACGTAAACTACCCCGCTCCGAATTCGCATCCTCTGATCTGGAAAATCACAACCATTCAAATACGTTTTGCACGAATCTCAAAGCATAAATAATACTGGCCCTCTAAGCTAACCCCGAATAGGCACCGTACATGTCTCCCCCGCTCCCCACTATATATAAACGTACCGTTTAACGGAATTCCCATTTGTTAGAGTTCGATTAAACCCTAAGGTTTAATCCTAAGGTTTCTCTCTATCCAACGAAAGAGAAAGCGATCAAGAAAAAAATGGGAAGAAGGAAGGTTGTGTTGGAGCTTATCTCCAATGGCTCCTCTCGTGCCTCCACGTTCAAGAAGCGGCGAGCATCGATAATAAAGAAAGCTGAGGAGCTCAGCAAGCTTTGTGGAATAGATGTTTGTGTTGTTGTATCCGCTGGGTCCAATGACAAATTAAGCACCTTTGGTGTGGCCCCCACAGGAGCAGGCTGCTCAGATTATGTCTCGTCTCCAAAGTCAGTCGGAGGTTGTGCGGAGCAAGAAGCAGTCAGGGCAGGTGGGAAAAATGCAACACCAGTTGCAAAAGATCGAGCGTGAGACCGACAATATCTTGAAGGATATCTCTGATGGTTCTGGCATAGGTGATACGGCATCTTCTGACAGTGCAGCAAACCTATCAGCATTGGTCGAGAGGCGGCTAAAGGAAGTGCAAGACAGGATCAATTTTTTAAGCTCTGCACCGGTGCAGCACCATCCTGCCGCCCTTGATGTGGGATATGCTGCAGGTTCTAGAGAGGCCATGCTACCAGCTCATGTAGTTTGGTCGAGCCCCGAGTACGGTATGGAGCCTGGCTCCATTTATGAGTTAATAGGCGCTACCGCCGGTTCTTTCCCTGCTGAGTGCACGGTGGAGGTCGGGATGCTGGGATTGGTAGATACGATTGATATGGAGAAAGATCCCGTCATGGAGTCTGTTGGTGCTGAGAGGACAAATTTAGTCAATTTACCGCTGGTATTACCATCAGAGGAAGAGATGATGGGATTAGTGGACGAGTCTACAGGAAGCGATTGGATCTCTAATGGGGTTCCTTTTATGGAGTGGGATGATGTGATGAAAGACTGGACGTTAAAGTTCAGCACTTGCGAGGTGGCACCCCTCCCCGACCTTGCTGATCATTTTGATGTGGGATGTGCCACTACAGGCTCAAGGGAGGCCATGCTACCAACTCATGTAGAGTAGTTTTCTTTTTTATAAGAGTAGTTTCTTTAGTTTCTGTTATTTTGTAATTGACTTTGCTTTAGTAATGGAAGGTCCTTGTGCCTTTAAAAAAAAAAAAACAGATGATTAATTGTGTGAATTGTTTAGGTAATTTACAAATATTGTTGCTGAAAAAACTGTTTATGGAACAATTGGTTGAATTGTTTAAATAATTTGAAAATCTTGTGACTGGAAATGTTCTTCCTTTATTTTTATTAATTGATGAAACAATGTTTTTTTTTTGAGAAAAAAAAAACAAGGATCTAGTCCTTGTTTCTATTGATAATAAGTAGTTCTTACAATAAAGAACTTACAGTGAAAAGAAAACAAGTAGCTCAAAAAGAATGTGAGCAAGGTAAAGGGAAGTAAAACGATAAATCGTAAAATCTGAAGAGGGTAAAATAACAGTAGGAAAAAACGGAAAAACAAAAGGAAGTGCTAATGAAGCTGCAGTTGGACCCATTGTTGTCACCAGTCCCGGGTGTCTGTGCCTGTTGTTACTCTCGCGTATCGTTGTTCACCCCCTGTCGTACCGATGCATTTGCCGCAGTGTCTCCGCTGGTTAACTATCTGTTCCAGCAACTGTTGTGGCATGTTCTCATCATTACGAAACACCCTCATACATCTTTCCCTCCATAAGACGAAGCAGGTTATCAGAATTAATGACCTCTCATTGATTGTGTATGTATCAAGCAGAATAGCGTGTACCAGCCTGTTACCGGGTCCCCTAACCCAGTATTGGTTTGTGACCATGTGATGTAATTGTCTGGCAATCGCACAATTCCCCATCAGATGCTGCACCGTTTCATTTGCCCTTTTACACATAGCGCATCTATTGTAGCTGTAGGGTTTTGCATTTCAGCTTATTTAACATCGCCGTGAAAGCCACTACCAAGCTTTAAAAAAAAATAAAAAGATCGTCGTGAAAGAGACTTCTTTCTTTTTTTCCAAAATAATTCACTCAGTTTTTACATTTCATGGTTTATTGGAATCGGTGGCAATCTGGAAGGACAATTTTTCACAAAAATATTATGAAAAAAAAAACAATTGATTTTTTTTGTTTTTGTTTTTCGGACGTGAATAAGAAACGTGCACTTTCGGACTTGTTAGCTTTTGTCTTTGTTCTAAGAAGCAACTCAAAGTGCATTAAAAATGTTTTGTAAATACCACAGATGATAGGAATATGTTTTGCAGAATTCGTAGTATAGGAAGTTAGCAAACGAACAACAAAGTAGTCAAGTTTGCAAATACCACAGATGATAGCCGTTATACCAATTAAAAAAAATAATATGGGGAATAAGTAAATATTATAAGCTAGAAAGCACATTCTTACAGTACATCTAACGACCATACCAATGCTAGGAAGACGGATAAGAAAAATCAATCAAATAAAAAACAGAAGAATAACAAAAACAGCATTTATTTAGGAAATCACAAATTATATACACGAATCCTTGCACTATTAATTGTACCTCCAGTCTCTCAATTACAACAGAACTTCAGAACGTTCCGAATACAGCACAAGGAACTACTTTTATTGCAAATAAGTCCATCTTAAGAGAATGCTAGATCATACAACAACAACTGGTTTGAGGGCTCAAACCTGAATCAGCCACTAATCATACAATCCATGCGGATGTCAACCAAGTCAACGAAAAGCCATCAATTTGATTAAGACTATCTATCTTTAAAATGTAAATATTATGGACCTATGAAGCCTGAGTTACAATGACCTGACACTGCCTCAGCTTCTGTAGCTCGTAGAGCAAGGCTAAAGCAGCTGAATCTTGGGCGCGTTTTTTGTCAGCACGTCCATCACCGGGGAGTTTTATCTCCCCTGAAAATGGTAGATGCAAGGTAACTATCGAGGTGAAGATCAGGGGCCCACCTTTCCCACCAGCACTGTATATATCCCATTTTTTGAACGAGAAAAAGAATTAACATAGAGAATCTGAAGAATATCTAACTATACAAATTTTTGCTCGATACTTTTTTTTATTACTTAATTATCCTTCTTTTATTTTTTTATATTTTTTGTAAAACCCTTGTCAGACTGGTATACGAAAGGTAATTCTGTTACACATAAGTATTATTGCTTTCTTTTTTACCTCTGTCTCTCTTCAGTGAAGTCAAAGATGGGCATTGGCCACTCTTTCTTTTTGCATAGATCAAACAATGCTATCCGTGGCCCGCCTTTGTTTGAGCCAACGTTCACTAATACTGCATAAATAATACACATTAGCACCAATGCTGCTGACTAAATATTAAGTAGCTTTGGAGCACTAATGACATGGAACTAGTCAACAAGATCAAGCTACTTTAAGGTTGGTTGTTTGTACAAGGGGTTGCATATCATACTGCCAGCTTGTATAGGTTCTCAAACGCCAGAAAATAGAAATACCAATTTAAAATAGAAGAGGTATAAATTTGTATCGTAATATTTGATTAGTAGGTCATACTGGGTGCATCAAGGTCCGAATCAAGAAGCCCATTCCTGTAGGGCGGCACTAGTGCATCCAAATCCATGGCAGTGATGTGGGACTCTTCAGGGTCCTTTGTTCCAATTGCAATGTGATCTAGCTGCTTCACTTGGGTTTCATATCTGGAGTGCATGACCCCTCGTTTCTGGCATTTATAAAAGAATAAATAAATCCAGTAATTGTTAATCCTCAATTGGTGCTTGCTTTTGGTAAGTTAAATTTCGACTAGATTTCGCCTTAATTGTATGTTGAGTATTAGTGAATTGCCTTGATTGCATGACCCCTTGTTTCTGTCATTTTGGATCAAATTGCAATATTCTACAATCAGGTCTCATGCTGGAATATAACAGGCTATTTCAATTTGGGACTGAAAATCATTACCTCAAGATCCTTCAACAAAAGGAAAGCAGCTTTTCCTTTTGCCTCTTTTGTGTTCCTCTCAATTGCCCTTCTTGTGACACGTAATTCTGGCAATTGTACTTCTAGCACAGCCGTCACCATTTCATCTTTCCTCTTCATGCAAGTTGTCGCCAGATAGTAACCCTGGTGGCTACACAACTCACTCAGCTCACGAAAAGGAGGCAACTCAAGGCTTTCAGGTGTGACTAGTGGAGATAACAAAGATTCAACAATATCCCATACTTGAGTTAGATTGAATTTCGTGTCGATCAGTATTGCCCCAGTTATGCTTTCTACAATGTCTCCAAGTACCTGAATGCATATAAGAAATAGGAAAAAAAAGAGCAGTTTAATATAAATCAGTCACTTTCTGTTGTAAATTAGCATTTTCCCACATAATTTTTCCAAGGCAATTGGCTGAATGATACTAAATACCAGGGTTAAGGCAAGTAACGTATCAATCATCAGTACCCACCTCAATCTTTCAAAACCTCAAACTGACATAAATTTTACTCGACTAGGACAAAAGGCCTGACTCGAACAAAAACAAACAACAACCCAAAACAGATCATATTCTGTCCAACCCATTGAATCCTGACTCTGATCTGAACCAGAAATTATGCAAACCCATTCGACAAAACCTAGTGTACTCATATACCCAAGCTAGTTGAAAGAACAAGGACAATTATAATTTCACAAGAAATTTTGTACTTATTCAGGTCTTTGAATATAATAACTAAGCATGGCCCTCAGGATGAAGCAGTTCTGTACCGAACACTGCCTGTACCATACCAGACTGTCCAGGGAGTAATATATAATGTGAAATCTAAACACAAAGCTAGCTCACCTTTGGCCCTTTGGGTGCGTTTTTTTCTGGGTCAGGACTGCTTTGAGACTCTCCAAGTGCCCTTATATAATCTGTTATCTGCTGTAAGAGAAGTCCAGAGCCATGCTGGAGATGCAGGTGCAGTTTGTGCCTAACGGCAGTCTGAGCGAAAGTTTCGTTATTTACTGAGGCAGACCTGAGATCTGTCAGTTCTCCTGGGTCCACATCAGTGTACTTCTCATACAGGTGTCTTGTTATGAGAATATCCAACACGGAATCCCCCAAGAACTCAAGTCTCTGCATGAATGGAAAATTTAATTTCAGATATCACTCTTCCTTTAGTTGTCCGATAGCTAGCTTAGATGATTTTGGCTAGGCCTCATTAATGTTGCCTGCTAGTTGAGGATGACTTATTGGGTCCATGGATTGAATCATGTCAAGGTTTCAAATACCAACATATTTATAAAGCAAAAGTAGAAATGCAATATTTACCAAAAATCAGCCATGTTTTATACTTTAGCAATGTGTCAGGGAAAACGAATCGCTGACTATGGGTAGGGCCAGCTCACAGCATCTTTTATAGACCTCCTGTTTGTGTCCAGAGGGACATGACCTAATTGTTTTATTAAACAAAATAATGCTAGACAACCCAACCTATTGAGACCACGACTTAAAAGTCATGACTAGTGCTGATGCATGATAGTAATCACAATTAGAAAACAGAAACAAACAAAACAGAAACAGCCTTGCATTACAAATTGAAACATCAATCACAAGAAGCAGGAGATCTATTACAGAATAATGGAGATCAGATTACCTGATAGCAGTAAGTAATAGCAGGATCTTGCTGGGTTGGATGCATGATGGCCTCAAGCAACAGGCCCTTCACTGCAAACTTGTACCCAATTTTTTCTTCAATGATTCTTATCTCATCAATCTTTGGTGCATAGTCCCGCAAAGATGCTGTTTGTATTGCATTTGAAATAGCTTCGTCTCCAACCATTGCATCTATACCTGTCATGTTTATAAGGCAAAATAACACAAGTTTACTCATTTGCTCCGAACTTTAATGTCAAACAAGTGCTGTCATCCTATTTAACCAAAAAGTTGAAAAAGATTCCGCCAAATCCTTGTCAGGAAAGAATATAGCCATTTACCACCCTGAACTGTAGGACATGATGATAATGTGTATAGGCCTCAAATACGAATAGGCTTATGCAGTATCTAGTACTAACGTCCATCAATACAATAGCTAGTAACAGTGCAAAAAGAAATATCAGCAAATTATTAGCAGTGCTCCAATAAGTAAATATAGGAAACAAGCTTCATTTTATTCAAAAGAAAAGTGAAGGTCTACATACATTGGAAGCTTGGGATGTACATACCTAGCCATTTCAAAAATGCGAATGCAGCATCAAGGCCGCCACCAACAAAGTATGCACCAATCAGGGCCTCAACGCAGTCCGATATAGTCTTGGAGCACATCCACCGATGCCCCTTGTCACATGTCTTTCCAAGAACCAAAGAGTTTGTGTTGTCTTGTATCAAGTAGACCTCTTCGGTCGAGCCTGTCAGTTTGCACTCACATGGAGAAGGGAATATAGTGACTTGACCTGGGGCCAGCCACCGCCTAGGTTCAAATGCTTCATCACGGATGTAGGCCTGTCAATATCAACAGAGTTTTTACAAAAAAAAAAAATGGAAGTAACAATGGGAACTGTTGCAAATTAAGCCCATTTTTCACTGTAATTTGCAAATAACAACCAGATGCTGTTGGGTAATTTGTAAATTGACATTCAGTACACAATGACATCAAGGCCCTCTGTGTTAACTGAACGAAATCTATTCAAAATTAATTCATATAAACTCTGAAATTAACATGTAGATTTGCCTTGGTTGAATCTGTCCAATTAAGCGGAGAAATTTTACAAAAGAGAAGCAGCCAGAGATCAGGAAAATGTAAATATTTAAGGAATTCACTCATCCACAACAGTGACTAACAAGTTGAATGTTACTTGCAGATATATTCAAGTACATCTGACCTTAGTTGCAAATATGAGAAATGTAGGCAATTTTTTTCTTGAATTTAAAAAAACACAATGTTTGGTGTTATCTGCAAGAGAGCCATAGTCATTGATTATCACACAGCTTGGCAATGTAGAAACCTGAGAGGTACTTATTCAAGCTGGTTGGTGCTAATATGAATTGTGACTTACAACCTCCATTTGAAACACACAAAAAAAACAGAAAAAGAAAGAAAGAGAAGATAACAAAACATTGTAGTTCCAATACCTAACTCAACAGTAAAATATAAGACTTGGCTACCTTACTGACTAATCACCCCATTGAAATTAGATACTATACCATTTGATATAAGTTTAGTATTGATTACCTGTATATTTTGTCTAATTCCCAGCCTATAAAGGGTTGCATTGCATATAATCTGAGTTCTTGTATTAGACAACTGCCCCTCATGCTTGTTCGGGTATTTGAAAAAGACGGAACAACTAACAGCATATTTTAAAACAGAATCGCCCAACAACTCGAGCCGCTCAAAAGAAAAATCTTCACTTGCTCTTAGTGTTGAAAGCGCCTCCAATATCTAGAGAGAGAGAGACAGAGAGGGAGGGGGAGAGAGAGTAAAACTAATAGTGATTAGGTTGAGTTTTAGGGTCCAACTTGAAGCATCAGCATCAAATAAGAACAACCTGGCTTATATGCAATTTCATATTTGCAAAAATTTACATCCCGCTAGACCTAGCTATTCCAGCCTGTCCAGTGCTTTGTTACACTCAATAATGGCCACAGCAAAATATGAAAGAAAAATAACAGTGCAAAAGTTGCTCTGTTATATTTCCTAACTGTGCTGGTGCTAGCTGTTACCCTAAGAAGCGAGATTGCTAGTTGTTATCCTAAACTATTCTATCCCCATAAAGAAAGGAAAGGAATTTGTAAAAGATAATAAGAAAATTCAGAGTTTGTGGGGGATTGCAGAAGGCACCAATACAAAAATGAGCACAACACAGACAGTTGTTATGAAAATTAAAATAGACCACTATGCCCTTGATTCAATAATTACAGCCATTCTGAATTATTTAACCTTCACTTGTGGCAGGTAAAAAAATGACATTTTCTAACTTGGATTCCTCTTATCCTAGTTTGGTAACCTCTTACAATTTGTAACATTCCCTAAAATCCAAACCTGAGTTTGGTCATGAAATGAACAACGATTTTGTGCACAGACATTAAAACACATTGAGTTTGTTCGAGAAAATCTTAACTTCTGAGACAAAGTCGTTAAAGTCACTAGCTTCTATTAAATTAGACCATTTCGGACTGTTTGGCAATGCTATCTACTGCAAACCCAAAAAGCCTATGTAACCAATATTATTTGGCAAGAAGAACCTTGTAACTAATTATGTACTATATATTGTACAGATTACCAAAGAACTGGGTATGCAACAATCTGTAGGGTTGTATCCAACTTCCTTGCGCAGTTGACTAGCGAGCATTAGTGACTCAATCCGATACATCATGGAAGGTAACAAGTAAAATGACTTGACAACATCCACCGGTACGTCTATGTGTATCAATAGCTCAGGAGGCATGTGCGCATGGAACTCTGGCTTCTTTGTTGCTCCCAATTTTTTGTGCTTTTTGTTCTCACTAGCTCCGTCTTGAAATTGAAAACAAATCAAATATTTAAAGAAATGAGAAATACATGCATAAACATGGACACATTTAACTGAATAAAAACCTGAGTCAAACATACCTGAATTTGAAAGAATAAATGATAAATCTCCTTTTTCAAGTAAAATTTGGGAGAAAAAGTTGGTACACTACAGCATTATCAGCTTCTTTGACTATAAAATTTGGTAATATATGGAGATCCACTGATACTTAAATTTATCATGATATCACAGTACAATTTGAGATGTATATACCCGCTTCATTAGCATGTGCATAGAGAAGGTTGTGGGCATTATGGCTGTGCTTTAGTAAAACCATTGGTTGGCTAGGGTGCTGAAGTACAACATCATACCTGCATATTTAAAAAATTTTGTCAGAAAGTAGAAAATGAAATATTTTTATATGAAATGTAGAGATAAAAAATAGAAATACAATTACCAGAGATCCACAAAGTTTTCATTTGGTCAGTTTAGAACTTCAGATTTACCATTTAATTGTGTATATATCAATCATGAATGCACAAAGCTGCAACAGACCAAACCATTTTCTAGCCAGTATATCAGTACTGATATAAACAGCTCTTTCACACTATCCATGTCCTGAACATAGTTTTTATGCCTCAAAATGCAAGACAATTAAATAGTAAGAGGCATTTTACTGGGTTGATGTGTACATACGCCTTAGAAAATTAAACACTTCTTATTTGATCATTGGAAGGATTAAGATAGTTTCCATTAGGTGGTATGAGGACAGTACCTATATGCAGGGTTAGGGCCTTGTTTTGTATGAAAAATACAAGTACATGGATAACAATAATCAGTATACTATAAATCATATACCGGTTTAGATGCAGTACTACAAAGTAACGTATTTCTTATAAAACTTAAATATAGATTTAAAGTTCCACAGACAAAATAGTAACTTCATAAAGCTAGTAATTCAGATAACTTTGTCTGCATTAAAAAATAACCTACTTTTTGACCAAATATTCCTTGAAACTCACGATCTTGCAGTCTGACTTAGCAGCGACCTTGTCAGACCTATTTAGTAGTCAATTGCATATTTACTTCAAGAAAGCAGTTTCTTATTCTTGTATACATGTATGTATTTCAAATACTATTCCATAGGTTTGCATCTATTGTATTCAACAAGTATTGGTAGCTTGTAGGTTGACATATCCCGTACAAGGAATTTAAGAAAAGAAATTTTATATACATAATTTTAGGAATAATGCCCAAATTGGTAGGTTTTCACCTCACAAAAACTAAATAATTATTTTTCCATGCTCCAAGATTAGATGGATAATTCCATATATGGAAAATCCAAAAGCCAAATTAATTGCTCAAATCTGTTAAAGGCCTTTACCAAAGAGCACATTGCTGTATTTATGGATAATTTACAAGAACCAAGGCTTCTGTAGGGTCACAACTGGTAGTATTGTAAAAAAGATGTAGATATTTATTTCAGAATTAGGTAGACTAGACTATGTATAGGCAATTCTTTAGGATTCGTACCACCAGGGGGTCACATTGCCTCTTAGGTTTTACCATTTGTATATAGACCAGAAAGAATCAGAATGAAAACCTACTTCTTGCTAAAATACTCGGTGAATGTTGGGAACTCAGCACCTGACTTTTCAGTGACCCCATCAAAAGGGCTGTCAGCAGTCATATCCGGTAAAACCTCCAGAACAAGGTAAATCTTCCCAGAATGCACTGCCATAACCACTGCATCTTTAAGCTTGCTCATCTCTACCTTTTTATTTGCCAGACAAACCTCCCCCTCTTTGCGAATTTTGTCAATGCTAGAGAAAGTGCCCCCTGGGTTCAGATAGGCATCCTTCACGAACTGAACAGCCGAGGCGGCTGATTCAATTCCTCTCCAGTTGATGTGCACAGTTTTATTACAACCAGAGTCAATTGGAAGGAGAAGGTACATGTTAGCAGGGCTCCAGAGCGACATTTCAGGTTGTTCATTTAGTAAAAATTTTCTCAACTGGCCGGCCGATTTCATGCCCATTACTAGCCGGCCAAATAAGCCATTAAAGAATAACTCTTGAAATCTCTTTGCCTTCTCTAGCTGATGCAAATAGTCAAAAAATACATAACCTATCAGCTTAGCATGCAGAATAATGTTATAGTTGGTTCTGCAAGCTGTTCCTGATGCACTTTGCACTAATACAAGTAGACTGGTACCAAAAGGCAGCTGCTACAGACCTGTTTTTGATCCAGTTCAATAGGCCCGCATGGAGAGACAGTGGCCTTGACCTTCTTGTCAATCAAATAAAGGTCCAATTCTAAGGAGCCGACATCCTTGTCGAGTATGGAATCGATAAGCAGAACAAAGCTCGAGTATTTTGTCTCTGGCATATTGCAGAGGAAGTCGAACCTATACCCCTGAAGTTTCACTCCAGTATTTGTGCAAGCCCAAGTTCCTGACATGGCTGAAGTAGCGGCTCTACTGTGCAATTCTTTCCGTCTTGTAGTTCCTTTTGGATTAAAATAGAGAAGTAATTAGAATGGTAGTCAAGTGAATATTTACATTAAAGAAGGTCGGGATCAGAATTATATAGGGTCAGAATCAGACAAAATTGATTGGAACTCCAAATCAGTCAGGATAATGACCGTGAACCAAACCTCACCAAACAAAATGCTGAATCTGACATAACCAAACACAAAGGTCCTGATACTGAAATTCAACCAATGAACAGCAAAGATATTACCTGAGACCCAAAATGACCTGTTCTCAATTTTACTCACAGAAATGACCACAAACCTGAACATGGGTAAGAAATGAACAGAACCCAGTCTAAGAAGCCAAAAAGATACAGGCAATTTGCCACATGTGATTATCACTAAATACAAGGTATTAATGAATCTGAGTAGGATATTCAAAAAACTAATTGAGATCCCCTGGACAAAACAACCAGTTCATTTGCTACATCAGACCATAACCAGGCAGCAGGTATCGAATGTCTTGCACCATTACTGTACCAGTTAGGCAAACACCTGCATAAAATCAACATTTGGCTATCTCCACCAAAGGGCCAAAGAATCAGAGCTAAGATCTGTTTCAATCTTCCCTCTGCATTAATTTTTGCAGCTTTTACTTTGAACTCTTAGGCACATCACAGAACTTCCGAGAATGTAATCCTTAATTAAAACAAAGTGAAGAGTGTCATACCTTCACCATTAGTAGTAGCAGGCCTCATTAAATCTTTCTCAGATTGGTGCTCCCCAAAGGGAACCTCAGTGCAGGGGGAGAGGTAATCGTCTAGAGAACCCATCTGGTGTAGCTTTTTGCAAGCCTCAAGACAAGCACTCTGCTTAGCCTTCTGACAACTCCTCTCAGTGGGGCCCTCCAGGGTTTGAAATGCTGAGCTTGGGGGTAGGATCAGCTTGCACTTGTATGACCCGCTGCAACAGTGCTTCACCTCCAACGTCGGCTTAGGTATGTAAAACCTAGAGACAAATAGATTAATGATATACCCAACAAGAAAAGCTCCAGGTGTATGGGAAAAAAATGTCTCAACATGACAAATTTGGTTCTGTACCAAAAAAACCATTACCCATTGTCGTGGCATTAAATTGGCCGAAAAATATTAACAAGCAGGTACTTGCCATTTTTACTCTCTATTACCAAAAGCAACGTGTCCATTAATTTAAAAGAGGAAAGCTTATCATGGCTTTTGATAGACTCATTTCCCTGGGCAAGATCTTCCAAAAAACTCTATATTATGCACCTCAATGGCTCTATGTTGAAGGGCTCATCACAAAGTTATCCTGATGCACAAATGAAATTGTCATAGCCATATTGAACACACATTCGATATGGATATGCAAAGGCCACAAGGAGACTTGGTAACAGTTGCTCCTAGTGGCACTTCATAATGCTATAAACTCTATCCTGATATGGCCGACAAACATAAGATCAAGCAAGATAACCTTACAAGAGGACATCCATATCCTACACGTTGTCTGACCTTCAGGAATCTTCAGACATATTTATTTGTTTCTATGCACTCCCCCAACCCCTGTGCCCATTTAATTTTGCTTGTGCACACTTTTAAAAGTAAAAATTATATTCTATTTTTGAAATTGTAATATTGTATAATATCTTGATGTTGTGAAAACAAAGATATGCATATCTGGTTCCTTTTTAAAAAATATACCCTTTTCTTATGCATAAAAATAATAGAATATTATATGTTATACATATATAATATAAGTGCGTATGTACAACACACAGTACAAACACACCCACCTACACATGTGCTCAATATTATACATAATTTTTTAAAATTTTTGAATCATAGTTATATTATTACATCAGATACTACAGTGTCTTCAAATTGCAATTTTTTTTTAAATGCATACCTGGTCAGCATCCTTCATAGTTTTCTATAGCTCTAAAAGCTAATTTGGTTGTTACTATAGCATATATTTGGAAGGAAAGGCCAAAAAATTTCTTACTTGTCTCGGGGAAGCTTTTCACAGTATCGGTAGATGATACTTATGCTTGAACTGATGGTAACTTTTGCACCGGTTGATTCAATGCAGTATTCTTTCTCCTCATCACGAGTGCAAGTCTTAGGAAAAAGTCCATCATCTGGGTCTCTCTTTATTGCGGTATCTATCATAGCATATTTGCTCCGCAATATATCAAATATTAAATCTCTCTGCTGTACATTTCCCCTATGAAGAAAAAAGATACACAAGAACAAACACGAGGTGTTACTGGGTTTCAGATCAACCCCAACCCAAAAAAGAACAAAAGGAAAACCAATGTTTATTAAGAACAATTTATCGCAGTGCCAGCCATTTCAATTAGCAGTTCATGAAAATTTAAGGTTGTGTGTAATTGCTAGAGTCTAGAGGATTGGTAAAATTGTGCTAACAGAAATGACCAACCAAGCTGCAATCCAATTTATGCCATGGCAGCAAGTACCAACACTATTATCTCTACTTTCAAAAGCACCACCTTTTTAAAATTTACTTTGAGTACTCTGCAAAGCAAACAAACATTTAAAGGTGCAACTTTCTCATCCACAACTACAAGATAATTAAAAACTAACAATGATAGTAACAATATGAGTAGTAAAAATAATAAGAACATATGTCAATGTACCTTTCCAGCATGATAAAAAACTGAGAATCAACCTGTCGAGCCCGCCCACAAGACTGAACATAGCTCCGGACAGTCTTGGGTAGGTCAAATCTTATCACATACGAGCAATCTGGTATGTGAAGGCCTTCTTCAGCTACATCTGTGGTAAACAGTAAGTTTACCTGCAGAACGAACAAATACAAATAACATAAGCAAAGTGTCATAGTCCAATACACAAGTACAGCTTGAAGAACAGGAAGGTATACAATCATCATTTTTTATTCCAGTCAAGACTTGCACCAGATATTACTTTTCCCAGATAATTCAAGCTGATTAGTATAAAGATCATACAGTAAAGTACACAAGTAATCCTCAGAATGAGGAATAGCTTGAAACTAAAAGAACCATCTCTACAATTAATTCAAATTCTCAGAATTGAGTACAATAAACACAGCTGATAACCACAATTTATCAGTTTTGTGCAGTCATGCCCTTACCATTCAAAAGGTGAACAAAAGCCCGACATATCAGGAACTATTTAACAACAAAAGATGAACGACAAACCATTAACCAGAAAAAGGCGAAATAAAATATCAGCTGCTTGTAGCTCACATTATGTCTAATATGTCCCAATTTGAGTGTATCTTTGTTCATATCTTGATTGTGATTTTGTGGTTGCGCAAAAGTGATAATTGTGGGAAGTTACAGCACAAAATAAATGTACCTTTCCAGAACGAAAAGAATCAAGGGTCTCTTTCTGCTTTTTAGGGCTCAAGGAGTCGGATGAACCACCACAAAGATAAGAAAATGTGAAGTGCGACAAAAAACTGATTTTTCTCATCAATTGTTTCATCACCCTGGCAGTCATTATCCTCTCCACAAATATGAGGCATCTTACTTGGCTTGATTTACTGCGATTATCTTTTTCATTTGTTTTTAAAAAAGGTATATTGAGAAAAGTACTACAGATGGGGCTGAAGAAATTGGATTTTGTTATTTGTATGTGAGTTAAAGCTTATTCAAAGTAATTTGTAAATTAACCAAGGCAAATATAAGATATAGGATTAATAACACAATACTTGGGCCAACATTGGCAGATAAGCAAATTTCAAGAAACTATATCTCTGATAACAACATTTCTTAAGTGGGGTCTGCTAACAAGTACCATCTGAAAACTGCAACCCTTCATTAGTACCTATATTAGATATTAATAGCAATCATCCTAACACCGTACCTGAAGGAAAGAAAAATTTGAATGAGCTCATACACCTTGGGAGAAAGATAACCCAACTCCAGTGCTTCTTTACAGCCACTTTCAGAACTGAAGAGTTCTTCATATCCTGTACAGAAGAATGGATAATTTCTGGGGCAAACATTTTGTACAACAACTAAGAGCAAGATTAATTCACAACCTTGACAACTGATTAGTCAGCCTTGCATCCCTACCAATAATAAATGGTCCAAATTTAGCTACAATTGTGGAAATGTGCCTTCAAGCTCAGAAATGTTGGTCTATCCCTCACAAGCTAAAACCATCCAGATGGCCTTAAATAAAGCATCGATCAAGCTTTTGTTGTGTTGTTGAAGCATGAATGCTTCCAATATACATCAACACAAAATGCATCTAATTTTACATCAAAATAATTGTATTGTTGATTCCCAGTTTTAACTCCACTAACCTCAGTTGATCCCCAAAAGTGCAACCAAATAAAAGGGCACTCAAACACTATGATCCTTCAAACATGACTTACCGTCAACAAAGTTAATTTTAATTTCATCCAAAACTCTCTCAAGAAACTTGGTGCATAACACACTAGCAGCTGATACATCAGACGAGTCGCTATCTTCCTTTATTTGATGCGACTCCATGCAAAATTTAGTAGCCTGCAACAGAAAAGCAGATTTAATCTTAATTCATATTGTACATTTATATAAAATAAAAAAATGAATGAAATGATACCCTCTACTGTTACAGTTGCATGCAAGTAATGAAAAGAGGTTTTTTCCCATCATTGAATAGGAAGAAACATAAACGACACAAAACCAAAAAGGAAATGAACTAATGAGATTGCGTCTGTACTGGACAAAACTTTAATTTGTCTACTCCGGATTTTTTAAAGAATAACACTAATATCCCAGTTGGTAAATGTTTATCAACTCTATGCTTAGAATAACACTAACTGAATGCATGCATTTCATTCATTTAAAAAAAAAAACAGAAACAAAATTCTCTAAGTCAGGAGTGAGAAAAGCCAAGCTCAAAGCATGTGATTAGGACCATCTGAATGCATGCTTTCAGAATGAACTATGAATCCACCAATGATTGAATTTGAATGTTCATTCTGAACATATGGTTTGGTTCTGCTTCCCTCAGCCCCAACTTAGGAAATGCTTTGATTGCTCTAAACACAGTGTTCAGCTAAACTGTCTGTTTGCCTGCCTGAAGATTGTCGTTGCTCTTTTTGAGTATCCAGGGTAGAAAAATAAAAAAATTGTACTAAATAGTCTGCATAACTGGAAGTAGGACAGCAGGTCATAAATGTCATTTGCAACATTCCATGGATTAGATAAAATATTTCTTATATACATTAATAATAATAAAATATTTCTCGTTTTCCAGGGGACGTGCAATAACATTAAAATATTAAAATAAAAATTAAATTCAAAAAGTCAAGTACCTCAGTAGCACATATAAGACCGCCCTCATCTAGGGAAACAAAGAAACGGTTTAGCCAGGTTTGAAGGTGCTTCCTGGAATTTTCAATTGTATCGTCTATATCTTTGTATTGAAAGGACGTTGCATTTTGTAAATTTGCTATTTCACCATCAAACTGCATCACATAGAGAATTCATCAAGACAACTTTCCTAGAATAATTTTTTTTCTTACTTTCAACCATAACTTGTCCATAGAGTTCAACTTATTCCCTTGACTCCAAAATTGTTGTATCTCTCCCCTGAATTTTATGTCTTTATTTGTTTGATACTTTGATCACCAGATCAGTTTGTTCATGCTAAATTAGATCCATGGGGACACCAAATATGTGGCATGTTGTAATTCAACCGTGCAACAATTGGGGTGACCATAGGTCCAAGTCAGCATATATAAACCAAACTAATAACATGAAGTAAACCAAAGAATAACAGAGTTCAAAGAGCAGATCGAAACATTTCAGAATCAAAAGAAAACTGAACCATATGACCAGTAGGGTTCAAGGGTCCCAAATATAGATTGCGTCTTTTGCAAAAGGCATCAATTATTTATAATTGTTCGAAGCAAATAAACAAAAAGAATTATATTTCATATGAGCAAGTAGTGATCTGACGAAATGAATTTGTTGTCTTGAACTCTTAAATAATAAACAAAAAACTAGCAATTAAGGCTAGCAAAAGGGAGCACATAGATTTTAACCACAGCAAGCCATAAGTGGCACCATCTACCTGATCTCCTCCTTATTGCTGGAAATGAAATAGCTACTTTCTCTAGTAACAACTCCAAATTAGGTTCCATTCCAGACAATTAAACCAGGGAACTGGCTCCATGTACAGCAGCATGTAGGACTTATCCATCTAACTAATAACTATTATGTAGTGAATGCAAACCATACATTACAATCTTCCCTCAGAAGATGAATAACACTTTACAGTTCTTCAATAATTTCCCAAAGTCTTCCTAGCCGATTGTTTAGAAACAGTCTAATCATATCTTGCTACTATTTTGAAAATAAAAAATACAACTCAATCCTTAGCTTTTGCAAAAGACCGAAGCTATTCAACTTTCAGGAATTGGCATTGAGTTTTTTTTTACATTGTGCATTTTTGCAAAAGACAAACAAAAGGATGAAATGAGCAGTAAGTGCTGCTGTTTCTGACGTTAGTTCCTCAAGGTTACTAATTTGTTTCTTTTTCTTTTTCTTTTCTTTTTGAAAAAAGAGCATTTGGACAAAAAATTTATGACAAGGGGCATTTTATGGCAGCCGTTTGCAAAATTTGTGAAGTAAACTATTTAATTTTTTAAGAATTGAATTGCAGACTATTTGAAAAATGCAATGCAACAGGGGAAAATAGAAAACAATAAGGGTAAGCGATGTTGTAATATATTGCATTGAACAAAAAAAATAATAAAAATAAGCTATATCTATGCACAACCTGAGAGAGAAGTTGTCCTAATTTTGCTCTTAAGCCATCAAAATGAACAGGATTTGAGTTGTAATATTTGTTCAGTTGCTTTGCCAAGGGAACGAAGTCGTCTAGTTCACTTCTGTCAGTTAGAGTATATATCTGTCAAGAAGAAATGATGCTAGTAGTGTCAACACCAGACCTGTACTATGGTAAAGAAAATTGTTTTGCACAGAACTATGGGAAGCTGGTCAAGAATAACGAAGGCTTGCCCATCCCAAAGTTTGGTAACCTTAATAGTCAGGGGTAAAGTGTGCATTTCACCACGCAATATAAAACAAAAGTACCTTGGCATTTAGAAGGCTCTCAAGTTCACTTAATTGAGCTTCGCAATCTGTGAATGATGACACACCTAACATTAACAATTAAAGAATAAAAACAATTATAGGATGCTCAATAAAAGCAACAGCAATAAAGATATCATGTCAGCAAACAAATGGTGGCAACAATGGGTACCCTAAAGTCCAATACCAGTACAAAAGGATCACCATGCAGGCTGTAACCAGCATATCAATACATTCCAGTACCACTGTACCAGCGATGACTGTTGTCAAACAGTATAGCAGCATCTCATTCATTACCAAATGAATGGACCCTCATGATAAGGCTCAACCCATGCATAGAATCTCAATAAGCAAGAAAGCAGAAATAAAAATTAAGGGGAAAAAGAATGAGAGATTTCAAAAAGGAGATGATAGATAAGTCATGCACAAACTTGTTCATATTGGTATGAACTTGAGCAATATGGTATAGAAGTATTAGGAATACACTTCGAAGAGTAACACTTACCTTTTCGAATGACTGGAGAAGCAGTCATCCCAAAGACTCTTGGTTTACATTCAGCTTTATGGTAAAATTCCTGTTTTTTTATAATAACCATTAAAAATAAACTTAATGAGAAGGAAAGTTAAGAAAAGATGATCAAGAAACAGCCAAATATTTTATTAATTTTATTCCTAAAGTTTCAGTCAGTAAATCCCGTGTTGTAAAAAACAGATGCCTGGCTAATCGGATTGGATGGCCGATCAGTTGGAAATGGTAACTTTATTGTCATGAATAGTGCACACAGTGGGTATTCTGTAGCCCCAATCACCAAATTACCAACAAGTTTGATTAATCGGCCACCAAATGCTTGACAAGACCAACTACTCGGCGTAAAACATAAAAATTCAAGTCATTAAGCAACTGTTCTAAATATTTTGTTTATAATTCTAGCAGCAGTTATCTTTAAATTTTAGAGGTACATTTTGCAACTATGACTTGCTCTAATTTTTTTTTTTCAGAATAAGTGATTAGGGATCAAGCCACCCAACACCTTTAATATCCATCCCCCAGCCGGATTTCAAACCTGCGACCTCCCACACATATAGCATTGCCTTTTGGCACTAGACCAAAGGCTGGTTCTCGACTTGCTCTAATATTGGCAGGTATTTTTATTGTGTACATGTATAACAGCTCAACATGAATAATTTTTAATTAAATATTTATGCTTTCACGTGTTATTATTCTCTATATAATGTAACTGTAATAGACCTTTCCCACTAGATTAGACAAATATTTACATTTAATTGGCTGCATAACGATTAGTCGCCTAACGGTACCCTGTCTATCAATCAAGTACATTCTGTCCTTTACAACACCTCCCCTTCATAATCACATAATTTAAAATTTCCCGTGTTTGCTAATTAACAAGGGCCCAGAAATTAGGTGACTATGACACAACTAGTCACTTCGCTTTAGGCATTACTGTCATTTCCTAGAGTTCGCTTGACTAAATGACAGCTAGGAAGACAGAAATACAAAAACAGGGGACAAAGTGGAACATCCAGGGAAAAATTGTTAAATAAAGTCATCAAAAGATAATGTTGAAAAGAAAACTACCGTCATGATGACAGAATATGGATGGTTGCCAGTGGCTCGATGGCACTCGTCTAAAATCATTAGATGTACAATATCTAGTGTTATAAAAGCTTTTCTCAATGCATCCAGAAGTATTTGAGGTGTCATAACTAGAACCTGTATTTAAAAATTTCACAAGTGTATGATTGTAGGAAGCATCTGTAACAATTACACACTTTGCAGAACCGACAAAAATATCATGTACACAATTGTAAATGTCTCATACAGCCCTATAAAACATGGCAATACCTGATATACCCCCTTCCTCCTAATTTACTTAAAAAGTGCCAAAATTACCCCTCTGCAGGGTAACTTAGGCAGTTTATAAAATCAACTAGGAAACTTCCTCTTGTTTAGGTTCTGTAGGAATACAAGTTGTATTCCATATTGTTGTAGCAGTGTGTGTAATAGCCCTGCTGGGAATCATCATGCAGGGACCATACTAGAAGTTGTTCCTTCATCTACAGACACATACATATACAAATACAAGACTACAGGCGCAATAAAGTACATGCACTGATGCACATAAACTTAGTCACATGGCTGCATTCATGGATGGAAAGTATTATAATGCATCATGCATACTTACATTAATCTAATAGCCCAGATAAAATCAAACAAGTTTTGATTCCTTCACAGAAAAACCCTTAATTCTCTCTATGAAAAGAGTACACTTGAAACATACAGTAAGATAGAAGAGAAATTTTTAAAGAGGTCTAGAGTGGTAAATAAAACCTGGTATAGGGAGAGTTCTTTCTGCCAAATCTCAGCTTTCCATGTATCAACCCCCTTTGTGCCATGGTAAAACTCTACTTCAAGATTTGTGCTTTGCTTTATCACCTCATATTGCTACAATCAGCAAAAAAAAATTATCACAATTTTTTTTTTCACAGTGAAAATCTTTCTCAAATAGAAATTGTTTGTTGCGGGACCCCACTGAACTCAAGCATATGCATTTGCAAGGGAATTGTTTGCAGCAATACTCTATCAAATGCAAACAAAAAAGAAACCACAAAGGAAAAATACTTGCATGTCTAACCCAAGCCAGGTGAAATATGCATAACACAACTGGACTTTTTCAGAGGCCCCCTAATTTGCAAAGCTATTAGCCTATTACCATGAAAAAGTAACTCTCCTGAACTTTTTACACAGAGGCCCCTAAATAATTAAAAAAAATAAAAATTGTCCACTACCTGCATCACGAGATGAACAGTGGGAGCGAGAAAAATAATGACACGCCTCCCTTTTTTTTGGCTATTATTCGAAGAGCTGATAAAATCACTCCAGACATGATTTATTAGCATAACCGCTATCATTGTCTTTCCCGCGCCAGTATCGAGCATCGCTATCGTGTTTCGAGTCATCGCCACCTCAAGCATCTCCAACTGATAACTGGATAAAGTAATTGAAGATAATTTTTAGTACTAATCAAAAGAAGCAGCATCATTGGAAGAGCAATTTTCTATTTTCCCATTCGTTATTCCTGCCAATATTTGACAAAGTACTTTTGATTCAAAAGTCCCGGTAAAATATATTACAAAAAATAAAAGAAACGGAAACGACATATAGAGCATTGCCTTCTTGGTTCGAGTTGTGTGCAATCTCTCTTAATCTTTTTTGTTTCCGCTTCTAGTCCGTCATCTCCAATCGCCGCTTCCGACGATCTCTTCATTTTGGAGTTCATTTTTACTTTAAATGGAGTTCGATTGTTGCTTATTGATCAAGAGAGAGAGAAGGGGAGGGGACGAAGGGGAAGGTTTGGCATGGAATTTTGTTTAGTTCGACGAGGGGAAGAGGGTTTTACTTGAATAACATTTTTTTTTTTTGAGGGTTTTACTTAAAAAACTTTTCAGAAAGGAAACGGAGGTACAAAAATGGCGAGGCAATTATTGGAAACCATTAAATGGTAGCAGATGAGTCGATCTGAACCTTCCGATATTAGATCGAACGGTCAAACTAAAACATGTCAGAATAGCGCCCAATTGGAAGGCATGGAACGGAGTCTTCAGTTTTTCCGATAAAATGGAGAGGATTTGAACCTTGTATTGAAGGTTTTTGGAGTTGCCTTTCACGTGAATTACAAAAGGCAAAAAGAAGCAATGTTTTTACATTACATGTAATAGGCGTTTCGCGGCTTTCTTCGGCATGATACGACACAAGCTGACTTAAAAAAAATCTACGGTCTAAATACTCTGTGGCCTGCATGTGGCAAGTCGCTGCCGCTCGTTTTTTGCATGCAGTTTGTAAGGGAATCGGGGACGGTTCGATAAGGAACAGATCAAAACCGACATCCGATTAAAATTGATTCGCATTAAGATTTGTGCGACAGTTTTTTAATTTTTGTAAATCAAGTGTACAATTCTCAGCATTAACTCAAAAGATTCATTTTTGAGTTAATGAATCTCAATCGTCTAATTTTAAACGGAATCAATTCAGTTCCTGTCTATAATATAGGAGAGCCTTTAATATTAGTGCGGATCTAATCTGCACGAATTTTAAAAACAGATCAGATGGTCAAGATGTATAAACTCAAAAAATTCTTTTTTGAGTTAATGCAAGAGGATACGAATTCGCATAAGTTGGATATGCATGGAAAAAAAACTGTACCTTATGACTATCTTTCTTCAATCCTTTAAAAAAAATTATACACTGTGATGCCGATCCAAAAGCTAGCTTCACGCTGCATGCCTCTTTTGTCGTTTATGATTTATCAGGAGGATTTAAATATTTTTATTTTTTCTGATTTTATTATACTTCTATTTTTAAAATTCTTAATGACAACATTTTTACATTAAATTAGTTAAAAAAATATAACGGTTAAGATTTAATCTGTATTATTATGTGAACTTGCACAAAAAAATTACTTCGACAGTCATTAATGTCTAGAAAGTTATGCACTGTTTACTTTGACAAGTGCTCGACATAAAAAATAAAGATATAGATCATGTGTAACGGTTTCTATTTTGAAACAACTAACTGAGCTAGGAGTCGTCTGTCATCATGTGACCAAGACACTTAAATTATAATTTTTGTGTATTACAATTTTGAAAACAGATGCACAACAGTCAACAGAGACACTAAAAAATAAAAATAAAGGCATTTGATCCTTCCCCTGTGTTAATTTTTTAAACCTTAACTAGTATTGTTTCAATAGATATTAGACACGATGTTATATGTATGCTTGTGCTACAGAAAGTTCATTTTCAAAACACCACAAATCCAAAAGTGCAATGGTATAATATAGTTAAATTCTTTCTAACAAACTTTATTTGTTTTATAATATTTTTACTAACTTTTCAATTACAGAGAGGAGAGAGAATACATACATATTATCCAGAAATCTGATCAATATAGGACGCAATAATTCTTTGTTTTATCATTCACAAGTAAAATAATTACAATACTTTATTTGTCGTACAATATTTGTTAATACAAACAACACTGACTTTAATATCAAGACTGAAATCTATGAGAACTTTTTATCCATCAAAATTATTAAAATAAAATTACGGAAATAGAAAGAGTACTTTGATTCCAGTATATTTAGAAATACTAAAACTAATGGTTACGATTCAAAAATTTGGATTGGACTCAACGGTTCCGATCCAATATTTTTTTTTAATATGCAGACATAAAAAATTTAACGCCGCAAAAAATAAACCAAATTAGTGGATAAGACTCAATGTTCCTCCGATCCGTTAATTTTTTTTCTTTAAACTCCGCAGGGGACGGTGATATTAGCACAACATTATTTGAATCTTAGACAATTTTATCCTTCATTAATTATCTACTTTAAATGTCGCTCCTCTCAAATAAATTAATGTATCTCTTGTATAAATTAAAGTACAACTGAATATATATAAAAATAGAATATTCCATTATACTACTAAAATTCTATCCATACTTTTTCATCTTTCAGCTCCCACAAATTATCTTGGAAGTCAATATCTTGTTTTATTTTAGTATGCATCATTAAAGACTATTACAGTAAAATGATATATTGCATAACATATAATATAAAAGTATACACATGCTAAAATGATATATTCAACTATATATTTACACGGACATAAATTGATAACTAAAAAAGATTTAAGTCCTAGAAAATTTCTGAACATTGTTTTGGAAAAAAATATCTTCATATTGACAGCAGCCCATTATTTTTTTACTCTATGGACGCTATAAAACTTATAACCTACAAAGACGGAAAATAATATTGATATATAAGCAGCATATATATAATTATTCTATTAAATCTTGAAGGTGTACAACTAATTTTATTATAGTAATTGTACCTTCATAATTGTTTAAGAAAAAAGAAATTTTATTATAAGTTTTCTTTTTGTTGATTGGTGGATTGATTTTCCATATCTTGTTAATAATTTGTTTTTAAATTTGTATTCCGTTTCTTAGGAAAGAAATGATATTAGAGAGATATATTTTAGTTATGGAAATAAAGTGAATCATAATCATTAAATAAATAAAGTACTGATTATATAATTAAATAGGTAAGTTATATCGACAATTATTAAAGTAGAGGTAAAGTTGTCTATATACTTAAAATTTTTTAAAAATTGTTGTGTTAATAAAAAAAAGTAATTGTGTTAATATCATCTCCCCTCCTCAAAATTCAACTTTTTTTTTATTGGAGTCGATGGTTCCGATTCAAACACTTCTTTCAGAAATTTTTTAATATGTACAGAATGAGCAAAAAGTTACAAACACCATACTCTTTCTATTTCTCTATTTCTTTTTTATTATTAATTTATGTGAATAATAAATTCTCGAAATTTATTGTATCTTTTCTTGTAATATTAAGAAAATAAGAAACAAAATATGAAATAATTACTTAAACGATATGTACGTGAATCCGTCAGATTCCATTTGACTAATATGAGTACAAAAATAAAAAATATATATATATATTTCAATAAATCTAATATACCTACACTTAATTTAAATATGTTAATATAACTTTTTTACTACGTAAAAATTTATGAATTTTTTAAAATTACTCTAATAATTATACATGCAAATATTAGATTGAGGTATAAATGTCAATTTTGGTCATTTAAAAACTTGTAAGTGACTCAAATTAATTGTGAACGTCTATTATGAATGCAATTCTATAATAAGTGCTACACTATAGTAATTTTTGGCATAAAAAATTGATAATGTCCTTTTGTAATTGCTCTAATAATGATTTGTTGATATTATTTGAAACATAATTGTCAGTTTTTGTGATGCAAATGTGTCCGAAATTAATATAAAACATCTAATGTGTATGTAACTAGGTCTAATTCATTATTATAAATTAAAATTGATATATCCATCTGAAACTGCTCTAATAATTTTTTGTACAAGAATTAGATAATATTTATGATTTAAATGTCATTTTTTTTTGTGGTTTACGCACTTAAATGACTCCATTATTAACCAAAAACTTCTATTATGCATGAAATTTGTATTACATGCAATGGGTGATGAAACTTCTAGTTATTTGAAGCATTGCATGTAATACAAATTTCATTAATATTGAAAAAAAAGAAATTAAATTATATCCCATGGTGGTTGATTACTAAATTAACTTTAGAGATGGATTTAGAATGATATTTAATTTGACCAAATCTTTCTATAATCTTTGGCAAGTGGAGATACTTTTCAGCATATATTCTCGTAAAATAAAATTGCACCATAATAGTTTAATTAATCATTTCAATCTCAAATTTTTTTTTATTCTCCGTCATTTTGCACTCACGAGTGGTGCTTATTCGTAACAGAGAATAAAAAAGGAAAAAAAAAAATTAGTACGAGTAGCCCTCACGGCTAAGTGGCAATTCTAGGTAGCACCTAAAAGTAAAATATGTATGGGATAGCTAAGTGGCAATTTCTTAATTTGCAAAATCAAATCTAATAAAATATCTCATCGCGGTGCCAAATGTAAAATCAACATCTCAACATTTTGCCTCTTAACACGTACAGGTTTAGTTTTAAATGATAAAAGTTAGTCTCCAATTGGATGTAGTTCTAGAAATAGATGATAGAGTTAATGCAACAGACAACGCAAACTAACTTGATAAAAGCCAGCACCTGGTTGCAAATGGTTTTAGAAAAAAGTTGTTGCAACAATTAGCACAAATAAAAATATCAGCACAGCTATTAACTTGAGCAAGCATAATTTCATAGGGTTTGTCTATAGTGCAGTAAATTGATTTTGGCTATAGTACAGCAAAATCAAACTAAATTATAATCGTTGATTTTATCTATTGAACGCTACATATTAGATAGTCTATTTAACCATCTGGCGTTAAATTAAACAGAACAAATTTTCGGAAGGTTAAAATAGTCAATCATCTCTTTCTTATTTTCTTACCCTCCGTCTCCGTCTTCTGCTCCTCTCCTCCGCTTCTTTCTCATCCTTGTCGCCTCCGCCTCGTTCACCATTGTCGAGCGCCCCGGAGGAGACCCCTATGACGCCTCTCTCCCTCTCCTGAGCACCCAGACGCGATTTCCTCCCCAAGCCCACCGTATAAGCGATTTCTTCCCACTCCCAGCAAGCCTCCAGCGTGATTTCTGGCGCCTCTCCTCCCTCCACGGCTCCGCGCCTCTGTTGGCTCCGCGCCTCTCCTCCCTCCACAGCTCCAGCCATTGGATTGGTGTCCAACGGAATCTAATAAATCTTGAGAGTTGCCATTGCGTTTCTTAGAGTTCTTCGTTGATTTCCTTTATTTGTCATATGTATGGATTCTTACAACTATTTTTTGCAGATGAACAGTGTTCTTCGCTAAAATAGAAGACTGAAATTGACGTTCTAAGCTGGACTCCGCTGGCTTCTGTAAAACCTATTGTAGTTTTTTTTTTTAAATCAGCTGATGAAAGTAAAAAGGATTGTAGTTTGTAAAATGGAATCAAAAGAATGGATTATAAGGAGTGAATATTTGTATTCGGTTTACGAATTGCAATTCTTTGAGTAAATCCGTAATTCAAATTTCAGCATATATTATATTAGAGAGTGAGCTATTTGCCATGTTTGAAAGAACTTAATATAGCTTATTATTACAAAAGTATTTCATATCTATTTTTGTTCTCATGATTATACCTTTTTTTTTAGCAATTCAACAGAAAAAAAGCAAAGCTCTTTCCAAAATTGACATATAATGAGTGCCAGCATAGCAGATAAAGTAACAACCTTGGGGCAACAAACTAAAAAGGGTGTCTTCCATAGGTGTCAAAATGCGCAAGTTCTTGCAAGGTCCAAATGAAGCAGACCATATAGTCGAAAACGTCACGTCGTCCAACTATGGGAGCCCCAATTGGTCGCTGAACCTCGAGATATGTGACCGAATCAAGGCTGGCCTCATCAGTGAAGTCGAAATAATTCGCGCGGTTAAGAAGAGGATTATGATGAAGCAACAGCCTAGGGTGCAGTATCCCGCGCTGGTGCTGCTTGAGGCATGCGTGAAGAACTGTCAAAAGGGTTTTGTTGATGTGGCTGCTGAGGGCGTACTGGATGAGATGGTGCAGGTCGTTGATGACCCAGAAACTGTTGTTAATGTGAGGAACAAGGTTTTGGTTCTGATTGAGGCATGAGGTGAGTCCGGGGAGTTGTGCTACCTGCTAGTGTACGTATGAAGTGACATACATGGATATAATTAATTGAATCTTGTTGAATTATGTTTCTCCTAAAATATTGTTAAAAGTGAGTATATCTCTATCTACAGGATATAATTAATTGAATTTAGTAGATGCTAAATATTGCAATTTGTTGTGGATAATTAATGATTTCTGGTTGTATACTGCGTTTAATGAATGGCATTTTGATTTATACTGGTACCTGCTGTAAGTGTACCAGTTAGAAGTTGGTTGTTCCATGGATTAGAGCAAGGAATTTTGAATTGGAGTTGAATTACATTACTGGAACACATGTGATACTTTTCTTTGTTCTAGCATTTGCAAAGCTCTCTACAGAATCTCTGGCAGCAGCTGCCAAACCAGTACTGGTACCAGTTTTGATTTCCTCTGGCAGGCAGCCCTCCAACATTTAGAGTGACATTTAAATCATTCTATAATATATACAACTACAAGGAAGCAAAATATATTACATTACTGAAACTTTTTGTACATCAACAATTGCGGTGGATGTTTTGGGTGTTGTCAAGGCGCTGGGTTCGTTCAATAGCAACTCATAATTTTTCTGAGAAGAGAAAGAGGAGGCTATGGGTGATGCATGGAATTGTAGATAATTTCATAAAAAAAAATGAGGCACTCCTAAATTATTTACTGTTTATTGGAAGGCCCTTTGCTTAATTTATCTACTTCGCATATTAGTCATCAATATAGTCTTTTACTGAATTGTGTAATTTTGTAGAATAGATTTTTGGTTCAGGCGTTTTTTTTTTGTAATTTTGTAGAAGAATATAAGTTTATAACAATTAAGGTGTTCCATAAGTTGGTTTTAATTTTATTCCTTTTGATAAAACTTTTGTTCTAATTAATCTCTAAGGAATGATGTAAAATAATTTTGATGTCATAACTGAATTTCTATATTATAAGTGAAATAGTAGCTTGTATTATTGCATTTTCCTCCATTAAAAGGTACTTTCATTTCTATTGATATGTTTATGGATCAGTTTTAATCTTCGTTCTAATCAAATCTCTGTTTTCATGTTCTGGTCAACTTTCAGTTGACTTTTTCCTTTAATTTTCCAGATCTAAATTAGTTTGATTATTTCTCTTAATCTGTTACTTAAAAAAACTGCAAAAATATCTAAATGTGTTCTATATGTTATATGAATATCAAGATAAGAATAAAAAGGAATAGAGAATTATAAATTTTTGTGAAAAGGACAACAATGCCCTTGAACTTGTATTTGATTGATAATTATAACAAATGGTTCAGGTTTTGAACTAAAACCTATTACCAAACATGTTAACTAAACTCAATATTTTTGAGCGACCAAAAAAAAAACTTTTGCAGAAAAGTAAACAGAAAGAAAACCATAACATAAAATTGAACTAAGAAAGAAACAAAAAAAAGAAGCAAACGACTAGAACATTGAGTCACAACCACCAAAGAAAAAGTGAAATCTGGTGTGTTTTTTTTCTAATCAGAACCAGAGGAGGGAATCTTTTCATCTTGCACTTCTTTAACCAGCACTAGCAGTTCTTTATTCTGATCTCTGAAAATCCTTGCGCATAGCAGTACCAGCACTATCTTGAGGTATAAATTGAGCATTCCAAGTCTTCCAATATGCATAGAAGAAACTCTATCTTGAGGCATAACAGTACTTACATTGAATGGGCTCATAGAAGAAACTGTTTGCAAATAAGCATACCATTAGTAAATACAATTGCTCACTGGATATAATATTCAAATGAAATAAAGAGGGTCGGTAACAATGGCACAAGAATACCAAAAAATTACCAAACAACAAACTTAAAAAGAATGTCACCTGGCAAAATAGGTTCTGAGCACGAAAACGTAAGGGTCATAAAGGACAAACCCAAATCTGAGATAAATAGTACAAATTTCACCTCAAAAGCATATGCATTTTAAAAGTATGTGCTTCGAAAGAGCATAAACTACATAAATGACTATATGCATGATCTTTCATAACTTTCATAGTACTATATTGTTGGTAATTTATTGAAGGACAGTAAACGGACCTGGAAGAACCAGTATTTTTAATGACTATATGTCAGATTATAAGACAAGTACTGGTATACTGAATCAAATATCATACTGTTTAAGTACAAAATGGAGAATGATCTACTATACTGGTACCTATATACTGGTACCTATTTAATAAGACAAGTTGCAGATTATAAGACAAGAAAATGAAGAAAAAAGATAGATGAACAATACTGGTACCTATATACCCGTGACAGTTCTCACCAGGATCTGCCATCTAGTTTACATTTTGCTACAAAAAATCTAATACTGTTGTACAAGGATATAGCTATATATTAAGTGGACAAATTTACTAAACTTTACATGGCAAGAAAAAAATATACTTTCTAAAAGGCAAAAAAAAAAGTATAATTTTTTTTCCCTGGATCATTAGCAAAAACTAACTTTTTGTCCTTTTAAAAAGTTCCTCTATGCAAATAATAACTGAAATTTGGAAGTGTTTCACTGATGAAGATTTAGAAAATAAATAGACAAATGCTATACTGCAATTCTTCACAAACAAACAAACAAGACTGCAGAGCAATAGATAAAAATCCTATATTACACAAGTTTAAAAAACTGTTCAGAGGATATCAGTCAACAATATTATCAACAAGTGCGCACACAAAAAGTCACAAACATCAAAATTCAAAAGAGATGTATGTGACTGATGCTTGTTCATTGGTACCAAAGTTTTCTGGCCTCACATTAAAATTTACCAGTACATACAAGCCAAAGAAATTGTTGACCTGAGAGGAGTGCTACTTGTACTGAAGTTTTATTCTCATTATGGCTCAATTTCCACTTGGATGAAAATTAAGATCAATAGAATCTTAAGCTAAAAGCTTTTATCAGAAATGATTACAATTAATTCTAAGAATTATTTAATTTCCATTTGGCTGGAATAAAAAGTGCACAATGAAAGCTAAGACACCAGTAAGTGTGATGTACTGCAGTCGTCAAACTTCTTTAAATTGAAAGATAAAATTGAATATTTGAAAATTAGTCTTAATTTACCTGGTAAAGCCCAAAGTAGACCTGCTGAACAGTTTTTCATGGGCCTCCCAAACAGTTTTTCCATTCTTCTTTTTCTCCAGTTATGGCCATCCTTGCAAAAATAGCGCAGAGCTTTTCAATCTATAAAAAAAACAATGAACCACCTACCAGAGGGAAAAAAAGCTTCTTAGAAAAACACCTACTGGTATATGATGTTAGAGCTGCGATGTGGTGATTTGGGAGTAGCCATTGAGGCTAAGTTTGACTTATTCAAACTGGAGCTGGTGAAGGAGAAAGGAAGGGAATTATATTGCAACTTCCGGATACACCGTATCTACCATCACACGCCACATACCATGGTGCTATTGCAATTTATGCATGTGTAAAGAAACAAAAGAGTACCTGTAGGCATATGCTGAGATAAATAGCAGTACCAGTCATTACTGGAATCCACCATTTTATTCTCAATTCGATGAATGGTAATATCACATCGTCCACATGCCGCAGTTGGTGCATTCTGGACACATAAACGGCTGGAATTCGACCCTCGAGGCTATCTGCGAGGGGGTCCCCATGATCTGTCGGCCCCAGTTTGCCGATCAAATGGGGAATGCTCGATATGTCACACATGTTTGGAAGGTTGGCATCGAGTTAGAGGGGAAACTAGAGAGAGGGAATATTGAAAAAACGATCAAAAGGTTGATGAGAGAGGATGAAGGTGCTGAAATCAGGCAAAGAATGAGAGCAACGAAACATGAAGCAAAGACTGAGGAGAGCGGAGAGGAGAGGCAGAGAGGCGCGGAGGCGGGGAGGCGGCGAGCTAGGTTTGGGTCAGGAGGCAGAGAGGCGGGAGGGTTTGGGTGAGCCGAGATTTGGTCTGGAGCGGGAGGGTTGATTTGGATCTGGAGAAGAGATAACGGAGAAGAGAAAAGACTGTTCTATCCCTAATCAACTTAAATTTGGAGACATCAGATTAAAGGTCAGGATTTAATTATTGTACTATAGCCAATATAACTTTGCTACAAACCCAATTTCATAACATAACCAAAATTGTTTAGAAAAATACTTGCGAACAAGAATCAACAAGGGAGATTGTATTGCAACAGTTAATCCCTCAAAACAAAACAAATAATAAAGAAGTTCTCTACGCAAATACGACTCAAAAGGCTCATAAATATCATGGTAACACCTAAAACTACGTAAAGCTCTGAAGAATCTACTTGTGCATAAAAAGCGGAGCTGCATCAGAGATATTAGCCTAGTGTATTGAAAAGGGGCCGGGTCGGGTCGGTCCGGTCCAAACCCGCCCGGTCCCCGGGTTGACTCGGGCACGGGTTAGCCCGGGTCAACGGGTTGAGTCGGGTAGGGGGGGTCGGGTTGGGGTCTGACTCGGCCGATCCTAACCCGGTCTAAACCCGGCGGGTTAGGTCGGGGCGGGTTAGGCCGGGTCGGGGGTCGGTCCGGTCCGGGTAGGTCCGGTCCGGTTTTTTTTTTTTTTCTGTTTCTTTTTCTGTTTTTTTTTTCTGTTTCCAGAGACGTTTTTCATCTGTTTTTTTTCAGTTTTTTTTTTCAGTTTTTTTCATTTGAACTCAATATATTTTTGTTATAACAAAATCAAATTAAGTTAAAAAAAAGTCTAATTCAAATTTTAAAATTCTAAGTCTAATTCAAAATAAATATAACTTGTTCTAACTTATTTTAAAAATCTATTTTACAACAACAACTTATAACTCTAACAAAATAAAATATTTTCAAACAAATAAGTCTACCAAATCCAACATATTCAAAAATAAAATATAAATCCAACATATTTATCTAACAAATCTAACTTATTTATCTAACTTACCTATCTAACATATTTAAAAATTAACAAGAATTTAAAAAATAAAATCTAACATATTCAAATCTATTTAAAAAATAAATCTATTTATCTAACCTATTTATAAATAAAATACCTATTTTAAAAAGTAAAATCTAACCTATTTCAAAATAAATCCGAATTTCAAAATAAAATACAATAATCTAACAAATCCAATAATCTAACATATTTCAAAATATTCAAATGTAACCTATTACAAACTAAATATAACATATTTAAAAATAAATATAACTATCCAACAAATTCAAAAATAAAATATAACTTATTTATCTAACCTATTTAAGATAAATCCGAATTTTAAAAAATAAAATCTAATCTATTTCAAAATAAATCCGAATTTCAAAATAAAATACAATAATCTAACAAATCCAATAATCTAACATATTCAAAAATAAAATCCAATAATCTAACATATTCAAAAATCTAACATATCCAATAATCTAATATATTCAAATCTTATTATCTAACATATTCAAAATTTAAAAAATAAAATATAACATTTTTAAATTAAAGGCAACACCTCTGGTCCTCTGCTAAGTGGCAAGTGCTAACCAAGCCAAACTGCCAAAGGCAGTTGACCATTTTCGTTGGTCCCCCAGCGCAAGCCAGAGGCAACACAAGGTCACAAGCCAGAGGCAAGTGCCAAGTAGGCAGCAAAAGCAGGAGGGAAAAAAAAAATTCCGAACTTTGAAAAATTCGGTGGGGGTCGGGTTGGCCGGATTGGGACGGGTCCCGCCGGGTCTGGGGGGGTTTAGGTCGGGTTAGGGTCGGGTTTAGGTCGGGTTAGGATCGGGTTCACCCGGGTTATGGTCGGGTTCACCCGGGTTAGGCCGGGTTGACCCGGATTAGGCCGGGTTTAGGGTCGGGTTCAGGCGGGGCGGGTCGGATTTTGGCCGGTTCGGATCGGGTTCGGGTAGGCGGGTTGAAACGGTGGGGGTATGGTCGGGTTTTGCTCAGAAAACCGCATCCGACCCGTTTCAAACCCGACCCAACCCTTTAGGACGGTTCGGGTCGGGTTCAAGGTCGGGTCCGGGTCGGTCCGGGTCCGGGTCCCGGGTTTGGTCGGTCCGGGTCGACCCGCCCGGGTTTAATCAATACACTATATTAGCCTATCGACTGCTCCTTAGAAGTCAATTATTCGGTCAAATCTTCAGTCAGTTTTGCTCCCACATCAAACAAAGAACTGATGCAGCTTATATCCAAAGGATTTCCAAGAGCAATATGAACCATTTTTCGTACCTGGTCAATTGATGTTTCTGTAACATCGGACCCCTCTGAATATTTTTTCAGATTCTCGCTCGCCAGGTCCGATTGTGGAGATGAAGGTGTATCGTCACTTGATTTGCTTAGACTTTCGAGCATCAGACTCAGACACTCGAAAGTGATTAACAATAAAGACAATTTAACAATAAAGACAATAAAGACAATTTAACAATAAAGACAATTTAAAGTCTCGCAAATAAATCAAACACTCGAAAGTAATCACAATAAAGACAATTTAAAGTCCAAAACCAAAAGCGAATTTGACACGATGATTGAGTACCTCGAATTTAAAGTATAAAACCTCTGAGGAGGACCGAGAAATTGATGGCAGGGAGAATAGATTAATGAAGGCGTGATGCTTTCGCTCGCCCGACTAAAGAACTGTCGAAGCGACGAATTTCCGACGCAATGGCGAATTGGCGATAGTGCAATAGGGCTTGCTTATAAAGAGAAAAAAAGAGCGAAATAAAAGAAACTTTATGTTTCCTAACTTGGAAACTTTGAAAAGATCCTACTACTATTTGTTTCGGAGTTCTGCCTGGACCACCTTTCAGATTTCTATCAATAAGACAATATATCCATTCAAAATTGCTCAAATAATTATTTGTTCAAGCATTAAATAAGTTATGATTTAAATATCATTTTTTTATTTATGCACTTAAGTGACTTCATAATTAATCAAAAACTTCTATCATGCATAAACTTTGTACTAAATACAATATTTCAGTTTAATTTATGCAATATTTAGTTAACATAAAACATCACAGATTTTGATGTCAGAAATGAAATATTTTGTATAATTCATTTCTTAAAAAAAAGAAGAAACAGAGGATATAAAAAAAAGTTACTTAAACTGTCGATTGAATCTACTCGATAAGATTTTATTTTAATTCAGCGCCGCATTTTAAATTATTTGATTAAAGACTAAATGGTTTAAAAATTACATATTTCATAAACACCCTAATTTATTCTAGAGGAAATTAAATAAAAGAAAATAAAATCTATCCGCTGTTATTCAAATGGTGGAAACGATTAGGAAGTAGCCGTCGCGGCTTGAGGTGGGCAGACTGGGCCATAAACGCCAATGGATTTATTATCAAATTTATAAAATGCTCTGCTAAGTGGCAATTCTAAGTGGCTCCATTTTTCAAATCAAATCTAATATAATATCTGATCACGGTTGCCAAATGTAAAATTGTCATCTCAACATTTAGCGTCTCAACATGTACTGGCATAGTTTTAAATGATAAAAGCCAGTCTCCAATTGGATGTAGTTTTAAAAATAGATGAGTTAATACAACAGACAAAACAATCTGACTTGATAAAAGCTAGTACCTGGTTGCATATGATTTTCTAAATATTGATGTAAAAGCAGCACATATAACAATATCAGCTCAGCTATATACTCAAGCAAGAAGAATTTCAGAATTATTTAGAAAAATACTTGTGAACAACAAGGAGTGTCTACAGCAACAGTTAACCCAAAGAAAAAAAACAGTAAAGTTCTCTACACAAATATGGCCCAAAAGGACTCATAAATATCAGTTGTAAATAAAAAGGGGAGCTGCATCAGAGATATTAGCTTATCTACTTTTTCTTAGCAGTCGATTCTTCGGTCAAATCTTCAGTCAGTTCTGCTCCCACATCAAACAGAGAATTCATGATGCAGCTTATATCCGAAGGATTTCCAAGAGCAATACCAAGCATTTTTCGTAACTGGTCAATTGATGTTTCTGTAACATCAGACCCATCCTCAGAATATTTTTCCAGATTCTCGCTCGCCAGGACCGATCGTGGAGATGAAGGTGTATCATCACTTGATTCGCTTAGAGCTTCAAGCATCAGATTTAGACCATCCCAACTTTCTCTAACTTCCAACCCCAAAGATGCCAGTATTGACTGTGGAAGTGAAGAAGTGGGCGCGACCTCCCACCATTCATAAAAGACACTTTCGTTTGTGGGTAGTTCACACAAAGTAGCTGCTGAGTCTGGGGATTTTGAAATTCGAATTTCAGTACCACCAAGCCATTGCAAGACAAATTGGCTGGATGCTACGAAACCAGGTGCCCTACTTTTCTCATTTGCAGTTTTCTCATCAGCTGCTTTAGCGGGAGTTGACGAATGATTCTGTGTAGGATCAGAATGGTTTGCTTGGTTTGCCGATGTGGCAGTCACCTCAGAATATTTTACTCTAGGCAAACTAGACACGTCACGCTGACAGCCCTCTGTTGGGGTTTGCACCGTTCGAGTATCTCTAGCATGGAAGGGAGGGGCTGAATAATCAACGTCGTCTACTTGTTGTGCTGACGTGGTAGACACATGAGAATCTGTTGTACTAGGGTCAAATTGGCTGCCACCTATTGGGGGATATCTGGCGTGAAAAGGAGGGGCTGAATTAAACATTTGACCCTGGATTCTCATGGGTCCACCGAGATATGGGATGAACGGGCAATTCTGAGGTGATTGATGTGATGGAAATCTAGGTACTATGCCGCCTGTAAAAGTTTGCCAAGGCCATATATAGTTAGGTTTTTATTAATTGTATTTAAAATTTTAAATTAGAAAATAAGAATGAGGAGATTGTCTACTGATTGAAAGTGGGCATTCGATTATTGAAATTAGACGATCATGTCACTTAGTCATGATCTGGGGTTTCCTAATGGAATTAGGAGATCATAATTCTTTTGGCATTTTTTTGTATGAAGAAATTCTTACATACCTTTTTGCAAGAAATATTTTGTTCAATTTGACGCATTCATAGAACTCACAACAAGGAAATAATGCAGTATAAAGTAAACAGAAAATTAAGACTAGCCAAGAATATTACTATTATGGAGTGCATGTGGCCAGCAACTGACGGGACATCCGCGCACATATGGGGGGTGCGATTGAATCAAGTATGAATGACGTGGTACGGGAACAGGTTGTAAAGTGAACCTGTTCGGATGTGGAGGATGAGCAGGATGAGGTGTTGGACAGACAAAGGGGCTACGCACGCCCTGGTATGCAACAAAGTTTGGGTTCGGGGCCGGCGGCCACATGTGAGGGGTGGCGAGAGTAAAATGATTTAGAGTTGATATCTGAGGGTTTGGAAGAAAGTTTGTGTTCAGAGCTGGCGGCCACATGTGAGGGGTGGGAATAAGAAATTGGTTACGTTTATGAAACTGTATTGGGGCTGGGAGATGAATACCGTTGATACTCTCTGGAGGAACCTGTTGTTGTCTCTGAAAATTGAAGTTCAATATATGTCAAACCAAGACTGAAATTTTGTCTATAAAAAACTATAATGTGATAAACTAGGGTTGAGCAAATAGCATCCTATGTCTTACCGTATTAAATAGAATGGATAATTTTATAAAATGTCAATTCTTTTTAAAACCATCAAACAAAATACCTCCCCCCCTCTTCTAAAATTATTAACAAAATGCCTTTGTGGGATTTTTTCCTCCCCCTCCCCTCCTCCCTTCCATTTACTCTTGAAGTATTAAAATAATCTGCCCCATATTAGAGAAAATTGAAAGAATTTCGTCTGATTGTTCTTTCATACCATTATTTCAGATAATTTTTCAGAAAAAAAAAAACAAAAAAAAACAGTACAAGATATAAATAACAAGCTCATGCTATCAATTTAAAGGGTTCCAAAAAATAACTAAACTATTACTAACTCAAATTCTACCATGGATTGGTAATATAATTGTAATACCATTCCAAAATGCACAAATTCCCACAAAATTGCTAGCATAAAATGAAAGAAAATCAGATTATTCTCGAGCTATAAAATTACCTGGAGTAAGATAAAGTTATGTCTATTATTTTTGCAAATAATTCTAAAAAATTAAGTAGCAATGATGAGCTCTCTCAACTCGAAAAATCAGCACCGGAATCATGCTCATGTCAACTCTTTTGTGGAAAGTCTGAAATTGTAAAATAATGCCTTATATTTGTCTGGTTATGACTAACTTGCCCCTACCTTGTAAGCCAGCACAAGGAATTCTAGCCAATATTGCCAAATTTTAATGGAAATATCCCTTTTTCAGCACAAACCAAAAAAATTGGTGTATTTTTCTTTTCTTTTTTAAATATTTCTAAATGATACAAAATTGCAATTTTGTATAAATTTTGTTCTATGCTATATAGCAGCTTAAATTTAATTGTTGCATCAAATGCAGTGCCAAGGAGGATATGTCAAATATATATGGTTGGGCTTATGCCATTGTGAGCTTCCTAACTATTCCTTGATTATACATTTTGTCTATTATTACAATTATGCCCGGATAACCTAATTTCCACCTCAATTTTCAATTTATCAGATTATGGCACTCCTAAGTGGCCTTGCTGGGGTATACACTGAGGTTTGTTCTTCTACTATAGTCTACTTGTCTAACACTGCGTAGGGATAGGGTTCAGGTTGGGCTATTATTATTTTTTTTAAATAAAAAAAATTAGACAGGGATTGGCCTGACCTGCAGCAGGTCACAAATTGCCCGGGAGAATATTTTATTTATAGAAATTATTATTCAATAGTAAAGGGAAACAGAAAGAGTGCTGGGGTTTTTTTATGGCATTAATGGATCCAAAAATAAGTTTCGGATCCAAAGTGTTTTTTTTTTCTCTGAAAGAGTGGCTGGGTTTATTTTTTGAAACAGAAACAGTGGCTGGAATTTTTTCTGAAACAGCAAGAGTGGCTGAAAAAAAAAATACACTTTGGATCCAAAACAAATTTCGGCTCCAAAGTTTGGATCCGAAATTTTTTTTTTTGATCCATCTATGCCCTCGAAAAACCCCAGTACTCTTTATGTAATAATAATTTCTATATATAAAAAATTCCCTTGCCCAGGGCAAACTCTTCTGCTTGACCCTTTTCATTTGAAAATAATATTGCGTTGATTGAACCACTTGGTTTTTAGGATACAATTTAGATAATAGGCTTTTGTATGCATTAATATGTATACTACATCTAATGGATTAATTAAGAAATTTTCGCTCTTTACTTCACAAAGAATTATAATCAAGCACAAAATGTCGAGTTAAATCTTGACCCTGACCAACTAGTAGATATAAATGTGAGTTTTTAGTTTCTCATTTTCACTAGCAACCAGTTTTTGGTGTTTATCTTACATACAGTCAATTATGAAGAAGCGGCTTTCGAGAAATATAAATGTGCAGAATTTCTGGCTGTATATCTTTGGCATGGCGTTCAATTTTATCTGGATTTGGATTCATGATTTTAATGACATTCTGGAGAAGTAAATATCTTAGATATTGATATATAACTGCATTTGTTTTACGAATCACTATCTACTTTCATCTTATTTACATAACCTTTCTCTTAATTGTAAACAGAGGCTTCTTTCATGGCTATTCACTTATCACCGTTGCCATGATCATGAACCAAGCATTCAGGTTACTTTTCTTTGTTTAAAATTTCATGGGAGGTCAGTGAACTAAAATTCATATCACCTGAGTTAACTCAAATTTTGAGTTTAGATCCGGACCGTCTGATCTGCTTTAGCACGAATATTAAAGGGGCCCTGTGCATTCCATCTCGGGCCAGATTGGCTTGGCTTCTGATTGGGCAGTCCGAATCTAAACTCAAAATTTGAGTTACTTCAAAGGATTCGGACTCAGTGAACTATACCTAATGACATTACTCGTACAGTCATGCCTCAACTGATTTATCCCGAAATTCAAGTGCTTCTTTCCTCATTTCTATCTACTTCCGACTTCTCCATTGCCCCTTCCTATCTATAAAAGGAAAGTTCATTGGCTGCGAATTCATATCACCTGAAGAAAAGTTACGATAGAAGTTCTTCGATCAAAATCAGGGGTCGCTTCTCCAACAACTAATAGCTTCCAATGAAGAGGCCACACAAAATACGAGAATTTTTTTTTTTTGAGAAAATCAACAGAGGTCAAAGCCTCTGTTTTTCATTAACCGAAGTTGGTTACAGTTTTTTGGGTTTCTGAGTAGAAACCCGGTTTGCAGAATTCTTACAATACAAGAGCTGAAAAAGGCAACAAACGGATTCGATAATGCACTCATTCTTGGTCTGGGAGGTCATGGATATGTCTATAAAGGTATTTTATCTGATCAACGTGTCGTGGCCGTAAAAAGGTCCAAAATTGATGACCAGGCTAATGATCAGAGATCCGTTACTCAGCAGGCCGCAGATTGGCAGGCCGAAATCAATCAGTTCATAAATGAAGTGGTCATTCTTTCACAAGTCAACCATAGGAATGTTGTGAAACTCTATGGATGTTGCCTAGAGACCGAAGTCCCATTGCTCGTTTATGAGTTCATATCGAACGAAACACTTTTTAATCATCTCCATGTAGAGGAACATTGTTCCTTGACATGGAAACATCAGTTAAGAATTTCCCTTGAGGCTGCAGGAGCAATTTCCTATCTTCACTCATCTGCAACCTCTATATCAGTTTTACACCGAGACATCAAACAGCAAACATTCTATTGGATGATTATTTCACAGCAAAAGTGTCAGATTTTGGGATCTCAAGATCTGTCCAAATGGATCAAACAGGCATAGATACAATTATCCAAGGCACACACGGGTATTTGGACCCGGAGTACCATTCCACTGCCCGGTTAACCCAGAAAAGTGATGTATTCAGCTTTGGTGTTGTTCTAGCTGAATTGCTAACAAGAAAAAAGCCATTATTCTCCTCTAGGTTGTTTGAAGGGGGTAATCTCATTGGATATTTTTGTTCTGCTATGAAAGAGAACCGTATTTTTGAGATTCTTGATCCCCAAGTTGTGAATGAGGAGCACAGAACAGAACTCGAATCCGTTGCCAAGCTTGCAGAAATGTGTCTGAGATTGAAAGAAACGGTGTTTGTCAATGTAATATTATGATTTAGGTGTCTTTATTAATTTTGAATATGTCTATGTTTTATCATTTTCTAATTCCAAAATCAGTAATAATGGATTTTTTTGTCATTTTCTAATATTATATTTTCATCTCTATTTTTATAATTTTTACATTTTAAGTTTGTATTTTAGATTTATTAAAAAAAAATAGCAAGAGTAATAAAAAAAACTATGGAGTCCAGGACTTGGAACTCCGAATTTTTATGTAGTTTTTATTGCATTGCTCTGTGGATACCGTAGACTATGGTGTCGGGACTGAATGCCATAGTCTATGGCGGTTTGTCACTTCCAAATTTTTTTTAAATTGTTTTCTATTTTTAGATATTTTATTATTTTATTTCTTATTAATAAAAAATTCGGAAGTTCATGGGCCGAAATGCGGCTTTGTAAATGGTTAATATGCTAGTTCGCCCATAAACAAAAATTTATATTAATATTATTTCATACAAAAATTTAAAATAAATTACTATATTCTATTTATTAAACAAACATTTTTAGTTTAACAACACGATACTTTGTATATATTTTAGTTAAAAGTAAATAAAAAAGAAGTTCTTGAGCCATAAAACATAAGAGGTGCAGCTTTCTCCGGAAGAGTCACCTTTGATGGGGATATTCGTTTATTAAAACGACAGAAGCTGGCCAGGAAAAAAAGGAAAAGGTGAAACAAAAAAAGTTGATTTTCCGGCCGTATTAGGCCATTTGGGTAGCTTCTAAAAGAGGAGAGCAGCTTGGGTCCGATGCCCATCGGACCCAAAGTGGGTTCGATGGGCTCCATGACCGTCCGATCTGCTTTAAGATTCACGTCAGAACTTTCGAGTCTGCTTTAATATTCGCGTGCACGAATCTTAAAGCAGATCGGACGGTCATGGAGCCCATCGAACCCACTTTGGGTCCGATGGGTATCGGACCAAGCTGCTCTCCTAAAAGAGATCGGCTTGGAGCCTTGGACCAATGAAAAATGTTGAGGCGCATGCTATTGTTATTTAATTATTAAATCTAACCTCTCGATGATAAATTAAAAAAAATATTAAATAATATCTCTATTTTGAAAATGAGGAGGATTCAAATGCTTTCAATATTTGTGCCTCCACCGTGCCTTTATTTTTAAAACGTTAATAACTTAAAATTTAAATCATAAATATCAAAATAAAACTGTTAGATGTGATCTATATTGTTTTCTCTATGTACTCATAAAAAATTATCACATTTCGGTTTTGTTTATATGTGAATCAATAAGTCGAAAAATTAACGTCTAGAAATTATCTACATTAGTACGCTTTTACAAGCTCTTGATGACAACCAAAAAAATGTTGACATGTTATAATATTTTACACGTGCATAGATAAAATGATGTTGATCATATCCGACGGTTTTATTTTGACTTGTAAGTTCTAAATTTTGAGTTATTAAAGTTTTAAAAAATGAAGGCACGATGGAGGCACACAAAATGGAGGCATTTGAACCCTCCTCTTTGAAAATTATATCTTCGTTTTTAAAAACTTTAATAACTTTAAATTTAAAATTTAAATGTTAAAATAAAACTGTTAAATAGGATATATATTATTTTCTCCATACACATGTAAAAGATTATGATGTTTCAACTTTGTTTTGGTTGTTATCAACGGCTTAAAAAATATACTAATGTGGATAATTTTTTAAAGTTGATTTTCCAATTTATTAATTTACATACAACACAAAATTAAAAATTGATAATTTTTATGTGAACGTAGAGAAAATAATATAGGTTACATCCAAGTAAAGAACTTGCATTTGGTCTAGTGGCAAAAACACATGGCTCTCATGTGGGAGGTCATGAATTCGAAACTCACAAAATGAGAAAATCATCTATAATATACATAGAGGTTTGAAAGTATGTTGGGTGGCTTGACATCCAATCCATGATTTAAAAAAAAAAAACATCTAAGTATCTAACGGTTTATTTTAGCATATCAGTTTTTAAAAAAAATGTTATTAGAAAATTTAAATGAAGGCACGATAAAACTGCAAGAAATGGAACCATTAATTTAAAACCCTCCCGTGTGTTTCTTGTGGGTGGGTGTGATTTGATTCGGTTAAAATCGATTCAGGATACCTAACTGTTAAAATTTTAAACTCTAACCTCTTTAATATTTAGATTTTCGATCGGTTTGACACTGGATTAAAATTTATTTAAATAAAATCGATAAACTGAATAAATTGATCAATGAAGTATAATAATCCTACTATAAAACAAGAGTAATTAATTGGTTCTGATCCTCAAAAAAAAAAAAAAAATAATTGGTACTGGAGCTTTCTGAAAAAATTACAAATAGAAGAGTACCAAAATGGACTGACATAATATATAATATTAGAAACAAAAAACAAATGCGTACATCACAATGTACCAGTTCTAGAGTGAGCTAATACTATGATCCCCTCAAAAAAATATATATGATCATTTATCATACTATTTGAAATCAGTAACTATACGCATCATATAATATATCTGTTGCTTTGAAACTCCTGGTGCCATCATCCATGTATCTCTTCCAATACCAATGCTTCTTCCAAACCCTCGTTACCATCTCGTCCAGCGGGATATTCTTTGTCTCAGGCAAGAAAACCGCGACGAAAACACCCATCACTGCAATCCACGTAGAGAAGAAGAAGAACACCCCGGCACGCATACGGCACAGCATGGATAAGTAGAGCTGCGCAATTACAAATGTGAAGAGCATGTTGGAGCTCACTGCGACTGCGTATCCGGCAGTTCGTGTCTCGAGAGGGAATATCTCACTGGGAATCAACCAGCCCAGCGGGCCCCACGACCAGGCAAAACCTGTGACGAACAAGGCTGTGAATATCACGACGCCCTTCGTGGAATCGGAGTCTAGTGCCTGGTTTTGTCCCGTATTTGTCATTAACACAGCTCCGATCGCAGCCTGAATATAAATAATAATTGTCTTAGTCATGGGAATAGGGCTGTAAATGAGCTGAGTTTGAGCGAGTTACCCCCAACTCAAACTCAGCTCATTAAATAAACGAGCGAGCCAACTCGAGTTGGGATGGTAATAACGAGCTGTAGAGCCAACTCGAACTCAACTCATTATCAACTCGAGTTGGCTCACAACTCGTTTATAAACTCATTTAACCAGTTAAATCAATACAACACAAGTTTTAAACGAGTTTGAGCTGAGTTTGAGCCGAGTTTGAGCTGAGTTTGGGTTTGGTTTTGGTTATTCTGAGATTTTTTGTGTCCAAACTGTGTAACTTTATGTAACTCGAGTTATAAATGAGCGAGTTGGGGTCAGCTCAAACTCAGCTCATTTATTAAACGAGTCAGCCAACTCGAGTTGGAACTAACTCGAGTTGTAAATGAGCGAGTTAAAGCGAGCTGTAAATGAGCGAGTTACGAGCGAGTTGCGAGTTCGAGCTATTTTGCCCAGCCCTACATGGGAATATTGATGCAACTTACAAGTTTCATGTCTGGAGAGAGACAAATTAGAAGCAAAGCATATTATTTACCATTGAAAGGAACATTTGCAAGCATCCTTCTAGAAGCAGCAATTTCCTCCCGATTCTATCAACCGTCAACAATGATACAATAGTACCTAAAACATTCACAATTCCGATTGTGATAGCAGAAAGCAGCGACACATTGTTCTTAAACCCGAGTGTCTCAAACAGCACAGGGGCGTAGAACATGATTGCATTAATCCCGGTTAACTGCTGAAAGAACTGCAAGGACGCTCCAATGACGAGTTGCGGGAAACTTGTTCTCTGAAATATGCTCATAAAAGGTCGCTCCACCTGTCTTGCTGTCTCGCTGGCATGCAGCATCTCCTTAAACTCTGCTTCAACGTTGTGGGTCCCACGTACTCTCTTGAGGGCTTCTAGCCCTTCGGCATGTCTTCCACGCTCGATGAGGCTGGTTGGCGTTTCAGAGATGAGAAAGGAACCGACGCACAATATTAGTGCTGGGACACCCGCGAGGCCGAGAGAGAGCCTCCAACCATTCGAGATCTTTGACGCATAGTAGTTGACAATGTTTGCAACTAGGATCCCTATGGTTATGTTTAGTTGGAAAAGGATGTTTAGTGCACCGCGGACGTGGAATGGTGCCATCTCCGACAAAAATAAGGGGACAGCCTATAAATGCCATAATTTTAAGTTCATGATAATTGATCACTTTTTTTTTAAGGTTAATAGGTAAGATACCCAGTAAGAATTGTATTAAGAAAATAAAAAGTTTTTGCACGCTATTTACAAAATAAACAAATCACATCAATAATACACCAAAAATATTGATGCACTTGACTATTGTGTTTGTAGAAAATGAAATCTATTATTTTGATCACTAAAAATATTGATAGACATAGATTGAAGGGACAAAACACATCACCTGGTTAGCAAACCCTATACCAACGCCGAGAAGAATCCGCCCAGCAATTAACATGTGTAAATTATCAGCCCCGAGGTTGAGAATGACACCAATGAAAAAGAATATTGATGAAACCTGGATCGTTATCTTGCGGCCAAATCCCCGGCACATCTTAGATGCAAAGAGGCACGAGACAAGTGCCGCCAGATAGAGAGAGGAAGTGAACAGCTGGAGCTTGTGGTTGTCATACTTGCAGAAGAGATCCTCCTTCGCCTGCTTCTTTTTTTCATAAACCAAAGGGAAAAATTTCAAGAGAAAGTCGTCCATGGATGTCACACCACCTATATGTGTTAATTTATCAATTAAAAGAAAAACTTGCAAGAGTGGTTAGTGCTGCATGAAACAAAGATTGCCTTTAATACATTAAAAGTTTATGGTTTGAGACATTTGCACAGCTTCTTTAAAACCTTCCATGAGTTGGCAGAGTTGTGACATTTGCACCCCTGTTGCCCCTTCCCAATTGTTGATGTGCTGTGAAAGTGGTGAAACTTGCTGTACCAGCTGGGTACATATCATTTTTTGTTCCAGAGATTGCACAGGGACGGGACGCAGAGATTTGATAGTTCTCATACTCTTTGATGGAAGGAAATAAATATTTTCTGGCTGGTACCATATCACCACCCAACCCAAGGTTGGTACCATGCCATAGAGCAAGCATTGCTTTGTGTAATGGTGAAAAATATCATTACATGTTCCAAAATGACCGAAGAAATAAATCATACAATGACCGTTTAGAAATTACCAGAAATGCCAATATCGTACCCAAACATCAATCCACCAGTGGCCGCAATAAGCGCACATACTACCAGATAAAATGTGACTTTTCCTTCAAATTTTGTCTGGATATCAGGTAAGCCAGTGATCACGAATCCCCCCATTTTGCACCAATCTCCAAAAAGTTCCCTTTGTTTTGAAGGTTTTGGAAGGTAAACCTTCAAAACAAAGGGAAAATACTTTATTCAAGCAGTACAAAAGATAATAAAAGTTGACGAGTGGCTTCAATTTGTAGCGAACTTACAAATTATTCATATCGAGCAGTCAGGCCCCAAAATAGTATGGATTGCTGGCCGTTATTTCTGTTTTGTCTGGCTTTTGTTGTGGGGATAAGCAGCACCACGTAAAGAAAATTAACAGCTGGTAATTCTGGTCCTGTTTCGAATAAACTACAAAATGTAGATGGTGCCATGTCTTAAAATAGTAAATCAACCCAAGCCCAAATGTAAGTTTTAATTGACGTAACCCAAACACGCACAATCAGGTACAAAGAACTGGGGGTAACAACGGCTAAACCACTCTAAATCAACAAAAAGGAATTAACAAAGAAAATGTACCTTAGCCTTCAGCAAATATTGCCACACTTATTGGTAATAACCTCACATACATACTCGACCAACGGACCAAATATTAAGATATATGTCCATTTATTATTTCATAATAACGTCAAAAAATATTTTTGACAGCCAAAACTATTTTTCAATGCAACTACCCCTTCTACAAGAAAGAAAGCAAACCCATTCAACTCTTCTCACATCAATTCATCTAAACCTACAACTTAACCACATCTTACACTTCCGCCCTTAAAGAAAAGATAATAAAATATTGAAAACAAAAAACAAAGAAGAATAAAAAGAATAAAAAAAGAGTCCCACATCATTCTCATCCAATCAAAATTACAGCCACAATCCATTATTGTCCGACATTTTAAACAAGTTGACCATATCACTGCCACAAAGCCAATTTTACCCAAGCAAGTCTTTAAAAAGATTAGGATTATTCCCGGTCAGCGTCACACCCACTTGACGAGCTGTTGCATCCTTTTGCAATGCGTCTTTCACATTTGGACCCTTTTTAGCCACAGTTGAACTAATTACCCCTTTATCAGAACTCTTACTGTCAATTATCGGTGGCATGTCTGTAACCATCGACATCAGATCTGCTGTTGCCACAGCACTGACAGACGGGCCTGGACCAGAAGCCCTATCACTGCCAGCTCCAGGTCCCAAGAGCCCTTCAAGTTGCTTAAAGGGGTCTATGGTCTGTGTAGCTGTTTCACTTGGTTCCCCCAGATCAAGTAGATCTGGTGCCGGCGCAGCAGGAGCAATGACTTTGTCCTCCTTCGGTGCCTCCGGAGCTGATGTGGCAACAGCTGGTTGGATCTCCTTCACCGGTCTGCGTGTGCCAGCCTGCGTCTTCTTTTCTACTGCTTTCTTCCCAAACAGAGAGGCTGCAAGCCTCTGTTTCTCAGCCGAGACCTCTGGGATCTGCTGCTTTCTTGAATCAAGTGTGCTTTCGCGAATTGTCTCACTTGTTACCATTCCATTACTTGGCTTTTGTGTGCTGGAGCTCGATGATGTAGAAGGAGCTGATGGGGAAGAGTACGTCTGCCGTCCCCATTTTTTTTGAACCCCGTCGAGCCTGAGGCGAACTCCAATTTCAGCCGATATTTGATCAGCTAGGGTTTGAACTTTAGGGTTTTGCTGTTCTTCTCTTGTTGTGTAGGTTGCTTCACTGACCGGTACCAGGTCACTGCTAATAGTAGGTAAAGAAGACATTGATGATGACTGAATACTGGGGGCTGGGCCCCGCGGCTTAGGTAGCTCGTAGGCCTCAAATTTAAGGGAGTGAACTGATGATGTATCATGCTGGTATTGGCTGGCACTAGCTACGGCGATGGTGCTTGCTGTTCCAGATCGCTCAGACTCCGAGATGTAAGGCCTACCCCCATTCTCTATTGCTTGGTTTATGTAGTTACTTAAAAAGGGAAGACTTTTATCTATCTGAACAAATAAAAGAGGGAAGAAAAAAGGAAAACCAAAAATTAAGTTGTTGGTTTTGCAAACAGATGAAAACGAGTAAAATATAATATTGTTTCAATCAATGTCCTCTGCAGCCTGAATTGCAGCAAAATTAAGTTCATTTTTTTTTTGTCCCAGTCATGTTACTTTCTGCTTTTACTTTTGGCCTATTTTCTGTTTTATTAAACAATGCAGTAGATTGAGTTCAACTTGGGGAGGAATTTTACTTAATTAGGTTGAAATGATGCTTCATTGTGTGTCATTTCAGAAACCAAGGGCTTAAAAGTTGAAGTGGGGCTTTGCTGCGATAATTAAGGAAGCAGACCTACTGCACTGGTACTATATCTGTGCTACTCAATAACACCTCAGGAAGATAGAGACTAATTGAGCACCATTGATGCTTACAGAGCCTCATTAGCCTAAAGTAAATGCAATTGCACAGCAGATTTAATTTAGGCTACATGTATGTTGGGCCTTTCTTCTGTCTCGCTTCTCGTTTATGGTATTGAGAGCTCGTGAGTTAAATTCAGCATAATTGCATGACTAGGGGCGCTGCTACAATATCAGTCAATTTTCACTGGAACGGAACCAAGTTGATTGAACGAAATACCTCAATATCTTCGCAGCTGGCATCAGGGGGCATCACATTCTCGATGACTTGTGGGCTTAGTCCTAATAAAGCTTGAAATTCGTAAGCACGTTGCTGTAGGTCTGTTGAATGGGAAGCTAACACCTCATCTATTAATGTTTGGCACTGTACAAGATTTGGAGTAAATTTCCTTATTAGAAGGCAAGTTACTAAAAAAGAGATTTTCCATGGGTAGTGTCTTGCTAGTAGTAATCTATCCTGACCTGACCAGTGTGGCAAAAATGGTATTAATTGGTTTCTTCAATAAGTTAGGTCAACAATTTGCCTGTTAGTGCTCAGCAAAACACATAATTAACCAAAACTTGATTGAGTGAGTCTACGGTGAGTTGTCAAGCAAAGGGCTTTGTTTTACTTCACGTCCATACCTCCATTTTCAAAGTCCAAACAGTCGATCCAAACCGTTCAACATGATCTCCATATTAAAATGTGGCGGGAGACCAAATTTTATATATTTCAGAATTTTTTTACTATTTTTTTTAGATAGGTAGAAAATCGCTGTTTTTGGATGGATTTTGGACCGGCGATTTTCTACCTATCTACAAAAATAGTAAGAAGTTCCAAAAAATATAAAATTTGGTATCCGAGGACATTTTCATATAGAGATTATGTTGAGCGGTTCCTATCTTGGACTTTCAAATGTAGAAAATGGGCGTAAGTAAAACAAGTCCCTTACTTCACAACTCACCATAGCCCAACTCAAACTTGATTTATACAAATTAAAAAAGAGATACTATCTGTGCAGTACAGGTGAAGAACTCGTACAGCAAGGAAATTACAATAAATTTTTAAATCCTCAGTGTACTAGCAAAGCAACTATTACAAATGCAATATGTAGAAAACTTTGGTTCTTTAGTTTTCTTTTGACAAAATGTAGGGTTTCTTTTACCTCAGGTAGCATTTCAACCTTCCTTCCAGCAGCTAGTTCAAAAGAAAATATCTTCATAATTGCTGACACAGCATATGCCTTCCAAGAAAAGAACACAACATGCTATATTAGTTGGATTAAATTCAAATCCTACGAATATAGAACTTTTAAAAAACAACATCAAATAAATAATAACAAGAGAGAGATGAGCCTATATTTAACTCTGATGCTCAAGTTACCCTTCAATTGAAACCATCACCTACATCAGTTGGTCCAAAATCAAACTTGGGTTTATGCTAAGTGTTTCAATTTTCAACTTCAAATCTTCAAAACATAGGAGCCCCGAAAAATAAAACAATATGGCTTGTACCAGACTGCTCCCATACCAAACTACTCAAGCAGGATACATGAACTAGTGTACCTTGACAGTATCATCACTAGAGTGGGCCTCAGCAACATCACACAATTTGCCGATGATGTAGGAAGCAGAGTACTTGCCATCAGCCGTACCATATTCTCCCAAAACCCAACAAATCACCTACAATTTAAAGGAACAATTAGTTTACTGTCAACAATCCTTGAAGGAGAACAGATGCCCACAATTCCCTTTCTGATGCTGATTTAACCAAAACTATTTATTGTGTACATTTATTTTACATCCCAGTGCTTAATGGCAGTGATGATTAAAAGATACAACCAACTTAAAACTACAAGCGTTACATTAAGCTAAAATCTCGGTACATCATTACATAGAAGTAAATAATATTTTCAGTTGAGAGCTCAAAAAAAGTCCTACCTTTAATCCAAAAATGTTACTACACCTACTAACTATCAAGCAACCTTAGCAGGCCTGTCCTTATTGAAAATATTAGTAAAAACATGGAACATACTTGAAGAAACAAAGAAGGAAGCTTTGGCTCTCCAAGAATCCTCAAGTACGAATCAACCTGGAATATCATTAAGGATATAAAATTGCCATCAGAATGTTGCACGAAGATTAACAACAGCATATGAAATCATCATTTCTGTTTTAAATAGTCATACTTAACTAAGTCACATTAGAGTCACCTCAATTTATTCAAGATGGTGTTACCAAGTACCATGGAAGATGATACCCGATTTTTGTCATAACAGCAAATTCTTGGCACCCAGATGTTACAGGTGTGGCTGGTTTATTTTGGTTCACCATTCTTTAACATAATTTGGTCTCAGTAGAAAATTGCATTAACCATAAAATTGCATAAAGCACATAATAAGATGTGCAATTGAAATATAATGAGAGATAGATAAGCAGGTAGATCAAATAGAATCCAGGTGTCAGCTATATTTGAATTTTGGTTCTGGGGATCTTTTCCAGGTTAAGGGTCATTTGAGGTTTTGAGTCCACTCAGATATCACTTATCAAATCACAGGCATCCACACACATTGTCCCAAACAAATTGACTCAGCAGTGTAAAGAAAAAAAAAAAATTATTTCAGTTTAGATTGGGTTAATTCTTCAGGTCAGGTTGGGTCTAGTATTTAGATTTGTTCGGTTCACTTGCATAGGTTCAGGTTAGATAAGGAGGTGTTACCAAACTAGTCTTGCTACCCGAGGATTCAGGATCAACAAAAAAACACCAAATATCATACTGGTTCAGTGGTTCTGAGGGTGGGTTGGCATTGGCTTGGTTTTTCCAACTCTGCAAAGTTGTTATCTAAAAGAGTAGATAAAATGTTAAAATGGAATCAGAACCAACAAATGGAACGGATTACATACAGCTGAAGATCGGAGCTGGGTATCAGCCCCCTCATCATCTTCCCCGAATCCTTCAGCAATCAGCCGCATGAGATTATGTGCCACTCTCGGATTCACGAGATCTCCAGCATGCTCAAATACCTTGTTCATTGTCTGGATATACATTGAAAAAATAACACTAAAACAACTAACAAAGAAGCTTGACACACTGCGAGAACTAGCAATTTTTAGTATTAATAAAAAGAAAATAACCTCTGAGTTTTGTTGTGTAACCTTTTATGGAAAATAATCCGCACAAAAGAAAACTCAGAAGTATTTTACATCTTAAAGATAATATTATGAGTGGGAAATAAAGTATTATATACTGAAAATTAGGTCAGTAGCGTCCTTAAATGGCTAGTCCTTAGATGTCTTTTTAACTTCTTATTTTAAATCAACACTTACTGGACTTTCTTAAGCAATAAGATGAGAAAACTGTTGCCTTCTTCATGTGGTGTCAAGCAAATAACAGACCCTTGTATATTACAATAGATTAAAAAAGCCAAGGAGAAAAAAGGACAAAAAGAAGCACAAGACACAAAGGTCAAAATTTTACATTTCCCATAATATGTTGTGCAATCACATCAAAAATAAAGCTGCATGAACTAAATTCAATACCTAACCTCAAATTTAATGAATACATCGATGCAAAGATATAACATGACTTGTTTTGGACTTGTTTTTAGTCTTTCAAAAAGGAAAGAAAAATGAAACATAGAGAAATCACACCTTCATGCGTTGTAAAAACATGAGGTGCATTTAACCAATGAAATGATAGAGAGCTAGAGTAAGAACAAGAGGGGAATGTGGACCCACCTGGATGAACCATTGGTTGCTAGGTGCAAACTGCTCAGCAAGTTCTACACACCGCGAGGCAATTTCTGTCTTATAATGACTATCGGTGATGTTAATCATGTAGTCGATCATGCGGTCAACTATGACCTCAACATTGGTTGATTTTGTCATTTTGTACAGCAGCTCAAATGTCTTCCACTTAAGAGTGTCATCTGGATCCTAAAAATTTGGAAGATTGCAATAACAATAGGATGAACACAGGAACCAGGATTCAGCAGCTTCTTGTGTTAAGTGCACAAGCAGGTCTACTGGACAAGATGCAAAAGGTAGTTCACACCTTTCACTCCTAAAGAACTCAACATACTGGCCACATTTGCAAATTTTGTTCTAATACTTCTGTCTACCAGAAAGCATAAAAATAATTAAGGAACTATCAAAGAAAAGGCAAAATTCTTAGACAGCACATTCGTTTGATACTTTACAAGAAGACAACAAATAGAAGTAATTATAAGATTTTTCCTTAAAAAGCATTCAATACTGAAAAATGAAAAGGTAAAGAATGAGGAATAGTTCAGAACAAACCTCTAAGCAATCAATGACTGCAAGTTGGTGTTCTTCAGCGATATCAGGATTTATTCTTATAAGCCGACCGAGCGCATCAATTCCCATATACTTCAAATTATGGCTTTCACTCTGACATATAGAATAATCAAACATAACAATGAAGAATCATTAGAATATAACATCTAGTGGGTTTTTTTCAGTACGGGACAATTCATTAAACTCACAAAACTACCAATAAAGAAAAAAAGATGTGACTGGTGAAAAAAGCAAATATATTTTTGTCTAGCAAAAGGCCATAATAGCAAAGGTACTAAGCCTGACCTGCTACCTGCAACAATTCTGGCATACAATACCAATAAGAAACTGAAATGTTTTAAGCAAAATTTCAGATTGCAATTACTACCAATAAGAATCTGAAATGTTTGTAACTGAATTTGAGATTGCAATCTTAAAACTGACCAGTAGGATACCAGTAATGATATTGTGTTGCTATAGCCAAAATTTCCTTATCATGTGATTAACCAAGACACTTCAAAATAAATTACTAATGGTAAAATTACACGATAGAACCAAATTTAGGGAAGCTAACCTTGAGAAATTTAGAAGTGGCTTCTATAGCTGCATCTAGTACTTTAGAGTTGGGATAAATAGAAGAGACACAACATACACACTCATATATAATAGCATTTCCGATATTACTTGAAGATTCACATTTTCTAAATATCTCGGTGAGAACTGTATACATATGGCTACTTGCTTGCTTATCCCCACTTCCAAGCAAAGCAAGAATCTTGAGTAACTTAATCTGCAAATATCATATTCCAAATTAACTGAGAATAGTGAAACTTCCTTAATATATATAAACTAGTTTTGACCAGTCCAACATCATACCCATGCCAGTCAGACCTAGGCACCTAGCAATATAATACCTCATCAGTAGGTAATGTTCAGCAACTTACCCACATCTATTGTACCAGGGGAGACAAGCAGTACCTGATCAGGCATTATAGGTAAGGTAACTGTACCAGTCCAATAGAGGTACTGTATATGTATGAACCAATATACACATTTAACCAATAATGTACCTGTGTACCGGCCAGCTTAGCATAAGTGTGGTCTCAGAATGGACTGATTGTAGCTAGCCGACCAGTCCGGTTCAGCATACATGTACCAATTAGCAATAGCACAAATTAACCCAATACCAGGCACAAAAACTTTTCTTCTTTCTCCATAGCTGTTTATCAGGTTCTGAATTTAATTTGGCCAAAATTTTTTTGAGAAACCCAACATTTAAGAATGAAATTCAGTAAACATCAATCGGACCCACACTACACACAGATTACAGACAGACATGTGAAACATAAAAGTAGGTTTATTTTAATACCTGGATAAAAGGTGCAGGCATATGGTGGTAATCATAGGTAGTAGGGAGCCTCTTCTCAGCAATTTGCTTGAGAATGCTGACAAGGCTGACAACCAGATCCTTGTATGAGTTTGCATCCTCCAAAATCAGGTCGAATAGCGGGCACAGCGTTGCCCCCATCACTCCAGGGTCATTATCACAGAGCCTCTGGCATTCCATCAATCATAAATTATTCAGTTACATTTTACGAATTAATCATCAATCAAATTAAATTACAGTTACTTTTATAACAGCCTCTCATATGTTCTGTGATTTTCAAATGGTAACAAAATATTGCACATTGTTGTAACGGGCAATCACTAAGTTTGGCGTCAACAATAGATCCTATTGTTTAATAAGCTTGCATGTAATTTGCTTGAGAAATAGTAAAATAGATTTTTACTTTATTATTTTTATTTTGTTATCTTTTGACTTATCTTACCCTGATTTTACGTTTTCTTGGGAGGTGATATGCAGATAAAAACAACTCTTGCTACACAAAAAAAATAGTCTGTTGCCTTGTGAAGGCTACAATATTGGGTGTGATTTGTCAAATTCTGATTTCCAGAAATGGTCTATTCATCCTTTAGAAGTTCTACATGCAAGGATTTAAATTGAAATCAAGGTCCCAAAACTGAAGCAGAGACAAATTACCTACCTTTCAAACACTTGGAAGCATATAAGAAACCGATCAAGGCAATTTCTGATGAAACCTATAGAAAGTAATGACTGCTCTTATTTGTTCTCACTTTATACATTTTTTTACTCATAAACTGGTGGTGTCAAAATGCTCAGTGATCATAAGACAACTTCTCCAAAAGATGATACCTTCCCAAATTCATAAACCATAAACTTCCACAAGCTAATTCCAATCAGAAAAAGTTCCCAATAACAAACCGAAGGCTTCAGCTTTTGAAAATTTTAATCCAAATGAGAAACCAAGCTAACAGTTTTTTTATGATAATAACGTACAGCAACAAAGCAAATTTTATTCAGTCTAACTTGCCTAGTTAATTTAGCAAGCATTACCAGTTGGAAATAAAAGCATCCTTCCTAGTATGGTAGTCTGTGACTCACCTAAATTTGCACTTATAAAAGGTAAATTTGGGACAATAGTTAATAAACTGAGACAGAGTGGTCATATAATTACCTTTCGAAAATTTGAAACCAAATGTGACACTGAGCTGGGTGATCTCTGGTAAAACCGGTGCAATGCCATGACTGCCTTCTTCCTCACGGCCTCCTTTGGGTGTCCCAGCAATTCCACCACCTGAGGCAGCACTGCAGGGATTGTCTCCTCACTGATCAGCTTACACACCGCCACTAGAGCTGCGCTAACGACCAAGTAGTTGTCCGATCTCAGATCCTTCTGTATCGTATTCACGATCAGTATAATCAAATCATGCCCCTCGTCCAAGAATAAAGCCACGGTCAAGTATCCAGTTCTCTTCAATAGTATATTATCATCGTGCGCCATTTTGACGGCGTGGATATAACCGAAGGAGGCGTCGTGGCCTAGCATCTCGGCGTAGGCCAGGCGCAGGAGGTACTCCTTCATCTTCCTGCGGGGTATGTCCGGTTCGGAGAGACGCCGCCTGAGAGTTTCTAGTTCGCGCAGTATGATACGATCCTCCTCGGATTTGGATCGTGCTTCGCCAATGGATTTGACGAGATCGAGGAATTCCTTCGAAGATCCGCCTTGGGAGCCCATGGCGAGCTCACGACCGAACGATTTGAGCTGTTCCATGGAGAAACCTCCGTGGAGCGGCGGAGATGGTCGGAGCAGGGGGGCACGAGGTGGTGGGGTTTTAAGTGAGATCTGGATCAGATCAAGAGGGGAGTCGAGGTCGAGTGGAAGATAGAAAGAAGAGAGGAGAAGTGTGATTTGGGATTATGTCAGGAAGAGGTTAAGGTAAACAGTCTAGATCCTCTGGAGTACCCCAAATTCTGAGTTTATATCCGAGCCGTCCGATCAGAACCCGGATCAATTTGACCAGAGATGAAATGCACGGCCTCTTTTAGTGTTGTGCTGAAATAGATCTGACGGTCCGGATCTAAATTCCAAATTTGAGTTACTTTAGGTGATAACATCAAACAAAGGCACCATGTATCTGTGGAAGGTCACAAGAGGACAATTCATCAGGGTTGCTAACTGCTACTCTATGTTACTCGGATACTTCAAACTAAGACCCGTATCCATATTGGGTGCATATCGGATACGGATACAGGTACGATACGTACTGGATACGCCAGCTGGCGTATCTTTAACCATCTAATACAGCTCCGATACGGATTGAAACGGCCTGATACAGCTCCAATACGGATTGAAACGGCCGAAACACCATGGTGCACCCACGCATGGACCCGTCCTGTGCACCGCGCATGGCAAAAAAAAAAAAATCCCAGTTGTCCTGTGCACCGCGCATGGCAAATTTTTTTTTTTGCCCCAACCGGGAATCGAACTTGGCTCTACCATAGTGACAAATCAAAAGTTCGGGTTCGGTTCGGCGAGGTCAAAAATTCGTGATTCGGGTATAATTCGAGAATGATTCTGTACAACAAGGAAGCAAGAAAAAAAAACCCCCAAAAAAAAAAATTTGAAAAAATTCAAAAAAAAATTTTGCCGTTTTTTCACGAATAATTCGTAATTCGCGTTTTATTCGCGAATAAAACGTATTATACATTTTTCCGCGTATTAAACGGAGTTCGGTGCGGTTATGTATAAAAAATGAATTATACGCGAATTATACGCGAATAATTCGCGTATTATGTCACTATGGGCTCTACTGGCTAAGTGAGTAAGTGACACATTACTTTCCCACTGCACTATAGCACTCTTGTTGTTTCAAACTACTAACATTTATATTTAACACATACTTTAGTTGATTTTGATATTTAATTATATAATAGAAGTGTTAAATTAATAAAATAATAAAAAAAAAATATACATAATACCCGTATCGTATCCGGAATTTTTTAAAATTGACGTATCGCCGTGTCCGTATCGTATCCGTATCCATGCAACATAGCTGCTACTGAATAATAAGGATCCAATGTTTTCATTTTTTAATTATATAAGAATACATTTATTGATTTATACTTAATAAGATAAAAATGTTTAATAAACAGCAGCAACAAGAAAAAGTTATAATTATCAGACGGTTCTGGTAATTATATTTTGAGCAAAAGCCGGGTTGTCTTTTAAAATTCTCCATTTTCCTTTCCAGCTCTTACCAGGGGCTTGTTTGGCAAAATAACGCAACAGTAAGTTTTATCCAGGCTGAAAATAATTATCAGGCAGGAATAGAGAGTTCATAATAACACTATAATGTGTTTGGGAAGAATAAAATATTTAACCTACTGTCCCGGTGGTAACTGAAAGCACTTTGTAAAATAAAGATTTTTATGTGGCTTTTACCGAGATTTTTATTAATATCCAAAGTTTAATAGAAATTATTTAATATACTCAAATCTACTGGGAAGTTATAAAAATATTTGTACTTGCCATTTTTTTATCGGTACCCAATTTAATTCAGTACCGGCCGAAAAATGGCCGGTACTTAATTCATTTATTTTTTTTTAGGATGGGTATAACATAGTTGGCTAGAAGAAAAAGTCGTAGGAAACTCGGATTGAAGTTTGCACTCGGTTTGGCTAAGATCAAACAAATGCATTTGGTTGGATGCGTGTGTTACATCGGTTGCATGTATCGGTGCATCATCGATATTTTTGCAATGAAACATCGATGTTTTATTAGCCGGATAGTGCTAAAATGATGAGTCGCTGATCTTTTTGTAATGAAACATCGATGTTTTATTATATTGTAAAAGATAATACTTATTGGATTTTTCAAATACATTTTATCCAAATTAATAAAATACAGCTACGCACCGATGTTTTTGCAATGGATATTAATAAAAATGTTTTTACAACGATGTTTGGATTTTTCAAACACTTATTCTGTATTTAATATTTATGATTTTTTATGACTTTTCATTGCAAAAACATCAGCGATGCACCGATGTTTTTTTAGCACTGCCAAGCTTAATTGCCAATGCTATGTCTAATAAAACATTGATGTTTCATTACAAAAACATCAGCGACGCATCGATACATGAAACCGATGTAACACACGCATCCAACCAAATGCATTTGTTTGATCTTAGCCAAACCGAGTGCAAACTTCAATCCGAGTTTCCTACGACTTTTTCTTCTAGCCAACTATGTTATGTCCATCCTAAAAAAATAAAAAATAATAAGTACTGGCCAAAAAATGACCGGTACGGACATTTTTATAACTTCCCAGCAGATCTAGGTATATTAAATAATTTCTATTAAACTTGGGATATTAATAAAAATGTCGGTGGCTTTTACATAGAGAAAAAACATAATCTTAATCAAAAATATATTAAAGGTTCGTTCGGTTGCCGCGAAATTGTGTAAGATAAGATTTAATAGGTACGAAATTCTACGATTCAATTCACAGAAACCACACTTATAAGAATGTACCTGAATGATTACAAGAATATGCAATAATGTTGATCAAAATCTGCTCCAATTTTCTATGAAAAGGAGCACCGTTCTTTTCTTAGATCTGAAAGAATTGTTCAGATTTTATTAATAGTTTGAATTATTTGTTCTAATATCAAATTTTCTTTTAATATGCCTATCATGTTTATCATGCTCAATCAATTGACTTGCTAAATACTGTAATCTCTCTGAAGTGATTAAAACCAACTGTCTAAACTCCTTATTTGTGCTATATGTTGTGTCAAATATTATTACATCGTCAAAATAAGCATAATCAATAAATATTTTTGCATCAGCCCAGAATACACTTGAAATTTGCCTCTTATCATCCAGCTATTAGATACGATGAAAGAACCATTTTTCAAAGTTTGATTATAAAAGTACCTTAGCATGCTTGTAGCTTCAGCGCAAGCCAAAATTTCTTTTGATTATCTCGTAAATGATTTGAAAGATCTCTTTTAGTAAAAGGAAGGTTTGCCCGACCACCAACTTTTGATCCCATCAGCTCATATGCTTTTTTCGGCCTAATTCCCGAATCATCGGCTAAATCAATAGTCACGCCATGAATTTATGGAATCTTCCGTTGTGATGGCATTAGACCAACGCTTCATGGCGTTGTAAAATATGATTATGCTCATTAAGAAAGTCATAGACTCGGTATTTTGTGTTTTCCGAATTAGCTTGACAAAGAAACGAACAGCGCATCCAATTCGGGTTTCAGCTCGGGGCTGTTTAACTTCACGATTTCATTTGTCATTTGTGCAATATCCTCCATTAGAACAACCAAACCCTCTTGATGTGAGCGGTCCATCTTTTTTCTGATTCTTGAATTCCTTCTGAGTATTAAAGTCGAACTATCCTCTATAGCTAATCCAAAAATTCCATGCTTCGTCCAATGTATCGAATTCCATACCAACACGAGGAGTCGAATCAACACTATCAACATATTTTATCTCATTGAAGACCTTCATTTTATAAAGAAAAGGCTTGTAGTTGATTAAGAGAAAGAAGACATGAGAGAATTTCAAATCAATGGAGTAGATGATAGATGGTGTTACGGTGAGATGAAATATGAAAAGTAGAGACGAGAAAGATAGAAGATAGTGAATTGGAGGGAACAAGAAAGAGAAGGGTTCTCTCCCACCTAATTAATGACATCTGAGAGATGAATTATTTTTTGTCTTGATTTCAGTTTGTCAATTTACTTTGTTATAATTGTGTAGGAATAAAGAATGATAAGTCAACTCCTAAAACAAATTAATTGAGCAGGATGAGCAAGATGGGCAGATTAAAAGAAAATAATATATTAGAACAAGCAATCCAAACTATTGATAAAATTTGAACGATTCAGATCTAAGAAAAGGAGGATGCTCCTTTTCATAGAGAATAAAAGCAAATTTTGATTCAGTAATGTTATTTAATTGAATAGAAAAAAATATGTAGAAAAAAAAATCTTCTTTTTCAACACTGATTTTTTTTATTGATATTAAAAATGTTGAATTTTCAGATGCATGTCTTCACGGAAAAAAAAAAAAGCAATATCAATTTCATGTGTCTGTTTTGTTTTGTATTATGCGGATAGGAAAGTACATGTAGTTGCGTAAATAAATTCTCTCTCCTCCCTTTTTTTGTGAAGAAAATGTTGATCGGTTTAAAGCTAACAAGAAAATTAAAATTGGACTGATGATCTTACAGAAAATTTGCATTGTCTCGCTAAATTTTTTTATTTTTCATAACTCACACTATAATTAAATGATTTTAATAATTATATATATATTTTTTTAAATGCAGCACATTGCAGTGCTTAAAAAGAATGTACATTGTACAACATGCTGTGTTTCCAATTTCCAAACACACGGGACCAGTTCAGTATTTATTTATTTATTTATTTATTTTATATTTACTATTAAATTAAAATAAAAATCGGAAACCCAAAAAAGGCTTTTACGGGCTTAAGCGGGCTGCAAATTATTCGGTATATTTATAGACCTAGCCCAGTACCCCCGCAAATTCACATTATCTAAGGGTGCATTTACATTATAGGTCGGCCCATGGGCTTGCTCCGTGGATATTTATTAGGAGATCATGGAACGAAAATATTTTGGGTCCAAAGGACTAGGAGATGAAGAATATATAGATCGTGAACTCCAAAATCAGAGTCATTTTCTGCCGAAATTTTTATTAGCAGAAAATAAAAAATGAGTGTTATAAAATAAAGATAAAGAATAATAAAATAAAGATAAAGAACACATAAAAGATGACAATGGCTTTATTATACATTTCTCAAGTGTACAATACAAGATTACAAAATCTCTATTTATAGGCTACAAATTGTAAATAAAAAGTCATCTAAAATTAATTCCAATAGTAGTGGGGAAATGAATTCCAATAGTAGTGGGAGATGAGGTGATTAATATTGAGAGTTACAAAATAGTTGGGCATCCACATTTATATTTCTAACACTCCCCATTGAATGTTCATAAGAATATGCCTCATTAAAATTTTACTAGAAAAAACCTTATGGGATAAAAATCTAGTGAAGGAAATATAGTACAACATTCTTCTAAATAAGCAACTACAACCTTACCATGAAAACTCAGTGGGAAAAACCATGGCTACGGGAAATAGTACTAACATTCGCTTCTTGCATTACTAAATAAAAAAAAAAAATTATCTTTGAGGATGGTATGAGTTGTTGCACTGTCGGTGAGATACATATCTTTATTATTGATGTCATTGTTGATTAAAGGAATATTCATTCTTCAATGAAAAAATTAAAAATAAATAAATAACTCTTCAACAATAAAATTAATATAGTTAGACTTGTATTGTCTTTATAAAAAAAATGCAATAAATATCACTTCAACAATAACTAAGATTAATCTATTTTAAACAATTTACTTCTAATTTTTAGCGATGCTTGATATATGTCAACAATATGTTTTGGCATACGACAGGTACGTCGGCGTACGACGGGTACGTGACCGATGAGCTTTACCACCATAATGATAGCATGAATTCTCTTGTTCGCTATTCTGTCACTTTTCTCATTCTTTTTGTTCATTACTTTTCCACTTCTGATGGAATGATGCGTCTTTTCTTCATTACCACGTCCATATCTAAGAGTTTGTCCATAAATTATTATCATATTATTTTTCACTTCTGGTGGAATGAAGACAAGAAATATACTCAAAATATTTTTAGAAATCTTCTTCAGGAAGATTAAATTATTGAAAAAAATATAATAATAATAACATCATATAAAATTTGCGAATCATATAAATTTTCTTGAAATTTCCTTCAGAAAAATTTATTGAAATCTTTTTCAGAAAAATTAAACTATTAGAAAAAAAATAATATAAACATGTTAAAATTGAATACTATGACAGAATTTTCTATTTTTTTTAATACTATGGCTTCGGGCCAGTTGAATAGACATCCGGTAATAATAATATGATTGCGAATTTCAATACCATAGCTTCGGGCCAATTTTCAATAAATATGAATTGAATTGGCTTCGGACCAATGCTATGCCATCAGTTAAATGCCAATACTATGACATTATTTAAAATTGAATTGGCTTCGGGCCAATTTTTTTTTAAAAAAAATTTCAATAATATGAATTAATAAAATGGCTTCGGGCCAATTAATAAAATTGAGAATTTATTATTAACAGATGGCTTCGGGCCATTTGATATTCACATAATATAAAATAAACATAACATTAACTTTGATACACGTTATTCATATGACTTCAGACCATTTCATTAACATAATTTATGTTTAACACAAAATGATGTAAAAGGATAACACAATATAAAACAAAATATTATCATAATATAATATAAAAGATAATATAATTAAATTTTAAAAATGTACTTTGAATCTTCAACTAGTAGAGAGAACACATATGTACAATACAAGATAGAGAGAACACATAAAAGATGACAATCTCTTTATTCATACATTTCTCATATGTACAATACAAGATTACAAAGTCTCTATTTATATGCTACAAATTGTAAATGAAAAGCCATCTAAATTTAATTACATAGTAGTGGAGAAATGAATTCCAATAGTAGTGGGGGATGAGTTGATTAATATTGAGAGTTACAAAATGGTTTGACTAGGGGTGACAATGAGCTAGCTGGCTCGGTCCAAGCTAGGCCTTAGCTCAGCTTGTTAATTCTGGACCGAGCTACAGCCAAGCGAGCTAGACCTAGGGCATCCGAGCTAAAACCTTAGCTTGAAATCGTGACAAGCCAGCCCGCGAGCTCTCGGGCTGGCTCGCTGGGTCTAGCTGGATCTTGTTTTAAGAAGAAAATAAATTCTACAAATTTTTTGGATCGAGCTGGACCGAGCTAGACAGTATAAAATGTGCACAAATTCATAAATTGATGTCTAGCCGAGCTGGCGAGCAAGCTAGGTCCTAGCTTGAACTCTTTAATTCTAGACCGAACTAGTGGTGAGCTGGCTCGTTAACAACTCGGTCCAATTATAACGAGCGAGCGAGTCAGGTGCGAGTCACCATCGAGCCACGAGCTACGAGCTTTTTTGCCACTCTAGGTTGGACATATGAGAACAGTATTGCAAGAATTTTTAAAATGGGAAGGCAAACGTTCTTTATGACGTCAACTCTGGATGTCGTAGAGGTTACCGTCCGCAGTCGAAAAAAAAAAATCTTCCCCGACACCATTGAAGCTGAAGTCCAAGTAAAAAATCGGAATAAATAAATAAAAACAACGGACGTCGTTGTGGATGCAGTCCATATTGTTCATTTTTTATGTGCATAGGCGTTGTTTTTTCACCCAGGTGACCCCTTTGTTTTTACAAGCAGAGTCACCAGACTGGACTCCATCTTTCATGGCGTTCAGGTTTTTTATTTTTTCACAATTTCCTGGACTTCATTCTCTATAGTGTCCAGGTTATTTTTTTTCGGCTGCGGACTCTGACCTTTATGGCGTTCAAGTGTCATAGAATGATAGAAGGTGGGGATGCCTTTCCATTTACAAAACTTTTCCCATTTTTTATTAATATTTTTAATTCACATCAATAATTTTTTTTGGCATTTTCTATTAGTGTGATGCATATTTAGTGACATGCTGTGCTACAGTTTTTAGAACCCATCGTATTAGCTTCAAATGATAAATACAAACTATTTAAACCAATTATTATACGAGTAATGCATTTATATGCAAAATTTATAAATTTATAAATTCATTTAGTACAAAGTCAAACAGTCAGAAAATAACATTAAAATTAACTTGTAATTCTTTATTTGTTGGGTTTGTTTAATAGCACGCAAGGCATACTAAAGAATTTTAAATATCTCAGAGAACTATAAAAAGGGAATCTTCGACTTGATATGCGGTTACCTTGAGAGAAAGGAAAAAAAAAATACCTGATATAAATGCAAACATGTATACTAGCTTTTATTTGATCTAAAATTGTGCAGTGATTTAATTTCACATGATAGCTGGGACACAACCACATGGGACAGATCAAATGGGAGAAAAATAATAAGCAGGCAACTCTCGTGCAAATAATAATAAAAAAGTCAAAAACATTACAATATTCAAGCCATACAACAGCCGAAATTTTTATTAATACCCTCACAAAAAAATAACAAATCTGCCCTCTACATGAAAAAAAATTTAAAAACGTTCTAACCGCTTCATATTTGGACGGTCAGCTCTCAATACCAATTTTTACTATTTTTGAAACTTTTTTACTATTTTTTATGATTTATGAAAGATGACACAAAATCGGCCTATTTTAGCGTAACTTTGCATAGTTTAGCGTAAATTAACTGTATTCATTATAATTAGCGAAATTAGTGTAATTTAGCGTAATTTAATGTAATTTAGTGTAATTCAACATAATTTAGCGTAATTTAATGTAATATAGTGTAATTCAACATAATTTTAAGTAATTTGACGTATTTTAGTATAAATATGCTAATTATACATCAAAAGAAGTAATCTAACAAATAATTTAAACAAAAAATTCGAATTTTCAATGTTAGATTTCATTATCTTGCTCTTCACAGTGTCTCTAAAAGGAAAAAAAAAAAGGAAGAAATCTGGCCAGTTTCTCGGAGAGGAGGAAACCGGCCAGTATCTGGCCGATTTGAACATTTTTCGAAAAATCAAGAAAAATTCTGGATATATTTATTAATTTGTAATTAACTTTGAATATTATTAGAAATGTCGGCAATAATAAGATAAACAGAAAAAGTACAAAAAATACGTGTGCAAATCATGCGCCCCCAATTATTAAAGCACCGTAGGGACACAGATCGAATAATTACCAATGGTCCAAGATTCTCTGAGATTTCTCTGTACAAGATAAGATACAACGCTTTTGGGGGGACTCGTATCATTTGCGTTAACTCACTCAGAATGAATCCGGTCCGTCCGATTTGTATTAGCACGAATATTGAAAGAGCCCTTGCGTTTCACTTCAGACCAATTCGGCCTGAATTCTAATCGGAATGCCGAGATGCATTAACTCAGATTCTGAATTAATATAGAGCATGCGTGTTCCCTTTGGGGTTGCATGAAATAGACTGCCATCTCTAGGCCCGTCAATTAATCGGATTTAGATGGGACGCTAACGACGATCTAATCACACATGTAATGAAATTTTAATTAAAATCTAGAGCAAAGCTTGTGCTCATCAAGAAGGTTTGGTGAGCAGAACTCAAAAAGTATATCGGATCGGTTTCAAACAGCGAATTCAAACTATTGAAATCCATGTACTTCATGAGTGATGCATGTATATGCAAAATTTTGAAAGTTTCAAATTTATTTGCTACAAAGTTAAGCAATCAAAGAAATAATGAAAAATAAATATATAAAACAACTTATATAATAACTTATAAAATGTTCATTTCTTTGACCGCTTAACCTTGTAACAAATAATTCAAAACTTTCAAAATTTTGCATGCACATGCATCACTCATGAAGTACATGAATTTCAACGGATTGAATTCGTCATTTGAAGCCGATCCGATATACTTTTGGAGTTGTGCTCACCAAACCCTCTTGGTGAGCACATCACACCCTAGCTTTGCTCTAAAATCTATATATAAACTTGAGTGAGGCTACGGTGCTATGCATAACACGGATTGGGTCCGTGCTACGGCTCAAAATTTGACTTTTCAAAATCCTAACGGTCGATCCAAACCGTTCAACATGATTATAAAATGAATATGTACTTGCAAACCAAATTTTACATTTTTTTGAATTTTTTTACTTTTTTTTAGATAGGCTGTTTTTGGATGGTCCAGAATGTTCAGATCAAGTGATTTTCGAAAAAATAGTAAAAAAATTTGCAAAAATGTAAAATTTGGTTTGCAAGTACATATTCATTTTATAATCGGTTCGGATCGACCGTTAAAATTTTGAAAAGTCAAATTTTAAGCCGTAGCACGGACCCAATTGGTGCTATGCATAGCACCGTAGCCTCACTCTATAAACTTATATCTAACTAGCATTTGGAGATTCAAGCACAAATTCATATCTATTACCTTAGTACATTTTGAATTAAATCCATAACATTTTAGTATAACAAAATATTTGTATGAAATAACGAACATGATTGCATGTTACATTATAAAAGTACAAATCGAGAACGCAACTTAAATCAACTAACTGATAAGATATATTAAAATATCCTTCTATTAAAATGTTATCTTACCATTACAATAACAAGTTAAAGCAATCTCACATGTCCCATCGGCTTTCGGCTATCTCCACAGAAAGTCAAAGATCAACAACTCAGATCAAACAAAAACTCACCGTTTACTATTCTACAGCGCCAATATGAACCGTCCGATTTTCATGATTGATAGACCCCCAGGTTCTAACAAAAATACAATCTGCAATCATCACTCGTGTATAAGCATGGGAGCGGATATGGATGGAGTCTATGAATTCGTCTATGTTTATCTGTGAGATTTAAGACTATATATGGATAAAATTTGACAACCTTTAGCTGACACCACTTCCGTTCTCTTCATGCAATCTCAGTGTAATATTTTAATAACACGTAATACTAACCATTTCTTTTCTTTTTTTTTGAAAAACTGATAGTGGCTATCAGTGGGTAATACTAACCATTTCAGATTTTGCTTTGATTTCAGTATTAAGTCAAAAAGCACACTTATGATTAATGACGCTGCTCTACTGCATATTATATTGTTGCTCCTGCCATAACTCCGATCTTCTGGAACTGAATATTGTGTAGTTTACCTGTACTGGGCGTATCTGTATCTGATACCTTTTACATTTTGCAAAGCATAATGCTGCATTTTGTGTTTAGTTTCTACGGATCAATTATGCCTACATATTTAGGCATGCATTCTGTCACGAGATTTTGATTTTGTATCAGATGTTAAACTTAAATTTTGAATGCAAGCATCAGTCGTGTAAAGAAAAAAAAATAAAAATATATATTTACAGCTTAATATTCATAACTACAGATAATTCGTAGAATAATAATGATAAAAAATAGTACATCACGACACTTATGTTTATCACGTGATGCCACTCGTGTGCCACGCAGCGTGCTTCCTTTTGACACATAAATGCACAACACGAGCACATCATGTTAATTGACTTTGATGCATCACAAACATCACACATATAAGCGCACGGTAATGTCATGATACATGATAGAACATACTGTCACAGACTCACAGATAGAAGCCGGTGTGATGGTACTCCTTAGAGTTTAATCCTGCATCAAGAATTTTGAAACTTTTTTTTTTTAAAGTTGGTTGTTATTTGGTATCAGTATGGCTACTGTTATGTCATGGACTACTAACCATGCTTAGCATTTTTTCTAATTTGTTTTTCAGTCAACGTCTTAAAATTAAAAAAAAAAATCAAACATAATTGCCATGTAACAAACTAACACATTATGGCATTGTCTTAGTGTGATTAAACGTGACGTGTTATAAGACTTGACATGTCTTATTTATTTATTTATTTTGCAAATCATGTCACGTCACCTAAATAAATTATCATGTCACGTTGCGCGAAAAAATATTTTATTTTGCCACATCATGTCGTGTGTCTGAATCATGGTGCGTTTTACGTCACATATTAATCTAAATAGGACTTCTAATTTTTAATGAAATCCGTGTTAGAGATTAGAAAACGAATCAAGTGTTTTTGAATTACGAGTCCTGATAATGTTACAAAAACAATTGCTATTTTTTCTTTACAAACATAAAGTCTAAAAGCCTCCAAATTTATTTGAGAATTACATATTTTTATTACAATAATTTTCTAATGTCGACTCTCACATTTGATTTTGATTTTTTGATTTTTATGTCGTTCAAAAAGTTATTGGATATTGTGTGAGAAAATATTGTCGTATTTTTTTTATGGATGATAAAATTTTATACACATTATAGTCTTAAAAAGTTTGTTTTATGAAATTGTTCAAAAAATTATAGTATTTTTTAAAATACGAATATGTACTTTCGTTAAAATAACTAAAGAAGGAAAATATGGGATCTTTGGTTAGAAACCCGGCACACTGAATAATATACTGCGAGCGTAACAGGAGGTAAAGTTTTATCTTTTTCACTAGTGGACAAATATGCGTCCAGATACGGACAAACACGGTCAGATGGAATCCTCCCTAATTTTCTCCATTCTTTACTCAAAGGAGACTCTTTTTCTAAAAAAGATTTCTAGAAATTATACATCGTTTTCAGAACTTGAGAGGATTTGTAAACAGACTACTACGTTTAGAAACGGCTCTGTCATTATCATGTCTTAAGTACATCCCACCTGGACCCATTTCAGACCGAATTCAGATCTTCCCCGGTACCGTAATAGGGAATCTTTTACAATTACTTGATCTGGACCGTTCTTTTTAACTTGGCACGAATCTCAAAGTCCAATAATACTGCCCCTCCGTCAGCACGAATCTCAAAGCGGTTGAGAGTTAATCTCAAACCGTAAAGTGAAGGGAATCTTTGACAGTAATGGAGAGGATACTTGTCCTTTCAGACCAACCCAACGCCAATCTGCCACGTAGAACTCAACCCCTCATAAGTCATAAGTACACTCCTTAAAACCAGCCACACCACCACTCGGACAAACAACACAGCTCATCTCTCTTCTTCTCGCCTTTATCTCTTAGCATATCTTTGTCAGTTCATCTTTTCGGAACTGAGAGGATTTGTCAGAAATACTGAGATTCGAAATAACCTTTAGATTCGAAATACTGAGATCGGGAGGGGCGACGTGAGGAACACAAAATGGGGGAGGGTAATGGATGCTGTGTTAAGAAGGGACCGGGATACGCATCTCCGATCGACGCCATGAGTGGACCTAGAGAGACCCTTATCTACGTCACTTGCGTCTACAATGGTATATTTCTTCTCTGTCTCCTTACCTCTGTTTTTGTTTGTTTGTTTTTCTTTTCTTAATTTTCAAGTCGTGATTAACTAAGTTTTTCCTCAAGTTAGTTTTGGTTTCAGGATCAGTGAGGTTTTGGTTTAATTTCGGTTATATTTGTGAAATTTGGTCCTGCCTGTCTTACTCCAGCTGTATATCAGGTTCAGTTCGGATTTTTCAAAGTTTGTAGTGAATTTGACTTGGGATTTTGATTTTTGAGGCTGGGAAGGATATTGAAACCTTCTAAATATAGTGGATTGGATCAGTATCATCAGTTTTAGGTTTGAAAGGCTGAAAAGCTTACTGGATTAAGTTAGATTGTGGTTCTACTTGTTCTTTAAAAAAGAAGAAGAAAACAGAGATTTATCTCCAGTTTTTCTTATGAATAAGTTGACGGGTAACAGTGACGTATGCAATAATGTTATTTTTTTTACAAACTAAATTCAAGCAAGTTTTGCATACGAGCAAAAAAATCCCATAAAGAAAATCGTCCCTGATTGGAATGTTGGTCAGTAACGATCTTCTTTATAAAATATGTTTTGTTGAATATGTAATATTTGAGCCTTTTTTAATCTTAATTAAAAGGTTAGAAAAGAAAATAAAATAGCCTCTATCAGTATTTCAAAATAAAATAAAATAAAATAAAAATACTGCAATATATTTGAAGAAACTAACAAAATTCTACCAATATTTTCTTAATTCTTAATTTTTTTGTAGGTACTGGAATAGAGAAACCAGACTACCTTGGTACGGTTGATGTGGACCCTAACTCGCCAACCTATTCCCAAGTGATACATAGATTACCAGTACCGTATGTTGGAGACGAATTGCACCACTCTGGCTGGAACTCATGCAGCTCCTGCCATGGTGACCCCACTGCCATGCGGCGTTTCTTGATCATGCCTGCTTTGTTGTAAGATTCTGATAATTTTATCAGTTTCTTCCTAAAAAGGCAGAGCAGTATTATATGTACTTGAGCCAAAATTAGCGATCCTGCCCCCTTTCGACTTGTGAACTGTCCCCAAAATTCTTAAACATTATCTAAAGACTTGTGAAAATGAGTCTTAAGGACATCTTTCATGCTTTATGCCGGGTTTATGTAAGTCTGTATCCCCTCAGGTACTGTACCTGCAATTAGGGAAAAGAACGGTATGGATTTGGTTCCAGCTGGGTCAAAAGAAATTCGGTGGCTATTGTAGATATAAGGGGTCCGTTTTGAGATTCGTGCTAGAGTAAAAGAACGGTTTGGATTTAGTAATTGTAGATACGGTACCTGGAGTGATCCGAATTCGGGTTTTATGTAGCGTGATATTTTGAGGTTTTACATGGTACATACATAATTATCTCATGTCCCCTGTTCTTTCTTTTCTACCTTTTTTAAGGTCGAGCCGAGTATATGTGGTAGACACAGCAACTGAGCCCCGGACCCCATCATTGCACAAAGTAGTGGACCCCACTGAAATAGCAGAGAAGACAGGCCTGGCGTACCCGCACACCTCGCACTGCCTTGCATCAGGTGATATCATGATCTCCTGCCTCGGTGACCCCCAGGGAAATGCAAAGGGCAACGGCTTTCTCCTCCTTGATTCTGAGTTCAATGTGAAGGGAAGGTATGATGCAATCTCCTTCTACCTGAGTTTTTTTTGTACTGACATGAGCTGGCTAGTTTGGTACATTGCTCCTTTGTCAAATTTGTTTTACCCAATATCAGTGCTCTATGTTGCATTTTTCATTGTTCTTTTTTGCTTTTGTATTTATGGGGGGGGGGGGGGGGGGGGGGGGGGTGGTTAAATGGGCTTAGGCAAACTTTAAGTGCACAACTGAGGCTTGATGAGGTATCTTTGCATAATTACTTATTAAACCACATTTCTTTGGGCTTAATAGTAAAATTAAGGTGAAATTGGGCCTATTAAGGTAGAAATAGAAGCTATTTTGGGGGTTGAATAACATTATGCTGTGTTGAATATGGCCTCAGTTTCAGATAACTGAAGTTGAAGCATTCTTACTTTTATGTTACTGGAAACAAAATCAGGTGGGAGAAGCCAGGTCACAGCCCAGCATTTGGATATGACTACTGGTACCAGCCGAGACACAAGACCATGATCAGTTCCTCTTGGGGGGCCCCATGTGCCTTCTCCAAGGGTTTCGACCTTCAGCATGTGAAAGATGGTCTTTACGGGAGGCACCTCAGCGTGTACAGCTGGCCTGATGGGGAATTAAAACAAACACTTGACCTAGGTGACTCAGGGCTTCTCCCTTTGGAGGTATTTTTTTATCTTTCATTTAATGAACTTTCAAGGACCTCTGTGTAGCAAAGTCCTAGCCAGATTTTAGCTCATTGCATATGATGTCACCATTTGTTGTATAATTCCAACTCACAACCATCAATGTTGGGAGCATTTGTAGCCCATACGGAATCCTTAAGTCGAGTGAATGTTGAATTGTCTTGACAATTTAATCCTCCACTTACCTAACCCTTATTTTCCCCTTGAAGTATGCCCCGATTCCAAAATAGAATTAAATGAGTAAGTAAACTAGAAGTTAAAAAATGATTGTTGGATGTTGGGTAAGCTAGCTTTGTTGTTAAGAATATAATAATCAGGCACGTTTATAATTTTCTTTCAATTGACATGTATTTATTGGTTGATTTTGGATGCAAACAATGCCAGATGTATAGCAGCTGTATGCAAATATGAGAAAAGTGTAGCATAGTTTGAAGATAAAAGCAAATTTGTTTAACTTGGCTGGGGTTTTAAGGCAAAATGTATCTTTTTAATTGGTGTTGAAGTCAAAAGGAAACAATGCAATAGTGCTGAACAGTCGCATTATCATGATGAAAAAGATTGTTGTGGTTAAGATAATTACTCTTTCCACTAAATAAAGCCAAATAAGAATGGTCCTAATGTCTCATGTCAGCCTTTTGAAATAATTGGCTAATGAGCAAGTGACATCTGTACTTCGTTTCATTTCTTGTTATTCTCATATTATAGATAAGGTTTTTGCATGACCCCTCGAAAGATACTGGGTTTGTGGGATGTGCTCTCACAAGCAACATGGTCCGCTTTTTCAAGACAGCTGATGGATCCTGGAGCCATGAGGTTAGTGTGTTTACTGTGATTTTAACTTAATATGTTAGATAATTAAGAGGTAAAAATGTTTTTTTCTTTCAGAAATATGTTCCTGAAACACTGTTGCCACTTCTAACATTTGCCAAGTTTTCTGACACCAGGAGGTGGACTATAATACAAGTTTTTTCCAATTAGTAGAAACTGCTAACTTCTTTATTCATTATTTTTTACGTCCTTCGTTTGTACAGTTGTCAATATCAGTAAAGCCATTAAAGGTGAAGAACTGGATCTTACCAGAAATGCCCGGTCTGATAACCGACTTCCTCCTATCTCTAGATGACCGCTACCTCTACTTTGTCAACTGGCTCCATGGTGACATCAGGCAGTACAGCATTGTGGACCCTTCCAACCCCATTTTGACTGGTCAAGTGTGGGTCGGTGGCCTTCTTCAAAAGGGCTCTGATGTGGTGTACCTCACTGATGATGGTGAAGAGGCTCAGTTTGACGTGCCTTTGGTTAAGGTATGCACAATTGTCTCCTTATCTATTTTATGTATCTTTCTCAAGGTCTTGTATGTTTAATTTTTTATTGCAGAAATTAGGGTCATTCTAGTTTATTATGTATAGCCTGTTAGTACAGTGAGGTCCATATCGCTCAGAGATTTTAGTAACAATCAAGGTTCCTCTGCATTACCTGAAGCTTAATTAAGGACTCGGTCACCGATTCAATAAATTAGCATCGTTGATTCAAATTTGTTATGTATTTTAGGGAAATCGGCTGAGAGGTGGGCCCCAGATGATCCAGTTGAGCCTAGATGGAAAGCGCTTGTACGTGACCAATTCACTTTTTAGTGTATGGGACAATCAATTCTATCCCGACCTCTCCAAGAAAGGTTCCCACATGCTACAAATTGATGTGGATAAAGAGAAAGGAGGCTTAAGCATTAACCCTGATTTCTTTGTGGATTTTGGGGCTGAGCCTGACGGTCCCGCTCTAGCCCATGAAATGAGGTATCCAGGTGGAGACTGCACTTCAGATATCTGGATTTAAGGTTTTAAAGTTTGTTTTTGGTCTGTTGAGAGATGCATTACTTTTCAATGGCCTCTAACATAGTGGCGGTTGAGGTCTAGAAAATTCTCTCTGAAAGTTGTTATTTCAGGGTGTGTTATGTAGTAGTGGTGAAATTGACAAAGCACACTGGGACTTGTGGTACATTTTCGAAGGAAAATAAAGCCTATGGCTTTGATTTAACCGATAAGAACTGGAAAAGTTAGATCATTATATATTGCTTTGGTATGATGATAAAAATCTCCAAAGATAATAGCTTATTCTTTGGATCCTATATATTGCTTCTCTGTGGATTGTCTTCAATTTAACACCAAAAACCTGTTAGTTGCAAATCAGAACATAAATTTTACTGGTCTACAGCTGCACGTGCAAATATTTTAGACGATGATGATATTTTACGCGGGTTAAAATATCTTTTTAACAATCCCTCTGTGTTTAAATTTTGGTTGTACTAAAGCTTCTCATAAAGATTAAACACACAAGACAACATTTGGTTTGACGTAGACAAACACTGCCTTTGGGTTATTTTATTTGTTTAGTAATAAACAAATAGATTTAAACGAAACAAGCATCTTGGATGCTGGAATTTTGTAAAACAGGTGGAGGGTGAAGAGTTTAGATTTAAGGTTTATTTGTAAAACAGGTGGAGGGTGGAGAGTTTAGTTTAAGGTTTATGAGTTCATAGTATGTTTCCACCCTCCGCCAAGACAATGTCTCGGTGGAGCTGTTTTTAAAAAATTCGGGGTTTGTTTCGTTTAAATTCATTTGTTTATTTCTAAATAAATAAATAAATTCTGCCTTGCTTATAATAGTACAGGGATTTTGTTTTATTTGTGTGGTGCTTCCACTTGTAGATTATTGTATCTTATGGAATTTTATTGATAGGGGTGTCAATGGTCACTGTAAAGGGAGGACGAAGGATTTTTTATACTCATATTCACTAAGAATTGATTTTACTTATACTCTACTTTTACCTATTAAGAATTGATCCTACTATATCATACTCCTGCACATTAAATTATCGGGTAATGAAACGGTACCAGGTGAATAACAAATAATTCTAATGTGATAATTAATTTTATTATATTTCTACAAATAGAATATTAAAATTCATTCATTTCACACATGCAATCACATTACTAATAAAAAAAAGGGTTAATTTTTCGTTTACCCTTAGAGACTTCTCTAATTTCCTATATACCCCCATACAGTTAATTATATCTAATTTGGACACAAACTCTTACAAGTCTTTATTTTTTACCCATACACAATAATTATGAAATTAATCATAGTTATATCTATGATTAAAATAATAAAAGACAAAAGTACCCTTCTTTTAGAAGACGATCTATTTCCTTGTTTTCATCTTCGCTTCTTGTTTTCTTCGCGCTCTCCTATTTTTCATCTTTGCCTCTTGTTTCTCTGTGTGCGCCTTGCCTTCTCTCTTTTCTCATCCTCCTGTGCTCTTGCAAGCTTGTTTTCCGGTAAATTTTTTATTGCTCTCTACAGTATGGTGTAAAACAAACTCGACCGGGTAGGTGAACGAAGAACCTTTTTTGTTTTCACTGAGAATGGACCTTCAGCTATTTCCTTGCCTATTATCTATTGCGAAAGATTTGCTTTCCCCTGTTTTTGTTTTAACAGAGATTGAACTTTCTAAAGCCCAAATATATTAAACCCAACGACGTCAGCATTGAGAATATTAACTTGGTCTTTGTACCGAAACAATACCAGTACCAGATTCAATTCCCCACGATCTATGGTTCCCTGGCCATTACCCAAATTTCTGAAATTGTTATGTAACAACAAACCATTTTAAGGTATCAAACTCTTGAAAGCAGGATTAGAAAACCAAACAAAAAGGAAAAATTAATGAATTAATTAGCAAAAAGTTCAATCATGTGACTACTGTTTGGTACCTATCACACGATGTAACCTAAATTAAGCAAAAAGTTCAATTTGAACCTTAATCGGTCAAGTGTAGGCCTTTAATCAAATCCAATTAAACATAAGCAACCAATAATCCATCAGGGACTCATGTGAATTAAGAACAACGAGTATCTTCAAATGTCTTTTGGAGATAATGAGCATTGTTAGTTTTGTCCCTGCAGCTTGCTTTGGAAGAATTCAATGAAGAATTGGAAAGCAGAGGGTGAGAATAGTGGGAAGCCCTTTTGATATTAGCAGTTGAAAGAGGATAAAACGAGGATAGACTGATGGACAGTGCTAGAGTAAATTGTTAAAATTTGGAAAGAAACATCATTAGAGGCTAAGGGGCATAGTCGGAATAACAAATTGTTAAGCGTCTGATTTTAGTGCAAATAATTCAAAGGGCAAATAAGAAAGATTCCTAAGAGTTAGAGGTTAAATAGAATAAATTAAAGTCTTTGAGGGTAAATAAGAAATTTAAGAGTTTTTGGAGGGTATATGAAATATTATCCCTAAAAAAAAAAAATCAAATTTGCAAACAATTCCAACTAAATTATATTTTTATAAAGCAAGGTAATTCAAAAATACGAATATCTCTTCGGACAAATTATATTATTTAACTAAATAACAAGATATACAAATAAAAGTAATATGTCTAATATTTTTGTTATAACAAAAAACATACACTAAATAACAAAAATACATCTGCTCAAACATTATCATATAATTTTATTTTATATAATTACCGTTACTCCCGTTTAGCTAATGAAAAAAATTCTTACCCATACCCATACTCAATAAGCTAATGAAAAAAAAAAATCTTATTCATACATACCTATCGAATACGGTACGGGTCAGATAAATGGTTAAAAAAATATCATTGACACCCCTATCTATTGGTTGTGAGAGGCACCTTCCTTTTTCAATAAAATACAAGACCTGGCGTTTTAAAACTGTAGTAAATATACATAAATTGTATTACAGTGTCTGGGGGAAAAGGATTTTGACAATTGAAATCTAGAATTACAGAGTCCGGGGAAAATAAATGAGAAGTTCTTATCGGTGCAAGTTCACTTTACAAAAGAAACAACAATGATGTATCAATGGATTGAAAAAGTGCTTAAAATTTGGATTAGTCACAAACGAAATCCAAAAGAAAGGACAAGGAAATTGACCTGTTTGATTCTAAGATAAAAGTATGGAAAGCATATTCTACCATTCATAAAATAATTTCTTTTGAATGTTCTTGTGCCTTTTGCTCAATCAGCAAGACTTGATCAAAATGACGAGGAACAAAGATAAGATTTTTTTTTTTTGATGAAAAATAAGGGTCAAAGCCCCTATTTGATTGCAAAAGATAAGATTATTAAAATGTCAGTATCTAGAGAATTTTAGAACAAGGCACGACATCACTTCTTTTTTCATGCCCCGCCATATCTCCATAATACATCAATGTGAATTTTGACTTTTATTATTTTGCAACTTAAAATTTTGTAGCTATAATTCATTAAAAATATCAACAAACACATACATTAGGGTTCAAATACACCATGATTTTGTGCTCCAATATGCTCCACATCATTTATCTCTGTTTTCAAAGTCCGAACAATCGATCCGAACTGTTCAACATAATCTTCATAATTAAATGCTCTTGGAGACTAAATTTTATATTTTTTAGAATTTTTTTTACTATTTTTTTAGATACAATATCATTTTTTCGGATGGTCCAAAATCTTCTTAAAACAGTTATTTTGTACCTATCTAAACAAATCTAAAAAAAAAATCTAAAAAATATAAAATTTTGTCTCCAAGCATATTTTATTATGAAGATTATGTTGAGCAGTTCGGGTCGACTGTTCGGACTTTGAAAAAGGAGATAAAGAATGTGGAGCATATTGGAGCACAAAATCATGGTGCATTTGAACCCTCATGTTTTAAATGTCTTTTAGAAAAACTTTTTTTGATGAATGTATTTTAGAAGAATTATATGAGTAATTAAATTTTTTTATATATCTTTAAGCAATTTCAACTGTCTTAAAGTTCACCCCTTGTGGTCTGCAAAATAAATAAATAATACATTAATACTATTAAGGTACCGGAAGGAGCGATTATACTAAAATCAATCGCATTTAAATCACATGGCAAATTTCTTTTGAAATACCTATTTATTTAGTTAACATGAGAAATGATAAAGCCAGTTAATTAGTTCCATCTTGTTTCCTTTATTTGTATAAAACAGATGTATGTGTTGCGTTTCTTTTAAATCTTTCTCTAGTTACAAAAAATGCTAATGAGAATTTCTTTTAATGAGGATTCAACAGATGGAATTTTAAAATATGTTCCACAAATATAAAAAAACATTCATAATAAATTAAAATTATCCATAATGTTTGAAGAGTTCAATCTATTAATTTTAATTTACTACTCGGGTTTACTAAAAACATTTTGTTAGAAAATAAAAATAATTGCCAATTTGGTCCAGGTACAACTAATCAATTGACCGGCCAGACGTGAATAAATATTAATTGATTGTACGAGCCAACACAACATAAATCAAAATTCAAACAAGGAAAATCAATAAAAAAGGTTGTCAACAAGGAGAAAAAAAATCTATAGACAAATTAACCAATGACAACGATATATTTGCTGCCATTTAGAAAACTAAAAAACCAAATATTATTATACAAACCATATCTCCTTCCTCCCAATAAAGAGCACCAAAAATGGCAATTGAAATGGCAAAGCTGTTCCTCTCTGGTTTGAGCACAGCATCTGACATGTTATCTCTTGCCATATTCAAAGGCACAGCTATGCTGCTAGTCGTTATTTTCCGGGTCATACAATTACCCGGCTGGGACATAAACTGCGTTCTATGCCTGATCAGAGAATCCATCGTAACCATGATGGAAACAATTGTCGACATTTCTGGTAAATGGCTTGTGTCGGCTGTAAATACCGGATCAGAACTCGTAACTAATGCAACTACGACTGCGGTTAGTTCGCTTGCAGAGGTGGTGACGGTGCAAACGGAATTACTGGTTAATGCTACTGCTGAGGTGTATCAGCTTGCATCAGAGACGGGTGCGGGTATTGCATCGACTCTCTGGGAGAATTTCCGGGAGGCTGTTGATTTTTTTATCAAGTATGCTGCAAATAATTAAATAGATATTGTTAGTTTTTATTCTTTTATCAAATTTTCAAGAGAACCCCCCCCCCCCCCCCCCCCCCCCCCCCAACAGGGTATCTATAATCATATTAACCAGGTGCTAGTTATTATTGCTGTGTAGCTTCTGCTTTCTTGGTAACATTATACAATGTAAATACTTGAGGTTCAAATGTGACGAGAATAATACAATTTATATAGTGTATATATTGTAATCGGACTTCTTTCTAATCTAAATTTAATTTGTTTTAAGTTGCCAAACTTAACAAAAATCAATTCCTCCTCCCTTTTTCACAGCTGTCACTAGTCACTACAGAAGAAAAAGACGATAAATTGAATAAATTTGTGAGTTTTTGAAATTTAGAAGATTAAATATGATGTTATGAATTTAGAAGGAGATATACATAATTTCGATGTTTTAAGAGATATACATGAAATTGCCTCTATATATTTTTTTTTTTCTAAGAAGATGCTTGTATTTGTGCAATTCACAGATCGAGTTAGGTATTTTCATGCGGTAGCAATAGCAACATCTCTGTGTAAAAACTTATAAATGATACGGTATAAATGCGGATAAATAAAAAAATTTATCCCTGACTAGAGCTGCAATGGGCGCAGACTAGAATCTCTCGTTGTCTGCGCCCATTGCCACATGTTCTAACCAGGTAGGTCAGAAAGGTTTGACTCAAATCCGATTCAATAAATGCCAAAAACCAATTCTAATTCACCAAATTATAACACATTTTGTTGAAAATGCTCACAATTTTCTTAAATTCCAGCAGGTCTAAAATGCTCACAATTTTACAAATTACCCCCTTTGACAAGGGCATATTACCAACGAATGGTAATTTAATAGGGTAATTCAATTGTTGTAAGAGGGTCTGTCCCACCTTGATATATTGACGAATTTACGGAATGAAGTGACAACGCTTAGAATTTTATAGAATTTTAGTGATATTTACTAGGGGTATAGAACTTTACAAGGCTATCAAATTTCAGTGATATTTACTAGGTATTGATAGCAGACCTAAATACCTCACTTATTTGGTAACCAATTTAACTTCCAGTCAGATCTTACTTGTGCAGGTTTTACAGTATCTATCCTTATATCTTAGAGTATCCATCTATCTATTTTACAGTAACCATAATCCTATTTCTGACTAAATTAATTTTCTGAACCAAATGTGAATCAATTTCTAAGGATGTATGTTAATAACCATTTTACATTTGTAACATTTGTTTTTTGTTAAATTCTATTTTAGAGTATCCATCCATATGTTTTACAGTAATCATTATACTGTTCTACCATACCCAACTGGCTGTTTTACAGTATCAAGATTCGTTTGTAAGTACATTCGTATTTTGTTAATAAATATTTTTTCATTTTTAATAAAATTGATTCACATTTGGTTCAGAATATAAATAGTTGGAATTTATATACTCAAGTAAGATACACTTTATTGACTTACAAATTTATTTACGCATGATCAAGTTATCTCGTGAACATACGTCACGTCAAAAAATATAGCAAGAAGTTTATATTCCTAATAATCATACAAAATGAAAGAAGACAAAACTGGAGTACGACAATCCAATTCCTCTTTCAAATCTTCTCTTGTAGTCCTTAATTCCTCTTTATTTATTTTCTTTATTATTTCTTTTTGTATCTCTGCCTTTGAGATAAAAGCACGGGGTACAGCTTTCTCCACTCCCATCAGAGAACTGGGCTTGGCCCAATATATCTTACTAATTAAAAGCTTGTGTCCGGATTACTAGATATGAAAATTATCCAAATTCAGAGTGACGAATTTATTCATTCTCCCTAAAATTTTACTTTTTGGAAAGTAATAGATATTTTTTAAGGAACTAGAAAGATAGAAAAAATTTCGATTCCATAGAAGAAACATATGGAATCGACCAATCTTGATACTGTAAAAAAACAAGTTGTATACGGTAAAACAGCTATATGATTACTGTAAAATAGATGGATACTCTAAAATAGAAGGCTGGCTAATGTAAAACAGAATGATGAATACTGCAAAGCTAACCGTACTATTAGTAGAGTAAATTATTGTTAAAGAGTACCAGAAACATGCATAGATATATGATAAATCTGTTCCGTAAAGATTCTTCTACTGTGTATTAAAGCTTCGTTGCCTTAAATTCATCGTGGGTGCAAATATTCTTTCATTAAAACAAAGATACATTTAATAATTTTTAACTTTGCTAGTGCACCGCAAATAACTTTGGTATTTCACTCAAGGTACGTGCCTCGTTAACGCAGGGTTGATCTTCAACAAACTAAAGGTATATCGGGTATTCCATAAACGTCCTACTTCGGTTCAATACAGGTCCATCTACAGTTCCGTAAAAATTCTCCATTTGTGTATTAAAGCTTCGTTGCCTTAAATTCATCGTGGGTGCAAATGTTCTTTCATTAAAACAAAGATACATTTAATAATTTTTAACTTTGCTAGTGCGCCGTAAATAACTTTGGTATTTCACTCAAGGTCCGTGCCTCGTTAACGCAGGGTTGATCTTCAATAAACTAAAGGTATATCGGTTCTTCCATGAAGGTTGTACCGTGTGTCACTTAAGGTCCATCTTTAGTTCCGTAAAGATTCTCCTACTGTGTATTAAAGCTTCGTTGCCTTCAATTCATCGTGGGTGCAAATGTTCTTTCATTAAAACAAAGATACATTTAATAATTTTTAACTTTGCTAGTGCACTGCAAATAACTTTGGTATTTCACTCAAGGTCCGTCCCTCGTTAACGCAGGGTTGATCTTCAATAACTTAAAGGTTTGTCGGGTTTTCAATACAGATCCTACAGTGTGTAAATAAAGGTCCATCGTCAGTTCCGTAAAGATTCTGCTACTGTGTATTAAAGCTTCGTCGCCTTCAATTCATCGTGGGTGCAAATGTTCCTTCATTAAAACAAAGATACATTTAATAATTTTTAACTTTGCTAGTGCACCGCAAATAACTTTGGTATTTCACTCAAGGTCCGTGCCTCATTAACGCAGGGTTGATCTTCAATAAACTAAAGGTATGTCGGGTCTTCAATAAAGATACTACAGTGTGTCAATAAAGGTTTATCTTCAGTTCGGTAAAGATTCTCCTACTGTGTATTAAAGCTTCGTTGCCTTAAATTCATCGTGGGTTCCAAATGTTCCTTCATTAAAACAAAGATACATTTAATAATTTTTAACTTTGCTAGTGCACCGCAAATAACTTTGGTATTTCACTCAAGGTCCGTGCCTCGTTAACGCATGGTTGATCTTCAATAAACTAAAGGTATCTCGGTTATTCCATGAACGTCCTACATTTTGTCAATAAAGGTCCATCTACAGTTCCGTAAAGATTCTCCTACTGTGTATTAAAGCTTCGTTGCCTTAAATTAATCGTGGGTGCCAAATGTTCCTTCGTTAAAACAAAGATACATTTAATAATTTTTAACTTTGCTAGTGCACCGCAAATAACTTTGGTATTTCACTCGAGGTCCGTGCCTCGTTAACGCAGGGTTGATCTTCAATAAACTAAAGGTATGTCTGGTATTTCATAAAAGTCCTAGATTTTGCCAATAACGGTCCATCTACAGATCTGTAAAGATTCTCCTTTGTGTATTAAAGCTTCGTTGCCTTAAATTAATCGTGGGTGCAAATGTTCTTTCAACTTGATACACTTTAGAGAGTAAAATAAAGCTACATTTTATAATTTTTAATTTTGCTAGGACACCGCAAATAAAAATAAAATGAATGCATCGTACCGCAAAAAGCATTTTTTGAGTGCCAAATGTTCTTTGACCTTCATAACTTAGTGTTAACGGGATTTTAAACCCACCTTATTGAGGAACGGAACCTGGTGTTGCGCAATAACGTGTAGCGCAGCATCCAGATCGTCCGATTGCATCGAGATTAGTGCCCTAAAAATAACTTATCAGCTACCGATTGCAGTCAACAAAAGCCTTTTGGTATTTCACAAAAGGTTCACGCTACCGATTGCAGTCAACAAAAGCCTTTTGGTATTTCATCGTTTGTCACATAAAGGCGGGGCGGTCTTTCCGTACAGGCACCCACAATAAATTTAAGGCAACAAAGCTTTAATACACAGTAGGAGAATCTTTACAGAACTGAAGATGGACCTTAATGGACACACGGTAGGACTGTTATTGAAGACCCGATATACCTTTAGTTCATTGAAGATCAACCCTGCGTTAACGAGGCACGGACCTTGAGTGAAATACCAAAGTTATTTGCGGTGCACTAGCAAAGTTAAAAATTATTAAATGTATCTTTGTTTTAATGAAGGAACATTTGGCACCCACAATGAATTTAAGACAACAGGCACCTGTACGGAAAGACCGCCCCGCCTTTATGTGACAAACGATGAAGTCTCCATTGACTAAGCGTGAACCTTTAGTGAAATACCAAAAGCCTTTTGTTGACTGCAATCGGTAGCTGATAAGTTATTTTTAGGACACTGTTGGAAGGTCCTTTTTCTCTCCTCAATTTAGTACTGGTGAAAATCCCGACCTTGGAGCTGGAGTTGAGTATTGACGTGGATTCCACCAGAGTCTGCATCCTACTCAAATGAGACTCTCTCTAAATATCGGTATGACATCATGTTGATATATTTTTTTGTTTTGAATTTTCAAATTATCTTTTTTTTTGTTTTGAATTGGGTCAAGAGACCGTACCCCCCCCATTTGGTATCTGTCGCTTGTATGGTATCAGCTCCGACCCCAGCTTGTTCATCACACTGAAAACCTTCATGTAAGAGTGGTCCAACTTAGTTGCCTCCCTGACCTGTGGGTTCGTGATTTACTCAAAGTGGTCCGCCGGAGGCGCACCGAACACCGCGCGACGTGCGGTGCTCTTCCGACCGCTGGACCCTACCTCTGGCTGAGCCGTTTCCATGGTGGGCAGGCCGTTAAGCAGAAAAGATAACTCTTCCAGGGCAGATAAAGAGTTTTCTATTGTTGTATCATTTATATGTTGATGTTGACACGACATGAAGCAAAAAAACATAAATATACAAATGGACTCCACCTCATTAAATCACCATGACTAGTGGCTCCCACTCCCCACTTAATCTCTCTTTTTTTTTTTGAAAACTTGGGAGATGCTACCCAGGTTGTATTAATAAATGTGATTACAACATCCATCCCTAATGTATTACAATATTTTTTATGCTATTATATCAATAAGCATTTATTCAAATATAACAAGTTATATATTGAAAACATCTTATGTTTATCGACATTTACATGATTTGGATTTAGTACTAAATGAAGGGTATTTGAGATGGAATAAAACCCATAATATATAGACTGTATTAGTGTGATATAGCAGTAATTCGCTTAGAAAAAAAATGACAACTAATAAAAATGTCCGCCTATTATATATATTTTTTAAACGCGGACCCGACCCCAGCCCCCACTCTCTCTCTCTCTGGCTGCTCCGTTCTGCCCAAAAACACCCCCGCTGCCCAAACCCCGCCCAGCCCCGTCCACTGCTGCCCCTCTCTCGTAGCCATCCTCTCTCTCTCCCTCTCGGCCATTCCCTCTCTCTTCCTCATGGCCACCCCTCTCCCTCACTCCCTCTCGGCCACTAATTTACGGGTAAGTATTTACATAACTCATTTTATTTGTGTTTTGTGTCTTGTACTGAATTTGGAACGATTGGTAAGGCTAAGTCGTTTGATTTTAATGGACTACTATTACAATAGACAGACATCCCATCTTCGTTGATATTTATCTGACATATTGTCCGCATTTTTTGTAGCTCTACGCTAGACATCTTTCGGCAAAGATGTCTAGCATGGAACAACAAGAAAATGTCGACAACGTGTCAGAACTGGTTCACACATACCAGCTGGTGCCGGGTAAGACAATGAGTTTCGAGAATTCGGGTTAGTGGATCAACTCCGGTTTAGAGGTTAAGAGATTGACATGGTGCCGTGCTATACTCCCCACTTGTTAAAAAACCCTGAAAGGATGATTATGAGGCAAATGGCTATATGGATTCCACCAGAGTTGCGTCCTACTCAAATGGGACTGTCTCTAAATATCGGTATGGCATCATGTTGTTATCTTTTTTAATTTTGAATTTTTAAATTATGAGGGAAATATGGGAGACCTTGCATCTAACTAATTCAATTTCAGTACACGATAAATTTTAGTACACGCATCAGAACAAGGTAAGTTCTCCGAAGTGGAGGTAACCCACCAAATTGGTATTGTACCAGTAACAAGAGGCACACAAATCCAAAAGCATAACACCATCACAAGGAAACTAACCTTGAGGCCAGCAAAAGGCACATCCCTTGCTAATGTAGACCAAAAACTGTACAAGTATGAAAAGCATTTCCAATTCAGTTTAGATTTCTTCTTTTCTCGCTTACAAAATCTTTGAAAGAAATGGACATCATAAGGAAAAAATAAAATCCTTCAACATAAAAAAAAATAGCTGGTGAAATGCACCAAATTCCAATCAGCCACGGGGCTTGTATAGAGAATAAGAACTGTTGAAATTTGTTCAATCCATGTTCAATTGCGCTTCCATAAATTGGTTGTTGCTAAACTCACGCGAACTTTCATTTGTGCTGCCGTAAGACCTCAAAACATCATTGTATTCTTCAAAAGCAAGAAATACAATGGATAGACCCCCCAAATCATCAAAATATCACATATGTCACTGTAAAGGTAGAATATGTGTACCATTTCTTGACCACCAAATTTTACTATTTTAACGAACATCAAAATTACTGTACATAAGTCATACGGATTGATACTAGTTTTAACATTCCACAAAATTGTTGGGGCTTATTCAGACAATCTTAACAATTCAAATCAAGTCAAAAAATGTCCAAAAACAGAAAACAAAAATGTAGATATGTTTTTAACCTTAGAGTTTGGTCAGGAATTGGTGGCGGAGGGAGGTGCTGGAGCGAGAGAGGCGAGGAGCTGGTGGAGAGTGAGAGAGCGGGAGGGAGAAGAAATGTTGAGGGGCTGGATGGTCGGAGGAGAGGGGTGCGTCGGAGGCTGGATAGCGAGACAGAGTGGGCTAGCGAGAGGGAGAGGGAGATGGAGAGGGAGTGGGCTAGTGAGAGGGAGAAGGGTGTGCTTGACGCCTCCAAGATCCAAGATCCGTGTGATCGTATCCGTGAGATCCGCCACGAGGGAGAGGGAGACGGAGGGGCGACAGATACCAAATGGGGGGGGTACGGTCTCCTGACCCAATTCAAAACAAAAAAAAAGATAATTTGAAAATTCAAAACAAAAAAAGATATCAACATGATGTCATACCGATATTTAGAGACAATCCCATTTGAGTAGGACGCAGACTCTGGTGGAATCCACGCTAATACTCAACTCCAGCTCCAAGGTCGGGATTTTCACCAGTACTAAATTGAGGAGAGAAAAAGGACCTTCCAACAGTTTGTACAATAGATAAGCTAGTCCCATTCTCATCAGATTTGCTTTGTCTGCCCTGGAAGAGTTGTCTTTTCTGCTTAACGGCCTGCCCACCATGGAAACGGCTTAGCCGGAGGTAGGGTCCAGTGGCCAGAAGAGCACCGCATGTCGCGCGGTGTCCGGTGCGCCTCCGGCGGACCACTTTGAGTAAATCACGAACCCACAGGTCAGGGAGGCAACTAAGTTGGACCGCTCTAACATGAAGGCTTTCAGTGTGATGAACAAGCTGGGGTCGGAGCTGATACCATACAAGCGACATATACCAAATGGGGGGGGTACGGTCTCTTGACCCAATTCAAAACAAAAAAAGATAATTTGAAAATTCAAAACAAAAAAGATATCAACATGATGTCATACCGATATTTAGAGACAGTTCCATTTGAGTAGGACGCAGACTCTGGTGGAATCCACGCCAATACTCAACTTCAGCTCCAAGGACGGGATTTTCACCAGTACTAAATTGAGGAGAGAAAAATGACCTTCCAACAGTTTGTACAATAGATAAGCTAGTCCCATTCTCATCAGATTTGCTTTGTCTGCCCTGGAAGAGTTATCTTTTCTGCTTAACGGCCTGTCCACTATGGAAACGGCTCAGCCGGAGGTAGGGTCTAGCGGCCGGAAGAGCACCGCACGTCGCGTGGTGTCCGGTGCGCCTCCGGCGGACCACTTTGAGTAAATCACGAACCCACAGGTCAGGGAGGCAACTAAGTTGGACCGCTCTTACATGAAGGCTTTCAGTATGATGAACAAGCTGGGGTCGGAGCTGATACCATACAAGCTTGATGAGATTGTGAGTTCACCGAAAGAACAATGTAAGAGAGAATTAATTGATTTTAAATTTTATCTGTTGCTTATTTGAAATAGAGAATTTCGAACAACAATAGACAAAAAACAAAAGAAAGATTGATGGAAAATAAAATGTAGTCGCATCACCAAAATAGCGAACCGAACCCATACTGAATCCGAACCCAATAGCGAACCGAACCGAACCGATTTGAACTAAAAAAAATTTTGAACCAAAAAAAAATTCATTTAAAACAATTTCGAACCAAAAAATTTTTTGAAAACCAAATTTTTTTTTGAACCGAACCGATTCGACCTACTCTGGTTCGAATTCGAATTGAATTAATTTAGAACCGAACCGAATTTCAAATTGAATTTTTTTTGAACTTTTTCGAATCGAACTCGAATCGAATCACAAATCTCGAATTTTTTGTTTACCCCTACATCAGAACCATTTAAATGAGATTAAACAATACATATTCTTCTAAATGACCACAAAACCCCTTGTCAGGTTTTAATTTTTTTAATTTTTTTTATTTGGCAGATCACATAGAAACAGAAGAACCTATATGACCTAACAGACGGACTCGCACTGACTTCTCTTCGCACTCCACTCGCGCACAGAATCAGAAAGAGAGAGAGAAGAGGAAGAGTCGCACTCCACTCGCACAGAATCAGAAAGAGAGAGAGAAGAGGAAGAGGAGGAAGAGGAAATTGCATAGAAGCATCTCCGCCTCGCACCGTGTTTGTGCATCCAATCAGACAAAAAGCGTCGATTGCATAGAAGCGTCTAAAGCAGGTACATAACAGTCATCACACACCTCCAAAATAGTCAATTCAGACAGATTTCCAAACATCAATTTGGACAATTACTATGAATAATATCATGTAGAGCACTTAGAATAGTAGATTTCATATTTAAGCTCCATTGTTATAAAATAGGAAGCATTTTTAAAATACAGCAATGTGATTTCTGTATAATAGAGAGAAATAACGTTTCTCAAATGAAATAAGAGGGTTAAGTAGCATTTTTAAAATACAGCAATGTGATTTCTGTATAATAGAGAGAAATAACGTTTCTCAAATGAAATAAGAGGGTTAAGTACAAATCTATGCTGAAAACAGAAAAACTACTGGCAAGTTACCATTGATAAACTTAAAAGTTACCTGAGAAAAGTTCAAAAAGGTATGTTTAAGCCCTTCAAAAACCAATGCTGTCAGAAAAACAAACTCTTTGGTGGCAAGAGATGTTCCCTCAGCCAGATTTGTTGCTTTCAGCCTTTTAACACAAAAATTAGGCGATAATTGCACCCCAATCCAACCCGTACCAGACAATTTTTCTGATCATGAGGATTATTGTTTGTTGACTGGATTTTTATATTATTGGAAAGGCAAGACTATAATTTATAGCCATTGAGATGTTCTAACAAAAATCTATTTTCTAGGTCTCATCAAGCTTCAATTAATGGCAATTGAGCGGACATCGACTTGTCATCCGAATACATTGGTTAAATTTTTCGAAAGGGACATCGTGCCGCTAATGAAAGAGGATCAAAGGACCAAACTTAATGAAACGCCTTTTGCGCATCTCCTTTGCATGCCTCCAGCAAACATTTCAGCTTGCTTGCTCACAAAGCTTTTGAATGCTTTTGACCCTGATAATAAGGTTTTTATGATCTGTGGTGAGGCCGTTCCATTCACGATGCGGGATTTCGGGGTTGCTCTAGGTAAGTTCATGTTTTTTCTTAACTTGGAATGGATATGCATCTATGCTGCCATCCTTTTAATAAAGTACCATGATATGTGCTACCAGTGCCGTGTGGTTTCTGGAGTATCAACTTGGCTACTGATTCACCTTATATGTAGCCTTTTTTTTCTGGCACAATTGCTGTTTAATCTGGGCTGTTTAAAGGGTATGAACCTGATGTCGTGACCTTTAACATTCTTATAGATGGATTATGCAAGAAAAGGCATTGTTGCTGATGTAAGAACTGGTACGGCTCAATGATGAATTCTGTAACCAGATATTGCTCAGCTACCTTGAGGTATTGCTCTATATGAGAGGGAATTAGGGCTCGAGAATAATTGAGTAACTAATTCCCTGTCGGATATTGTCAAATGCTTGAGGAAGGAAGAGGTAGTCTGGTCAGAAGAAACTGAGAGCAAGTGAGAAGTTTTCGTTGGTAAAGAGCACCAGATTGGCTTAAGCTGTTCAATAATTTGTGACAGCTGCACAATTGAATGTTATAGGAGTGAACATTGTGTTAGGAACTGGTACGGCTCAATGATGAATTATGTAACCAGATATTGCTCAGCTACCTTGAGGTATTGCTCTATGTGAGAGGGAATTAGGGAATGATATGCAAGTACCATTCTTAATGGTTAATGATTCTAATGGTCAATGGTAATTTTGATGCATTTTCAATTACACTAAGTTTTTTTGTTGCCATAAATTGTAATATTGACCAAGTTATATTTTCCTGTTAGGCATTTTCACAAGCACCTTATGTGCAGCTCTTATTTTCCTGTATTTTCTACTTTGAAAAAAGAAGTAAAGATAAAAACAGATTTGCTAGCAGGGAAGTATTGGTTATAGTTTCTATCTAACATTCTTTTATTGTAGGTCTACAAACAGAAGGTTCTGTGATTTATCTGCACCCCAATGACAAGAGAGTGAGGCTATCAAACTGTTATACTCGGTTCCATAAGGATTACTTTGGGACGAAAAATGAGGTTACGCGCAAATCCTTGCAAGAAATATTGAAGAGATTGGCTTGTGCAGAAGGATGCAAAGAGAGTGATGACTTTGTAGCTCTGATGGTTTCGTATATTTTTTCGACGGTGCTTTCCCACGGTCAAATAAGCTGGTAACAACAAGCTTGATACCATACTTGACGGAAATTAAGCACTTGAAAGACCTTTGGAATTTTAATTGGGCCAGACTCGTCCATCAAGAAATGATGGTACTGTTGGTTTCCGCGCATCAGGACTCCACACAAAACATTGATGGATGCACTCTAGCTGTTCTCGTAAGATTTTTATTTTATTATTATGCCATTATAATCTGATAAACGTGTAGTTGCATATATCTAGGGTCTAAATTCCAATATTGTTAGCTACATACCAATAGTTTTCACCATAATGTTTCTGGTCCACTGCATTAAAAATAAAAACAGTGGTCCGAGTTAGAGAGCTTGATGAGATTGTGAGTTCCATTTGTTGAATGGTCATACCCTCTTTATATTTTGTTTAATACTTGAAAGTTCTTCAGGAACTTTTAAGTATTGAAATTGTACAATTTTATGATCGCCATGAGCATTCTATGAGATAGAGAGTTATGATTTACTTCATAACAAAACTGTAACTCTATGCTATCAAACTGAATAATGTTAAAAGTACATTCTTGCTTTTTGGAGTAATTATTAGTGTTTGGTGGCATTGTTTGTAAATTAAGTTGTTTGTGACAGCTGCACAATTGAATGTTATAGGAGTGAACATTGTGTTAACCTTTCAGTTTCAGTTTTAATTGTGGTTTTATTGTGAATGATGTGCTACCAGTGCCGTGTGGTTTCTGGATAGGCTATGCTGTGAATTGATATGTGACATGGAATGGATATGCGTATATGCTGCCATCCTTTTAATAAAGTACCATGATATGTGCTACCAGTGCCGTGTGGTTTCTGGAGTATCAACTTGGCTACTGATTCACCTTATATGTAGCCTTTTTTTCTGGCACAATTGCTGTTTAATCTTGGCTGTTTAAAGGGTATGAACCTGATGTCGTGACCTTTAACATCCTTATAGATGGATTATGCAAGAAAAGGCATTGTTGCTGATGTAAGAACTGGTACGGCTCAATGATGAATTCTGTAACCAGATATTGCTCAGCTACCTTGAGGTATTGCTCTATATGAGAGGGAATTAGGGCTCAAGGATAATTGAGTAACCAATTCCCTGTCGGATATTGTCAAATGCTTGAGGAAGGAAGAGGTAGTCTGGTGTCCAATTTCACTACAGAACATCACGATTCCAAATTAGAGAGATAAGAACTTAAGCACCACAGAATAAAATAATGGCTTGATCTTTTTTTTTTTAAAGCTTCATCGCCATGCAAAAGCAACAAATCATCTGGTTACAGCAGGACGTGCTAGTATAATTCTAAAAAACAACATACTGCCCCTCAAAAAAAAGAAAAAGAAAAGAAAAGAACTGCATCACCCAAAACAAGCATGAACCCGTGTCAGTAAAAACGGTCACATGTACCAGTAATACCATAATTTCTGCTAATTTTCACCATAATTTTTGCTATATTTCATTTTTGGAGCGGTGCCGAGTTGACAAGTACCACATTGCTGATGGCAGCTGGCCTAGGTACCACAACTGGAACCTTTGTAACATGTCCTTAACAAAAGAGAAAGCAGAAAAAGAAAATTTTGACAAAATTATTAAGGGTCAGATCAGAAAGGACGAACTCCCCTTAACATCCTATGAGTGCAAACATCTGGAAAAGGGTTGCCGGCCAGAATTGGTAAGTGTAAATCCTCCTGACCCTGTTATGGAAAAGATTAGGGGAAAGGGGAAAAGGAAAAGGAGAAGTGCCAATGAAGAGGAACGAGTAGAGGACGATATGTCATATTTTTCTGTATGTCATATTTTTAGTAAGAGTGCATGTGAATAGAATTGTGAATAGAATTGCAGGTCAGTACAATAGGTACCACACTAAGTACTGTTAGGTACTTAAGAATCAGATTCTAGTACTGTTAAGTACAATAGGTACCACACTAAGTACTGTTAGGTACCACACAAATTAACAAGCCTTTAGTCTGTATGAAACAAACTTCAACATTAAGAATCAGATTCTATTAGTTAATTGGGACTGTTTTTTACTGTCAAAAGCAAAAACAAAATCCATTCCAAAGAAACAAACACGAAAACCTTCGTTATTTGGCAATTATAATTGGAAAAACCCCTCATAGAGGTGCCTGCATGTGCGTTTGCTGTAAGTCTAATTTAGTGACTAATAAACTTAAATGTGTGCAGCAGAGGAGCAAATACATAGAGAGAACATGTCATTGACTATCGCCACTCGACCATGGTCCTGTAAGTTACCTCCTCGTTCAGCTTGTTAATCTTTTCTTTCAGAGCACCATTTTCAGTGTCAAGTTTCCCTTTCTGTGTGCTTTCTTCTATAAACAAGCCCTTCAGGTTATCTCTTTCTTCAGTTAGATCATGTAGTTTGGCCTCCAAAATTCGAATTTGAACTGCTAGATCTTCACACTTTGATACATATTTTGCTTCAGTCCCTTTCAAACTTTTGTTTGATTCATGCAAATCCATTTCCAATTCAAGTGTTCTTTTCTTTGCTCAATCACCCCATCATTTGCACCGTTCACAGCTCCAATCAGTAGCTCCGAGAAAAAGTCCAACTGGACCATAGCCACATACATGGCTAGTATCTCATCTTCTGTGTGCGTACTTGTCCCAATGCATCTTGAAATTTCTTTGCTCATCTCTTCTTCTAACTCCCCATTCATATGGATCTGATTATTCGAGTGGGACCTGCCCAAAGACACCTTTTCCAGGTTTGGATCCGAATTCAAATTTAAGCTGGGATCAGAATGCTCAAACAGTTGCTTAGCTAGGGTTTCATTGGACTCATATATAGACAAGTTCTGAAGATGTAACATATATATTGACATTTTGCAGTTACAGATACATGATATCAAGAGGAAGAGGAGGAAGAGGAGGAGGATGAAGAGGGAGCGCCACTTATAGGGGAAGATCCAGAAGAGGAAGAGGAAGAGAAGAGGAGGAAGAGGAAAGGGAGGATGAAGAGGGAGGTGTAAGTTTACAGGAAGAGGACATGCGTGCGGACCTCCCAATAGCTGTACGAAGGGAGCGGCGTGCCAGGAAGGAACGGGAAAGGTTTTCCTTCAGCGGGAAGAAGCCAAGAAAGCCAAAAAAGAAGAAGGCATGAGAAGAACAGAAGAAGCGCACAAGGAGGGTATCATCTTGCATCACACCTACCCGGTCGTCAAGACAGATTTGAGATAATTCTGTTTTTGAACCAATTACATGACATTTGGGATTTTGTATGTCACATGATAGTTCTCTTTTTATGCATTTAAGGTTCATGTTCTTCTTCCCTTTTTTTTCTTTTTCTTTTTTAACTCAGGCATTTTGGGACTTGACTTTGGTGGATATGGTGGAGCTGGTAAAAAGCCTCCATGTGGTGGCGGCGGTGGCGGTGGGGCCAGTGAAGGTAGTAGTTCAAGGTTTAACAATTTTAAGGAGTGGCTGGATGAAGCATTGCAAGTGTTCCTAGCCACATTTGCACTCATGTTTCTGGTATTTATTTGTATTCACTGCTCTATTTAGTTTCTGCTGCACAGAGTATGTACCAGTGATTACTTTCCACCATGCTTATTTCAGTTCTCTGACACTGGTATCAGCCATATTAAACTATGGTTTTGGCACAGTGGGACCTTTGTTTTCTAGGTTTTTTTACTATTTCTTTTGATGTTCATAAACATAGTTGTTAATAGACAAGAAAGAAGACTAAAAAATTTAACAAGGAAAGCTGCCTTTGCATTTAAGTTATGTAAATGCATTTTCATTATATCTTAACCCCATCAACACAGATTAGAAAAGTGAAAAATAATACATAACAAACAAACTTGACACTGTTTAATTTGGGTTGTTTAAAGGGTATGAACCTGATGTCGTGACCTTTAACATCCTTATAGATGTTTGTTGCTGATGTAAGAACTGGTACGGCTCAATGATGAATTATGTAACCAGATATTGCTCAGCTACCTTGAGGTATTGCTCAATGTGAGAGGGACTTAGGGCTCAAGGATAATTGAGTAACCAATTCCCTGTCGGATATTGTCAAATGCTTGAGGAAGGAAGAGGTAGTCTGGTCAGAAGAAACTGAGAGCAAGTGAGAAGTTTTCGTTGGTAAAGAGCACCAGATTGGCTTAAGCTGTTCAATAATTTGTGACAGCTGCACAATTGAATGTTATAGGAGTGAACATTGTGTTAACCTTTCAGTTTCAGTTTTAATTGTGGTTTTATTGTGAATGATGTGCTACCAGTGCCGTGTGGTTTCTGGATAGGCTATGCTGTGAATTGATATGTGACATGGAATGGATATGCGTCTATGCTGCCATCCTTTTAATAAAGTACCATGATATGTGCTACCAGTGCCGTGTGGTTTCTAGATAGGCTATGCTGTGAATTAACATGTTGGATAACGGGTTCAGACCTGATTTGAACACATTCAATATAAGAGCTCTTGCCTTTTCAAAAATGTGCATGTTTTGGGATTTGCATGTTTTGGGACCGGATCTAGTGATGTATGGTTGTTTTGTTGATGCTTACTTGGAGAGAAGACTTGGAAGAAATCTTCCTTTTGCACTAGAGAAAATGGGTACAGCCCGTGTACCTGTGGTACGTACCGACCCGTTAGTGTTTGAGGCATTGGGCAAAGGTGATTTTCACGCAAGTTCTGAGATTCTTTTGGAGTCTGTTAAGAATAAGAGATGGTCATATGATGAACTCGTGCGGGTATATTTGAAAAAGCGGTACAAGAGTAATCAAATATTTTGGAACGACTGAAATGTTTATGAGGGGCTAAATGGAAAGAATGTTGAAATTTTCAGTTGTTTACAATTCTTTCTTATTGTAACTTGTAAGAATGTTGATAATTAAATCCTTCTTGTTTGTGGTGTATTAAAGCTTCGTTGTGTATGGGTGTGGGAATGGTTGGAATTGGTTGAACATTTGCACCCACGATTAACTTGTAAGAATGCTGATAATTAAATCCTTCTTGTTTGCGGTGTATTAAAGCTTCTTGCATATCATTACAATCATTAAAAGAACAACAGTTGCAATAAGAAATTTAATCGTCTTCAATCCTCCAATCTCGTTCTTCAAATCCCCAACCTCGTTCTTCATATCCCCAATCTCGTTCTTCAATTCTCCAATCAACTGAGAGTATAACGTCTCATTCTCAAATAGCTCGTAATCGGCATTACTTTCTTGCATGACTCCGATGCCACGAAGAAATTCCTTGTAATCTTCCTCCCACTTCCAGAAAGGGCACTTCTGCAATTTCACAAAGTTCTAACTACATGCACTTACCATTGTACTATGCTGGTCAGATTTCTTTCAACTAATTTAAACAAAACAGAACTATTAATAAAACCAACTGATTTGGATGGGTAGTTGAATTAGATTCTACCAGCTGCAAAAATTCTTACAGTTTGCTGATTTTCGCATCTGTAGAACGCCCCGTCTGGGTTTGATTTCGTACCACTCACACGCCTTGTAACATAAATCCCACAATAGGGACACTCAATGATAGGCAATCGACGAGGTGCGCCTGACTGGGCTACGCTAGAAGACGACGTGCAATCGACGCTTCTGTGCTTCCGACTGTACATGATTCAGACGCTAGGTTCTTCTCTCTCTCTTTCTGATTCTGTGCGAGTGGAGTGCGAAGAGTCGGGTGCGAGTCCGTCGATATGACTTATCGATCTGCCAAATAAAAAAAAAATAAAAAATTTTAAAAATTAAAACCTGACAAGGGGTATTGACAGGGGTGTTCATCGGTTCGGTTCGGTTAAAACCGAAATAAAATAGACAAACCAAAGTTTATTTCGGTTTTCAAAAATAGAGCCGAACCGACCAAAGTAAATATAACAACCGATTAAAACCGAACCAAAGTAAATTTTGGTTTATTCGGTTAAACCGAACAAACCATTGTTCAGTTAATATTGTTTATCCGGTAACTCGATAATCCCAAATCAGCACAACCCACAAGGCACGAAGGCCGCTAGAACAAGAAACTATTTTCACAAACATGCAATTATGTATTTCTACAGCGACATCACAACAAGGAATTATATAACTAGAAAATAGTCAACTTCAGGAAAAACCTAATGTGTGCATGTATTTTGAATAAAAGCCTAATGTAGCACAAGTACAATAGACATACCTAATCCTGGGCTGGGATTGTTAATCTCTTGGGACTTCCTTCGTTGCCTCCTATGATCTAACCATTGCTGTCTAGTTTCATTCCAGTGTAGAAGACCTATAATTCAGATTGGATAGAAGAGACAACATAGTAAACCACTATAAGATGCATTCCATTGCTTAATTATACCACTTAAATTGGTCCAAAAATCTCGTCAGAACAGCAGCGGCTTGCAATGAACTGAAATTCAATCATTTTTAATTGTTTTCAGCTGTATTACACAAGTACTAGCAAGGGAAAGAAGAGTTGGAAGAATGGACAAAAATGACAGGTATGGGTAGTGTACTAGTCAGGCAAACAAGAGACAGGAAACAAGCCAACAAGCAATAGGGTAGTAAGGCAATTCAGTGCCAAATCCAGTAGAGTAAGCAAACGAGAAAAAGGGTGTAGCTACAAAGCAGCACCCTATCACAACACTGGTACGGTGTACCAGTGTACCAGAAAAATCAACCAAGGTGTTCGCGCATAAGCGCAACGCAAGTTTCGGTACGCTTGAGGGCGTACCTTTTAAAACCGCGCTTACACTTCACGAGTAAGGGTTGCAAGTGCACAACCCCTATCGAGTAATATAATCGGGTATCGATCCACAGGGACGGGCAATTGTTAGGTTAGAATCCACCGAACTCAATTAAAAACTAGAAGTGAGAAAGATTTGGTTTGGTATTTAAGTTCCTAAAAGATCAATTCAAACAAATCTGACAATGCAAACAGATGTAATAAAATGCTAGAAGAAATGTAAACTGTGTTTTGATTATGGATAAAAGGCGTTTCCAGGGTTTCAGATTTCATCTGTGATCTGCCTCTAGTGGTACGGCCCGTACCAAGTTGGTACGGCTAGGCCGTACTCCACTTGGTAAGGCAAGGCCGCACCACTCTGGTAAGACCCGTACTGGTTTGCCAGAACAGAGCTTACCAGTTCGAGTTGATGCATTCCTTGCTGGTACCTCGTGCTAAACTCTTTAGAAAGGTTCAATTGACCATACCTAGGGTTCCTAAGCCTCAACCGTCGTGTGTTGGATCAAGATCTAGGTTGGAATGCAATTGATTGCCTTTTAGGGATTTCTACACCTCAATTCTCATGTGTTGGTACAGATCTACCCTAGCTGGTTGACTGGAGACCTAAGACACCCTCTAATCTGTCGATTAGAGGAGAATTCAACCTCTCGGCTTCAATTCGAACAAGTCTACCCTAAACAATTGATTTGGTTGAGAGATTGAGATGATCACATGACCTTGATAGGTTCGATCTAAACCTAGAGGTTCATCATACACAATCACAGCAATCAAAGCAAGAGATGGCAAAGAAAATCACAATCAATCAATCAAAAGAGTTCATACAAGATACAAGTCAAGGAAAGTCAAAGCAAATCAAGAATCCATCTCTAAACCCTAGAAACTGAAATAACTACTCACAGCACATGATCTGATCTAAAAATACAATAAAAGGGATAGAGAAAGCCATGGATCGAAGGGATCGAGAGGATGAAGCTTGATCCGTCGAGTTTCGCCTCTTTCCTCTTCCTTCCTTCTTGCTCCTAGCTCCTTAGCTCTCTTTCTCTCTCTTACTGTGCTCTCAATTAGATCTGGAATGGAATGAATGTCGAAATTGGAGAGTTCCCCGCTTTAAATAGCCTCTGCCAAAATTTGAATCTGTCAGGCCGCCTTTAGGTACGGCCCGTACCAAAGTGGTACGGCCTGGCCGTACCAGGCGTGATGAGCTGAAATCGGCGAAGTCCGGTAAGACCCGTACCAAACCTGGTAAGGGCCGTACCAGATCATCCCAAATCGTCGTTTCTTCGTGTGTTTTGCTCCAAGCCTGCAGAAAGCAAACAAACACTCAGCAGTACCAAATTCTAAAGATATATCGATGAAATGCACATGATTCTGGTGAATTAGGGCACGAATCTGGTACTAAAACAGGCCTAAAATAGACTAAATATGCGAGGTATCAAATTCCCCCAAGCTGAACCTTTGCTTGTCCTCAAGCAAAAAGTTTCAAACTCGGGTAAAAGTGCTGGACAACTAAATCTAAATGCGGATACAAGTCTAAATGTGAAAACTTACATGATTGCTACAATAAAAGAACGCAAGAATCTTTTTGCTATGATTCGGACTTCCCTTGGTCAATTGTGATTCACCTCACAAATTGATTAATAAAACCTCAAACTCTAAATGTTTCAAGTCTTGCAAAGTTGATTACTCGAATTTATTGATTTATCATTCTTTCACTAAACTATGCCTTCGTTTGTAGAGATTTTCCCTTTTTGGCACCCCCAAGCTTGAATCAAGCTTAGGTCAGAAAGTTGCGGACTTCGTGTGTTGATATGTGCAAAAATTTTATTTTTTTCATTTCTAATTGGGAGACGAGCTCAAAGGCGCCCATTCAAGGCTTATTGCCAGTACTCTTATGTTCTCCATCTTTTCATCTTTTTTTTTTTTCTTTCTTTCTTTTTTTCTTTTTTTTCTTCTTTTTTTTTTCTTTTTTTTTCGCACATACCATGAATACACACATCCACTAGTGTTCATTCACACCAACGGATATCCCAACTTTTCTTTATTTGAAATCCCTATTTCCACATTTGAAAGGCACAATTCTGTTTCTAAATGCTATCTCGACATTCAAGTTTCCAATTTTACAAATCTCAAACCATTTGTTCGTAATCAGTTTTGTTTGGTCAATTATGAGGTTAGTTCTAATTTCCCAAGGTCATCCAACTCACAAACAAAAGTTTTCAAACAAGTCCCTAATCCTAGCAATCACACAAATTTATCACCTAAATGCAAATTTTTTGAAAAAGAAACATGTCTAAATGCAGATACAATTTTCTTCTATTCCACCCCCCCAAGCTTGAATGAAGCATTGTCCTCAATGCTTGAATCTACACAAGGCAAAAGTAAATAGAAGAAAATATGGAAACTTACTAGATGGTGAGCGAGGGATGAAGCGGGGGCGTCTCACTGGTTGGTGGGAGGTGGATCAGGTGGCACTGGTGGGAGCACCCACTTCTGAGGTACACGGACCATGCGATCACACTCTTGCATCAGAAGAATCCGCAAGATTTCTTTCAAGTCCTTGATCAAGCACCCGATCGCGCTTTTGTGAGCTTCCAATTTCTCCAAGAGCGTAGCAGTCCGATCGGGTTCAAGATCTGCACTTATGATCACAGGACAACATCTATCTGGGTCTAGAAACTCATACCTGAGGTGAGCTGCTGGAGGCTTGAGCTCAGGAGTCAACCGCTCTGTCTGGGTCTTGACGCGGGTCGCATCAGGTGTCGTGCGGGTCGCATCAAGTGAAATGGCATCGAGTGCTGACCAATCCGACTCGCGTCCCTTGGTTTCCAGGTCCTCAGACTACGGCATGCGGGTCGCATCAGGTGGCGTTCGGGTCGCATCCACATGCTCTTCAGGTGGAGATGCGGGTCGACTTGGCTCGATGCGACCTGGGTCCACATGTTCTTCCGTGGGTGACGCGGGTCGTGTCTCAATGATGCGGGTCGCGTCAAGTTCTTCCAGGATGTCAGCCTCCTTCAACGCGGCCCGCGTGTCAGTTACGCAGCCTCACATGTTCTTCAGGTGGTGATGCGGGGCGCGTGTCCTTGATGCGGCCCGTGTGCAGTGCGGTCTGGTTTGTTGGCTGAGCTGGTCCTTCGCATTCTGGCTGAGGTGGCAGCTTTCCAGGTTGAGGTTGGCGTGAGGCGACCATGTGGCTCAACTGCTCCAACAACTTGTTTTGAGCGGCCATTTGTGTGGACATGTTTTGCATCTGTTCCCACATCATCTGGTTTATCTTCCCTTGCTCGTGTATGAATTCGATCTCAGCGGGATCAATGTACGGCTCGGGTGGATCGGGTTGGAATACGCAATTGATCGAGTTATCAAACGGTGCTGTGTCGTAGCAATAGCCATCATGCTCCTGTTCCTCATCCCAATCAGCCAGTGGGCAATACTCGTAAGAGTGTCTCCTGTCCCCACACATGGCACATGGCTGTGGTTGCTGGTTTCTGGCTGCCCTCACGCTCATTTTAATTAAATACCTCTCAATGGCCTCCTCTAGCTTGGCAGCTTCGGCATATAGAGCTGCGATCTGATCAGCTTTGGATCGGCCGCCTCCTCCAGCTTGAAAATTGTCGCGGCCATACCAATGTCGGTCTGTCGCCATGTACATCTTGAGCTCCTCAGATGGTGATCGCTAACCTCAAGCCAGAATGTTCCTGAAAAGGGGAAAAGAAAAAGAAAAGAAAAGAAAAGAAAAAGATACAGATTGGTGCGGCCTGGCCGTGCCTGAATCGGTGCGGGTCGGACCAGATTGGTGCGGCCTGGCCGTGCCTGAATTGGTACGGGCCGTACCAGAGAGTGGCTGAGCAGTCTCGGCTGAGTCTGGAGGAGTTTGATCGAACAGTGGGCCCTTGCTTCTCAGATGATATTTCAACCTGTATTGGCCTGCAGGGGGGGTTCAAAAGCCAATTTTTTAGTGATTTTGAATAAGAAAAAGCAAGAAAGATACAAGATAAAATCTAGATTAACTAAGTAAGGTAAAATCTAACTAGGTAATTGGTTACCGTCCCCGGCAACGGCGCCAAAAACTTGTTCGCGCATAAGCGCAACGCAAGTTTCGGTACGCTTGAGGGCGTACCTTTTAAAACCGCGCTTACACTTCACGAGTAAGGGTTGCAAGTGCACAACCCCTATCGAGTAATATAATCGGGTATCGATCCACAGGGACGGGCAATTGTTAGGTTAGAATCCACCGAACTCAATTAAAAACTAGAAGTGAGAAAGATTTGGTTTGGTATTTAAGTTCCTAAAAGATCAATTCAAACAAATCTGACAATGCAAACAGATGTAATAAAATGCTAGAAGAAATGTAAACTGTGTTTTGATTATGGATAAAAGGCGTTTCCAGGGTTTCAAATTTCATCTGTGATCTGCCTCTAGTGGTACGGCCCGTACCAAGTTGGTACGGCTAGGCCGTACTCCACTTGGTAAGGCAAGGCCGCACCACTCTGGTAAGACCCGTACTGGTTTGCCAGAACAGAGCTTACCAGTTCGAGTTGATGCATTCCTTGCTGGTACCTCGTGCTAAACTCTTTAGAAAGGTTCAATTGACCATACCTAGGGTTCCTAAGCCTCAACCGTCGTGTGTTGGATCAAGATCTAGGTTGGAATGCAATTGATTGCCTTTTAGGGATTTCTACACCTCAATTCTCATGTGTTGGTACAGATCTACCCTAGCTGGTTGACTGGAGACCTAAGACACCCTCTAATCTGTCGATTAGAGGAGAATTCAACCTCTCGGCTTCAATTCGAACAAGTCTACCCTAAACAATTGATTTGGTTGAGAGATTGAGATGATCACATGACCTTGATAGGTTCGATCTAAACCTAGAGGTTCATCATACACAATCACAGCAATCAAAGCAAGAGATGGCAAAGAAAATCACAATCAATCAATCAAAAGAGTTCATACAAGATACAAGTCAAGGAAAGTCAAAGCAAATCAAGAATCCATCTCTAAACCCTAGAAACTGAAATAACTACTCACAGCACATGATCTGATCTAAAAATACAATAAAAGGGATAGAGAAAGCCATGGATCGAAGGGATCGAGAGGATGAAGCTTGATCCGTCGAGTTTCGCCTCTTTCCTCTTCCTTCCTTCTTGCTCCTAGCTCCTTAGCTCTCTTTCTCTCTCTTACTGTGCTCTCAATTAGATCTGGAATGGAATGAATGTCGAAATTGGAGAGTTCCCCGCTTTAAATAGCCTCTGCCAAAATTTGAATCTGTCAGGCCGCCTTTAGGTACGGCCCGTACCAAAGTGGTACGGCCTGGCCGTACCAGGCGTGATGAGCTGAAATCGGCGAAGTCCGGTAAGACCCGTACCAAACCTGGTAAGGGCCGTACCAGATCATCCCAAATCGTCGTTTCTTCGTGTGTTTTGCTCCAAGCCTGCAGAAAGCAAACAAACACTCAGCAGTACCAAATTCTAAAGATATATCGATGAAATGCACATGATTCTGGTGAATTAGGGCACGAATCTGGTACTAAAACAGGCCTAAAATAGACTAAATATGCGAGGTATCACAAGGCACAAGCCAAACGACCCCAAAGACAACAACCAATTCACTACCGGATCAGGAAAATCAACAACCCGAAGTCCGGTATTTACATTTCAATTTTGCGATCCTTCACACAAAAATCAGCAAGCATCCTCAAGCACCAAAATCAATCATTTAAAAGAGTGCTTGAATATTTACCCGAAATGGAGAGCAAATTGTAAAAGAGTGACTGAAGAGGGGGTCAGACTGTTCTAAACGGGTGCGGTGCTTATATCGGCCGGTTCAGTTTTTCTGGTTTTCTAATATTACAAACCGAACCAAATATCATAAACCGAACAGTACCAAAATTTAAACCGAACCGAACCAAATAAACCAAAAAACCGATCCGTTTTAACCAAACTTTTCTGGTTCGGTTAAAAACCAAATAAACAGGCCCCGATGAACACCCCTAGGTATTGTGGTCATTTAGAAGAATATGTATTGTTTAATCTCATTTAAATGGTTCTGATGTAGGGGTGCACAAAAAATTTAAGATTTGTGATTCGATTCGAGTTCGATTCGAAAAAGTTCGAAAAAATTTCGATTCGAAATTCGGTTCAGTTCAAAATTAATTCAAACCGGTTCGGTTCGAAATTAATTCAATTCGAATTCGAACCATTGTTGGTTCGAATCGGTTCGGTTCGAAATTTTTTTGGTTCGAAATTGTTTCAAATTCAAAATTTTTTTTGGTTCAAATCGGTTCGGTTCGGTTCGGTTCGCTATTGGGTTCGGTTCTCTCAATTTCGAACTAATTTCGAATCGGTTCGGTTCAGTTCGAATTATACCAAACTAGGTTCGAAATCTATTTCAATTTCGAACTGGGTTCGTTTGTAGCCCTATTCTGACATTTGGCACTCAAAAAATGCTTTTTGCGGTAAGATGCATTCATTTTATTTTTATTTGCGGTAAGATCCATTCATTTTATTTTTATCTGGTTACAGAATTCATCATTGAGCCGTACCAGTTCTTACATCAGCAACAATGCCTTTTCTTGCATAATCCATCTATAAGGATGTTAAAGGTCACGACATCAGGTTCATACCCTTTAAACAACCCAAATTAAACAGCAATTGTGCCAGAAAAAAAAGGCTACATATAAGGTGAATCAGTAGCCAAGTTGATACTCCAGAAACCATACGGCACTGGTAGCACATATCATGGTACTTTATTAAAAGGATGGCAGCATAGACACATATCCATTCCATATCACATATCAATTCACAGCATAGCCTATCCAGAAACCACACGGCACTGGTAGCACATCATTCACAATAAAACCACAATTAAAACTGAAACTGAAAGGTTAACACAATGTTCACTCCTATAACATTCAATTGTGCAGCTGTCACAAATTATTGAACAGCTTAAGCCAATCTGGTGCTCTTTACCAACGAAAACTTCTCACTTGAACTCAGTTTCTTCTGACCAGACTACCTCTTCCTTCCTCAAGCATTTGACAATATCCGACAGGGAATTGGTTACTCAATTATCCTTGAGCCCTAATTCCCTTTCACATAGAGCAATACCTTAAGGTAGCTGAGCAATATCTGGTTACAGAATTCATCATTGAGCCGTACCAGTTCTTACATCTGCAACAAACATCTATAAGGATGTTAAAGGTCACGACATCAGGTTCATACCCTTTAAACAGCCCAAATTAAAGAGGGTATGACCATTCATCAAATGGAACTCACAATCTCATCAAGCTCTCTAACTCGGACCACTGTTTTTATTTTTAATGCAGTGGACCAGAAACATTATGGTGAAAACTATTGGTATGTAGCTAACAATATTGGAATTTAGACCCTAGTCAATTTAGACCCTAGATATATACAACTACACGTTTATCAGATTATAATGGCAAAATAATAAAATAAAAATCTTACGAGAACAACTAGAGTGCATCCACCAATGTTTTGTATGGAGTCCTGATGCGCGGAAACCAACAGTACCATCATTTCTTGATGGACGAGTCTGGCCCAATTAAAATTCCAAAGGTCTTTCAAGTGCTTTATTTCCGTCAAGTATGGTATCAAGCTTGTTGTTACCAGCTTATTTGACCGTGGGAACAGCACCGTCGAAAAAATATACAAAACCATCAGAGCTACAAAGTCATCACTCTCTTTGCATCCTTCTGCACAGGCCAATCTCTTCAATATTTCTTACAAGGATTTGCGCGTAACCTCGTTTTTCATTCCAAAGTAATCCTTATGGAACCGAGTATAACAGTTTGATAGCCTCACTCTCTTGTCATTGGGGATCAGATAAATAACAGAACCTTCTGTTTGTAGACCTACAATAAAAGAATGTTAGATAGAAACTATAACCAATACTTCCCTGCTAGCAAATCTGTTTTTATCTTTACTTCTTTTTTCAAAGTAGAAAATACAGGAAAATAAGAGTTGCACATAAGGTGCTTGTGAAAATGCCTAACAGGAAAATATAACTTGGTCAATATTGCAATTTATGGCAACAAAAAAACTTAGTGTAATTGAAAATGCATCAAAATTACCATTGACCATTAGAATCATTAACCATTAAGAATGGTACTTGCATATCATTCCCTAATTCCCTCTCACATAGAGCAATACCTCAAGGTAGCTGAGCAATATCTGGTTACAGAATTCATCATTGAGCCGTACCAGTTCCTAACACAATGTTCACTCCTATAACATTCAATTGTGCAGCTGTCACAAATTATTGAACAGCTTAAGCCAATCTGGTGCTCTTTACCAACGAAAACTTCTCACTTGCTCTCAGTTTCTTCTGACCAGACTACATCTTCCTTCCTCAAGCATTTGACAATATCCGACAGGGAATTGGTTACTTAATTATCCTTGAGCCCTAATTCCCTCTCACATAGAGCAATACCTCAAGGTAGCTGAGCAATATCTGGTTACAGAATTCATCATTGAGCCGTACCAGTTCTTACATCAGCAACAATGCCTTTTCTTGGATAATCCATCTATAAGGATGTTAAAGGTCACGACATCAGGTTCATACCCTTTAAACAGCCCAGATTAAACAGCAATTGTGCCAGAAAAAAAAGACTATATATAAGGTGAATCAGTAGCCAAGTTGATACTCCAGAAACTACACGGCACTGGTAGCACATATCATGGTACTTTATTAAAAGGATGGCAGCATAGACGCATATCCATTCCAAGTTAAGAAAAAACATGAACTTACCTAGAGCAACCCCGACATCCCGCATCGTGAATGGAACGACCTCACCACAGATCATAAAAACCTTATTATCAGGGTCAAAAGCATTCAAAAGCTTTGTGAGCAAGCAAGCTGAAATGTTTGCTGGAGGCATGCAAAGGAGATGCGCAAAAGGCGTTTCATTAAGTTTGGTCCTTTGATCCTCTTTCATTATCAGCACGATGTCCCTTTCGAAAAATTTAACCAATGTATTCAGATGACAAGTCGATGTCCGCTCAATTGCCATTAATTGAAGTTTGATGAGACCTAGAAAATAGATTTTTGTTAGAACATCTCAATGGCTATAAAATATAGTCTTGCCTTTCCAATAATATAAAAATCCAGTCAACAAACAATAATCCTCATGATCAGAAAAATTGTCTGGTACGGGTTGGATTGGGGTGCAATTATCGCCTAATTTTTGTGTTACAAGGCTGAAAGCAACAAATCTGGCTGAGGGAACATCTCTTGCCACTAAAGAGTTTGTTTTTCTGACAGCATTGGTTTTTGAAGGGCTTAAACATACTTTTTTGAACTTTTCTCAGGTAACTTTTTAAGTTTATCAATGGTAACTTGCCAGCAGTTTTTCTGTTTTCAGCATAGATTTGTACTTAACCCTCTTATTTCATTTGAGAAACGTTATTTATCTCTATTATACAGAAATCACATTGTTGTATTTTAAAAATGCTACTTAACCCTCTTATTTCATTTGAGAAACGTTATTTCTCTCTATTATACAAGAAATCACATTGCTGTATTTTAAAAATGCTTCCTATTTTATAACAATGGAGCTTAAATATGAAATCTACTATTCCAAGTGCTCTACGTGATATTATTAATAGTAATTGTCCAAATTGATGTTTGGAAATCTGTCTGAATTGACTATTTTGGAGGTGTGTGATGACTGTTATGTACCTGCTTCAGACGCTTCTATGCAATCGACGCTTTTTGTCTGATTGGATGCACAAACACGGTGCGAGGCGGAGATGCTAGCGATGCGAGGCGGAAATGCTTCTATGCAATTTCCTCTTCCTCCTCTTCCTCTTCTCTCTCTCTTTCTGATTCTGTGCGAGTAGAGTGCGACTCTTCCTCTTCTCTCTCTCTTTCTGATTCTGTGCGCGAGTGGAGTGCGAAGAGAAGTCAGTGCGAGTCCGTCTGTTAGGTCCTATAGGTTCTTCTGATTCTGTGCGATCTGCCAAATAAAAAAATTAAAAAAATTAAAACCTGACAAGGGGTTTTGTGGTCATTTAGAAGAATATGTATTGTTTAATCTCATTTAAATGGTTCTGATGTAGGGGTGCACAAAAAATTCGAGATTTGTGATTCGATTCGAGTTCCAAAATGTGGAGAATCAAGAATGTGGAGAATGTGGACTCATTCTTGATTAAAACTGGACTCATTCTTGATATAACTGGAGTGGTCATATGATGAACTCGAATCGAATGTGGAGAATCAACGTGCGAGTCCAATCCGAATGTGGAGAATCAAGAATGAGTCTAGTTTTAATTAATACTTAATTAATTGTAGTTTTTAGAATCTTAAACATAATTAATTTGAGTTTTGTGTATATTTGTAATATATTTAAAATATATTGAGTAAATATGTAAGTTATTAGCATTTAGAGTGGTAAATACGTAATTATAGATTTTATAGTGGTAAATACGTAATTTCAAAAAAAATTAGTGGTATATATGAAATTCCCTCTATTTTATTATTTTATATAACATCGATTTAAATTTATCATGATTCGGTGCTTTTTTAGTGATGATGGCATTATGTAGTAGTACCGTACTTGAAGTAACGGTAAAATCAAACTAAATGTAATAGTTTGGGCAATAGATTGAACAAAAAATTATTCACAAACTTCATTGACCACATATAATAAAAAGCAAAAGCAGCAAAATTAAATTTTCCGGAAATTTCTTTAATTACGTCACAATTTAATGTGTTAAGGGTCAAAATTTACGCATAATTATAGTATAAAATTGCATGTAGACTGAAAAATTTACGAAAACAGATTAAAAAAAAACTAAAGCACAACAACAGCAACTTAAAAAGGAAATGGTCCTGAAGCTAATCTCAACTTAATCAATCAAAGGCGGGCAAAAAAAGTTAAAAGTTAACTGGGAACAAATTACTATTGTATTTATTTTATTGAGGAGGGTTCAAATGCACCCAAATTTCTATGCTCCCAAATGCACCATCTTCTTTATCTCTATTTTTAAAGTCTGAACAGTCGATCCAAACTGCTCAACATAATCTTCATAATAAATTATGCTTGGAGACCAAATTTTATATTTTTTAGAATTTTTTTACTATTTTTTATGATAGATACAAAATTACTTTATCGGATGGTCTAGAATCTCCTTAAAACAATGATTTTGTTCCTATCTTAAAAAATAGTAAAAAAAATTTTAAAAATATAAAATTTGGTCTCCAAGCATAATTTATTATGAAGATCATGTTGAGCAGTTTGGATTGATTGTTCAGACTTTAAAAATAGAGATAAAGGAGATAAAGAATTAGATGCATTTGGGAGCATAGAAATTTGGATGCATTTGAACCCTCCTCTTATTTTATAAAAGACAAATGAATATTTTTGTTTGTAAAAATTATCAACTTTTGAAAACAAAATCACATATTTTAGTTGACAGGACTATGAGGTTTGCGTTTGCCCGACTCTGTCAGATTCTCTTCATATTTTTACTGTTTGAGTTTAAATTTGAATCAATCTGACTCCAGTCTGTAATGCACGGAATCTTCTTATAATTCGTATCAATATGCAATGAAAAGACCGGATTCAAACTCAAAAGACGAGCTTAGATGATGTGAATTCCCTTTGTCACAAGTCTGAAGTCTGTAACACTGTGATCAGAATGGCTACGCGATTTCTCAAACACGAAATGGGAAAGGAATTCATGTCGAGTTCGTGATCCGAAGCGAAGATTAAAGGCAGTGAGAATCGATTTGGCAGGATTTGAGAAGAAAAAAGTCGCTCAACTAAATCACGTGAAAAGTGGAGGTATTTGGCGAGAATCGAATTCAGCGAGTGCTAAGACGCAATAACCCTCTGTCTTCTTCTCCTTCGTAGTACTTCCGTCTTCTTCTCTTTCAGTTGCAGCTTTTGTAAAATAAGTGAAAACTTTGACTTTTTTGCTACTTTAAAAACTGAATTCTCTCTCTATGCTTGAAGCTTCCGATCAATAAAATTCAATTATGTATCATCTCTTTTCATCTCTTTTCTATTGAATTGAACTCAATTTTCATGTTGAATTGTTCCGATCACAGCCTAACTCAGTGAACGGAATGGAATCCGGTTCAGTTCGGAATCCGGTTCAGTTCTGTGATGGTTCGGACTTTGGACGGGAAGCTGATACAAAGTCTTGAACCAACTCGGGGGGAAGATATTTTCATGCTGAGTCGGCAAAAGATTAAAACCTACAAATATTTTGGCTGAACATGGTCTAGATTATTAATGAAAACTAATATCATTTACTAACAGGTGAGTCTCAACTTTATATTTAACGGATTATATCTTAAATATAGACCGTGTCGATTAGAGAAATTTATTGCTACAAATATTTTGGCTGAACATGGTCTAGATTATTAATGACAACTAATATCATTTACTAACAGGTGAGTCTCAACTTTATATTTAACGGATTATATCTTAAATATAGGCCGTGTCGATTAGAGAAATTTATTGCTGCGCTAGTGGTCTACAAAAGCATGACTTTTGAGCTAAAACCCTAAAGCCTCTCTCTTCCTGATTCCAATTCCCTTCCTCCGCCTCCAGGTATAACTGTTAGCTCACTAGGGTTTAGTCATTTTGTTTTATTGATGATCTCGTTCACTTGTAGTCTCTTTGGATTTGTCACTACTTTTTGCTTCCGATTGTCAAGTGAATAGCTCCTCTTTTGATTTTTGTTTGAATTAAGATTTAACTCTAGTGTCTGTTTACTTCATGGGAAAACCTTCCAAATCTATTACTTGGAGCTTTTGTAAATGAATATTTTGTTGTGAAATTTCCAAGTTTGAAATACTTTAGCTGTATCTGCTAAGTACCTTTAGCTTAGAGCATTGTAAATCTAGTGCTTGATTTTATTTCTCTACGTAGTAAATGTCCATGTTGATTTTATTCAAGCAATTTGAAATTGAAAATTTAAGAAGCTCGAACTGATTACAGTCTATTTTGATTTTGTTGATACCTGATGCAAAACTTTTTTCTTTGGTTGACAGTTAAATCTCGGTACAGATGGCTTTTCGCAACATGCTTGGGAGCCTTGTAAGACAAGGATATCTGACTGGTGGGGTCCTTGGAGGACCGGTCCCAACTTCCAGTATGCTTAATTCGGTTCGGTACATGGGCACTAAGCTTTTCGTAGGAGGTACATATCTTTTAAAACTCATTTCAAATTGCATCTTTGACGGTGTAGTGGAATGGCTGGTATGTACTAGTTAGCCCGTATTGGTGGTATTGTTGTGTGGTACTGGCTCATGAAGAAGTTTCATCAACGAAAGAATTAACTCAACAGAGGGTGAGACCAATTCATGATTTGATTTGAGGGATTGAACCAGAACTTGTTTCAATGGAACCAAACTTGGCTCAATTTTCTTGCTTGTTCAACAAAACAAACCTTAAAAGGTCCTAAATTGGTCAATCAGTGATTCACCTGGTTACAATATTTAGTACCTTTTTTGTGTATGCTCTCTGTCAAAACGAGTAACTGGTTGTAATAACCTCCTGTGTACTTGATTTTATTTCTTATTAGTTATTTTCTTACTATAGTATAAATATGATGCTGTTTATCTCAATCTAGCTGTATTTGACACATGTACTCAATAATGATTTGATGTGCATTCTTTGAACAGGTTTGTCATATAACACAGATGATCAATCCCTCAAGGAAGCATTCAACAACTTTGGAAATGTTACTGAAGGTATTGGAACTATTACATGCACTTTTTTGTATTTTCTAGGTTACGGTTGTATGTCTATCAATGACACAAGGAAGACCATATCAAATTGATACATATATTACCTTTTTGTTTGTTGGCCATACTATTTAGCTATAGAATTGTATGCGACTCTAGGATAAGGTGTTGAGGCTTTCTATCATAGTCCTGCACTTAAGTCTGTGGAATTCCCAACAGAGGCACCCTTCAGGTACTAGTTGTGTTTGACCATGGAACTATCGGTGGTAGGCTAAAATGGAGTTAAGTAATACACATGCTTCTAAGGACTGTATAGTTGTCTGTTTTGTTGGGTTTTTTATACATTAATTGGGTTCTTATAATATTTTTGTACTGTTACTTGTCAGCCAAACTAGTTGTCCTCTGTGAGTTTCATTAGTGTGTTAACTTGTGGGTTTAATTTTTTTTTTTTACCTAAATGTATTATGCAGCAAGGGTGATAACAGATAGAGAGACTGGGAGGTCTAGAGGATTTGGATTTATAAGTTTTGATACTGATGAAGCTGCCGCAAGTGCCCAATCCAGCATGGATGGCCAGGTTTGACCTTTTGCTATGTATAATTATTTTTAATTACTATCTGATTTGGATCATACTTTGTGGATGGAATTTCTAAATCAAATTTTGTTGGACAAAAGTTTTTATTTTTCCATCACCAAATTTCAGTACACCCTTGAGAAACAAGAATTATCTGGTGTGCTCCTAAATTTCAGCATCAGCTCAACTGATTCTGGGATATTTTCTTCAAAAAACATTCAAAATTGCGCCCTCGTTCCCTAACAGTGAATAATTAGAAGTGGTTATTCGGGCTCTTTGTTGAAAACACTGCAGAGTGTGTGTGCTCAAATGAGTAAGGGGGGATTGGGGCTTGTGTCATATACCCTTGATTATATTGACTGTGTTGGGATTTAATTGTAACTGCATGCATATAAATTATCTCATAAATGCTCCCTCCTTCGGTGCATGCAAATTTTCCGATACCAATCCCCTCCGGTATTCCTCACTAATCCATCTTCTCAAGCAGATGGAGATGGTGAGGATGTCATTTTTTAGAGATATGTGTGGCTTTTATCAGTTTTACTATAAATAATATCAATTTGCTTTGAACTGATATTTGTCTCTGTGCAGGAAGTGCAAGGTTTTTATCACTTTGCTTTGAACTGATATTTGTCTCTGTGCAGGAAGTTGCTTTGAACTGATATCAATTTGCTTTGAACTAATATTTGTCTCTGTGCAGGAAGTTGAAGGTAGGAATATACGTGTGAGCTTAGCTAACGAGAGACCTGCTAGTGGATTCCGTGGTGGTGACCGTGGCTCTGGAGGTGGTTATGGTGGTGGTGGTGGTTACCGTGGCTCTGGAGGTGGTTACGGTGGCTCTGGAGGTGGTTATGGTGGCTCTGCTGGTCAGGACTTCTGAGTTCCATCAGAGCTATACTGGCAAACAAAGAACAGTTTGCATATCAGGGTGTGTACTTTCAGTGGATTAATCCACTAAACGAGTTTTTGATACCAATATTCTTAGCCCCTTTTTTCTTTTGTAATTTTTATTACAAAAGTACGTACTGCGCTATTGAAATTTGGTGAAATGAACATTAGGGGATTTATTATTGTTGTTGCTTTTAGATCAGGCTGTACTTTCATAAGTTTGTAATGCTAAATTTTTGTCGTTGACTGTGAAAAGGTGCCCAGTGAAAGCATGGATTTTGTTCTCATTGGGGTATAGTCCATGTTATTCGCATGCATGTCTTTTATCTGTGTTTATTTTGTTTATTTCCGAATATATACAAAAAACTAAGTAAACAATTCATTGAAATTATACCCAGGAGTTATTACATAGGTATTGGTATCGGATACGCATCTGATATTTCTATACGAAATATCAGTGTAACATGAGCATTGTAGTTTCAATGGGTCATGTTATTGTTGCTGCAGTTGGGGTTTCATTTTTGTTCAATGATTGCTCAATGGCCGTTTTAATGCCTTTTTTTTATTGCGTATGCTATAAAACTAGGCAAAACTAAACGAAAGTTGAGACCTTAAAAGGCTCGTTTTCACTGGAATTTGTGCAGACTCATAGCAGATAAATCAGCTAAAAATGCTCTAACAAAGTTCAAATAGACAAAAAATTGTAAATGTATTGACAATGCATTAATAGAAAAAAGTATACGTTTATCAAAAAGATTCTTTAAGAGGATATCAAAAAGATTGAAAATGATTATTTAAAAAAAAGCTAAAATATAGAAGGTAACAGCAGCCGTGATTTTTATTTTTACCCAAAAAAAAAAATATATTTTAATATAAATAACCAGGTTTTTAAAAGATTTTTATTTCTACCCAAAACGCTAGGAATATCCGCGGTCCGAATTAAAAATTCGGACCGCTAGAAATATCAGCGGTCCGAATTCTTAATTCGAAACGCTAGGATTCCTAGCGGTCCGAATTCTTAATTCGGACCGCTAATATTCCTAGCGTTCCGAATTCATAATTTTCATTTATTACTATATTAAACATTTTCATTTATTATTTTATTAAATAGTAATTTTTCACCGATAACTGTAAAGTTATTTTTATTACAAAGAATTATATTATAAAAACTTATCAATAATATAAAATTTCATAAAATAATTCTTTGTAATAAAAATAACTTTAGGGTTATCGGTGAAAAATTACCATTTAATAAAATAATAAAATAAATTTTATATTATTGATAAGTTTTTATAATATAATTCTTTGTAATAAAAATAACTTTAGGGTTATCGGTGAAAAATTACCATTTAATATAATAATAAATGAAATTTTATATTATTGATAAGTTTTTATAATATAATTCTTTGTAATAAAAATAACTTTAGGGTTATCGTTGAAAAATTACCATTTAATAAAATAATAAAAGAAATTTTATATTATTGATAAGTTTTTATAATATAATTCTTTGTAATAAAAATAAATTTAGGGTTAACGGTGAAAAATTACCATTTAATATAATAATAAATGAAATTTTATATTATTGATAAGTTTTTATAATATAATTCTTTGTAATAAAAATAACTTTAGGGTTATCGGTGAAAAATTACCATTTAATAAAATAATAAATGAAATTTTATATTATTGATAAGTTTTTATAATATAATTCTTTGTAATAAAAATAACTTTAGGGTTATCGGTGAAAAATTACCATTTAATATAATAATAAATGAAATTTTATATTATTGATAAGTTTTTATAATATAATTCTTTGTAATAAAAATAACTTTAGGGTTATCGGTGAAAAATTACCATTTAATAAAATAATAAAAGAAATTTTATATTATTGATAAGTTTTTATAATATAATTCTTTGTAATAAAAATAACTTTAGGGTTATCGGTGAAAAATTACCATTTAATATAATAATAAAAGAAATTTTATATTATTGATAAGTTTTTATAATATAATTCTTTGTAATAAAAATAACTTTAGGGTTATCGGTGAAAAATTTCCATTTAATAAAATAATAAATGAAATTTTATATTATTAATAAGTTTTTATAATATAATTCTTTGTAATAAAAATAACTTTAGGGTTATCGGTGAAAAATTAACATTTAATATAATAATAAATGAAATTTTATATTATTGATAAGTTTTTATAATATAATTCTTTGTAATAAAAATAACTTTAGGGTTATCGGTGAAAAATTACCATTTAATATAATAATAAATGAAATTTTATATTATTGATAAGTTTTTATAATATAATTCTTTGTAATAAAAATAACTTTAGGGTTATCGGTGAAAAATTAACATTTAATATAATAATAAATGAAATTTTATATTATTGATAAGTTTTTATAATATAATTCTTTGTAATAAAAATAACTTTAGGGTTATCGGTGAAAAATTACCATTTAATATAATAATAAATGAAATTTTATATTATTGATAAGTTTTTATAATATAATTCTTTGTAATAAAAATAACTTTAGGGTTATCGGTGAAAAATTACCATTTAATAAAATAATAAATGAAAAGGTTGGCGAATGTAGTTTTGAATTATGAATTCGGAACGCTAGGAATATTAGCGTTCCGAATTAAGAATTCGGACCGCTAGGAATCCTAGCGTTTCGAATTAAGAATTCGGACCGCTGATATTCCTAGCGTTCCGAATTTTTAATTCGAACCGCAAATATTCCTAGCGTTTTGGGTAGAAATAAAAATCTTTTAAAAATCTGGTTATTTATATTAAAATATATTTTTTTTTGGGTAAAAATAAAAATCACGGTAACAGCAGAAACGAACGTGGCAGTAATTAACAAAGCGAACTTCTAATATTCCATAAAATAATGTAGAGCAATTCAAGAATTAAACAACATTTTGATCGACAAAAGAGTAATTAGTTGAATAAGAAATCTTTTTTTTTTTAAGAAAATAAAAAGAGCAGACTAGGATTGAAGATGGGGGGAATATTAGAAGCAAGCTTCTTGTGTGATAATTGTACATTTTATCTTAGCTATTATAATGAGCTATTATAATGTATTCGAAGTTTTTACCAAATGAAAATTTATACTTGTTTTATAAGTATGGACATCTCCATTTTTCTTGTGAAAAATAGAAATAGACATAGGAATATCATAAAGAAAAATATTTTTGTTGCCGATATCCTCCAATAATCAAATGCATATCTGTCTTAAGTATATATTTTAATTTTTATATCTAAGATGGTCAAAAGTACGAACGTTGTACAAATTATTAACTGAATAGATAAATGTGAATATTATAATATATATTTTTTTTTTATTGAGTGTGAATATTGTATAAATTTATGTTAGTTATCCTTTATATTTTAAATTTTGAATATAAATAATGATCGGTTATCTGCAAAATGACCAGCGGTCTGACCGCTATAACTGTAAGATTTATTTATTTATTTAGAAATAAACAAATGTATTTAAACGAAACAGTGTGCTTGTTTCGTTTAAATTCATTTGTTTATTTCTAAATAAATAAATAAAATCATCAAGTATTAAGAAAAGTCAGAGACAGCGTGGTCAACGGTTCTACCACTTCCACTTTCATCCGATAAAATTGTTAAGAAAAAGTCTCCAAAAGAGAAATGCCAAAATAATAAAAAGGAGACAAATCAATTGGAGCAATTAGAAAGAAGAAAGATGGTCGGAGGTGAACGAATTGAAGAAAAAATCGAATGAAAAAAAATTTGGTCTTTATTAGAAGAGAGAGAGTGTCACAGAGAAGAAAGAATTTAAAAGAATCATTTCACCAGCGTGATGATCAGAGATAATTTCTTAATAAAAACATTTGTCAAATAATTTTTATTTGTAAATAAAAAATTGAGATAACTCTTTGAATTGGAACAGAAAATCGTCCCGTTAAAAATATCAATAATATTTGGAGCGTAGATGCTCTGGCGTCGGACTTGGACCGTGTTTTAAGCAGTTCCTCCGAAATTTTCTTTTCCCCTTCTCAGTTCTCTACCTTAGGGAGCTAAAAACCCTTCTTCCTCCAAAACCCCTCTTCGACTCGTCACCAAAAAAAGATGCAACCTCACTCCCGCCAAAACCATAACCCTAACCCTAACTCCAACCATCGACACGATCAGTATCACCGCCATTGCCACCACCACTGCACGCATCACCCACCATTTCCTCACGTCCACATCTCTGTCCTTGTCTGTCCCCACCACCATCATCACCTCCACCTCCATCATCTCCATTTCCACGCAACTCAGCTCCCATGCAATTTCTCACTCCCTTCCTCGTCTTCTTCCTTGTCCCCTTTACCCCATTTGCAAGCATTCAGTAACCAAACAAGCCAGGGGCCAGAGATCAGCCATGCCACTGTTTCTGACCTTGAGTATGTTTTCTTGTTCTCTTATGATTCTTTTTCTGGATAAACTATTTAGGAATTCTAAATCCCGGGTAAAAATGCGTTTGAGAATTATGCAAGAAGTAAATTGTGTGGTGTTTTTTTATGCAATTTTTCTAATATTGAAAATTTTGCATTCAATCCTTCAGAAGTACAAAGTACCTTTTTTGCAATAGCTTGACTCTGTATCTCAATTTTATCCAAATAGCATGAAGTTATGAATCATGTTCTTTGAAGCATTCTGTCGAATACCTTATGCAAAGGATAATGATACAGTAATGTGAGCTGTAACTGGTACCCTCCATGCATCAGCATTGAAATCTTGTTTGAGTGCTAGGTGACTACTGCCTTAATATTGTAAAAAAAATAGTGCTCCAAGTAGCCCTAATGGTATGGACCAAGAACTGATCTTTTTCTTTTACTGGTTATCAGATTGCCGCCACAAGAATTAGCCGCAGGCAATATATTAGAGGATAATGAGGAGGAAGAAGAGGATGTTTATGTTTTGACGGATGAATGGGCAGAGTTTTTTGCCAAATCAGAGGCTAAGAGGCAACTAGGTAAGCTCTACTATTTAGTTTATTTTCTTGTATTTTTTTTTCATTTTGTGTGATTTAGGTAACTCAACATAAATTGGGTCTCAGTTGATGGTCAATTGATGTAAATATTGGATAACTGTGCAGCTTAGGATTGTTTGAACTCAAGATTAATAATTATGATTCATTACACAAATAAATCTCAATTGGGCATATTTTGAGCCTAGTTTAACAGATCTATAAATTTTGATATGCTGGCACTTTACTTGCCCATACCATTTTAGTAGATTGAAGACTCAATGTACAAATCTTGTCTACACACTGCCTACATGCTTTTATGTTGGTCTCCGTCTCATGTTTATTTATCTTTCTGCAGCGAAGCAAAATAAAAAGAAGGGCAGGAAGTAAAATCACCCGCGTCTATATTTATGTTTTTCTTCTTTTATTTTTGGGAAGCTCTGAGCTTTTAAAAGAATAGTTTACCCGGAATGGAAGTCCGATTGTGTGTATAATTGTATGCACAAAGACCATGTTAATGTTGTCTTGTATTGGATTCTCCGGATTAAGTTGTAACTTCCTTTTTTTAGTTTTTAGTTTCTACTTTATGCTCAATTTTCTTTTAGTTCATTGCATATTCTTTAGATTTAGTTTCATTCATTTTGTTTAGGATCAACCTGAATTATGTTTGTCGGTCACAAATTTTTCTGTTGGCTCTAGTCTTAATAATGACAACAATGCCCCTAAACATCTTGTTCAGTTTGACAAGTGCAAAATGGGAATCCTTGTCATATTTTTTGTTGTCAAAATATTTTTCCATCTTATTTATCAAGTTCTGGTAACAAGAATGTCTATCTCCAGTAAAGATAACACATACAAGGTGAAAGGAGGGAATGAGCCTAAACGATTCTTCTACTCTATATTTGTAGTGTTTGAGTTTCATTAGCAAAGCTCTCATGGCGCTCAGTTCAAGCTTACTATAGATTGTTAAAGAGAGCCATATATATTTTTGAGAAATTTAGATATATACCCATCATAACTTCTTAAATTAGATTTTCCCCATCCAAACTTGAAAATTAGTTATTTCCCCATCTAAACCCATTGAATTTATTAATATGCCCATTTCTGAATTTTTCTACTAAAAATTACAGATTAATAATAATTAAAAGTTAAACTGATGATTTTACCCTTTTAAAATTTTGTATCGTCAAGTCCTCCGTCTCTGCCTGGCCCTCAAAAAAAAAAAGTCCTCCGCCTCTCTCTCCTCTCTGTTTCTCTTCTCTCATCTCTCTCCTCTCCTCTCCTCTCCTCTCCTCTCCTCTCCTCTCCTAATTTATGACAAGCAAGCAACAAACCTTGCCTTGCTGAATATTCTTTATAGCATTTAGTGTATATGAGAAATCCTTAATCGGATTATCCAAGTCCATCTTGCTATCTTCTTCCATAAAAAAATCATCAAGGGAACTGGAATCTGTTTGCACAGCTGTCTATTAAAAAACATCGGAGTGACAAATGTTTCCTGACCAATGCAATAGATGCTTGTATTGGTCAATTTTTATATTGTCTTTGTGCATTTTTTGGTTTCAGTGATGAAAAAATAGCAACGCACAAAAGAAGAACCAAAAGATCTGTTGCATCACAAATGCAATAGATGCTTGCCTGGTTCGGCAATAATTGGCTATGTGTTGCCTCTAAAGATTTGGCTTTTGCACAAACATAACTAAATGATAGTAATCTGAACTTCTCAGTCCAAAATTAATGGACCAAGACCTTTTAGTTGCAAATAAAAAAATTTCCATAGAAATATATTCAGTATGATGATTTTTGTAAGACAATTGGTAACAGCTCGAGTTTGGATTGGATGTGTTCTGGATTGAGGGTTTGTCAATAATCACTGACAAGGGATCGAGTTTTGCTAAGAGATTGGAATTGAGTAACAAAATTTTCTAGCCACTGGTACCGATCAGTACCAGTGCTTTGTGTGCATTCTCATATGGATGTTTCATTTTCTGGTAAATCAAAGTATGTTTAGTCATTATTGAGTGTTGGATATTTTCTTGATTATCCTTCATATGTATTTTGAATGAATGTGTTCTTAATTTGGTGATTATTATTTGCTTTATTTTCTACCTTTTTAGGATGGGTTATTTTTCTGTTCTCTTTTGTTAATTGGCTCAATGAGGCCAGAACATATTCATGACTGGAGCCAGGGAGGCCGGAAAATATTCATCTCCTGAAAAAAGTACAAACATATATACTTTGAAAATTATTTGTATCTTGCAAGAAAAAATAACCCCGAAATAATTCTTAAATGACTGTAATTCTGTAACCGTCAGTTACTCAATTCTGATACCAGCACTGTAACAGTAGTGTACCGGACAAACAAAAACACAGAGAAGTGGAGTACCAGTAAGGTTTTTTGAACAAAAAAAAAATTGGGATCTCAATTTTTTAAAAATATAATTTTTCTGAAGACTGTTGCGAGGCTTTAATGAAGGCGTTTTATGCACAATGTGAAATGGTGTTTTATCTCTAGCTGATGAGCATGAGGCCACCAGTCTCAGCAACTTGGTGTTTGCTTTGTTGATCTTCCCGGTAAATGGGGAGCATTGTAACAGATTCAAATTCTTGAGGAATTTGTTCGTTTTGGCAATGCATACCCTTTGAAATAAAAAGAAACACCAAGCATTGATGGTGTTTGCTGTTTTGATCCTCCCACCGACGGGCCCAGTCAGAGACCTCAGGCCAGATGACATCACGCTCGACAGTGACCTCAGCCTAGGGCTGCTAATGAACCGAGCCGGCTCATGAGCCAATGAGTTGAACAGCTCAATAAATTGTATCGAGCCAGGCCCTAAACAAAATAAAGCCCGAACTCGACTCGGCTCATATTTTATCACTCAAATAGGGCCGAGCCCGAGCTGAGCCAATGAGTCTCTTCTGTTTTATCACTCAAACATTTACTGTTCAGTTTTAAAATTATAAAAACTTTATTATGTTAATGTTGCATTTGCAAAACAGTAAATGTTTTATTATACCTAGAGTTGTACATATATTTTTGCAAAAATATAGTACACAAGATTTTAGAACCGAAGAGTAAACAAGTTGAGCTCATGGCCCAAAACAGTAAAAAAATTTACAAATGTTTGTTTTTTTAATGCTTGGCATGAGTTGAGCTTGCGAGTTATGAGCCGAGTTTGAGCCGAGCTGAATGCTCAAACTCATTAAATTGAGCCGAGCTTTTTTCTTCAAGCCCGAGCCGAGCCCGAGTTGAGCCTGTTTAGTTATATGACAAGCTGAGCTGAGTTTTCAGTCAAGCTTGACTCATTAGCAGCCCTACCTCAGCCTGATAGGCGCTGAAGGGCCCTCATTTCAGATGAAACAGAGAAAGACATGTTCTCCATAATTTATAGACATGGATAAGGTGGAGCCGAATCAGATGGATAACCAGGGATTAGATCTGGCTAGCAGTGGTGACAGGCCGAGGGTCAGATACCACCACAGTCAGTCCATGGACAGTTCGTCTTCTTCTTCGATCAAGACCGGGATGCTCGTTTCAAAGGGTCAGAGCCCAGTTGAGGCTGCCTCCTCTTAGAAGAGAAACGGAGAGAAGAGGGCAAAGACAAAATTTTAGATGGAGTAAAATAGTCATTGGACTTTTAATTATTTTATTGATCTGTAATTTTTAGTAGAAAAAATCAGAAATGGGCATAATAATAAAATCAATGAGTTTAGGGTAAATAACTAATTTTTAAGTTTGGATGGGCAAATATCTAATTAAAGTTATGATGGGCATATATCTAAATTTCTCTATATTTTTTTTTTGGTAAGTACCTAAACTATGAGTTGTTTCACTGCTTATCTCTGTTCTATTATATATGCAAAAGATATTAAGCACAACAGACTTAAACAAAACATGAAAAGGCAAGGAAGTCTGGCTGGTGGGGTCCACAGGGGACCAGTTCCAACTTCAAGTATGCTTATTTCGGTTTGGTACAAGGCCACTGTACTTTTCGTAGGAGGTACATATCTTGTAAAAACATTGCAAACTGTGTTTTTTTGCAGGCATACTGGAATGACTGGTATATACCAGTAAGCCAGTATTGGTTGTGCTGTTGCATGGTACACAGGGGCGGATCTACATTCATTCATAGGGGTGCTTAGCCACCCGTATTATTTTAAAATTTTAATTATGTATATTGAAATTTAACTGAATTTCATTTTTTGTAAACTTTTTATATAGTCTAGCTCCTCTCATAAAATATCAACTTGTAGCCTAGTGGTTAGAGTTCTATTTTGTAGTTGTGGAGATTTGAATTCAAATCCCACTTACCACATTGTGCATTTTAAGTTTCAGGCCCCCTATCAAGATTTTCTGGCTACGCCCTTGATGGTACAGGCTCATGCAGAAGTTTCTTCAACCAGAAAGTTAACTGAACATAGTTTGAGATAAATTTTCGAATTGAAGGATCGACCCAGAGCTTGTTTCAACATAATCAAACTTAGTTCATTTTTCCTTTGCTTGTTCAACAAAACATCGCAGGAAAACCTTAAAGGTCCTAAATTGGTCAATCAGTGATTCACTTGGTTACAGTACCGTTCCTTGTTGGTATATGCTCGTCTGTCAAACTGAGTACCATACTGTAAATTACCTCCTGTGTACTGGATTTTATTTCTAATTAGTTATTTTCTTACTATAGTATACATGTATTCTATGCATGTATTCAATGATGTTTTGATGTGCATTTATCCAGGGGCGGAGCTAGACCTTCAGACTATAGGGGTCAAACGTGAATGAGGGTCAATTATATAAACTTTTATATTGCGAATGTAATCAATTTTATAGTATTCATAGTATTTTGTTCTAAACTATATAGAAAAACACATGTTAATATAAAAATTTTGAAAAAAAATGAGGGTCAATTGACCCCCATGTCTTATGAATAGCTCCGCCCCTGCATTCATCGAGCAGGTCTGTCATGTGACACAGATGCTCAATCCCTTAAGCATTCAGCTACTTTGGAAATGTTACTGAAGGTAGTGGAACTATTATTTTACACTTTTTGTGCATTTTTTTGTTACAGTTGTACGTCTATCAATGACAAAAGGAAAGACCATATCAAATTTGATACATTTATTACCTTTTGTTTGTTGGCCATACTATTTGGCTATAGAATTGTATGTGGCTCTAGGTTAAGGTGTTGAGGTTTTCTATCAGCCCTGCACTTAACTCCGTGGAATACCCAACAGAGGCACCCTTCAGGTACCAGAATGCATACCTGCCAGCTGTTGCTGATGAGTGTGACCATAGAACTATTAGTGGTGGGCTAAAATGCTTCTAAGGACTTTTGGTCAAACTACTTGTCATCTGAGTTTCAATACTATTCTGTCCACTACCCATTTCGGAAGAACGGAGCATGTCTTTGAGTAATTGATTGAAAGACCCAACATCTTTTCAAATTTCAAATGTCAAACTTCACAACTAAAAGTTACGATCAACAAAATCGTCAAGGCAATGACAATTAATTCCAACCATCGAAATAAAGCCACCATTTATTTTTCAGAAGTTGCCCAAAAGAGGATCATCTTGAGTTGCTCAATTCAACAGAGCGATTAGAGAAATAGGTGTGCAAAAAATTTAAAACGCCAGCCCTACAATACAATAGCAGAATTTCAATATTTCTATTCATTTTAGTAAAACTCAACATCACCTTTAAAAAAACACAAAATTTCCCGTCTATCCAGAGAAAACTTTTCACTTCGCTACATAATAAAACATTAATTATACAATAATAGGAGCAATCAATACAAGTGATACTCCTAACAGAACTAAATCTAAAGTCCTACTTGTTACTACAATTTATCTATCAACTAAAATCCAAATTCACTTATTGCATGTCAAATAATATAAGCCCTTCTATCCATTTGCAACCAATGCATCCGAAATTCCAAATCCAACTGAACCATCTTAAGTTAAAAATAGCACATAGCACTGGGGAAGAAAATAAGCCTTTGGAATGAAGGTCTGCTTGATGGGCTTTCTAATAAAATGGCTTACATAAACAAAGTACAACAGTTGAATTATCTTCTGCACAGATATCTATCCCGTTGATCTTAACAGCATCTGCTAGGTGCCCCCACTAACCGCAAATTAATTAATGAAAAGCTTGGTTTGACATGCGGACAAGCTGTCATTAATTGCACATCATTTGCGGTGCTTCCTTTTGGTATCTGGTCTCTGTCTCTTGTCTTCTTCCCAATCTCTCTCATGAGAGCTACTGTTGTACTCAAAAGTCAAAGAAAACTGGAAGAAGGCAAAATTTCATGTTTACCTCGGCAAAATCCTAAAGTGTCACCTATACCCTGCAACTGAGTACATTTGCCCATTACAGATTATGGTAATGGTACATATTTTTTATCCCCCAAGATAATCGAGAAATACCAAAGGTCAAAAAATAAGTATCAAACATACTTTTCTAGTACCAGTTCATACCAGCCAATACTTGTATCAGTGACACGGTAACAAACCAGTAAAGGTACCAATACCGAGGGTCATCCAAGTTAAATAAGCGAAATAATAATTAAGGATACTGCTCAGTGTCCCTGCGGCTGGCCTTGCTGGAAGTATCTTTTGTATGGGCCCGCGCATTGTCATCTCCATGACTTCCCCAATGGGGTGTCCCAGCCACCTTTCTGTCTCCTCTTGTATCATATGAGTGAGATGACGGTACTGCCGGCGAATACTCTCCTGGCTCGGTAGAAGATGACCTCTTCACTTTTCTCCTCTTAGCATTAACCTCACTCTCTTCCTTCAGCTTCTCTCTTTCCTTTTCGTCTACCTTCATGTAATCAAAAGAAAAAACAAAAACAGAGAAAGGAAATAAGCTTAAGAATTAAGGTACATGCTGGTCTGTCCTGCCATGAGCCAGTATTTGCTGATCTATAATAGTTCCACAGATTGAACTATATTTGAATTTCTAAATTTCTTTTGGAAAATGAGGGATCCAATTACACTATTTTATGGTGACACATCATGACACCATATGTTTATAAGTCATTTTTACAATTTCAAAATCCAAACGGTCGATCTAAAACGTTCAACATGATCAGCATATTATAATGTGCTTGGAGACCAAATTTTACATTTTTTTTTTAAATTGTTTATTATTTGTTTGGAATTTTTGAAAATCACAGTTTTTCGGTCCATAATCGTCTTAAAACAACAATTTTGTACACATCTTAATAAATACTAAAAAAATTCAAAAAAAAAAGGTAAAATTTGGTCTTCAAGCACATTTTAATATGGAGATCATGTTGAACGGTTCGGATCGACTGTTTGGACTTTGAAATTGCAAAAATGACTTGTAAACAAATGGTGTCAAGATGTGTCACCATAAAATGGTGTAAGTGGACCGAAAAACTGTGATTTTCAAAAATTCCAAACAAATAATAAACAATTTCAAAAAAATATAAAATTTGGTCTCCAAGCACATTTTAATATGGAGATCATGTTGAACGGATCGACTGTTTGGACTTTGAAATTGCAAAAATGACTTATAAACAAATGGTGTCAAGATATGTCACCATAAAATGGTGTAATTGGATCCCTCCTCTTGGAAAATTTCACAACTGAGGATATAGTTACCTTACTGGAAGAACCATCCCGGTCATCCCGCTTCCTCCCATCCCTATTATCCTCCTCTTTCCTCCTCTTGTTGACATCATCTTCCCTCTCTCTTTCCCTTTCTCTCTCAACACTATGCCTGGATACACTCTGAGGGACAAAGCTTGGGGGAAGCGGGGGTGGAGGAGGAAGCTTCTCCCTCTCTCTCTCATCCTTGACTCCTCTATCCAAGCTCCTATCTCTCTCTCTCCTCTCCATTGATCTCTCTCTTTCTCTCTCCCTCTCCCTCTGTTTCTCCCTCTCTCTCTGTTCCTTCTCATGTCTGTCATCTGCTCTATCCCTGCTTGATCGATCATTTTCTTTTTCTCTCTCCTTCTCCTTCTCTGTTTCTCTTTCTCTCTCATCTCCCTTCCTCCTTTTTGCGAGCTTATCTGGCTCATCATTTAGTACTCTCTTTTGTGTGTGTTCATGAGATGTCCTTGAGACAGTACCACTTTCCACTTTTGTAATATGAGTTGAAGTGCTGCTCATACTGGTACCTCTCTGGGATGATTTACCATTTGTGGCTGTTGTAGGGATCGAGTCAAGCCCACTTTCTGATAGTTTCCCAGATTTGCCATCTTCGAGTTTTGGTGGCTTCCCAAGGATACTTGGTGCACCTCTCTGCTTTTGCTGAACTCTTGTCTAACAAATTGAACATAAAAAAATAATACCATTAAAGGTTTTAAGCTATAATGTGCTAAAGAATGTTATTTATATTAAACACTATATATATATATATATATATATAGAGAGGTTAGCCAAGATAAAAGTGGTATTACCAAGACATTGGTGCTACCAATTTGTTTTTGCGATTTTAAAGTTCAAATAGTTGATCTGAAGTGCTCAACGTGTTCTCCATATTAAAATGTGCCTGGATACCAAATTTTACATTTTTGGAATTTTTTTACTATTTTTTATGGATTTTTTTAAAAACACTTTTTCACAATAATAAAAAAATATGAAAGATATTGATTTCTAAAAATCCTTAAAAAATAGTCAAAAAATTCCAAAAAATGAAAATTTGGTCTCCAAGCACATTTTAATATGGAGAACACATTGAGCACTTCAGATCGACTACTTGAACTTTGAAAATCATAAAAACGAATTGGTACTACCAAGGCCTTGGTCATACCACTTTGATCTTAGCCAACCTCTCTCTCTCTCTATATATATATATATGTGAGTTGGGCTATTGTGCTTCATGAAGTAAAGGACATGTTTTACTTCATGCCCATATTTTGTGATTTTTAAGTTCAAACAGTCGATCCGAACCGTTCAACTTGATCTCCATATTAAATTGTGCAGGGAGACCAAATTTTACATTTTTTTAAATTTTGTTAGAATTTTTTAAAATCACTGTTTTACGGTACAGAATTTTCTGAAAAACAGTGATTTTAAAAAATTCTAAAAAAATAGTAAAAAATTTCCAAAAAATGTAAAATTTTGTCTCCAAGCACATTTCAATATGAAGATCATTTTGAACTGTTCGGATCGACTTTTTGAACTTTAGATTGATGATACGGGCATGAAGTAAAACTCGCCCTTTACTTCCATTTAGATATGAAGTATGCCGATGAGCTTCAATACTAATTTTTCAAGGCAAAATGCTAATATAATTTCAAAATGTACGAGTGTGTTACAAATTGACAAGCAAATAAGCAACACATTTCTTTGCTTTCTTTTCATTTTTCTTGGCATGTTCGGCATTTAGTTGCACATTTAAGTACAGGCAATGCTACTTGGGGTAGAATTGAGGGCATTTGAAGCTTGATTGAGGATTACTTGCACAAACATTACTATCACAGGGATTTTTGTAATTCTCTTTTATATTAAAGGAAAGAAAAGAAGGGTTTGCACCTCAGATTCAGCCGACGGCCTCGAAGCCTTAGCGGAAGTTTCCTCAGATTGGGCCTTTGGCTGCTCATCTGTAAGTCGTGAAGCAACCCCATTTGATCTCTCATTTTTAGCATCTGCAGTTGACTTGTGGCGTGTTGTATGTTCTTTAGGAGGATTATTCCCAGAATCAGCAGCTGTATGATTGTTGTTACCTGTTTAGGGGTTTGACAATTAGTAAGATCAATATAGTTCAGGAAGAAGTGAGTTGGATTACATGCCGATCAGGCTGCACAAAGCAGGATTGCATGCAATTGTTTTTGTAGGGCTCTGGTATTAGGTGTCAAATTGAATATAAAAGATTGGGGTTTGCTTATATCAGGTCAACCAGCCATAAATGTTTGGTCAAATCCTGTCATGCTTCAGGTTAGGACCCAGGTTTCTGGTCCGAACAGTCAGCTTCATGTCTTACCAAAAAAATAAAAAATTAACTGTGTAAAACAAGTTCCTTTTTTTAGGAAGATTTCAGGTTAGAAAACTATTTGACTCTTTTCACATTCCAGCAGGTCATTTGATTTAGGTCAGACTTTTGCCAGATTAAAGTATAAATTCCTGGAAATATCGCTTTATGAGATGGGAGTTCACTGGGACTGGCCTAATGCTATCTCATAACCACATTCGACCATAAGTTGGTTAACGACTAGTAATAACCGGCTAAAACCCAATAAATAACCTGGAGGTGCTTTTGCAGGTGATGCCGCAGGTTTAGATTCCATGTGACCCATACCAAATTCTTCGTCAGTTAACCATGAGCTCTGCAAAGTACCAAATAACAAAATGAGGTAAATATTCTATTTTTCCCCTTCTTCTTTTTCCTTAGCTTCCACCCAATATTTTTCACGTTTCATTAGCAATAATCACCAGGCATTTCTTCAGATAACGATAATACAAGGTGTAACATTGCTGCAATGGGAAAGGTATATTAAATGTTGACGATCTTGCCCTTATTTCCCAAATAAGACCTATTGAACCCAAATTGAACTAAACCAAGCAATGCATGGATCATACATATATATAAGCATGCAATTCCATATCTGTGAACAGTTGAGATTAAATTATCAAATGTCAGATTTAATCTCGATTTCCAGATCTGATAATGGTACCGCTTTATTGATCTTGGTTGATCTGGTTTGAGCTGTCCACTCTGACAAGGTTAGCTCCATTATCTCTCACTCTTAATTTCTTCCATCATTATTCTCTCCCCTACTCCCCTCTCGTCTAATCTCGCGCCTCTTTCACCTTTCTACAGTGACCGAAACCCTACCTTTTTGACAAACATGGCCTCTTTCCATCAGGCCTTCTCCTGGCTATATTTGGATTACTTCTACCTACTTGTGGACTTTTTTCCTGTCTAATTTTATTGGATTTTTTTTTATTCTAATTTTTCATGCTTATTTAGAAATAAATTTATTTTGTTAATTTAGCGTAACATTTCAACAACGGGTCATATAATGCTCGCATCTGATATGATACAGAAATTCTTAGAAATATATACAAAATTTAGTTTTATGAAGAAAAGAAAGAAAACGAAAAAAGCGAAATACAATCTTTTCGATGGGGGCAAATGCAAATATTCCAGCTTAGGTAAATCCGGACCATCCCAGCACAGCATTAATCCCACAAGGACCATTCATTTAAAATAAGACAGGGTTGGACATTATATATTCAACACAACGCCTCATAAATGGAAAAGAGATTGGGAGGTCAGGTTAAAATGATCTTCAGTGGCCTGATATATGCTGGATATATAACCAGGAGTCCCAAATGGTATATCCATTTAAGATTATAATTAAAATTGTATGATACAGCATCTGGTGTGTCAAGTATGTATCATATGCATTTTGTACATGTATCCATATCAGATACACATCTGAAACAAGTATGACTGTCAAAAATGTGTTTCGGACAGCACAGAAATTAATTGATTAAACATAGTTAACATTTTCACTGTTTCATTGCAACTTTGTAAATATAATTACTCAATAAGTATAACTGTTATAAATCAATCTGTGGACTTTCTTTTTTTCTTTTCTTTTTTCTTTCTTTTTTTGAGGAAGTAGGCTTCGCCCTTATTTGGTTTTTATTTATAATTTATGCTTGGCATTCATAATTTCATTAGATGCTAATTGCAAGGTTTAAAATTTGCTGATGCATAAATGATATGAAACAAACTATCATACTGATAATATATATATAAGGTAACTGTGAAACTCAATTGGCAGGTACATACAAGCCCCCGCATATTAACTTTTGTCGCTAATTAGTTGCCACCTACAATACTTTGTAGTTTCCATTTTCATAAATTTCACTTATAATAGCTAGGTTTAGTAAATTAATAGTGTTTTTCACATGATTTGACTCTCTTTCCATTTATTTCTAATTTAATTTTTGAATTATTTATATGTATACGGCAGAAAAAAAATCAGTAGGTAATAAAAAATTTAGCAGAAGGTTAGCTTTATAGATTTACTGTGGGCTTGAGCAACAAGGGTTCAACTTCTGGCGCATTGCCTCCCTAACTCTTTTATAACTTTCTATCGAGTTGCAAATTGATAACGGGTATGATCGTTTTCTACTCTCTTCCAAGAATGAATTTGCCTGAAGATAAGAATTTCACCTCTAGCTACTTGGATTTAAGAAAAAAGAACTTCTTTCTTGTCCTTGTTGGTGTCAGATTAAAAAAAAAAGAATCAATTTTATCAAATCCTCAGACCCTGCCAAGCTTTTATAATATATATATATAGAGAGAGAGAGAGAGAGAGTTCGGCTATGATGAGTTGCAAAGTAAGATGCTTGTTTTACTTCACGCTCATATTTTCTACTTTTGAAAGTTCAAAAAGTCAATCCGAACAGCTCAACATGATCTACATATTGAAATGTGCTAGGAGACCAAATTTTACATTTTTTGGAAATTTATTACTATTTGTTTAGAATTTTTTAAATCACAGTTTTTTTATGGTCCATAATCCATCCAAAAACAGTGATTTTCTACCCATATATAAAAATAGTAAAAAAATTCCAAAAATGTAAAATTTGATCTCCAAGCACATTTCAATATGGAGATCATGTTGAGCGGTTCGGATCGGCTGTTTAGACTTTGAAAACGGAGATATAAGCATGAAGTAAAACAAGAATCTTACTCCGCAACTCACCATAGCCCATCTCATATTTATATATATATATAGAGAGAGAGAGAGGTTGGCTACTCTACTTACATAAGCATATGAGGGCATATACTTACAAGTCATTTTTACGTTTTCAAAGTCCCAATAGTCGATTTGAAGCACTCAATATGTTCTCCATATTAGAAGGTGCATGGAGACCAAATTTTACATTTTTTGGAAATATTTTCCTATTTTTTAGAATTTTTTAAACAGTGTTTTTCAGATTTTTTTAGATTTTTTTGTAATATTAAAACACTGTTTTGAAAAATTCTAAAAAAATAGCAAAAAATTTCCAAAAAATGTAAAATTTGGTCTTCAAGCACATTCTAATATGGAGAACATGTTGAGCGCTTCAGATCGACTATTTGAACTTCGAAAACACAAAAATAACTTATAAGCATATGCCCTCATATGCTTATGTAAGTAGGCCAACCTCTATATATATATATATAGAGAGAGAGAGAGAGGCTAAGATCAAAGTGGTAGTTTATGAGCCTTGGTGCTACCAATTCGTTTTTGCAGTTTTCAAAGTTCAAATAGTCGATCTAAAGTGTCCAACTTATTCTCCATATTAAAATGTGCTTGGGGACCAAATTTTACATTTTTTGAATTTTTTTATTTTTTATGGATTTTTAAAAATCACTGTTTTTCAGATTTTTTTTTTTATTATTCAAAACAATGATTTTCAAAATCCTTAAAAAATAGTAAAATATTTCCAAAAAATGTAAAATTTGGTCTCCAAGCACATTTTAATATGGAGAACACGTTGAGCACATCAGATCGACTATTTCAACCTTGAACCGCAAAAACAAATTGGTAGCACCAAGGCTCAGGAACTACCACTTTGATCTTAGCCACACTCTCTCTCTCTCTCTATATATATATAAGAGATGGACTATTGTGCTTTGCAAATTAAATGGGGGGTTTACTTCGGGCCATATTTTCATTTTTGAAAATTCAAACAACCGATCCGAACCGTTCAACATGTTCTAAATATTGAAATGTGCTTGCAGACTAAATTTTACATTTTTTGGAAATTTTTTTACTATTTATTAAGCCACTTTGAAAATCGCTGATGCGGTGGTCCAGAAAATTTTACTGTTCACAGTGGATCAGCGATTTTCAAAGTGGCTTAATAAATAGTAAAAAAAATTCCAAAAAATGTAAAATTTAGTCTGCAAGCACATTTCAATATTTAGAACATGTTGAACGGTTCGGATCGGTTGTTTGAATTTTCAAAAATGAAAATATGGCCCGAAGTAAACCCCCCATTTACTTTGCAAAGCACAATAGCCCATCTCTATATATAAAATCAATTTTTGCATGTTCATTTTTTTCAACAGCTTTTATTAATTTTATATAGGTTCAGTCATGTTCTCTTCTTATTTTCTCTCTTTGCTGCTTTGCTGTATTATTCGGTAGGTGTTTTCAAAATAATAACTGATATGCAGTTTTATTGATTACTAATTACTCAACTATTATGCTGAATTCTTGGTAAGAACAAAAGATTATCTTTCCTCCTATTTATTTTATTTCCTTGTTTACTCTCATTCGTTATCATTTATTCCTCTTAAGTCTTTTCTTTTTGAAGGTCAATTGTTTCTCTGAAGTTGTTGAGGGGTAGTATTATAGGCCTTAGGTCATAGGACTAGTAATCTGGAGTCAAGGACGTAAGCTTAGGACTTTGACCCCTACGATATATAGTTTAGGCATAATATAGTTAATATTAGTATTATTAGTATTATTACTATTAGTACTACCACTACTATTACTATTACTATTATTATTATTATTATTATTTTTATTACTCTTTTATTACTATTTTATTACTACTTACCTTGCCTTATGATTGTGATTGGGTTTCATTTCTAGCCTACCCCAACTTGTTTGGGACTAAAGGCTTGGTTGTTGTTGTTGTTGTTGGATCGGATATTATCCACTCCATTTTCACCGCTACTCTCCCTATCTATGTTTCTCTTATCTGAGAAAAAAGCTACCTGGGGGAAGCATAGGAAAAACAAAAAAAGGAGCACAGAAATATAGGTGCAACCTTTCATTTTCTCTCCAAATCAGACAAGAAACAATTTGGACCATATAGTAAAGAACTTCTTTAGACCCGTAAAGATACATACTCTCTAACCGACTTAGACACCAAAGGATCTATTTAACTTGTTCTAACATGAATTCAAAGTGATTTTTCATGTATATTATCTGTATAGAAGGTAGAGGTGCAACAATGATTGTTGGCAGTGATCATCTCATTTTATTGTACATACTCCCCCCCTTTCCCCTTTAGTCAATCATATTTTGGGATATTTGCAAAACAATACCATGTATTTTCAATTGCTTGGAAAGTTCCTTTTTTTCTTAACAAATAACACAGAAACATCAAAAACAGGGTAACAAGAACCTTTTTTTGGCAGTTCCTCTAATACTTAGAACCTAACAATTTAAATTTTCTTTGGTTGATTTTAATCCTCTTTGATATGATTAGGTGGCCGGGGGGCATTTTAGCATAGTTACTAGCCAACCCATCGATATTTAGCAGAACATAATTATAGCGCAATCAGGGCTAGCATTACCTCTACTTGCAATAAAAAAGATGCTGGCCACTAGTAACAATAATCACAAATGCTGGGTAATGATCCCAAAAACAAAAAGATGCAACACAATCCTCCACTTTTAATGTTAGACTTAGGGTCTGACCTTGCGAGAAGCGAGTGTGGCAGCCACGCCGGTAGCCAAAACCTTGAGGTCTTCTCTCTCATCGGCTTTAATTTTGTTAACACGTTTTTCGATGTTGACGCCGCTTTTTTTCGTAACTGGGAAGACAGATGAGATTTTTGTCAGCACAATCAAAGCATTACGGATCTCCATGTATTCAGTTGACTCTAGGCATTGCGCCAGCACCCTTGTAATCTTTTGACTCCACTTGATGTGCACCTGTTAAAACCAACCATAATACAAAATTAAAAATATGAAATAAAGGCTCATGTCAATAGGGACCAACTTACTACCAAGAAATTGGACACAAGCAAAATTCATTACTAAATTGAGGTCAGACCACAAACAGTTCTTAGAAGTAAAGAAACATCTTGTATAGGGAAGAAAAACAGACCCTGATGAACTGTGCGAAGGAGACACGCTGACTGTTCGGATTTCTGTAAAACAAGGCAAATCCTGGCATGTTGGCACATTCCCTTTCATATAACGACTCGTCTTTCTGTTTAGAATTACAAAAACAAAATATCAAAGCTGACCAGAAACCAATCTAGGATTAGATTACATCTCCTACTATTTTGTTCTAGATTCCTTGTAGATGTGAAGTATATTAGAACAAGTATCAGTACTAATTTGATTTTTAATCTAACAATTGCTGTTCTGATGTACTTGGCTTTTCCTTGACTTGATAGTGTTTTATGGTAGAAACCTGGCGGGGCCAGTGAAGACAAATTGGCTAACATGGAGGCTGCTCAGGCTTATAAAACATCATTGCAAATTTGAAATCCCAGTGTGAAATCATAACAGTAAACCAGTATCAGTATATTCCAGCCATATTTTAGTTTTGAAAAAGAAAATACCTTCCAATCATAGGCCATCCTGAGAGTCTCACACAGGAAACGCCCAAACCGACCTGCCTCAAGCTCCGTGCAGCAACAAATCATTGGCTGGAGTAACTTGCAAATCAAGAGGTTAATATGTTCAAAGGTATTGAAGAAAGGCGTCCCCAGAGTGTGCAACATACGGACAAAGGCAGCGCAGTAGGCTGCATCAGTTGTGCTGAATATAAGACGCGGGAAGACACACCGTTGCAGGAACTCCATGTTGGTTTTTACAGGTTCAGGGCACTGGGACAGCCACCTGTCCTTCTCCAGAGCCATCCTCTGTCGCACCGATTCCACGTGCTTCTCGTGCTTCCGATACTCTGATGCGAGCCTGTTTTATTTATGAATAAGCATACTGGTTGTTAACCAAGCATCATAACATTTATTCGGTAAACAAAGAAGATTGACAACTCTCACATCCAAAACAGTGCCCATAGGGTTTTGTTTTGTAACCGGTTGGAGGCCAGCCTAATTACCTAGTACATCGCCATTTGAGATACTAAACCAAGATCCATGAGTTGTGTTAATTCCATAAATGACCAGTGCTAATTGGTAAGATCAAGTTTAAAGCTTTCTAGTAACCAAAGAAACGAGAAGCTTAACGGCAGAATTCAATCTGAGACGCAAGTCACACAAGAAAAGGTAAAAAGCAAATAAATGATTGCCTGTACTCAAGAGAGTTGATAACCTGTATAAGACTTGTCAAGTTCAAGACCGAAAGCATTGTTTATGTTTAGGGTAAATTTATGGGAGGTTTTTTAACTTTATTCTCCGAACATCACTCATTTCATTAATCGAATTTACTACTGAACCTTAATTGTTGTCCAAATTGGATTGCTAGTTTTTTTCAAAATTAAAATTACACATAAATTATTAAATAATTCATCAGACAATTGAACCTCTCAACTATAATGCAACAAACTAATTGCTTTATAATGACAGTTTTTGAGAAAAACATATGGTGCAATTATATGGATTTTGAAAATTAAAAAAAAAAAATGCAGATCAATACTACATAGTGAGATTACATGTGAATTGTATGACTAATTATAAGTTTAGAAGACAACTGAAAATTTTATATAGAATTTGCATAAAATTTGAATTTAAAATGAAAACAGTGGCCCACTCTAAATAAAATTTCAGTTCAGTGACTAGAATAGGATTAATCAGAATTGAGTGACCAAGAATGATAGACTGTGAAGTTGACTGATCTTATCCACTTATAACAAGTCATACAACAGCAATGATCACTTCTGATACCAACAATATCCATACCTGTCAAGAAGTTCTTGAATCTTTTCCTTGTCTTTCTTGCGCTTGGAGATCGCAAAACTGGATGTATCTGAGAGCTCTTCTAGAGCTTTCAGGGCAACATGTTGTTTTGCTATCTCAGCTTCATACCTCTTTTTTGGTACGTAGAGGTCATACAAGGTTAGGCCCCAGAAAGTTGCATACAGGTCAGGTGAGAGGCTCTTCCACGATTTTGAAGGAACCATCGACTCAACAGTGTTTAGGAGTTCTGACCATCTAGGCAAAGTAAAAAATGTGAAAATTAGTTTAGTAATGTCCAGGCATTTTCGGTTTGGTAAATTGTTCTGGTGAAAAGCCAGGAAAGTGCTGGAACTGAAAGGAACTGTCCTTTTGTGTTCTTTAATTCTAACTGCATTTAGTTTGGGTCTTGTAAATGAACAAGTGCTTCACTCAAAAATGGGTCAACAATATGCAAACTGTGCTCATACCAGTGTCAATACCAGCCAAGTCTCGGTAAAGCTATGAATAGCACTCTTTTCTCCTAGTTCTCTCTTAATATATTTTAGGGGAGGAAACTGCTTATTTGCATACATTTTAGTTTTTTTTTTCTGAAAAAAGTACATAGGGGATAAGTTTCCAAATGTATCAGTGATAAAATTGAGGTTTCTAGTTTCTAGTTTCTAGGTTTAAAATGAAAAACTTCCAGCTAAACATATACCTGACAGGCCCTTGGGACGAATCAAGATGTAAAACGAAATCTAACAATCCCTTTTCTGAATCAACCTCCTCGCCGGCATCAAGCGGCCAGCAAACTCCTTCGCTACCTGGGCTCTTAAAGAGCCTCATCACTGGACGATATATTAGAAATGCCACCTGGACATAAATACATAGATTACATTATTACCAGAAGGAACATCCTCCATGTCTACCCCTTTTACTAACTAATATTCTCAAGAATGAACATTTTAGTAGGGATTTTGGAAGTCTGGTACTTGAGACTACAGTATACCTCCATAAAACGTTATAATCTGATCAGTACTGCTATATTAATTAATATGGCATTCTGGAGGAAAGTGATGATACGTCAACTATCAAGTTTTAAATTCAATAATTGGGAAATTTATGGAGTGCCAACAATAAAGCATGAAAGCTAGAAAAGGCCACTACAAAAAATATTGTTACCTCAGGTTCAAGATGGTACTTGTGAACAAGTTCATTGAGAGATGGAATGAACTGTGCATAAGCCGTAACCGGAGATATCGCACTGGAGAGGAAATCCACGTACTGGAGGAGTGTACCATGACACCTGTCAAACTGCTCGCTTACCATTTTTATGTAAGGTGCATCAGCTTTTATGATAACCCTAACGCCATACAAAAAAAACAAACATTCCATCATTCCCATTGCAGAAAATGAAAAAATGAACAAGTCCGGACAAAAGAAAGCATCTGTCTCATACAGCTATACTTAATACCAAATAAATGTAAGATTATTCTTTTTCAGCAAATTGCACCCTATATATGATTGTATTTGCAAATAGCAGTCCAATACTTCCTATATTTGCAAGGAGCAACTAACAATTTATCATACCCATGAATGTGAGATTGTTCATTTTCTGCAAAATGCACCCTATATCTAATTGTACATGCTAATAGCAACCCAATACTTCCTATATTTGCATGGAGCAACTAACAATTTATTATCTTACACCAAGCCAGGCAGATTCATGTTAACTGGTTAAGAACTATGAAGTAATTTAGTGAATGACAGGTACTTGCAAATAACCAAAACGCCGCGTGTTATTTACAATTAATCAGGCATCAGGTATTGGTCTTTAAGTAAAAGAAATGTTAAATGTCATTTACAAATACTGTCTATTCAAAGCAAATTGCAAATTTAAATACAAATATGAAGTCAATTATTAGGTTTAAGAAATTCTGAATTATTTTTTCAATCTTCATAGAGCTAAATATGAAGTATCAGCTCCCTATTATAACAAAATGAAGAAACTACAGAAGATAGAAGAAAATGGGATGTCATACATGGAACGGTACTGGGCAATAAGCATCAAGAGGGGAATAGCAAGCTTAGGATCATCCTTTGATAACAATGAGTCTCGCAGCCTGTTTGTCGATTTACTTAATACCTGTTTGAGAAGAGTGTCTTATGTGCTCTAGCATTTACTATATTTGCATGTAAATAAAGTACAAGGGGCAAAAATGCACATACAGAGGTAAACTAATTTTTTCCTCATTTTTCTAAGATAACCTTTCTTTGCTTAGACATTAAAAAAAAAAACAGAGACTCCGGTCGGTTCATCTAGTGTTAAAAGAAATAATGATAAAACAATTTAAGTACCATCACTTGAGGTACTCTTGGTATTTAGGTATTTTTCTTGTCTTCTATTTATTCCTTTCTCTTGTTGACTAAACTGGCATGCTTACACAGTACTGTATTGTTTTTCCCCGTTTTTAAGACTAATGTGTTAGCACTAGAATAAAAAAGATGGTTAATTTGTTGGAAAATAAAGAAATGAATAAGACCAATATAAGTTATAATGACCAAACCTTGTTATTTCTAGTGCTACCGTAAAGGGTAGATTGTAATCGCAAGGTCTCACTCCCAGCCAAAGCGTCAAGTTGCTCCTCTGTGATGTTCTCAGTGTAATGCACATTTGCCATTTGCTCTATTAATTCCTGCAAGTTCATTATTTACGAGATTGAGTAAAGAAAAATGAAATAACCAAAGAGATAATGAAATAGGAGTTCAACACTCCTTAGTTCCAGCTGGCTCTGAGACCCAACAGTCAACTCCTATTGGAGTTGCAATTCTAATAGAACAGAAGAAGAAAATTCAGAAGTCACCATGACAGGAAATTTAACAAAAAATGCACCTCAAGAAGAACAAGCTCAGTGCCAGAGCCCTTCTTAAGCTGGTTGATAAGGTACTGAAAAAGGCCTCTCAGCTCCATTGAAGGGTACTTTTTGCACCTATAATGTGCCCACATGTGACAGGTGAACATGAAATTCAAATACAAGTTCAAGCATAGACAACTGAACACCAAACTTTAGCCAATTGTTTTTCCTTGTGTGGTCTTTTGTATCCAACTACTATTGCAGACAGATTCTGGAAGTACATAACAAAAATTCCAATACTTGGTTTGATATAATCAGGTAGACTAAGGTACTTCGCAAAGCACCGATCAGCCGCGTGCTTTGGCTCCAAATCTAAAAACTAATGGCCCGTCAGAGCCAATGAATGTGATTTACAAATCAAAATCTTGTAGAACAACACATTTCATATTTTTTAGATTTATCTCACTATGTTTTTGGAAGGAAGAAAATTCATTGATTTCAAAAATTCCAAACCATCAAATAGCAAGAGTTTTCTTTCGATCCAATAAAATAGTAAAGACAATCTGAAAGGCACGAAGTATGGTTTTATACAAGTTTAGATATCGTAGAGCACGTTGAGTGGCTCACGTCCCCTGTTCAAATTTCAAAAATGAAATAATGAGCCAAAGCACCTTAGCCTACCACTTGTTAAAATACCATTATAGGTAGCAAACATAGTGCTGGACAGAGTGTTTTCATGTGGCATCTCCTCTGTCCCTTTTATCATGACAAGTATCAGCGTAATATTTTCCTTGAGATAACGGAAGTACCTTCATCACAGTTTCTCCCTCAAGAAACAACAGAGAAAGGAGGTACAATTTAAAGATTTTCCAAAGATAATTTACAGGACAGGAGAAAAACATTTCCTTCTTTTCTAGAGATTTCCAGATCATTTTTGTTTTGCACAAGTACATTGGAATTCCAGTTCTCCTTGTGGGTGTATATCAAACTCATGGAGAGACGAAAAAATAACTAACATACAAGGAACCCCAGAAAGAAGCAAGAGATTGAAGCCAATCCGAGAAATTGAGACCATCTTCTTTTAACTTATCACGCCCTCCTTGAGCCAACCTTTCTATCACCACATACTCCAGAATGTCATACTCCAACTGAAATATAAATTAAAAGAAAGGAACTCAGAAAAAAAAAAAAAAAAGCAAGTTCTACGTATACCAGCCAGAGCAGTAAGCTGTAGCACACCCAAATGACCAACAAATTGAGATCAGGCAAAGCAATACCAAAAGACCAAAATATTTGTAGGTGAACAACTCAGATTAATAACCCCAGAAGACAGATTACATTATTCACTTCTGAGGTACAGTAGTAATCGGAATCTGTATAAAAGAAGTAACTGAAAAGGGAAATGGTTCGTGTTAAATACCTGAGTGAGGTACTTGAAAGCATCTACCACGGGCATTATCATATCTCTGTACGCTTCAATCTATAAAAAGGAGCACATTTTAATTTTTCAAAATATGCAGGGCAAGCACTAAATCATCTGTGTGGCTCAATTTCACATAAAGGCTTTGATAAGATCAACTCTGATTAAATTGATGACAAATGAACCTTAACAGATGCTTCTACAGAGCTGCAGGTTAACTTAGGTTAAAATTGATCAAGCCAGCAAAATGAGGCATATTTCCACAGTTAAGTGAGAGAAAAAATCAGGTTAAATCAAAGCACAGTAACACAATTAAATTAGGTCAAACTGAGCATATGTTGGGATTAGTTGCAGTTGGTAAGGAACAAACACAAGAATGTGAACAAGACTCCTTTGTAAGAGGGTAGCAAGTCTAATAAAGATATACAAGGCACATCAATGTAAAATTTCAACATTGTTGTAACCTGCTGCACAATGGTACGTAGCACAGTCATGGGATTGGCATGAGCAAGCTTAGCAACCATACGACCTAGCTGCTTCAAATTCTCTTTAGCTAACCTCTTCAGTATTCTTCTAGTGTCCAACTGTTACATATTAAGGGAGACAAAAATCACAGAAACTTCCAGTTATGACATGTTTCATTCTGTTTAGAAGAGATGTCTGATACATGACACCTCTGACTATGCATAATTGCATGAGGCCAATCAAACAAATTTCTAGACAACAACACAAACGTTCAACATGTCAACATAAACTTGTATAAAGGAAGTCCTGCGTGCAAAAAATAATAATTTCTAACACCCACAAGATAATATAGCTACGCTACAATGGTAAACTATAAAATAACATATAAGTATACTTTATTTACAAAAAGCATTATTTAGAATAAGACTTGAAAACCTTTGCTAGTTGCCGTGCAGAAAGAACTAGAGGATTTCGTTCATCGTCCCTTTCCCACTCGCCATACAATCGATACCGCACCTATATACAAAAAGTCAGAAGATTAGGCTTTAAAGGTTAATGAGATACAGAACACAACCTAAGATGTTCATGCAAAAGACGCAAACAAGAAATATCATATACATTTCATAAGATGAAATGTTATCCATAGATCTATAACCATTGCACTCTAATTTCTTCTTACAAGAAATTTCCAAATCTGCTTTTACCCCAACAATAAAGTGATTATTCTTGATATATTGTGGGGTTATGTGCAACCTTTCCAACTTTTGTGGGGATATGCATGATATTTCTCATTATGCGGCTGCATAGGAGGAGGATGGTGATGCAATGATGATAATGATACTACCTCATAAGGAAGGAGGGAAAGCACATCCCATATCTCATATCCAATAGCCGGGTTAGCAGGTATTAACTGCAAAGAAGGGAGAAGGCACGAACCAATAGCATCCTCAACCCTTAACCTAGCCTCCTTATATCTCCTCGATTCATCCGACTCTGTTGAGTTTGCCTTTGTAGCATCATCTCTCATAGACGTGTAATAGCCCCTCAGCACTCTGCATACCTGTGCATAAAAAGAACTTGAGACATTTATAAAAGGACAAATTCACGAGTAATATACGAAATGTCCCAACTCAAAATAAGCATCAGGAGTAAAGGTACAGCATACCCCACAAACCCTTTAGTGACCTCTTAGTTTCAGAATGCTACTTTTGCTAATCAAATCCTCTGCTAGTATATACAAACCAAAACATCAGAATATGACAAGTGCATTCCAAACAGGACTGCCTCACTGATTTTAGGAACCATTTGACTAAGTGAGTTAACAATAACGACGTGTCATTCAAGCCTTCTTTCAGCACAAAAGCATTCGGATATACTTTTTTCGTTCTCTATTGTTTGTTTGTGTTTTTTCTTAGCTTCTAGATTGAACCATGGCTTCGTTGAGGCTATAAAAACATCAACAGCTGTGTGCTGCTGCCATTCAGTACCAAGCACCAAATATGCCCTCTGGAACAGGAACTGGTAATCTCACAGGCGCAATTGCAACATTACCTTACTGGAAACCAACTCATACAAGGGCAATTTTCATCGAACGGAATAGAACAAAGTTTCACCTTTTGAAGAAGCGCTGTATCACGGTGGAGATATGGACCTACAACTGTGAGCATCTGAAAAAACTCCCGCGGGAGTTTGATTGGCGTGCTCGAGGTTGCTGGGGAGTCCACTTCCATTACATCATCAAAATTTCCAGACTTACCAGGAGGAGCTTCTTGGTAACTTTTACTAACTATGCTGTATGCACTTGACATTGTCTTCTCAATCACCCTGCATAACAAAGAGGGTCAAAGTTGCATTATTACGTTCTTACTGCATGTTCATCTCTTTTCTGTTTTTTATTCTTGTTTTGGTGGTCAATGTTTGGCAAGGTCTTTAAAACACCATGGTGCCAGCTACTGCCTTAGCTTTTATTTTTCTTTTTTTCGGGCATCTACCAATTTGATTTTCCATCTACAAATGGAGTAGGATTAAATGATGCTCCAAAATATTCAGATCAAACTACCTCAACAAAGTTCCATACCAGTCAGGTCTGCTTTTGGTAAATACCAGTTGAAACTAAAACGTGTCGACCAACAACAGTGATTCCATATTTATATGTTCATGTGTAGTTCATATAGACACTTACCAGTTAAACTAATTCTGACAGCTCTCATAGTAATCTACCATCAAATAGAATGATGGTTGTATGTGAATGTAAACCAAGATTACCTGAATAAACCCTTGCAAATCTCAACATGCTCAACTGGGTTCAAAGGAGATAGCCGTTCAAAAAGTATCTGCGCGTGATACCTGAAAAAATTAACTCAAAATCAGAGAAAAGATGATAATAATAATATGGTGAGAAGTTTCAAGTGATACCTAATATACCCCTTCAAAAGCACAAGGGATATCCTACATACTATTGTTTTTTTTTTTGCTCTTGGACATCACATGTACTCTTCTTCCACTTATATTTAAGTCAGGAATGTCCCGCAACAGCCATACCTTTCCATTTTATCAAGAGATTACCAAAATACTTCAACATTTCTGATTTTGCAGGGTGCAGTTGGAACTTCCCTAAAGAGAATGGGTGAATTGAGAAGTAAAGGTACCAGTCGTGAACAGAGAGGAAGCCAATAAGCAAGCCAAGCTTCTGATTGGTCCCGACCTCAGGGGCCCTCTCGGCTAGTACATCCAATTCCAGGTCCCACACCGCACAGAAGTCAACGCTCACATCTTGCTTTTCTTCAGTTTCCATCAGGTCCTTCCCTGTTGCAGCCAGATTTATTCTACCGATCTTATTAGCCTGAAATTTTGGGAAAAAAAAAGACAAAAAGGATTCAGGCCTTCATGCCATATATTGCATTTTTTCCGTCAACCAACCTCCCTCCCCTCAACACAACACCCCCTCCCCCCCCCCCCCCCCCCCCACACACACACACAAAAAGTACAAGTAAAAATTTTCTAGCAGAGCATGGTACAGAAAGTCGTTAGTATGGAATACTATTGGCTCCTCATTATTATTTTACCTACAATTAACCTCAATTTGCTAATTTTTCTTCAACAACCATCAACTCTGAAAAACAAAGAGCTTTAAGTAGGCCATTAACCAGAAGAGAAGCCGACATATACCAGTTTATCCTGATATCAGACCCCCACAGTGCTGAAATCCCAAGAGAAAAGAAAACTAAATGAAAAGCTTCAACAATAAAAGCAATGTAAACCTCATCGATTCTTTTTGAGAGAAACCCTTCGTAATGCGCGAATGCATCTTCGTCCTGAGGAAGAAGATGTGGATATCTGGGACACCAAAGGAAAAAAGTAAATACGCATAATAATCAAGGGCTTATAAGGTTCTGCACAGAGCCGGAGCCACATGTAATGAATGGGGGTCAATTGACCCCCATTTATTTTTAAAATTCCATTATTCTGCTATATATTTTAGATAAAAATATAGAAAAATGCTATGGATACTGTAAATTGACCCCCAATAGTTTTTGTGAAAATCACCTCAACCCCCATAACTCGAAAGTCTGCCTCCGCCCCTGGTTCAGCAGGGCTGTAACAGGTATCATTTATGGACATGGAGCACATGTTTATCAGTTGTGATACTAGCACAAGTAGCTATCATGCCGGTCATCATAACAGAAAACAGTAACATATCTACAATGACTGAATCTAATTTCCTTGCTTTGTTTACTTGTTGTCATCATTTCAGATTTGAAGGGGGAGGGAAGGAGAGAGAGAGAGCCTTACATGCTATCAAAATCAACAAAGTTCTCCTTAACCAACAATGCAGCAAGATCAAAAAGAGAAGAAGGAACCGGAGTAGTGACCTCCATCCTCTGGTAATATTGGAACTTAAAACCCAATATTTGAGCAGCATGCGACTGTCAAATTCAACAACATCCATGTAGATATTTATCAGTGATAGCAGAAGCAACAGAACTATTAACAGTAGTAATGACCCAAAAATCAAAGCAAATATACAATTATTTTATTATCATGGACCAAATCATCTGCTGTTAGGAAAATACAAATTGTAGTATTTCCATAATGGGATCAGGCAAGAAGCTTAACATTTCTACAGGGCTTTCATGAAACATGACCTCCTGTAATAATTGGTTAATAAACAATCTACATACCTTTGGAAATATAGGTATAAGATCGTAAAATATTTTCTTCTCCGGATATAGTTCGAAACAGTCGAGCACCTAAAATATATTCAGTTTTATTGCAATTTAGTTTGAGAAAAAATAAAGGAACCAAAAATGAAGATATTGCTTTCATCTGGCCAGCACTTGCAATGTAAGAAATCCTTCTTGATCTGGTGTTAGTTGCAATTTTCTTTTTATTGTTGCTTTCCTGGTTTCTGTTAGGTGTACGGGAAGCATTGACATTCAAGTACAGAGATATGGAAAAACAACAATATGGAGACCTAAAGTACGACTTACAATATCAAATACTATAACAACTATAACACACCCCAAAATTGAACTATGAGGCATGAGTATGACTTACAATATCAAATACTCGATTTGGATCTAGATCAAAATGTCCGATCAATGACTGCAGGCGAAAGATTATAATCGTGTTAGATGCATAAAAAATTAAATAGATGCCACAAAAAATTAAATTAAAGCATGATATTTGGCTAAGACTTTAACCTTTATAATGCTGATTGTGACAGCCAGTGAATTATTGCTTGTCGAATCTAAACTTCCTTGACAGAGTAAAGTTACCTACATGCTCAAGTGCAAAAACATGGTGAGTTACTAAAAAGGAAGATAAAAACAATAACTAACATATGAGTCATGTGAACCTCTGGGGTAGTCAAGAGTAAATAGGTTGGGTGATTCTTTAGTAGAGAGATGGCATTAAATTCTCATCATTGCAATTAACACCTGCAAATTGATCATGTGCTAATAACACTCAAAACCCTAATTTCAGGCTCAATACAGGTGCAAATTGACTGCGTTGCCTCCATGTTGTCATATTTATTCAGGCAAATTTCTTCTTAACTGGTCAACAGAACCTCAAAAAAGCATTTAAATCCTCATAGTTTTTCCCGTTCAAATTTGGGCTTATAGAAAGAATAGTCATAACCGATGAAGGCAGACATCAGAAGTGGTGTTTGGTATGTTAGGCAAATACCAGAAATTGTCTCATTTGCAAAGAAAAGGTGCTATTTCCTTATTTGTCCCCTAAAATTTAAAAAGGATTAATACACACCAGTTTGGCATAACCCTCGCTCTCTTCCCTTAGGAGGTTGAACTTTGTTTGTTGATACAAAAGCCGTGTGTTTACTCTGACCTGAAAATAGTAAAATGTTTTGAAATCATGCAAGAATTAAGTACCATACCAAGAAAGATGCAGAGGTGAAGATATACACCAATACAAATCCTTCTAGCACCAAACAATACAGTTGCCAAATTAACCACATTTTACACCCTTTCTTCAGTGCACGCGCATTTTGGTTAGTCTCCTATTGGCATCTTATCACACAGCTGAGGTTAAATTGATCAGGAGTACAACATTGGACTAAAATATTAGACTCATTGAACAATTTTGGGCTAACTTGGCAAAATAATGGCTTAAATTCCCAATTCAGAAACAACACTATACCGGTCAGCTATTGTCCCAGTTTAACCCAACACTGTAATAACCAGACAGATAGCTCTTAATTTTCTTATTGGGATTTTTTTGATATAATGACATAAAGATCCTTAACAGCTCTAGAGCCAGCCACATACCTCTTTACTCTTTAATTCTTGTGGCTTCATCCTAGTGAGCTCAGCCTCAAATAAAAACTCTTCCTGATAGAAAATATTTAGCATTTTTTTTTACTTTTTATTTTCTACTGATCAAAAGCAAATCAAGTAGATAACAATCTTCAATATCAGTGGCATTTTTAGTCAGGTTATATTATCTGCAGGCAGCATCCAGAAAATGGTTGTGTTGCTTTTGATCAATTTTTAACATTTGAGGGGCCAGTTACAGGATTGATGACAAATTGCAGCTAGGTTGATTTAAGTTGATGATTAGTGACATACTTGAGAACAATTTAGAAGTCATTTGAGCTAAATTGAATTGCAATTACAAAACTAATGAAAAAGTGCAAGTGCGATGTAGTGAAGTAGTTGATCGATTAAAGAAGATTTACTAAAAAACTTTGTGCTAAAAGAGAGCTTCACCTCACACCTCTCTTGAAGAAGCCTAGCTGAGAGCAATGAAGCCTCCACTAACGCCTTTGTCTAAAATGACATAAGTAGAAAAAATATTTAAAAGGAGATGATGTTGATACATGCTGGCACCACATGACTGGCATGAATAGATCTTGTCTTCATTGGGTTTAATGCATTAGCAGCAAGTTTGTTTTTAAGGCAGAATTATGGTATTACATTAAAGATTATCTGAAATCTGACCAATAAAAATTATGTGTTACACTATAGGCTATACAAACAAAATATAAAACTTCATTTACCATTTTGACAAGACGAGCACGATAATCCCCGGATATTGTTAGCTGAACATTAATAAAATTATATATTAGATATGACTGCAGTAATGGAGGTAATGCAAGCTTCATTGAACATTTAGGGGGGGCAATTTCAATCGGTCTGGTATAAGCACTAAGTCACTAATTTCTTATAGATACCTTACCCCCTTGGTAAGGTCTGTGCAGTACCAATAGAAGTACATACCAGCCAGCAATGTCCAGGACCAGTTTGACCATTTCTAGGCCAAAATTATTTTGTCCTGATGGCAGTAAATCTAAACCTGAATATTCCCTCCTAGGCCATTTAGCCCTCAACTAATCGCGGATAACCCCACTATATCTACTAAATTAATTATTCCTGGCTATGTTTGGTGGTAATTCACAACTGAGGGAAATGTGTCAACAAATTAAGTTAAATCAATACTCAATTGCACAAATGACATGTAGCTGGGCAAAAGTTGGGAGAAAGGTCACTTGATTGTTAAGATTGGAGCATAATTAAGTTCTTAAAAGGGCTTAGCAATACAATTAGGATAAATGACTATTTTTCGTGCACTTATCTTCATTTGCATCCATATGAGGTGCTGCAGTTGCACCATTACTACTCGTAGTATGTGAAAAAAAGGGAAAGAGAAAAAAACTAGGCTTAGACATCTTACATCTTGTGCAAATTGAGCTACAATATCGGCTAAAATAGACCCCATCTCATCACCATATGGATCTTCCTCAAACTGCACAGAATCCAATGCAGTCTTGCATTTTTGGAAAGGCAGCTCTCCACGTATCTGCAAAGCAAGACAACACTAATCAAATTATACAATGATAAAAGGTGATGTGGAGGAAAAGAAGCAATGCCAGCAAAAGGAGGAAAATAAAACGAGGATTTCAGTTTACGCCAAGTTTTCCTAGCACCAATTTGGAGTTCATTGGTACAGTTTATTTGGTCAGACATCGGTGCTTGGTAATTGATGGTAAAATAGCATTTCTACAGGAGGCCATGTATTGGAGTTCAGCAATCAGATAAAGGAAAATCAAAACAACAGAGGAAAAAAAAAACAGGAGCAAAATTGTTTGCCAAACAAAGGAAGCAACAGTAGGAGCAAAAATATCAGCTCAAACCAAATTCTATGGTAGATACAATTTCAAGGTTCTTAACCAGAACAGTAGCTGGTAAGTTTCCACCACAAGCTACTTCTGACAAAACCAAATTTATTCAAAACACATAACCTAGAAATTCATCTGATAAAATTATTATTTCAGAACCCCTTGGAGAGGAAAAAGCCCACAACTTCACCAACTTCTGTATGATAATTATGATGTCTTTTGAGCTGTTAAAGACCAAAAGTACGAATACTGTATCCAATTTTATATGCTGTTGCAATTCAAATTAACAAGTGAAGCAACTGAACTTCAACAATCAAAGAACTAAAAAGCCACACATTTCCCAATTTCACGACTTATAAAGTGCGCAGAAGAGAAACCGAACTAACGACTTACAAAAGGCTTCTGGCAAAAAAGTAGGGAGACGGAAGGTGAATCGTGGGGGACAAACCTCCCCTCCCCTCGTTGCTCGTGCACTTAAAGATGACAATTGAGGAGAAAGAGGAACTCACCATCGCCCAGCAGAGTTCGTAGAGGAAGCGGGTCATGGGTACGGGATCCGTGACCCGGTAAGAGCCCGACGGATTCGGGTTCTTCCATTCCAGAAGGCGCTCTTCAGTCACGTACTTCGAATCGGGCGATAGTACGACGGACATGGATGAATTCAGGAGAGAGAAAGAGATAAAGAGATGAGAGGTGTCTGGCACTCTAGCTAGGGTTTCCCCGGAGAGTGTAGAGAAACAAGGGGAAAACCGCCGAGGTCTAAGACGAAACTTTTTCTATGAAATGCCCACTCAATACTCTCTAATAACAGTTAACAACCGAGTTTAGCGAGATAAAAAGTTATTTATACCGGTAAAGATCTGGGAGTTTTGAATAAATGTTAGAATTATCGTTTTTACTTTTTATCAAATATAAAAATTCCTCTTTATTTTTTTTATTAGAGTGAATTACATGTAAAAAAGAAAATTAGTCACCCCGTTACTAGTTACGTGTGTCGGTTACGTAACGTGATGATCCTTCGTTATCTTAGTCAAGTCACGTCACGTAACGCAAATCGATTCGGTCACGTGACATGTTACGTGACCAATTTTTTAAATATTATTTCTTAATTATAATTATGCGTAACAGTTTCTTATTTTTTATACATTTGATTATTTCTTTAAATTAGTTTAAACTTAAAAACAATAATTTATTGCAATTGGTCACGTCACGCAAATAGTCACATCACGTGTCGTTACAACGTGATCATACGTGACGTGACTGTCATCTACTATTTTAATTACGTCCCTTCTCTAATTACATGAATGATCTTTAAAACGTTATTTATTTATAATTTTAAATTTTAAATTCCAAAGGTACTGATTTGTTTTCTAATTTTTGTGTGTATCTAATCGACCCTGTGTTTAACATTTTTTGAAATAAATAATATTTTCATTTGTGGTAGCACCAAAAATTAACATTGAAACTCGTGCAAATGCAGTCCTCGAATAATACATATAACGTAAAACTTAGTATAAATAGGGTAGAACTGCGGTGTTTTTAAAGCTCAACAAGTGAGCTTAATTTAAAAATCTATTGGATTGGCTTCAAACAACACATCCAAATCGTTGAAACCGATATATTTTACGAGCGATGTATTTACATGTCAAATTTATAATTTTTCGAACTAATTTAGTATAAAATCAAACGGTAAAAAAATAATGAAAAATGAACTCATTAAAATTAACTTGTAAATTATTTTTTTGATCGCTTGACTTTATACTACCTTAGTTTAAAAATTTAAAAATTTAACATATAAACACATCACTCGTGAATTAGATCGGTTTCAACGGTTTGGATGCGTCGTTTGAAGTCAATCCAATAGATTTTTGAGTTAAGCTCTAAAGAGGCTTAGTGAGCTTAAGAACACCTTAGTTTTACTCATATAAATATATAATTATTCGTAGTATCAAGTATCGATTAAATTGGTATAAGCATAAATGTTAGTGCTCTCGTAAGATAATTGAAAATAAAAGTAGAATTAGGGTGCTTTGAAACACCTAAGTTCTTTGGCTGAGTTAAATTCCAAAATTTACAGATAAACTTCGAACGATGAATCCAAACTGTTGAAATCAAAGAAATTTGTTTACATTTTGTTCGACTTATTTTATTATAAAATTAAGTGGCCAAAAAAAGAATATTCATGAGTTAATTTTAGTGCATTCATTCTTCATTATTTTCTGACTGCTTGACTTTATACTACATTAATTCGAAAATTTATAAATTTGACATGTAAACGCACCACTCGTATAGTGGGTTGGTTTCAACGGTGTAGATTCATTGTTTAAAGTTAATTTGATAGATTTTGGATTTAAGCTCATCAAACGATTTGGTGAGCTTAAGAGCACCCTAGTTCTATTAAAAATAATATTTTATGTATCTTACCATAAATATCAACATAATATGGATGCAAATGCATATCTTCACGCAGTTATTTTTTAACCGGTACTCGTAATTTTCAAGCTAGTTATTACGAATTTAGAACTTTAAAGATCAAATCAATATTTTTTGAAAATTTAAAAACTAAAATGATAAGTGGGTGATATTTTAAAAACCATTTGAATAATTTACTCTTCTCTTTTTTATCTAATATAAAATTACTACTTTAATTTATCATAGTTCTTTTATTGAACGTTGAAATGATTAATAAATTCGTCTCAAATGAGCATCTCTTCCACCTTAGTTCTACGTGGTAATTATTGGTACAAAGTACAAACTATTATTTTTCTCGTTCATCGTACTTGGAAATAAAATGTTACCACGCGTGTAATCAAATAAATATAATATAGACAGAACGAACATCATTTTTTTTTACATTTTCATCAGTTAAGATAATATGGAAAATAAATATACCTTCACAACGGAACTAGAGTTGGCTCGTTTTGAGTTCGACTCGTTTACAATTCTAATTTTTAAACACGTCCACTGTTTTTTTTAGGTGCCTACAAGGCGACAAAATTCTCTTCCGTAGGGATCATCCATCCTCTTGGTACAACTCTCAGTTCGAGGTATCGCTTGAGTTTGTCGACCACCTATTTCATGCGTTAAAAAATGTTGTTTGACATTTTAATTTTAGATTCAGATCGTCTGATCTATTTTAGCATAAATATTAAAGATGCATGTATAGATTGGCCTATATTCTGATCGGGTCCGAATCCAAACTCAAAAGTTGAGTTATTTTAGAGGATCCGGATCCTAATAAGGTCCAACATAAGTCACCAAACCTATCTGTAGTTAATTTTCAATCCACATTTTAGAATCTTTCCTCCAGCTTGTACCAAGGCCCGGCCCAGCTTATTTCTTGCTCTGTTTTTTCTCTGCTTCGGCCCAAGCAAAACCTAACTTCTTTTCCTTTACCTTTTACTTTAGCATTTTAGTCCCACTTGCAAGGGCCCAATGCTGATATTTTACAACGACCCTCCGATTTTATAACAACTTGAAAGAGTTTCCTACAAATATAACAAACGTTGACCTGATGTTTTTGTTTTTTTGTTGAAAGTCATAGACAATTGTGTTGATTGAAAGAGTTACAAGTGAACTGTCACATAATATTAAATAACGAGTATCTGAAAGCATACACTTGTAAATAAATAGAAAAAAGTACAGGAGTATGTGCATCATGTGGATACATATTTGATCATTTTTGCTTGATTGGAATGATAGAAGCCTAGTGATTGTTTCTTTTGTATGCATATCGCAGCCGAGTAGGCACGGAATAAAAAATGGACCGGGAATTGAATTGATCGGACCAGGACAATCACCATTCAGCCGACAAGACACTGAATCAAACCGGACCGGAAACTGTATCAACCGGTCCGGAACAGTCACCGTTAAGCAGAAAGAGAAGAGAGAAGGCAGAAGAAGAGGAGGCAGGAAGCAGCATAAAACAATACACAAATATCAAAGCAAAAACAGAAGGTATACCCACTATACACAGACGGATGACCAATCATCCTTCCATCACTGAAGAGGAGAAGCTCCAGCGACTGATTCGTTACTTCAGTTTGACACCCAGCACGATGGGACGAGCTCATCAAGAAGCGCCATGGTTTTCCTTTTTGTTTTCGCCTCTGTTCAACTTGCATATCGCACCGCTCTTTTATTTTCTTCTCATGCATAGTGAACTAGATTTTTTTTATTAATTAATTATTTAATCATACGACTCTTGTGAAAATAAAATCTGAATTTAATTGTTTTTCTTAGAAAAACTAAACATCTGTGAACTCTATGGCCTGTTATTCATTTTATGTAACGAGCCTAAATTCGTTGATAACTCGTCATTAATGGCCTCCCTTTATTCAATGTCAGAATAATTTCTCAATGCTGTAATACAGTTTCAATCATTTAGCGCTCTTTTAAGTTTTTAAAAAATTATCACTTGCTAGAATAAAAAATTAAAATTTGCGTCTTACTTATTAATTGGCCTCACATGTGAAGCCGAATTTTTTTAGTTACCACCCATTTACAGATGGATCGAAGCTGGATGTATGAAATGCGACGTGACAGTGAAGAATATTTGGTTCGCGTTGATGAGTTTATAAAATTTGCTGAGAGTTATAGAGTGAAGAAAAAAGAAGAAGACATTTTATGTCCTTGTAAAGATTGTAAAAATTTATTAAGATTTTTGGACATCGAAGAAATTAGAGCTCATTTGATTTGTCGGGGATTTAAGAAGAGATATACATGTTGGTTCATGCATGGTGAGAAATTTGGGGAAAGTAGTAGTGCCAATAAAGATTGTAATCGTGAATTGAATGATGAGAATGTTGGAATTTCTGATAATTTTGAACTTGATTGGAACGAGGATTATGAGAGTGCCGAATATTCTGATATTAACGTCGAATCCGAAAATGACGATGATGAGATAGAGAGGAATTTTGATGAAAATGTAGAACACGAGTTTACTGAAAATTTGGAGGATATGTTACGTGATGTGGAAGATGAAATTAAAGATAAAAATTATGATAAATTTCAAAATTTGTCTAATGAATCCAAGAAGCCGTTGTATCCCGGGTGTACCAAATTTACAAAACTGTCAGCTGTGTTGAAATTATTAAACTTAAAAGCAGACAATGGTTGGAGCGATAAGAGTTTCACGTCCTTATTACAGCTTTTAGGAGAAATTCTCCCAGATAACAACGAGTTACCCGGTACAACATATCAGGCAAAGAAGTTGATATGTCCAATGGGGTTGAAGATCGAAAGAATACATGCATGTCTGAATGACTGTGTATTGTATCGTAACGAGTACGAGGCCATGCATGTCTGTCCTAAATGCGGTGTTTCACGATATAAACGTCGTAAGGACCAGGACATTGATAATTGTAACGATGACACAAGTGGCCGACCTCCGGCTAAGGTGTTGTGGTATTTGCCGATAATACCGAGATTCAAACGGTTGTTTGCGAATCCCAAAGATGCAAAATTATTGCGTTGGCACGAAGAAGAGCGCAAAAATGACGGTAAACTAAGGCACCCGGCTGATTCTCCTCAATGGAGAAACATTGACAGACATTTCAAAGAATTTGGTTCTGAAACGAGGAACCTTAGGATTGTGGTGAGCTCAGATGGAATGAGTCCTTTTGGAAGTATGAGCAGTCGGCACAGTACTTGGCCTGTTCTTTTATGCATCTACAATCTTCCTCTTTGGTTGTGCATGAAACGCAGATATATAATGATGTCATTACTAATCCAAGGACCCAGACAACCCGGAAATGACATAGATGTATATCTCGCACCATTAATCGAGGACCTCCAAAAATTGTGGCGTGATGGCGTCCCGGTGTGGGATGCGTATATGAAAGAGACCTTTAACTTGCGGGCCATGGTGTTTTGCACCGTAAATGATTTCCCCGCGTACGGGAATTTGTCGGGTTACACTTGTAAAGGAGCAAAAGCGTGCCCGATCTGTGAAGATGACACGCAGGTGCTGAGGTTGAAAAATTGTCAAAAGAATGTATTCATGGGGCATCGTAGGTTTCTTCCTAATAATCACCCATATCGTAAGAAGAAGATGGCATTCAACGGGAAAATTGAGCTTGGAGTGGCTCGTCATCCATTAGACGGGGAGAGTGTCTTCGAACGGGTAAAAAACATTGATGTTGTTTTTGGAAAGTGCGCCAAAGCACTACCGAAGAATATTTGGAAAAAGAGGTCCATATTTTGGGAGCTACCGTACTGGAAATATTTAGAAGTGAGGCATTGCCTAGATGTCATGCATGTCGAAAAAAATATCTGTGACAGTTTAATTGGTTTATTATTGAACATTCCGGGGAAGACGAAAGATGGTATTAAAGTGAGAAAAGACATGGTAGAGATGGGAATACGACCCGAGCTCGCACCGCAGGAGAAAGAGAAGCGCACATACCTACCCCCCGCACTGTGCACAATGTCAAAGAAAGAGAAAACAAGCTTCTGTGAATGCCTCAATGGTATAAAAGTCCCATCAGGATATTCTTCGAATATTAAGAAGTTGGTGTCGATGAAGGACTTGAAACTGGTCGGTCTGAAATCTCACGACTGTCATGTTTTACTGACACATATAATTCCGGTTGCAATTCGGGGAATTTTACCAAAGCACGTTCGTCAAACCATTACGAAGCTTTGTTCTTTCTTCAATGCAATAAATTCCAAAGTGATAGACCCTCTAAAATTGGACTCTTTGCAAAAGGAGGTCGTCGTTACTCTTTGCCAACTTGAGATGTATTTTCCGCCATCTTTTTTCGATGTCATGGTTCACCTTGTTGTTCATTTTGTGAGAGAAATTAAGATTTGTGGTCCCGTGTTCCTTCGGTATATGTATCTATTCGAGAGATACATGGGCATCTTGAAAAAATACGTAAGGAACTGACATCGACCCGAAGGCAGCATTATAGAAGGATATTCTACGGAGGAGGTGATTGATTTTTGCACCAACTACTTGACCGGTGTGGATCCTATTGGCGTTCCAAAATCTCGATACGAGGGAAGGCTCCAAGGAGTCGGGACAATTGGGTTGAGAGCCGTAGTTGCTGATCTAAATGAACTACAAAAGGCACATTTTATTGTACTACAACACATGACAGATGTTGCTCCCTATATAGATGAGCACATGACAATCCTTCAACAACAAAACTACACGAGGAGTCAAAAGTGGCTTACTAACGAGCATAATCGTTCTTTTATAGGATGGCTGAAAGAAAGAGTGCAGTCACACCCCGTACCTGAAATTGTTAAACTGTTTGGCAAAGGACCCCAAATTATTGTTAGAACATTCCAAGGATACGAGATTAACGGATATACATTTTATACTAAATCCCAGAGTGATAAGAGCACGATGCAAAACAGTGGGGTGACGTTGGTGGCGACCTCTCAAGAATTCAGTAGATCCGGATATGGCCGGGCTGTAATAGCATCAATGTCATATTATGGCGTTATTCAAGAAATTTGGGAGCTCATTTACAGTCCTCGCCTGAGCATTCCCGTGTTTCGGTGTCAATGGGTCGAAGACCGAGGTGTTAAAGTTGATAACGACGGGTTCACACTCGTTGATTTAAACAGGGTTGGGCATGTTGATGATCCGTTTATACTCGCCAAGCAAGCCACCCAAGTCTTTTATGCCACTGACCCGAGTGATGCCAGGTTGAGCGTCGTCCTATCCGGAAAAAGAAGGATTGTCGGGGTAGAAAATGTCGTCGATGAAGAAGAGTACGACCAGTTCGACGAAGTACCTCCATTTTGTACTGATGTGCAAACTGAGGTAGCAACACTTGAAGGGGTAGACGAAGCTGACTACATGCGGTCCGACCACAATGAAGGATTATGGGCCGAGGGTACTGTTCAAATAGTGGAAAAAAGGAGAAAAAGGAAAAAAAAAGCATAATGTGTAATATTTATTTTGTTTAAGACCGTGTAGCTTTTAATATTGCAACTTTAGCTTGTAATATATCAAATAAAAAAGGAAAAAAAAGAGGGAAAAAAAGAAAAAAAGCATAATGTAGTAATAGTATTATCAAATATTATCAAATATTAGTTTAATGCTTATAATGAAGGATTATGTTTAATGCTTATAATATTATCAAATATTAGTATTAGTTTTTGAAAATATTAGTTAAAACATTTAATAATAAAATAAAATAAATATTAGTTAAAATATTAGTTTTCACTAAATATTAGTTAAAATATTTAATATTAGTTAAAATATTTAATATTAGTTAAAATATTTAAAATATTAGTTAAAATATTTAATATTAGTTAAAATATTTAATATTAGTTAAAATATTTAAGGAAGGATTATGTTTAATGAAAATATTATGTTTAAAATATTATGTTCAACTTTATCAAACATTTAATATTAGTTAATAGTTAAAATAAATATTAGTTTATGTTCAAAGCATTTTACTGAACCTGGGACCCGCCTGTCGGAACGATTTATACACGGACTTTTAGCTAATAGTCCGTGTAGAAATGGAAGAGAGCTACACGGACTATTAGCTAGATGTCCGTGTAGAAAGGTGATTTGCACACGGATTTTTATGTACAACCGTGTAGAAAGGTGATTTGCACACGGACATTAACTTAACAGCCGTGTATAATGAGGAAACATTGGTTATTTCGAAATCCTTCTCTGCCAAAATTTTCATAAGTCCGAAAACCCTTCTCTGCCAAAAACCTCCCAAAGACACGAGCTCGATCTTCACCGCTCACCGCGCGCCTCACCGCCTCGCCGCCTCACCACCTCGGTCTCTCTCACCCGTGGTCTCTCTCTCTCTAACCCGTGGTCTCTCTCACCTAGGTTAGTGTCTCTCTATCTCGTTCTTTTTCTTATTGGGTTTGAACCCGTTAGCCAATTTAATAAAGGTATTGCTATTTGCGGCTTGGCTGTTGTTATCGTGCTGCCCCTTTTTGACTATCTGATACTGTTGTGTTGCTGTACCAGTTGGTACAGCACAATGACGCCCACTGGTACCGGCCTCTTTCCTTTGTTCTGCTGGTTTGTGTACCAATTTTGGCTACTGGTATGGTGTACCAGCAACCCCTGTGCTTGTTCTCTGTTGAAATTGCGCTATTGAGAAGAAATTGGGAAATTTGAGTTTAAATAAATGGTCGGCCTTTAATTTTAGGTTATTGAATACATTGTGGTTTTTCATAATTTGTATATAGGGTATTTTAGGGTATTTTAGGTTATTTTATGGTACTTGTTAATTTTAGGGTATTTTAGGTTAATTTAGGGTACTTGTTAATTTAGGGTACTTGTTAATTTTAGGTTATTCAAATAATTATGGTACTTGCATGTTAGGGTATTTTAGGTTATCTCTATTTTGTTCATTTATCCCTACAAAAGACAAAATATGTAATAGACCATGTCGAATGTAGTAGACAAAATATGTAGTTCATTTATCTCTATTTTGTTAATTTATCTCTTTAATTTATCTCTTCAATTATTGGTCACTTGTGATTTGATCTTTAATTTCATGCAGAACCATGTCGAATGAGGATGAGTACGTCGATATGATGGCAGAAGAAGAGGAGCAGCAAGCTACTGCCTCATCAGAAAGAAGGAGGAGAGGGCCGACAATGTGCACGAGCACGTCCGAGCAGACCCATCAAGAAATCTGGTTCACAGAAGACGGGCGTGCGCAGGGAGAAAAACGGCAGAAATATTCAAATTGGTGTACGAGCTTCGTGAGGCAAAATGCGAGTATCCTTGTTGAGAGATGGGATCATTTTGAGGATAAGGTGAAGAACGAGTGGTGGAACGCGGTGAAGGTAAAGTGCCTAACAACTCTTCTCTTGAATTTTCACTTATGTATGATCTATACTTAAATACACTAAATTTTTGTGTCAATCAGGCTCAGTGGAACATCGATAATGATGTTCCAAAGGATAAGACTATGAAGATTATGAACAATGATTGGAAGCAATACAAGAGCACGTTGAAGACGGAGTTCATGGAGAAAGGGAGAAATCTGGTCGGCTACTACAAATGGCTAAAACAAGAGGACTGGGATGCGTTTCAAGCTTTGAAGTCTACCGAAGAGTTCAAGGTATCTAACTCGTGCCAAATTTATGCTTATTCTTTCTCGATATGTACTTATCTTTCTAAAACTAACTGATCGTTATTGTCTTGTTTCTGTGAAGGCAAAAAGTAATAAAGGCAGGATGACCGTTGCCTTTAACAAGTATCCACACCATCTAGGGTCAGGTGGTTACGAGGGTAAGTCGGCAGAATGGAGGAAAGTCCTGGATGCGAACAAGGATTCTGACTCACCCGTGGTTAGGATCCAAAATCCTAGGGGCAAAGATTGGGTCATGGGTAGAGCCGAGGTAACCGCTGATGGGAGGATAGTACTCCCAAAGGATTTGCAACCCGTGGCTCAAAGAATGGTAAGAGTCCTTTATACTTACTTTGTGACATTCATCCGAAAATTATAACTCCGAAAGTACATCAATTGTTCTTTTGCTTTAACTAATTCTTCTACTTGAACAGTTGGAAGTGGAGGAGGAGGTCAACTCGGGTGCCCGGAGTGTCGAACGACAAAATGATTCCTTGTCCGCAGCACTCGAGAATCCAGAACACCCGGGTCGAGTAAGGGGTGTAGGGGTCTACAGGGGCTGGAAGGAGGTGTTCCGAGTGGAGGGACAAAAACCTCGAAGAAAATCGCGTGCCAAGGTAAACAAAGACGAGATAGTTGCGCAGATACGCGCGGAGGTGAGCAAAGAGTACGACGCAAGGTTTGCTGAGATGGAAGCAATGTTGACACAAATTAGATCAGCAACTACGCAGCCATCCGAGCAACCACCTCCCATTTCGTCGGGAATTCGGCGAAGTAGTCAAGCATCCGGCACGTGGGGCGCCTTAGACGATTTGGATAATCTCAAGGTAATCAATATTTGTTCATAATCTAAAGGTATTTAAAACCTGTTTGCAACCTTGTTAGACAATATCGCATCATTAAAATAAACAACTTTCCTATAAATTTGCAGGACCCCAGAGCATGCGACCTCGTCCTGCGGAATGGTAGTGTTTCTCTGATCGTTGCTAAGGGCGTTGTACATCCACTCGCCAAAAGTGTACACTCTACTCAGCTAAGACCCGACCATGCATGCGTGCAGGTCGAGTTAGTCGTAGATGGATGGCAGCGCGTACCCCTTCCTGTCCCTACCGACGAAGCGCTTGTGCTTGATGACGCACGGATGTCATTTGTCCAATGGCCCAAGAGTCAGATTGTTTTGGATCAGGTAATCCATACAAAAATCCATTTATTTTGTTACATTCAACTCATTCTTTTTGAAATACTAGAATAATACATCTATAACTTGATACAGACACGAGGAGATGATGTTACCGGTACGACGATGTCACCGGTACGTCAGGAGGTGGCTTGCGTCGTCGCGCCTGACGCGCCACAATCACCTTCACGTCCTATGGTCACCGAAGAAGAATACAGCCGTTTGCCCAATGATTTGCGCCTTCTCCATGACTACTTGATGACGGCGCCCGAAGGCATGGAGGCTATCATCATCCCTGTCCCACCTGGTATGTTTCTACACGAAGGCAGGGATCTCCTGATAACGTTCAAAGATTTCAAGGACCTCTTCCACCACTCGTCATCCGACAAATGGCTCGATGTTTCACACATCACCATTTTTCTCATGTTAGTGATATTAAAATATTTTCATTATTGTATAGAACTCAAATATATATTCTAATTACAATATGATGAGTTTTCAGGAAGCTAGTCCGAAACTGTGATGAGATGGTTGAAAGGAAGAACTTGTGCATGTTTCTGGACCCCGAGAAAGTGAGTGGTACGGCAGTGACATATTATCCGGATATGTCAATCGAGTACATGTGTTCTGCGATGCATCGTGCTAAGGCGGAGGAGAAGAAATTCATTCTCATGCCATACCACGAGGGGTTAGTTCTAATCTTAACTTATGTGTTGTTTATATTTTAATTAAAGAATTGTATAAAGGAATTAAAAGTTAAACATAAAAAAATGAAATCACACCATCAATCATAGCAAATACTCGTGTGACTTTTATATGCTAAAGTACTATAATTCTTCTCCTCGATCCCACAGCAAACATTGGTGCACGATTCTCATTGTGCCGTACCTAACTGTGGGCATAATTATTGATTCTTGTAAGCCAAAAGGAAGGACCGCGGCTGCCAAGTGCAAAGTTATCTTGCCTTTTGTGAATAAGTAAGCAATAATAATTCTATAGGTTTGCATTTCTTACTTCCAATTCAAATTATAAAATTGCTAATTACATTCACTCACTTTTGTAAGGGCTTTTGTGAAATATATTAAAGAGTGAGGATCAGATAGCACGGGCCCGGGCAAGAAAAGCAAGTTGAATTGGAAGTACATGTTGGTGAGCACACTTTATGAGTTAGAAATTTCATATCTTGTTAAAAAAAATTATTGTCATTCTAACAAATGCCGCTAAATGTAAATTTCAGTGCCCGCAACAGAAGGAGGGTTGGGAATGCGCTTATTACACGATGATATTCATGTTTGACTTTGTCGAAAGAATACAATTCCAATTCCCAAAAGCGGTATGTACTTCATATGAATTTCCTATATAATAAGCAATTGATATCTACCTTTTCTGAAATACTAACTATTATCAAATTATAATTTTGTAGAATGTGACAAATCAAGATCATTACACTTGGAATCAGATCGACGATGTGCGGTGCATGTGGGCAAGGTGGTTTGCCATGGAATTTTGTAATCCTCGATATGGATTTGCATAGATTAATTTGTAATAGAAATATGTTTCGAATGAATTTATTGCTATATGAATTTTGTATAAATTTAGTATATGAATTTCTTGCCAATTAATCTGTTTCGAATGAATATTTGTATTTCTGTTGAAAAAATTGGCTAGCAAAGCTGGAGGCTAGCCCAAAAACAAAATATACAAAAAAAAAGGTATTTATACACGGATATTTCACAATTGTGCGTGTACGATAGAAAAAACAAAAAAAAATTAGCTATTGCACACGGCTATTTAACAGTTGTCCGTGTGCAATACTAATCATACACGGTTTTTTTGTTAAAAATCCGTGTATGATAGCCTTGCTGGAGGCGCAATACAAAATATCTAAAACTATTTGTACACGGATATTTACCAAAAGTCCGTGTATAATAGCTAAGAGAGCTACACGGACTTTTAATACAAAGCCGTGTAGAAAGAGGAATCGTACACGGTTATTTAGTTGATATCCGTGTAGCTCGCTAGGTCTTTGTACACAGTTAATTAGGGAATATCCGTGTAGAAATCATCATAATCACACACGGTCAAATATCCGTGTGTAGTTCCTGACCTATTCATACACCCTGGCTTTAAACACAGCAGGAAATCCGTGTAACTCTTCCATTAATGTCCGTGTGTAATCTGTTTTTCTGTAGTAGTGTAACCTTGTACACCTCCTAAAAATTTGTTAAAAACTAATTGCTATATCATCATAAAATTATCTAACATAATATAATTCAAAGTTGCAAGTGTATCGAACGGTACATATATATTTGTTCAAAGCTGTGCTTAATTAACCTTACATAACGTGTATTTATTATGAGATGAGGTGGTGATAATAATAATAATAATAATAATAATAATAAATATTTATCATATATATGCATGGGAACTTACTATTTTCAAACATAAATCTGTTTCGAACTTGCAACTAAGTCTATATAGAGCAATAGTAGATTAGGGAGGCAATGAATATCATATATGTTGCAAACATAGATGCAAAAAGCAAGTTTCATGCATGTTGATGGGCTGTATTGGGATTCATCTATTCCGAATTTCCAATTGAGGAACAAACCTATAGGTTCCAATCAGAAACTAAACAATCAATATATCTTTCGATGGTGCAAACACATCTTACATGATTGAAAAAACATTCTTTAATTTACTAGGATAATTAAAAATTAAGATGACACCCAAAAACAATCTTAATATCATAACATTAATTGTTAGCCTATGGGCAACATACCCAAAAAAAAAAAAAACATAGCCATTTTTTTTTTTTTTTGAGTAAATGTTGGAGGTCAAGTTACCCAACTATTTAATATTTACAAGAAATTCTCCAATCCGGATTTTGAACCGGAGGGCATTGCCTTTGTCACTAGACCAAAGAATGGTTCTCAATATCATAGCCATTGTTAGATGCGGAAATTGTGATTTCAGTGATAATTACCATTCTAACCGATTTAAAAAAAATGGCGTGAAATGTTTGCATTAAAGACATCCGTGTAACCCGGCGCATCATCTGCTCTGGCCCATGCATTAAATATACTATGTGTGTAGGGTGCACGTTAGCACATAATAGCAATGCATAATATATTTTGTTGTATTTACATATATATACTTTTCCTTTATAAGTATATATGTGACAAAGCAACATGTTTAGTGGTAATAATTTTAGAAATAATTAGTATATATAATTGCTGTCCAAATTTTGAAAGCAATTGAGTATAAAGTATATTCAGTATATGATAAAAATATATCTTTGCTTTGTTGCATATTTGATGGTAGACTTAAATGTGACTCATTGGGTTGATTGAATTAAACGTGCAAACAACTTATATATTGATAAATGCATGTAGTGTTAAGTAACTGCTCTCGTATTTTAATTCTTCTTGTGTTTAGTAAAACTAGAGGCAAAATCGGGGAATTCAACTCCCCAAAATAGTTTTAACAGAGGAGCCTAATTCTTGCACCGGCATCACTATGGGAAATGATCTTAAAGTTGAAAAGATGACATGAATTATATTCAAAGTGGCAAGATTGCAAAATCTAATTAATAGATGTACTGAATATATACAATTAATGTGGTTTGATCTATAAATAGTGATGCTCAACTGTTGATATAGCAACATGCTTCTTTAAAATTTTAGAAAGTATAGGCAGGTGATAACTTCAGGAAAAAGAATAACGTCTGCAAAAGAAAAATGATAAAACAAGAAATAGGTTATGGCTGGATAGGTTGTGAAATCATTCATATTATATATAGTTGTCTGATTAGTCCTGACACATTATATTTTGATACATCAACTACATTTTGGATATGTTATTGTCTCGTGAGAAAACAATAATCCTGTCATCCTCCACCCAAAAGTATAGGCCACAATTGAACAGTTTGTTTCAGTTTGGATCAATTCGGTTTGAGGTCGAGTCTTCGGTTGGGTCATTTGGGTCAGATTGCTTTTGGGCTCAGGGCTCAAGCTGTTTTGGTTCATGCATAAATTTGGGTCTGGTGTTAGGTCAGTTCTGTTAAGACTCAAGAAAATTTCTAGGTTACAATTTGGGTTGAGGAGATTGGAGTGTTGTGTTGGGCCATTGGGTTTACGTCCAAGTTTAATCGGGTTCGGATCTAGATGAGGTTGCATATTGATCGGGTCATCAACGAATTCGTATCTTCTGCATTATCGCACCGTGCATTAATAGATCTGGACCGTCCGATTGAGATCCACACTAATATTAAAGGGCCCCGTGCGTCATAGGCGGGGGTTGGATTGGCTCCGATCCTGATCAGACGGCCGAGATGCATTAAACTCAAAAGATTCTCTTTTGAGTTAATGCAGAGGATACGCGTTCGTCATCAACCTTGTGAGAAAGATATTTGTTGGGTTAGGTTTGGGTTTAGGTGGGTCAAGTCAGATTATGTGAGATGTTCTCAGAGTCTTCTCTCTCTCTATTTTTCCCCCTTTCGAAATATATTAGGTGCAGAACCTACTAAGGAAATGGAAATAAATATAGAAGGAAGTTAAAGGTTAGTACAGATAATTTTACAAAAAATTAAGAATTGAGACGAAATTGCAAGAACGTTAGATTATATAAAAGCATTAACACAATCTCAACTAATTAATATAGTAATATCGCCCATGTCATCTAGTCTCTTCATATATTTGGCACCAAATTTCTTAACTTTGTGAAAAGAGGCTTGTTTTACTCCATCCAAAATCATCCAACAATCGGCCAAAAACATAGTATACTGCTGTCCTTTTCTTTTGCTGATAGAGTACCTCCATTGGCCAGCCAACCCTGTACCAGAAATTTCCACTTTCAAATGACAGTTGTGAGGTTTCATTAATTGAAAGGAGGTGGAAGTTGCCGCAAAAGTTGAATGCGAAAGACGACAAACTGAAGACGTGGTCAACAACCTCTAGTACTTGCACATTTGGGAAGCACCAATTGTGTCATCATCCCCTTGTTTCCAAATTTTGGTCCTTTCAAATCATCCAACATTCGACCAACAACAAAGTATCCATTCTAATGATTCGAAACCAACCCTGTACGAGGATACATTGTTGTTGCCAAATGTTGTGCATCCAACCGTGGACACCATTCGGACAGCACCTCTATTGGCCAGCCAACCCTGTACGAGGGTTTCCACTTTCTAATGATGGTTATGAGGTTTCATTAAAGACAGGTGAAAGTTGCTGCAAAAGCTGAATGCGAAAGACGACGAACTGAAGACGTGGTCAATGGTCTCTAGTGCATACACATTTGGGAAGCGCCATTTACGCCATCATCCCCTTGTCATTTCCAAATTTTGTCCTAGAAGAAGAGCCTCGGAGTAATGATGTCATACTTGCTTTTTTATTATCACAGAATAATTTCATATCGAAAAAACATAGAAAGATATATATTGAATTTTGAAAGTGGTGCAACTGATGGGTTCACTGGACTTACCACATGTATGTCTTAATTATGCAATGAAGTGATTATCAGTGATTCCTACCAGATTTCCTTGCATTTCACTCATTTCAAAATCTAGCATTACCAATTTGATGTGCGTGGTAAATCAAAACACGTTTTGAGTAGGGTTAAGTCAGGTCGAATTGAACCCAGCTGAACTGGTAATAAATCAGGGCCATGAGCTTATTAGTCTGGTTTCTCAAATTGAATTTCTAGCAATCTAGATGAGAAGGTTGTATCGACGAACAATCAAGGATAATTAATGATTGAATTCTGAGAAATGTTTCCTTCATTCCGGAAACAAGTAAGCTAACCGTAATTTCTTTGTTTCTTTGCTTATTGTTACAGGATCCAACACTCTTTGCAAGACCAAGAGCAACTTGTGCCCTGCTGCTGTCAGAGCCTCACCTGAGCAGCACCAACTTACTCCCAACCCTTCGATTCACAGTTTTCCATCTTGCATTAACACTAACAATACTAATGGAAACATCAGCACAATAAGTCACCTCCCATGTGTCACCGTGAGGGATAGCGGGCTGGGTACCCATTCAATAAGGGGTTTCATTTCTCAGGTCTCGATTGCTGCTGATGTGACCATTGTCTGTGCTTGTCACTGGCACTGCTTTTCTCCTTCCGGGTTTGTAGAGCATGCGGGATTGACCAATATCGAGAACCCGCTAAGGCAAATTGTTGTGCTTCCTCCCTGAGGGGGTTGGTGGTTTCTTTCTTCTTTTTCATTTTGGGCTATTGGGGGTGTTATACTTACCTCATTTTTATTAATTTCCTGGTTAAACTCTGGTGAACCTAAATTATGGTCTATGCTGGTTAACAACATTGTGTAAATTTTTGTTTAAAAAGGGAAAAAAAATATATTGTGTTGTAGATTGTTCAGTAATGATATATTTCCCCTTTTATCCTTTGATATAAAGGACAAGTTTATAAGATCTTGAATGCAACGTGTGGATCCTTTACAGTAACTTGACTTGCATGTTGTCATCTTTTAGCCCTAACTGTTAAGTTTTTCAAGGCCATTTTTGGGTTTTAAGGTAAGACCATGGTCAATTGCAATGGAAGAGACTGGACTTATAAACTGTTTAAAAGGACTGGAGAGCATAGGAAATTAACTGGACTGGGGTCGAAATTGTCGCAAGTTCTCCCTTTTGTTATCCAGCGGAAGAGAGATTTGAGTTTTTTTTGCGTCGCAAGGAGTCAGAGAGCTTTACCATCCAGATTCAACTTTCTTTAATTTTTTTGCTTCTCTGAGTTAGAGACTTTTTACCGAGAAATAGAGAGGAGCACTGGAGCAGTGTCTTTTGTTCGCGTCTCTGAGATTTAACCCTTGGATCAGTGACATCGCTCAAACCCAGTCAATTATTTGTTGGGCCCTGTTTAATTCGTGTTGGGCTAACTAAATGTATTAGATTGTGGGGCTTATCACAAGTCTGGGTAGAACAATTAAATTTTTCAGAATAGAGCAAAGGCTCAAAACTCAGTTTTTGTAAATTAATTTTGAATTTTCAGAGTAAGACAACTGTCCTACTCTGAGCTTAACTGGATCCACCCCTACTTATTCTCGAATCTCGATAAATAACTCATTCAGTCCTTTGTAAATACATTTTTTAGAAAGAATAAGAGTCAAACTATTATTTACATTAATCTCAAATGGTTACTGGAGAAACAGGTTTTGAAATAAAACTTGTGAAAGACAAGAAAATAAGAAGACCCAAAAATAATGCGAGGTAAATAAACAAAATGTGAAAGACTTGAAAGACCAAAAGAAAAGGCCTAAAAGGAATTTGTAGAAAAATGGAAAAAAAAAATATGACTCAATTAAGATTGAATCTGCACCTCTTCAACCAGTACCCACTAATGTTTGATCTGTTTCGTAAATTTCCTGACACATTGCTCTGGGTGGATTCATAATTTCGGTCAAAATTAGGCACAAAATACTTACAAGAGTATAATTTTTGTCAAAAATGTTAAAAGTTGTAATAAATAGTGTAAGGCACTATGGATTGGAGCCTAAATTAGACTCAATTTGTCTTGCATAAGTTGAATCAATTAGAGGTTTAGATGTCTTCTTAAAGTAATATTAGAGGTTTAGAATTCAAGATCAAGATCAATTATCAAATTATCAAATTACCTAATTAAAAAATCACCAATCACCAAATTAAAGTCCTTGACCAAATTACCAAATTATCTATTTAAAGTCCTTGACAAAATAACCAAATATTAAATTAAAGTCCTTGATCAATTACCAAATTATCAAATTCATCGTAATTCACATATCATAAAAAAAAATATTTAAGAATCGGAGAAGTGCAAGATTCGAGGTTGGGAGAGGAAAAGGAAAAGAGTCGGGTTGGAGGGCCGGTTAGGCAAAATGAGGGGTGGCGACGCAAATTGTCTTTTTTTTCCCTTTGGTGAGTGGTGACGCAACACACAAATCGCCATTATTCTTTTTGGTGACGCAAATCAATTTTTTTTCTTCTAGCGAATCAGAGCTGAGTAGCGGACCTCCTTTTTCTCCTGATGATTAAATGATTCTTCTGAGCGGAGTAGCGGACCGGACCACGTTTTTATGTTATTTCTTTCTTTTCCGTAAATCAATCTGAGTTGACTTTCTTTTATGCACGATTTTCTTATATTGGTCCATGAATTGAATCGTAGAGTAAGCTTTATTCCCATTCAGAAGTAGACACAAATATAAAATATCATCGGACCTAAATTTTTTTCAAATCCTGAGATGTCTCTCCATATCACAAATTGGACAATGAGCACTATTTTTTTTTTTTAACATTTTTGCTTATAGTTTTTCCACAAGCAATTTGATGAAGTTTGTCTAAGCACCGGATGTCTATTTTATCTTCATAGATAAAACATATTATTGCAGTATATGTATTTTATGATGACGATCCGTTTTGTTTGACAACCATTAAAGTATTAAACAGATGTCAGATGATCGATTGAATCAAAGTACATAGAAAACATATACTTGTGAAACTGTAACCTCTCTTTTATTAAATTCTCCGTGGAGAGAATTCTGTTTAGAGATAGCAATCATGCAAAAATCTTAAAACATGGAGGTGCGTTTGGTTTTCATATTCATGGCAGCATTTATTTTATTCTAGGACCATTCATTATAGTCCCTTGTATTATATTATCTTATGAACCTTATTTTAATTAAAGCTGTTATTCTTTGGAAAGAAGGTGTTTGGGGTTAGTTATTGGAAAATTGGAATAATTGTTTTTTTTAGTACGGCGCAGCAGAGCATGTATGATTTCTAAGTTTACAAGTCAGATTATGTTTCCCGCTTTTTTTTTTTGTATCCGTTCCAATATTGTAAATAACGGTATGCGTTTCGTTGGACGGATAGGATATCGTCAAATGATTAATCGGAAATAATCGGCTGATTAGTCAGAAAAATCCGTAACGGTTTGATTGCTCCCAACGACTAATTGGCCAATTAATCAGCTTAAACAACTGTTTACTGATCCGTCCATTTTTTTTAATTTCAGATTATGCTGTCGACTTTGTTTAAGTTCGCCAGTAAGATTATGTTGTCCACTTGTCCGCATTTACATCTGGTCCATTTGTTAGAAAAAATAAGAAGATAAACCTGCCACATGGCTTATTAGATTAAGTTGTCAGGAGCGGGACCTGCTCTGGACACAGTACACACTAATACTAATGATGAACTCAATTAATTTTTTTTTTCTGTGTCCGGCAGTGGTGAAGACAAACTTTCAAGTTACAAGTTATGAATACCAAACCTCGTTAGTTTTGTACAAGATCAATCATATAAAATTTTCACAAAAAAATATGGATCAAATTTATAGTATTCATAGTATTTAAATTAAATTATATAGCAAATTTTTTTTTGAAAATGAATGGGACCTTTTAATTGTTAGTGGATCCGCCACTGATGTTAAGTGTTAGAAAAATTTCAGAACCAATGTATTGGTCTAGTGGTGAAAGTAACAAAAGATAATGTTTTTTATGTAAAACATTGTGGTTTTGAAATCCGAATGAAGGTGCTTAATTTTATAAATATTAAAATTTGAAATGTTATAGCTCCATCTTTTACTCAAAAAGATAAGTGTTAGAAAATTCACCCTGAGCACGGAATTCAGGTCTTTCTCTCGTGCATCTATAAATCAAATTTCAAGATAATAAAGGAATTAATTTCAAATTAAACTTGACTAAATAAAATATTTTAAGTTAAACGAGTATATACTAGAAATATAATTACTTTACATAAAAAATACTATGATTGTCTAATAAAATTGTTTAGTACAATTAGAGAGATATAAAAAATCCCAATCCATTAATAACCACCTATTATATATGACGATGACATTAACTACTAGCAAAGTTAATTAACTAGATTCAACAAACAAAAGTAGATCATATAATTTTTAAGTTTTCGGCCATTAATTTAAAACTAGGGCCTACAAAATAAATAAATGCACCTCTATTGAAATTAAAGAAGCCATTCACATTTCATGCATATACCATGCCACTTGAGAGTAGGGCCGATGGGCATCGGACCTACTCTGGTTCGATGGGTTTAATCACCGTCAATTTGCTTTAAGATTCGTTCTGAATGCTTTAAATTTCGTGCGTGTCTGTTTCAATTTTCGTGCACACAAATCTTGAACTAGATCGGACGGTTCATCATGCTCATTGAACCTAAAAGTAGGTCCGATGGGCATCGAACCTACTCCGTTCTCATCCCATGCAGGCATGATCAACTCTGCAACTCCTTTAATTTTATTATTATTTTTATATATATATATATATTCAATCGGTCCCAAGCTTCTAGGTTTCCAGCTCATTCTGCTTCATGCATTAATTATTACCTTATTTTTTTAGTTTTATTTTTCATTTTCTTCGTATTATTCGTATACTCAAGAAAGAATTAGAAAATTTTAATTGAGTCGGTCATAAACATTAAATGCATAATGTATAATTACTGAAATTTAAACTTAGACCTTCGTAATCATAAAGTGAAATTATAACCACTAAATTACACGCACACGTTAACATTTTATTAGAAATTGAACTATATAAAAACTTCAAAAGGAAACTTAATTAAATTTTATAAAACAGAATACCAAAATTAAAACAGACAATCTTTGCATAGATATATAAATTAATATGGAACTTCAAAGAATATTAAATCGAATGAATTTTGCTGCAAATAGTAAAAAAATAATTGTCTATATTAAAGTTATGACTTTATGTATGAGAAATTAGATGTAAAAATGTAAACTCGCATAATGAATTTTATTGATATCTTATAGCAATAGTACTTTGTATTTTCATTCTAGTGAGATATTTTTCTCTTGAATTTTAGTAACAGCAGACGAAACTTAAAAAATTAAATAATAAATTTTTTCTGTTAATGCCAAAAAGTACTTTATAAAATACTATACTTTGCTTCCTTTTATTTAACAATGCGGCGATGCACAAGAGTTATCTAAAAAGGAATATATTAGTTAAAAATAGATTTTGATATGAAAATATAAAAAATGATTTGCATTGAGCATTCAACTTACAAAATAGCACTGTCTAAAAAATAAGACAATAAACCAAATAATTCTTTCATTCTCTTTCAAATAACATTTAATAATTTCCTTTTTGATATCTTCAAAGTAACTCGTATTGAATTATTGGATTATTTTATTGGCACTTTGTTCATCATACATAGACAATTTATTTTCGTTTGCCTAACCTCATTAGTTCTCTCTGGGGGTGTTCAACCGGTCGGTTCGGGTCAAACTGAACTTTTTTTGCCGAACCGCAGTTTGAACCGAATTTTGAAAACCCAACCGAACCGACCGAATTAAAATTCCAAACCGATCTAAAACCGAACCAATTAAACCGAATTAAACTTCGGTTTGTTCGGTTGAACCGAATACAAACATTTCAAAACCGGTTGGTTCGGTTCAAACTGATTTGGATAACATTTTTGATAACCACACAAGCTGGTTTTTGATAAACCGATCCATTATAAACCATACAAAATAAACCGATCCTTTATAAACCGATCCATTTTTGATTAAACCGGTTGGTTCGGTTCAAACCGATTTGGAGATCCCAAAACCAAACCGAACCATTTAAACCGAACTTCTTCAAAAACTAATCCGAACTGAACCATTTAAACCGAACAACCAATCCAATTAAACCGAAATTTGCCGGTTCGGTTTAAAACCGAATAAACCGATCAATTTGAACACCCCTAGTTCTGGCAAATGTCAAACACACTCGTTCAAATTTAGGCATAGTGATGTTAATATTTTACATTCCAAATATTAACATTAAATTTATAAAAACGCGGAATAGGCAAATAAAAGATTCGAAACAAACACCAATACAGGCGAGAAGCTAAATTTATAACTTCGGGGTAAGTTTTAGAAATAAATTTATTGAATTGATTTTAAATGATATATTCAAATTGTTAAAATCAATCTATTTCACAAGTCAATCAGAATTTATTCTATCCTCAGCTTTCATTTAATAGGACACCGTTCGTGATGTATTTACATGTAAAATTTAAATAAATTTTTGAACTAATTTAGTATAAAGTCAAGCGGTAAAAAAAGAATGAAAGATGTACGCATTTAATTATACAACTTTATTTACCACTTTACTAAATTAATTCAGAAATTTATAAATTTTGCATGTAAACGTTTCACTCGTGAAATATATCGATTTTAATAGTTTGTATTCGTTATTTACGGTCAATCCAATAGATTATTGAGTTAAGCTTACCATGCTTCTTGATGAGCTTAAAAACATTAGTTATACGAGATTAACTCCAAAATGTCATTTTTATATACATCAATTTCAGAATTTTACTTTCTCACTGAGATCACCCCAACTCCAAGTCAGGAGTGAGTACCCTAAGGTACCTGCCCGTGTACAATACTCACCACGGCTCAAAATCCCGACATTTTTATTAATATTCATAATTAATTATAAAATATTAATTATATCCAGCTTAGCTGGATTTTTTTTAAAATGCCCAAATCGGCCAAAAAATGATCGATTGGGATTTCAATTAGGACAGGCCATTTTTTGGCCGGTCAGGAGGGTTTTTTTTTTTGAAATATTTGTTAGAATACTTCTTTTGATGTATAATTAGCATAATTATATTAAAATACACTAAATTACTTGAAATTATGTTAAATTACGCTAAATTATGGTAAGAGAGACGATATCTTCATTGAGAAGGTGAAAAACGACGACGAAACTTCAAACGGCTATAAAACGGCGCTCGAGTGTCCGATTTCAGCAAATGACCACTTTTTGGAAAGCTTGCGTATGCATGTGTCGGTGACCGCTTTGCCGTTTATCGAAATTCAGAATTGCCAAAAAACAAAGGGAAGAGCCTCAAAACTTGAGTTGAAATTTCCAATTAAGATTTTCATTTCTATTTTACGATCTAAGTAGCTCAGTAAATTGGTTATATAATGAACTTGTAGAACACCAATTTTTACTATTTTGAATTTTTTTTACTATTTTTTATGATTTATGAAAGATGGCACAAAATCGGTCTAATTTAGCGTAATTTAACGTATTTCAATATAATTAGCGTAATTTAGCGTAATTTAAAGTAAATTAGCGTAATTTAGCATAATTTACCGTATTTTAGCGTAATTTAACATAATTTCAAGTAATTTACCGTATTTTAGTATAATTATGCTAATTATACATCAAAAGAAGTAATTTAACAAATATTTTAAAAAAAAACCTCCTGACCGGCAAAAAAATGACAAATCCTAATTTTTAATCCAACCGGCCATTTTTTGCCGGTTTGGACATTTAAAAAAAAACCAGCTAAGCTGAGTATAATTAATATTTTATAATTAATTTTGGATAATAATAAAAATGCCGGCTCAAAATCAATGCGATTCCTATTGAAATACAAGGAGTCCGTTTCTAGATTCGTGCCAGATTAAAATGAACGATTCCGATCTCACTTTACACGGTCAAGTATTGCACTGGTTCTGAATTCCAAGGTCAGAACGAAGAGAAGAATAAATTCTAGAATCTTGCATCTACAGTTCCACGCCATGATGTCTCCACCATATACCCAACATGTAAAACCCACACCATTATTTTCTCACTGAGAGAGAGAGAGGGGAGAGAGATGGGAGCTTGTAGCGAGGAGCTTCTATCCCGCCTCTTCTGTCTTTGTGCCTCAACTGGAGATATCAAGCACAACAGCTCCTCGTCCGACGACAAGGTCAAGGCCACCATTTTCTCCAGTAAAGGTGCTGCATTTGCCACTCTGTTCTCTCTTTCCACTACCGGGTCCGGGTCTGTTGGTACCGGGTTCTTGATCCACCGAAATCTTCTACTGAGTACTCATTCAAACCTCCCCTCAGCAACCGTAGCAGAGTCCGTTATTGTGCAGATCGGGTTCGGCCGGGTGTCGGCACGTCTTGTACCTCAAAGGTCAATTCTGTGGATCTTTTTTTTCCTTACATGCACAATCTGTTCAAACCTGAAAATCGCGTGCCAGTTTGTTTGTAATGTACTTGTGTTTATATCAATTTTCTTAATTCTCTGGATTGAGATCCCTTGGCACCATGGTGCTGGTTCATACTGTGATTGGTGGCGAATGGTACAACACAAAAACTGAAGGGAATCAAGTCTTAATTAAACTTGCTCAATTCGGGCTCCTGCCTCCGGAACTGAGAAACTAAGTACTAACATGCTAGCCAACAATAAATGGTCCATACTTTTATTTGGAACAATTAATGGTCCATACTTGTATCTGTCATTGAAATAAAATGTCGGTGTTCTTATTTTCATTCCCCTTTATATTATGTTCAGATTCTTCATAACAAGCTCAATCCTTGACCTCACAATTGTTGGCCTTGAGCAAGTTGACTCTGATTCGACTCAACCGCAACTGCACTTGCTGAAAATCACTTGCAAACCTATCTTGAACCACAACAGTACTGTCTACCTGGTTGGACATACCAGCCAAACTCATAATTCTAGTGCTGGTACCAACTTAGCTGTTGGTACTGGCAAGGTCATCATCTCAACAGATGATTTAATAAAGATTGCTGCAACTGGAGCCACACTTCCTCCTGGATCTGCCGGTTTTGACTCACATGGAAACCTCGCATTCATGCTGTGTGACCCCATGAAACTCACCTCCAAGGAAGAATGTGAATCTGATCCCCTCCAATTTGGAATTCCACTTGCGGTGATTTGCAATTGGTTGTATCAGCACTGGGAAGGGAGCTTAGACGAGGTAACCAAACCACGACTTGGTCTTGGTCACTCGTGCACTTCTTTCAGTCTGAGCAATATGCATGTGTTTAGAATTGCCGGAGCTGAAAATGAAGGAATCCCACCTCCAGGGAGGTCAAAATACTGGAATTTTTCAAGCAGTATAGTGAATGAAAACCCTATTTTGGATTTTAGGTTGTCAACGCAAGAACAAGGAGTGGCAACTCCCGAGATATATGAGTCTCCCAGGCCAAGTTGCAGTGCAAATAGAACACAAGTAGCCGTGTTCCCCAAAACCATTTTCCTGCCGCTTCCTTTAAAGCAATTGTTCTCTGATGAAATAAGTAAAGTTTGCGGTTCATCTTATGTTGGGAGAAACAATATGTGTCATTCAGTTAGTTCGGGTTGTGGGGAAGTGGAGTTGCAAGAGGATAACATAACCAGTGAAGAGGAGACCATGTATTCAGCTGAAACAATGGAGAGCTGTAACATATCATGTTCAAAGGAAAGCTCGGTACCGGTACAGAAGGTAGGGAGGAGTCAGAGTTGCGTGACATACTGTAGGTGGAGTTCCCCTGGCACCGGTAACTCAGGTGGTACCAGAGGGTTTCTGAGAAAACAACAGAGTTCCCTACCAGTCAGAAATATAAGTCCCCAAAACACTGCCTTTCGTACCAGTCAGGATTATTTGTGCCCTACTGTCTCCTCTTCTTTGAAAAGGAGAAATTCCACTGAGGAAATGATTAGACATAAACAAGGATCAGTTAGAGTTTCACCCAGATGGATTTTTTAATTTTTTTCATAATTGTACTTATATGTTAAATTGTTGTGTGCAGATGAAAAATTAAATTAGAAAAAAAATGTTGCGAACCGAAAAGAGCTTCGATAAGTCTACTCGAGTAATTATAATTTATCTTTCATTTTCTTTCTTTTATTAACAGATGCAATTTTTAAGTGTGCAAGGTATCAGTAAAAAATGAATTACAAAGTAGCTGTTGAAGTGAAAACACATGCAAATTGCTTAGACTGAAATAAATTGATAATAATGATAATACTTTGACACCTATTTGTGTGACATAAATATACATATCTAGCGTTAGTACAGCACTCAACTGGTGCTTAACATAAACATGGCGCAATGCTTTGTGTGGAACCAGTGTCAAATTATATGAAATTGGGAAATTTTACTCTGTATGGTTCTTCCTTTTTTGCTTCTTAGTAAAAGAGAAAAAAATCTGAATGAAAAAATAAAAAGAAAATCTCTACCAAGCCCTGTTACTTAATAGTCTTATACTAAGCCCAATCAGATAATAGGGCCCGCTTCTTTTTACCTCTAAATTTTCATTTTGATGCTTCTTTCGTTTCTTCAATTTCACCTGGCTTCATAGCTCTTGAATCTCGCTCTGGCTCCGCGCTCTTTAATTTCCTTGCTCTACGCTTGCCACTCTCGTTGTCTCTTCTCTGATTGATAGTCTGATTGTGATATGCTCCACCGAGGTATGTAACTGGCCTAGTCGTCATAGTCTTTGATACTCTAGTTGACATAAATTAAAGGGAGAATTTCATATATACCTCTCAGAAACTATGAAATTACGTATTTACCATTCAAATTTCTGTAATTACATATTTACCATTTAAAAATTTAATAACTCACATATTTACCTAATTAATTAAAACCTAAGATTAATTAAAGATTAATTAAGTTTAATATTATAAACAATATAATTAATAATTGAATTAGTCCCTTCCCCATCTACGATCAGAATTCCTCTCTTTTTGCTAAAACCTAGCGTCTCTCTCGCCTCCTCTCCTACAGTCCTGCTCCGCTAAAACTTTCTCCCCATCAAGCAAACTCAAAACCTAAAAAGAACAGTTAGAGAAGATGGAATACGAAGAGGAAGAAACACTCGCGCCGGAGGAGATAGATCGATAGACCTAGATGGGAGCTCGGAGTACGAATCACCTCCAATCGAGTAAAGTCTTTAATTTTCATATTTTCCCACACAATTACATTTCCTGCGACAACGTCGTTGCCGCTAATTTTTTGAGGAAAAACATGGGTCGATGCCCATATTCCATTAATTGATTGTTCAGTTACAGAGGAGAGTAACCCAAATTGAAAATAAAACGAAATTTAAAGCTCAAAACAGTTGAGCTTGTTTAAATATGAAATAGAAATACAAAACAAAGTAAAATAAAATAAGGTGAAGCTGGTGAGTATTTGTAGAGGCGCTTGGTACCAGTACTGGTACAATCCGCATTCCTTCTCAGAAGGAGATCAACGCTAGCTGTGTCTGCACCTCCATCGTCAGTTCTTGAGTCGACTTGTCTATTTCTCTGAAAATTCGCGAGCATCGCTCTCTCCATAAAATGAAATGAGTAATGAGTAGAGTTGATCTGATTTTGAGCTGTACTATTTCTTGCAGTAACATTTTCCTCGGTTTGGCATTTACTGGCATCTTTTGTTCAACAAACGAACTAACATCTTTTGTACTAACATCAAATGGACTGAAATTATGTGATTGAAATAGGCATACAAAATTTATTAAATAGGCCTACAAGATTTTATTTTTTGGTGGTTGTGATTGAAATTATATTTTCAAATGATGTTGGTATCAAATGGACTGACATCTTTTGTACAGGAAATTTATTATTTCGTTGTTTTTTTTTTAAACTGGAACAATGAATTTTTCTGGCAGTTCTTTGTTGACCTTAATTGTTGAAATGTTCACTTTGCTCTACTTATAATATATTTCTCTTGTTGGATTCTAGATTCTGTTATGTTTCTTTTGAAAACCTTTCTTTGGAAGCGAGCAATAAGAAAAAAAGGAGAATTTCATATATACCACTCCAAGATTTTCTTTTTGTACTCTGTGAAAACAATGTTTAATTTGGCTAATAAAATTGTTGCTTATTTTCTTACTTCTTGCCACTGAGAACATAGATAGTTATATATGCTTATTTTTTATGTTTAATTTGCTTTATCAGACAACTGAATTGAGACATGATAGTTAGGCCGATTGGGCATGCTATGAGTTCCCTGATGAAGACAAGGGACTCCAGTTTTTACTGTTATTTTATTGTTTTTATTGTTTTTATGATTATTCAGAAGTTTAGGGATGTACTTGTAATTTTCCAGGACTAGTAATGTACCAAGGTAGAAAATTCATGTATTGTAGTTTTCTAAGGAAGTTGGGGTTGTTTTAGGATTAATATTAGGTTTGATTATATTTTATGAATTGGGATTGTATGTTTTCTCAAGAAAAAAAAATTGAATTGCTAATTAATTAACAAAAATTGAATGTACAGGAGATTGGTACATGATCTGTACTAGTATGGTGCGAATATGTTCATGAATTTTTTTTTATTAATGTATTCTCTGATTCAAGCAGGTGTAAAAACTATTGAAATCCAAAATTAGATTTGAACGGCTTGCTCCAAGGGCTACATGGGAACGGGTCTACTGTAATTAACAAGGGAGGACAAAATATTTTGTTAAGGCTGTCTCTTACTGTGGTAGCTTCTACCAAGATTCAGAAAAAAAGAGAACGGGTCCAAGGAGAGAGAAGATATTAAGTTAATCTTTGATTAGTTACAGTTTTTTAAATATTAAACATAATTAAGTTGAGTTTTGGGTATATTTGTTATATACTAAAATTATTTTGGGGAAATATGTGAGTTATTAGATTTTTAGATGGTAAATATGTAATTGCAAAAATTTGGATGGTAAATACGTAATTTCATAGTTTTTGAGTGGTATATATGATATTCCCCCTAAATTAAATTATTAACATTAATTATTTGTTTCTGTACTGTACAAAAGTATCGATTCCTACAATTAACTACTTTGCTTGTTGAGAATTTCGGGGTACCGAGTGTCAGATTCTAGCATTCCTACAATTAGCTTTTATTCTAACATATGGTTATAGGGTTCAATTTTCAAACAATTGGAACAAAAAGTTGCGGTTGCTTCATTTTCTGGGGATGTTTCTGAGCTTTTTTCTGTACTTTTGTAGATGGATAGGGTTTCTGAATCTGATTTAGAGAACATAAACAAATTCATGGAGCTTGCACTGCATCAGGTAAGCCGAAATAGAGATCTTCCAGCATATTCTGGCATTGGGAAAAAAATGCTATTTATGCTCTTTTACTATTAATATTTTAATTATTATTAGAGTTTTCATTTGTCTTGGTTGGTTATATTCAAAAAAATTCTTTGTCCCCTCTTTTTCAGGCCAAGTGTGCATTTGACAACCTTGAAGTCCCAATTGGGTAATTATCTTTTAACTTATATTTTCTTTTCTTTTTTCTTTGTTTATTTTTATTTATTTTATGAGACTAACCAATTTCAACCATTTTTGTTTTCTTTTTATAGATGTGTATTAGTAGAGGATGGTGAAGTTATCGCCACTGGCTTCAACAGAACCAGTGAAACACGAAATGTACCCAAATTTGAATCTAAATTCTCTCATTTGATGTTAAAAAATTGAGAAGAAAACATTGTTTCCTTTTTGCCCCTTAATGGTTAACCTTCAATAAAATTTTTTTTTTTTATCTTCTTCAGGCTACTAGACATGCAGAAATGGAAGCAATTGATACTTTACTCGAGAAATGGCAGAAGTGTAGTCTCAGTAAATCTCAAGTGGTCCAAAAATTTTCAAACTGCATTCTATACGTAACTTGTGAGCCATGCATTATGTGCGCAATGGCTCTATCCATACTGGGTCAGAAAAAAGTTTTACCTAATTTTGACATTAGCAATTGAATCTCACAATCTGGTATATTAAAGTTTTAATTAGCCTCCTTATTTTATCTTGTGTAGGAATAAGAGAGGTGTTTTTTGGGTGTGCTAATGATAAATTCGGTGGGTGCGGTTCCATCTTATCTCTACACAAGAGTGAAACTGATAACAAATGCAGGCAAGTGTTTATTTAACTTGTATTGGAACAAACCCCATATAAGATGAGAAAACATGGTCATATGCTGGTAAATAAGGACCTGGATTTTCAGGAAAATTGTTATTGTGGCCTTTTACAAATCACTTGGCAACATTTTCCAAATTTTACAATAACATTAAGCTGGTAGTTTCAGATGTCAGAGGATGGTGATTTCCAATAATTTCTTATAGTTATACTGGAATTTCAAGGGGACTTCATCTCCATTAGATGTTTAAAGATAACACAAGATTATTGTTTTGCTTTATGCAAAATTTGGAAATGTTGCGTGTTATTTGTAAATTCTTAAAGTTTTTGTTGTTATTGCAAATATTCATATATGTGTTTCTCAATGGCAGTGATGGGGCTTCACAATCAAAAGGCTTCAAATGTATGGGAGGATACATGGCTGATGAGGCTGTTTCTCTTTTACGAAGCTTTTATGAGCAAGGAAACCCCAACGGTAAATTATTTTTTTATAATTTTTTTAAATTCTCCATATACCTTTTTTTCTTTCAAAGTGATTACTACTCTTGTTCATTCTATTTTTTTTTTTTTTGTAATGCAGCTCCAAAGCCTCACAGGCCAGTTTTGGTACTACAAGCACCTCAAAAATCCTAAATTTTAGTATTATTTTCTCAATTATGTTTTGGCCATGTGTTCTTCTTTATATGTGACATTCTGCTCAAAAGGTTCCAAGGTAATTTTTTTAAACAACATTTTCTGTTTAGAGCCACAACCACTCCCACTTCTTTGATCGCAGCTGCAATGGCAACAATTGCAATTGTGATACAGATTACTATTATAACTTTGTGGGTTGTGGTTTTGACTTACTGTTATCAAATTTTGGTGATGGTTTGGCTCTTCATTTGACTTCCGTTACTAATATTATGAAATTGTGAGATGTGATTTTACTTAATTGAGAGGCAAAATTGTAGAAGAGACAACAGGGGTGTCAGTGAAGTAGCAAGACATTTTTAAGTATACAAGAGTTTCTTTGCTAGTTCCACTAAGAATGTTGTTTTGATGTATCAGTATATATTTCTATATTGTGAGTCGTGATTTAATTTATCCATTGCTGTTCAGATGTTTCACTATGGCCCCTTTTCCTTTTAAGCCATCAGTTCAGGATTTCTTTATTGTAAGAGAGCAAGTATAGTGGTTTATACAGGCTGGATGTGGCATGTGCTAGGCAAACTATTAGTCTCAAACTGAAAACCGTAATCCCAGAAATGAACTCTCTACCTGTGCTTTTGTTACAGGGATTGACTCAGTCAGCACGCCATCACATAAGACATTTGGTACTTCTTGCAATGTCGTGGGCCTCTTATTTGGTATGGTGAGAGTGGTACCAGCACCATTGTGGGTATCTACATCAGAAGCAGGCCTTTTGTCCATCCCTTTATTAGCACACAAACCAGTCATCTTTACAGTCATTGTCATTCCTATACTACATTTTATATCAGTTAAATCCGGTCTCTGGTGCCACTATAGAAACCTGATCCACCTAAAATATGGTCGGAGCACAGGAAAACGACATAAAACAAGAAAAGGATTTCAAGAAAGAGGAATCGTAAAACCCTACGTGCAAAGATCCGCCGATTTTTCTTGCGTAGACTAGCTAGTTCATCTAGGTCATCATCGAAACCAAATTGAAAACCAAGAAGCTAAAATATTAGAGCTAGGTTGCATACTTGAAAGAAATCGGAAAACCTCACCTGATGAGAAGATCGAGAGAGAGAGATAGATGTTAACAATAGCGAATGTATTTATAGAAGCACCGCTTCTTAAATTGAAGTTTTTGAGGGTTATACGTGGTTTTGAAGTTTTTGAGGGGTATACGTGAAATTCTTCCAACTTTTTTTAAGAAACAAGTCGGTTGAGTTCAAACCCAAATCGGGTCAGCATGTTTTTCGGGTCGAGTCAGATTTTGCTCTCTAAATAGAACTATATAATGGTATATTAACAAATTAATTAATATAATCACCGACATAATAAACGGGATAGAACGCTCCTTCGCAAGTAGAAAAATATTGAACTAATGTTGGGTGCATGTATTAGTTTAGTTAAATCTATTGAACGTATGTGTTCAACATTTTAGTCTTATTAATTTTTTTAAAATGAAATAGTCATGTTGTTTGTTTAAAAATACATGATATACAAAAAAAATTCTGCAAACTGTATATTATCTTCGATTTCATTCAGACTGTCGTCAGGTTGAGGTTTGAGTTGTAATTTTTGTGTGTGGTTGATTAGAGGTTTGAGTTGTTTTTGGTTTTGGATTGTGTAATATTGACTCTCGGTGTTGGGTCACTGCAACGAATGGGTTGCAAACGGATCGTTATCTATCTGTATTTGAATTTTTGCAAATTTAGATATTCGAATACATATACTGTTATACCGATATGATTTATACCGATATGATTTATGTAAATACGGATACATATTGTGTCAGTTTCAAAAACAGATACAGATACAAATACATACAATTATTCATATTTCTATTTTCATTTTAATTTTTCAGATACCCGTTGTGCGGATACTAGGGCTGAAAACGGATATGGATAATCCGTGGATAATCCGCTCCGAATCCGAACAAGATCCGTATCCGAATTAAACGGATTCGGATAATTTTAACATAGGATGAACATGATCCGGATACGGATACAAATAAATTTGTTCATTTGAAAACGGATCGGATATCCGGTTATATCCGAAACAAATTGGGTAAGTAAAATCTAATGGGATATCACGTGGGTAACTACGATCCAGTGGCATCACGTGGGTTCTTTGAAATCCGATCCGGTTATTACCGGTTATAACCGGTTTCTTGTTTAGCATCAAGTGTTCTTTGAATCTCTTTATAAAAAAATAAATTCTTTAGTGAGAATTGTTTGAGGTATCCATTGAATGTACATAGAGAAAATTGAATAGTTGTTTTTCTTATTTTATTTTTTGATTTGTTTTTTCTTAATTTTGTTAATTAGTATTTGTATTTTAAAATACTCGTCTGACTCAATTATTCGTTTTGTATCCGTATTCAAATTCGTATTCGTAGATTATCCTCTTGGTATCCGTATCCGTTTAAGGTGGATTTGGTTTTGCATTTTGACATCCGTTTACTATCCGTATCCGTATTCGTATCCGCTCTTTGAAACGTGGATATGGATATGGTTTTACCACTATCCGCTCCTGCTCCGTTTTCACCCCTAGCAGATACGGATAATTATCCACATTCAATTATTCGTATCTGTATTTTTAAATTTTTTGGATATCTATTTGTACGGAAACAAATAAGGATAACTATTAGTATTTGTATTTTTTTATTCTTTTGCTTTAGCATTTTATATGTTTAGAGAGAGATATTTTTTATTGATATCTTTCTATTAAAAATATAGTTATGTTAATGATTAATTTTTGTTAACAAAATATATATTTTGTAATGACAGAACAAGTTTTAAATGAAAAAAAATATTGTGTCCACTATAATGATTTATAATTGGAATTATATCCATATTTTATGTTATTTTTAGTTTCTAATAAAAATAATTTACCGTATCCGTTTAATATTTGATTCATATCCATTTAATATCTAATCCATATATGTGTTCGAAAAATAAAAACATATACAAATATGATTTTACCATTATCCATCCAATCTGCATATGATCCGTTTGCACCCTACATACATGAACAAGTATCCTCTCCATTACTGTAAAATATTTCCTTCACTTTACGGTTTGAGATTAACTCTCAGCCGCTTTGAGATTCGGGCTAACACAGGGCAGTATTATTGGACTTTGAGATTCATGCCAAGTTAGAAAGAACGGGCCAGATCCAATAATTGTAAAAGATTCCCTATTACGGTATCGGGGAGGATGTGAATTCCTACATACATTGCCTCACTACTATAGCAGCAAAAAAAAAAAAAAAAAAAAAAGCAGACAAAAACTGAGACGCACACCTCAAGTTGAAATTTTAAAATAGATGGAACAAAGATTCTTAACACGTCTAATGCTAATTAATAAAAACATGTCGGAAATTAAACCAATAAAATAACAAGCTTTCTAGCTCAAGAGGAATAAAGTACAAAGTCATAAATTTGCACGAGCAAAACAAAAGCACCCCCAAATTAACCGATAATTATGCAACCCTTGTCTTCCGTATAAACCTCAATTAATCCTCGATTATAAATAAATTATAAATCATGCTGTAATTAGATCTAATTTACCCTCTTTGAGTAATATTACTAACCGAAATTACAATTTTTGGCTTACTCTAAATATTTCATTATTTTCATGTGAAGCCATTTGTTACAAATAAAAATTACCATCTCAAACACACGGCACAGTAAATAATGATGCATTCAGACTCAAACAGGAGGAATAATACAAGAAATTGGCTTAAGAAATAAGAACAGATAATTCTTTGAAAAGAATTCTAGGATTTCCTAGGTCTTATTTCAGTGTATAACTTAACAAATATAATTGACCTATTCTGTGACATTAGAAAAATGCAACAAAATTAAGAATATATTATAACAAGCATGTTAACAGAAAAAAAAAACAAAAACAAATTCGCTGATCCAATAAGTAGGGGAAAACATCCATTCCTCAACTCTGTTCAATCAACCAAATCCTCAGACATATTAAAACCACCTAATTAATATCGATTTTTTTTTTATCGTACTATTAACCCCTAACACCCAAATTTTAAATCTAAATCTAAGAAATCGAATCAGAGACTGCACGATGTGCAATCGCAAGACTTGGGAGAGAATGAGCAAAAACCAAATGGCCGATTCGGAATGTTGCAATTGATCGCATAGCAACATGGAGAGAGAAGACAAAGACCCTTTGATCCGCCGCAACAAGTGCACGGCGCACATAGTTGAAAAGAATTAAGCTTTCTTCTACTTATCTGATTGAATTCGAAAAACCCCAAATCCCGTACCACGACGTGCTTCGGAGTCATTGATACTTCCTCGGAACTACTTAATTCCTGACAGAAAGGAGCAAAACGAGAGAATGGCATCTTAATTTGAGAGAAATTGATGGTGAAATGGGGGTAAAAGGCTTCAATTTAGGAACTTACATTGGATGAGGCGACCCGATTGGAGATTGAGAAGAGAAAGAGGAGGAAAATTAAGAGATGCCGTGACATGTTTCTCTTTCGTGTCAGCTTTATGACTTCTTCACTTTTTCTTTTTTTCCCTCTTAATGGAGATTATTACAGAGTAATATTTGTTCGCACGGAGAGCGGTGAGTGACTGAGTGGGTGTGGCCGTGTGGGGCGACTGGCGAGTGGCGACAGGAGAGTATGCGTCAGAGAGGGGTAAAGATTTTTAACAGAGTAGTTTTAGTTTAATGCAGCGTACAAATCATGTGAAGTTCTGTTTTGATTCTATAGTTCCTGCGCTGCATGAAATCAAAACTACTCTGTTAATCTTTACCCTCAAAGAGAGAGGATCTTTCTTAGTCGGATCCGCTCGTGTACCCGAAAATTTTGAACGAGATCCGAGCCATTGACCGACCTACACGAAGTTTGATGAAAATTAACGGTCTAAATTTCTTGGCATGAACGGGATAAAGATATTCACTGAGCTGGTATAGCTTTACATACTGATCGGAATAGAAGTAGAACAAAAGTTCATTTCATTTCAATAAAATAGAGAAGAGAAGAAATGGTATAGAATTGAATTTTAATTATTGGAATAATTAATTCTAAATGAAGAATTAATTTTGGTGACATAGTAAAAAGGTTTAATTATCATCTTATTTACTGCATATGTCATTGAAAAAAAAAGGTCATTAGTAAGAGAAATGAGAGTGGACTTCAATGTAAAAATGAGAAGGGTTGAGGGGTAATTTTGTCTTTTTAACTTCAATGAACTTTTTCTCGCCAAATCTGACCACTTTTGTCGGGATTTCAACTGGCCTCTTTTTCCCATTTCAAATCGTGTGAATTGAACTCCTCCCTTCCTGTTTTATCTTCCGATCATGAAACTTACGAAAACAAGAATTCTTTTTCTCATTTTTATGGGAACGAATTAGTTCCGATCAGAGTCTTATCCAGCGCACCAATCGTACATTTTTTATCGTGACTTTATTGCTCGTGTGGTGTTACAGGGGTGTAAATGGAGCGGATTCGGAGCGGATAATGCTGATATAAAAAGTCAACCTATCTCTGGTAAGGAAAAGAATTCTTGTAATGCGGATTCGGAAATGGAGCGGATAATGCGGATTCGGAGCCTTTATTGCTCCGTGCACTTGTGTGGTGTTACAGGGGTGTAAAGAAAAGCAGCGGAGTCGGATCCGGCAGCGACAAACAGCTTTGAAGCGCATTAAAGCTCGGCTAGCTGGCAGCGTCAGGCCTTTGAAATTTGTCCCCTTACCTATTCTTCTTGTTTATACTCTTCTCCATTTCCATATTCAAGGACACCTCCATTTTTTTCATTTTTTCTATTCTCTGATTTGTTTTTCTTAATTTTTTTAATTAGTATTTGTACTTTAAAGTTCATATGACTCAATTATCCGACAAATATTTGTTTCATATCCGTATTCGAATCGGTATCCGTAGATTATCCGCTCCGTATCTATATCCGTTTAAGGCGGATTTAATTTTGAATTTTGATACACGTTTACTATCCGTATCCATATTCGTATCCGCTCATTGAAAAACGGATACGGATTTTATATCAGCATTATCCGCTCCGAATCCGCTCCATTTACACCCCTGTAACACCACACGAGCAATAAAGTCACGATAAAAAATGTACGATTGGTGCGCTGGATAAGACTCTGATCGGAACCAATTCGTTCCCATAAAAATGAGAAAAAGAATTCTTGTTTTCGTAAGTTTCATGATCGGAAGATAAAACAGGAAGGGAGGAGTTCAATTCACACGATTTGAAATGGGAAAAAGAGGCCAGTTGAAATCCCGACAAAAGTGGTCAGATTTGGCGAGAAAAAGTTCATTGAAGTTAAAAAGACAAAATTACCCCTCAACCCTTCTCATTTTTACATTGAAGTCCACTCTCATTTCTCTTACTAATGACCTTTTTTTTTCAATGACATATGCAGTAAATAAGATGATTATCCGGATCCGTATCCGCAAATAATCCACTCCGTTTAATTCGGATTCGAACCGATTATCCGGATCCGTTTAAACCATGAAGTCAACCTATCTCTGGTAATATCTTTACTCCAGGAACGGGGTCAGAAATTTATCTTTGAGAGGCAAACAAGAGATTTACTAATAGGATTTTTTTTTAATTAAAACAGAATTATAAAAACGGGGCAGTGTTATAGGTAGGATGTCAATGGGTATGGTACGGGTCGGGTGGAGACATTTTCATACCCATACCCATTAAAATTGACTTTACTTATACCCTACTCATACTCATTAAAAATTGACCTTACCCTACCCTACCCTTACCCGTTAATATTATCGGGTAATGAAACTGTAACGGATGAATAACGGATATTACTAATATAATAATTAGTTTTATTATATTTTACAAATGAAATATAAAAAACTCATTCATTTCACACATATGTAATTACATTTCTAATAAAAAATAAAAATGAATGTGCAATCAATTCCAACTAAATTATTTTTTATAAAAGAAGAAAATTCAAAAACACGAATACATATTTAGGTGAGTTGGAAATTGAATTGAATATATATTTAGATTTTATAATTACCCTATAGGGTAACGGGTACGAACTAGTCATTACCCATACCCTTACCCATTTGGTTAACGAAAAAAAAATTCTTATCCATCCCCATACCCAATAAGCTAATGAAAAAAAAAAACCTTACTCATATCCGCCTTATTGAATATGACATGGGTCGGGTAAACGGCTAAAAAGGTACCATTGACATCCCTGGTTATAGGTTTTGGGTTATAGGGTTAGTGATTTGAAGTCAACGACGTAGTGATTATGATTTTGACTTCTAGATCTATAATGTAGGTAACTAGGTATAATATTATTATTATTATTATTATTATTTTTATTATTATTATTGAAAATTACTGATCCGGGTGAATAGTAAAAACAGTGTAACCAAATTCTGGACCATGTGATCAGCAATTTTCAAAGTGCCTTAATAAATAGTAAAAAAATTCCAAAAAATGTAAAATTTGGTCTTCAAATAGATTTTAATATAGATTGAACATCTAACGGTTTGAATTTGTTGTTTGAACATCAAAGACTAAGATATGCCTCCGTAAGCACCTCGCCGAAATGCTGCCAGCAGCAAATTAGCCATACTCTATATATATATAGGAGGGATCAAGTTACAACAAAGTTATCACAACTATTTTTTTTATTTTCAAAGTCCAAATTGTCGATCCAAATAGGGGTGTTCATCGGTTCGGTTCGGTTGAAACCGAACCGAACTAGGCAAACCAAAGTAATAATTCGGTTTCTAAAATAGAACCGAACCGAACCGATTTAGCATTGCAACCGAACTGAACCGAACCAAAGTTTTATTTCGGTTTATTTGGATTGTTCGGTTCAAACCAAAATATATTAATTTTTTATTTAAAGCAATTGATTTATAATAAACCGAAGTATATTAAGAAATAAACTGAAGTATTTAAAGCAATTGATTAAGAAATAAACCGGGACGGTCCGGACCAAATTCATAATATATAAAAGTTCGGTCGGTTTGGTTATTTCGGTTTTGAAAATTTTCAAACCGAACCGAACCGAACCGAACTGAAATTATAATTTGGTTTTAAAAAGCAAACCGAACCAAACCATTAAACCGAACAATCCGAACCGTTTGGTCCAAACTAATTCGGTTCGGTTCAAAACCGACTAAACCGGACCCAATCAACACCCCTAGATCCAAACCGTTCAACATGATCTCCACAATAAAATGTGCTTGAAGATCAAATTTTACATTTTTAAAATTTTTTTTACTATTTATTAAGATGAGTACAAAATTCAATGGTCTGAATTTGACTAGTTTTTGTAAGTTACTTAATAAATAGTAAAAAAATTAAAAAAAAGTAAAATTTGATCTGCAAGCACATTTTATTGTGGAGATCATGTTGAACGGTTTGGATCGACGATTTGGACTTTGAAAATGAAAAAAATGGTTGTGGTAACTTTGTTGTAACTCAAAATTATTGTAACTTGATCCCTCCTTATATATATATATATATATATATATATATATATATATATATATATATATATATATAATCTGGTTAACATGCTACGCGTAGCATAGAGCCCCTCTGTGCTACGGCTCACTTTTTGAGTTTTCAAAATCCTAACGGTCGATCCGAACCGTTCAACATGATCTCCATATAAATATGTACTTGCAAATCAAATTTTACATTTTTTTAGAATTTTTTTACTATTTATTAAGCCACTTTGATAATTGCTGATCCAATGGTCCAGAAGATTTTACTGTTGTGTACAAATTACTGTTTTTTTAAAGTGGCTTAATAAATAGTAAAAAAATTTTAAAAAATGTAAAATTTGGTTTGCAAGTACATATTCATATGGAGATCACGTTGAACAGTTCGGATCGACCGTTAGGATTTTGAAAACTCAAAAAGTGAGCTGTAGCACGGAGGCCTCTATGCTATGCATAGCACCGTAGCACTGTCCCATATATATATATATAATATTAATGAGCAATGTATATTTATTTATTCTCCAACTTAATTATTATTAAAACACATAAATAAATTTCAACAAATTCCAATAAAATTTAGACCTTCAAAACGGATAAGGGCAGGGTATGGGAAAAAACAATTTGTAATGGATACGGGTATGAAAATGCTTCCACCCGACCCATACCTGTTGACACCCCTATTCTCCTCTCAGTTTGAGGAGGTAGATACGAGAGAAGAGAGAGAGAGAGAGAAAGAGAGAGAGGAGAGTATCGTTGTATCAGGAGTGAGACCTATAAGGGGTGGTGAGGGATGGAATGGAAGAGGAGCAGAGGCGGTAGGATTTTCGTTGGAGAAGGGGGGGGGGGCAAGTAACAACGAATCGAGTTTATATAGCTAGTTGGGTTTAAATCATTAACTAATCGGGTACTAGATAAGAAAAAATGTTCTAACTTATGATTTCTAATGTTTTGACTTTTAATTTTCATTGTTTTAATTTCTAATCAGAATTACCAATCAGAATTCAAAAAATTTATTCTAATTTTAACTCTAGATCTAACTCAAATTACAAATCAAAATTTCATAAGAAGACAAATTAAATTATAGGGGAGAACAAAGTTAGTCCAAATCTATAAATCTTCCCAAAAATTCAAATTCGGAACCACAGTTGCCTCTGGCTCTACGTGGGTCTGCCTATGAGGAGGAGGAGCCAGTATCCCAAATACATGAGGTGCAAGTAATAAATCCGGACCGTTCTTTAACTTAACACGAATCTTAAAGCAGACCCCAAGTGGCAGCAGTTAAGCCAACTAGCAATTCCCCATGTAATGCACACGTGTGCTCGTGCGCGCAGATTAGGCTGGGCCGCTGTGATCAGCGGACTCGACACACTCGGCAACGAAACAAGTCTACCTTTCAAACGAACGACTGGCTGTCCAACCGAAATCAGATCGGATGAAACTTGAGGTTTCTGTACGACTGATTATCTGATGGCAGGATATGTCACCAGTCACTGACAGTGACAGCCAAATATACGCAAGAATTTACCAAAATTTTTATTAATAGAAAATAAAATAAATAAATATCGACATTGAAGAATAATTTGGCAGAAATTCGAGATCTAACAAAGACGTTATGGTCCATAACATCAAGTTAATCTGATCACTAATGATTTCTAATTAACAAAAACACTGTAGCTGGACGTTATGGTCCATAATGTCCAGCTATAGTGTTTTTTTTTTTTTTGCTTGCTTGGTTGCTTCAGTTTGCGATTTTTTGAAAAAAAATCACTGTAGCTGAACGTTATGGACTATAACGGCCTGTTTTTTTTTTTTTCAGCGCGTCCCTGGCCGTTATGGACCATAATGGCCCGTATTTTTGTTATATTAACGCAGGTAGTTAGGTGCTAATTTGGCCGTTATGGACAATAACGTCTTTGTTAAATCTCGAATTTCTGCCAAATCGTTCTTTAATGTCGATATTTATTTATTTTATTTTCTATTAATAAAAATTGCGGCAAGAATTTATGATTAGTTATCACTCGCTACAAAGAGGACTGCACGAATGAATTCTACAGAGAAAATGACTATAATGGATGGACTTCTGTTTTGTTCATTCCCCTCCTCACACACACGGAGCGCACCTAAACACCCACCTCTCAATCGTGATAAGTTGTATTTGGACAGGGTCCACAAGTAGTAATTTTTTCTTTTTTTTTTGCTAATGGTGGTCCTTATTTTTGTGGGACCCAGTTTCATTAACCTGGCCTGTTCTAACTTCCTAGAACCCGTCCAACATTAACTCACCCCTTTCGCTACCGAGAGAGAAAAAAACAACAAAAAAAAAACTTAAAAGAAAAGAGAGAGAGGAACCAAACCGTACGCTTCTGTCTCTTCCCCTCCCTTCCTCTCGCATCCTATAATGGCTGACGTGGCTAGGATGATCTGGTGATGGCCACCGTCGCCGCCACATGTTGCCGACGATGGACTTCGACGCCTCGCCGTCGCTGCCCGCTGCACCTCCCCTCATCCCTGGAGGTCAGTGTTCATTTTGTTAGGGTTAGGGTTTTGGTTGGCAAGTGGTTTCTTACGAGTTGCTTGTGGTAATGTTATTTCCATGTCTGTGAGTGTTCACATGGTAATATTACAAATTGGGGTTGTATTTATGTATGGTTCAAACAATAGAGTCGCCATTTGACTGTGGTGTAATTCTTATTTTTACTTGACCTTTGGCTTCTTTTTTCAATCCGGTGGCATGTAGATGGGACGAGTGGGTTTATGACTAGTCTGTTATTTGGGAATGTTCACTTGTTACTACACATCCATTGGAATTTTGTTAACTGATACTTCTATCTAGTACATAATACTGTATGTTATGAAAAAATCATACAATTAAATACGAAAATACTGCATGCTTTTGTGTTCAACTGACTGTTCAAGCACTGAGGTTTAGTCAATTTGTCAGAGGCAGAGTTAGACTTTCAAGCTATGGGTATCAATCGTGAATGGGGGTCAATTAATAAAATTTTCATGCTGCGTGCTTTCCGATGTTGTCCTATACTGTTTACATTCATAATGTGTAGAAGCTGGTGCGTCACTAGTGCTGGTTCTAGTACCTCTTTACCTTTTTTTTTAATGAAGTATATCACATTACAACTATTTTACACAACTCGTACATAAGTTGAGGCTTCATTGACAAAATTGAGGGTTAAATGCATCTATTGGGGCTTCATTATCTTGGGAAGGAAACTTCACCTAATTTCAAGAAGTTTATTTTTTAAAGAAAAAGGCAGCAACTCGCGTGAAATTTCACTTTTGTTATTGATTATGATAATTCAGGTGCCATTTGGCAGCAACTGAGCATGACAGGTAGCAGTAGCACGGCTGCGATTATGGATACTGGTGCCGCAACTAACTCTTACCCCGAAAGACCTGGCGAGCCAGACTGTTCGTATTATCTCAGGACTGGTCTCTGCCGGTTCAGTACCACTTGCAAGTTCAACCATCCTCCTGATAGGAAGTTGGTATGACACTCCTGAATCTTTTACTATTATTTTGGAGAAGGGAATTCCTTTGTGTATCTGGAAAAATAGTAACTACTCTGTACATCCCTGTATAGCATGATAAATGTATACTCTGCACTTGATGTTTCCTTCTGTTTCTTTGTTTTTATTTATCTTCAAGTATTATGTGGGATTTATCTCAATTTGGGGTGGTACGCATAGTGTTTTGATGTGATATGGGCATACAACCTTGAACGTTTCTTTTATTTAATTTTTGTCATCAAATACATTAAAACATTAACATCTTAATTTGAAATATTTGGAATTGAACCTATTGAAAGTATATTTTATGGACTTTTTTTGTTTCCAGAAACTTCTAACTGGCCTACTTCATTTAATATTCCAGGCTATTGCAGCTGCTAGACTTAAGGAAGAATATCCTGAGAGAGTGGGACAAGCTGAGTGCCAGGTACTTAAGCATTTTCATTTTTTATTTTTTAATTTCTCGTGGTGATAGTAGGTACTCAAGTCCTTGACTTCAATCATAATTTTTTGTCGCCTTTGCAGTTCTATTTAAAGACTGGAACATGTAAATTTGGGCCTACATGCAAATTCCACCACCCGAAAGATAAGGCTGGAATCGTCGGGAGAGCTCAATTAAATTCTTTGGGCTACCCTCTTCGGCCGGTTTGTCATTTCTTTCCTTCTCATTCTACCAATTTTCTTATTTGTCCCTAATCTTACTTCTCCTCGCTTTATTTAACATGATATTTACTAAACTTTCAAGACTATGTTTGGAAGAGGAACAGGGATAAGTAGAAACTCTTATCCCACTACTAAACATGGTCCAAGGGAAAAATACTAACATGGGATTTTCTACTGTTCCATGTGAGAACAGTAATGTGAAGAGTACCTGAGATGGCACAAGTTTTTGTTATGTTCCTATAATTTAGGCTGTCGCATAATTTGTGCCCAATGATCGAAGGAAGACGGATACTAATGATGATCATCTGGACACTAACTTCTATTTTCCTCAAATTTTGCAGGGGGAGAAGGAGTGTGCATATTACCTAAGAACCCTAGAATGTAAATTCGGCATGACTTGTAAATTCCACCACCCAAACCCTTCCTCTGACGCTGCCTCTGTATTTTCTGTAAATTCCAATTCTGCCCCTCCTAGTATAAATCCTGGCCAGAGTTCATATAGTACTACTGGAGGTGGTCTGACGAGCTGGCCCGTTTCTAAGTCTTCTTTTATGGCCAGCCCTAGATGGGAGCAGGGCGCATCTTCTAGCTATGCACAGCTCATGGTACCTCAAGGCCTTGTTCCTTTACCTAGCTGGAATGCTTATGCAGTAAGATACTTTTTCTCATGAAAAGCTTTGTATATAGGAAGCATACATCTTATGTCTTTTGAGTTTTTGATGAAGTTCTTTTAACTAGTACATAAGACAATCGTAGATCTTTATATTAATCGTGCGCTCATACTTATTTATCTACCAGAGAGAAATAAGATTCACAAACTGGGTTGATTCATTCATTTACTATTTATTTATTCGGTGAAAAGCGGCAATTTAATATGACGCACCTAAAACATACAGCTCAAAACTATCCCGTAGGGTGTCAAACGGTAGTTGGCACGATACCTGTATGAGTTTTCTGGTTCAGTAATGACTTTTGGAAGAAGAAAATGAGGAGGAAGAAGAAAATGAAAAGCCCACTTACCTAGTGGCGGAAACATATTATAAGAGAATATTTCTGAACCACCCAGACCCATCCACTCAGAATAACCGTACTAAAAGCAAATATTTATGAGAGTGCAGGGACAAATGTTGCCAGTGTCATCTGGCGACAGCAGCCAACAACATTCAGCCGCCTACCATCTGTACAGCCCCAACAGCGGCATGACCTCCCACCAGGGAGAAGCCAGTGGAAGCAACCACACTGCTTCCATTTCGGTTCCTCCACAGTACCAATCAGCACTTCACAGAGAAAATGTCTTCCCGGAGCAGCCCGACCAGCCTGAGTGCCAGTACTATATGAAAACAGGTGATTGTAAATTTGGTGTTACATGCAAGTTTCATCACCCCAGCGAGCGCCGCATTCCTCCTCCTGACTGCCTTCTTAGCCCTCTTGGCCTTCCCCTCCGACCTGTAAGTGTTTTTTCATTCTCTCTTGGTTTAGTTTTGTATGCTTTTGGAAATTATGGAAGTATTTTATTAATTCCCCTTTAAAGGTGTGAGGGAAACAGAGGGTAATATGGGCGGTAGTCTGTTGTTATTGGAGGGAGAGTTGGTATTTCTTGTTTTGTGGGACTAATGAATGTTTCTTGTGGCATATGATATTGTTGTCGTCTCTACCGAGGAAACAATGTTAAAACCTTTCTTGTGATAAGGTTTATTTTTTCAGTTGTTCAGACTACAGAGTACAGTATGTGTTTTCTTTTTCTTTTTAGTAACTAAAAATATGCCTTTAGTTGAGGTATGGTGATTATTTTTCCTGATATTCCTACCTTCTGTTTGTGCATATTTTATGCTTCAATTTTCCAATTTGGGGTATTTGCCGGAGGTTGTTTGGTATTTTTATTTACTTTGTGTTGGGTCAGACTGGGTTTTCGGTCAGCACATTTATTTCTCAGATAACTTTGTTCAGGCGGTTGCGTTGATATTAAGGTTAAGATATTGCTAGCTTTGGATAATTTATTATGCTGTTGTATGAGGTCTGCTGAGGTATTTTTTCCTTTTTAATAGTTTTGTTGTTATATGGCCTTAGTTGTTTCTTGTTGTTGTGTTGTAGTTTCTCTGGCCTTATATTCATATAGGTTTACAAAGCCTCAACTGTGCTAAATGGCCTGAAGTTATCCAAGTAGGATTCTAGGAAATTACATAAAAAATGAAGCAAAACAACTAGGAGTGTGCTTATTTGCAAAAAAAAAAAAAAAAAAAAAAAAAAAAAATAGATGCCTGGCTGGTTTTGCATGTATGAAGCTTTACCATGAACAATTTTTTGAGGAAAAAGAAGCTGTATCATTTGTGAATTTCTCTTTTCAGGGTGAAATACACTGTAAATTCTATTCTCGGTACGGCATATGCAAGTTTGGGCCGAATTGCAAATTTGATCATCCTATGGCAACACCTATGGGAGTATACGCATATGGGTACTCACCTGCTTCGTTAACTAATATGACAGGTGTCAACCATTGATTGGGCTCCTGGCCAGGTTCAACTCCAACCGAATAAATATTTCTTTGTTTTTCTCTTTTTGCATTATCAAGAAGAGCTATGTAAATTGAGATGCTATTTTGCATGTACAGTCTCTCTTTTCTGTCCATGTTAACAAAATAACTCGAGTTTTATATTATATGTATCTAGAGTTGTATTTGTATTTTATTTGTATTTTTAATTTCGTCCCTTTTGGTTCGCATTCCATAATATCTTGTAACGAGTTACCTGCAGGTGCATAATTGTACAAATAGGCCTTTTAAAGGGAAGTGTCAGTCAGTTCAAAAATCTTAATATAATAACCATACCTGCGGAGTACAATTATACAATTAAACAGTTTGGTCTATATTCATCCACAACCTCTCGCTACTTTATCGAGAGCGTACTTCTCTTCTTGAGTCAGTTTCATTATATCAACCAATCCAAATCAAAATCTTAATTGCACATCAATTTTTATAAAATATAATAATAAAGCAATACAAGAAATAACCAGTGTAACAAAATGCGGTTCATGCGGCTGCATATGCGTATGCGGTTGGCAACTGCATAGAAAATCAATATGCGGTTTAACATGCAGTTCTGCATATGCAGTCGCATATTCGGCTGCATAATTTTTGCCGCATATAATCTATTCGGCCACATAAAATCCGCACTTCGCATATCAGATCCGCAATCCGCCACATAATGTAACTCGAAAAACATTTATTCTCTCCAGCTCTCCGCAGTTCGCATAACCTAAGTCCCTAAAGCGGTCCTGCCTTATCTCTGTTTTTCACTCTCCTCCGCCGGCTCTTCTCCCCTCTCCTCCGCCGGCTCCTCTCAACTCTCCACCGATCGCCTCTCTCCTCTGCCTCTCCACCCATCGCCTCTCCTCCTAGTGCATCTCCACCGATCGCCTCTCCTCTAGCCTCCATATATTGCACAGTATCCTAATTAGTCACCGCCTCTGATAATTAGTGAAATTGATATTCTTTGTTCATTGCAATTCAAATGAAAAAACGGTACCAATGTTGCCAAATGAAAAAACGGTACCAATATTCTTTATTCTCCTCTGATTTAGTCACCACTGGTACGGACCAGTGGTACAATGCAGTAAATTGGGTACCAGTGGTACTGGTATCAATGTAGTACATTAATTAATGTAGTACATTTTTCTTTATTCTCCTCTGATTTACAATTTCTAAGCTCACCATACTGTGCTTTGCTTGCTTTTTGATATACTCTGAATGGTGGGTTTGTATCAATGTTTTACATTGGAGGGTGCTGTTCAGGTTGTGGGGTACCATTGTTGTGTACCGACCAGAATTTGTCTGTTTTGCTGAGATGTGCATCAGATTGTTGTACCTCTGTTGGTACCAATCTTTCACTATTAAGACAATATAGGATATTATTATATGCACATTGAATATGTCGACCACAGTGGCTGCTAAAAATCCGCATATATAAGTCCGCATAAAAATCAGCATATGCGGTCATATACCGTATATGCGGTATGCGGTGGCCTTCCGCATACCGCACGAAAACGCATTTTATAACCTTGGAAATAACCAAACGAAAAGATGATATAGCTATCGTACAAAAAGAAAACAAATATACTGAGGCAGAAAAAATGCAACAGAATTGGGGTTGACCAATGACCAAGGCTGGCGGCTAGCAAGCTGCGTGAGCTTGTGCGGCTGATATGCACTAGCAAAGGCAGAGAGCTGAAGCCGGAAAATGACGGAGTAATTTCTCCCATGTTACCCCTTTTAGCATTTTGATGTTCATGCCTCATAGAGTCAATAGTCCTGAGTTGTCTTCGTCTGTAGTTTGGCATTGTTGGTTCGGTCTCGTTGAGATACTAGTGATACTAATAGTTAGTAGTTACCATGGGCGGATTCATTCATATTGAATGGAAGTTAATTGATCTTCATTTTTTCTTTTTCTTTTTGGAATTTTTTGTATTTATGGGTGATTTTTTTATATAATTTAGAATAAAATGTTATGAGTACTATAAAATTGATCACTAGTTTTAGTATGAAAATTTTATATGATTTACTTTCATTGTGTGTTTGACGTTCTGACTTTGCCTGTGGCAGTTACTATAGCATAAAATTATATCTAAATTGAATAGCCAACAAATTGGCATTACAAAAACAATCGAAATTGAGATTCAGGAAGAAAGCCCTTAACAAGAATACTATTATGTCCTGAAAGGCCCAAAACTATGAAAATAAAATAAAATTTATGTGTCTTTTATTTATTAAGATTTAAGCATGAATAAATTTATGTGTAAGCCGGTGATAAAAGACAAATATTACGCACATAAATTATCTAAATTGTATTTGCAGAGTGTTGTATGCTTCTATTCTTATTTTTCATCAATGATAGGCAACATTTCAAGTCGTATAATCATCAAAATCGACAAATCATCTCTAGAGTGAGACCACCGTAATTTTGCACTAAAGTCTGTCGTAAAGCATTTTTAAAAAGTTGTTTACGATTATTCTATAGCTTGATTTTTACGCAAGTAAATTTATGCATGCACCTGTGGAATACAAAATGTTAGAAGTTATTCTTCCGTTTCGATGATATAAGAATCATATTTGACCCAAATTGATTAAAAACATCAACAGACATACAATGCATTGTACATGCATTTTAGTTTATGCATAATATTTAATCTCTCTTCTTGATTTTTGCGCAAAATAAATTTATGCACTTGTAGATGACATATATTAGAGGTTATATCATAGTTTTGATGATATTGAGATCACAAACGTGACCCAAATTGATTAAAATCATCACTGACATTATGTCTTTTGCTAACTTGGCAAAATACATAAATAAATAAATAATAGTTAAAGTGCATCGTGCAATAATGAAGACTGAAGTTTGTATTTTATTATAAACAAATGTGCATTGTAGAGTGGTTTGGAACTTTGGATGATGAGTATGGAAGCTCAAAGTATATATTATAAACTATCAAAACACATTTTTACTGGGTTAAAAATGCATGTTAGGTGTCATAATTAAGCAATCCTAAACTTAAAATAAATAAGTGTATGGTGTAATAGTTAAGTGTACATTCAAAGATATGTAAGAATTCACTGAGTATTTTAATTAGTTTATAAAGATAATTATCTGGTCCATATATAGTTTTTTATAGTTTGAAAAGGCCAGCATGATTTTAATTATAGATACTTCTGGGAGGGTTAATATGTAATTCGGAGCTTTTAGAGTGATATACATAAAATGCAGTAAAGATGCAGCAAGTAAACAGTAAATTAGGTTGTCTGTCAAAAATAAATAAATAAAAGATGGTATTTAGAGGAATATTGAATGGTCCAGGGGCACAATTGATTGCATATCTGTCTGAAATTCTGGTCCTAAAGCGCGCAACTAGGTGTGACGTCGTGCTCTGGACGTAATATATCTAGGTAATAGATTAAAAGAAAATAAAGTTGATAGAAAAAGTTTATTAAAATATGGAGGCGCAATAAAAAAAAATTCCGGAAAAATGTTACAACTTCTTTATTTCATTTTTTATTTTAAGAAATTTAAAAAACCAATTTATTAGAAACAAAGACAATTTTTCTTTCTTTAATAAACTGATTTTTACAATTTACCACACTAACAAATAACAACAGTCGATCTCTGTTGGATGTACCCGATCTCAGCTTTCAATTTCATACTTAGGCATGTCACTACCTATTGTAAAACCGACAAAAGAGCAATACTTACCTCTTATTGATTTAATTGAAAGGAAACTTGTACAGAAAAATTATGTCACGAGGGGGCCAGCTACAATTGGTAATTGTAAGATCGGTACTCTTGAGCATTCCGATGTACTATATGTCTTCATTTAGATTGTCTCAATGATTTATAACCTGAATTGATGAAATAAGACGTAGTTTCTTATGGGGAAAAACCAAAGGGGAGCAAAGAGGAATATCTTTAATAAACTAGAGTGCCACATGTATATTGCGATCTTGGAGGGGTCTTGGGTTATCAAACCTCAACTTAACCAACATTTCATTATTATTGCGATGGCGGTGAAAGATGTACCATGACACAATGAGTCTTTGAACAATAACTATAGCCAAGATTAGAAAAATGAGTGTATCCATGCAAAGTTCTTTAATTTGGCATGTCACTGTATCTTTTTTGGGAGGCAGCTACAATGATTTAAATTTATATTTAATTGGAGTGCATATTGGATGATTGGCAATGGGGAATCCATTTCTTACTGGCATGGTTTTTGGCCGAGAATGCCTAGAGCTGATAACACAAGCTCAAGGATCCACAGATAAGCTATTTCACTTTGTGGTGCGTGGCTGATCAGACATGACTTGGACCTTATAAATTCTGACATGACTGTAATTAATTTCTCCTAAGAAAGAGATGTAATTTCTAGGCACTGGGATAAATCAGGGATGTACACAACCAAATCTTCATACCAGACTTTAAGTGTGTGTGTGGGGAGGATAAAATGGAGCTATGCCTACATATGGAAGTGTCATATTTCCCCAAATGAAAATATTCACTTATCTACTTCTACAAAACAAAATTTTGACTCGTGATGTCATGAGAAAACGAGGGATGATCTATGATCAGGAATGTGTTCTATGCATCAATTGCCAGGAGGAGACAACACTATTCCTACTGTACCAATGTGAATATGCAATCGAGATGTGGCAAGAAATGAGAAGGCGATTGAGGAAAACAATCATGGTACTGGATAGGTCGTTACAAGAAACATGAGATGTATCATGGGCCCCCGGTAAAGGGAGTGAGAGGCATGCCAAAGGATGAGTGAACTGTCAGATTTATGTGCATATTCTGGCTTCTCTGGAAACAACGTAATATGGTGGTGTTTGTTTCCAACGAAATCCTTTCAAGGATGCTTGTTGCGAGGCGTTCATGAAATGAGATTATGGCTAAAGTTTTGTTATACTGGAACAGCAGGTACAAGTTATAGAAACAACAAAGATTTGGGCGAGTAATGCTACTGCAACCCATAAATGTTTTTTTCTTGGTGATTGTTGTCTTTTCTATACTGTTTTCTAGATTTACTTTTAACTTTACACTTGAAGGGTTGTAAGAAGTGTAGTTCTGGTACGTGCATGAGCATGGTACAATTTATGTTGGAGAGGGATGCAGGGAATCACGCACATGGGGTTGAGACTAAGGTCTCATGCTGTAAATCTTGCAAGATAGATGGACGTAAACTCTCTAATTTTAATGCAAATATCCTGACAGCCTCTGTCAGGCTTTAAAAAGAACAACAACCATATAGTGTGAAAAATTAATGATTCAGTACATCCCTTATTAAGACTGTAGCAATGGTTCGATTTCAGTAGTTTTTAGATTTTCTGTGGTGAAGTCACGTTGCAACTTACAAAGATTGATGAGAATGAACCATAGTAACAAATCAAAAGTTCGGGTTCGGTTCAGCGATGTCAAAAATTCGTGATTCGGGTATAATTCGGGAATGATTCGGTACCACAAGGAAGTAAAAAAAAAACCCAAAAAAAATATATATATGTACTTATTTTAATTTTTTAATTTTTCAACTGTTTTAATAAAATTTTGAGGAAAAAAAAATTTGAGAAGTGTTAAGAATTTGATATTTGGAATTCAAAAGTCAACTTATTATAAAAAAATGTCAATTTGATAATTGATAGTTGATACCCACGTGGTGCGTCCACTTATACATTCAAAATTCAAAACTTTGCCTTAGTCTCACCCAGAGTTCAGAGTTCCGTGAATCAGGAACGAGGCCACGTGGTGGGGTCCTCCATAATTCACTCAAGCACAGAGCCACGGAGGCACGAGCAACAGCGACGATTTTTTCGAATAAAACGTGAATAATTCGTAAAAAATGTTTTATTCGCGAATAAATCGGTAAAAGTTTGGTCAACCGTTTTATTCGCTGTTCGGTTCGGAAACCTCCGAAAAACGTTTTATTCGCGAATAAAACGCGAATCATTTTACTATGGAATGAACCATTGATTTGGTCTTATCTATGGAAAAAAAATAATCCATCTTATTTCTAGTAATTTAATTTTTAATTTCTAAAAGAAAAAAATATCTTTATTTTGACCTCTCTATTAGAGCATTTACATTAGTAAAATAAAAAAAAACAATTAAGTATTAAATGAAATTAAGTTAACTTTAATTTTTAATTCGTAAAATTATCGTTTACTTATTTTTAGTGATTACGTCAATAATTTATTTTTAGCAATTTTTTTAAAAGAAATAAAATTGAAATTACGCTACATCTCAAAAGTTATAATAAGAAGTGCCACGTGTATTTTAGAAATAAAGATAAATTCAATGCAGATGCTCTTATATTGTATTTGCTATCAGAAAAAGGAAAAAATTCTTATTAAAATTAAGTGGTGAATGAATAAAAAAAAGTAATTCATCTTGTTTTTAATAATTTGATTTTTTTAATTTCTAAAAATAAAAATTGTTTTTATTTTGACCACTATATTGTATTTTATTTGTTGTCAGAAAAAAAATCTTATTAAAAGTAAGTGGTTCAGATCAACTATTTCTGAGATACCTGATGAATCTAATCCCTATAAATATGTTGTTGAACTTATTATCCTTTTTGCATAATTTTTCATTGCACGTTGTAAGAAAAAGAAGTCAAAATATGATGATGACACATTGTCACTAGTGCAACTTCCAAATCTTTTCGTTTGTTGTATGTAATCTAAAGACCAAGGCATCAAGTAACTTTGTGTTGGCGCAATCAGGTAACGTGCTCATTACCTTCATGTTAAACCTTAATTAATTTATGGATGCAACCTAAGTATTAATTAACAAAGAGTATCTACATTGATAATTTTATTACAATTTCAAATTTTAGATGATAATTTCATTTACAATTTCAGGATGTGTGATAGTTAAATAAATGAATAATTATTTGAGTACCCTCACTCCTGTATCCTCAAAATCCCTGCGTCCTATTTAGAGAAATTATGTACTATGGTCCCCACTAATTATATAGTCTCCACTAATTATTATTCTAAAAAGATATTATATGGTTCTCACTAATTACTATTATAAAATTCCTGCAACACTCTTCCTCTATGATCTCCACTAATTATATGGTCTCCTTTTCTCAGTTCCCGTACTCGTTCCTGCATTAACTTTCATAGATATAAATACTTGGAAGATAAGATATTAACACTTGAAAAATAATATATTAACACTTTGATGCGTAATTTGTTATGATCATCCCTTTTCCAGTCTCCTAATCGTCCCGTATTAATCTTCCTCTATTTAAGTAGTGGGGACCCCGTATCACCGCCTCAACCTTACCCAATCGTCCCCGCGTCAATCTTCCTCTAACAAAAATAGTTGACCACATAAGTATAATACTTCAGTGCAGAGGTATAAATACTTGCAGTACTTGATATTAATATTTTCAGACGTCATCTAGTGTCATATGTAAAAAAATACTTGCAAGTATAGGAATAAATACTTGCACGTCGAGGTATAAATACTTGTGTGGTGATGAGTCCAAAAGTACGTCATCATGGATCTCATTTGAAAATTGCGTAGAAGACGTTCGTGGTTTTAGATTCACAAAATTCCTCACAGATCATCAGAAATATGGACGTGATTGAACGAAGAAAACAAAAATCCACCTCTAAAAACATGTATGGTCTCCCCATGTAGTTTGAGTGGTCCCCCACAGGTATTTATGGTGCGGGTACATTTGGGAGATTTGGTTTGGGAGAATTATTTACGTAAAAATTGCTCGCCTCATAGGTTTAAATACTTCTGTGCATAGATATAAATATTTTATTGCATATGTATTAATACTTTAGAAAAAAATTCTGTGCTGGAGTTTTTGCGACCCCCCAGATAGTTATGGTAGTTATGATGCAGATACAGTGCGGGTACTGTTATCAGCTTTCTAAATAAATAGAAAATTTTCTTTCTTTTAATGGAACTATTTTCAAAACATGGTGTTGGCAAAAATATTAATTCCTATTCACTCATTCATTTCAGAAATTAATTTATGGGTTGTAAGAGACTTTTTTTCACTTTATGAACGCCAAAAACAATCAACATTAATTGCATGTGTGCAATGCTTTTGAAATTAACTTTAAATTAATTTCAGTCTAATTTGAAGAATGTAGGTGCTCTAAATCTTTGCATCTCCCTATTAATCAAATGCTTAATTAATTTGAATTCAAAAATAACCGTACTTAATAGGATTAGATATGGGTTGAAGCACATTGATGCCAATATATTATAAGATGATTGCTTTGAACATAGTTTACTTAAACTACTTAACCATTCCGAGTGTCTTTCTCTGTTTCTTGTTGATTGGTGCATCACAACCATTTTACTTATCAACCAAAGGGAAGAAATTATTTTACTTGTGATGCACTTAATTATACATTTTGTTTTTCCACAAAATCTGATTTGTTCTACAAGCGTTTAAATTTTGTGCACCAAATTGTGAAGTCCATTAATATAGGTGCCTCAGATATAACTGGGGCCGTCAATGAATGAAAAAAGTATATATGCAAGTATAGGTGTTTTTGTATGAAATCGTTGTTAAATATTAGTTTACTCGTGTTTGTGTAAGAAGACAATAACCCGTTTATTGTTTGATTATGATTACATATACAGGGGGCGCTATTGGGAAAGTGAAGCAAATTTTTTTTAGAGAAATTCGATTCGTTGGATCTTGATCTCGCGCAGAACTTGGTGCCAGTGAATGACCAGATCTTCTCTTCGCAAAAACCTCTCTCTGCCTCACAGTACGTGCACCGTTCACGGGACCTCTTTATTCTTCGTGTGGATTCGAATCGAACGGTCCGGATCCAAAATTCAAAGTCTGAGTTATTACCTCATGAATCTGAATTCGTATGTATGGTAGTATATATGAACACGCAACATTAAAACCACTTCTTTTTCCGACCATTATTTAGATGAATTGTCTACGTTCTATCAACATCATAAAAAAATATTACCAATGTTGAGAAATAGAACAGCCTCAGAAGATTCATCTTAAGCCAGCTGTCAAAACTATAATTGATACCTAACTTGTATTTAGAATGTAATTAGACAAGAGATCAAGCAATATGTTAGAAACATCCCAACGGCTAATAAAATAGAGTAGGCTATAAGTAATCCTGTATAGAGAGCTTGTAAGAATCAGAAAAAAGCAATAAAAATTAATTTGTTCATCATATTCTCTCTCTCAAATTTTATCATAGTATCAGAGCAAGATAAACCCTGACTCAAAAGTTCCCAATAACACCAAAAACTGCAGATAACAAAGAACTGCAACCAATTTTCACAAAAAATCAATAACAGTACCAGGAACAAGAACCATGTCTCAATCCGACAACACTGAACTCACAAATATCACTCAATGCATGGCAACATGAATTACATTCCTTGGTCCATATTAGTAACGATTGGTCTCGGTGGCAAAGGGAAATTATACTTTGTCACTGGAACCCACTGGAACCAAAGAAAAACCCAAAGCAACAAAACCAAGCGAGGAACCTGTAGAAGAGAAAGCAAAAATAGAAGAATAGAAGACCACCAATCAAATGATCATGTCATGGCTACTCAACACAATGAAACCCCAGATCTCAAACATACTCATGTACTCCAACACATCAAAGGAGGTTTGGGACAAAGCCAAGAGAAGGTATGGCCCACAAAAAAATTTTGCTCACATCTTTAGCCTTAAACAAGAGCTTGGCCAAATTAAATAGAGCACCCAAAGCAACAACAAATTAGTGACAAAAATCATGTCAAAATGGGAAGAAATTAACGTTTACCTTCCACCAACAACCAACCCAAATGAAACCCAAAAAAAAGCCAAACAAGATTTAATTTTTACTTATCCGGGAGCGCTTGAGCCAAGCTATCAAGCTATTCGGTCTCAGATCTTGGCTTCAGCCGAAATGGCAAGTTTGATGATGTTGTTGCAAGAATCCAACAAGAGGAGTCAAGGCGAGCTCTCATGAACCCTCAATCACCAGACAATACCGAGAATTTAGCTTTTTGACCACATCCATCTAACCTTAACCTTAGAGACACGACTAGGACAAGGGGGACCACAGCAGCTGACTGGTGCGACCACTGCAAGCGTGCAGGGCACAACCAAGAAGGGTGCTGGGTACTCCATCCTCATCTCCGGCTGGCTCGAAACAAGGGAGAAAGGGGCACTTGGGGCGGAGCGAGAAAAGGAGGAAAAGAACAGAAATTTAGGGTAGTAAGCCAAGGGTCGGACTCAAACGCAACATTGCAAGAGACAATTAATCCAAGCCGAACCGACTCTAGATCCCTCAGGATCCTATGTGGCATCAATAATGCAGTTGACTTAGCTTCTGACTCAATTGAACAGTTTGTACAACAACAGACAACAGGTTTTGTACTATATAATTCAAATTTATCTTCTTTTAAAAATAATAACAGTAGTCCAAAACTTGCAAATTTATGTTATAATACTAGTAAATGGATTATTGACTCCGGTGCTACCGATCATATGACATAGGACCAAAATAAATTGCAAAATATTATACCAATTAAAGAATCACAACATGTACTTGTTTCAAATGGAAATAAAGTCCAAGTTGATGGTTTGGGTACCACAATTTTTTTTTCAAAAATGTAAAAAATATTCTATACTTACCAGATTTTAATTCAAATCTATTATCGATTAGTAAAATAACACAATATTTGAATTGCAAAGTAATATTCTCACCAAACAAAGTGATCTTTCAGGACCAAGAATCAGGGAATAAGATTGGTGAAGGTTTTTTAAAAAATGGTCTTTATTATCATATGTCATTAAGTCCAGTAGATCGTGACAAATTACTGCACTGGAGATTTGGTCATCCATCTGACCAAGTTTTAAATAAACTTTTTTGTTATAATCTAGATTATAGTAATTGTGATGTTTGTAAGCTTGCAAAACAAACCATATTATCTTTTCCTTTATCTACTAGTGTATCATAATTTTTTTTTGATTTAATTCATTCAGATGTGTGGGGTTGAGCTCCTGTTGATTCTTATAATCATTTTAAATATTTTGTTACATTTATTGATGATTTCTCTCGTACTACTTGGGTTTACCTTTTAAAAGGAAAAAAAATGAAGTATTTTCATGTTTCAAAGAATTTTTTAATTTTGTTGAAAATCAATATAATGCAAAATTAAGATTTTTAGATCAAATAATGGGACAGAATATGTAAACAAATTTTTTTTAGAGTTCTTTAGGTCAAAAGGAATCTTGCATCAAACGACATGCATTAATACACCTGAACAAAACGGTGTTTTAGAAAGAAAAAACCGTCATATTCTTGAAGTCACTAGATCGCTTCTTTTTCAAAATAATGTTCCAAAAATATATGCTAACAGATGTAGTGTTAACAACAACCTATCTTATAAATATGCTACCAAGTGCAAGATTAAAAAATATGAGTCCTGGAAATTGATCTCGACCATATTCAAGTCTTTGGATGCACATGTTTTGTACACATAAAAATACATGACAAGTTAGACAAAAATTCTGTTGAAACCATATTTTTAGAATATTCTTTTGAATAAAAGGGATATAAGTGTTATGAAAACCCTATTGCCAGACAAATGAGCAAAAAGATACACCAAGTCAACCAATTATGTTGCCTCCAAATAGTTTTGTTTTTTCAGAAGAAACAAATGAAGAACATGTTATGAATGAAGAACAAAATGGTTAAACAAGTGCAATTCCTTCAGGGGGATAAAATGAAGAAAATGAGTCAAATGGAGAACCAGCTTAAGAAGAAATTGCCGTAAGAAGATCCACACGACAAACTCAACCTTCTGTCAAGTTAAGGGATTATGTATCCCATCAGGTGATGTATCCAACTCAAGATTATTTCTCTTATAAAAAGGTATCTCTAGAATACCGGGCCTATTTAGAGAGCATAACCAATCAAACCGAACCAACCACTTTTGATGAAGCAAACCAAAACCCAATCGGGCATAAAGCTATGAAAGAAGAACTTCAAGTTTTAGAAAGAAACGATACATGGGATATTGTCTGTTTACCAAAAGAAAAAAAAACCTGTAGGGTGTAAATGGGTATACAAGATTAAGTACAATAGTGATGGTACAGTTGAAATGTATAAAGCTAGGTTAGTAGCCAAAGGATTCACCCAGACCTATGGTATTGACTACCACAAAATTTTTGCACCGGTAGCTAAAATGAGCACAGTTAGGATTTTGTTGTCGGTAGCTACCAACTTAGGGTGGAATTTGTTCCAAATGGATGTGAAAAATGCATTCCTTCAAGGAGTTCTGGAAGAAGAAGTCTACATGACTCTCCCTTCAGGTCATAAAACTACATTGGATCCATCGCACGTATGTAAGCTCCAAGAGCATGGTATGCCAATTCACGGTCAATTTACGATCTAAAACAATCTCCAAGAGCATGGTATGCCAAGCTAAGCTTTTCTCCGTTAAAAATAATTTTATTAAAAATAAAACTGATTCTTCTATGTTTATTAAACATACACAAAATTCTACCACCATTATTCTTGTTTATATAGATGACATTATCATTACAAGAAATAATAATGAAAAAATTAAAAATGTCAAACAATACTTGAAAAATGAATTTGATATTAAGAATCTTGGAAAACTCTCAGATTTTCTTGGAATAGAAATAACTCACTCTAGCAGAGGCTTATTTCTATCTCAAAAAAAAAATATGTCCTTAACTTGTTAAAAGAAACTGGTAAACTAGGAGCTAAGCCAGCTCGTACCCCAATGGAAACAAATGTTAAATTTGGGCTAGAAGATGGTGAACTACTACTTGACATAGGACAATATCAAAGGATGGTAGGAAAACTAATATATCTTATGGTTACCAGACCTGATATTGCATTTACAGTTAGTGTTGTAAGCCAATTTATGCATGCTTCGCGTATCAGTCACTTGAGTGCAATTGATAGGATACTTAGATACCTCAAATGCACTACAGGTCAAGGAATTTGGATGAAAAAAAATAGTTCTAATGATGTGGTTGGTTTTTCTGATGTAGATTGGGCCAGGAGATGTGACAGAAAATCAATCACTGGCTTTTGTACCTTTGTAGGTGGCAACTTGGTCACTTGGAAGAGCAAGAAACAGAATATTGTCGCTAGCTCAAGTGCAGAAGCAGAATATCAAGCCATGACATCCATAGCAAATAAGCTTATCTGGATTAAGCAATTACTCTGTGATATGAAGATAGAGCACACAAGAACAATGCAAATGTACTGTGATAATCAAGCTGCATGACATATTGTATTCAATCCGGTCTTCCATGAGAGGACAAAACATATAGAGGTGGACTGTCACTTTGTCAGAGAGAAAGTGTAGTCTGGAGAAATAAAAACTTTATTTAACAGAAGCAAAGAGCAACTGGCCGATATTTTCACAAAGACACTCGACAAAGCTAGTCATCTGAACAAACTCAACAAGTTAGGTTCAATCAATTTATTCAAACCCCACTTGAGTGGGAGTGTTGAGAAATATAATAGCTTCAAAAGATTCATCATAAGATGTAAATAGGCAACAAATTAGGCAAGCATCCAAAGTACATCTGTCAAAGCTATAATTGTTACCTAGCTTGTATTTAGAATGTAATTAGACAAGAGATCAAGCAATATGTTATTTAGGAAACAACCCAACGGCTAATAGAATAGAATAGACTATAAGTAACCTTGTATAGAGAGCTTGTAAGAATCAGAAAAAATCAATAAAAATTAATCTGTTCATCATATCCTATCTCTCTCCAATTTTATCAACCAACAAAAATAAGATGTAGGTTATAAACACACAAAGACATTGTCAAGAATGCTAGCTAAAAATTGATAGTTCTGTGAACCTAGACAATTGATATATAGTTCTGTTATTCCTTCGTTTCATTTTCAACTCTGTTTATAGACATAATGCTCCTGCTAATACCCAAAAAAAAAGGTTAATTATTGATATACAAGTAACAACTTAATTACCACCATTAGGAAATTGTGGGAATTTAAAATGAGTCTTAATAGAAAATGCAAAAAATTGGGTAAATCTATGAGTTTTTGAAATTTAGAAGGGTTAATTATTCATATACATGAAGTTCTCGCAAAAAAAATTAAAATACCGGACATGAAAAAAAAAAAAGATAAGGAGCATCTAATTTTGATTTACCAAAATTTTAATCGTGTAATAATTTTATATTTTCAGTTTTCACAAAAAGTTTTTGGGAACCTTTTTTTTTTTTTTTCCAACGTCTCAAGCCCAGTTACGACCTTTACATTTTCTTTTGTCCATGTAGTAATCTATGAGCATGCTGTCAGATAATTAATAAGTTTATTATATTCACAATACTACAGAGGTACATAATTGTATTTTTGCTTTGCATCCAAATAGGCATATATCTGGCCAAACCCAACCATTTTTTTTTATATCAAGTTATTTACTGATCACATCCCTGACAATTTCCAAATAAAGACCTTCATCTTTTGTGCAATTTTTAAGTTTTCAAGTCAGAAGTGATTTACATGATGAGATGACTGTGTCATAACACACACATGCCCATTAAAAAGTAAAGGCGAATGATAAGTATTGTAGAAGCCAATGATGGTATTGTACCAGCACTATTATAGACTTTGCAAATTTTGGTAATTTTTGTGCTTTTTTCATCAGAATATTTACTTCGATCAGCATGATCGGTTTATTCTTGTTCTTCAATAAAGAGGCTACTCAAAAAGGGATCTCAATTTTAAACAAATGGATTTTATTCCCTGCTTTGAAACAGCATAGGATTCCCTTTGCATTAGGATTGGGAAAGGATTCTGCTTTTCAGCCTTTATATTTCTCTTTCCATCAAAAGATGCTTTGTGCTTTGTAATCAAACTCTCTTTTCACCGCCTTGTAAAATTGTGCTGTAGGCAGTATTACTAAATTCCAAATCAGATTTTATACACAGTAGTGAACTAGAAAATTTAGATTGAGGACAGAAACTTAAAATGCAATATACGTGGTAGATGAGATTTGAACCAAAGTCTACACAACCACAAAATGGAATTAATAACCACTAAACTGCATGCAAGCATTTAATATTTTATGAGGAGGCAGCATTGAACTATATAACTTTAAAAAAATCAATCAAATTTCATTATATATAATTAATATTTTAAAATCATCACCTCTGTGATTGGTTGTAGATCCGTCCCTGTTTATTCAGTAAACGATTACAAAAATCACAAATTCTACTATGGAAAGCTGGAACTCAAACACTGTTAGCTGAATTTGTAGATTAAATATAAAAGTACATGAAGGAAAGTTAAAAAAATTCAGAATTTAAAATACAATGACCTGCAGATAGAAAAAATAATTAGGTATCTAGTTAAGTACTAAATACCAGTAGCTCCACATTTTCTAGAGCTCAGACTTTCTTTGATCAGAAAGAGTTTGCCTAATTAAAATTCTTGTTTTGTTGGATTAGAGGTGCAAGTACTATTTTGTTCAACTTCATCTGAAGATGTTATGCAACTCGAAGAAGAAGCCAGATCAGAACGAAAAGATGGAAGCCAACTCGCTTGACTGAGAACTTGGTCGCAAGATGATGATCTTATAGTCTCCATATTTGAAATATGATATTTGTATTTTTTCTTCTCAAAAATGCGACAAACCACCCAATTTTTTGGTTTGGAGTTGAAATCCTGCATGAAATGACTAATGAGTATGATTTCATGTAAGACATATAAGTGTACTGAAATAACATAACAGGAACAAAAACATTCATCGCCTTTCTAAGTTTTACTTGGTGAGAAGCATAGCCAATTTCGATCAAACAATGAGATATGTGGCAGTTAACTCAACATGCATGGATTGGCCAGGATTTGAAAAATATTTGCAATTATCTTAGGTTAACAAAATTATACAAGTATCAAAATTAATATACATTGGTTGTGTTCCTCGTTTGACATACACCAACAGTGTTGCTTTCCATGAGGCAGTATTCATGCATGATCCAGTTAGTCTGGGACCCACATGGCAGTTTCCCTATGTAGAAGGTCAGAATCCTCTTGATTCCTATAGGCCGGTTACTTTGCGAACTAGTCGTCACAGGTCGATCCTTGCCCGTCACTTTCCAATATCCTGAACTAGTTAATCTGTACATTTTGTTTCTTCTATAATTTGCTTCTAGCATATTGAAGAAATATCTCTCCCCCTGACCAACACCTAAATTTAAGAATAGACAGAATAAATCAATATTAGCAACTACTCACATCTGTACTAATTAATAACAACCAAGAGAAAATATAGGATTAATTAACACCTCAAGAAAATGTCAGAAAAATAGTGTCTAATAAGAGGAAAATAATTTTGAAAAGAAAAAGAAACCTGTTACCTGGTAGGTCCCAGGGATCATATTTCTTCAAACTGATTTCTGGAATAAAGCTAGCAGGCAGAGGCAAGGAGAAAACCTTGGGCTTCAGGTAATAAAGCAGGAGCTCTTGGTCGGTTGGGTCGAATCGAAACCCCGGTGGTAATCTTGTTTTAATTTTTTCGTTAGACCTCACAGCTCCTTGCCTCTCCATCTTTTGGAATAGTAGAAACTAGAAACTAAGCAAGCAAGCAAATTTGGTTTCTGTACTCTACCTCTATGAAGGCATATATTAGGTATATATATTAACTAGTGTTTTTTTATTTTATTTGTATATTAACTAGTGTTGGTGCATAGTTGTTGCCTCTATTTTGAGAGATAGAGAGAGGAAGTGTGGGTTTTGTGAAAGGTGAAGGAAAGAAGGTACTTTATATAATGCAACAAGCACTGTTGCCGTAAACCAGACTCAACCTCTTTCTTTCAGTGTCTCATAATCGTACACATCCATCCAAAAGCAGTAATCTTTTAAGCTTTTAAATCACACAAAAGAGAAGTCTTTTGGTGAGACCATGAAACTTTTTCCCATTCTAAATACGCAGGTAAAAGAATAAAAGTAGTTAAGTAGAAATTAAAAAGAAGGTAAAAATAAAAGAAACCAAAAAAGCAAAAATCTTACTTTTCAGGTAGCTGAAGAGAAACTTCCACAAGCCAAACTGAATAAAAGCATGACAATGTACAAATTCACAGTTAGAATGTGAGCATTCGAGAAACTCTAGCCGTTGCCGCTTCTTTTTTTCTCCTCCATCTCTCTCCATTTCACTCCTCCCACTCCTTCTAATTTTCTTCTCCGGCATAGCGATATCTTTCTCTCTCTCGTTTCTATCTCCTCAAACGGAGAAGAGAATGAGAGAGAGGGGAGGGAGCCAAGCTGATCGGAGCTGAGAGTGCGGTATTGTCGGAGCTCAAAGTGTAGAGTCTTTATTTCCATTTTGATCGTAGCGCGGCAGTGAGCAATCCGGCCGTCGGAGCGCGGCGGCTATTGAACGAAAGCGGATCCGTTTTTTATCAATGAAATTATTAGTGTGCATTTAAAACCACTAACTTTCAAAAAGAATATAAGCATTCATGCAAGAATCAAAATTGATCTGTGCATGAACAAACGGTCAACATCAATTATTCAATATATTAAATTATGAGTTAATCTAAAAGGAACAGTCGTTTATATAAGAACTGGTCTTTTGATCCAATACTGATTAAAATATATAATGTTTTTTTTACGAAGTTATAAGCAAAATTCGATAGAATATTTTTTGTGACTTTTTAAAATGGAAAGACTTCATCTCATCTTTTATCTAAAAAAAATGTTATGTGATCGAATGCATGCCCCACTGGATGGTCTGAAGAGAGGAGTGTGAATCCTCTGAGATATCTCATATTTTGCGTGACCAATATGTCCGGATCCTATTCGGGGATAGTGCGGAGACCAATATTATTTGACCTTTGAGATTCGTGTAGAATGTATTTAAATGGTTGAGATATTCCAAAAAGTCACGCAAAATATGAGATATCTCAGCGGATGCGAATTCTGAAGAGAGGAGCAACCGCTTACCGAATTCGGTTAGGTAAGGTACCTGACTCCGTCAGGTTATATCGAACCGTCCAGAATAAATTTGTGCGAATTTTAAAGTGATTCCTTATATTCCAAATAAATTCCAAATCTTTCCATTTCCAATATTGTGGCCCAATAACTTAGGCCCACTGATATTAGTCGGTTGTGACTTGTGACTAGAAATTATCCCAATCAAAGATTTCTGTTTGCAACAGCCGAGTTGTATATTTTGATTTCTCCTTCAATTTCCTTGCACATGTTAGTGCCACCTGACATGCAATTTTGACCGACATTTTTATTTATATCCAAAATTAATTACAAATTAATAAGCTTATCCAGGATTCGATTTTTTTCAAAAATGTCCAAACCGGTCATTTTTATGGCCGGTTCCTCTCCTAAAAAACAGGCCATTTTATGGCCGGTTTTTTTTTATTTTTTTTAAGACACTGTGAAGAGCAAGATAATAAAATTTAACACTGAAAAATTAAATTTTTTGTTTAAATTATTTTTTAGATTACTTCTTTTGATTATAATTAGCATATTTATACTAAAATACACTAGATTACTTGAAATTATGTTGAATTACACTATATTATATTAAATTACTCTAAATTATGTTAAATTATGTTGAATTACACTAAATTACACTAATTTCGCTAATTATAATAAAATACAATAAATTACGCTGAAATAGGCAAAATTACTCTAAAAAGGCCGATTTTGTGCCATCTTTCATAAATCATAAAAAAAGTAAAAAAATTCCAAAAATAGTAAAAATTAGTATTCTATTACTGAGCAACTTAGAATGAATAATAGAAATGAAAATCTTAATTGGAAACTTCAACTCAAGTTTTGAGGCTCTTCCCTTTGTTTTTTGGCAATTCTGAATTTGAAATCCAACATTGCGAGCACAGACTCATGCGTATTTACGCAAGCTTTCCGAAAAGTGGTCATTTGCTGAAATCGGCCACTCGAGCGCCGTTTTATGGCCGTTTGAAGTTTTGTCGTTGTTTTTCGCCTTTTCAGTGAAGATATCGTCCCTATTCATATGTAATTTAGCGTAATTTACTGTATTTTAGCGTAATGTAATGTAATTTAGTGTAATTTAACGTAATATAGTATAATTCAACATAATTTTAAGTAATTTAGCGTATTTTAGTATAAATGTGCTAATTATACATCAAAAGAAGTAATCTAACAAATAATTTAAACAAAAAATTCAAATTTTCAATGTTATATTTCATTATCTTGCTCTTCATAGTGTCTCTTAAAAAAATAGTTTCTAATTATAAATCACTATAAAGATAAAAGAGAAACAAAAAATAGTTTCTAATTATACATTACTATGAAGACACACAGTAATTTACCGAAATTTACCGTAATTTAGAGTAATTTAACATAATTTAGCATAATTTAATGTAATATAGTGTAATTCAACATAATTTCAAGTAATCTAGTGTATTTTAGTATAAATATGCTAATTATAAATCAAAAGATGTAATCTAACAAATAATTTAAACAAAAAATTTGAATTTTCAGTGTTAGCTTTCATTATCTTGCTCTTCATAGTGTCTTAAAAAAAAGAAGAAGAGGAAATTGGCCTTAAACTGGCCAGATTCTGGGAGAGAGGAAACCGGTCATTTTGTGACCGGTTTGGACATTTTTAGAAAAAATCGGAAATGATGGGTAAACTTATTAATTTGTAATTAACTTTGGATATTAATAAAAATGTCGGCAATTTTGAAGTACATGTTTGATTGAATGGCAATAACGATAATCTCGATCCTAATGATTCAATCATGATAGCAGTAATGTCGATCCTATTTTAATAATAGCATGAACACTACAGCTATGTTCGAAGTACATCTTTAATATAACATTAGGGAGTATTGGACATATTGACAAGTTTAAAATTCGAAAATTATTCGATGAGATCTACATTTAGTGAATCGATTCGGGTATAGTACGGACATAATTCGGATGTTTGTTGTCTTTTGTTTCAAATTATATGTCAAGTATTAATATTTGTACAAAATAAATGAAGATCTTCGTAAATTTTATAAATTATATGAGATAAATATCATTTTGTCGCACAATTCATCAAGAGTGAGGCTACGGTGCTATGCATAGTACGGATTGGATCCGTGCTACGGCTCAAAATTTGATTTTTCAAAATCCTAACGGTCGATCCGAACCGTTGAACATGATTATAAAATGAATATGTACTTGCAAACCAAATTTTACATTTTTTCAAATTTTTTTACTATTTTTTTAGATAGGCTGTTTTTGGATGGTCCAGAATGTTCAGATCAAGTGATTTTCGAAAAAATAGTAAAAAAATTCGAAAAAATCTAAAATTTGGTTTGCAAGTACATATTCATTTTATAATCATGTCGAACGGTTCGGATCGACCGTTAGAATTTTGAAAAGTCAAATTTTGAACCGTAGCACGGACCCAATCAGTACTATGCATAGCACCGTAGCCTCACTCATTCATCAAAGTTTATATAATTTAGAGAAGTGCCGAAAAATAATTTTTGGGTATATTCGAATATTATTCATAATTCTTGTCACTATAGTATAAAATACTAAGTAAGATTAGATTAAGCTATGTATTAAGTATTAATACTAGGTAAATTTTTCAGTATATGCGATGCATGGTAACAAACTAACAATTGTACATAGTTTTTTATACTATATATTAAAATCAGAGGCATGCTGAGAATTATCTAAAGCAAAGTCCCCTTGGAACTCGCTGTTACCAATATGAATATTATATAAAATATCTAATAGATATTTTGTATATTAACATAATTTATACTTTTATAAATAATTTATACTATTTACATACGTAATGTCATATTAATGGACGAGTCAGGAATGAGTTTATTTGAAAAAAATATCCGTTCACTTATAATTTACATAAACTGCGTGTGAGTGCCTCTGACCTGGCTATGGAAGAACTTTTTTTTTCTGCTCCAGTTTATAATTATATACAAGGAACAAACTTTTTTATATATTATCCATCAACAAAAGCACTTACCCCCATCTCAAAATTTTTTATGCTTGCTTTGAAAATTACTGTTTCGATATTTCGGGTCATCTCAGAACGAATTGAGTTAGACTTCATATATATATATATATATATATATATATATATATATATATAGACAGAGAGAGAGATGAGCTATGCTACTATATGGAGTAAAACGCGTTTGTACTTCACACCGTATTTTTATTTTGAAAGTCCAAACGACCGATCCGAACCGCTCAACATGATCTCCATATTGAAATGTGCTTGGAGACCAAATTTTACATTTTTTAGAATTTTTTTACTATTTATTAAGCCACTTTGAAAATCTGAAAATCCGGGTGAACAGTAAAAAACAGTAAAAAATTCTGGACTGCCGGATCAGTGATTTTCAAAGTGGCTTAATAAATAGTAAAAAAATTCTAAAAAATGTAAAATTTGGTCTCCAAGCACATTTCAATATGGAGATCATGTTGAGCGGTTCGGATCGGTCGTTTGGATTTTCAAAATAAAAGTATAGCGGCGTGGAGCACCAACGCGTTTTACTCCATGGAGTAGCATAGCTCATCTCTCTCTCTCTCTATATATATATATATATATATATATATATATATATTTTAATTATCAAATCGGATCAGATTAAATCGGAAGGACTTTTTAAATACGATATGTAGATGAAACAATTAACCGTGGACTTTTGAAATCACTTCAGATTCCAAAACAGGTCAAGTATGAATTAATTAAATTTTTGGGACTGTTTGGCAACATCTCTTAATCCGCACTAGGATTAAGTCTTAAGAAGATTTAAGAAACCAATGTTCGGTTGTCTTAATCCGTGGGTGATAAGAAAGCTAACATCATATTTGAATGGAGAGTAGAGGAAGGGAGGGAATGCAAAGAAAAGAAAATTTTCTCTCGAATCGTGTTTGGTTGATAATATTATGTCGGAGATGAAAGGTACATGAAGTGAAAGATTTAATCTTGCATAATTATAATCAATATATAAAATCGATTTCCTTCCAATTTGAGATGTAACAAATAAAAATAAATTTTGTTACAAATATTTTCAGAAAAAATGACACAAATGCCCAACCCTATATCTTACATATATAATTCTCATCTAAATTTCTTTGTTACAAACCTACAATAGCCACTAAATTGTTCATTAACCTTCTAAATTGTAATTAACCAAACAAGAAATAAGATGAAAAGGAAAGTTAAATTTATTTTTCCTTCTAAATTATTCAAACATTAAGATATTAATTATGTTAATCTTTCTTTCTATTCCATTCTTTTCCATTATATTCTTCACATCCCTTCCCTTCCTTTACTCTCCATCAAGGTGTTAATCCGTATTAGGATTAAGTCTTAAGGAGACTTAAGAAACTGATATTTTGTTGTCTTAATATGTGGATGATAACTAAGGAAGCTAAAGGAACACTACTAGAATCCCCAGTAAAGGCAACGGGAGCAAGTGCTTGTTGCAAGCGTAGGAAGGGTCGTTGCAAAAGATTTTGGTTTTATGATTAAATTAATACAACTGCAACGGGAGGCCCTTGCAAATAATCACGCTTGCAAATATGTGATGGATCCCCTTGCTAATGTCTCCTATTGGCCCTTGCAAATAATAATACCCACCCCAAACACGATAGATATTATTTTATTGTGAATTGTGTTACTATTTGCAAGCGGCACCGTTGCAATTGTTTTTGGATTTATTTTTATATTATTATATTCTAAAAGACATTACTATTTGCAAGAGGCACCGTTGCAATTGTTTTCGGATTTGTTTTTTATATTATTATATTCACCAAGACATTACTATTTGCAAGGGCTCCCGTTGCAAATGTTTTTAAGATGATGTTTTTATTATTTTATTGTAAAGGCCCTAACTATTTGCAAGGGTCCCCGTTGCAAATGATTTTACGTTTATTTCTTATATTATTATATTCCAAACGCCCTAACTATTTGCAAGCGACACCGTTGCAATTATTTTTGGATTTAGGCTTATATTATTATATTCACCAAGACATTACTATTTGCAAGGGTTCCCGTTGCAAATGTTTTTAAGATGATGTGTTTATTATTTTATTGTAAACGCCCTAACTATTTGCAAGGGTCCCCGTTGCAAATGATTTTAAGTATATTTCTTATATTATTATATTCCAAACGCCCTAACTATTTGCAAGCGACACCGTTGCAATTGTTTTTAAGTTTAAGTTTATATTAATTTAATGTAAAATGACTAACTATTAGCAAGGGGCACCGTTGCTAATGTTTTAAGTTGTACTTTATATTTTTTAATTGTAAAGGTGATAACTATTTGCAAGAGCCACCGTTGCTAATGTTGTTTTAGGTTGGGTTTATATTATTTTATTGTAACAGTCATAACTATTTGCAAGAGACACCGTTGCAATTGTTGTTTAGTTTCGGCTTATATTTTCTTGTTATATTATGAGACAATATCTGTAAAATTGTTCAGGGGGTCCATATTTCAGTGGTCACTGGTTCAAAATCGCCCTTTGGCTGATTTTTGTTATTTTTCTAACACTTGCTGAAAAATTATGTACCATGTATAACAATAAGATTATAGCCCCATATATTATATTTGATATTCCCTTGGATACGAAACAGTAATATAAATGACAACAGTCAAATAGTTTTAATATCGTGGTTAAGGAGAAGGGAAATGATATTACATAAATGAAACCAATTCAACAAATGAAATTAACTAGAAATTTAATGTGTCATAAATAACAGCATACATTAATTCTGTTCACTTTGGTTGCCTTAACACAAAAGAGCCCATGCCAACGAAAGGGTGCCAAGGGCATATGAAGGAGATCAACAAACACAAAAGAGCATAATCTTCTCCTCTGCAACAAACACACACAATCACAATATAATTAGTCTTGTGATCCGAATTTAAAAAAAAATGAATAGAATGGAAACTGTAAACCATACCAGCAATCAAGAGAAGAGCAAAGATCAACAATCAAGAGATCAAATATTCAGTTCCTCCTTTTTTTTTATCAAAGTCATTTTTTATGGTTTACATGGGCCTTGTCAGAACAGTACATGAGATTTTTATATTGAGGTCCCTAACTTGTTTCTATTTGTATTTTTCTAATTTAAAAAAAGGCAACATGAAAGGAAATTGATATCGGATTATACCAGCACAATACCGTATTGTGATTTAAAGATACATTCTAAATGATGGCAAGTAACTCTAAGATTTACCTCACAGTGCTAAGAATTTTATTGCTCAGTTATTTGCACAAATCAGTGCAGTTTGCTGTGCTTGTTGTGCTTGCTGTGCTTGGAATTGTACCTCACAATTTTTCTTACTATATGGAGTGTATATGGAGTGTGCTTGCTGTGCTGTGTGGAGAGTTGATTTAATTGATTAATTGGTAGTTTTGTTGTGCTGTGCTTGCTGTGTTGTGTGTAGAATGTCAATATGGATCGCCCGGTACTAACAATATTCAATTAAGTCCCAAACTAAGCATGTATTGAAGAAATTGTAAATATGTGACTTCTTACCAATTAGAAACCATCCTCCTCAGATTCATAAAAGGCCCCCCCAATGAGCTTCTTGCCCAGCTGGCTCCATGTCATTCTCTGCCTCATCTTTCTCTATCGGGTTACCGTCGTTCGACCTATTTGGTTGTGTGACCTCCATGATATCATCCACTAGGTTGAACTCGTCTTCTTGAATGACCGTATTATCCCAATCAAAACCTGGTCCGTCCGAGACCTCGATGTGATTGTCCATCATTTCCTCTTGGTAAAATTCGAGGTTTGCATCGTCTTCCTCGTCACGAAACTGGCCTTTCGGGGTTGTTTTGAAAGCAACCCACCATTTTTGTCTTTCACGGTCCGGAGAGGCATAAGGAAGGTAGCTCACTTGGACCGCTTGACATGCCAATACAAATGGCTCATAAGTTTTTAGCCGAGAAGCATGTTTAACCTCCACATCCCATGTTGGCGGTCGACCTTCACACCATTTGTTATGTCAAACCAATAACACCTAAAGAGAACCACCTTGTTGCCTCCTTCGTATGAGAGCTCAATGACCTCTTCAAGAACTCCATAGTAGTCGTGAGGAGTGCCACCTAATTCCCACTCTCCTTTGATGCAGACACCGCTATTTCTTGACGACTTGTTCTGCCCATGCGTTTCAGTGTGATATCGGTACCCGTTGATTTCAAACCCTTCGTAACAGCTAGCTCTTTTGAGTGGTTTGATTGCCGCCTTTCGAACGCATGGGTCGCATTCACGGTCGGTTATTACCTTTTGTCGTAACCACTCTGCGAACAGATCTTGACGGGCTTTCCAAAGAAGTTGTGGGGTAGTGCCACGGTTGAGCATGACAGTATCAAACTCCCTACATTTTTGAAGATAGTCATTAAAATATATTTTGCAAGATTCATCCCTTCTATTTTATACTTTAGTATAGTGTGAAATAATAGAAGTGATAAATAAGAATATTGTACCCTAAGAATTTGTCACGTATCTCTGGGCAGTTGAGGACGACATAAGTGTGTGCTGCTTTAAATTCATCATCAGTGAGTGTCCTTCGATTCTCCCTACCAATGGGACGGCCAGTTCTGTCAAAAATTGAAAGGTTTCCCCTCGAAGTGTTACCCTTTTCAGCTCCTTTCCGGTCATTTAGTGATAAATCTTCGAAATAAAATCTGGAAGTGGTGGAAATCTCTTTGACTATCGTAGCCTCGACGATTGAATCCTCAACACGTGCTTTGTTGGTAACTCTCAGCCGCTGTTCTTTGTTACGCCTTTAAAATGCAAGTTGATTTGAGTTAGGTTATATAGTATTATACGTTAAGAAGTAAATTATTTAAAGGGACAATTGAGAAAAAACCGCACCTTTCACATGGATACATCCATCGGGACCCTACTGGCCCACCCATCCTAGCCTCATGTGTCAAATGTACGACAAGATGCTGCATTGAATTGAAGAAACCCGGGGGGAAGATTTTTTCCATTTTGCAAATTGTGACAATAATATCTCTTTCTAATTGGTCGATACGGGATGGATCAAGTTCCTTGGCACAAATCTCTCTAAAGAAGCTTGAAATCTCACAAAGAACATCCCATACGGGATCAGGCACAAAATCTCGAAATGCAACGGGGAGTAAGCGCTCCATGAACACATGATAGTCATGACTCTTCATCCAAATTAGGGTGTTAGTTGTTAGGTTAACACACCTTGACCAATTTGATCCGTGTCCATCGGGAAACTTGACTTTATCTTTGATCCAAGTTAGAACCAGCTTCTTATCATCTTGTGATAGTGCGAATGGTGCCTTTGGTTTTTTCATTTTTCCAGGGTTTTTGGTGCATGGGGTTAGGTTCTGTTTCGGTCGATTGCAAAGGAGAGCCAAATCTTTCCAAGCTTTTTCATTATCCTTGGTCTTGCTTCCCATGTTTAAAAGTGTGTTAACCAAAGCTTCCGTGAAATTCTTCTCTGTATGCATCATATCAATATTGTGCGGCAGGAGATTATCTTTCCAATAGGGCAAACTCCAAAATATACTCTTCTTTTGCCAATGGTGAGTCACACCATAACCCTCAAACTGTGATAATTTCTTAGTTTTACCCCATTCCATACGACCTAGACGGTTCACTGCCTCGAGTATTTGATCTCCCGTCAATCTTGGTGGTGGCCCATCCCTCTCTTCTTTGCCTTTAATGAAATTTTTTTTGTCTCGACGAAACGGATGATCCGGAGGCAGGAAGCATCTGTGAGCATCGAACCGGCATGCTTTCCCACCATGTTCCAGTTGGAAGGCCTTTGTTGCACCTTGGCAATAATAACAACCCAATTTACCTTTTGTTCCCCACCCGCATAGCATCTCATAAGCCGGGTAGTCGCTCACCGTCCAAATAAGTGTTGCTTTCATGTTGAAATTTTCTCCCCTAGATGCATCCCATGTCACTTCACCTTCGTCCCACAACTTGTTCAATTCGTCAATTAAAGGTTCTAGCAGAATGTCAATGTCCCGACCAGGATGCTTCGGTCCCGGTATGACAAGCGCGAGAAACATGCTTTCCTCTTTCATTATCATCCCAGGTGGTAAGTTATAAGGAAAGACAAATACCGGCCAACACGAATATGGAGCTGCACTCGAGTTAAATGGCATGAACCCATCCGTCGTTAACCCTAATACAACATTTCTAACCTCTTTAGCGAACTCCGGATACTTGGATGCGAAATGCTTCCAAGCCTCACCAGCAGCTGGGTGCACCATAATCCCGGGTTTGTCACGCTTACCGTTCTTATGCCACGTCATATTAACCGCATTTGATTTGGTCATGTAAAGCCTTTGCAACCTTGGCGTGATAGGTAGATAACGAAGTTGCTTTTGTGGGACTGGTTTTGCGTTAGGCTGAGGTCCCGGTGGCTTATACCTTGGTTCGTCGCAAACATCACATTTTGTCTTATTCTTCCTCTCCTTGTAATAGAGCTTGCAAAAGTTTGGGCATACGTCTATTTTCTCATGTTCCATGCCCATTCCCTCAATCAACCGCTTTGCTTGGTAGAAATTCTCCGGCATATTCTCACTAGAAGGCAGCATGCTCTTAATGAGGGCCAACATCCCATTGAAGCATTTCTGGCTTAGTTGGTGTTCCGACTTCAATGCCAAGGCTTGGGTCACACAAGACAATACGGTTTGTGATTCGCATTTGAGTTCACCTGTCGCGTTGACTTTCCAAAGCGGTGTTCTATTAGCCTCGATCATGTCGAAGAACTTCTTAGCCGCTCCAGTCGGTGATTGGTCATCCCAATTGAATTCTGGGCCAGCTACTGCCCTTACCATCTCTTCCCCTGGATCAATGCTTTGATTGTTTAAATCTGGTTGAACGGATGTATACCCCTCCCCGTGCTTGTGCCAAACACTATATAGGGCACAAAAGCCTGACTTATAAAGATGTACAGCGACGGTATCCACATCGTGCCGCTGCCCGTTTCCACATTTTTTGCACGGACACGGGATACATTTCTTTCCATCATCGTCGAGGGTCACAACGTCTAGTTTGGACAGAGCTGCCTCAAGGAACACTTCAACTCCATCAACAAAGTCTTTGTGCAGACCCCCACCGGGAACCTGTCTACTGCTGTACATCCATGAACGTTGATGCGACATTTTCTGGTGTTAACAATTCAATTACAAGGTGTGAGTTTAATCGAGTAAAATTGGGCAGAGAGCAGTTTTTGGACAATGCTGCCTCAGGAGTCTATTGGGCAAGTTGGTTGGTTATCTTAAATTGTTGCTATCTTAAATGTTGCTCTTTGTTAAAATGGGCAGCAGCTCCTTGACTTTTGGGGTTATAGTAAGTTACATTGAGATGGTCACCTTCTTACATACTACCATTGTAGGGTTTGAGAAAATCAACAGTGGATATCGAGGTGACAGTTGGCCTTTGTGGTTGGAGTAAATGCAATTAGAAATGTGCGGAAATCAGACTTTAGAAACTTAGGACAACCACAAAAATCAAGGACAAAATGAAGAGCATTCAGGCCAACCACAAATTAGAAATTAAAGGAGCCTAAATCACGCCTAGGGTTTGAGGAAAATTACCATTGTAGGGTCGATTTGCCAATTGATAACCAATAGTGCAGATAAAATTTGTGGTTTTCTCCATTAAATCTCAACGGAACCAATAAAACGATAAAACTCAAGGAAAGAGATAAAGCTACGAACCTCGGCCTCAAAACACCTCCTTGTGCTAAGTCACGCTTCTGATGAGAGTGAGAGAGAGGCGGCGGAGAGAGGGAGGGAGCGAGAGATAGGCGGAGGAGAGAGGAGGGAGTGGATTTCATTTCAGTGCGGCGGGTTGTAGGGAACGGGTTTTCAAAAACGTGTGGGTATTTGTTTCGTTTAGAATTTATTCTGACTAAAGCACAGAAGGTGATGTCAAAGAGAGGGGGCGGTATTTACATCGGAATTCCATAACAAATATATGTGGTTCCCTGTGTAGAATTTTCAGAGTTTTGATGCGTACCCAATTTGTACGCTTCAAATTTAAGTCTACACTAAAAATTATGAAAATTACATAGGTTCACCACCTTCTTCATGTTCAGCAAGATAAGAAATATATAAATCACATCCTACTTATATCACATCCTAATGGATAAATAACGTTCACATCTTACGATCCGATTACTGTTTAAATTAGTCACTGTCCAGAAGATCCGATTACTGTTTAAATTATATCACATCCTACTTAAGAATCTTACGATCTTACGATGCGGGTTAATTAGTAACTGCCCAGAATATTTCTACTTAAAAAAAAAAGCATTTCAGCCAAGCTCCGACGCATCACCTCCACCATCTTGGCCCCTTAACTCCTCCTAAAAAACAAATAAACTCAGTCAGGTATTTAAAATTTATAAATTTGAAGTCAGAACTTTCTTGAGTCAATTGATGAAATACCCTAACTTACATCAATTGGTGGAGGCCTTGTTCCCGTAGCCTTGAATAGCGCATCGATACAAATGTTGCTCTATTTATTCTGTTTCTTGACATCTGCCATTTCGGCTCTGTGTCGTTCCTCCTGGGCAGCTATCTCCTGAGCAAATGCACGACGTTCAGCCAAAATCTTCTCATTAACTAACCTGGCCACCTCTGAGTCTGTGAAGGTTTTATTCGCATCCTCAGCAGAGGTGGCCATGCTTTTCGTTGGATCCGTTCCGGATGCCTCCATGGCCTGCAGCTCTCTGTTGGCTTTGCTTGTTCTGGCCTTGTTGCCAAAGCCGAACACCCTTCCACGCCGGTCCTCCCCGTCAGCAGCAAGCACCCACAACGCTTCATCACTGTATTGGTGTCCAAGAAATTTTTTGGCTTGTTGATACCTCTCCTACATCGGTCATAAAATCATGTAAACTCATAAATCATTATTAGTAGCACTTAACAGAAAATAAAACAAACTCCGCTTCCAATTCATAACAGTGATATGATCAGACTGATATAGAAAATCTCTCTCCTCTCTTAAACCCAGACCCCAAATTAATTTTTCTAACTAAGTTTAGACCCCAAATTAACTAATTTATATGGGGAGAATACTAATAAATTAAAAGCCTTGAATATTGTACAGCCTACAGATTTCGGTTCTATTTCAACATTTTGCTAGATGAGTGTGCAAAATTATGTGAGAAATTCTCATATGGACTCAAAATAAAGAAAATCAATAGGCTGCTTGTGACAAACTTTTTTTATTAAAAAATTGGGCAGGGATAAAATGATTCTCTTACCCCAACATCTTTCGCCCTATCATTAACGTACACCTTGCCTTCGTCTGTATTGCGTGTATGAAGTCGATCGAATACATCCACCAGTCCAACTGAAGGTCCCTTTTCAGCTATCTGAAATTTAATGACATAATAATTCAATTGATGTAATTGAAAATCACAACTTAATGAAAACATCATGCTATCTGGGAGCAAACTACATATTTTTATATACTAAAGCAGTAGGTACTCTATTGGATTTGAACTCACTTTATGTAGTTTTAAAATCTCCTTCAAAACTACATATTTTTTTATTGGATTTGAACTCACTTTATGTAGTTCTAAAAAATAAAAATATGTAGTTTGTTTAAGAGAAATATTAAGTCTTCAAATTGGCCAAGTGTGATGGCATCTAGTTCATCGTCCCTGTTACTGCTATTTTTAGAACGAGTATGCGGTGAATTTTCTTTTTTTCTTTTTACTGTCGTTAAAAAATTTGAAAGATCATTGACTCCCTACATAAAGTGAGTTCAAATCCAATAGGGTACCTACTAGGTGCAAACTACATATTCAAATATATATACTAAAGCAGGGTGTGGAAAATACCATGGCCTCCTTGTGCTTGTACGTGCTCCTCGAACCACCAACATGGTGGACCGCCCGACCCATTTTTGTCTGGTTATCTCGATTGGTGCACGACAGTTGGTCCCACTTCCAGTGGCTCCAAATATCACATAGGCCCTTCCAATGAGATAAATCCAAGCACCACGGGGGACAGTACTCTTTCCACAACTCCTTCACCGGTCCGTACTTTTTCCGGCACGTGCTCCTTGCTTTATTCAGCATACGAGTGTATGTCTCAGCAGCAATGTTTTCAAATACATCGAGACACCGAGCCTCATCTTCTTCAGCCCCCCATGAGTACCTCTCCAAGAACCGTCGCAGGATTACTAACCTGGCACTCGATGGGAACATGTTGTACGTCCTGCAAGGCCCCGGCATTTCGGCCGTGGTCAGAAGCCTTATGGTACTTACCAGCTTAGTGCACTTGGGTGACGATGTGAACTCACCGTCACCCACGACAAACACTTCAGGTCTGTCCTGTGGCTTAGCCGGGTCACGGATCTTGGCAAGACCCCTTCCACGTGGCTGGACATCCTTCTTCCCTTTCTTAGGTCTGGCCCTTTTCTTGCCAGATGGCACTTTCGCTTCCGCTTCATCAAGTTCTCTCCCTGATAGCCCAAAAGCTTCCGGACAGGCACGTAGGGGTCGACGCATACGGAACCTCCTACCACCATCATCCTCCACAGCCGCTTGCTGTCCCATCGATTGTTCGGAGAGTTCCGGACCATGCGAATTTTCCGGAACAGTTCCCTGAGGAGCTGACTTTGGAGCAGCAGATTGTGGAGCAGGCTGCGACTCTGATGTACTGTCCTGCTCCCAGTCTGACCAGGCCGACACCTGCTCAGATGGCGGAGATGCCGCAGCCCCGGCCTCCCCAAGGTTCGACCGCTGAGGGGAGGGTGAGGATACGAAACCCTCTGGCCTCGGCGGTGATTCCGAGAGGCCTTCATCTGCCATGTGGCTATTCTGGCCTTCCTCCACCCTTTTCTTAGGTTTAAGTCTTGGATTGGTGGGGTTGGGTCCAAAGAATATTTTCGCCGACGAGACCGACTCTGCCCTGGTCTGGGAGGAGAGGGGAGCAGAAAGTGGAGTTGTTTCTTGTGGCTCAGGTGGGGGCTGAGGGGTTGAAGCCACCTTGTGGCTCATCATCCGGATTGAGCCTCTTCGATCTTCTTCGCACTGCCGGGTCGCATTCTCTGGAGGAAATCTGCCGCTCCGGTAGTGATTTCCCCTTCTGTTTCAGTTTCCCGGGAGCACGCGCCGCCGTTGCTGCTTGGGTCGGCGGCGGTTGCGGAGGAGGCGTCGCTGCCTGGGTCGGCTGCGGTTGTGGCGCCGCCGTTGCTGCCTGGGTCGGCTGCGGTTGTGGAGAAGGCGTCGCTGCCTGGGTCGGCTGCGGTTGTGGAGAAGGCGTCGCTGCCTGGATCGGCGGCGGTTGCGGAGAAGGTGTCGCTGCCTGGATCGGCGGCGGCGGAGCAGGTGTCTCTTCCTGGGTCAGCGGTGGTTGCGGAGCAGGCGTCGCTGCCTGGGTCGGTGGCGGCGAAGGATCGGCGATAACTCCCTTCCTCGGCGGCAGCGGGGGCCTTGTCAGTAACTTGGGTGTCCACTCAGGGGGTGAAGGGCCTGGCTCAGTACTGGGATTGAGACGAGCGGATTTCCGGCGCTGGACAGTGTCAGCCTCATCCATGCTAATCTGTGACAGGTAAATTTGTTTAGGTACAGAACTTTTGCACACTTTTATACAAATGTAATATGAATACTTCTAAAGGCATGTAATAAAAAGGACTCCCAAAACTGCATATATTGTATAAAAGGACTATTTAGTGACTTTGTTGCCAGAGTTCATATAAACACTTGCTGTCACTTGGATTAAGTACTTAAGCATGAAATATGTTATGCTGGACTGAAAAAAACACTTTATCAGTTTCACAGTTAAATTTAGCCCAATAAACAACACCCAATAATTTACACAAATTGTATTTCACAGTTCATTGTCAATCAACCGTACTTGACAGTTCAATTTCACAGTTCAATTGCAATCAACCATATTTCACAGTTCAATTTGAAAGTTCAATGTGGATCAACCACCTTTTCACAGATAAACATAAAAAAATAACGGGTGAAACCCTAGATCAATGTCAATCTTACAATGTTGTCTGTCAAATCAAGTGGTAGCACATCAGACAATGGCGTAAAGGCTGGTGCTGGAATGGTAACACGAGCCCCCGGTTTTGGCAGAGATTGCACAGCTGTGGCAATAGGCCCTGATAGGTCGCTACCCCCCGTCATAGACCGTGTGGATCTCCGACGGTTGATGTTTGGTTTCCCATTCGGTTTCCGCGAACTGGGATCAGAAGGGTAAGTTGCTGCCAAGGTCGCTGGCGGTTTCGGAGAAGGCGTCTCTGCCTGGGTTGGCGGTTGCGGAGGGTGCGTCATTGCCTGGGTCGGCAGCGGTTGCGGAGTAGGCGTCGCTGCCTGGGTCGGTGGCGGCGCAGGATCAATACTGGGATTGAGCCGCTTGGATTTCCAGCGCTGGACATTGTCAGTCCCGGCCATGATTGCCTGTGACAGATAAATTTGTTTAGGTAGAGTGATAGAATTAAGAATGAAGACTTAGCATGATTCAATTAATGTTATAGTGTGCAAAGACTTAAATACCCTTCTTTATCAAATATTTTTCTTATCTTCTAAAGTAGTCATGTTCTCCAACAAAGTACAAATAATTTGATTTACTGGTAAATTACAAGAACAAGTTAGAAGCAGAGGTGCTGGTACAAATAATTGAGCATCTCCTGGGCAAATTGACAAATGGACAATTTTGCCCCTTATTCCAAATTCTGTATCACTGAAACTTCTGGTAAAATTGGGTTTCAAGTAAGTAACCCTAACGAAGAACAAATTTATTGATTGAATTGTACTTTTCCAAAGAACAAAATTATTGATGAAGGAACAACATTTTTGCATGTGCTGTTTAGTAAGATCAGGCCAATCATGTGCCCAAGACCAATCCAAATTAACTAATTTAGTTTTCATTTAAGCTTTCCCTTTTCTATGGTACTGATCGCAATATTATTTCTGATATAGTAGCAAATGGTACAAGAGTGAGTGAAGTAAAAAATTGACTAAATTGTCTTAGAGTTGAAACCTTGAGTTCTTGACACACTGAAATTATTAGTTTAGTGACTCACAGAAATGAGCATGTAATTGCTGTTACAAAGTCAGAACTCAAAATACAAGCTAATCACCATTTTATTTACTCTCTTCTCGACCTAAGAAAACACCGAATTAATAGAAGAAGTGCAAAATCATCTTGAAAATGGAGTAAACTGTACTGGGAACAAAATAGACATATCAAATGAGTTAATCACCTTAATTTTGTACTGTCCCAAATGTACATCTCTAAATATATCAAAAATTTACAAAAGGGGCCAATCATGTGTTGGTACCGAAGTTGCAATACATCATGATTTCCGAAGATTTGAAATATACATACTCTATCACTTCTATATATGCTGACTGGGCCAAGATCAAGTCTTTCTTAAACTTTTTTATTGTCACAAGTTGTTTTCAAAAGGCTTAGCAGTTCTCAGATGGATCCTGCTCCGATAAGTCGTATAAAGTTCAGTATGGTAGAATTAGTGTTTGACATTAAAAAATCATAATTAATTCTTCATTCATCATCAATTGGTTAATTACTTTATTTACTTTATCAGATTCAAAGGTTCAAACTACTGAAAGAATTGGAAGCAACTTGTGAGATTTCTGAAAAATTAACCCTTAAATTTATAATTTTAGATTTCTGAAATGGTAAAATTGGGGGAAAGGATATGAAGCAGGGAACAAATGGTCAATTTAGAATTTTATTTTCATTAAATTATACTTTTAAGTTGTAAAATTGACAAATGGGTATATTAATAAATTAGTTAACTCTAGATGGGTAAATAACTAATTGTTAAATTTAGATGGGCAAATATCAAAGTTCAGAGTCTATAATGAAAACTTAAAAAGTAAAACCCTAGATCGACGAAAACTTACTAGCTTTGTCTGTTTGATGCAGTCTCCCGCGATTGAGCGCGGTCTTTGTCCAAATCAACAGATCTCCGATTGGCGGAGCAGCCGCCGGCCTAGGTTGAGGTATGAGAGATCGGGGAAGGCAGGGTGGTAGAGAGAACGGCCGGGTTTCCTAGTTACAGCGTTCGAGAGAGGGGAGAGGAGAGGAGAGGGGGCTGGCGCCCTGGCAGTGCGTCTAACAGAGTAGTGAGAGGGAGTAGAGAGAGGAAAATGGTGCTAGTAGAGAGGGAGGGAAAGGGCAAAGTGCGAGTAGACAAAGGGAGGTTTAGGGTGTTTCAAAAACGCTTAAGTCCGGGGTATTGAAAGTTGAAACCCCTCTCCCTCGCATTTACTTGGACACACCTACTCGTGAATACGTATCCTCTGCATTAACGCACCGTTTGAGTTAATTTATGAACCGTAGATCAGAATTCGGACCAATCCTGTCCACTCATATATCGCACGTGCACTTTAATATTAGTGCCGATCTCAATAGGTAAATTTAAGATCTTAACTCAAAATTTGAGTTAATGCAGAGGATACGAATTCCCTACTCGTGGGATCGGGCCAAAAATGCGGTAAAGTAACGTTTATGTTAAAATCCAACCCGTTCAATGTTGATCCGCACGAATCTTGAAGATGAAATGAGCATCACATGACAGCGGATCTGAATATATGTATTATGTTACTGATACCTCGCATATTTAGTCTATTTTAGGCCTGTTTTAGTACCAGATTCGTGCCCTAATTCACCAGAATCATGTGCATTTCATCGATATATCTTTAGAATTTGGTACTGCTGAGTGTTTGTTTGTTTTCTGCAGGCTTGGAGCAAAACACACGAAGAAACGACGATTTGGGATGATCTGGTACGGCCCTTACCAAGTTTGGTACGGGTCTTACCGGACTTAGCCATTTTTCAGCTCATCACGCCTGGTACGGCCTGACCGTACCAATTTGGTACGGGCCGTACCTAAAGGCGGCCTGACAGATTCAAATTTTGGCAGAGGTTATTTAAAGCGGGGAACTCTCCAATTTCGACATTCATTCCATTCCAGATCTATTTGAGAGCACAGTAAGAGAGAGAAAGAGAGCTAAGGAGCTAGGAGCAAGAAGGAAGGAAGAGGAAAGAGGCGAAACTCGACGGATCTAGCTTCCTCCTCTTGATCCCTTCGATCCATGGCTATCTCTATCCCTTTTATTGTATTTTTAGATCAGATCATGTGCTGTGAGTAGTTATTTTAGTTTCTAGGGTTTAGAGATGGATTCTTGATTTGTTTTGACTTTCTTTGACTTGTATCTTGTATGAACTCTTTTGATTGATTGATTGTGATTTATTTGCTATCTTTTGCTTTGATTGCTGTGATTGTGTATGATGAACCTCTAGGTTTAGATCGAACCTATCAAGGTCATGTGATCATCTCAATCTCTCAACCAAATCAATTGTTTAGGGTAGACTTGTTCGAATTGAAGCCGAGAGGTTGAATTCTCCTCTAATCGACAGATTAGAGGGTGCCTTAGGTCTCCAATCAACCAGTTAGGGTAGATCTGTACCAACACACGAGAGTTGAGGTGTAGAAATCCCTAAAAGGCAATCAATTGCATTCCAACCTAGATCTTGATCCAACAAACGACAGTTGAGGCTTAGGAACCTTAGGTATGGTCAATTGAACCTTTCCAAAGAGTTTAGCACAAGGTACCAGTAAGGAAATGCATCAACTCGAACTGGTAAGCTCTGTTCTGGGAAGCCAGTACGGGTCTTACCAGAGTGGTACGGCCTTGCCTTACCAAGTTAAGTACGGCCTAGCCGTACCGACTTGGTACGGGCCGTACCACTAGAGGCAGATCATAGATGAAGTCTGAAACCCTGGAAACGCCTTTTATCCATAATCAAAACACAATTTACATTTCTTCTAGCATTTTATTACATCTTTCTGAATTGTTTGAATTGTTTGAATTGACCTTTTTAGGAAATTAAATACCAAACCAAATCTTTCTCACTTCTAGTTTTTAATCGAGTTAGGTAGATTCTAACCTAGTAATTGCCCGTCCCTGTGGATCGATACCCGATTATACTACTCGATAGGGGTTGTGCACTTGCAACCCTTACTCGTGAAGTGTAAACGCGGTTTTAAAAGGTACGCCCTCAAGCGTACCGAAACTTGCGTTGCGCTTTCGCGCGAACAATTACCTTAGAAACAAAAGAGCAGCTATCCCCGGACTACTAAATGGAGACATCCATTGAAAATCAGAGCTATTGATTGACTATCGGACGGCTCAGGGTTACAGCCAACCTATTTTGATGATGCATGTAGAGAAATTAATTTCAATAAATCGGAAAAAAAACATATTGAATTTTTTTAAATATTATGTACACAAATAATGCATATAATTGTAATTTTTATTAAATTCCCTTATTATTTGCATTTTAAAACATCTTGATTCCATGTGGACCGTTCGTTTTCGCATTAAATCTCAACGGTCGATTTGTGATAAAATCAACCTAATTTGGTTATGAAGTGATCAAAGTAAAGAATTTTACTTAATGAAAAAGAGAAAATTTAAGTTTGACCCGAATAGACTTCGATCTAATGATGAGTATTTATAGCCCTACGATGTTAAGGTATTTCGTCGGTTGGATGGATAGGGAAATTAGGATAAAATGTAATCAAACATTCCGAGAATCAATAAAATTCGATAAATTTTTAAATGAACGGTTCTGATCGATCAACGGAGCACATATATACACGGGCCTTCATTAACTCGTACAACCATAGTTCATGTTACATGTTCATGTGTAGAGGATGTAATTGTTTTAGTGAAGACCATGTATATTCCTATATAGATCAACATTATGTGTCAAAACCATTTACTAATGCAATACACATTCTGAATCATCAATTATTTTGTATATATCTCGAAATACAATTTATAATGGTTGTAATTCTTAAAATATGAGAAACATTTGATAAATTATTTACGTATTATTTAATTATCAACTAAATTCACAGTTACACATAATCAATACATCCTACTGTTACTCTAATTTTTTTACCAGAAACTCCCAATGAACGAAACGATTCATTAGTAATTGCTTTTATTTGTTTCGTTTTTCTTACCGTCATCAATCCATAAAATCCAAACACGTGAACGGGTCGCCATACATATATATATAAATTGAACCTCCTCATGACCTTGAAATGAAGAGCAACTAAAATTGGAATAAAAACAATACAACTTCATTAAAAAAAACAAATAAACATTAATATCAAATATATTTCGAAATTACCTAAGTGAGGCATTAATTTCTTACTGTAAAAATTAAACTGTGACAAAAGAAAATTCACAATTAAGTAACTCCCCACACATTAATAAATTTGTACTATTTTACTTAGTGCAGTGGCAATGGGTGATATTTGGTACAAATATAGGAGTTTTGTTAACAGGGCATTAATGGCTCTGCGCAGTGCACATATTCTTCTCTTAGTTCAAGCTCCCACACTACAAGTGCCGAACATGAAGCAAAAACAGCTCTCCATTCAGCACAGCTAAATTAGGATTTTCCCCCAAATGGCCCCTGGGAAATTTCATTTTCCCCCCAAATATCTCCAATTTGCCTATAAGGTACCTCATACTATACATTGCCGACGTGTCTGTTGTTCTACTAGGGAGGGCGCACGTGTCCCGATCAAGTTTGCTTTAAGATTTGTAGAGAACGCATCATATCGGTTGAGATTTGTCAAACAACTTGAGTATATTGTGAGGTAACTCTGATGTAGTGAAGTCCAGACAGATGAAACCCCCCTGTATGCCATTTCTATCGCACCCAAATTTCATTCCCACCAAAACTAAGTTCTAGTCGCGCCTCCCTTGGTGATGGTTTGTGAGAGATTTAGCGCTTACGATCTTGACGGCCTTTGAGGTCGTATCAGATCTGACGACATTTCATCACACTTTTAGCTCTATTTGTAAGTACATTGTTACTCCTAACTTTTCAGCAAATTTACTTTAGTCGAACTAGTTTCCTTAAATTCTGGCTTTGGGTTCAGAACTAGAGGTAAGGCCTTGAGATAAGAAAAGTATTTCCGGTGATTCTTTCCAGAATTTAGGTCAAATTGGAACCCTTAACTAGAATTTTTTGGAATTCTAGAGATTCTTGTCTTGATTTCCTTTCGACATTTTTTTATCTTTCTTGAAGTACCAAAAGTAACAAATCCATGCTCAAGTAGTTGTCACTTATTGGACTGTAATTAAAAGTAACCAATTTCATGGCCGATGAAACTGTACGATATGATGGGCATATATCTAAGCTTGAATTAGTCATCAATTAAACACTAATTCAAGATAATTAAAACAATTGAAATGGAATTGATGAGTATAAAATGGGAGAGATGAGAAAAAAAGATCAATTTGTAAGTCCGCGTCTCATTCTCTGATTTTTCAATATATTTGAGAATATGAACCACTTGATTTAGTCAATAGTATATATCTCCTGCACTGCAACTTTTAGTTCCGATTTATGTCTATTTTATTTTCTTCAATTCTTATTCAAGCAGTACAATATGTGGTGTAGGGAAAGAAAACTGGATATGGAAGGGAGGTGCAGGGAAAGAGGGAGAAGGAAAGGGGTAGAATTGTCATTTTATTTTCTTATTAATATTGATTTGTGTTTTTTATTGATTGAATTAAGAAATGGGGATATTTATAAATTAAGAGTGTTAAGATGGGGAAATAACTAATTTGAAAGTTTTGATGGGTAAATATCTAATTAATGAAGTTATGATGGGTATATATCTAAATTTCTCTTTAGTTAATTGTTTCCCGATTAATACATCTCTGTTGTTTACCAAAACTTATAATTTTGAAATTATCAAAGTTTTTTTCGATGATTGCCTGTGCTAGAGTTTATACACTGTCTCCATAGACCATGTACACTCTCTCATTATGTAAAAGACACGTGGTTGTAAACTTGCATGAATGTTGGTGTAGATGCCATCCATGTCATTCCTTATGTCAATTCCCTCAATCAAATGATGCACTTGATGTTGGCTGCCCAAAACTAACATGAATGTTTGTTGTTTATTTTGCAGGAGGTAGACAAAATTAAACATATGGCTCCCAGAAAATCTGCTCTGAAAAGAGCAAAAGCAGCAACATACAAAAAGAAAAAGCGCACGGTAGATGAACGTAATGAAATCGGGGAGAGTTCTATGGCTCCAATAGAAGGTGAAGTACAACCACCTACGAAAAAGGGAAGAGGCCCTGGAATTGTGCGAGACGCGACCGAGGATGTCGAACAACGTCCAGAAATTTGGGTGGTTGGGAAAAAGGAGTTCACCTGTGCAATCAAACCAAAAATCAAACCAAAGGATATCACCGCATCGATCACTAGGCTAGCTCTCAACTTCATGCCTGGACCAATAAGAAGTTATCACAGCTGGGACAAATCGTGGAAGGACATTTTCGAGAATGCATTCTTGGTAATGCATTTTCTTTTTATTACTTTTGAAAATAGCGGGTGTAATTTGTGCCTAATATGTGCTCTAATCTGTGCTTTTTAGAACAAAACATACTACATCTAGGTAAGTGGGTATTTACCAATATATGAAATGATAGAACTGTGGCTACAACTCGAATTGACCACATCCTAACATGCATCAATAATTCTCCTCTTCTGGCAATGCATTACTAACCTTTGTAGTCTGTGCTGTTTCCTTTATGCCGTGATGGTTGTTAATTTAGTGACTCCCTTTCATAACTTGAAACCAAGGGTAACCTGCCAAACAACTGTGGTGCATCAAATTCAGTGCCTCTGATAATTAGTCGAATTAATCACTAAATTTTGTTGATTTAGTCACTACCCCAATTAGTCACAGCTACCATTGGCCAATCTAATTAGGCACAACCACCATTGGCCAATCTAATTAGTCACAACCACCATTGCCCAGCCATCACAGCCTCCATGTATTGGCGTACTGCACAGCCTTCTCCTACACCGCATGATTTAAATTATTCAACGAAAAAGTTCAGCTTACTGACCAATATGCATGTCGGGTGTCGCTCCATTATTTCCAAATTTTACAGGAAAGATTCAGGTACCGGGCAGATCAAGATGTCAGCCTTTGTCGGACCGTTCTAGATGCCATTGCAGCCAAACGATACACTGAGGAGCTGAACAAAGCTAGAACTAAATGCATAAAGAAATTTGGAGATGATATAGATTCATGGAAGAGCATGGTTCCTCACTGGTGTCTTCAACCCTCCCATTGGGCTGGTCTCTGTGATATCTTTGACACTGAAGATTGGAAAGGCCTGAGCAAACAAAACAAAGAAAACCGCCTTGCATCTGGCTTTGCGGTCCCCCACTACGGTGGTTGTTCAAGCGCACACCAGCATCTTACCAAACTGGTAACTAGATGAACTGCACTTGTGTTAAAAACTTATATCACTGTAAAATGTAGTCATTACTCTAGTCGTGAGCACTAATTTATTACTGTTTTTTCTTGTGGAGAAAACTCTGAAAAAGGGAGGAGTGCCAACTATGAGGGAGCTCTACGTCCATCTTCACAGTAGAACTGCAGACGGGAAATCACCGGTGCTGGCCAAATACAACGAATTCGTGGAGAGTGCATCTGAACTCAATGATAATGATGAGGGTACTGTCTCACTGGATCCCATAGACTTCGACACCACCTCCTTGAAATTTGCCACTGAGAAAGCAGAAAAAGTATTTGTAAGTTTTTTTTCGACATCACCTCCATGATAAGCATAATATTTCTAATTTCTCCTTTTATCTATTTAAGTTGTTGTTTAATTATTTTAACTAGTATTTGACAAATATATCCTTGTTCCTCTGACTTGACCTGGTCCATTGAAGAACCTCTGAAACAAAGGTCAAATTGAAGATTGGATGATCACCTTAGAAAATTTCATACAAATATTAACAATCTAATGTGATTATCAGAAATACAAGCTTGCATGGCAGAGGTCTCAATCGACCAGGTCAATTGGGCAAACACCATCCAATTTTATTGAATAGATCCATGCATATAAGTTGTTGATGAAATGCTCAAATCAAAGGCACTTTGGCATGAGATTTCCACTTAGACCACACTGGATAATTTTCTTTTCTTGGTTGTACTGTTGTATATCTGAGAGCATAGCACTAACCAATAGGATGTAGTTGTAAATTTCATGTTTTGCTTGTGTATATGTGGGGGTTTAGAACTTTAAATCAATTAACTATGTACCTTTGTTGCTTACCAGTACCAGTCATGAATAGTGCTTTGCAAATAAAGGAAGAAAAATAAAAGTTTGATTTAGCAATGTCCAAGTGGATGATTAATGTGAGGGTCTCCTTGCTCTAAGAATAATGGCCAAGTATATATTTAGCTTGGATTCTAAGAATATAGTTTGGATTTAATTCCTAATTTCCTATTTGATTTATTAAGTTTCCTATGCATTTTTATATCTTAATATCTTGTACCACTATGAAGGACAAAAAAAGAACAAGGTGAACCAGTCCCTTGTTATTAATTGGATAGAGAAGGATTGATTTCAACGGACTCGGTACACAAATTGATCTATATTGGAAATATTTAAAAAACATAGGACTAAGTTTTAATGGGTTTTAATTTCAATCTAAATCTTTTGAGAAGATAAGAGCATACCTTGGGCAAAATCTATTGAACTCGAGAAAGCTTTTTGCACCAAAAACCTGAGCTCCAGAGTCTTGTCCCCAAGAGCCTTAAGTGCATGAAGGACAGAATTAATATTTGGAGAATGGGGATATTTATAAATTCTATAAGCAACATGACAGCATTAGGATCCTAAACTTACCAAAGAGTTTCATCTATCAAACACTAAGACAAGTTTGCCCTTTTGAGAAAATTCATAATTATTAGGGTCATTTTCGCATCTTTCTCAAACCCTTAGCCTACAGTGAACAAATATTGCAAATAATGGTCAAGTATATTCATCCTGGATTCTAAGAATATAATTTAAATTTAATTCCCATTGTCCTCTGTGCTAGAATGGTAGAATTGGGGAGTCAATCCAACAGCAGTACGCAGAACACTTCTAAGAAATCCCTAGTTTTGCTGTTCATGATCCTAATTTATCATTTTCTAAGCATTCCAAAGGGCATTTATCTAAATGCAGTAATAGATATTGGAATCTCACTGAGATAATAGAGGAGAGTAGAAGCTGGTAACGGCTAAGGAGAAGTTCCTATCTCTTATTGGTCCTGTTAAAAATCGATGTTAAAAAAAAAAATTTAAGCATTTAGATCAGATTCGTAGCAATCTAAAAACTAATATATACAATAATATAAATCTCTTTTATATTATCGATTGCTATATTGCTTGTTTATTTCAAATCTTGCTTCTCATCATCTTTTAGTGAAGCAATATACAAGTTAAATTTTGACACTAAATATTGCTAAGTTAGCTTCTAGGGGTAAAGACACACAGCACTACAGCAGGACTGACAGTAATGAAGCAAAACCAACTAGTTTCAGTTTTTTTATTATTCATTTTCCCCACTATTATGTTGGAGTTAAAACATGAAAATCTATCTAATTATTCTTTCTCAAACTACAGATTCTGATTACCTAAAAATAATGAACATATGCAACCTGAAGTTAAACTAATAATATGAATCAAACAAAAGCCAAGTGAGAATGTACTGAGCTTGTTGTACACAGAGCATTGATGCAAATTTCAAAGTTGTATGCTCTAAAAAAATGAAATTAGAAGATTGGATAATATTGTACCTTGCAATCTCTCACTTGTGAGTTGTGACAAACCAAGCGGTGGGGCACTTAATTCAAAGTTGTATGTTTTCTGTATGTTATTGAATGGTTGTCGTATTTTACAGTGGGGCACTTAATTAGTTTACTATTCCCAACTCCCAAGCTAGGTATTTATCTTTATAATATAACCTTGGAAGTCGCTTCCAAGTTTCCAAAAAAAAACTCCCAAGCTAGGTAAGCGCAATTATGATTAATAAAGTATGGTTTGAGCTTTTAATTAATATTCGCTCAGATCAATTAAAAGAAGGGAAGGGGAGAATTCTAAGAATCGTAACTTTTAGTTTTTAAACTTTATTGATGGTTAATTTTCTTAGTAATTTGAAATGTTTTTTTTTTAACTTGGTAGTGACTAATTTGAAATGTTAAACTTTTATTTTTGATGTGGCTGCCTTGAGGTGTGTGAGAATATTTGTAACAATTCACTTGCTTTTTTTACTTTGAAATGGTATTTTGGTATTCTCTTATGTCATTGATATGTACTGGTACATCTTATTGTAATTTATGGACCTTCATGCAGTATTTTGAAGTAAGAATGTTTATTATGTAAAATGTGGCATTCATTCAGACTTAGACGAAAAATTAATAACTTGTTAGTATTTCAGGTTATAAGTTGTAAATTTGTTAAAAAACCAGCAGTTGAACTGATTCACCCACTGGTTCGACCAGTGAACTAGTGACCCGTAGTTCTACCGTGTCGATGTCCAGTCCGGTTCTAATAAGATTACTATCAAGTGAGTACCAATAACTGTACAATATCAGTTTGGAAAAAACAAACATTACAATTTGGAAACAAAAATTTAGCAATAATATATATTTCTCGACTATTGCATATAATAGACAGATGTTACGGGTATGACGGCTCACGAGGACCATGCTGACGTGGATGAGGCTGACCTGTTTATGTCAGCGGTTGGCGGTAGCTACCATGGCCGGGTTAGAGGCTTTGGATGCGTCCTAGACCCGAAGTTGCCCAAAACAACTGGACGAGGACGGACCACCCCTGCACAATCCGACCTTTCTGATGTCACAAATATTGGAAGCAAACGGATCTTCACCGATGATGTCCTAGTCGGAATGTTAAACGAACGTGATATGCGACTGGCCGAGGAAAGGCAAGAGAGGAAAAGAGAGCAAGAAAGATACAACATGCTCTTCACCAAATTATTCAGTCTGGTTGGACAACAAAATCCAGCTGTACAGGTTAGTCCGACTATGCAAGAGTCTTCAATGTTATACTTTCCACTCACTGCCTTTATTACAACTTGTATTTCTTTGGTCCTTTCGACATGCCAGTTTGTCCTTCGGCTGTTATAGTCCCATTCATATGCTTAGAATGCAAAAGGATGATCAATTGATAGTTTACTTTTATTTCCTTTTAACTATTCTTCAAATATCCATTTTCAGCTTATCTCTTTACCACAACTTGTTCAATAGAGGACTGTGTAAGCATGATAAAAATATGGACTGTGTAAGCTTAATTAAGAGGGGACTGTGTAAGCCTAAGGTTTAACCTGATAGAAAAGGTTTTACCTCTAGACCTAATAGAAAATGGTAAATCTATCCTATCGGTTATGTATTTCACACAAATGGAACAAAGCCGGCAACATTTTCAATAGGTTCTTGAGAGCCCAACCAATTGCCTGCTGTTTTAACTTATTTACAAACTTCCCACAAACATGTTTAGTGTATCCGTTTAACAATAGAATAATTTGAACGGTTACAAGATGGGCGTCAGGTTAGCAGTGCTAACCTTTCTTGTGTATATTTAACACAGGCACAGGTTAACAGTGCTCATGAGGGGGTTATGGGGAATATGCAAACTCTCCAGGTGAAATCTTTGAACATAACAACTCAATCCTTTTAATTATTTCTCTACGATCAGATGTTGTGCTATCCAAATGATAACAGTGCGCTTGAATATTGACTAGTGTCAGGATCCCACCTCTCTACCTCAATCTCAGGAAGGAGCCCCACTAATGCAGTTTGCCCACTCTCAAGTAAGGAGATTTATTAGTACTTATTTATATACGCAATATATAAACACAATTAGGTAAGACAGAACCATCGAGTTCAAATATTTCAGCAACGACAAGAACTGATATGTAGTATTGTGCAAACTCTCTTTTATTCCTTTATTTTTAGTGATTTGAGTGAATACAATGAGTATGGTGCAAAATCAATTTCATCGAGGGTGGATTCTGGCCAAAATAACTTTTTAGTTATTTTTAGTGATTTTTGCCAAAATTAGTTTTTGCGGGAGTTCCAACATGGTGGTGCTGGTTTATTTTCTTTGGACTTGGTGATGTGGTATATGTGGTTTAGTTTCAAAACATATATATGCTGGTTTATTTTCTTTGGAATTGGAATTGGTGATGTGGTATATGTGGTAACTTGCTCGCTTTGGGAATGTGGTATATGTAGGGTCCACCATATGTGCTGCCATCATCAAATCAAGAGGGGGGATTCCAAGCACTACTGAAGGCAAATTCTGGACAAGAGGTGGCCAACCTTTTAGGGGCCGAAGCGTCAACGAACGATTGGTTTGCAGATGACATCTCGAACAACAACCGGCATTAATGGTCTGGGGTATTGCCAACCTTTAATGGATAATTATAGAGTTTTGGATTTACACATTAACACCACAGGTTATGTTTCTTTTTTGTAAATTTTTGTTGATGGGTGGTGATTATATTTTGAGAAAGGGTTATGTAGTTATGTTTCTTTTTGTAAATTATTGTTGCATATTATAGTGTGGCTGTAATGTTATAATACAGTTGGTTTCTGATATTATAGTGTGGCTGTAATATTATAATGCTAATTTCAAGCTTTCTTATTAAATTTCAAGGTGTTATGTTATTGTTATTTCTTTCATTGGAAAATGTATCATATTACCGGGTTGGTGCCCGATAGGTAATGGGAAGATTTTAGAAATGGGGTTGCTGATATACTGGTATTAATTGTAATTATTTTTGTCACAATATCAACAGGAATATGATGAAATTATAGAGCATGCAAATAATCAGGTGGGACCCACAGCACCTACCCTTGCAAAAAAACGGATGGGACCCACTATCGCTATCCTTGCAAAAAATAAGGTGGGACCCACGCTGGTGTGCCTTGCAAATAATAATGTGGGGTCCACTCACGCTAACTTTGCTAATAACCCGTGTGCTATCCTTGCAAATACCCTATGGGACAACCTTGCAAATAGTAAGTGGGTCCCACAACTGATATCCTTGCTAATGCCGAGTGGGGCCTACACTACCTCTCCTTGCTAATACTCAGTGGGGCCTACACTACATCTCCTTGCTAATACTAAGTGGGGCCTACACTACATCTCCTTGCTAATACTAAGTGGGGCCTACACTACATCTCCTTGCTAATACTCAGTGGGGCCTACACTACATCTCCTTGCTAATACCCAGTTGGGCGCCAAAAACCAAAGTATTAGCAAGCGTACTTTTTGCAACGGCAGCCCTTGCGAATAGTAAATCAAAATGTATTAGCAAGCGTAACCCTTGCAAAAAGTCTGAAAATGAGTATTTGCATTGGGGCTTAAAGCAACGGGAGGATTTGCAAGCGTAGCGCTTGCTAATGGAGTTTTTCGGGCTTTTAGCAAGCGTAAGCCGTTGCAACAAGCCAATTTCTCCCGTTGCCTTTACTGGGGATTCTAGTAGTGGAAGGAGTAGAGGTGCCTTAAGATCCACGCAATGATTAAGATCCGAACAAAAAGAGGCTAAATGAGGTGATCTTAATATATACTAAAAAACCGGTGTTCGGTAGAATTAAGCGGTTAAGAGGTGTTGCTGGTGTTTGACAAGATTAAGCGGCTACAAAAACTAAATAAGACTTCTTTAGTCTCGAAGAGGCTTAAGAAAATTTTGCCCATCAGCACCTTTGAAATTATTGAGTTGGATTGAATTAATATCTGAGTAAATCGGATCGGACAAAAGTCAGATTTACCACCTTTAGATAAAGCAAATAAGCAATACCTTTGCTTTTTTTTTTTTTTTGAAAATGACCCGTAGGTTTCTATCATTAACTAAATAAAAGTCTAGGGCTTGTATTCTGCCCGCTCATGCTCATTACATCCGAAAGTAAGATAACTAAAAATCTCCTCTACCCTATCTCATTTCTGTTGGCTTCATCTGTAGCACCTCCCGGGATTTGCATAATGAAAAAATCGGTGTCAATGTTCTCTTCCAGATGTATTGCTGTCTGTATGTACCGATCCCGGTACGATTGGAAACCTCTCTTATGTTTTCTAGCCCAGTTTACAAGGAGATATGGTTGGTGTAGCGCCTCTCTTGTCATGTATACAATTGTTATTCTGTCTTGCATTCTATCCGCGTATTCAAAACATGTTGCTACCGTGTCAGTGGCTCGCCATGATGGCGATCCCTCCATGTTCCGACTTGTCAGCAAATTTGCTAACAGTTATTGCAATCCGTATGTATTTCATACTTCACCTGTTTTCCTTGCTCTACCTGTGCTTGCATATATACGAGTGCTTGATGCATCGCAGCCGCCTCTGCATGGAATGGGTCGTTCAACTGATCAGTCGTGCATTTTGCTTCTATTATGTTTCCTTGCACCCCGTAGTGTATCATTGCTGCCCCCATTGTGGTAGTCACGTCCCAGGATCCATCAACGAGAATGACTTCTGAACCTGTAGGAATGCGGATCGTTTGCTGTAGTTGCACCCGTCGGTTTTCAGTTCGGTTGACCTGCGGTGCCTCCATCTGTTTAGCCTGAGCTAGGATTTCTCCCGGCTCAATTTTTTTCCTGAGAAGATCTCTTTGTTTCGGGCTCTCCATAGGCACCACAAGATGTTGCATAGATCTACTGTTATAACCCATAAATTTAAATCCAATTAGTTGGATTAATAATCAAAATTTACAACTAATTAAAACTTTAGTTAATTAATTAAATTAATCAAAGGTTAAAGAATTAGATTGATGGTGTAATTTTTATAAAATTGACTATTAAATCAATTTGTAGTTTTACGAGTTTAGATTGAAATTTTAAAACTAAACAAACTTGAAGTTAATTAATTAAATAAAATAATTAAACTATATAGATATGTTGTTAATCTAACATGCAATTCACAAAATGTTATAAATTAGATTAAATTAATTTTAATAATCAATCAATTTAAGATTTACGAATTGTAAATCAATTTTAATAAATGCGATTTCCTAATTAAGAATACAATTATTATTAACAATTGTAAATTAAATAATTAATTGAATAGCAACTAAATTATAAGATTAATCAAGAAACAATCGAAAATTTCGTTTCAATTCTTAAACGCAATGTTTTATCAAATTGTTTGATTATATACAATTGATTCCTAGGATATCATTAAATATAAACCTCTTTTGATTTGGAAAGAATCTAGACCGTTCAATCCCTTGCTACACGAATCTTAAAGCCCTCCCTTTTTTATTTCTTTCCTTAACCTATGCACCCCTTCCTCTCTTCTCTCCCACTTACCAGTGGACCCCCTCCCCACTCCATTTCCTTTCTTTCCTTACGGGAGAAGGAAACAAAACCCCCTCCCGATTCTCTCTCCCTCTGTCCCGTCACCCTCTCTCTCTTCCGACCACGCCAAGTCCACGGCCGTACGACGCGCATTAAACTCGCCCAAGCGACCATGCCTTCGAGTACACTTACGGTGTACTTTCACTATCTCTCTAGGTTTCACTCTCTCTCTCTCTACGAATTTTTATCTCCGGGGTTATAACCCTCGGTTTCTCTCTCTCTCGAAGGAGAACCATCTCTCCACTATCTCTCTCTTGACCTCTCTCTCTGTCACTCTCTTTATTGGGTTTGGATTTTTCCAATTTCGAACCCGTTAGGGTTTTCCTTGTGCTTGTAATTGGTGTTGGCGCGGTACTGGTGCGGTGTTGGTGAGGTGCTGGTACGGTGCTGATTCGGTGCTGGTGCAGTGCTGGTGCGGTGCCTTGTGTTTCTGTGATGCTTGCTGATTTGGGACGGTCGTGAGGCGAGGTTCGATCTCGGTACCGACCTTCGCCACGACATGGAATTGGAAGCATTAATCGGTAAACGGTCCTATATCTTGATTTCTTTCTCTTATGTCTTATGGCTGTTGTGAGTGAGATGAGCCTTGATTGGTTTTGTAGTTTCAAAAATTGAACCCTCGATTGAGCCTCGAATTGTTGTTGTGAATCTTGCTCTAATGGCTCCTTGAATGGATGATAGACTGTATTTGTGTGTTGAGGATTTGTTGTTAAAATCCTTAGTATTTTCTTCCTCTTCTTTTATGCATTATTTCCCTTGTGAAATGGGATGAGAATTAAAACCTTGACTTGTCTGTTTTCTTAGAGGTGCTTGTGAAATTGAATCGATAACTTAAATCTCTCTTGAAATTTTGGAGATGGTACCGTTACCAAGTTCAAAACCAATTACCCTTTTATACTATTCTCGGTTACCTTGTGATATTTGTACGACCAACGTTGAAAAATGCATTTTTACCGGTGAGCCTAGCATACTGGTACGGTTTCTAAGTGACAAGAACGATAGTGTAAATATTTCAATTTAAGGAGTTGTTGTGTAAAATTTAGGCTCTTTTTATAATATGCCCTTATCATAAGGACTTAAATGGAAAAAAATGGAAATTTTCACCCCAATGGGTTCGGCTGAAAAATCAAATAAGAAATGTAAATATTAGTTTGGGCCTTTTTCTGTTGGGGACTCGGCCCTAAAGCTTGATTGAAATTATAAATAAGGATGTTATTTTAAAATCTAATTTGGGCTCTTTTAATTTGAGCCGAAATATAAAAAATTTGTTTGATTGGCTTTCTAATTAAATTAATTGGATTTTTGCTTAATTGTGATCGGGTTGTACAAACTCAACATTCGATAGGTTAACCCTCAAAATAAAAATAATTTAATTACACACACCTTAGTTAATTGGAAATTAATAAATTAAGTAGTTAGATTTTAAAATAAATAGTTAAGTATTTAGATGTTTGAAATTTAGCAAATAGAATTTTATAAATTAAGTAAATAGAATTGCTAAATAAAGAAAATAATTTGTAAAGAAAATAGTTGTTAATTGATAAAGGACAATTAATTAACAACATATTAATATTCCCGAATCATTCGATTTCAAATTTTGTTAAGTAGAATAATTAGATAATCACATGTTATTTTACATCTATAAATTAATCGACTTGTACAAATTATTAAAAATAATTCGTACGACTTTAGAAATATTATCGTTAAATAGTTTACGTTTATAATTTACGTACTTAGGATTTAAAATTAATTGTAGCTTAATTAGTTAGGAAAAACACGCTATTTTACAAGTAATTAAATAGGAAATTAATAATAGCAAATTAAATTACGTAGGTTATACCTTACGTAATTTTATCGTAAAAATATGTAATAACCTTAAGTTAAAAGTTACGACTTAGTAAACAGTTTATCCTCAAATTAAAATATAATAAATATTTAAATTACGTTAGATTAAATTAAACCAACTTTGACCTAATTTTACGCTCAATTAGAATCGAATAAAATCGATCGAACCGATTGAGCATAACTTAAATAGTAGAGTAGATTAAATTCGAACCATAGTTAATTAATTAATTAAATAAGAACACTTAGTGGAATTTCATCAAACGGGGTAATAAGGGTTTCGAATAATTAGTTTAGACTCTAATTAAGTTACGTCTAAATTACAGGTCATCCGACCTACGTAGATTCCGATCCGTGGACCGATCCCGCTGACGCTTGTACAGGAGCAGGCGAGGGTTACGTGGATCCCGGAGGCTATTAGCGCGTTCTACCCCTACAGCCATCAGGTGTGGGATATCTGAATTATCTTTTCGTGGCGTACTCTTACCAGTCGACCACTTGACCTGTCATCCGCACTTTAAATTTCGTAGTTGCATTAGAGCATGTTTAATCCTTTCTGAACTGTAATTTAGGATTTGCATAATCCCTTCTAAATTGAAATTTAATGCTTTCTTAGGAGTAGCGTAACTTAATTAATAATATATTAGGATATTAGTTGTCCTCTTCTCGTAGAGGACAACCTATTATCGTAGTTAAGCATGTGCATTGGTGAGTGTGAGATAGGAGACCGAATGACTGCTTCCGTCCTCGTAGAGTGGGCTGCGAGGCGGTTTGTGGGTCATTGGGCTGAGGGATCACTTGATCCCTTAGAGGTCTTATTAGGATTATTATTATTATATGCATGGAATTGGTATCATATCATTTGTCGATCATTTTACATTTTGTGCGGACCGATCTCGAGTCCGGAGACGATTCGGGAGCTATCCCCCCTACATTAGGAGCTACTTGCCTAGTACGGCTGCCGAGGATGCGGTGGCAGATTTTATTTTTGTTGTTATGGGCCGCTCACGAGCCCTTATCCCATTGATCTGGCCGGATGGTGGAGTTTCGTCTCTGCACATGAGGAGACGAATTGACTTATTCTTACGCATTGCTTGTAGTTTTCTCCTATTGGATATGTTTGGATGAAGAATCGTCTAGAGTAAGGAAATACACGAATTTTTGGTTATAACCATCGGCTAGCGTGCACTTGCCTACGGGTTGAAGTCTTTGGGGCAAAGCTCGATGCTATTAGGCATCAAGTATCTTTGCATCCAATGATCGCAGTCCTTGTGTTATGTCGCATTGAGATATAAATTCAATTTGGATGAATTTGACACGGCACGGGGTGATAAAAATTTATCCGTATTATTACTATATTAAATTGTACACACGGTACCTATTGTACTGGACTCCGATTGATTATAATACTCATTCTGCTTGTATTTTTTGGGGAAGTTTAATCATGTTGACATAATAGGATAATCGCATCATATCATGTACTATATGTATTTTCTTTTGTAGTTAATATGATAGGTTTAATTTCCGCAACATGTGCATTTAAAAGTGAATCGATTACCGAAAAATATGTAGATTTCAAGTTTAAAACGTGCTTTGACTTAAGAGGATCCCTGAAGGGATAATACTGGGTCACATACTGGGCGATCATTCGCTCATCCCCTCCTTTTTATGGATGTGGGCAGGTACAGAGTCTGACGGTCCGTAGCAGAAGGCGTCAGGAGCTGTCCCCGACGGCCACATCGCTTGATATAGATTAGGGACTTTTGTTTAGGGTTTTGCGAGTCCGATGTTTTTGTTATACGCATTGGACTCGATAGATTATGTATTCCTTTGACTAGTTTGTGTTTATTTTATCCCGAGGTGGATTGTATGGATATTATGTATGTATGGATGTTTATTTGATATTTATGACTTTTGCTTGATTATTTTATTATTGCTTCCGCTGTGTGATTATTATTTCTGTTTAGCCTTGCGTGTCTTTCCGATTATTAGACACGGGGCGGGGATTAATCACACTCTAATCCGGAAATTCTGGTTTGGGGTGTGACATCTACTGTCTTGGTTTTTGTTAGGTGTTCCGTTAGTTCCAACAGAGTTTATGTGAAGTCGAGTGGTAATGCTTCCACTCACATAGGGAACTGTGACTTTTACCAGGTGACTCTTGAGACCGGGTAGAAAAATAGCAAATGCATGAGATACTCATTTTCTTGCCCGCACCTAGTACACGTCGGGTTTATGGCTGTTATTCTCTTGTGTAAGGCTAATTTTGTTGGCAAGCCATCATGAATAGCCCTCCACAGGAAGGTCTAGACCCATGGAACGAGTCCTTTCCAATTCCATATTTTCCGCCATGCCGCCTTTGTGTATTCCAATTGGTGTGTTACTGTATTGGTGAGTCCCCACATGCGGTTGTATCCTTCTTTAACCGTATAGTTACTAGTTTTGCTCGGTAACCATATTAGCCTGTCTTTGTTGTACCGTTGGTCTGTTGGTTTTGTTCCCATTGCTTGTATCAGCAACCCCTGTTGGGGTCCCATTAGGTTCTCGAGTCTTGCCGTATCCCATTGATCCGTCTCATGGTCATAAAGGTCAGCCACCGTCGTATGCACTTGCTCATTAGATCTTATCTGTTGTATTTCCCACCCTTGGAACCATGGTTGATTCAAGGCCGGAATGTTGCGTCCATCCCCAATTTTTCAGCAGGTGTCCTTCTTCAATTCCTCTTTCAACCCTTGTATCGCTCTCCAAAACCGGCTGACCTGTTGCATGGTTTTTATTCCCCAAAATCCCTGTTTTGGACAATATTTTGCCTTGACAACTTGGATCCATAGTCGGTTTTGATCTGCTGCCACTTGCCATTCATTTTCATTATCAAGGCCTTGTTGAAAGTTTTTAGATCCCTGATTTCAAAACCCCCATGCTCTTTTGCTTGACAGACTTTGGCCCATGAAATGAAAGAAAGATACTTGTCTTTCCCTATTTCCCCCCAAAGAAATTTTCTTATCAATGCAGTAATCGTGTTGACGGTCTTTGATGACATGCTTTCTACCGACATATAATAGACTGGAATAGAGATAAGTACCGATTTTATTAGTGTAATCCTTCCTGCCAAGGATAGGGTATTCATCTTCCATCCCGCAAGTCTCTTATAGAATTTGTCGATCAGTAAGTCTTGTGTGAGGTTGGTTTGGGCTCCTTGCTGTATGATATATGCTCCAAGGTATTTTTAGGAGTTGGATGCCAGTTTGGCTTGTAGTAACATGTTAATTTCATCTCTAACCTCATTTTCGCATCCCTTGCTGAACCATAGAACCGACTTTGTCGGGTTGACCGTCAATCCCGAGTACTCTCCAAATTCTTCTAGTACTACTTTGATTCGCGTGACCTCTTGTACCCGTTCCTCTCCCATGATCATGACATCGTCCGTGCAGAGTGCACAGGTTAAGGATGGTGCCATTCTTACAATTTTAATGCCCTTTATAAGACCTGATTTCATCTCCAGTTCCAATTTTTTTGAGAAAAATTCCATTGCCAAAATGAACATGTATGGCGATAGGGGGCATCCCTACCTTAGTCCCCTGGTTAGTGTGAGAAATCCATCTCCTTCCTCGTTTATGAGTATTGTCACCTTACTGGTTTGCAGACAGTTTCATAATGATATTGATCAGCTTGGTCGGGGCATTGACAGCTTTCAAAGCCACTATGAGAAAAGGCCATTGGATCGTATCGAAAGCCTTGTTAACATCAACTTTTAACATAAATGCATTATCTGGATACCTATTTCCTTGGAAAGAATGTATGATTTCTTTGATCAACACTATGTTATCGGCTATGCTTCGGCCTTTTAAAAATGCTGTCTGAGTGAGGGAGATTATCTTGATCATATGCGGCTGTAGTCTGAGAGCTATTATTCTCATAAACAATCGATAAATCAGATTGCCCACTGTAATCAGACGGATATCGCGCTTCTTCCATTTTCGGTATCAGTGTGATGTAGCTCTCCATCCATTCTTTTGGTGCTCGGCCCGTTTCAAAAACCTCGGCAATCTGTTTTGTAATTTCAGTTTTGAAGGTAGGCCAGCATTGTTGTAGGATGCGCGCTCTTAGCCCATCAGGTCCGGGCGATTTGTCCAGCCCCAATCCGGATAGGGCCCGCCATATCTCATGTTCTGATGGGTTCATCGTTAGGTTGTTGTAGACTTCAGTCGGTATTTTGTTGTAAGGGCCCGTGAATTGTCTGGTATTTTGTCGGCTCGGCTCCAGGCTCCTCCAAGTAATAGTAGATCTGGGCCATTTAAATTTAAAACCTGAATGGTCAATATCAATCCTCACCTAAGTTCAACATCTACAGGTAAAATATTACAAGTACATATAAAATTATGGAAAAAAAACAACGATACTATATTAAGCACTATTTATAAATTATTAATCAAATGAGGGCGTGACTCGTTTCTTCTTAAAAAAAAAAATATTTATAAATAAGTCTCTTATGTGCTATTTGAACTGTGTAGATATTGTCTGTACAAGAAAGAGACATTGTCCTTCTAAAAAGTTTTCATTTAATAATGACTTGAAGTGAAAAAAAAAATACCTTAGTAACTTATCATTTATAATTTTAAAAATTATGTTTGTATGAAGAAAATACTTATATGGTTCTCTCTCTCATGCATTTCTCACTATGTTATCTTTAAGGGATGAGCTCATCCACAGGTGAAATATTTGACTGTGCACTACTTAAGGATATGTTCGGTTGTCACGAGATTATGCAGGATGTAATTTTACAAATGCGAGATCAACAAAATAATTTTTGAATATCCATACTCATAGAAATTCATTGAAATGATTACGAGTGTGCTGAAATGATCGGATGCTCGGTGTACTGTGAAAATAGTTGATGGAAATCATAATAATGAGAAGGATATTAAAAAAATATATATATTCTTTTTGAAATGTCTCGTTAACAATATCAATTGGTTGGTTAGCTATTAATAGTTTTTATCACAATAATCTAAAGTCTAATAATTAACACATATGAAATTTACGAAAATGAAAAAGAAAATTGTAAAATGTAAAAGTTGTAAACAATTTACAATTAAATAAAATGGAGAAATCGAACAAAATATACTTATGTAAGGATGAAAACAAAAATAAGATTGATAAAATGTAAGTGAGAATGAATAAGATATGATATGTGAAGAAAAATTAAGTTGAACCAAATTTTTTTCCCTGTACAAATTTTATTCTCATTCAATATTTTCCCCTTTTTTCTCACGAAGTATTTATTTAAAGACTTTTGTGTTGAAAAGCTAATGATCAATGGATATTTATATTTGACTTCCATAAAAGTTTAGAAGTCATATCCCATTATTCATTGTGAAATTCATATAGTATGTTCCTTTCCGAGGAAAAATAATTAAGGACCGCCGACTAGGGCTGCAAACGAACCGAACCGAATCGAACTTAGGCCTAGTTTGAGTTTGGTTTGAATTAATTTCGAACTAGGTTTGGTTTGAATTAATTTCGAACGAACTGAATTTCGAATCGAACTCAATTTCGAATCGAATTTTTTACGAACTCAATTTCGAACTTCTTCGAACTTTGTTACGATTTACGAATATCCAAAATTTTCCAAATAGCCAACAAAGTTTTCAAATATCCAAAGTATCAAAGTACAACAGAGGGAAAGTCGCAGCCAACAGCGGTTGATCTTTCACTTGGTCCAACCTTATTTCTAAGGTATCGCAACCTCTAGAGTTTGGTATCGCAATTCGCAGCCAAGAGAGAGAAACTCTAGGGTTTGGTACTTTGGTATCCCAAGTTTGAAACCAACAGAGAGAAAGTCGGCTAGGGACTTGGCTACAGCGATTATGGCTAGTTTTGTTTAATATTTCTATTTGAGTCTTGCTGTTGAATTTTTCTATTTGGGTTTGTAGTTGGACTGGGCTTTTTGTTTTAAGAAATAATTTTCAAAAGTCAGAATTGAGGGCAGCCTTATATTTTCATCAGCGAACATAAGTTATCAGCGGAAATTAACGGTTCACATTTGAGTTAATTTCGAACTAAATTTGGTTTCCGAACCTATTTCGAACGAACTAGGTCCAGTTTGAGTTTGGTTTGAATTAATTTCGAACTAAGTTTGGTTTGAATTAATTTCGAACGAACTCAATTTCGAATCGAACTTTTTTCGAACTTTTTTCGAACTTTTTCGAATCAAACTCGAATTACGAACTACGAACTACGAATTTTTTGTGCAGCCCTACCGCCGACCACGCAACCAATCAAACTTTTTTCTTAGAAATTTACCTGTACATGGTTATATTATTACTACTTTATTAAAGTACCTTTGTCCTTTGAGTATCTTATGAACAAAATGTACTGGTTTCTCTGAAGAGAATCAAATTTCGGATCTACATTGGAACTGGAAAGCGACTCTACACCTGCTGTATTCACTGATAGTAGGGCTGTAAATGAGCGAGTCAATTCGAGTTGAGATGGTAATAACGAGTTGTAAAACCAATTCGAACTCAGCTTGTTATCAATTCGAGTTAGCTCACAACTCGTTTATAACTTGTTTAACCAGTTAATTATATACTACAAATAAAAAAATTTATCAGTATCCAGTAATTTTTCATATAACAACTTAGTACATAAGCACTAGTAATTTTCATACAACAACTTAAAAAAAAAAAATTTTAATTTATTATGACCAAGGTTATGTAACTCGAATTATAAATGAGCGAGTTGGGTAAGCTCAAACTCAGCTCATTTATTAAACGAGTCAGCCAACTCGAGTTGTAAATGAGCGAGTTAAAATAAGTTGTAAATGAGCGAGTTACAAGTTTGAGCAATTTTGCCCGGCCCTAATTGAGAGACATATAGAGATGATTCGAAAGCTAGACTAAGTCGTTCGAGTCCGAATCTGCTGCGATTCCAAGAGGGATCGCAGGATCCTGAAATTCTGAGATCAATGGTTCAAACTTTTCCGTGCGCGGATCTCAGAAACATTCTCGGAAAAGTAAATTTTCATGCACGCATCTCGAAAAAGATCAACAGTTGAGATCGGATCGCAGGGTCTGTGATTCAAGTCGTTCCAAGTCATCTCAGCAGATTTATTTTCTAAGTCGTTCCAAGTCATCTCTTCTTGGGTCAACCCGTGTAGAAAGGGTCAATTAAAAAACGACTACATCAATGATTAAAAAAATAAAAAATAAAAACAAAAAAGGGACAGCATTAATTGCTTGCTTTGAACTTTCTTTTATATTATTTTTTATTGAAGAATTTTCTTTTATAACAAACGGTCGTGGTGTGGTGTGTTCCTCTATAAATAAAATCAACCTCGTTTCAGTGCCAATAGCATTCTCTAATCTAATCATCTCCCCATTTAACTTGCAAGGAATAGAGGCCCTTACTTCTTTCTGAAACAAGATACCGCATGAAGGTATGTTTAAATTCATTCTAGTTTGTATATAATAGCTTATTATTTTATCATGTTATGCCTTTTGCAAAGAGGACAAAAAAGAATGGTGATCGATACGGTCTCAATTGCCATTTGCCAAGCCAATTGATCGATCTTGCACGTTACAACAAGCCGACGTCACCATTAATTACATAAGTATATATTTTGGCAGAAGATATAATTTCTTGTCATATATAAATATATTTTCCAATAATACTATTATGATCGTCATGTATTATTATTGCTCTAAAAATAAATTTACATACAGTGCTTCAATTTAAAATTTTATTTTGCAAGTTTGGTTGCCGATCAGATATATGTATTTATTATGTACTTCAAATTACAAAGAAGATAGCTACATGGCAATTATTCAATTAAGTACATGAAAGCATTTGCTTTAAAAATTGACAACAAAAGCTTAACGACTCCATAGGAATTTATCCTAATTGGTCCCACTTTACAGATCAATTTGAGGTGAATATATCCCCAAAAAAAATGAACTGGAAGTTTCTTTCAATAATTACTGTAATTGTTGTTTCGTTTCAGAGCAAAATAGTTATTGAGGTGCAAATGCACTGCGACAAGTGCCGGTCCAAAGCAATGAAAATAGCTGCTTCAACAGACGGTATGTCAGAAAACACAATTAACATATACATATATTAAACTGATGTAAACAGCTCTAAAACAATTTCTTGATTTAAATAATTGAACAGGGGTAGAATCAGTAGCCCTACAAGGAGATGATAGGAAGCGCTTGGTTGTTACTGGTGATGGTGTTGATTCAGTAAACTTAACGAAAACTTTGAGGAAAAAGATTGGCCGAGCAGTCATAGTAGAGCAAGGTGAGGTCAAGAAAAAGGAAAGTGAATAAAGAAGTGAAAAAGGTGGAAGAAAGTAAGATTCAGTGGCGGCCTCAACCAGTTTTAGTTTATGATCACCTGGAAAGCAACCCAAATCCATGCTTTATCATATAAGGAAGCATCCTTTCTCAAATTAGAAAAAAAAATATATATATATATATATATATCTGTGTGTGTGTGTGTTTGTTGAGTGTTCAAGTACATTTAATGATTCTAAATATTATAGTCTGTGGAGCATGGGTACTTCTTTTTTTTTTCTAAATTTTTATTTATTTTGTGTGTTTTTGTAATGCCAAGAGTGATAACAATAAAGAGAGTATCAAATACATATATTTGCTTGCATGTTTACATTAATTAGGGTATATGTGCTTTTTGGTATTTTCTGTCTGTTATTGATTGACTTGTTGGAAAAATCAAGGTCTTTTTGGTAAAGACTTTATCTCTTTTTGGAATAAACTCATACATGCATTTGTACTTTTGAGTTTTATGCAGTACCTGCAGTTAAATAACATCCTGCTTTTTAAAGAAAATTGATGCTGCTTCAAGCATTTGCTTTAAATATTTTTGGTGAAATTGGCCAAGTAAATCAATTGAGAACCATTAGCAAACATGCTTTATGTTAATGGACAAACAGTACCAGGGACACATTTACTTTGTTGCGCTTTTAAAACAGACGCGCAAAATCTGATCGTTACATGGGAAAACTAATTCTGGTTTCATTTCATATGGTATGGAAAACGCGATCAGGGCTCTTTATTCCACCCCGGGTCAAATTCTCATCAATTCATACAAAAACAAGTAGAAACATGAAATTTATATTCCATTACATTATTGAGCCATTTCAGCAAGAACTAAAAAAATTCATACTTTAAAATCAGATGAAAAATAGGCAACATTGGGTTTCAAACAGGGTCTTTGACATTTGAGGCACACCAACCTCTTGTCAAATTCTTCCTTTTTCTAGTACATATCCGAAAAAAATTGTAAGGTAGTATGTGTTGGATCATATATCCAACGTTGAGCATATATGTAATATAATTATGAATTGTATACTGTCAATATGATTGTCACAATTAAAGTGATCTAATATGGAATTAAGACATTAGACAATCTATGTATTTAATAGGATGTGGTCCATAAATGTGTAGAACAATTTGGGCAAAGATCAAATCATTGATGGACTGATTTTGAGATTTGCAAATACAGAAAACTGCTTTCAGAACCCTGAGTGCGGACGCACTGAGCCCCAGTGCGGACGCACTCAGTACTTAGCCAAATTTTGGGAACTTCAGTTTAGAAACTGGAAAAAGTCTGAGCCCAGTGCGGACGCATTGAGCCCCAGTGCGGACGCACTCAGGACTTAGACAATTTCCTGAAGTTCAGTGCAGAAACTGAGAAAAGTCCGAGCCCAGTGCGGACGCACTGAGAACCAGTGCGGACGCACTCAGGACTTAGACGATTTTCTGAAATCCAGTGTAAAAACTGGAAAGAAAGTCCGAGCCCAGTGCGGACGCACTCAGGACTTAAGAAAAATTCAGGGCTGAAAGAAAAGCAGTTATTTGGACACGTCTCAACCCAGTGTGGACGCACTGAGTCCCAGTGCGACCCAGTGCACCCGCACTCGCAGCGCCAGATGTGTAATACTATATAAGGATGGGTCCCCAAGGCACAAGATAACCAACTCAACTCATATTTCTGGAAAGAGGTTATTCTTAGACAGAATTTTTTTGAGTGCCTTCTCCCTTCTTCCTCCATTAAAGAATTGAGAGGAGAGATCCATAAGGAAATTGGAGAGGATTTCTCAAGGGCGTATCTTGTTGCTTTGGAAGATCTAATCCACAACCCAACCACAAAGGCGAGAAGGACTTCTTGCCGTTAAAGATTTGTCTCGCGCTCACGGAGACAGTTTGCTCAAGACTTTAGGGTATTCCATGGCAAACGGCATGGAATCAGGTATAATTCCGCACTTAAGATTATGTTTTCGGGTATCTTTGGCATAGGGCGGTCCTTAGGTTTAAGGTGGGGATTGTTTCTTCTTCCCCGGGGTGTAAGTGTTTGTCCCCTAGATGAGATGTAATTGTTTGATCTCTAGATAAGGCGTAATTGTTTGGCCTTTATGATCCCTCAACAAGTGGTATCAGAGCCTTCCTATGCCGAAGGATTAGGTCTTTAAGGATCTAGAGAGAATTAGGAATTGATGATATTTTCGTTGTTTTTTTTCTTGATTTTCTTGATCTGAAAATTTAAGTTTGGAGAGCACAAAAGTTTTGTTTAAGATCATGATTGCCTAAAAGTTAAATTATTATTTTGATTAGGGTTTGCTCGAAGATTACCACTTGAAATCGCAAAATTCTGATCAAATAATGTTCGATCCTGAAAAATTCCTGTTTTTTCGGCAGTTATGAAATTAGGGTTTTGGGAAATTTATTTTTTTATTTTTTATATTTTATAAATTTTCTGAAACAACAATTTACAAATTTAGAATAATTTCAAAATTTGAAAGGCTATTTAAGGTGCTTCCAATCTTTTATTAAAATCTCTCTAGATCGTGTCTTAATTCAGCATAATAAATGCAGTTTTTCAGTTACTCAGACAAAGATACGGTCGCACGGATTTTGATGCGATCGCACGGTTTTTGATGCATATGCACAAAATACCTTTTTTAATTTGGCAGACCGCACGAAATTTCGTGGGGGCCGCACAACTCTCTGAAAAGTTATAGAATAATTTCTGAGATTAAAAATGCAGTTATTATGATGCAATTATATATATATTTATTTAATTGCTCTTTTGTTTTAGGGCTAAGGTATAAATTGTAATTCTTATAAAGGCATTGAAGTTATATATATCTTGAATTAAATTAATTGAGTCATTATTGTACCCTCCGGTGCCTCTTTTGACAAAGTTAATTTAGATTCATTATATAAAAGGAAATTAAGTGTACATTTAATTGAAGCAATCATTTATCGGCCCTCCGGAAGATAGTGTTTGTTAAAGTTTTATATACAATTGCGTGATATTAAAGTGTGAAGCTGATTATTATGCTTTATACATGTGTCATAATGTCGGCCCTTCGGAAGGCATGTTGTCGATATGTTAATGAATCATCAATACTTTATTATTGCGACAAAGTATCATAAGAAATTAATTTGTTGCCCTCCTGTAATCAATTAATGGAAACCGATACTTTGGTAATAATGGAATTGTTTAGCCTTTATTTGAATATAATTTATAAATTCAGATTTTTTGCTAAATCGTGTTTGTTTTGTGTGTCTTTTGTTCAAATTTTTCAGCTAGCATTACTACTGGCCTAAAAGACATTCCGATGTTAAATGGTACCAATTTCAAGTATTGGCAGGAGAGTGTTATGATAACTCTCGGTGTCATGGATTTAGACTTGGCATTCAGAACTGACTGTCCCAAAATTACTGCTACCTCAACTCCTGAAGAAAAGAGAGTTGAGGAAAAGTGGGACAGATCTAATAGAGTGAGTCTAATGATTATGAAAAGGTCCATTCCAGAGGCATTTAGAGGCTCGATTTCTGATAAGATTACTAATGCTAAGGAATTTTTAGCCGAAGTTGAGACAAGGTTTGTCAAGAATGAAAAGTCTGAAATTGGTACACTCTTGACCAAACTTGTCTCAATGAAATATAAAGATAAGGGAAGTATTAGGGAATACATCATGGAGATGTCTAATGTTGTTTCAAAACTAAGGGCACTTAAGTTGGAGATTTCTGATGATCTCTTAGTGCACTTGGCATTGATATCCCTTCCTGCACACTTTGGACAGTTTAGGGTGAGCTATAATTGTCAAAAGGACAAATGGCCACTCAATGAACTCATCTCTCATTGTGTTGAAGAAGAGGAAAGATTGAAACAACAGAAGACAGAAAGTGCCCATTTTGCTACAACTTCCAAATTAAAGCCATCGGCTAAGCGTAAGAAATCAAATCAGAATAAGGATAATAAGGATGCTGCAGTGAACACCAACAAGAAACAGGATAAGGGCAAATCAGTTGCCGCATCGGAAAGTGCCTGTTACTTCTGTGGTGCAGTCGGACACAAGAAGATGCATTGCCAAAATTATCATGCTTGGCGTGTTAAGAAAGGTACATCTCTTGTTATGGTTTGTACGGAAGTTAATTTATCTTCTGTATCTAGATATACTTGGTGGATAGATTCAGGTGCAACTACTCACATAAGTATATCTTTGCAGGGCTGCCTAAATTGCCGGAAGCCAAGTGATGATGAGAGATTCATCTTTGTGGGCGATGGCAATAAAGTTGAGGTGGAAGCTATTGGGACTTATAGATTATTGTTAAAATCAGGATTTTATTTGAATTTGCATGAGACTTTTGTTGTACCGTCTTTTAGACGTAACTTAATTTCAATTTCTGCATTAGATAAGTATGGATTTACTTGTGCTTTTGGAAATGGAAATTTCAGTTTGTTTCATGATTCAAAACAAGTTGGTTCTGGTTTTCTTTCTGTTTATGATAATCTATATTCTTTGGATGTCAATAGTTCTTATATTGAAGCTTTGCATGTGGATACAAATAGTAAGAAAAGAAAATTAACAAATGAAAAGTCAGCTTCATTATGGCATAAACGATTAGGTCACATTTCTCAACGCAGAATTGAACGACTTGTGTCTAATGAAATTCTTGAACCCTTAAATTTTTCAGATCTTAATGATTGTATAAATTGCATAAAAGGGAAACAAACCAATTTAAGAAAATATGAAGCCAAAAGGTGTTCGGAAGTCTTGGAATTAATTCATACCGATATCTGTGGTCCGTTTCCAACGGCCACAAGAAATGGTCAACGGTATTTTATTAGTTTCATAGATGACTATTCAAGATATGGCTACATATATTTGATTAAGGAAAAGGCTCAAGCCCTTGACATGTTCAAAAATTTCAAAAGCGGAAGTTGAGTTACAACTTAACAAACGCATTAAGGCCATTCGATCTGACCGTGGTGGTGAATATTACGGCAGATATGATGGATCAGGTGAACAATGTAAAGGGCCTTTTGCACATTTCATAGATGAATGCGGCATTGTGCCTCAGTATACATTGCCCGGTTCACCGGCAATGAATGGTGTTTCTGAGAGGCGCAATCGAACGCTTAAGGACATGGTAAGAAGTATGATGAGTCGCACTTCTTTACCAAATAATCTATGGGGTGAAGCCTTAAAGACTGCAGCACATATCCTAAATAGAGTGCCCACTAAAGCAACTAACAAAACCCCATACGAAATTTGGAATGGGCGAAAGCCTAATTTAAAACATTTGCGTGTGTGGGGTTGTCCAGCTGAAGCAAAGCCTTATAGGCCGCATGAAAAGAAACTGGATGAAAGAACTGTTAGTTGTTACTTTATTGGGTATCCCGAGCGATCAAGGGGTTATAAGTTTTATAATCCTATAGAACATTCAGTTTTTGAGACAGGAAATGCAAAATTTTTTGAGGATGTTGAGTTTGCGGGGGGAGATACAATAATGGATGAATTCGAAGAGGAGTATGCAAATATTCCCACAGGTGTTGAGACTTTTGTGGATATTGAACCCATTTTAACTCAAAATACAATTGTCGAAAATCAAACCATTATTGAAGACCAAACTCAACAAGATCAAACAGTACAAAGTGAAATTCCAGAAATTCTGGAGAATGCTGTTGTTGGCCAGATTGTTGTTGACAACAATGCTGGAAACCCTCAAGAAAATTCAGAAGTGCCAATAAGAAGATCCACTAGAGAGAAAAGGTCTACAATATCTTCAGATTATGTAGTTTACCTTCAAAAACATGAGTTTGATGTTGGCATGTTAGAAAATGACCCCATAAATTTTCAACAAGCCATGCAAGACTCTAATTCTAGCAAGTGGATCGATGCCATGAATGAGGAAATAAAATCTATGGCCGACAATGACGTTTGGGAAATTGTCCCATTACCTAAAGGAGCGAGACCCATTGGTTCAAAATGGATATTTAAGACCAAGAGGGATTCGAAAGGTAATGTGGAGAAATATAAGGCTCGTCTTGTCGCTAAGGGTTTTACACAAAAGGAAGGCATCGATTATAAAGAGACTTTCTCTCCAGTTTCATTGAAAGACTCCTTAAGGATTATATTGGCATTAGTTGCGCATTTCGATTTAGAGCTTCATCAGATGGATGTTAAGACTGCGTTTCTCAATGGTGACATTGAGGAAACAATTTATATGGTGCAACCAGAAAACTATGTGTCGGGAGACGCAAAGTCTATGATGTGCAAACTTAAGAAATCCATCTATGGGCTAAAGCAAGCGTCTCGTCAGTGGTACTACAAATTCCACAATGTGATTATCTCATTTGGTTTCGAGTCAAATATTGTGGATGAGTGTATATACCTCAAGTTCTGTGGGAGTAAGTTTGTGTTTCTGGTTTTATATGTAGATGACATATTGCTTGCCAGCAATGATATAAATATGTTGCATGAGACTAAGAAATTTCTGATGAAGAATTTTGAGATGAAAGATCTTGGTGATGCATCATTTGTCCTAGGGATTGAAATACTGAGGAATAGAACCCAAGGTATGTTAGGTTTATCCCAAAGGAATTATATCGAAAAGGTCCTGAAAAGGGGCATGCAAGACAGTAAACCAGGAAATACCCCTGTGGCAAAAGGAGACAAATTCAGTCTCAGCCAATGCCCAAAGAATCCTTTAGAAAAGGAAGTAATGCAAAAGTATCCATATGCCTCAGTTGTTGGGAGCATCATGTATGCGCAAGTGTGTACGCGTCCGGATATTGCGTTCATCACTGGCATGTTGGGCCGATACTTATCAAATCCAGGTTTAGATCATTGGAAAGCAGCCAAACGAGTCTTGAGGTACCTGAAGCGAACAAAAGATCACATGCTCACGTATCGGAGATCGGACAAGCTAGAGGTCATTGGGTATACCGACTCTGATTTTGGAGGATGTCAAGATAGCATGAAATCTACATCCGGCTACATTTTCATGTTAGCTGGAGGGGCTATTTCATGGAAGAGTGCTAAACAGTCACTTATAGCATCTTCCACAATGGCCGCAGAATTTGTAGCATGTCATGAGGCATCGAATCATGGTGTATGGCTACGCAATTTTGTCACTAGGCTGCGTATAGTGGAGTCTATTGAGAGACCACTAAAATTGTATTGTGACAATAATTCAGCCGTACTTTACGCAAATAACAACCAAAGTTCGTCTAAGTCTAAGTACATTGACATCAAGTTCTTGGTTGTAAAGGAGAGAGTGCAGAAGGGCCAGTTATCCATAGAACATATAGGGACAGACTCCATGTTAGCGGATCCACTTACTAAAGGATTACCACCCAATAAGTTTGAAGAGCATGTTGCTCATATGGGTGTAATTTCTGTTAGGAAAATTCAGTTTTAGTGGGAGTCTGTTAGTTGTTTATTTCAATGTTCTATTTACTTATTGTAATTTATGGATATGAAACTTGTGATAGAAAACAAGTAATTTGTGTTATATGCATGGTATTGCAAAAGGATTATTATATGCACTCTATCTTTAATTTTTGGTTTTGACCTCACAATTGAGTATGTGATTTGCGAATTGTTTATTTGAATTTTGCATTTTACAACAAGTTTTTGAAATTTAGTTTCAAGTTTTAAGTAGGAGACCCAGTTAGAAATTGGCACAGTAAGATCACAATTGCGTGTAATTTCTATGCTACACATCCACATCATGATTCATGTCATTTGGTTATGTTAGTACTGAGATTATTGATGGTCTAGTCATGACTAAAATAAATGTGACGAAAGCCGCTTTAGTCCTTTGCTAATGTAATTGATAGACGGAATTGGTTTGGGAATACATAAAGATGACAGAAAAGTATGTGCGCACATAAGGTAAACAATACATAATTAAAAGAGTATGACATATTGCTCAAGTGGGAGATTGTTGGATCATATATCCAACGTTGAGCATATATGTAATATAATTATGAATTGTATACTGTCAATATGATTGTCACAATTAAAGTGATATAATATGGAATTAAGACATTAGACAATCTATGTATTTAATAGGATGTGGTCCATAAATGTGTAGAACAATTTGGGCAAAGATCAAATCATTGATGGACTGATTTTGAGATTTGCAAATACAGAAAACTGCTTTCAGAACCCTGAGTGCGGACGCACTGAGCCCCAGTGCGGACGCACTCAGTACTTAGCCAAATTTTGGGAACTTCAGTTTAGAAACTGGAAAAAGTCCGAGCCCAGTGCGGACGCATTGAGCCCCAGTGCGGACGCACTCAGGACTTAGACAATTTCCTGAAGTTCAGTGCATAAAGTGAGAAAAGTCCGAGCCCAGTGCGGACGCACTGAGAACCAGTGCGGACGCACTCAGGACTTAGACGATTTTCTGAAATCCAGTGTAAAAACTGGAAAGAAAGTCCGAGCCCAGTGCGGACGCACTCAGGACTTAGGAAAAATTCAGGGCTGAAAGAAAAGGAGTTATTTGGACACGTCTCAACCCAGTGCGGACGCACTGAGTCCCAGTGCGACCCAGTGCACCCGCACTCGCAGCGCCAGATGTGTAATACTATATAAGGATGGGTCCCCAAGGCACAAGATAACCAACTCAACTCATATTTCTGGAAAGAGGTTATTCTTAGACAGAATTTTTTTGAGTGCCTTCTCCCTTCTTCCTCCATTAAAGAATTGAGAGGAGAGATCCATAAGGAAATTGGAGAGGATTTCTCAAGGGCGTATCTTGTTGCTTTGGAAGATCTAATCCACAACCCAACCACAAAGGCGAGAAGGACTTCTTGCCGTTCAAGATTTGTCTCGCGCTCACGGAGACAGTTTGCTCAAGACTTTAGGGTATTCCATGGCAAACGGCATGGAATCAGGTATAATTCCGCACTTAAGATTATGTTTTCGGGTATCTTTGGCATAGGACGGTCCTTAGGTTTAAGGTGGGGATTGTTTCTTCTTCCCCGGGGTGTAAGTGTTTGACCCCTAGATGAGATGTAATTGTTTGATCTCTAGATAAGGCGTAATTGTTTGGCCTTTATGATCCCTCAACAGTATGTAATTGAATGGGACGGCTTATCCAGTGCCACGAAAGAGCCATGGAACAGAACTGATAAGCTTGATTTGCATGCTTTTGCTAGATTAATCAGTACTTAATTTTACTCCGACGAGAAAGTTATAGGCCGCAAAGATACCTATATTTGACTAAGGATTTAGTTGTAAAACAATACTAAATTCAAGTATTTATGTTTGTTTATTGCTATTTTGTTTTATTTTCACTTAATTCTGTTTCAAGGATCAAATTACAGATATTTTATGCAGAAATACTAAGAAAATAAGCCAAATTGCTTGTGGCGGGCCGTGAGACATCCATGCTAGGCCGCCAGCCATCTGGGACTTAGCCACAGAATGGAAAAGACTTCGGCTAAGAGTTTAGCGACCCGCGAATTCCATCTGGCGACCCGTGACTTACCTGGCGGGCTGTGACTTCCACCTGGTGGGACGCCACTACTAATTACTCCAAAAGAACTTCGGGCTAAGAGTTTGGCGACCTGCAACTTTGACCTGGCGGGGCGCAAGTCTCACCTAGCGATCCGCGACCATCTCATGACGGGCCGCCATCTGACAGCTCCCAGGAATTCAAAATCAGCAAAAGGCAATAAATCAGGGAGTTGGCAGGCCGTCGCCTAACTGAAAACTTGACTTCTTCATTATGACGCCTAATCAGTTTCCTGGTATATATGTTCAAGCTCCTTCTAAATACGATTTTGAACCCTTTTAAGAGGCATGGATATGCGTGAGAGAGAGAACCATATAAGTATTTTCTTCGTACAAAAGAGATTTGACTTGTAATTCGTACGGAAGTTTCGGCATAGATATGTGTGACACTGACAGTGCGAGTGCGAGGTAAACGAGACCAGGACAGCTCGGAAGTCGCTGATATCAAAGATGAACCGCTGGATTTGATGGACGGTAGGGATGCTTCTGGTTCTTTGCGGTCTGTTTTAAAAGTCCACCCCGGCTCTTTCATTTCATATGTGTGACTTCTGATGGAACGTTCCGTATCCAAACACATAGTTTGAGTTACTTTAGGGATCTGAATTCTTGCGTGGGTCCGGTACTGGAGACCAGGCGAAGCGTCTAACCCAATAACCCTGACCGCTCCCTTCCCATTGCCCAGGACCAGGTTTCCATTTCTCTCTTTCTCATACCTTCCCATTCCCCCCTCTCTCCCTCTCACCTAGGCTACGTGCTCCACCGGCGACTGGCCAACTCCACGGGCCACCGAGCTTAGCCACCCGCGCACCAATCTTTCGGCGTCCGCTCACCAGTGTCGATCTCTGATCTTACCGCCGCCTCCCTCTTCTCAGATTTCATTGCAAGCCCCATTGTCCGACTCAAGGTAATAGGCTAATAGTGATTTAATCATAATCTCTCGTCTGCAACCTAGCATTTGTAATTTTTGGTTCATTTTTCCCCACTTCCCGTGTCATTGATTTAGCTCAATTCAATATTTCAATTAGTTGATTCTTGAGGAAGCAATGAAAGCTTCATAGAGCATGAGATTATTGATAACTACCAGGGAGACATGGATTAACTTAAATGAATTGCTGGATAGAAAATATATTCAGTCTCTTAGAAAAGATTTTACTGTGCAAGTGGAACTCCAAAATATTATTGGGGACATATTCACGGCCAAGCATCCTCTTTTCATGTGCCCTCTTATTTTAATTCTTTACTGATTTAATCGAAATTGCAGGGTTACTTAGTGAAAAATACACAAATGTTTATCTGTTTGTACTTTGTTTAATATATACCTTGAACCCTTATATGTTTTATCTGTTGGTAGCATCTTTACCAATCTGCAATAGGAAAATAATATATCAAATGCACAGTAGCATACATGATCTATTTGATGTCTTTATGAACTTCTGTTTATGAAATTTACAAATTTTTCAAGGCTTTGAAATTGAATCATAATAAAGAAAACGGATTTGAAACATTTAAAATATATTATTTGTGTTCATGTCCAAGGGAAAAGATAATAAAAATATTATATATTTATAGGCATATCATATTCTAGGTTTTTTGACAAATATCATTATGCCATATCAGTATCGTATTGGATATGATACTCGTAACTGTAGCCGTGCAGCATACATTATGATTTAGGGAGAAAACAATTCACACTATAGTTTTCGAAGGATCCTAAATTGGAGATCAAATTATAAGAGTCAGAGTCGAGAAAACCCTATATTTCTTAAATTGCTTGCAGATAAAAACAAAACCTAAAGAAGTTGAGGTGGATTTAGAGCTCTCTGTCTCTGTCTCTGTTGGTTCTCAGATACATTTAGAGCTCTCTCTCTGTCTCTGTTTCTTTTCCCATCGCCATCTAGTTAAAAAGTAATTCCCCATTCTCTCTTTCTTTTATTCGAATAAGCAAATAGATTGGTAATATGGTTGAGTCTTTGATAAATTAAGGGTTGTCAGGATTGCTTCTGATCATTTTTCCCTTGAATCACAAACATTGGGAGGTGCTTGCTAAAATAATTTGAAAAATTGTGCACGATTTGATGTTATATTCTTGTAAATTGTTCAAAAATGTGGGGCGAGCTGCAAATTACCTCTTTGGGTTTTTTTGATGAAATTTTTACTTTTGCAAACAGATTAAAACCAACTCATACCTGTGTTCATAACTGGAGAAGTCAGATTGTCAACATATTCAGGTACAGGTCTATAATTCTATCTTATATCTTACATACTCTTGTTCAAGGAAAAGTTTCATGTCTTTACTGGTGCCTGTATCAGTTCTGACAGCCACAGTGCTGGTACAGGAGTCAATTACCATATGGCCGGTTTATATTAGTAAGGTGCTAAATTTCAAAAATGTTGTGTTTTAGGTCATTAAAGACCCATAAAAACTTCAAATTTGTATGCATATTGTCTAAATTTTGGTTCTCCCTGCTAGAGAAAAATAATCTCAGTTCATAATTCTGTTTTGCCAGAATGCAAGATCCACGTGATATCTTCACACTGAAATCAAAGAAAGTAAAGAAAGCTGCCAACCCAATAGCTGTTAAAGTGAAATTACGTCCTCCTAGCATGCATCCAAATGGACTAGAGAGAGAACCGATAGGGGGAGCAAAGCAGAAGGCAACACCAACCAAGAGGGGGTATAAGAATGTTGGTTCCAGCCACTTGCCGAATACAAATTCACACTTAACGGGTCCAGGGTCAGCAGAGGACTATCGGATCCTACGACGCAAGTATTTGATGCTTGAAGAAGAGAGCTTTTCTGTTGACAAGAAGTTGGCTGAGGCAGATGATGAGGCTCGGGTCTTAGAGGAAGAGAAGAGTGCCTTACTGGATCAACTTGTTGTGTTGGAGGGTTTAGTGGGTTCCAGCCATGGAAGGAAGTGAACTTGACTGTGCGTGTAGTTTAACATAGTGCCTGGAGTTTTGTGGTTTGTTTTGTGTTAAAAATATAATTCCTGTGAAGTAGGTGTGGGAAGAGGATAATAAGTGATGTTTAATTTTAGGTTGGATTGAAAATGTTATGTATAGTTTTGCTTATGTTTTTCTCATCCATTTTGGATTGCTGGATTGGTGTATCATTCCAAAGCATTGCTGTTCCAATTCTGAAATATCATAGAAATAATATTCGGGAGTCTGGCTAACAACATCAGTGTCATTTCAACTTATATAACATCAATTTCAAAAACTATCAAATCGACTTCAAACAGTTAATCCAAACCGTTCGAACCGATCTATTTCACTATCACTCTCGCTTGATTCTTGAACAAAATCTGTAACAGCAAATTAAATGACACAAGTTCATTTCTTGCATGTTCTCTTTCATAATAGGTGGAAAAGAACAATTACAGGATTCAGACGCACATTCTTGAGGAAATAAAATGCTTGATATACCTACCTCTTTGTTTTCTCTTACCACGAACCCTTTCTCAAGTCGAGCGCGCTCGAGTGGCATGAGTTGAAATCTCGCGAAATGATTCATCAGTGTCACAACTACCAGAGGATAAAGATATGATCTCTTTCTTAACCTCGCGGTGAGGTGCAGCAATTTCTCGAATCAAACTGGCATTCAACTCCTCTGACTCCATCTCCGTCTCCATCTCCATCTTTTTTGCAAAGAAAGGAGCAGCTTTCTCGCATCCACTCCAATCAAAGATAATCACTTTAAAAGAGAATTTACCATTATATGTAAATACTAAAACATCATTCTTATCTATTTGATTAGCAATTACAAATTCTTTCCATCCAGATCGCATAGCAAATGTGTTTTTACACGACCTGATCATTTTCACATGCCAAGTAATTCCACTTGGACCTTCCAGTTCAGCAATTTCTCTCATGGACCCGTTGAAGATTTTTGTAAACTTCTTTGGAATATTCTGCAACATGCAATGCAAGGAGTTACAAATTTCTTTGTCAATGTATGCATTTTCTTTTCCTTTTTTCAGTAATAGTGGGTAAATCCCACAGATTTCAATCAGAAATCAATAAAAAGAGTTTATAGTACCAATGCAAAAAAAAAAAAAAAAAAAACAGTTTTACAAGCAAAAAAATTGCTGAGTTTTACTTTTACCTACTCCAAAAACTGGAGCCATATCCAACTGTTTGTTGGTCAAAACAAAAACATCTGAATATTACCAAAGAAGGAACTGTAAGCTGACAGAAAACTATTTAGAGAAAGGCCCCTATCTTTGTCAGTAATCTAAAAACACTGTCATTGTATGCATTAAAACTTCAAGGAACTGAAGAAGAAAAAAAAGAGCAACGAGAAAGTAGAATGAACTTAAAGGATATGTATAACTTACCATTGTGTGCATCAAGGAAGTATCCGTCTCCACATAAAAAATATATTCATTTTTCGATCCAATTCGCCACTTCCTTTCATGATCTCTCTTTCTCTCTCTCTCTCCATTTAGTTCTTTCCCTGGCGGATGGATCTCTTCACCTCCAAATATGGTACTAGGGTACTATGCATAGCACGGATTAGTCCGTACTACGGAGTCATATTTTCACTTTGAAAACTCTAATGGTCGATCGGAACCGTTCAACATAATCTCCACATGAATATGTACTTGCAGATTAAATTTTATATTTTTTTGAATTTGTTCACTATATTTTAAGATAAGTAGAAAATCACTTGATCTGAAAATTCTGGACCATCCAAAAACAGTGATTTTCTACCTATCTAAAGAAATAGTAAAGAAATAGTAAAAAAATTCTAAAAAATATAAAATTAGCTCACAAAGATATTTTCATATGAAAATCATGTTAAACGGTTCAGATCGACTGTTAGAATTTTGAAATCAAAAATATTAATTCGTAATACGAACAAATCCGTCGTATGCATAGTACCGTAGACTCACTCATAAAGTTTCCTATCATTTCAACTTCTGCATTTATTCTTTTCAATTTTCCCATCGTTTTTCAACTTCCGCATTTACTCTTCTACGGTCAAATCAAGTCAGTACGACAGTACCACACTGGTTTTTTCTTCTGCTTTTTCCTCTGTTCCGTATCCTCTAGTAACCTTCCTGTAGTGAGTTACTACTATATGAGGATGAGGGCCCATTCGTCTGTGACTAGCAAGCAATAGGAGTTGAGTCAGAAATGTTGAAACAGAGAAACACATCCATGAATCCTATCTGGCTTGGGAGATTTATATATTTGAACACGTCGTCTCTGATGCAAAGGGCGATGATATTAATGGTCACTTTAAGAAATTAAGAAATTACTAAATGGGATAATACATGGTAGTTGGTGGAAATTAATTCATGACGCTTGAATCAAAGAAGGAATTTATGATGTAAAAATGTTACGGAGTTAGAATTTTTTTGGCTCTAATATAAATGGGTGTAAATTTTTTTGAGATCACTAAACTTTATATAGAATTCGGTTTTTGTTATTTTACTTTTATTATCTAATTTTTATTAATCAAATTTTATGTTTGTCTAAATTAAGTCAATTTCTTCAAATGAACGCCAGTGCACCTAATATGTCTGTAATTTTTATTCCTTCTGAATTTTCACTTAGTATATTATGAACTATATGATTTTTTAAAAGGAAGTTACGGACGCCACCTGTGTAAGAAAATATTTTTATCAAAATATAAAAATTCTTTGATCAGAAAATTCAAATTTAGAAAAGAAAAGGAATGTAAAAATGTATCTCTCATAATTAAGCCAGATTTATTTTTCTCAGTTTTGCAATAAAGGATGGTAACAATACTTATCTATTTTAATACAAACATTTTGTGGATAAATTTAATCTACTAGGTGGCTAGAGCCAAATAAAAATTACAAATTAATAATGTAACTTTTTATTTGATTGAAAAATATTATAAAAAAAATTCAATTTAATTAAATATTAAAATCTTCAAACATTGTGTAATACGACATAATGATTGTTATTTGTTTACATCATTTTGTATGGTCTATCTTGAATTTGTATCAATTTCAACTTTTTTTTCTACTTTCAGAACAACTAAACCTGGCAGAGAGAGTATAGCAGAATCTTTAAAATTTAGAGTTTAATGCATTAACATATTGATGAAATTTAAGCTTTCGATGAAATATGAGATTCTTTAATAAATCATTATGGATATTAAAAAAATTCTTATATTTATAGTTATTTACTCAGAAGTGATTTTTGAACCGAGATCAATAACTTAGATTCAAAATACATTTTTATTTTTTTAGTAACGCAGCAAGAAATATTTTAATTTTGTTTACAACCGCAAAAAATTTTGCATGAAAAATATTGATCCGGATTATTTGTCGCAATATTTCTAGTAATTTAATTCTACAGTACTCCATCTATTTAATAAAAAATATTTTTAATATTTCAATAAAAAAATTAGAACATCTTTTATTTAATTAAAATAAAAAATCAGAAATCCTATTTTCACTAGATAATCCAGCGGAAATAGAAAAACCGCTGGATAATCCAGCGGAAAAAACTCTTCTAAAAACGCTGGGTTAGTTTTGAAAATTTGTTGAAAATCATATTATTTTTTCAAATTTATTTATTTATAGATTATTAATAAAAATATCAGCAATAATTAACTCAACACTCAAAACCTATGTTGCACGGATACGCCAGTTTAGACGGCGTATCGGTATCGGACACGTATCGGATATCGATACGCACCCGATACGTATCCGATACGCCTCTGACACTTCTGGATACGGAATGGTCCACCATACGCCTGTGGACTGCGCCTTCCCTGTGGACCGCGCCATATGGACCGCGCCAAAAATTTATTTTTTTCTAGCGCTCAGCAGGAATCAAACCCGGGATCACTGCTATGGACTCCAAAGACCTTAACCACTACACTACTTCAAATTTGATGTTATAATCTAGTAGCTTTTATATTTAATCTATATCCAAAACTTTTGATATATATATTTTTTGTTTTGTTTTGAATTAATATTTAATTTATATAATACAAGTGTTGAACTAATAATATAATATAATAGACGTATCGTATTCTGGATTTATAAAAATTACCATATCACCGTATCCGTATCGTATCCGATACGATATCCGTATCCATGCAACATAGCTCGAAACAAACTCGAAACCTCCGCGCCAAATTCGAGTTCCAAACAAAAGTTGATTTTGAACTCTAATCTAAATAACAATGTAATGAAACATGGACTGGATGCACTTTTGTACGACTTGGACACAAACACCGATTCCATCGTCATCCCAACTAGAGTGGGAAAAACGTGCTGTGCCGTGCCGTGACTAATACGCCGTGATTTTGGTTTCGTGCCGTGCCGTGCCGTGACCAAGTTAATTTTTCACGTGCCGTGCTGTGCCGTGACTAAAATGTCAAGGGGTAGTCACGGCACGCGAATGGTCACGCCACGTGAGTCACGCCGTGCCTAAACGTGCCGTGACCCGCGTGACTCGCGTAACTCGCGTGACCATTTAATCATAATTTAAGTTAATTTATTCAAGATTCACCATTAAATTAATACTAATGGTCCTAATTACACGTGACTCGCGTGACTACGTGTCGTGCGGTGTCGTGCCGTGCCGTGATTAAATTTTTCACGTGCCGTGCCGTGCCGTGCCAAAGTTTCAAAAGATAAGTACGGCACGCGAATGGTCACAACATGAGACACGCGAGTCACGGCACGCGAATGACACGCGTGTTGTGCCGTTCGGTGCCGTAACCATGCCGTTCCGTGACGGAGCCGGCTCCGGCGTGCCATTTTTCCCACTCTAATCCCAACAGTCCGCTAGTTTATTAAACCAACCTCTCTCTTTCCTAGTCTTTCCACGAAAATCTGAATCGGTTGCCATGGACCCGGCTCAGGCAGAGGCAGAGCTAGCGAAGGGCTTCTCCACGATCGAGGTGATCCGACCGGACCGGTCCGAAGGGGTCTACCAGGTCTGGCTGAACCGCCCGTCCCGGCGCAACGCTCTAAGCCTCGATTTCTTCTCCGAGTTACCTCGCGCTCTTTCTCTCCTCGATTGCATTCCCTCCGCACGTGTGATTGTACTCTCTGGCAGGGGGCCCCACTTCTGCTCTGGTATTGAGGTCTCCGCCTTGGTCGCTACCGTCCCATCAGGTTATATATTGAAGTTGTTGCAGTTTAGCAAATGTACTAGAGCAAATTTCTAATTTGTTTATCCGCCCTGGCCAAATTTATGACCATTTCGGGTGCTTTGGTCGAGTTTGAGTGATATTGACCAGGTCATTTAAGTATGATTAATTTTCTGGGCACTTATGGAATCGTCAAGAAATCTAAAGCTCCGGATTTATTTTTAGAAAAAGAGGATAGATTACAATTTATTGCAATAAAGGGTGTTTACAATTTGCATGATGGCTTATTTTGGAACATAGACCATCTAAAGGGCTTATCCACTTAAGTAACACTATAAAAATTTCAGGGGTATATACAAGATATTAAATGATCCCAATTTTTCTTATTGAACAACTTTTTTAGAATGCAAAACGAATATGCAAATTTAGACTTTCCTGTGTCCTACACAAAATAACCATATTGTAAGGGTGTATTTGCATGTACAATAATTTTGTTTTACCTTTGGAACAGAAGAATTTTGCAGCTCTAATTTGTCTTTAAGTGGTTTTTATCAGAATCTGGTGATGTCGCAACAAGGTCTGAATCACTTAGGAGAAAAATACTGGTGCTACAAGATTCAATCTCAGCAGTTGAAAAGTGCCGCAAGCCAGTGATTGTTGCAGTCCATGGGGCATGTGTGGGTGGTGGCGTTGACCTGATAGCTGCTTGTGATATAAGGTGTTGTGAGCAAGGGGCCTTTTTTCAGGTCTGATATACTTTCCTTTTTATTATGTGTCGTCGTATCTTAGTGTAACTGTAAGCATACTAGAGGGAGTATTTCTTGTATGCTGAAGCAAAGATGGTACTACCTGGAACAATTAATGTTCTAGACTTTGCCAGACTGATTGGTTTGTTCACTCATCCTTTATCACTTTAGTATAAACTGGCTCTTCCTGGTACAGTCAAAGTTTGTCATTCTAAATAGTTAATTTGCCAAAAAATAATAATAGAATAGATGGTGCTCATCAAGGATAACATGATTAGTCTCAATTTTTCCTTGTAGGAGAGTATCATGCTATAGAAACTGCTTAACTAAATTTAAAATCAAATCTAATAATATAATTTTGATATTTGAGAAAAAAATTGTATTATTTTTTTAAGAGATTGATGCTCTCAGTCTCTTTACTTATCATTCCTCTCTCTTCCCCTCTTTGCTCGTCTCTTTTATTTATCCATTTCTATTGTGTATGTTCTTAGTTAGCCATCTCTAATGGATACTGGCATCTCTTAACTGAAATTCTGACTAATTGCAATGCTGGTATTTCTTATAAGAAAACAGTCCTTTATTCTTAATTAGTTTTCATTTTATTTTTGGTTTAGGTGAAGGAGGTGGACTTGGGTCTTGCAGCAGATATAGGGACACTGCAAAGGCTACCTGCAATTGTTGGTTTTGGTAATGCTATTGAACTGGCCTTGACAGCAAGGAGGTTATATGCTGCTGAGGCTAAGCAGATGGGGCTCGTCTCTCGGGTTTTCTCTTCTCCTGAGGATCTCGAGAAGGGTGCTTTGCAAATTGCCTGTGGTAATTTCATCATCTAACTTCTCCCCGTTCTAGTAGTAAATCAGAGATCACTAGAAAGTTATTCTCACCGTGCTTGTTTGATGCTTGTGGTTGTGAATTTAATTCTCGTTCTGCTTGATAGAAGTACATGGAACCAGACTGAGTCTGTAACAATCAACTTTGGTAGTAGCAATATAAATAACCAAATCTGCATGATTCCTTTTTAATTTCCTTTCTGGGGAACTGGTGTTTGAAATATTTGGAAAAAAAATGAAGGTAACACTTAATAATACAATTGGGCCCCAGATAAGCCAATTATTATGAAGCTATTACAATTGTCAATTTTGAGGTAATAGAATTCCATGCTAGATATACTATATTATTTTGTTCCCTGTTTTTGAATGTAGATATAGCAGCGAAATCAGCAGTTGCCATCATGGGAACAAAGGCTATGATGCTGAAAAGTCGTGACCTGACGGTGCAGCAAGGACTAGAGCACATAGCGACATGGAACTCTGCCATGCTTATGTCCAGTGATTTAGAGGAGGCTGTTAAAGCTAGTCTTGAAAAAAGAAAACCTGTCTTCTCCAAGTTATAAAGATGTTGTCATTAAATAGCATTGCCAAAAGTTAAATAATACATGTAATAAACACAATGATGATAATAAATTATCAGCTTATGATGAATTACTCCTGGAAAAGGAGATTTGAAAGAAGCCCATCCACAATTTGAAAGGGATTCATGGAACACTAACTTTACTCGTGCATGCTATAGGTAGCATCGCAATGGACAATTTCTCACCACAATTGGACAGAGAAATGGGTTGCTTTGGAATGCTGGGGTATTTGGAGGGAAAAAGATGGTAAAGTAACTATTGGAACAAGAGGTTTAGTGGAGGAAGTTTTGCTTTTGTGTTTTGCTTGATGTTTTGTCTGGCAGGAGCAGGGTGTTGGCTAACAGATGATCGAAAGACAAGACCGGTGGGACCAAAGTGATGTAAGTAGGTACCTTGACACTATTTCTTCACAAAATGGTAAGACAATTTCTTGCGGGCATCAAACATTACGTATTCTGGCTGTAGATATTGTGGAAACTATTAAAATATCAGGGGCTTCTGTGCCGTTACTTCATGCTGGGCAATTTGGATTGTCATCCAGAACTTACAATTTTCTTAAAGAGTACAATATAAATGCAATGTTGGACATTGTGAATGAAAGGACAAAAGATTTTTTAAGTACAAAAAGAAGTTGAAAAATATCTTCTATTTTAATGCAGATGATTGACATTATTGTAATTTTGTATAGAAAGTAGTACAAAGATCATACTGGGAGCACTGAATGCCTGGGCGAAAAAACAAGTTGAAACGGGCAAAAAAACTATTAGAAGAAAAATAGTTAAATGTTTTATATATCGTCCACAGAGAAGAAAGCATAATTACAAGTTGCAACTGGCAAAAAAACTCGCTTCTTCTATTTTAATGCAGATGATTGACATTATTGTAATTTTGTATAGAAAGAAGTACAAAGATCATACTGAATGCCTGGGAATTAAAAATATCACATTTGAACTGAAATTGAAAAATCCTGTTATTTTCACACAAGATCTGCTTAGAAATGGAGATGATACCTTTTTGCATATAGCACTGCAGTCTGCAGATATTAAATAGGAAGGTTGGATCTTAGCCCCTCTTTACAATCTTCAAAATTTTCATATATTGCAGGGAGCAATTAGAAATTTCTGCAGCGCAATATATTCAGAAACGCAATCATCATCTTTTAAGGAGACGCATAGTATTTAGAGATCTTCATCCCGAAACTTTATAAATTTTTAATCCCGAAATTTTTATTTATAACATTTTCACAAAATAAATTAATAAAATAACCATCGTTTCTGGTCAATTCTAAATCTAACACGGCCGCAGAATGCCGGAGCGGATCCATATGGGGGAGGCCGCAGAATGCCGGAGCGGACCCCCATATGGGTCCGCAGAATGCCGGAGCGGACCCGGGTCCGCACTATGCCGGAGCGGACCCTGTTCTTTATATCCCGAAAATGACAGAGAAATTTCATTCCACACTCTCACACCTTCTCTCTCCTGAGTTAGCTCTCTGATCTGTAAGTTTTTTCTCTCTTCTTTCAAATTTTTATTTTTATTTCAGTAGATTAATAATTTAATTAGAATAATTAATTTAGCAATAATTAAATTAGCAATAATTTAATTAGAATAATTAATTTAGAATAATTAATTTAGTTAATTTTTAATTGTAGGTTTTTTCTGTATTGAATTGGAAAAATGGCTCTTATGGTATCCATCTACACTGGTGGGGATGTTTTAACAGGTCATAACGGGGTTTACTATAGTATTGGACCTGTTACTGTGATCCCGGTATTGCCGGGTACTGATTATTTGGGACTTAAATCAAGTATAAGTCAGAATTTGGGGTTGGATCAGGGTGAGTATGACCTCAAAATTGATGCCAAAATTAGCATGCCGACTAGTTCGGCACAAACCTGGTTCCAACTATTTCCAGTTCAGAATGAGGGAGTCTGGCAAGTATTGTACAACCAAACCATGAGTTTTTCTGGGGGTGCATACAAGATAATTGACCTATATGTGGAGGTTACCAGAGCCCGGCGTTCGAACCCAGTTATGAGGTTAATCCAGGGTCGTAGTCGGGGTAACTCATCCGGCTCTAGTCCGTCCCCTGTCCAAATTGACCAACCGTCCAGTAGTCGGGCCCCAGTTCAGAGGGACCGACCCTCCCGTCGGGCCCCAGTTCAGAGGGACCAGCCTTCATCTAGTCGGACCGCTCATTGGGGTCAAACTTGTGATCCGGATGAATCCGATGAAGAAGTGGATCCGGAAATACTAGAGGCAGAGGAAAATTGGGGTCCTGTTGATCCTGAGGGTATGAGCGATTATTCTGACCAGGAAGATACCGGGCCTGTGCTCGGACTATCAAAGAAATTCAAGATGGATCGCGGGTTTCGGATAATGGATCGCGGGTTTCAACACCCGATTAATGCTTTCAACGACACATCAGGGTTTATGGAAGCCAATTCGGGTTTGTTTGGAAGTAGGGCAGAGTATGAGAATGAATTGTCCGAGGGACAAACATATGACTCAAAAGAGGAAATGAAGAGTGCAATTGCCAGGTTTCACATCCTTTGCAACAAAGAGGTAAAACCTACGCACAGTGACCGCACAAGAATGAGGTTCAAGTGCAAGGACAGTTACTGTGGGTGGTACATACTCGCAAGGGCCACCGGTTATGGAACACAATGGCGTGTCTCCAAGTGCCCAACACAACATTCATGCCACGCGGATGCGACAAGAACAGATCACGCCCAGTTGTCAACTGCTATGGTTGCCGAGTGTATATCCGCTCACATGAGGAACGATGTCGACTTGAGTATTCAGGCTGTCCGAATTGCTGTTGCTGAAAGGTACAACGGTCAGATACCGGCGTACAACAAACTATGGCGTGGCCGTGAGTTGGCAATAGCCCGTCAATTTGGCAGTTGGGAGGGGTCATACGCTCTTGTAGTTCCATTGTTGGAGGCAATCAAAAGAAGCAACCCAGGTACTACATTGTTCCTTCAATTTTTATGTCAGTTCATTCTCAATCAAAAATTGAACTTATTTTTTTAAATTTTTTGACAGAAACATTGTTTGAGGTGACCTCATATCCCACTGGTGAACCTGGACCATGGAGGTATTTTCATAGGGCGGCTTGGGCATTTGGACCGTGCATAGCTGCTTTTCAACATATCAGACCGGTCATCACAGTTGATGCATGTTTCCTGTCAGGCCGGTATAAAGGTAACTAATTTGGTTGTTTTCACTTTATTTATTTTAGTTGATTTCGGCTATTACAAAAATGGGTTTTAACCATAGGCAAGCTGTTGATTGCAACCGGGTACGATGCTGAAAATCAGCTCCTCCCGTTGGCTTTTTCACTGGTAGAATCAGAGAGTTATGACGATTGTGCATGGTTCATGAAATGGTTGCGCCATAATGTAATCCGCTCCAGATTCATGTGTGTCATCACTGATAGGGGAAATGGTATCAAAAAGGTGTTCAGACAAGATGATATGGGGTGGAACGAGGAGGATGAGGATCAATGTGTTCACCGTCTTTGTGCTACTCACATAGCCGAGAACATGAAGAAGAACGGTTGCAGTGATAAGGCAATCCGTTTTTTTAGAATATGTGTGGCTAAGAGGAAAATGATGAGGTACGAGCAAGGAATGCAAGCAATGGGGCAGGCATGTGACATTGCCCTCAATTGGCTGGATGGGGTGGGTAAATATTTGGATCAAGATGAGAACGAGTGCCCCAAACCATGGAAGATATTCCAAGCACTGGACGGTGGTTACCGTTGGGGCATCATGACTACAAACGGGTCCGAATCGCTTAATAAGGTCTTCAAGTCCTCTCGTAGGCTACCGGTTGCAGCAATAATTGAAGACACATTTTACAAATGTATGACATGGTTTGCGCAAAGGAGGGCCAAAGCAGAATGGGAAGTCAGTCAAGGTCAACAATTCTCGTGTCGTGTGCATCAGGTACTTTTATTTGTAGTTCTTTCTTCATAATTTTTAATTTAATGAACTTTGTTAAAAAAATCTGACTTCTTCATTATTTTTTAATTTTTCGTAGCTGATCAACAAACGATTCGAGAGGTCCGATAAAATGAAGACGCTGGGGGGCTTTGGAAACAACAACGAGTTCGAGGTAACCTCCACACAGGAGAGAGTTCACGCTTTCATACCTGACGATTCTGGTCGGTTTACCAAGGCCAATTACAAATACACGGTGATAATCGGAGATGATCACACGGTAACTTGCACGTGCCAGAAGCCTCAATTGGAGAGAATACCGTGCTCTCATGTTCTGTCCGTGTGTCGTCTCCGAGGCATCGACCCTGGCGTATTTGTAAGTCACTACTATCACATCCATACACTTATCAACACATGGAGCGCACAATGGCATGTCTATGGAAATCAGTCGGAATGGCCTCAACACGATGGCCCGGTCCTTGTTCCAGAGAAAAAAAATATTGCTGTGGGCAGAAGACAGCACGACAGAATTCCGATGTGGATGGACGTTCTACATAATAGGAGAAGAGGACACCAAGCCGGCCGAGATACACAAGAAAGACAAAACAGCTGCTCGAGCTGCACGAGATTGAGAGTTAATGTTGCTTTTTTAATTGTACTCGTAGAAATGTTGTTTATTTTCGGTTAATTAGACGTATTTGTAATTTCCGATAACATTAGCATTATTCTATTGTATGCTTCTTTATATGGCTTTCTATTGTAATGTTTCTTTTGATCAAACAAACGACGAACAACAATTTCAGATTAAACGACATTTCAAACAATTTCAGATAAAACGACAGTATGAACTTTACATTTTTGATAAAAATTTCCAAAACAAAATCATAATCAACTTCAGAATCAGATTAAAAAAAAAAAAAAACAGGGGCCGCTCCGGCATAGTGCGGACCCGGGTCCGCTCCGGCATTCTGCGGACCCGGGTCCGCTCCGGCATTCTGCGGACCCATATGGGGGTCCGCTCCGGCATTCTGCGGCCTCCCCCATATGAGTCCGCTCCGGCATTCTGCGGCCGTGTTAGATTTAGAATTGACCAGAAACGATGGTTATTTTATTAATTTATTTTGTGAAAATGTTATAAATAAAAATTTCGGTTTTTAATCAGACGTGGCGATTTCTATTTCAATTTTAAAGATGTATCTCAATTTTTATTTAGAAATTATTGAACAAAATTTTTTATTATTAAAAAACTATTTCTAAATATATAATTTTTAGTCTGCCGTGATTTAATAGCAACTTTAAAATTAATTTAGAAATATGAAGGTTTAGAAATTTTAGAGACTTTAATTTTTAAGTAGTTATAGATATTTAGAAATTCATTTTAATTGTTAGGAATTAGGATAGAGATGCTCTTAGAGCCAACCAAACACATTGAAGCGAAGGAGATTTCAATGATGTGCCAAAATATTTAAGTCATAGAAATGTTACGAGTTATTCAAGTGGTTATTGTCAACAGCCCAAGGAGCTAAATAAATAGAAACTATTAGAAGAAAAATAGTTAAATGTTTTATATATCGTCCACAGAGAAGAAAGCATAATTACAAGTTGCAACGGCCAAAAAACTCACTTTTTCAATTGAAGCTCGTTCCACGAAGAAAAGACTTTGAAATAAAGTTAACTTCACAAGAGAAAATTGGAGAAACAGAAAGGATAAAAAAGATGAAATAAACTTAATTTACTTCAAAAGAATATAAAAACAAGATTGTAGCACTAGCACAAAGAAAGAAAAAATCATAATGCATTTTAAAGCATCATCATCATCAGAACTTCAACTGACGGATAGTACAAAAAAAATTCTAAAGTCAAATTTTACAGGAGGAAAAAAAACCAAAAAATCCTACACCATTTCACTTGTTTTCCTTCTATGAAATCCAACCTGAGTATAATCTTGTTATTAAATTAACCGAACCACAAGGGTCACTAAGCACCTCCTAAACCCAACTAGTCTACAACATATTAGAATTTATGCCCCAGGCACTATCCTAGAGCCCCTACAAACTAACTAAAATAATACATTTACAACAGGAACGCTCCATAGATGACCATTAATTAAAACTTCCCTTTGATTAAGAAATAAGATAAACAATTCATGGCCGGCTCAATGGAGGTGGGGTTGGGGTAAAAGGAGCTGGAGGTGCTCCAAACAAACCACCCTCTGATGGTCCATGCAAACCCTGGTATGGACTGGGTCCACCTACAAAAGGTGCCTGGGCTAGAACTGTGTAATCAGGCAGAGGAAATGGTGGTGAGGGCCCCACTGACCCATACGCAAATGGCACCACACCCCCAGGCATAGGCATCATGACTGACTGCAACGGTATTGTTACAGGTGGCAATGCCGGAGCAGTACCATCCTCCTTTCTAGGAGAAGGGGGAAAAGGAGGAGGAGGTGGGACCGGCTCGGGCTGAGACTGCGGCAGAGGTGGGGCAACAGGCTGTGGCACATAGGAGGCTGGAGCTGAGATGGAGGGGTCTAATTTGGGGCGTTTTGCATCAGGAGCCAACTGGTTTTGGGCTTCAGAGGCGAGGGAGGAGATGACGAGGCTGAACATCTCAACCGAGCAGGTGTTGGCTGCTAGCCTGGCAGCCATTGCAGCAGCTTTAGACTTGACGTCATCAGCAGATTCAGTAGGGGTGCCTGAGGTTTGATCTTGGAGATTGGTTGGAGTTTCTACAGTCGGGATCAGGGTGAGGGTGGGGTCCACAGATTTTGGCACTAAAGTGTGGCCCAGAAGCTTATTAGCCTGATCAAATTGGGATTGAGCCATCTGAAGAGAAAAACTTTAGTTGTGATTATTGAATCAGAAATGAACAAGGAACTGAAAGCCAAAAGTTGAAGTAGCCATCGCTCAGCAGTAACTTGAGAGACTACAAGGGCCACTGCTTATCGGACGTATGTACTTTATCATTAGAAATTGTTGGGCCATTTAACTTTTAGACCAGGTTTGGAGATTGGTGATCTGGTGTTTACTTGCAGGAGCCTCAAATGTATAGAAAAATAAAATAGAGATGGGGTTTAGTTTAGGATGGAATAATTTTACCTGAAGCTGGCTGTTTATTTGTTGAATCTTCATTTCCTGAAAAAAATGAAATATGTTCATAAGCATATGGTACAACCAGTGAGATAACAGTTTAACCCTCCGCTATGCAAGTAAAAAGCCAAACAAATCAAAAATGACAAAAAAACTAAAAGGAATAAAATAAAAAGGACAAAAGAAGTAAAAAATAATAAAAAAAGACAGTAGACAATCTTGCCGTAGCAAACCTGTTCACCAATGGCTTCTTTCAAGCAAGTGATGAGATTATTCCTGGACAGTTTGGACGCTTTAAGATTCTCTATACACTCCCTAAGTACTCTCTGTTGCGCCTCCAGATCTCTTGCCATCTCTGGCGCATTATTTTCTCCTACAAAATAGAAAGCTCACTTCTTAATTACATCTACAAGTAGAGTTTCTTCTGCAAATGGCATCTTATATCTCACCCACTTCAAAATTCCAATCAAGAACCACATTTCTTTTATTCACAATTAACACCCAGAATTTTTTTGGGAAGATGTCAAACCCACAATAACAGCAAACAAGCTGCTTGCTGTTATTGTGCCAAATTTGTAAATATAGATAAAAATTGAGTATTACCTTTTTTATTACACAAAACAGAGATTTTGTGCAGCATGCAAAAAGCATAAAACTGTCACGTGTCATAATAAAAATACTGTTTATACATGCAAAAAGTATTACCTGGAATGGAGTTTTTGCCATATTCTCTTTCCATTTTATCAACGAAATTAACTGCCGTCTGGCATTTCTCATACAAAGTATCTTCATCCAATGGAAGATTAAAAATATGTTCATAACTTGAGGTTAGCTTGTCTAGCATGTCTTTACTGGGTTGCTTCTGTCAGTACAAAAAGAAAAAACGTCAGAACAGAACTGTCCAAACTCCAAAACCTTGAACAGACCCTATATCTCACAGATAGAAAATAGTTGCACAGATGATGGATATGCTGACTTGCCCCAACAAAAATTCAAAATTTTAACAGAGATACAGCTTGTGCAAAATTATACACAAATTCTTGGCGAACAGAAAATGGCAAGTCTCAGATCCTAGAACCCTAAACCTTTAAAACATCTTACAAGCTTAAAATGCCTCTGATTGTACAAAGGCACCACCGCATGACAAAGTACGTTAATGTTTCCTTTTTAAAACACATTACAAAGTAGTCCTTTTTTTGGGTCAGCTCTAGTAACAAGGACTTCATTGGATGGTCCCTTCCCGATATAAGTCGTCCGTTTAAAAACAGAATAGGTGAAGGACAGTTATACAGACCTGGCGATGTACCATCCAATGCAGTTTGTACAGTTGGAGAGGAGAATTCCCAATAATTTAGCATAAACATTAAATTTTCTGTATGTCTTGGTGTTTTATTGTATCTGTATACTTCGACACCAAAGCTGCAAGGAATAAAAGATTCTTACCAATTTATAGCTAGTTCCTTTTGAATCTTCGTTTTGGTTCTCTGAATTCTTCCCAAAGAGCTCCTCCTTCAAAGCCTGGCCTCGCGAACCAAAAACTTTACGTTCATTCCATATGTTCAACTAAATTACACAAATAATTGACAAAAGAAATCCAGAATTAGTGATCTTTTATTAGTCACAAGAAAACAAGATACAAGAAGTTTCATATCTACTTCTTATTGTTCCACAAATTTCATCACTGTGCAAATCTCAATTTCCACCCTGCTTATGCAAAACAAGAAAACAATTTCAATGCATCTCCATGTTCATGCATGTGTGATCCCAATCAAACAAAAACCCGAATCGTGGAAGAAAGTATCAAAATTTGATCTCACCGTGGTTTGGACTATTACAGTATATGGAGATTGGCAGTAGATTGTTCCTGGTACAAACTATAGAAGTCACTAACATTCTTGTTTGGCATCATACATTGATATGTGATTCTATTCTTTCAATACTACGGCGAACACAAAGCTTGATCAATATACTGATAATAGAAGCATGAGAATAACCCGCAAACATTGTTTGCGATACTACCCTCACTAAAACTGAAAAAAAAATACTGAAGAATCAACACCATATTTTTCCACCTTTTAATGACAGTAAAGCAGTGCCATTAACTAGAAATACTGTTCATATTGAAGGATAGAATGAAGGAATAAAGATATGATGACGAAAAGCATGCCCTTTTATTCAAGCCAGCTGATTTCCATTTCCAATTTACGAAAAATCAAAAGGAGATTTCTACCAATGTACAAGTGACAAAAGTATTTGCTACATGGAATCTACTATGCTAGTATAAGTAATAAGAGGAGCCATTAACTAACCAATTTTATAAAAAATTTACATCCAATTTCTTCCTCAATCAAACAGCAAGCAAGTACATGGTATCATTAGCAAATGAACCACTAACTTAAGACATCAGAATAAAAAAAATCATATGCTTACCAGTCTGAGGACAGCAGTGCGTCCACTCTCGCCACCCTTCCTGAGAACATCAGCAAGAGCAGCCGGCAAAACACGCCAAAACTCTGCTATGAACTCGACTCCCTTCCTCCTGCTGTTCTGAAGAATATCATTAGCCAAATAAAGGAACGCAATTCTCTGCTCCCGAGGGGCACAATGGAACTGCTTCTCCCATGTATCTACTACCTGCTTCGCCTTAATCCTGTGAAATATGCACCAGTGCGATAATGCTTTTTTTTTTTTATGAAAGAAGGGGTTAAGGAAACAAGTTGAACTGAATAAATGACAACTACCAGGAGGTTAACTGAAATCACAAAAGGACTAAAAATTCCATGCCTACTATGGAGTATGGTATATGACTTTGGAATATTTTGAATATAACAGTTACCATAAGACAGCATAGAGATAACTCATATCGCATACTTTTGGTTAAGCAATGATCCTTTTTTTCTGAGAGAATCAACAACATGAATGGCATTACATAGATGACAAATATGAATTAACAAATACTCAGTTAAAGGCCCACAATTATCCAAAGAAGCATTGAACATGAATTACCAACCACGCAATATGCGACATGAAAATTAACAGATGGGCATAGTATGAAAGGATACTCTCTATGCTCTGCTGGGTAGCATTGAGCTTGCTAAGCTTTTCCACGAAAATCTGACTGTTAAAAGAACTGTTCATTTCCTCCAGCTTAAATATTTCCTTATAGATAGAATTTGATATCCACCTGCACGAGAATAACAATGGATATAAATTAATAGAACTAACTCCAAATTACAATATATACGAATTTACCCTAATCTCTATGATTCTGAGAGACCATAGCCTTTGATAAACAATTAAGCTGTTCAATTACAATGCATATTTGTATATACAAAATGACCTCAAAAAAATTATACTTGTTAAAACAGATAGCTTTTTCTAGCTCAACACAAGTCCTTTCCTTTTTTCTATTAAACAGAATAAAAAACAAAATCAAGCACTAAACAATTCTGAGTAAATCAGCCGCAATTACTAAAATAGGTTATCCAGTTTTGAGATTACAGCGACACCGCCAACTAAGTGCTCACAGAAATCAACAAGAACTTCACCAAACAACCAATAAATTGAAACCTGATAATCCGGAATATTTGACTACGAACGACCTGCCTCCTCCAATTCGGGCGTTACTGAGAAAGCATTTGCTAAAATCGGATTTCGGCCGAAAGGGAAAATTAGGGTTTCTAAAGACGAGACAAAGCGATTAAGATATAGAGCGGAAGCATTCAATTATTATTGGATATTATAGAATGAAAGAACAGAACGAGGTTTTATTTTCTGTGGTTTTACTTGTCCCCCTTCAAGGTGAGCGCGTCACATTGTAGAGAGAAAGGGAGATAAATGTAGACCGGGTTTACTAACATATTTAGACGACATATGAACCGCGTCCATTTTCAATACATACAGAAAATTGGAGATTAGTGTTTGCTCTTGGAGCATCACTCACACGTGAGTACGAATTCAGAGTAGGTCCGATGCCCATCGGACATACTTTGGTTCGATGGGTGTGGTGACCATCTAATTTGTATCAAGATTTGTGTACTCCGTATCAAAATCTGTGTGAGTCTGTATCAATTTCTGTGCGAGCAGATCTTGATGCTAATCGTACGGTGTTAGAGCTAATTGAACTTAAAAGTAGGTCCGATGCCCATCGGACCTACTCCTATCTCCGTGAGTACATATAGAAAACCCTCGACGCTAGGGGTGTCCATGATACCTTTTAACCGTTTACTCTACCCGTACCATATTCGTTGAGCAGGTATGGGTAAGATTTTTTTTTTCGTTATGAGCATGGATAAGAATTTTTTTTCGTTAGTTAAACGGGTATGGATATGGGTAAAGGCTATTTCGTACCCGTTACCCACAGGGTAATTATATAAAATAATATTATATGATAATATTTGAGCAATAATTAGTGATGGTAAAATTTATTTTTGTGATATTTCATAAAATAATATTTTTGCAATAATTAGTGATGTACATTTGTTATTTAGTGTATTTTTTTTACTATAAGAAAAATGATAAACATATTACTTTTATTTGCTTGTTTGTTATTTAGTTAAATAATTGAATTTATTCGAATAGATATTTGTGTTTTCAAATTCTTTTGCTTTATAAAAAACAATTTAGTTGAAATTGATTGCACATTTATTTTATTTTTTTTGTTCTTTTTATTAGTAATGTGATTGCTTATGTGTGAAATGATGAGTTTTGATATTCTATTTGTAAAACATAATAAATATAATTATTATATTACTATTATTATTCGTTATCCACCCACTACTGTTTCGTTACCCGATAATTTTAACTGGTATGGGTAGGGTAGGGTAAGGTCGATTCTTAATGGGTAATCGTAGGATATGAGTAAAATCAATTCTTAATAGGTATGAATATGAAAATGCTTCCGCCCTACCCGTTGTTAGTGTTATGATCTAGAAGCCAACCATTTATGGATGTATTCTATGTTTGTTCATGAAATGAAATAATCATTTTGTTCCTTGAGTATTTAATTACATTATGGATTTTTCGAGTTGAGGACTTGAAATGTAGAACTCTATAATAATAATATAACGAATACTCTAAATGTCCCTAATCTTGGTAATTAAGAAGGAACACTATTTACCGGTACGAGATTAGTATGTGGATTAAATGATGATCATGTTCTACGGATCATATGGTAAGGAGCTACCAATTTAATCACATAAATACCTGATGGAGATCAGGGGATTGGACATGACCCAAGAATGAAACATAACATGGATTGTGTTAGTGTCATTAATGTTTCATTTGTGTCTTGAATTCTGTGGTATGAGATGATTATTTTTCCTACATGAGATACATGTATCTGTAGGTGTTATCCAACGTTGACCGTAACAGGCAGCTATACAGATAATATCTCAATATGTGTGTCTTGTGCGGAGGAAAAGATATTTATCAAGAATACCAGTGTCCCTCATATTTCATATGTGAGTGATGATATCTTCGGGCCCCTTGATGGAGTAATAAAGTATGCATGCAATTATGATCAATGAGTTTGATCATTATTTACTGAATTACTTGGAATCAAGAAAAGAATAAATTTGCAAGGATGACACTCTCCTGTCTTGGATTTATTCCCGATATCATGTGACACGTGAATTGACACAAGCAATTAAATATTGCTTTAGGATCGTGATGTTGATTGGTTCATATCATCTTTATCTGTTGAGTAATTATAATGCATATTGCTAGGTGCCGCTTATAATTTATAGAATTAAAAGAAGTTTTAATTCTATTGTCAACACGATATAGATCCTACGAGGTCACACCCAAGAGAGAAAAACGAAACAAATAAAAGTGTCATGGAGATGACTAACTTGATCTTAGAATAAATTTATTACATGTTGGACATGGTATACAAATTTATTTCTCAACAAAATTGAGCAAATACAATTAACCGTAACAATTGTCGGGTGGGCCAAAAGTTGGCATAAATGGCAAAAACGAAAATGGCATAAATAGAAATTGGCCCAAGCCCAATTTAACATTAAATGGAGAAGTCCATTTGATGAAGTGGGTTTGGAATAAAGTGGGATAAAGGTACATCTAATGGAGAGCTCCATTGGATGGCAAAAGTAAAAGTTACTTTTGTCATGTTTAAATCTAGCCATCCATTGTGGTTGAGATGATTAAAACATACTCTAAATTAATATTATAAATACCCCACATTTTTCCAAACCCTAGCCACCATTCTAATCTCTCTCTTCTTCCTTCTCTTGTAAGACAAATTGGAAAAACGTTTTTGTAAGAAGAGGTGAAAAAGAGAAGAGTTTTTGCAATTTTGTCTCCACCTTTTTTGCTCATGTGTTGAGCACAACTTCTACACTAAAATTAATAGTTGATTGAAGAGGTAGAAGCTAAGGTTAAGTTAGATTCTTGGTTGATTACCTCTAGCAAGGGAAAAACAAGAGTTTCGTTTAATCTCGGGTGGATACTCGTAGAGGCTTCGTGCGTTTGAAGCGGGTGCCATTTCGAGGCCGACTTGGAGAAGTGAAGGCTCGACAAGGAGGCAACAACCCTACATCTCAAGTCCCTACTTCTTGGTTTAGAGACCAAGATTTGAGGTATAAAGATTAAACAAGTTAAAATGTTAAATACGGTTCATCGTTAGTCAAATAAGTAGATCTATGTTGGTTTCTTTGAGTTAAATTTTTGAAATTTGCTCTTGCATGAAACTAATATTTTCTTCACCCGTATCATACCCATTGACACCCCTACTCGATCGGCACCCACATATAACGAATGTAGTGTCCTTTTGATATGATGATCCTGTTAGTGTTATGATCTAGAAGCCAACCATTTATGGATGTATTCTATGTTTGTTCATGAAATGAAAGAATCATTTTGTTCATTGAGTATTTAATTACATTATGGATTTTTCGAGTTGAGGACTTGAAATGTAGAACTCTATGATAATAATATAACGAATACTCTAAATGTCCCTAATCTTGGTAATTAAGAAGGAACACTATTTACCGGTACGAGATTAGTATGTGGATTAAATGATGATCATGTTCTACGGATCATATGGTAAGGAGCTACCAATTTAATCACATAAATACCTGATGGAGATCAGGGGATTGGACATGACCCAAGAATGAAACATAACATGGATTGTGTTAGTGTCATTAATGTTTCATTTGTGTCTTGAATTCTTTGGTATGAGATGATTATTTTTCCTACATGAGATACATGTCTCTGTAGGTGTTATCCAACGTTGACCGTAACTGGCAGCTATACAGACAATATCTCAATATGTGTGTCTTGTGCGGAGGAAAAGATATTTATCAAGAATACCAGTGTCCCTCATATTTCATATGTGAGTGATGATATCTTCGGGCCCCTTGATGGAGTAATAAAGTATGCATGCAATTATGATCAATGAGTTTGATCATTATTTACTGAATTACTTGGAATCAAGAAAAGAATAAATTTGCAAGGATGACACTCTCCTGTCTTGGATTTATTCCCGATATCATGTGACACGTGAATTGACACAAGCAATTAAATATTGCTTTAGGATCGTGATATTGATTGGTTCATATCATCTTTATCTGTTGAGTAATTATAATGCATATTGCTAGGTGCCGCTTATAATTTATAGAATTAAAAAGAAGTTTTGATTCTATTGTCAACACGATATAGATCCTACGAGGTCACACCCAAGAGAGAAAACGAAACAAATAAAAGTGTCATGGAGATGACTAACTTGATCTTAGAATAAATTTATTACATGTTGGACATGGTATACAAATTTATTTCTCAACAGAATTGAGCAAATACAATTAATCGTAACAATTGTCGGGTGGGCCAAAAGTTGGCATAAATGGCAAAAACGAAAATGGCATAAATAGAAATTGGCCCAAGCCCAATTTAACATTAAATGGAGAAGTCCATTTGATGAAATGGTTTGGAATAAAGTGGGATAAAAGTGCATCTAATGGAGAGCTCCATTGGATGGCAAAAGTAAAAGTTACTTTTGTCATGTTTAAATCTAGCCATCCATTGTGGTTGAGATGATTAAAATATACCCTAACTTCACACTATAAATACCCCACCTTTTTCCAAACCCTAGCCACCATTCTAATCTCTCTCTTCTTCCTTCTCTTGTAAGAAAAAATGAAAAACGTTTTTGCAAGACAAGGTGAAAAAGAGAAGAGTTTTTGCAATTTTGTCTCCACCATTTTTGCTCATGTGTTGAGCACAACTTCTACACTAAAATTAATAGTTGATTGAAGAGGTAGAAACTAAGGTTAAGTTAGATTCTTGATTGATTACCTCTAGCAAGGGAAAAACAAGAGTTTCGTTTAATCTCGGGTGGATACTCGTAGAGGCTTCGTGCGTTCGAAGCGGGTGCCATTTCGAGGCCGACTTGGAGAAGTGAAGGCTCGACAAGGAGGCAACAACCCTACATCTCAAGTCCATACTTCTTGGTTTAGAGACCAAGATTTGAGGTATAAAGATTAAACAAGTTAAAATGTTAAATACGGTTCATCGTTAGTCAAATAAGTAGATCTATGTTGGTTTCTTTGAGTTAAATTTTTGAAATTTGCTCTTGCATGAAACTAATATTTTCTTCAGATCCAAGTGTAAGCACATATCCTTGGAAACGTAGGAACGAGGAACGGGTTTCTAGTTGGATGCAGGTCTGACTCGGTGTTACTGTGCAAACAGATCCATCGATAAAATCAAATCCACATCCGATATTAAACACGTACATATTCTTCTCTCTTATTAAGCACGGGTAAATGTTCTAATTACTGCTATAATTAAAAGATAAAATTTTGAATTGAATATCAGCCCTCTGATTAAATAGTCTATTTTTGTTTTATATTTATTTTACAATTAGAAGTCTACATTTATTTAAATACATACTTGTCGCACGTACTCGCCGGCGTCTCTCTGGTGCTCTCTATTTCACATAATCTATACTTTCTCCCCTTCTCCATTTATTTTTTGAAATCTTCTTAAACCTCATTATTTGATTGTCAGATATTCAATTTTCTGATTAGTCATGATTTTTTTTATATTTTTCAAATGTCATTTAAGAAAAAATTTAGATTGATTGATAATTGATTGCTCATGTCTCTATTTTTTACATTTTTTATATCATTTAAGGAACATGAATTTGTCATAATCCTCAACCCCTTATAAAAACTAAAGTTAAAGTTCTTAAACAAATAATAACACCTCGAAACAAGTTTTTTTTATTGTTTAGTTGGTTAACGAGGAAACAAGAGAAAAAAATATCATCAAAATAAATTGTATTATTTGTTGTTGTCATAATACGGCACATTCACTTTTCATATTATGACTCTTATTATTGTTACAAAGGTTATCATCATCTCTTTAGAATTTATATGCATTTGTGTACCTAAAATAGATAATAGAATTATGTTTACTTAAATGAGATCATTAAATGATAAATAACATTCTTTTGACAAATATGAGATGTATAATATATCTATTATTATGATATATTCATTTTTCACTAAATCAACGTTATTTTTCATTGAACTTTATTATACTAATTGACTTTTTATTTATAATTTAGATTTAGAACCAATCTATTTTAATATCATTAATGAATATTGTTGAATAATTATTCTTTTCATTGATCTCTTTTTTACAATATCTGTCATTTTGTATGAGAATTCTTTTTTGTTCTCTTATAATATGTCTCCGTTGCAACGTACAGGCACGACACTAGTATATGGATACATATATAGTTCAAATATTAAACGAATACAAATATAACTTGAATATTAAACGGTATGAATACGAATACGAATATAATTCAAATTCTCAGTTCAAATATTGTAATAAAACAGACTAATTTAACAAATTATTTTTCTCATTTAAAAATAATAATAACATAAATTATAGATATAATTTAAATATTCAATCATTATGGTGAATAAAATAGTTCTTATCATGTTAAAAACTTATTATGTCACTATAATATATATATATATATATATATATATATATATATATATATTGTTCGGCTAATGTCATAACGTTATAATTTCAACCTAAGTTATAACGAGTCAGTTTTTGAGATTTCAAAGTTCGAGTAGTCGATCCGAACTGCTCAACACGATCTCCATCTTAAAATGTGCTTGGAGACCAAATTTTATATTTTTTGAGATTTTTTTTATTTTTTAAGATATGTACAAAATCATTGTTTTGGATGGTCGAGAACGATACGAAAACAATGATTTTGTACCTATCTAAAAAATAGTAAAAAGAAATATAAAATTTGGTCTCCAAACACATTTTAGTATGGAGATCATGTTGAGCGGCTCAGATCGACTTTCCAAACTTTAAAATCTTAAAAACTAACTCATTGTAACTTAGGCTAAAATTATAATGTTATGACATTAGCCGAACTCTTTATATATATATATATATATATATAGAGAGAGAGAGAGTCTTACTTTCATTTTCAAAGTCCGAACAATCGATTCGAACCGTTCACCATGATCTTTGTATTAATATGCGCTCGGAGACCAAATTTTATATTTTTGGAAATTTTTTGACTAATTTTTTAGATAGGTACAAAATCACTGTTTTTAGAAGATTTTGGACCATCCAAAACATTGATTTTGTACCTATCTAAAAATAAAAAATAAAAATTTTTGTCTCCAAGCATATTTTAATATGAAGATCATATTGAGTGGTTCGAATCGATTGTTCGAATTTTGAATACAGTAAAAAGACATGGAGCATGATTGGAGCACAAAACCAATGGTGCATTTTAACCCTACTCATATATATATATATAGGTTGGCTATTCTACTTCCATAAGCATATGTCCACATATGCTTATAACTCATTTTTGCGTTTCCAATGTTCAAATGGTCGATCCGAACCGTTCATCTTGTTCTCCATATTAATATGTGCTTGGAGATCAAATTTTACATTTTTCGGAATTTTTTTACTATTTATTAAGCCACTTTGAAAATTGCTCATCATATGGTGCAGAATTTTGTTGCACTGTTTTTACTGTTCACCCGGATCAACAATTTTCAAAGTGGCTTAATAAATAGTAAAAAAATTCCGAAAATGTAAAATTTGATCTCCAAGCACATATTAATATGGAGAACAAGATGAACGGTTCAGATCGACCATTTGAACATTGGAAACGCAAAAATGAGTTATAAGCATATGTGGGCATATGCTTATGGAAGTAGAATAGCCAACCTATATATATATATATATAACTTTTAATCACAAGATAACAATCTTTTTAATCAAAATATACTAATGAAAAAATATTCTTCTCTAAGTGTATATAATTTTAAAATAAACGGATATTTGAAAAATAAAATATATGGATACAAATAATTATTCATATTTGTTTCTATATTCGCTTCCGAAACTAAAACTGTATTCCTATTTGTATTAGTATAAATTATATCCATGTATCAATACCCGAATTCACAAAATTTGAATACCAATCTGAATACGGAAGGATATATAATATATCCGATCCATTTGCATCCTTAAAAGAGATGATAAATATGTATAGGTGGACATGATTTACGAAGGTGGCTCGATCGTAATCGCACCTGACTCGCTCGCTAATAACTCGTTCATTACTGGACTGAGCTGTTAACGAGCCAGCTCGTCACTAGCTCGGTTCAGAATTAACGAGTTTAAGCTAGAGCCTAGCTTGCTCACCAGCTCGCGAGATAGCTCGGCTAGGCATCAATTTGTGAATTTGTATGAATTTGTGTTCATTTTATACTGTCTAGCTCGGTTCAGCTCGATCCAAAAAGTTTGTAGAATTTTTTTTTTCTTAAAACAAGATCCAGCTAGACCCAGCGAGCCAACTCGTCAGCTCGCGAGCTAGCTCGGGCTGGTTTGTCACGATTTCAAGCTGAGATTTTAGCTCGGATGTCCTAAATCTAGCTCGCTCGACTGTAGCTCGGTCCAAAATAACAAATTGAGTTACGACCTAGCTCGGACCAGCCAGCTCGTTGCCACCCCTAGGTGCACCCGTCTGTGTCTCTGAACTATCAACTATGGGTGCATTTGTCATCAATTAAAGACATCATCCTCAAAATCTTTGGCTTTTACAGTCTGCACATTTTCAAATTCCCCAGCCTAGCTACTCACTAAAAATAATAGAATTGAAGTCTTGCATTGGTTCGGATAATTTATTTAAATATTTTATAATTATATTTTTTCTATAATGAGGAAGTTAGAAAATATGTTAGAACTTACGTAACACTAAATTTAAATATGCATACCATGCAAATTTTCAGTTTTACTTGGTTAAACAGATAAAAAAAATATAATCATTAACTAATGCCTGTCTGAAATTAAAAACTTAAAAAATATTTTAATATTTTAAAAGTAGAAACTTAAAACACGTGTTTCAATAAATTAAACATATATATGCATGCTTCATATCAACTAAATTTATACACACACGCTTACGTGTGTGTATAAATTTATTTTTACTCGATCGTACTGATCATTTGATTAATATAATATGGCTGGGGACATATTTTTCCTTTGTAAAATTTATTAAAAAGAATCACACCTATGCAGCTATGCTCCATTCAATGTTTGATCGACATAGAATAACAATATTATTCATGATCTGGAATAAAATAATATTAATAATCTATCATTTTGGATTATACGATGAATATCAATCATAAGTCATAACCATTAATAGTACAGTTTGCCCATTTTAGGATATATAAATTTGAGTTGCTTTTTTTATTAATAATTTGCAATTGGAAAAAAAAAATATACACTAACTTCCCATGAACCCGATCAATATTTTTTATGACATGGCTTCGTTTTTTTTCTAAGGCTAAAAAATCTTTCATAAATTGATGTACATATAAATGGAACAACAAAAGGTACAATGAAGTAAAATAATGCAGTAAACTTAATCTTACATAATCATTTTCTGAGACCGTATCAATGCATTTAAAATGATAAAACACCCGCCTTTGTTTCTTCCGGTGTTGTGAGAATAATCATCCTAGTATACTACATTAATCTCTTTAGAGTTCGTAAAATGGTAAGGCATGTGATCAATTATTTACGATCATGTTTGGCAAATTAAGTTAGTTTCTGAATAGTTGATTCCATTAAATTTCCAGCATTTTGTAAAGTGTTTAATAAATATTGAAAAAACATATTTTTAATAAAGGTTTTTCAAATAGTTTTTGTTGGTTCTGAAGTTAACTAATTACCCTCCTTAATTACCCATATCCCTTAGAGAGTGGAGGTGAGCGAAAGCGTGACTGGATGTGACAACATATGATTACTTACTCCAGAAATGGTAAATTTCGGAGAAAAACAGAGGGGAGAGAAGGAGAGACAAGGTGAGTTCTGCATTCGCTCCTCTTCTTTCATCTTTTTTCTTTCCTTTAATGAGGTGTTTGTGGAGTACAGTCTTAAAGACAATATATATTTCTTCGGCTTTTCATGAACATATCTCTATACAATCCAATGCAAATACAACATTTTGGCGATGGATGACCAACGATATTTTTTTTTTCCTCTAAGAGCTAGTACATACAATGTCATGAATGACTTCAAATAATGGTGATATCCAGTGCAAAGAGTAAGTGATAATGGTGAATCGGTGATATCCAGTGCAAAGAGTTTTATAAAAGGTTAAGTGTTGTAGTCCAGTTAAACTGAGTATTCCCTGTGATATCACAAGGATAGAATAACTCCTAGCTAAGCTAAAATTATTTTGATGCATGCCTGTTTAGATTATATGGGGTTTGCTTTGAGATTCGTGTCAAGTTAAAACGGACGTGACAAATTAAACTCATTTCACATGGACTGGATCTGAACCCTGCTATTAAATTAATGGGAGAGGAAGCTAGCTAGCTCAGAGCTGAGAGACTATAATGACTGTTAAAGAGCAGGAGGCGAAGCGTAATCGGATGTCGGAGAAAGGAAAAGACGGATAGGATGGAATAAATACATATTTAATTGTTTGCCGTAATTTTCTTGTAATCTTCCTGTTTTTCTTTTTCAAACTTTTTATTTGTGTACAACTGACACCACTATACAGTGTCTTTTACATCAGAATTTGGAGGCTTAACCTCCAACATCTATTGCATAATATCTTTCTATTAAATTATATTTAGTGAAGAAAGGGCTTATTTTGAGACAAGTTAAATATTAAAGCCCAAGTCCATGCATAGTTCTAATTCCGAGGCTCAAAAAGAAAACCATAGGCCTCTGCCTAATATTTAGAGCCCAATTCATGGAAGTATAAAATTGACATGTTATTCATGTTTTAAAAACTCAAGTTCTTTTTAAAGTATTTTAATATTAGAAAATTATTTTGTTCGAACAATTATCTCGGGCTCGCCCATAATACCTATTGAGCCACGTGTAGTTTGTACAAATTTGAACCCGATATAAATTTAATTTTAGTTCGTAGTTCGCATTTTTTTTTTAAATTTATCTTGACAACTTGAACAGCTGTCAAAATTAGTTAATTTTTTTTTTAATTCCGACAAATATTATATACTCTCTATATATGAAATTTTAGACAAGTTTTATCGTTCATTAAACGACATAAATTTGGCAGCAGTTCATATTACAGCTGCCAAAAAAGTTCGTAGTTCGTGATTCGATTGACTTTGATTCGAAAAAAATTCACAATTAACTCGTTCGATTGAAGTTCATTCTGAAACAAATCAAACCAGTTCGGTTCGAATCTTATTCAAACTCAAATTGAAACTAAAGTAAGTTTGATTCGTTTGCAGCCCTATTTCATATATATATAACGATATCTGATTAAAATTGCATAAAAATAGATACACATTTAAATTATAAGGAAACAACATGTTTAATTGTTTTTTTTTTACTTGTGAGCTTAAAAGACGTTGTTAAGATTGTTAAGGTAGGCCGTTATTAAGGGATCTCCATCCAATTGACATTACAGCGAAATAAAAGCGTGCACATGATCAATAAAATGATACAAAATTATATATGATTCTATTAAGTGAATGAATTAGTTTTTTTTTTTTTTAAACCTCTCATTAATTCCGACATTTATCTTTTAGATATTATTTTAAATCTTGAATTCCCATGTATGAAGGTGAGATACATCAAAATATTTGTGATTGAAACAATCGTTTAGCTAGGTTTAAATTAAAAATTTGCCAGCTAGCTAATTAAGTCTACTTAATTGCTACCTGAAACGATGCTCTTTTGAAACTTTCAACCGGTCTATATCATTTAAATAACCATATTCTTAAAATAGGATATTTTTACATCATAAAATATTAATATTTTCCAAAATTAATTAATAGGTAGCATCGTACTGCGTTCACATTTTCTGTCAAGAATCCAATAGGTATCATTGAATCACTAACAAATAGGCCTCAAAAGTAATTGTTGTGTGGGTCCTATGTATCAGCGACACAGTGTCATCCAGTGTTAATGTGCTATTGAATGTTATGGCAGCAAATTGAAATTCCATTGCACCTCCTAATTTTTTTCTATATTTTCTTCATGAATTTCATTTTAGTGGCATTATCCGCTTATTTTATGAATTATCGCTATCTTTCTGGTGCTAATATCTGAAATGTCTAATTAAGCTCAAATAATAAATGAGAGCGGTTGATATATTTTTTCTTCACAAACAATACACATAATAATTATTATAATCATATTTTTTTTAATCCGTTTTGTGATAGTCAAAATTGGAAAAGTAAATACAATAATGTTCAGTGTTACTACACCTACACCTAACTTGATATATTTTTTATCTCGTTGATCTTGTAAAAAAAAACTTTCACATACATCCGTCACTTGGAAAAAAAAAATATATGAAAAATCGCAAGTTAAAAATTTAATTTCCGCGCTCAAAATTTTAGATTCTTTGAAAACTTGCAATTTTAGTAAATTTTTTTTTGTAATTATCATACTAAATGTTGTAGCAGGACTGTAATCTTAGAGTCCGCATCTTCTAAAGTAACTTAAAGTTTGAGTTTGGATCTGAATCGCTCGATCGGAATTAAAATCAATTCAGTCCAAGTTAAATTTGCAGAGCTCATTTAATATTCATCCGGATTCTGATCAAACATTCCGATCGAAATTCAAAATATTGGGTCTTTTTAGGGATTTTAAATGGTAACCTTGAAACCCTTTTCCTTCTTAAATTCAAGGCTTCTTTGATTGACTCCCTAGCTACTTTTCCTTCGAGGACAGCGCCGGTCTCGAAGAGTACTGTTTATTATTTTTATTTTTGAATATTTGTGTATTAGATATTAAAGTTTAGATGTTGATGTATTTTAATATGAATGATGTTATGAACAAATATAATTTTACGTTTATTAATGAAAATTATACTCGGCAGAAAAATTATTTGCTTCTCATACCGTATGAATCAGGTCACCCTCCTATCATTGTCTGATAGCTCGAACCGCTATAATCTAATGTAATTATTTCGATTCCTTTCATGCAGCGTTTGACCAACTGGCCAACACCTACGGCCTAAGATCTAGTGCCTATAACGCAAGTTGATGCCTCGGTTTGCCTTTTAAAATTATCTTTGCATATTTACCGTTTGGTCCAAAGCCCACGTGTCATTTTCAGTAAACACTGTTAGCCGCATAATCATTTCAGATGATTTACTTGATCACTGTAATTATTTTTGCATATTTACTAAAATTTTAATCTTGACTATGTTTGGTTGTTACTTAATTTGGAGTACTAAATACTTTACTCCAATAAAACTAAATATTGACTTGTTTGATTGGAATTTGTTTTTTAAGCCGTGATTTAAATTATCTCATCACTTTTAAGTCATGACTTAAATTATTAATTAATGAGAGAAAGAAAGTGCAAAATGTGACAAGGAGCTCTATATATGGAGCAAACTAATCCATTTAGAGAAATAAATTAGCTTACTTCATCGTAATTCATATCTTATTTTATCTTACTCTTTATATTTTATTTTTTGTTTGATAATTTTAATAATAAATAAATTCCATATTTTCTCTTTTACTTCACAACCAAACAAGATATGACTGAAACGTGTAAAGTATACAAAACTTTTTACTATTATCATGTTTTTTTATACAGTTGATTAAGGGTCTGTTCGGCGTTAAGAGGGGAACGAGAATGAGTTTGGGAACAGAAAATTTTTGAACTGAATTTTACTATGCTCGTGGGGAAAAAATATTCAATCCGAGTGAATTTTTTTTTCTCGTGCGCACAATAACACGCCGAACAGCCCTAAGAGAAAAAAAATTAATATTTGTGCCGTCACAATAACAAATAAAATAAAACATTACATCTCATTTATACTCTAACCAAACACCGACATAAAATTATTTATATATATAGACTCGAACCCAAATAAAATTTGCATGTCTCCATCGTTTTCGTTTCTAAATCTTACATGCATATGGTTACCTTCCGTTTCTTTCCACTCTTGATCAAACTTTAATTATATATAAGCCTAATTTGTTCCATGCAATCAACCACACCTAACATTTGACCTAAATTTTGAGTTGTCCTATCAAAAAATTTACAGAAATATTTAATTTGTGTCAATTCCACCTTTCGGTCAATAATTCACTTCAAATACTGACGACGTGTATCATGTAAAATATTTATGTTTCAAAATTTCATAAAAAAGTTTATTGTTTCTTTAATTATCATGGTAAATATTTTGAAAATTTAGAAATATTGGTTTATTTATAATATAGGGCACAAGCTAACCAAGCAATAATTTAGTTCAAAATAATGATATTTTTTTTTCATAAAGTAAAGTATATATCATAATAATATCGTAAATTTGTAATCACTCTATTACCAATAATATATGATAATTAATATTAGGTAATTAGAGAAATATGTGGTGATAAAAATAACAAACTAAAGTTCGTGAATGGAGATTCGATTGTCAGACAAATTAACTATATTTGTGTAATTTGTCATTTCTTGGAGATGTAGAAATTTGTGGTCATATATCATATTGCATTTCCTTTTTTGGATTTGGGGAGAACGACATGAGAATATGAGATGGTAGAAAGTAACAGCGGCAGTTCCTTTTAATTCAAACCACACATTTCCTGCTAACAGCGTCAGCGTTGAAATTTAATAACCCCTTCCAGTTGCTGCTCTGTTATTTTAAGAAACAACGGAAAGTTTCTTGCACGTAGGGCTGCACAAAAAATTCGTAGTTCGTAATTCGATTTGAGTTTGATTCAAAAAAATTCGTAAAATATTCAATTCGAAATTGAGTTCGTTCGAAATTAATTTAAACCAAACTTAGTTCGAAATTAATTCAAACTAAACTCAAATTGGACCTAGTTCGTTCGAAATATGTTCGCAAACCAAACTTAGTTTGAAATTAACTCAAACGTGAACCGTTAATTTCCGCTGATAATGAACTTTAATGTTTTATTTAGGATAATATTTGGAGTTGTAATAATTCTAAGACTTTGATATTTGAAAATTTTGGTATGTTGCTCCTATTGGCTATTAGGAAAACTTTGGATTATGTAATTGTACTAAACTTTGGTGTTTGATATAAATTTTGGTATTTGTAATGAACTTTGATATAAACTTTGGTATACTGTGTAATTAGAATTCAGAATGCTTGAGTTTTTTTATCTTTTATTGAAGTACTGTAATTTCGAACTATGGCCCAGCCATAAGTCATAACTCTTAAGTCGTAACAAAGTTCGTAAAAGTTCGAAATTGAGTTCGTTCGAAATTAATTCAAACCAAACTTAGTTCGAAATTAATTCAAACCAAACTCAAATTGGAGGTAAGTTTGATTCGATTCGGTTCGTTTGCAGCCCTACTTGCATGGTTGTATTGGTTGATGTGACCATTATGCTTGCACTAAAGACTTGCTACCACGGGTCCGGATCCTCTATGGCAACTCAAACTTTGAGTTTAGATCTGGACCGTCCGATTAGAATTCGGAACAAAATTTATGGGTTTGTTTTAATCTTAGTAAGGATTATGATCGAACAATTTGAAAATAAACTCAAAATTTGAGTTATCTTAGAAGATCTGAACTCTGTTAGCATCAAATCCGTATTGATTTGCAGGTTGTGATTCCATTCAAATTATAATATACATACTGAATTCTGATTATTAGCATTAAAATATGAAGAATTGGTCTTTAATTAATAGTAAAACAATGTTTTCGTGGGAAAAAATTGCATGCACAAAATTTAATTGTATGGACGTAATTAAAATTTTATCATAAAGAAGTACTAAATTGGAGATCGCAGGTTTGAAATCCGGATGGGAGATTTCTAGTGGTTTGAAAACGGTTCGGGGTGGGTCGGTCCGGTCCAAACTCGCCAGGTGCTCGGGTTGACTCGGGCACGGGTTAGCCCGGGTCAACGAGTTGAGTCGGGTAGGGGGGGTTGGGTTGGGGTTTGAGTCGGCCAACCCTTACCCGGCCTAAACCCGGCGGGTTAGGTCGGGGCGGGTTGGGTCGGGGCGGGTTGGGTCGGGTCGGGACGTCGGTCCGGTCCGGGTCGGTTCGTTTTTTTTTTTCTCTTTCTGTTTTGTTTGGCTGTTTTTTTTTCATTTTTTTTATTTGAACTCAATATATTTTTGTTTAAAATTAAATTATGTTAAACCGAATTTTGTTAAAAAAAATTAAAAAAATACTTAATAAATAGTAAAAAAATTAAAAAAATATAAAATTTGATCTCCAAGCACATTTAAATATAGATATCATGTTGAACGGTTTGGATAGACTGTTTTGGACTTTGAAAATCGTAAAATCAAATTGTTGTAAGATGTTGTAACTTTCAAATATTATAAGTGGAAGGAGGATATAATTATATAAATATGAATGAGTCATATAAATGCTTATTTTGACAAAAGAATATGATAATGTAACATAATAACAATTCATTTTAAGTTAGAAAGTGCAAATAGTATATTTTTTTTATGAGAGGACTAACAGTATATTTTTTTTATTATAAAATTTAGATATTTTAAAGAACAAAAATGAAAAGTTTCAATTTTTATAGTGTGTGCTTAGCGTTCCTTGGTCTCTACCTTCATCTGCTCATGGTTATATATTATCACAGTTTAGCAATGCAAAATCTGAATTCCGTGCTAACTAGAATTATATTGTTAAAACGGAAATAATAAAATACTAGGTTGATTATGAAATGGTTAAGCTACAATATGCTTGCTTGCTTAGTCTTGACCATTACTTTTATTCTTTAAATTATAATGTACAGAAAGTATGTTATTTGATATTTAGTATCATCGTTTAGTTTGCACCGTGCTAGTCACAAAATTCACATTACAGAAGGAAGATCCAGAGATAATTTGCCAATTTAAGGCACTGCCAAGTGCATGCATATTTCAAATTCGGACGGGTTGACCCGGGTTGGCTCGAGTCCCGCCGGGTTTAGATCGGGTTAGGTCGGAATTTTCCTCTTTGATCAATACTGTTCTACGCTTTTACTATTTCACTTTCTTCACATTTAATCAAACACAACTAAAAAAGTGCAAAACAGAATTGCATATTTCAAAATTTATTTTTCTTATGTTCTTTCACTATTCCCCGTGATTTTTATTTTTACCCAAAAAAAAATATATTTTAATATAAATAACCAGATTTTTAAAATATTTTTATTTTTACCCAAAGCGCTAGGAAATCCAGCGCTCCGAATTCTTAATTCGGAACGCTAGAATTCCTAGCGTCCGGAAAATTTAATTCGCACCGCATAAGGGACCCGTGACCCTTCTTCTTTGTGTCCCCTCTCCGCCAAAAAAAAGAAAACAGAAAGGGTTTAGCTCGCCGCCAGAAAGAAGAAAGGAAAAAAAGAAAGGAAAAAAGAAAGAAGAAAGGAAAAAAGAAAGAAGGCTGCGCCTCCGTCCCTCTGTCTCGCCGCCTCGCCGTCTAGCCGTCTCTCCGCCTCTTCACCCCTCCTAGGCCGTCCCTCCGCTTCTTCACCGCCGATCGTCGATTCAATCATCTTTGAAGGTAATTAGAATTCTTTTCGTATTTCTCTGCTGATCTGATCGGTGAATTAGAGAAATGTTTAAGCCATTAGAAATGTTTAAGCCATTAGAAATGTTTAAGCCAAATTGATGAATTAGAAATGTTTAAGCCAAATTGATGAATTAGAAATGTTTAAGCCAAATTGATGAATTAGAAATGTTTAAGCCAAATTGATGAATTAGAAATGTTTAAGCCAAATTGACGAACCGTCTGATTGATTGCGTCTGATTGATCGAACCGTCTGATTGATCGAACCGTCTGATTAATTCGAACCGTCTGATTGATCGAACCGTCTGATTAATTCGAACCGTCTGATTAATTCGAACCATCTGATTTTTAATCGGCAATTGAGCATAATTATTAATTTTTTTATACTATCATGTTTATTCATTATTTTTTTTTTGTTTGGACTGAGATCCTATTTACCTTTAGCATATGCTCATCATTTATTAGTTGCTAATGGTATTAATGAGATATATATTGATTGGTAGGAAAGAGGATATATAGATCATCCTATAGCTGGCAGCAATGTATATATCGACTATAAGAAAATAAAAAAAGAAAGAAAAAAAATAAGAATGATGAAAACCAAAAAAAATAAGAATGATCAAACCGTCTGATTAATTCGAACCGTCTGATTGAAAACCAAATTTACCTTTAAAGTCTCAAATGTTATATATTTAGAAGACAAATTTCTAATCTGATTGAAAACCAAATTCTCCCATTAAATTCAAATTTTTAATCGGTAAAATTGGATATATTTATTTTTTCATTAAAAATCAATTAATATAGATTTATTTATTCAAGAATTGATTTTCCTTTAAAATCTTATTTAATTAATATTCTAGCGAAATTGTATAAAATATTATTATATAATACGGTTATGTGATTGAATTTCTGTGTAATTTATGTGTAAACTTAGAAGTAGGTTTGATGATTCAGTTCAATCATCTTTGTGCAATTTCTGGACAGCTTTGTGCAATTTCAAGCATTATTTCATACATTTCTAATGGAAACTTTATCTTCCAAAAAAAATACAAATTTATAAAAATATGCTTGTATGGAGTGGTTCTTTGTTCTTATTGGCATAATGCATGTTATGATTGACTCCATAGTCATCTTTTTGCATATTAGCGTATTTTAGCATATTTTTACCGCAATTAGCATATTTTAGCCAATTGTAGCATGTTTAACATATTTTTTAACGTAGGATGGCTAGGGGACGGCCTAGGAGACCACCCGCAGCCGACCCGGTTGATGAGCCCATTCCCACTGACAGCAAGGATCATTTCAGTCCTTTATTATGGATGCCTCACGGTGAGTACCGAGTCTCAGATGCATCTAAAGAGGTACTTGATTACTTTTTTCTTTTAAGTTTGGATTTTGTTGAATTTTTGTATTTTTAGGTTTTCATGTTGTTCAATTTTTTGAACGCAGAGTGAGGCAATTATAAATGCCAGGGGACGGTATCCGGACATGCAGTACTACCCGGAGATGGAGGCGTATCTGCAAAATTTGGGGGTGCAGCATTTGGTCGATATTCTACAGTCGGAGGCTAAGTCCATCAACGCGTCCCTGATTGCAGGACTAGTGGAGCGATGGCGCCCCGAGACGCACACGTTCCACTTACCTTTTGGAGAGATGACAGTGACTCTCCAGGACGTTAGTGCTCTATGGGGTTTGCCTATCCAGGGCGTGCCCGTTGGTGGCATATCTGACCCCACAGATCCAGATGACACGACGATTAATTACATGCTCGCTGAGTTGTTGGGAGCGGAGCCAGATATACGCAGCAACGGGGGGAAGTCCAAGTACTGTCTGGAAAAGACGAAGCTGCGAGCTATGTTTGCGAGAGGTATAGGTAGCGATTCCACTCCGATCGAGATTCAGAGGTACTCATACAAACTATTTGTATTACATTTATTTTGTACTCTGTTTCATGCGGAAAAATGAGTTGCTCTATAATTTTGATATTACAGATACACACGGGGATTCGTGATGGACCTATTTGGTTCTGTCATGTTTGCTGATGCTAGTGGTAATACCATCCCGATGATGTATCTAGAGCTGCTGCGAGACCTTCAGCCGTCGAGCGAAGGTACAACTTGGGTGGGGCTGTCCTAGCACATCTCTACTCCAACTTGTGCCACGGTTGCAAGGTCAGTATGCTATTTATGTCTTATTTTAATTACCTACCTTGTCATGCACTTGTTGTATTATTTTAATTATTTAACTTGTCACTGACGGCTGGTATTCTTCAAAAATATAGCGAAAAACTAAGCAAATCTACGGGCCAATGCTTCTTCTGCAGCATTGGTCGTGGTCACGGCTACCGGTGGGGGTACCTGAGCCGAACGAGGATCCATGGGGAGAGCCCGAAAATGGAAATCGATGGGCATTCGGCATGAAATGGTACGGACATCACTTGTACAAGGACAACCCTCACGGAAAGACAGCAGGAATCAGGACGGTCCGATCTCAGATTCAGAGTCTGGGTGAGACGCAGGTGCGCTGGACTCCGTACCATGAGCTATACACTGAGGGGAGGCTGCCGCAGATTGTAGCGGATGATCAGGAGATGTGGCTCTACAGGGGACCGCTGGTGTGCTTCTGGATAGTGGAGCACCACTATCTAGACCAGGTGCTCCGTCAGTTTCATTTTGCTCCACTCATCCCCGCAGATCCAGACGTCCCGAGATATGTGATCATGAGGCTACACGGGTAAGTTATGTTCTTTTTAGCATTTTTGTACTTAACATTAGTTCTTGTCTTTAAATTGCAACTGACATATGAATTACAGGATAACACACGGTAATCACTGGGATAGAGATTGGAGTGAGCATCACTCGGAGTACTACAGCAAGGCGGGCGATATGAGTGCCAACTTATGGCAGATGCCGGAGATTGATACGATGCAGTTCCAGGGAGATCCCCTATTGAGATATCAGGCTTGGTACCTGCGGGTCGGCATGGCTTCGGTGTATATAGAGGGAGATTACGGTGAGTTTCTTCGCTCACAGATATTCGAAGACGATGGTTATACCCCTACTGGCCGAAAAGGTGCTCGCCAGGTAATGCATCTAAAACAACACATTTTTATGCGTTATGAACATTTTATCATAACCTTTATTTTTTCTAACGTTTTTTTTATAGCTGCTGTTAGCGCTTAAAGGTGCCGCGCGTTCAATCGTTTGTCTTGGAAAACGTGGCTACAGAGCGTTCGGGCACGCGATGTTGAACTTGGTTGCCCCATGCATTGCGGACCACGGCCAGGAGGCAAAGCTGGTCACCATGTTACGAGACGCCGGAGAGAATATTGATTGGCGCGCAGTACAGCCGGACGAGCCTGACGCGCCACCTGTTATGACCAGTGAGATGCCACCGGAGCCATCAGAGCAGCCAGAGTGGGATTATCATCGTTGGGTACTGCACATGGCCGGTTGGCACGCCTACCGTGACGAGTACGGTCGTCCAGTTCTTCCCCCGGTGTGTGATTCTTTATTTTATTTATTCTTTTACTGTAAGTAAAGATAGTTAAAATTTACTAAATTTTAACTATCCTTGCAGGGTCCTGCATACATGCCGACACAGCCTGAGCATCATGAGTCTCCAGAGATCCAGTCTGTGCAGGATGACAGGATGAGTTTTAGCTTTGCAGACATATATGCCGACACAGCCGCCTCCCCGCCACCGCGTCAGCCGTATTCAGAGATGGCTCACGATTGGGAGGCCTCTGGTAGCCGGACTCAGGCTGATTATGAGTCCCAGTTTGTGGCATCCATATTCCATACTCCCACGCCACCGCCAGCTACCGATGGGGCCTCGGATCCATGGGATACAACACTTACGATGAGCAGGCAGGACAGCCTCGAGGATCATATTACACCAGCTCGCGCCGCGCAGGCAGGACAGCCTCAGTGGGAGGATTGGCATGAGCGCGTGTTCAGTAGAGAGAACAGGGGTAGACCACCTCACCGATTCTCCCCTTCGCAGTACGATGGATAGAGGGTATATTTTATTATGTTTTAGTTTAGTTGTGCTATGTTATGTTTTATTATAGTAGTTTATTTTAGTTTAGTTTGGTAGTTTTAGTGTAGTGTAGTTTCGTTATGTTTTATTATGTTCTATTTTTTTAGTGTAGTGTAGTGTAGTTTATTATGTTCCATTTTATTTTTTATTATGTTCTATTATGTTTTATTATGTTCTATTTTTTTTAGTGTAGTTTATTTATGTTTCGTTATGTTTCGTACAACAAAAAGAAATAACATCCATTGACGATCATAAAACATACTATTTCAAACTTAATATAAATAACATCCAGAAATAACATCCAAAATATAAAATACAAACTTAATATCTGCTTCAAACGATCATACAACATACTATTTCGTCTTACCGGCCTTGAACGTACATGGAACAAAATCATCGTCCGAGGTTGACGATGACGGCTCGGTAACAACAGACGACGTGCTAGCCTTAGTCTTAGCCTTACTCTTCGTCTTAGGCGTCTGTACATCATCTTTTTTTTTCCAATCCATAGCCGTAGGGGTTTTCTACAAAATCATCATCAGATATGTCATTTCGTTTAAAATCATCAGCAGATCCTTGCACACATTTCCTAGACCAAATTGGACAGTCCTTTCTCTTCCTTCCGCAGCCCCAATTGCATTTCTTTTCCTCGCTCTTTCCTCGATTGTTACTGTCCATCCTCCTCGTCTGCAATTTATTTAGAAAAAAATAATAAAAAAAACTGCAACATAATAAAATACATACAAATAAAGTTCATACAAACCTCAAAGGAAGGCCCCTGAGCCAAAGTTCATACAAATAAAGTTCATACAAATAAAGTTCATACAAATAAAGTTCATACAAATAAAGTTCACAAAATAAAGTTAATTCCTACGACTCCTTCTAAAAGGAAGGCCCCTGAGCCAACCAGATCCCCATGATGATGTGCTCCTTCTATCTTGTTGCACTGTTTTGTCTTGCCGGTTAGCTGTACCGGACGGTCCTGCTTGCGCTTCGTTAGCTGTACCAGATGTGCTCGTCCTTCCTAATTGAGATGTGCTCCTTCTAGCTGGTTGCACTCCTTCTTCTCGCTGGTGTGCTGTATCGGATGGCCTTGCGCCAGATGTGCTCCTCCTACCTGCTTGAGTTGTGCTCCTTCTTCGCTGGGTAGTACCTGAAGGCCCTTGCATTCCAACCGCCTCCCGTCCTGCCAGTACTTCTCCCATTGCCTCCCTAAACATCATATTTGCATTTTCACGGTCTGCTGTACGGCTTCTGGCTGTGCTTCGCCGCGGCCCTTGCGATCCACTCGCCTCTGCCATAACTCGCTCATTCTCTGCTACATTTGCCGCGTTATGAGCCTCTGCAGCCCAAATATGTTAGTTAGTAAGCTATTCAACATTGGAACCGAAAATAATTAGGAATGAATGTGACATACCTCGCCTCTGCCTGTCAGAAGTGGAACGGCGAGGACGGTGCCCCCGTCGCCTACCTTGCATTTCATCCATTGTCATATCTTGACGGATGTGTTTTCTCCTACCACGCCTTATCCAATCTTTGTTTGGTTCAATTTTAGGGGTAGTGGTTGCAGGCCAATCTTCAGGATTGCCATAAGGAACAAACAATGCATTCCAAGTACTCAGAAGGTAGTCCACCCTATACCAGTGGGCAACAAATAGGTTGGGTCACCAGTTTCTATGACGACAAACCGCTAACACATGAGCGCACGGAATTCGAGTTAATTGGATACCTCTGCATGTACATTCCACTTTTCTCTCTGGCCCGACTGTCACGATATACTGGAACCTTCTATGAATAATTGACATAGTTCCATCATGCATTTGGACCACTGGAACATATTCATTTGGGCCCGTGACTTGGTAATTACCTTCGCCGTGCGAGTATGGGATGACATCCATTTTTGTAGCTTTCTCCCACCGTTTGGCGAGCTTAACATGTACCCGTCTGGAAAAAGGCTGTTCTGCATTGCTTTGCTCCGTCGCTGCCTCTCGCCGTTGAGCAAACCACCTATTGCACTTGGCGAATGTCTCCTCTACAAGTGCAGCCACGGGCAACATTCGGCTATCCTTGAAGACAGCGTTCAGGGACTCAGAGCCGTTTGTTGTCATGATACCAAATCGGTACCCTCCATCACAGGTCTGGAAATTTTTTTCAAAATTCGACGGCTCCATGACATCATCAGGACGTACTTTGCCCACTCTCCTCAGAAAAGCATTACACGTCGGATTTTGCTGCAATAGAACAAAGCAAAATTAGACGAAATGCATCTAAAAGAAACAAAAATGATATAAATTAGACAATATTAGACATACCGAGCAAAAATCTTCGAACATCTCTTTCAGCCTTCTTGGCTTCTTCTTCCTGGCTCCTTGTTTGAACCTAGTTCCGTACCATTTGTCCTTCCCACACGCCTGGACCAGGTTATCTGCAACATGTTGGATACAAAACCTGTGCACAAAATTATCCCTATCCCATCCGTATTCAGGTTTCAATGCAGCTTTGATACCCTTGTGTTGGTCCGATATAACACATACGAATCTATTTACACCAATCACATTAATCCTAAGCCAGTGTAAGAAAAAACCCCAGTTCTCTTCATTCTCTGTATGTACAATTGCAAATGCTAGAGGCAGCAATTGGTTATCGGCATCATAGGCGCAAGCCATCAAAAGTCTGCCCTCATACCGCCCAGAAAGGAAGGCTGCATCTATACTGATCACCGGCCTTAAGTAATCAAATGCGGTAATGCATGGTCCGTAAGCCCATGCCACGGCCCTGAATGTCTGAACACCTTCTTTGACCAGTCCTGTATTTTTATCGATGCTCGGACTTGTCAGAAATTGGTATTTTGAGCCGGGATTCGTGTAACATATCCCGATAAGCAATAGTTTCATAAAATTGTACGACTCTTCCCAACTCCCAAATTGCCGGGCAACTGCAATCTCACGACCTCTCCAAAGTTTGTTGTACTTCGGGGTTATACTGCCAAACCTAACCCTCACGCAGTGTGCCACACTCCGGATGCTCATAGTGGGGTCTTCCTTAATGCCTCTCTCGATGAGGTCTGCGATAATTGATGTCGTGAGTTGTGCATGGTCCGACCTTTCAAACTCAGATTCGCATGTGTGAGGCGTGTCTTGCTCAGTTATCATCCATGTATCTCCGGCATTTGTTGCTCTTGCCTTCAGTTTGAAACGACAACCCGTAGTGCTGCATCTAATTTCCAGCCGGGATGTGTCACTTCTCTTCGTATACGTCTCCTTGTTCTTGTCAACATGGTACTCTCTGATCTTTTTCGTCAGTTGCTTTTTACTTACGAAGTATTGGCCTTTTGCGAGCTCACTCCTGTACTCAACCCGACGACCATAGTAAGAAATATCTGCTTCTCGGAAAGCAGATGTGTCATTGAAGTTTACAAAAGGGTGAGTCTCATAGCGGCCACCCAACGGCATATTCTCTCTATTCTGCCTCACAGTGGGCTGTGTGTATTCTTCTTCTTCATCTTCTTCATCTTCTTCATCTCCTTCATCATTAATGTCACATTCTTCTTCCCCCAATTCATCCCCAGTTTGCAGATTCTCCTCCGGTATCTCGTTTATAAATTCAAATTCCGACTCGTTTGGATCTTCCTGTACTGGTGGCGGTCTGGGGTGAGGATTTGGTTCAGGCTCAGGTAAGGATGAAGGACCGTCATACATGGATATAGGTGGGATAAAAGGTGGAGATTGTACTCGTTGTGGGACAAAAGGTGGAGATTGGGGTGAATTATTGTATATTTCTGGTTCCGGTTCTGGTACAGGCATTACGATAAAAGGAGTGTGTGGTTCATTATCTTCTTGATAATGTTGGGCAGCCGAATTTTGGCCTGAACTTCCGGCCCCTGGCTCTTCGCGAATTCTTCGTGCAAAAACTTCCAATAATGATTCGCCAGACCTCAAAACCTGCGCTATTAGACCTCTCAATGCCCCGTTATCTCCCAATGTGATTTTGACATACTTTCTTGCGTTGACCATTCGGGCCTGAATTTGTAATTGGCAACGATTCCTATTGTAGCCGCTCGCTTCATAAATAAGCGATTGCAACTGCTCAAATGAGAAATTTTCATCAACCCAATACGTATTTGCTGCAGGTTTGGAGTAACGTACTCCATACTGGTCAGTTATGAACTTTCCTCCAAAATGTATTGAAATTGCAATAGACATGGCCAATAAACTACATTCATAAATAACAAATATTTGGTTAGTTTACTGATTTCAATTGTGAACAGTTGTGAATAGTCATATGTGAACAGTAGTGAACAGTAAATACGTATGTGAACAGTAATACGTATGTGAACAGTAAATGTGAACAGTAAATACGTATGTGAACAGTAAATGTGAACAGTAAATACGTATGTGAACAGTATTGTACAGTAAATACGTATGTGAACAGTATTGTACAGTAAATACGTATGTGAACAGTATTGTACAGTAAATACGTATGTGAACAGTATTGTACAGTAAATACGTATGTGAACAGTAGTGTACAGTAAATACGTATGTATTAACAGTAATTACGTATGTATTAACAGTAAATACGTATGTAATTAACAGTAAATACGTATGTAAAAAAAATTACCTGACGACTTCTCCGTCTCCTCCTCCTCCTCTTCCTCTCCTTCTCTCCCTCTTCTCTTCCTTCCTTCCTCTCCCTCTTCTCTTCCTTCCTCTCCCTCTTTTTTTTTTCACTCTCTCTCCACGCAGCTGGAGTTATATAAGTTTTAAAAAAAAAACAGAGATTCGGGACGCTAGGATTCCTAGCGTTTCGAATTAAAATTTCGGAACGCTAGGATTCCTAGCGTTCCGAATTAAGTATTCAGAACGCTAGAATTCCTAGCGGTCCGAATTTTTAATTCGGAACGCTAGGAAACCTAGCGTTTTGGGTAAAAATAAAAATATTTTAAAAACCTAGGTATTTATATTAAAATATATTTTTTTTTGGGTAAAAAAAAAAATCACGGACTATTCCATCTTATTTTTTAACTCATGACACGTGTCAGACTAGTACACCACCTCAACCATTGGTACATTTTGGTACGCCGAGCTCAGGAACCGATTAATTAAACAGAGACAAGCAAGGATCCAATGATTTTCATTTCTTAATTATTATTGTGGGCGGCATGCTGAGGTGAGCTTTTTGTCATCTCATACGCATTATTTTGGGGCCCACCTGTCTACAAATATAATATTTAGTCTCTTGACATCGGCTCCAAAATCCAAATGGAATGACATGTAAACCTTGTATAGGCCTAGCCGCCTAGGCGGTAATGCGGTATAGCCATCTCAATTTAGGAGAAATCAATTGGTAGCGGTGCCGTGATGAGAGTACGCGCGTTGACAATAATTACCAATTGTGATAACGACCATAATTGTATAATAGTTTTTGAAGCTAACACCAATAATGGCATTAAAAATTATTAAATAGTATAATTAAATTGCTTATTGCACTTATAAATAATAGTGACAATTAACAAATAGTTATCATTGCCATCTTCTGATCTTCGTCAACTCATCATCTAGGAAAGACGGAATGTGTCGATATTGTCATCTAAGATAATATTTTTGTTTATCAGCATATTTTATGATTGCTTTTATGTTTTTTTTCTTATAATTTAGACGTCATAAAATTTTTATTACCTATGAAATAAAAAAAAAAGTAAAATGATGTGAATCATTAATCTAGTCATATGCATGCAACAAGCAATGCTTTCTGTCAAAAATCATAAAACTTTTAGGGTGAAATTAAATCAAGGAGTTGAATTCTTTTGACTTTTTTTTATCTTGTACTAAAATCAATTCTAATTTTACAAACTTCTAACCATGTCTTTTTCATACTAAGCAACCACCGATCTTTTTTGGCCATTTTGAATTCAAAATCTAAATTATTAAGGAAAAAAATGCATTATTTGTCAAAAAACATATAGTTTGATTTTCCTCACTTCCATAATATGCTAAGACACTTTCAATAATATGACCGTTTCAGTCGTATGCGGCCAACAGACTTTAACTTCTTGTTTTTTTTAAATGTCTCAACCACAATTATTTTAGAGAAATAACAGCTACCAATACATATTGTTTTTAGATAAGTACCTTTCATATTTGATTGTGGATATTACTCCACTTATAAGCTTTCAAAAATACATGTCACATATTTTTGCTTGCATATATATATAGAGATAGACTATAGTGAATTATGAAGTAAAACAACGTTTTACTTCACGCCATATTTTTATTTTGAAAATTCAAACAACCGATTCAAACCACTCAACATGTTCTCTATATTGAAATGTGCTTGGAGACTAAATTTTACATTTTTTGGAATTTTTTTACTATTTATTAAGCCACTTTGAAATCGCTGATTCACTGTGAACAGTAAAAAACAATAAAAATTTCTGGACCACTGGATTAGCGATTTTCAAAGTGGCTTAATAAATAGTAAAAAATTCCAAAAAATATAAAATTTAGTCTCTAAGCACATTTCAATATAGAGAACATGGTGAGCGGTTCGGATCGGTTGTTTGAATTTTCAAAATGAAAATATGTGAAGTAAAAATGACCTCTTACTTCACAACTCACCATAGCCCAGCTATATATATATATATAGAGTAGAACTAGGGTGCTCCTAAGCTCACCAAGCCCTTCCGTGAGCGCGACTCTAAAACCTATCAAATTGACTTCAAACGACATTTTCAAACCGTTAGATGTTCAATCTATATTAAAATGTGCTTGGAGACCAAATGTTACATTTTTTTGAAATTTTTTTACTATTTATTAAGATGGTTTGAAAATCGCTGTTTTCCAATGGTGCAGAATTTTAATAAAAACAGCGATTTTCAAACCATCTTAATAAATAGTAAAAAAATTCCAAAAAATGTAAAATTTGGTCTTCAAGCACATTTTAATATAGATTGAACATCTAACGGTTTGGAAATGTCGTTTGAAGTCAATTTGATAGGTTTTAAAGTCGCGCTCACGAAGGGCTTGGTGAGCTTAGGAGCACCCTAGTTCTACTATATATATATATATATATATATATATATATATATATATATATATATATATATAGTGAGGCTACGGTGCTATGCATAGCACGGATTGGGTCCGTGCTACGGCTCAAAATTTGACATTTTAAAATTCTAACGGTCGATCCGAACCTTTCAACGTGATTATAAAATGAATATGTACTTGCAAACCAAATTTTATATTTTTTTGAATATTTTTACTATTTTTTTAGATAGGTTGTTTTTGGATGGTCCAAAATGTTCAGATCAAGTGATTTTCGAAAAAATAGTAAAAAAATTCGAAAAAATGTAAAATTTGGTTTGCAAGTACATATTCATTTTATAATCATGTTGAACGGTTCGGATCGACCGTTAGAATTTTGAAAAGTCTTTGAGCCGTAGTACGGACCCAATTGGTGCTATGCATAGCACCGTAGCCTCACTCTATATAGAGAGAGAGAGAGAGATGGGCTACGGTGCTTTGCAAATTAAAACACCCTCTTTAATTTGGGCCACTTTTTCAATTTGCAAAACTCAAACAACCGATCCGAACCGTTCAACATGTTCTAAATATTGAAATGTGCTTGGAGACCAAATTTTACATTTGTTGGAATTTTTTTACTATTTATTAAGCCACTTTGGAAATCACTGATCCGGTGGTCCACAGTAAAAAAAAGTAAAAAATTTTGGACCACCGGATCAGCGATTTCGAAAGTGGTTTAATAAATAGTAAAAACATTCCAAAAAATATAAAATTTGGTCTCTGATCACTCAAAAGAGAGCAATGTTTCTTTTAATATTTATAAACTCGGAAATGCTATCGGTTCGGACTGCAAGCGCACAATCCTATCGAGTAGTATATTCGAGGTCGATCCACAGGAAATATTGGTTCAATGCTTTGAGCGATCGAATCACAATCTTTTGAAAGGCTAGACGAAATCTGAAAATTGAGAGATGTTGTTTTGATCAATGTAAATTAGGAAGCAATTAAAAATAATTAAAATAAAGATAGAGATGAGGATTCCTAGGGTTTCGGCACACCATTGCCACTCAATCCGCCTTGACAATATATTCCTGTTGCGTCTAATTTCCTGTTGTTGTTTAATGAAAGACACCACATAGGTCACTGCGATTTATGTTACGCGAGAATGACAGATCTTTCACCGAGATTCTACATAGGACACTACGATTTACCTTATGCAAATGTCTGATCTCTCAAATACCCCAAATTACTACACAGATCACTCCGATTTACTTTACGCAAGTGATGGAATTTGATACGCGTTTTGTTGGTCCGGTTTATGGTTTCCCCGCTAAGGTTTTCTTCACATAAACCTAATAAATCTCAACGAGGCTAATTCATACAAATAGTTTCTCTTACCATTAAAGCACTGTCACTACCCTAACAGACTCAAACTAGATCATTGAAATTAGATGAAGAGATAGTAAATCACAAAAGCATTTTGTTTCAACAACAAGAAATCATAATCAACAGAAATATATATATCAAAACATCAAGAGTAACAAGGTTTACTGCCTTGCCCTAAGAAAGGAACTTAGCCGCGGAACGGCATTGTTACAAGCACTCCTCTCTTCTCTCTTTAATCAAATCTAACCCTAATTACAAAGATAAGTTATTCTTCTACCCAGTGGTCTTATATAGGAGTGGAGGGACGTGTAGAGGTTGAGTAGGGCTAAGAAACTGATCTGGAAACAGCTGTCGGCAGTTATTCCCCAAGAGACGCCTTCGGATACGGACCGTATTGGGTAATACGGTCCGTATTAGGACCTTGACGGTTAGGGTTTAATGCTTCCAGCGCTATCTTCTGGTCTGTGCTAGGCCTGGTCCGTATTAGGCAATACGGGCCGTAATAGGGACTTAGTCGATGAGCGTCGCTAATCCGATTGACCTGATTCTAGCTTCATTTGGTGTAAAATAGTCCCAAAACCTGTTTTCTGCAATAAAACATAAAGAAGGGTGACAGTAGCCTTTTTCTCTAATTAATTAAACATAAGTGTGAGAAAATATGCAAAACCTAAGCCAAAACCCTACGTAAATCATCATTATTTTGACTCTGATCAGTCTCCAAGCACATTTCAATATTTAGAACATGTTGAACGGTTCGGATCGGTTGTTTGGGATTTGCAAATTGAAAAGTGGCCCGAAATAAAGAGGGTATTTTAATTTGCAAAGCACCGTAGCCTATATATATATATATATATATATATATATATATATAGAGTATGGCTAACATGCTTCCTGATCTAGCATTTCAGCCTCGTGCTTCCGGGGCATATCTTAGTGTTTGATGTTCAAACAACAAATTCAAACCGTTAGATGTTCAATCTATATTAAAATGTACTTGGAGACCAAATTTTACATTTTTTGAATTTTTTTTACTATTTATTAAGCCACTTTGAAAATTTCAGATCATATGGTCTAGACTATTTTTATTGTTCACCCGAATCTGAAATTTTCAAAGTGGCTTAATATATAGTAAAAAAATTCCAAAAAATATAAAATTTGGTCTCCAAGTACATTTTAATATAGATTGAACATCTAACGGTTTGAATTTGTTGTTTGAACATCACACACTAAGATATGCCCCCGGAAGCACGAGGCCGAAATGCTAGAGGAAGCACGTTAGCCATACTCTATATATATATATATATATATATATATAGAGAGAGAGAGAGAGAGAGCTGGGCTATGGTGAGTTGTGAAGTAAGATGTCATTTTTACTTCACGCTCATATTTTTATTTTGAAAATCCAAACAACCGATCCGAACCGCTCAACATGTTCTCTATATTGAAATGTGCTTGGAGACTAAATTTTACATTTTTTGGAATTTTTTTACTATTTATTAAGCCACTTTGAAAAACGCTGATCCGGTGGTCCAGAAAATTTTACTGTTTTTTACTGTTCATAGTGGATCAGTGATTTCAAAGTGGCTTAATAAATAGTAAAAAAATTCCAAAAAATATAAAATTTAGTCTCCAAGCACATTTCAATATTTAGAAAAAGTTGAACGGCTCGAATCGGTTGTTTGAATTTTCAAAATGAAAATATGGCGTGAAGTAAAACGACTTCACAACTCACCATAGCCTATATAGATATATATATATATATATATATATATATATATATATATATATATATATATATAGGAATTGGCTAGCATGCTACGCATATATAAGGGTCCTCCTTGCTACGGCTCACTTTTTGAGTTTTCAAAATCCTAACTGTCGATCCGAACCGTTCAACATGATCTCCATATGAATATGTACTTGCAAACCAAATTTTACATTTTTTAGAATTTTTTTACTATGTATTAAGCCACTTTGAAAAAACACTAATTTGTACACAACAGTAAAATCTGCTGGACCATTGGATCAGCGATTTTCAAAGTGGCTTAATAAATAATAAAAAAATTCTAAAAAATGTAAAATTTGGTTTGGAAGTACATATTCATATGGAGATCATGTTGAACGGTTCGGATCGACCGTTAGGATTTTGAAAACTCAAAAAGTGAGCCGTAACACGGAAGGGCCCTTATATATGCATAGCACCGTAGCACTGTCCATATATATATATATATATATATATATATATATATATATATATATATATATATATATATATATATATATATAGAGTAGAACTAGGGTGCTCCTAAGCTCACCAAGCCCTTCGTGAGCGCGACTCTAAAATCTATCAAATTGACTTCAAACGACATTTTCAAACCGTTAGATGTTCAATCTATATTAAAATGTGCTTGGAGACCAAATTTTACATTTTTTGGAATTTTTTTACTATTTATTAAGATGGTTTGAAAATCGCTGTTTTTATTAAAATTCTGCACCATTGGAAAACAGCGATTTTCAAACCATCTTAATAAATAGTAAAAAAATTCAAAAAAATGTAAAATTTGGTCTCCAAGCACATTTTAATATAGATTGAACATCTAACGGTTTGGAAATGTCATTTGAAGTCAATTTGATAGGTTTTAGAGTCGCGCTCACGGAAGGGCTTGGTGAGCTTAGGAGCACCCTAGTTCTACTCTATATATATATATATATATATATATATATACTGGAGAGGTCAACTGAAACATGCCAAAATTTTCATTTAATAATCATTATAACCACCAAACTTTAATTTTTATCCAAATTATTAATTGTCAGTATATAAGTTAATTAATATCCTATAATTAATCAACTAAAATAAGAATGTGTCTATCAAGCAGCGAAGTCTTCATAAACTTCACACGTGAAACTGAAACTTATAGTCCGTCCCATATCAATCATGAGGAGGGTTCAAATGCCTCCATTTTTCATGCCTCTACTATGCTTTCATTTTTTAAAACTTTAATAACTCAAATTTTAAAACTTAAAAGTCAAAATAAAACCGTTGAATATGATCTACATCATTTTATCTATGTGCTCATAAAAAATTATCACATTTTAATTTTGTTTTTATGTGAATCAATAAGTTGAAAAATCAACGTCTAGAAATTATCCACATTAGTATGTTTTTTACAAGCTCTTGATGACAACTAAAAAAAAATTGAAATGTCATAATTTTTTACACGTGTATAGATAAAATAATGTAGATCATATCCAACGGTTTTATTTTGACTTTTAAGTTTTAAATTTTGAGTTATTAAAGTTTTTAAAAATGGAGGCATGGTGGAGGCATGAAAAATGGAGACATTTGAACCCTCCTCATCAATCATTACTATTACTATTACTATTACTAGGAATTGGTAAGTATATAGATTGTGAAACGTGCAAGTCACTGTAATTATCTTAGTATATATAATAGAGGAGGGTTCAAATGCCTCCATTTTTCATGCCTCCATTTTTTAAAACTTTAATAACTCAAAATTTAAAACTTAAAAATCAAAATAAAACCGTTGGATATGATCTAAATTATTTTATCTATGTACGTGTAAAAAATTATGACATTTCAATTTTGTTTTGGTTGTCATCAAGAGCTTGTAAAAAATGCACTAATGTGGATAATTTCTAGACGTTGATTTTTCAACTTATTGATTCACATAAAAACAAAATCAAAATGTGATAATTTTTTATGAGCACATTGATAATATGATGTAGATCATATCCAACGGTTTTATTTTGACTTTTAAGTTTTAAATTTTGAGTTATTAAAGTTTTTAAAAGTGGAGGCATGAAAAACGGAGGCATTTGAACCCTCCTCTATATAATATGTATACATACACACACTACAACAAGAAAGAAATTTGCTTGATTGTTTGTGAGTGAATTTGGAATTCAACAAATCAAACTCTAAACCCTATTTTCTCACTTCAGGCACAACCATTCATGGTCATTATGGGGAAATCTTTTATAAAGGAGATGTATTAGTTACATTTCTATATGAAAAATCGAGATCTAGTGATATAACGCAAGGTCTTCCAAAAGTAGAGAAATTTTTCGAAGCGCGTTCGATTGATTTACTATTGATAAACCTAAAAAGGAGGGTTGAAGGTTAGAACGAACGTATACCAAGAATTTTTGGAGTACCTTGGGTTTTCTTCATTGGAGCTGAGCTAACCATAGCCCAAAGTCGTATTTCTTTGGTTAATGAGATCCAAAAGGTTTATCGATCTCAGGGGGTACATATCGATAATAGACATATCGAGATTATTGTACATCAAGTAACATCAAAAGTGTTGGTTTCAGAAGATGGGATGTCTAATGTCTTTTTATACTTTATTTTGTGATTGAATTTGGAAAAATCAAAGCAACCTGATTTAGCGTTTCTATGTACACACATACACCTCTACAGCCATACTAGATCATCCATTCCAAATGTAAGAACGCGTCTTATGCAGCTCTCATATATGTCTCAATGACATTATTTCCGGTCAACTCAGTTTCATGCTCCTCAAAATAAAAAATTCCTTTGTTTTTTCTTTGACTTGTAACATAAAAAATTGTTCTGCAGCACAATTAATTATGTAACTTTCACCTTCAACTTTGAAAATCTAAGTACATTAATCCATTCCGGTATCATTAGGTTATGCTTCTGATTTTATATGAAATTAATAAGATGAATGAAGAAAAAAAGGAAAGGAAGAGGAGAGAGAAAAATGTTAAATTTGCACTGAATTTTAGTTTCAAATTATGATTGAAGGTGAATAAAGAAAAAATATAAGAGATTACTATTTATTTATTTAAAGATTTTCTAATTTAGAGGATAATAAACTTAATTACACCTTTACTCATTCTTTCTTCTTTCCCTTCCCTTTCATTTTTTCTTCCTAAACTGATGTGTTTAATTTAAACACCTTATCTAGTACAATTGGCTTTAGATATTGTTTTTCATATCGTGAAACACGTAGATTAATTATCACACTTAGTAAAATTTATGAAAAAAAAAAGAATAAAAACACATTAACATTTTCTCTACAAAAAATGTAAATAAATCATTCATCCCAAAATTCCTTTTGCTCCTTTTTACTTTGCTCGCTAAAAGTCATTATGACGGTGTGCATTATTGATACACAATCAGACAAATAAGAACATAGATTATGTGACAGTAATCTTTTTTTTATGTACATAAATTGAGGGAATTTTAAAGACAAACATGATTTGACTAATTGTAGTTGATTGGCTAGCAATTAAATTGGCTGGAACCAAACACTTAGAAACCAAAAATTGAAGTTTTATTAGAAATTGTTGGAGATTAAGATACCCAACTATTTAATATTTAGAAGGTATCAGGATTTCAAATTTATGATTTTCCACTCAAAGAATGTTTGCGGCAATAGATCAAATGCTAGTTCTCAAAATTTTAAGTTTCTATTTGGTATAAATGTAAATTATGGAACATGGATAAATATGTTGTGATCCTACAATTCAAAATCCACTCATTTATTTCTCTTCATGTAAGAATCTCAAAAACAAATAGTTTTTATGCACGAATCTCAAAACAAATGAATAGGTAGATCTAGAATTGCAGAATTTCTGTGCAGATTTATTTCCTACGAAACATACATATCGTTGTTACGAATCAGTACAAAGAATTATATTCTTTATAGTTTTACAAAGAGACAAGACATGAGATTACATAATATTCAGCAAATAGATTTAGAGCCTAAGAAGTGTTAATAAGGAATCATAATATGTAAAATAAAATAATTATAGGACGCGGAAATTAATTGATTTAGTCAATTGTATCTGTTTTTGTTGGGTCGGGTTTAAACTTCAACTAACCCGTTGATTTTTATTGATTCTAAGTCTATAGTAGTTGATTAAAAAAAGAGGAGGGTTCCAATGCCTCTATTTTTCATGCCTCCACCATGCTTTCATTTTTAAAACTTTAATAACTCAAAATTTAAAACTTAAAAATCAAAATAAAACCGTTGGATATGATCTAAATCATTTTATCTATGCACATGTAAAAAATTATGACATTTCAATTTTTTTTTTGTTGTCATCAAGAGCTTGTAAAAAACGTACTAATGTGGATAATTTCTAGACGTTGATTTTTCAACTTATTGATTCACATAAAAGCAAAATCAAAATGTGATAATTTTTTATGAGCACATAGATAAAATGATGTAGATCATATCCAACGGTTTTATTTTGACTTTTAAGTTTTAAATTTTGAGTTATTAAAGTTTTTAAAAATGGAGGCATGGTGGAGGCATGAAAAATGGAGGTATTTGAACCCTCCTCTTAAAAAAAATCGCTTATATGATAATTTATTCAAGCTATTGCCAGTAACGTGGGTAACTTTTATATTAAATTATTGTTTAATTTTTATTAGGTAGACACGAGAATTCAGGGCTTGGGTAGCGTGCCTCTCAGAAAGTTGGGCTGAACTGTGCTTCTCACGTGCAGGTTCGTGAATGATCTTCGAAATCCCGAACACGAAATCTATGCCGTATTATGTAGCGAGTTATACAGGCATTTCATTTTTTTCAGGAAAACTGCCTTTGTCCGACTCTTTTTAAGTAAAAATTACGAGTTGGTTAATATTTTATGGTCCTTTTTGGTTTCTAAAAAAAGTTCCATAATTATTATAAGTTGACTACAAGGAAATAAGTTATTTTTAACCGTGAATTTTCAGTCATAAATAATATATATGGCGGCGGCCAGTAAAACCCATGTATCGTATGCCACGACAAATAATAATAAGGCAGAGCCAGGATAATTATAAAGTGAGGCAAAATTTTAGAGTGAAATATAATTTTATAATTAAGTATATTTTTATAATTTTCTTATAGAAAAGTATAGAAATAAAAATATATTTTGAGATAACATTTTCAGGAATAGGAATAGGTACACGATTATATTGTTTTTAGTCTTATGTATATTTTTATAATTTTTATAGCAAGAGAATAAGATAGAGGCATATTTTTGAAAATTGTATGAGTACTTGCCACCCCTGACTCCGTGTGCATGGCTCCGCCAGTTCTTATCATTTTTTCTTCGTTTGACATCCATGGTGTGTAAAAAAATGTTACTGTTGTTTAAATTTTAAAATTATGAAGCGTTAATTGGATATAAACTTGCTTGAACTTTTCTAATTTTTTTATTAGTTATGTCCTTTAATAGTTATGTCTTTAATATTCCATATTTGTGTATTGATTCTTTCTTTTTGTTGTAAAATACGAAAATTATGTTGTCATTCCTTGTATTAGAATTATTCCGGTTAATAAGAGACATCTCACGTCGAGACTTTGGTCTGGTGTATATTAAGTAGTTTTTTAAAAATTATATAAAGTTGACAACAACACATCCCAAAGGCTTCAACTAGTCCTATCTCCCCCTCTACAAAAACTTGCTTAACATGAAGTTTTATTTTCTTAATTTCTTTTGAAAAGGAAAATAATCAGCCAAAGAAAAAAATGGAATGCACAGGGCATATATGCAGTTGAATTTTGTGAATAAAAAGATAAGGAGAATTCAAATATTTCTACATTTCATGCTTCCATCATACTTTCATTGTTTAATTTTTTTAATAGCAAATATTATAAATTCATATAATAAAATAAAACCATTATATAGATCTACTTTCTTTACAGCACCTAAAAAGTTATGACTTGTTGATTTTTCTCTACTTGTATAACTAAACCAATTATATTCATCGGACCTTTCACAACATTTTAGGTGTGCCTAATTCCTAACATCTCCATATACACTTGAGAGTAGGTCCGATGCCCTTGAGAGTAGGTCCGATGGGCATCGGACCTACTCTGGTTCAATGGGTTTAATCATCGTCGATTTTCTTTCAAATTCGTGCGTAATGCTTTAAACTTCGTGCGTGTCTGTTTAAATTTTCGTGCGCACAATTCTTAAATTAGATCGGACGGTCATCATGCTCGTTGAACCTAAAAGTAGGTCCGATGGGCATCGGACCTACTCCGTTCTCCTCCATATAATAATGGAGCTCAACATAAGGACATTTTTCATAATTAGCTTTTAAATCGGATCATTTTATTCATATATGCTAGGATATTTATTATTACACACATTTATTTATTAATAAATCTGCCTATATAAATATAGACATTATCTTTTGTGTGGGGATAGTAGTGCGAAATTCAGTGCTCGCACTGTGAAGAAACCTTGTATACAATACTATATCACGTGGCAGTTGAATATTTTGAAAATATGTATATATATATATTAAGAGAATTTCTACTAAGTAATTAACACAACACATGCAATTTCAAAGTCTGTAAGCCATTGGTTGTCTGCAGTCTTACAGCTAGCTATAACATGCAATTTCAAAGTCCTCAGTACCGTGCATATGAGTATATGACAACTCCCATCTACTTGCTATTTTCATATATAAATTAAGAATCCATGTAGTTACTAATCAACTCTGTTAGCACTTCTGAATTATTCAATATTTCTTTTAATTAGGAATGATGTTGTACGTGATAATATGCATATTATGAACCGATTCATGTTATGAATTTATATCTTTATTTTTGAAATTCAATTAGTCAATTCGAGTTGTCAAATATGATCTTCATATGAAAATCTACTTGTAGCAACCTTCAAAACAAAAACAAAACAAAATTTACATGTAGATTAAATTTTACATTTTTTTAAAAAAATTTATTATTTTTCTAAATAGGTAGAAAATTACTTGATCTAAAAATTCATAACCATTCGGAATAGTAATTTTTTTTCAGAAAAAATAAAATTTGATCTCCAAACACATTTTAACATGGAATCATATTAACCGGTTCAGATTAATTATTTGAACTTTGAAAACCAATATTTAAGCGGAAAGCCCAACACCGTAACCCACATTTTTATGCATTAAACTTGTTCAGAACAGGTCATGTCAACTTTCCGCACCTACCATTAATTAGCTGGGTGCTAGGCTGCTAGCGGAAGTGGTCAACTGTAGAAGATTATTATTATTATTATTATTTGAGCATATTTTTTTTATAAAACTCAACGGGTTGAAAAATCCGACATTTTTATTAATATCCAAAGTTTAATACAAATTATTAATTATACCCGGAGTTCAAAACTTTCGCTAAAAATACTCAAACCGGTCAGAAAATGGCCGGTTTACTCTTTTTTTTTTTTTTTAAGACTATGAATTGCAAAAATAGTTAGATGAAGTAGGTTGTAATTTATTTGAGTATTAATTAATTTCAATACTTCTTGTAGTTCCGTACAAAATAATAAAGTACACACAAATTGCAAATAGAGTTCACACAATTTTTACAACATGCATACAAATCACCTATTACTACTACGTCTAAAATTTAATCTCCGAAGTAAACCACTTGCGAAAGATGCCCTACGAGATGGTCTACCAGGTGGCTCTGGTTGCTCACTAGATGGGCCGGCCTGGGCTCCAGATGGCGCTGCTTGGCTTGTAGATGGGCCGGCCTGGGCTCCAGATGGCCCTGCTTGGCTTGTAGATGCTCTTGTTGTGCGTCTAGTAGTGGACCTCCTCGGTTGGACAGATGGCTCCCCTTGCACCCCAACCGCCTCACCTCCTATGTCAACTGCCTCTCCCATTGCTTCGGCATACATAGCAGTTGCATCTAAACGGCTCGTAGCTGTGCTACGCCGTGACCCACTTCCGGACGCCATTACTCGCTCATTTTTTGCCGCATTTGCTGCGTTTCTTGCCTCTACATTTGCATGTGTTACTTAGTGAGTTGGTATAAATTGAAAAGAAAAATAATTTTGGATGAATGTTACATACCTCTTCGTTGCCTATCGGAAGTGGAACGGCGAGCCTGATGCCTCATTCGTCTACCTTCCATTTCATCCATCGTCATTACACGACGGGTGTGTTTTCACCTCCCCTTCCTAATCCAACCACTACTCGGAAGGATTCTGTCTCCAACATTAGGAGGCCAGTCTCCCATATTGCCAATTGGAGAGAACACATGGTTCCAAGTACTCACAAGATAGGGTGTTTTATACCAGTCTGCAACAAAGTCGTCCTTTTGCCAGTTTCGGTCACGGCAAACAGCTAAGACATGAGCGCACGGAATAGAAGTTAATTGGATACCTCTGCAAGTGCATTCCATTTGTCTGTCGGGACCGCGCGTCACAATATACATGAACTCCCTATGAGTGGGTTCCATGTTGCCCATGTCGCTACGGGTGCAAGGAACGTACTCATTTGGGGATGAAACTTGGTACTGACCTTGGCCCTGCGTGTAACGCACCAACCGCATTTTTCCAGCTTTCTCCCAATGTTTTCTGATCTTCTGCAAAACCCGGTCAGACAGAACCTGTCCCTTGTCTTGTAATTCCATTGCTCGCTGACGCCGCTGAACAAACCATCTGTTACAAGTGTAGAACGTATCCTCTACTATGGCACAAACATGCAATCTACGACTCGTTCGGAAGACATTGTTGAGCGACTCGGAGCTGTTTGTTGTCATGATACCAAACCGGTATCCTCCGTCACAGATTTGGAAAATTTTCTCATAATTGGACGGCTCCATCACATCATTAGGACGTACTTTGCCCACTCTCTTTAAATATACATTACACTGCGGATTTAGCTGCACAAAAACAAAGGGGTGTTATTTCATTTTCATAAAATTCTTATAAGATAATTAAACGAAATGTTATAAGTTAGACATACATGAGCAAACTCTTCGAACATCTCTTTCAATCTTCTCGGCTTCTTCCTCTTTGCTCCTTCCCTGAACCTCCATCCGTACCATCTGTCTCCTCCACAGTTCTTGACCAGGTTGTCAGCAACATGCTGCATACAATACCTGTGCACAAAAAGCTCGGGAGGCCATCCGTATTCAGCTGTCAGTGCAACTTTGATCCCCTTGTGCTGGTCCGATATGACACATACAAATTTACACGGGCCGAGCACTTCATTCCTCAACCACTGCAAGAAAAAACCCCAATTCTCAGTATCCTCATGCCGTACAATTGCAAATGCAATAGGTAACAATTGGTTCTCGGCATCGTAGCCGCAAGCTATCAAAAACCTCCCCTCATATCGCCCAGACAAGAAGCAGGCACGATGCTGATCACTGGTCTCAGGTACTGGAACGCCGCAATGCATGGACCAAACGCCCAGGCTACGGCTCTGAACTGGGCAACACCTGGCATGATTAGTCATGTTTCCTTATTCCGTACCGGGCTGGTCAGAAATTGGTGGGTCGAGCCGGGATTGTTGTGGCAAATTACAAGCAACAGTAGTCTCAGCAAGCTGTACGAAATCTCCCAACTCCCAAATTGTCGGGCTATTGCCAGCTCACGGCCCCTCCACAGTCGGTTGTATTTAGGTGTCACATTGTTATACACAGACAAAACAATGTCTGCCACCGTCTGTGTGCTCATACATGGGTCCTTTTTAATGGCGTTCTCAATGACATCAGCAATGAGCGATGCCGTCAGACATTCGTGGTCGTCCCTCATGTGCTCAGTCCTACATGTGTGAGGCCTGACTTGCTTAGTTATAACCCATGCGTCTCCACATCCCGTCGGCTTTGCCCTAAGCTCGTAACTGCAATTCTTGTCCTTGCACAGCAGAGTAACCCGATCCCTGTCACTTTTCCAAGATCTGAACTCCTGATTCTTTTGTATATGGTGCTCTCTGATCTTCTTCATTAGGTCTTCTTTGCTTTTAAAATATTGGTTTGCAGCAAGCTCACCTTTGTACTCAATCCGTTGCCCATAATAACCAATATCTTCTTCTCTAAACTCAGAAACATCATTGAGGTCTGGGAACGGGTGCGTATCAGCCCGGCCACTAAGCGGCCCCCCTCATCAGTGTGCCTTTCAGCTGTTTCAGCCAGCCCGTCTTCATCGTAACCTTCCATGTGATCTGAATCCCCCCACATGTCTCCCTCAAATTCATCCCCGCTCCCCAGATCGTCCTCTAGTATTTCATTAATATCTTCAAAGTCCGGGCAGCTTGCATCGTCTACTGGTGCAGGTCTGGGGTAAGGTGATACTGGAGGTAACGGTAAAGGAGTGGCATTTACGGATCTATGTGGGGTTGAAACTGAGTGTCTTGGTCTGCCTCGATTGTGTCTAGGCGGGGATGCAACTGAGTGTCTTCGTTGAGGTGCTGGTGGAGTGACGTAGTTGTAGGGTTCTGGGTCAGGTTCGTTGAGGAGTAAGGTGAAGTCACGTCTGTTGGTTTCTGGTTGTGGGGTATAATGTGGATCCAGAGCCCGAACTTCCAACCCCGGGCTCTACCGGAACTCTTCTAGCAAATATTTCTATTAGAAAATTCCCTGAGGACCTCAAATAACCAAACATGCCTCTCCACGTACTCTCATCTACTAGTTTCGCAACCATAAATTTTCCGCTGGAGGGATGGCAATATCGGGTTGCCAATTCTAGGTCACACCTTTCTGGGTTGTAACCGGTGTGTGTGTAAACTATGGATTTCAGGTCTAAAAGTGAGATGTCATCTGGAATCATTAATGAATGAGCTGCATCTTTGTTGTAATACGCCCCTTGTGCACTATTAAGCATCTTCCTACCATAGTGTAATGAAATAAAGGCCATGGTAAACAAACTACATTTTAGAAAATGGTAAACATTGTCAGGTAACTAAATAGTAAACAATTGACAGATTACTAAATAGTAAACAATTAACACATTTGTATAGGGTATAGGGTATAGGGTTTTGGGTATAGCCGTATAGGGTTTTGGGTATTGGGTATTGGGTATTGGGTTTAGGATTTAGGGTTTAGGGTATTAGGTATTGGGTATTGGGTATTGGGTTTAGGGTTTAGGGTTATAGGGTTTAGGGTTTAGGGTATTAGGTATTGGGTATTGGGTATTGGGTTTAGGGTTTAGGGTTATAGGGTTTAGGGTTTAGGGTTTAGGGTTATAGGGTTTAGGGTTTAGGGTTATAGGGTTATAGGGTTTAGGGTTATAGGGTTAGGGTTATAGGTTTAGGGTTATAGGGTATAGGGTTTAGGGTTTTTTTAATTAAATTTAAATTTTTTAATAATATAATTAATTATTCTATAAAATAAAAAAAAATTACCTTAACAGTGCGCTGCTGCTGCCTCGGGAGGTATGCCTTTGGATGAAGGGAAGGGGTGTCCTTTTATGGAGGTTTTGCAGGTTTTAAAAAAAAAAAAAAGAGTAAACCGGCCAGAAAATGGCCGGTTTAGGGGGGGAGTAAACCGGCCATTTTCTGGCCAATTTGGGTATTTTTAGCGAAAGTTTTGAACTCCGGGCATAATTAATAATTTGTATTAAACTTTGGATATTAATAAAAATGCCGGTTGAAAAATACAATAGTTACATGAATACTTATCAAAGAAAATTGAGTATAAATTTACAAGATGTTAATTACATTTCATGAAACATAAACCACATGCAACATGAAAGCATTTAACAATCTGGGTGCATACTAGAGGATCCAAACTTTTAATGAAACTTTATACTTTGCTCCTCACAATTATGGGTGTCAACGGGTACAATATGAGTCGGGTGGAAGCATTTCTATATATACTCGTATTCGTCATGATAACGAAAATATTTTTTATTCTTATCCGTATTTAATAAGTTAACAAAAACAAATCTTATCCTTACCCGTCTTTTTGAATATGGTACATCGGATAAACAAATAAAAACGTGCTATTGACATCCCGATTTGTAATTTCAATAACATATTTTTCAAAACAAGAAAAAAGTAGAAGAAATTAGTAATAAATATAATTAATTTGTATTATGAAAATTTAGTAAAGTACAAAAATTTATTGTATCAGTATCGAGTATCTTCTCCATACAAATATATATCTATATATATATATATATATATATATATATATATATATATATAGAGAGAGAGAGAGGCTAATCTCAAAACGTTTGCACCAAGGCCCTCGTGCAACCAAGTCGTTTTCGAATTTTCAAAGTCCAAACAGTCGATGCCGTTAGATGTTCAATCTATATTAAAATCTGCTTGGAGACCAAATTTTACATTTTTTTGGAATTTTTTTACTATTTATTAAGCCACTTTAAAAATTACTGATCCGGGTGAACAGTAAAAACAGTGCACCCAAATTCTGGACCATGTGATCAACAATTTTCAAAGTGGCTTAATAAATAGTAAAAAAATTCCAAAAAATGTAAAATTTGGTCTCCAAGCATATTTTAATATAGATTGAACATCTAACGGTTTGGCTCGACTATTTGGACTTTGAAAATCCGAAAACGACCTGGTTGCACGAGGGCCTTGGTGCAAACGTTTTGATATTAGCCACTCTCTCTCTCTCTCTATATATATATAAAATTTTATTTTTAAAAATTATCTTGTAGGATAACGGATAAGAATAAGACAATATGGATTAATGGAAAAAAAAATCTATATCTATAACTTGTAATAATTTTATTTTTATCCTTATCCGCACTCGATAAGTTAATGAAAAAAATCTTATTATTATCCATCTTTTTCAATACGATATGGATTGGATAAGCAGATGAAAAAAAACCTTATCCTTACTCGTCTTTTCGAATACGATACGGATCGGATAAACAGATAAATGACGTCATTAACACCCCACCTCACAATACCTCCATTTTTGCTGGGTGTATGTCCTTTTCCTCATACTCATGTGTCAGGTTATGAAATGACTAGTTCAAGAGCATCTCTATCCTATTATTTGCAAATAAGCTGTAAATATGAATTTGGCAACAGCAATTTAGAATGTTGGAATGGAGAATTATATATTGCAAATTTAAGTATCTTGCTAAATTAGCAATCGGGTTGAAAATACTACATCAAATTTTGCAAGAACTAATTTCAAGTATATAATATTAGCAATTGTAAAATTATCAATCCTGAAATTATTTTTTGTGATGTCAGCAAAAGTGAAATTACAAGAAAATAAACATTCTGAAATTGATATGACGAAAATTGTTAAATTACTGATGTGGCAAATAAATTTAACCTTTACAATTATAAATAGTTAGACAATTTTCCTTTTGAATGTCTAAATTTAACAATAAAAGTAACTTTGCCATCCAACTTTTTTATGCCCTGAACGCTACACAGGTATGGGGCACTTTTGGGGGATATGATACAAGAACTCAGAATTAATTTCCTTGCAGGTCTCAAAATGGAGATTCCCTATATAGTTCTCTTCATTCTATGTTGACATTGAGATCATTAATTTAACTGTTCATGTATATATTTTATATATCCACAAATTATATATAGAAAAATATCCATGTGGATATGGGTCAAATTGCAACTATACATGCATGCATCTTCTAAACTCTCAATTTCTCATCTACTATGCCTCTGTTTCTCCCACTCAAATACGCAATCTGGTATGCAACCGAACCGAAATGGTCTTAAAATTTCAAACTCAAATAAATGCTGATTTGCTAATTTAACAAAAGAGGTGCACCGTTCAAATGGGATTTTCCAAGAATCTAAGACTGTATACCAATGAGATAGACAATATTTGGTGAAATAGAGATAGAGAAGAAAGAAAATCATTATAATTTATAAATCAACATCATTGAAACATCTTAACGATTTCGGTCACCACAAATCCTGTAATGTCTTGCCGAAACTACCGAAATCTCGCTTAATAATTGCAATCTTAATTAGGATTGTGATAGATTGATTTAGTCAAACCTAATCGTCTGTCTGTCTCGATCTCTATTTCCTATTATATATATCTATCTAGAGGAGGGTTCAAATGCCTCCATTTTTCATGCCTCCACCATGCCTCCATATTTTAAAACTTTAATAACTGAAAACTTAAAACTTAAAAGTCAAAATAAAACCGTTGGATATGATCTACATCATTTTATCTATGTGCTCATAAAAAATTATCACATTTCGATTTTGTTTTTATGTGAATCAATAAGTTGAAAAATCAACGTCTAGAAATTCTCCACATTAGTATGTTTTTTACAAGCTCTTGATGACAACCAAAACAAAATTGAAATATCATAATTTTTTACACGTGTATAGATAAAATGATGTAGACCATATCCAACGGTTTTATTTTTACTTTTAAGTTTTAAATTTTGAGTTATTAAAGTTTTAAAATATGGAGGCATGGTGGAGGCATGAAAAATGGAGGCATTTGAACCCTCCTCATCTATATATCTATCTATCATTTCTGGCAGCAACGCTCTCTAAATAAAAGGGAGTTTGGTTTAGCCAAAAGGTATCCAGTGCAGTTCTCTTTACCTTCTCTAAGGTCTAAAGCCTCCTTAGTCAACCTCTCCATTGAAAACACCTTCCCTTGTTTCTCCTCTTTCACATTGCTATCCAATAAAAGTTGAAGACTTGAAACAATTAGCCATGAGCAATCTAAAGGTTCCAAGAATTCTTTGCATGCTTCACCAAGTATATGACAGAGGTTAATCTCTCATAGTCTCATTTCTAATATAACTTCCCCTGAAATATCATCTCCTTGCTTAGTGTGGAAAACAAATATAGGTTTTGATACTTGCTTCATAAAAGGCCTTTGTTGTGTTGTAACCAAATTCTTTTAAACTTCTATTCCTGTCAACTCTATTCATATCTTCTCAATCCAACATTACACAACATAAGAACACCAAATTCTGATTGATGGGGAGAATGGAGGAAGACAAGAAAGAGAGAGAAAAGGGCCTTAAGAAGCTCCTAGTGAAATCCTTAAGGAGGTGTTATTCCCTTGGTAGCCGGTCACCAAAAGGTGACAATAGCCGCAACCATCTTCCCCCAACCGGATGCTTCTCGGTGTATGTAGGGCCCGAAAAGGAGCGCTTCATTATCCGCACCGCACACCTCAACCACCCACTCTTTCGAACACTTCTCAATGAGGCAGAGTCAGCATACGGATATGCCGCAATGGGCCCGCTTGTTTTACCATGTGATGTCGAGTCATTCCTCGATACTCTGTGGGAGATGGAGAAGGAGTCGGCGGTTGAGAGATCACCGATGTGTGGCCTTCCGGGTGGAGGGAGGACCGGTATGTACCAGCTTTTGAGCCCTGCAAAAACGGATATTCGAGGTCGGATTCCATTAGCCAAGAAGAATAGAAGTATGAGTTTCCCTCCTTTTTCACCATTACGATGAAGGTGATGTGGGGCTTATTATCTAGCAAAATTGTGTGTCAAATGGTGTTTTCTAAAATATCAAGGAATTCTCTTCGCCGACGAAATTTCAAGGAAATTCATGAAATATATGTCATAGATGAATATTATTTATTTTGCACAAGTCAAGCTATATATACATGCTGGGTATTATGATTTGCGTTATTGATGAATACCGCACATGAACCAAATTGGTGTTTCAAAGTGAGGAATTACAGTGAGAATTACTGGAAATTTTAGAGACCGTTTGTGTATAGGTCTTTATTTTCTTGAGAGTTTGTTTTTATTTGTAAGTTTTCTTTATGTAAGGAGGTGATCTAGGGGCACCACAAAATCAGAGGTGCATGCATGAGAGTGGCTTTATTATTTATTATATTCCACTCGATTTGTACACTATTTACAGCATTAATTTTTTTTTTTTTGGAAAAATAGGCAGAAGCCCTTCAATTAGATATAAAAGAAAAGTACAATTGTCCAACTAAGCAAAAATAAAAAGTAACGACTACCCAAGCAAAACCCAGTGCCAGATATGGTCTCAGTAGCATACCCGGCATCCCGAACTAGACACTAATCCCTCGACTGATATCAAGGAATTGTGTCAAGGTTTCAGCCTTTTATTAAAGACATCATAGACCCAGGCAAAACACAAGTACAGCCATCCTAAAACCAAAAACAAAAGACCTGTAAGCGCAAAATCAAAGCTAGTAAAACAGTCAGGCACTAAACAAAACGTGCCAGTAAGCATCGGGAACAAACCCGTTATTATAACAACAGGAAAGACAATCAGAAACAGGCACAGAGGCATGGTATTGCGGCAGTAATCGCAAGGGCATTAGGGGATTTACAGCATTAATCTATGTGATGCAACTGTATTGCTACACTAATGTATTTCTAATTAATTAATACAATTTAATCTTATTCTGTAATCCAGTGCTGTAGATGAGTTCTCAAAGCATCTCGTGGGCTTTGTATGAGTAAAATTTTCCCCAAGAGTTCAAATGTTTATATTAGGTTTTGTTACATTCTCTTTAGCCCATATCTTAACAAAGTTCTATTCAATAATATGGGCCTCATAGGTCAGAAAGAAAAAGACTAAAAGTAAAATTAATCTATCTTTCTGATTTAACTTACTTCGCTGTAACTTAATTCTTAATTAAACCAAAGTCACTGTAAGTTATACTTATTTAACATCTTAAGTGAGGAATAAAATACCTTATTCTTTCACTAAAGCTGCAACTAAATATAGACGGAGAATATATATATAGTTCCTATTGAGCTCAAAATTCCACGAGTCTTCACCTTGTTTGGATGGAGAGGAGACGAAGAGAAGGGAGGTGAAGAATAGAAGGGAATAGAATGGAATAGAAAAAAGATAACATATTTAACTTTTTCATGTTTGGATGATTAGTGAGGGAAAGTAAATTTAACTTTTCTTTCCGTCTTATTTCTTGTTTAGTTAATTAAAATTTAGAAAGTTAATTAGAAATTCGATGACTGTTGTAGGTTTGTGACAAAGAAACTTGAATGAGAATTATATAGGTAAAATATAGAATTGAACATTTGTGTCATTTTTTCTGAAAATATTTGCAACAAAATTTCACTTCATCCGTTACACCTCAAGGAAAGAAATCAATTCTATTGATTATAATCATGCAATGTTAAACCTTTACCTCCTGTATCCTTCACCTCCGACATAGTTTTGTCAACCAAACACGATTCGAGAGAAATATTTCTTTTCTTTCCATTCCCTCCTTTCCTCTACTCTCCATCCAAACATGGTGTTAAGGAGATGGGATCAATCCAAACTTAAACCTTATGTGGCATTCTACTTTGGATAATGGGTTGTTTGTCCCAGTTTGATAGAAAAATAGAGTTCTACTTTCAAATTTTATTAAGACGATGAAAAAGAGTTACAAAGGGTGGGAAAGAAATTTACATACACATTTGTTAAAAGTTCAAAATAAATTTCATTTATTTTAAGATTTATCGCTAAAATTTTATCGGCAACCACAGAACATTCTGAATTCGTTGCCTGAATTTCTGACCTCTTAGTTAATTTATTTATTTTATAATTTCTACTTAAGTTTTTGTGACAAATACATCCGGATAATTAGATTACATGCCGCTCCAAATTAAAGCTACATCTTTATAAGAAGAAAATCCCGCAACTCATGTGCCGTCTTTATTGGCAACTTAACACTTTAATTCGGCCCAAAGGCACAAGCAACCCAATTCTTAATTTAATTTTTAATTTTCTAGACAGAGCCCAAAAGAGATCAAGCCCAGTTTCCTATTTCTTTTCTTACAAAATTTTCAAGAGCCAGAAGGCCCAGTTAAATAAAAAAACATTTACAATGCTAGACAAACCCCAGCAGATTCGAAAAATTACATCCGAGCTCTTTTGACAAGGATAATTTACCAGCAAGATAGAAATATATAGAATAGACCCTTAAATTTAGAATGTTTCACATAAAGGCTTTTAGAATCGCAGGAGTGTACCAATATACAATATAACAATGATACCGATAGGATCGAATCCATATCCCTCAGGTACATGTGGCAATTGTAGGAAAAAAATAGTCTGGATTTAGTACGAGCCAAAGGAATTCGACGCATATTGCAGATATAGGATCCGACTCTGCTGCTTTTCTTAGAGAAAAATAAGGTCTTGCTTTTCATAGAGAAAAATAGTCTTGCTTTTCCGATCCCAACCATTCAAAATTTTTCCTGCTTTTCTCTAAGAAAAGCAGCAGAATCCATTCCGCAGATATAGGGAGTCCGTTTTGAGATTCGTGCTAGAGTCAAAGAACAGTCTGAATTTATTAATTGTACATTAGGTATGTTAGGAGATACATATTCGACAGGTACTAGTACTAGTATCGTGCTTGTAGTCTAACAGAATGAACATAACACGGGTACAGACCGGTACCAGTGAGCTATACTCTCCAAAATCATAGCATAACCTATTCAGAGACAGGTACAAATGGTACCATTGAAGAATTAATGCATCAAACAATAGGACAAGAGAACAGAGCACAGTTACTGTGGGGGTACAGTGGCAGGAAAGGGGTTTACCGGCTATCACTTCGCATAGAATTCAATCATCACACATAAAGAAAGTTCAGTCATCAATTAGATTAACTATTTATAAAACTGAAATTCTAAGGATTTGTACTCAGCCTACAAAGAACAGAGAAGGAAGAACCTCAAATTCGGGAAATAAGGAACCCAATGATAGAATCAGTCTAGGGTGAAAACAGAGCGAAATCGGAATGGATAATGCTACTATCAAATTTGTATCCGCTTTTCAATTAGCGGATACGAATACGAATACGGATAGTAATGTCAAAATGGGAAACCAAATCCGCCTTAAACAAATACGAATACAGAGCAGATCATCTACGAATACAGATACGAAATAAATAATTGTCGGAAAATTAAGTTAATTGACAATAAATATTAACTCTAAGAATAATGACATATCAAATTTTGAATAATTGAGTTATCACAGAGTTTGAAGCACGTAGGCATTCATTAAGATTAATTTTACATGCAAGATTATAATAAGCAGCTGCAAGATAGAGGAGGGTCCGGCTTTTCGCTATATGCTATCAGCGCTTCTTTAGTCTCATACTCTCATATCACCAAAACATAAGATTGAAACCACTCAGGGTCTGTAAAAGAAGCTAGAGAGGCGGAGACTACTAGAAAAAGCACGCACTTGAATAGGGTCCGGGTCAGAATAAATATTCGGAATTGGTTTCGGATAATACTTGTTATCCGATCTGTTTTTGTATTAATAAAATTATAAGGATCCGAATTTGGATTTTAATTGTTACTTAATAAATATCTGAATCCGAATTTGCAACATTATCCACTCTGTTTATCCGTATTCACACAAGAAGTGGGTTCGGAGCGGATTCAAACGGATAAAACCGAATCCCTTTTTCAGATCTAAATCAGGCATACAAAATTTATGTGTGTACACCTCTTCTAGATAATTTATGTGTGTACACCTCTTCTAGATAATTGATTCCAAAATTTATGAACACTTCTTTCATTATCAGACAACTTTGTAGTTTGAATAAAATAATAAGCCTATGTTGAAATTGGATGTTACCAATTGGCAAGTTTCATGCACAAGCACTTCATGACAGAAAGGGCTGGGATGATTGTCAACAACATGCATGTAGCTCTCATTTACATCATTTCCGGCCAACTCAGTTTCATGTCTTTCCTTTTGAATTATAACTTTTATGGCGAGAGAATTGCAATGCATCGTGTGGCTTTTCAATCCCCAGAGAAGAGAACACACAAAAAAAAGAGAGTCAACTGACTAACTTCTTCTTCTTCTTTTTTCTGATAAGTATTGATTTGTGTGGGCCAACTCTGTAAGATGCACCGCACAATAACTAGTTATAGTGCCTGTCTCAGAAGATCTCAAACATAAAACTATTAAATTGTTTGAGATCTCAGAAGATCTCAAACACAATAACTCGTTCTTTCTTTTCTTTTTACTTGTAACATAAAACTATTAAATTTTGTGCTGCACAATTAGTTCCGTAACTTTCACTTTCAACTTTGAAAATCAAGTGCATTATTCATTCCGGTTTCATTTGGTTCTGCTTCTGAATTTATATAAAATAAGATGAATGAAGAAAAACAAAGAAAGGAAGAGGCCAAGAGAGAAAGCTAAAAATATGTTGTGCCCTGAACTTTAGTTTCAAATTATGATTGAAGGTGAATAAAGAAAATTATTAGTGAATACTAATTATTTCCTTAAATATTTTCTAATGTAGAGGATATATAACAAACTTAATTACTCCTTTCACGCATGTCCCTTCTTCTTTTCATTCCCTTTTTTTTTTCCATAACTCAAGAGAAATATGTTGTTTGCTCTTTTTTTTTTATCCACAACGTTCCTAAGCAATATTAAGATTTGTAAAAAGTATTATTATGACTTACAATGTAAGCTATAAAATCTTCAATAAAAAAATAGCGATACAAATGGATACATGTCTTTCTAAAAACACTATTAAAACTTGTTACAATAATTAATTAAGACTTCTGAGCAATATTATATATTAAGACTACAATGTGAGGTATAAAGCCTTGGAAAAGAAAAAAAAACAGTGACACAATATAACTCAAAAATACTTTATTATGAGTTTCATTTGAAAGAAAAAATCGAGTAGAAGCTGATGTTCGTATTTTTTTATTTACAAAATTTCTTACAAATCATCAGAAAAAAGTGGGTGAAGGATTTTTTTTTTTCATTAGACACAAATTAAAAGAAAAAATAGTTATCACTATTAAGACTTAGCTAAACCACTATTAAGACTTTTGTAAAACACTATTAAGACTGGAATACTCAACATTGATTTTCTTTAATCTGACCAAATGTGTTTAATTGTCAAAGTCTTTGACGGTTACAGTTGGAATGAGACTGTTAGCACGACCCATATATAAAATGGTGTTTGGCTTAACCAAAAGTTATTTAGTGCAGTGGTCTCTTTACCTTCTCTAAGGATCGATAAAGACAATGTGATATATACCTCCCTTTGTTACCTCTTCATTGAAAACACCTTCGCTTTTTTCTGCTCTCACATAAAATTGAAGACTTGAACAATTAGCCAGAAGCAATCTATAGGCCCAATAGTTCTTTCCATGCTTCACCAATTGTATATGACAGAGGTTAATCTCTCATTTCTAATATAGCTTGCCCTGAAATATTTTCTCCTCGATTACACTACTCTTTCAAGTTTTCAAAACCTAGTAACGGCCACAAAAATCTGGGTTTTGATAACCTCTTTCTTGGCCAAAAAATATTATCTTTGTACATCTATTCCTGTAAACAGTCTACATATCATCTCAAATTCTCAATCCGGCATTGTAAAACATAATAACACCAAGTTCTGATCGATGGGGAGAATGGAGGAAGACAAGAAAGAGAGAGAAAAGGGCCTTAAAAAGCTCCTAGTGAGATCCTTAAGTAGGTATTATTCCCTTGGTAGCCGGTCACGAAAAGGCGACAATAACCACAACCATCTTCCCACAATAGGATGCTTCTCAGTGTATGTGGGGCCCAAAAAGGAGCGCTTCATTATCCGCACCGCACACCTCAACCACCCACTCTTTCAAACACTTCTCGATGAGGCAGAGTCGGCGTACGGATATGCCGCAACAGGCCCGCTTGTTTTACCATGTGATGTTGAATCATTCCTCGATACTCTATGGGAGATGGAGAAGGAGTCGGCGGTTGAGAGATCGCCGATTTGTGGCCTTCCGAGTGGAAGGAGGACCGGTATGTACCAGCTTTTGAGCCCAGCAAAAACCGATATTCGAGGTCGGAATCAATTAGCCAAGAAGAATAGAAGTATGAGTTTCCCTCCTTTTTCACCATTACAACGAAGGTGATGTGAGGCTTAATTATTATCTAGTAAAATTGTGTGTCAATTTGTGTTTTCTAAAATATCAAGGAATTCTCTTCCCCAACGAAAATTCAAGGAAATACATGAAATATGTCATGATGAATATTATTTATTCTGCACAAGTCAAGCCACACATGCTGTGGATCATAATTTGCATTATTGATGAAATCCCGCACATGAACTAAATTGGTGTTTCAAAGTGAGGAATTACAGTGAGAATTGCTGGAATTTTAGAGACCGTTTGTGTATAGATAGGTCTTTTATCTTTCTTGAGAGTTTGTTTTTATTAGGTGTTATGTAAGGAGGTGATTTAGGGGCACCACAAAATCAGAGGTACTCGAGTGGCTCATGATTTAATTTTGTTCCACTCCTTTTGTATACTATATACAGCATATGTGCTGTAACTATATTGGTACAATGATGTATTAACGAATACAATTTAATCTTATTCTGTAATCCACTGCTATAGATGAGTTCTAAAATCATCTCGGCGGGTTTTGTATCAGTGATTCAGTGAATCTTCCTCCGAGAGTCCGAGAGCTAAAATATCTTCTTATATTATATTAGGTTTTATTATATCCACTTGGGTCCATATCTGAACAAAAGTTCAATTCAATATAATGGGCCAAATAGGCCAGAGAGGTCCTTGAAATTTAGAAAACTGTGGCGACTCGCAAATTTGTGTTAGACGACCACTACAGCCGTATACCAACCAAAAAAGGACTATTTTTTTTTTTTATAACTCAGGAGCAGCCCTTAATTACAGGTCAACATTCATGTGTGTTTTAAAGACAATTTAGTACAATTGGTTTTCCATTTTTTTTAAGGTTCTTTGAATGAAAATGTTGTTGGGTTGCACAAATTGTTCGCTTGTTGGTTATTGCCTTGTACGAGTACCTATTTTTTTTTTCTTGAACCGTATATAATTAAAATAAGACAATCAAAGTACAGATCGAGTTTACTTCCAAACTAGTATCTTAAAATTTTCATTTTACACAATAATTCCAACTAAGATACTTCAAAAACTTATAATTATTTTTTCTTCAATCGAAAAATTAATGAATTTATTTTGCTATTTACAAAATAATATGTCTTTTTATAACTTAACTAGAGCATTCAAATAAAAAATCCGGATGGAAAAAACTTTTATTATAATAACTGGAGTATTAAATAGTTGGGTGACTTGACCTCTAATCATTACTCAAAAAAATTACTCATATAAAAATATCTTAAAATAAAAAAAATATTCATTAATTGCAAGATAGACATGTACTTGTCTATTTGTGGAAAATCTTTCAGTTGTGCTGCTGGTGCCACTTTTTTGTTGTTGCCATTCTCATCGACATGTGATGTTATCTGTTGCCTTATAATTGTTTTACAGTGATGAGATCTCATCGACAATACCTTTTGTAGAAGGAATCACAATTATTTTGGCGAATCTTTCACGTAGCACAAAAAGGTATTGTTTGTCCTGTGATAGATCTCTATTGCATTTCTCATCGACATGTTCTGATGTTCGTTAGATAGTTGTCGGTTCTTCTGATCTCAATCAAACGGATTTTTCTTAAAAAACATAATTAGAAAAAATATTTTTACCAAACCAACATCATTACTTTTTTTTTTTTACAAAAACCATAAGAACCAAATTGCCAATTCGGTCTGCTTTTTTTTTTTTTTGGACCGAATTGGCAATTCGGTCCCTGTTGATTTCACAGTTCCCGTAGAAAAATGTGTTACCGTTTGTGTAATGCCTAGGGACCGCCTGTTGATTTCACAGTTCCCGTAGAAAAATGTGTTGCCGTTTGTGTAATGTCTAGGGACCGAATTGCTAGTTCGGTCTAGAGTTTTTTTAGTCCGGACCGAATTGGCAATTCGGTCCCAACTTTTTTTTATTTTTTTATTTAGGATTTAGTTGAATTTCTCACTTGTGTATCATATATATCATATCGGATGTAGGTCAAATTGAATTTGAAACCGAAAAACAATTAAATATGTCTTTTTAGCCGGATCATTTTTTTTTATCTCCCATAGAGGATATTAGATGAAATTTGATTTACTCTATTTCATTTTCAATTTTTTTGGCACAACTTAACGAGTAAGAATTACACATCTTTGTTAATGTAAATGTTTTCTTAACTAAATTTACAATAATGCTATTTATTAAGCAAACCCTAAAAAAAAAAAAAAGTTGGGACCGAATTGCCAATTCGGTCTGGAGTCTTTTTCGGATTTTCTGTGTCCGCCTTTCTGAAAATTTGTGAAATCAATAGGGACTGAATTGCCAATTCGGTCCAAAAAAAAAAACCAAGCGGACCGAATTGACAATTCGGTTCTTATAGTTTTTGTAAAAAAAAGAAGTAAACATGTTAGTTTGGTAAAAATATTTTTTTTAATTATGTTTTTAAAAAAAATCCCAATCAAACACCTCAAGCATTTATTTAGGAAAACCGTCTCTCTCTTACTCTTTTTAAGGAAAAATCACGTGTTGCTTATATATTTTGTTTGGTCCTTTTGGTTCCTATATATGTGAAAAAAAATATTCTTATAATTTTTATGAGTTGACTACAATAAAATAGGTTATTTCTAACCTTAAATTTCGGTCATAGAGATAATATATAGATAATAGGGAGCCGATCCTATTCGAATCTTAATTGCGGAGGCGGCAACGGATGTTCATAACTGGACTACATTCGGGTAGTTAGGACTTAGTGAGAGTGAGCATATAATAATCTTGTAAATATGTTCTAGTTCAGTAGGCATGTAATTATAGTGTACATTAAACATAGGATCTTGTAAAACTTTTTTATTTATCAATCAACCGTTAGATCTCAAAAGGTTCCAACCTTAAAAAAAAAAAAAAATAGGGAGCAGATCAGTAAAAGCTATATATCAAATGTCACGACAAACAATTAAACTTATCGATTTTCCTTTGTTTGACTTTCATGATAAGTAAAATAATGTTATTGTTGTCAAAATTATGTTGTAAAAGAGAACCCACAGCGAAAATTTGCCCTGATTTTGCCCAACAATTCGTACATCCTTCAAAGAGCTGCTGGCCGCCGAAGTTGTTTTTTCGATCGTTTCTTTGTTTGGGAAAATATATACTGATATAGCTGTCATAAGATCTGATATATACAATATTGCGTTTCATATCTAAGTAATGTACTTTTCAAAATCGAAGTCTGTATTGCACAATATTCGACGCGCAATTGAATGTAGATGTTATGAGGTTGTTATGATATATATACTAAAAGGAGAAACCTTTGTTGTCGAAATATTTCGTTTCTAAACTCATCTACTATTTAAAGCGTGTCACATGTTAATTTTTCCTTTTCTTTTACAATGTTAAGCTCAAATGTCAATTTACAATTCCGTAAATATTTTTGTCAAATATTAATATCGTATAAATTTAAAGAGTGAGGCTATATATGGTACTATGCATAGCGTATGATGCATGGTACGTACTATGGATCAATATCTCCAGTTTTTAAGTTTAGACAATTAATTTAAACTGTTCAACATTATTTCCATATAACAATATATTTGTAGATCAAATTTTATAATTTTTTAGAATTTATTTACTATCGTTTTAGATATATGTAGAAAATCACTAGATTTAAATAATCTTGATCATTCGAAAATAGTTCAGATCGATTATTTGATTATTTAATGGAAACAAAAATATTAATATGTAGTGCATACCAATCTGCACTGTGTAACGTAACCTCACTCAAATTTAAATATGTACAACATTGACATTTATGATAGCAAATATTGATAAGCGAGTCAGAGACACATGATGCTGCCAACAAATTGCTAATTTATGTATGCACCTACTATTAATTAATTAATTAGCTAGGTTCTAGGGGAAGCATGGTCAACTATAAGAAGATTATTATTTGAGCATATTTTGCTGGATCTTAAAAAGTTCAACCGGTTAAAAAAAATACAATATATAGTAGGTGCATACATAAATTTCATGCAACATGAAAGCATCATATACATCAATCTGGGTGCATACTCTCTAGAGGATTGATCCAAAGCTTCAATGAAAATTATACTTTGCTCCTTACAATACGTCCATTTTTGCTAGGGGTCTCTCCTTTACATCATACTTATGTGTTAGGTCATGGAATGACAAGTTATTAGTTCAAGAGCATCTCTATCCTATTTGCAAAATTTCTTTAAATATAAATTGGGCAACAATTTAGAATATATTGGTTGGATGTAGAATTTGGTAAAGATTATTGCTAAATTAGCAATCTGATTGGAAAATACTGCATCAAATTTTGCAAGAAATAATTAGAAATTGTAAGATTATCAACCTGAAATTATTTTTTTTTCACGTCATAGCAAAAATGAAATTGCAAGAAAATAAATATTCCGAAATTGATGTGACGAAAAATGTTAAAATAATTATTGATATGGCAAGTAAACTTAACTTCTAAAATTATAAAAATGAAGATGTTCAATAATAGATAAAAAAATTCACCGATTCTTAAATTAATTACATCATCTTGCAAAAAAAAAAAAAGAGCTTGGATACAAAAAATAATGGAAAATATATAATAAATGATCAGAATGGGTACAATAATAGAAGTAGAACTAGCCAACTAGGGTGTTCTTCAAGCACACATAGTCTATTGTGAGATTAACTCTAAAATTTATCGAATTGACTTCAATAATGAGTTCAAACTGTTGAAATCAATGTGCTTAACAAGTAATGAGTTTACATGTTAATTTCTAAATTTTCTAATTAATTTAGCATAAAGTAAAATGGAAAAAATATAATGATGAAAATGAACGGATTAAAATTAACTGTAAACTTTTTGAGAGTTCGTTTTTATTAAGTTTTCTACTTTTCTTTATGTAAGGAGGAGATTTAGGGGCACCACAAAATCAAAGGGTGCATGAGAGTGGATTAATTATGATTTAATTATGTCCATTTGTATACTATATACACAACATAAAGCTATATTATGCAACTATATTGGTACAAAGATGTATATTTTGTTGAGTAAGAATAGGAGTCATGCTCCTATATATTTCATTAACCGCAATTGGTTACATTGTTTTAGGGTTTAGAGAAGAAACCCTGTGGTATATTTACATGGAAAGAAAATATAAAAAAAAAGAGAGATTAAGAGAAAAAAAACAGAAAAAAATGATACTGGTAAAAACAAAACAACAACCAGCGAGAAAAAACCAGAATAAAAAAACTCTCTTCTGCTAAGATGGATGTCACCTATTTGTCAATCTCCACTGAGTTTTAACCTCCTCCACCAATTCATCGATCGTCTTTGATTGCTCCCTAAAAATTCTTGCCCAAAGATGTATATTTTGATGAATACAATTTAATGTTATTCTGCAATTAATACACAGCTATAGATGAGTTCTCAAAGCATCTTGTGGGTTTTGTATCAGGAAATCTCCCCCCCAAACAGTTAAAATGTCTTTTCTTTTAGAAGTGCAATATATGAACGTTTCATTAATTTGAAGCATCAAATAACATATCCATTGAATTTGTAAACTACACATTCTAAAGTATCGCCCACCTTGCAAACCCCGGAATTTAAAGGTTTCAGCACCCACACACTACCTTCATCGACAAACTGTTATCAAGTTCTCGCTACACCAGCATTTAAAATAGTATCTTGAAGCAAAGTATCAAGCAGTCTAATTTCAGCGTACACTTGGTATCATTGACCCATTCCAAACACAATCCTTGTCCTACATAACATTGTTTGTCAGTTAACTACTTATTACAAACCAAGCATCAGCAACACTGCCCATCTTTTTTATGAGCAGTTACAAAATGCATCCAGTCAACAGAATTTAACTAAGCTGCACTCATTGGGAGCTTATTTAATCATAACTACTACTAAATTGCCCTATATCTCAATCAGACCAATTGTTACCAAACCCCTCCTCATCATAACAACAATCTGCGTATCCTCAGGGTGCCAGAAATTTAAGGGAATACAATCCAGCTTACTGGGAATCCACTTTGTATCTGCTGTCGTCACAGATTCTTAATTAACATGTCATAACCAATAATGAACAAGAGAGATAGTATGCATAATTAAATTCCTTGATGTTTTAATTTGTGTTAATGTGAAACAAATTTCATTCCTATTTTTCAAACAGTTCAACACACAACACTTACTACTAAGAGAAAAGCAGTCCTATTTTTAGTTGTTAGTGTATATGCAAATTGAACAATATCATCCAGTGTATTCCAAGCAGTAAATTAAAAAATCTTAACATTTGCCCATCCAAAACCATATTTGTCTTACAAATGAAGAAGTGACAAACAAGTGTGCTGCATCCTCTGGTTGTCCAGACCAACCCTTTTTTTTAGCAAATTTAATTTAGTCAAATTTCTATTTTTCTACAAATTACGTGGATTAGGGAGTTTCCAACATAGTAAGGATTTTGTCAATTTGATATCTCTAAAATTTGGAAAATTTATACAAGTATCTAACAGTATATATAGTTGCCTAGTTGGCATACTTATTCCATCTCCAAACTATATACTGTCATTCTCATATTTAAAGGAAATATTTCCTATTAAATGGAGAAATTCATACCACTCCTGGATGAACACCCCATCAAGGTATCAGAAGAACATATAGAGAAAATTTGTGGGTAACAAGTAGCCAAAGAACAGTTATTATGCCACAAGTCAAGCAAAAATTTAACTGTGCTTTGCTGACCTGGGTAATAAGAATGGATCTGACTAATTGTCCCCAAGCTTCAATCCCCAGTTTTTTTCCAAAAAAACTGTCATTTGACTTGCGCGAATACTGTAAAACTCTGCAACCAATACTGTAACTTCAACGACAGATCATGTATAATAAGAAGTTTAAAAGTCCAACAATCCAAGTTAGTTGGAAGTGGTTCCCAAGTTAGTTGTAAACAGTTAGCAACTTGCAAAGCCACTGTACTTCCGGCTGTACTTGAAAAACTGACGGCTTCTAGAAGGTTTCAAAAACAAACCTAAAATTGTGCAAAATTAATTTTTTTGCATCAAAATTAATTTTATTTTTTCGATATTAAATTTTAAAATTTTATTTTTATTTTTTTTGTATTTCTCTTTTTTCTTCAATTATTAATATTTGTATATCGATCTATATCATGTAAAATAAGGTTTACATACTGTAAAATTAGCAGATGTAAACTATAAAACTGACATATATTAATAGCAAAATATAAAACTGACATATATTAATCACAAAATAAACTGACATACTGTAAAATAAGGCTTACATACTGTAAAATTAGCAGATGTAAACTATAAAACTGACATATGTTAATAGCAAAATATAAAACTGACATATATTATTCACAAAATAAACTGACATACTATAAAATTAGCAGATGCAAACTATAAAACTGACATATATTAATCACAAAATAAACTGTTCAAAACCATAAACTATAACAATCAACTATAAGATGTCACCACCCATAACTGTTACCACCCATAATTGTTACCACTGATACATCAATACAAACATGGCTTCTTCACTTCTTAACATACTGTAACATCATACTGTTCACAAGCACAGAGAAAAATTCAACAAAAAAACATGGCTAATACATCAATACAAACATGGCTTCTTCACTTCATAACCCTCTGGTGCACATTATTCGGATGAGTGAGAAGTTTCATCGCTAGAACCACACGCTCTTTTGATATATCATCCTGCAAAAAAAAAAAATAAGCAAGGTTAAATATTGGAGTTATGAACCATTAGCAGATGCAAACAATCAAAGCAACATACTACAAAATTGTTATATGTATCCTGCAAAATTGTTGATGTATCCTGTGAAATTTATCATGTAAGATTGCACATAAGTTGTAATCTAAAATTGTATATGTATCCTGTAAAATGGTCCTATATATCCTGTAAAATTGTTAGATGTATCCTGTAAAATAAGCACATATGCTGTAAACTAAAGTGAATCACAGTAAAAAAATACTGTAACCAAAGTGAATCACAGTAAAAAACTGTCTAAATTATGTAACCTGTAAAATTATCCTATGTATCATGTAAAATTGTGATATGTATCATGTACAATTGCACATCTGCTGTAAACTAAATCTAATCACAGTAAATCTAATCCTGTAAAATTGTACCTATATCCTGTAAATCTATTGCATGCATCATGTAAAATAGTAACTACAACCTGTAAATGTATTGCATGAATCCTGTAAAATAATAACTACAACCTGTAAATGTATTGCATGAATCCTGTAAATTACTAAATAACTACTGCTGGCATTAAATCAGAATCCAAAGTGAATCCTAAACAAAACAATTGTGTAAAATAATAACTACAACCTGTAAATCTATTGCATTAATCCTGTAAAATAAAATCATTAAATAACTCACCGAATTTAAAGTTCACTGCTAGCCTTCAATCCAAATCGACTCTGATGAATTCGAACGTGAAAGTCACGAAGTATTTGTACGCTACATCAGATAATCCCAATTCCCGCTTCAATAGGCAAAGTGCTGGACTCTGATTAGCTTAAGATTGAAAGAGAATACTCAGATTAATAGCAAAGAATAAAAGAAGGAAAGAGAAATCATGTTCAATTTAGGAAACACTGGAGTTATGTGTGTGAGTGTGTGAGAGAAAGACATTTTCCTTAACTGTGATGCTGCTTAGGCCCGATTCACTAGAGATCATCAAAGGATCGGGCAGATCTGACAAGAGATGCTCAGATGCAGCCAAGAAATCTGTCGCTGCCGTCGAGCGTCACCGTCGCTGCCGTTGCTGCCGTCGTGCGTCACCGTCACAAGCGGTGGTGTTGATTGGGAGGGGCGGAGCAGACCCAGGCGAGATCGAAGCTGTTGAAGAGAGCGGAGTTGAGAGGAGAGGAGAGGGGAGAGAGCAAAGCGGAGGGAGCAAAGAGATCGGGAGGAGAGATCAGAATTTTCGTTTTTGGAGAGAGAGAAAATCAGATCTGGAAATTTCATTAAAAATGAAGGTCGTTAGAAGTTGTTGGAGTTCGGCAGTTAAACTTTCGGAGATAATCTGGGAACGAAGCTTTGGGGAATATTACCTTTCTTCAATAAGAATAACTTGTTTTTACCCATGTTTTCCAATTGAATGACTTCCTTACAAAAGGGTAGCGCTATATTGAGGGCTTACTTTCAAATATTCAGCGCACAATGAATTCTTTTACTTTTATACCACCTTTGCCCCTAATAAATATCTTCCTTTTTTTATATTCTAAACTTAATTAATTGATTCTTTACAAAGATAACTATCTAATAGGATCAAAGGATCATACCTGCCAGCGGTTTAATTAGCCCCTCTTTTTATGGAAGTAAATTCTAATGGAAAATTTTGATTTTCTATGGCTTACATTCATATGGTGTTGACTATAATCTATAATAAAAAATAGTTTAGCTGCTACGGAGGATATATTATGATTTATTTGATAATGATATATCAATATTATCTTTGCTAAAAATTAAATTTTTAGAGAAAAAAATACTAGTTTCATCTATATTCTATACCAAAGATTTATTTTAATTAATTATGTCAAGTCATGAATTATTCCGACAAAAAATAAGAAAAGATTCGATGGATGAGATCGCAAATGTTACATGTAAGTTTCTTGTATTTTACTTTTTCTAATTTTCATTATTCTTGATTTTAAATTATTTTTCGTGCATGTCCATTGAGCATAACAACAATTGAAAATTTATTCGCACTTCCAACAATATATGTAATAGTACGTAATAATATTTACTTTTGTCGTTTTTATTTGTTGTGCAATGACCTTCTTTTCTTCTGAAAATTAGATGTAAAATGATATTTGATTAGTTAGTAATTTATAAAGTTGGAGTTCACTAGAAGAAAAATGACACAAATATATTTATTTATTTGCACAATTTGATCCATACTTTGATATTTTTACACTACATGCTATTGTAAAATGACTTGTTGGTACTTTTATATACACACACACAATTCTATATTTTCATTAGCCTAATAATTTTTAACTTTACAAGTTTTAGTTAATTTTTCTGAGCTATAAATTCATAACATAGTGGTCCGCCAGAGAAGGTCATTTCGTGGTTTATCGATTTTACAAATACTATATATAAATATGTGATGATCTTTACTATCTCTGCACAATGAACTGGAAATATTTGCTGTTGATTTTTATAGCTATATCAATTAATATTGGGGAAAGAACCTAATTCTTTTTTAGTGAAATCACAAGTTCTTTTACATAAAAGATTTCAGCATTTAATAGAAAAAAAGTTGGCAAAAAAATTGTGCAACAATTAATCTTTTTATTATATAAATGCATTTAATTATTTCATTTTGTGTACACTTGAATATATTAATGAATCTAGATATATATAGAAATAAAAAGATGTGAGATTATTAGAGATTTAAAGAATAAGGGATAAATTGGATATAGAAGTATAAAAAATTCTCTTAGCTCTCAAAATTAAAATACATGCACTCAATATAGCACTCCCCTTACAAAAAGGTGAGTAATGCATATGAGAGCCCCCAATATAGTATTCCAGAATAATTACTGTTTTCCACCTATTCTGATAAGTAGTCTTTAAATTTCCCCTGAGTGAGTCTATGGTACTATGCAAAACACAGATTGGTTTGTACTACGGATCAATATTTTTGTTTTCAAAATTCTAACGGCTGATCAGAACGGTTCAACATGATTTCCATATGTGAATATACTCGTGGGCTAAATTTTATATTTTTTAGAATTTTTTTACTATTTTTTTAGATAGGTAGAAAATCATTGTTTTGGATGGTCCAGAATTTTCAGATCAAGTGATTTTCTACCTATCTTAAAATATAGAAAAAGAATTTGAAAAAATATAAAATTTAGTCTGCAAATACATATTCATGTGAGAATCATGTTGAACGGTTCGGATCGACTATTAAAATTTTCAAAATGAAAATATAGCTCTGTAGTACGGACTAATCCGTGCTATGCATAGTACCATAGGCTCACTCATTTCCCCCCATTACCTTAAGTAATAGTGTCATATTCATTTGATTGAAATCTGGCACCCTCATCCCTCAAAAATCATTGGCTATACAGACTGATTTCCAATTTAACAAAGACATATTTTTTCCTACAAACAGCTAAAATCTATTATATTAGGTTCTATATTATATCCATTTAAGCCCGTATCATAATATAAGTTCTATTCAATTATGGGCCTAATATGCCAGCAAAGGCCTTCAAGTTTACAAAACTGTGGTCTGTGGCAACTCGCAAATTTGTGCTGGAGATTTCGGCCAGTTAGTTATGAGTGTGATGTGCCCCAAAAAACGTTGATGAGCACAGCTCTAAAAATTTATCGGATTGCCTTAACTAATTGTTTATGCTCCCCAAGAGGGCCTAATATTTCCCGTTATCTCTATTCTCTTCATCACGAAAACATCCCTCCACTCTTCTCTCCGCATCTACCTCTCTCCACCTCCCCGCGCTCCAGCGTATTCCTCCGCCTGCTCCTTCCTCCCTCTACCTCCTCTTGTTCTGTCCTTTAAGCCGACCACTGCACCTTAATTTGCTATTGTTGTAAGGTGTCGGCAAGCTTGACAAGGCTGTACAATTTGAGGTTAGTACTTTGTAGTCCTTTGAAACTCTTTGATATGAGTATTAACTGTTCTTAGGTATCGTCTTTGAAGCTAACATTTTTTTTGGTGAAAGTTCTGATTTGTTTTTTCTTCTGGACGTTGAAGGAAGGATTGATTATTAGTTTAATCGGTTTGGTTTAGGTGCCTCCAAAGTACAGTACTACAGATGCTATGTTTATTTTTATTTTTTTTTGCACGATCAATTGATCAAACTGGGAAGTCAACTGTTCCTATTGTGTGGCGTAAAGCTACAAATTAGTGACAATTAAGTACAAGTGTTCTGTATAAAGTGGTTCCAAACTTCCAATTAACCAATATGGGATAGTTACAAGTATTTACTGTCAATTAGATCCTGATACATGCTTCTGATAATGCATGTTCCTGTTGTGTACTGGTATGGTTTCAAGACTGTTTCGACATATAAGCTACTAAGCTACATTCTCAGCTTATATATTTAGTCAACACTTGATGATTTAGGAGCAAATGAAAAGAGGTTTGTACAGCCAATTGAGCTTCATCTTTTGCAAATTAATGCTTATTATGTCTCATAAATCTTGCTTAGTTACATAAAAGTACTTTATAAACTTCTTTTTTTAAATTGTTTTTCTATATATGGTGCTAATCTTTTGGAGATGAATTCACATGAGACCTAACCATGACGTATGTACTGTTTAGAATTATTTAGTTACTTTTTACTACACTTAACAAAGAGTGTTAAAATTATAGAAGAAATAGAGTAGGATTGATCTCAGTCATTCATCATTGATCAAAGGGCTAGGATTAGATCAAATAGGAAATACTATTTAGGGAAAAGAAATAAACGGTACTCTACTGTATAGGTACCAAAAGTAGAATAGAGAGATAACGGTAATATTATTTCTTGTAGCATAAAAGGGCTTGTATCATGAAATTCAATAATAAGAAAGTTTATCTCCTCAGAATTCATACAAAATCAACATGGTATCAGAGCTTCGTCTGATAATCTCATAAACTCCAAAAATCGCAACAGTACCATTTACCAGTATACTGATAGCCAAATGCCAGTAAACTGAGAGCATAACCAACATACCATAAACCCATAACAGAAAGTCAGAAACCATAAACAAACGAGAATGAGTCAAGAAGGGCAGCAATCATCAGATGCTACATACTCCTCTCGACTCACCCATAATCTGCTAAATGGCAAGAATTATGTATCATGGGCAAGGGCAGTGACCTTATCTCTTAGCAGCCGAGAAAAACTCGAATTCATCATAGGAGAATGCAATAAACCAAAGATAGCAAATCCAGACAACAAAACAGAAACCGAAAAACAATCGCTACGAAAATGGCAAACCACAGATCACAGGGTCATGACTTGGCTCTTTGATTCCATGGAATCAGAAATTTCTGATTTATTCCATCACAGTTCCACCTCACGAGAATTGTGGGAAGACATACAAGCTTTTTTCAGTCAACAACAAAACCACTCGCATGTCTTCAGACTCATGCAAGAAATCGAACAAGAAAAGCAAGGGTCTAAAACCAACACAGAATACTACGGTGCCATGAAGAAAAAATTCGATGAACTTCGAATCTACAGACCTTTCACAACAGACCCAATAGAGCTCCGAAAAAGACTCGATCAAGATGAGTTATTTCATTACCTTGCGGGTCTCGATTCCAGTTATGAAGCGATCCGATCACAAATCATACTCGGATCCGAACTTCCCAAAACCCCTGCCGCTGTTGCAATGATTCAAAGGGAAGAAACAAGGAGACTCACTATGGGCGGTCCACAAGCCTCCTCCGGCGAGGGACACGAAACCCAAGCCTTTGCTACTCAATTCCGGCAAAACCCTAACTCTCAATTTCGGCCAAATCAAAAGAAAGGAGGGGTGTGCTCTCATTGCAAGAAGGAAGGCCACACCCATGAGAGGTGCTGGTTCCTTCATCCCCATCTAAAACCCGAAAAATGGAAGGCTCAAGAGAGGAACAGAGGCGGCGACGGGATCAGTAGAGGGGGCGAAAGAGAAAAAGAGAAGAAGGGATATGCGGCTGGGGTTCCTCTGACTCAATCCGAACCCAATTCGGGTTACATGCTTCAGCGGACTCAACCCGAATCTAATACTGGGTACATGGCTCAAGTCCAACCAGAACCGAATCTCTCTAACTCAAACTTCATGCGAAACGGGTCAGACGGGTCGCAGGATTCCATGCAGCACCTATTTCAGCAATTTTCTGTGTGGTTTAAAGATCAAGGTGCTCCTAGCTCATGTGGTATTGTTTCTCACTCAAAAAATTTTAATTTATATGACCAAATAATTTTAGATAGTGGAGCAACAAACCATATGTTCGGAAATAGAAAATTCTTCACCAAATTAGACTTGACTAAAAATAATCAATATGTCTTAGTGGCAAATGGTACGAAAGTACAAATAGATGGCATAGGAGAAATTAACGTTTGTAATCATAAAATAAGTAACGTATTATATTTAAAAGCGTTTCCTATAAATTTAATTTCTATAGGAAAATTGACACAAGAATTCAATTGCAATGCAATTTTTTCTTATAAAAATGTTGAATTTCAGGACCGGGTAACCGGGACGAAGATTGGGGAAGAAATTCTTGAAAATGGGCATTATCTTTTCAACTTGCAAAAATTAGATTTTTGTGCTTCCGCAAAATCCATTAATTATGATGTTTGGCATAGGAGACTCGGGCATCCATCCGACAAGATTCTAAATAGTGTATTAGATTTTTCAAATTCAAAATGTATTAATTGTGACATTTGTAAGTTGGCAAAACAAACAAGGCTTCCCTTTTCTCAATCTTGTATTAAAAGTGAAGCGATGTTTGATTTAGTCCACTCCGATGTATGGGGTCCGGCCCCAATTGATTCTTATAATGGATTTAGATATTTTGTTATATTTATTGATGATTTTTCTAGATCCACATGGCTATATTTATTAAAATCAAAAAATAAAGTTTTTAATTGTTTCAAAGAATTCTTATGTCTTGTAGAAAATCAATTCAATTGTAAACTTAAAATTTTTAGATCGGATAATGGAACGGAATTTATAAACCAAAATTTTATAAATCTTTTTAAAGAAAAAGGAGTCATACATCAAACAACTTGCATAAATACTCCTCAACAAAATGGAGTATCGGAAAGGAAAAATAGACACTTATTAGAAATAACACGAGCATTATTATTTCAAAATAATGTTCCAAAAAAATATTGGTCGGATGCCATTCTTTGTGCCACGCATCTAATTAATAGGTTACCAAGCGCTATTTTAAAAAATAAAAGTCCACTAGAAATCCTCTACCAACAAAAATTAAATCTTGATCATTTAAGAGTGTTTGGTTGTACTTGTTTTGTAAAAATTAAAAGAAAAGATAAACTTGATCATATGTCAACAAAAGCAATTTTTTTGGGATACTCTACTTACAAAAAGGGTTACAAATGTTATGATCCTATTAGCAAAAAATTATTTATGTCTAGGGATGTCATATTTTGTGAAGAAGAACCATATTTTAAAGAAATAATTAAGACCCCACATACACAAGAACAAGTAAGACCGATAATATCTCATGTAGAGGGTCAAGAAAGTGAACAAAATGTTAATCATATTTTCGATGATAATCTTGAAGTAGAGACTAACACAAATAATCTTGATAATAATAATAATGAAATAGAAGGAAATTTAGAAGTTAGACGGTCTTCACGAATAACACGACCATCTACTAGACTTAGGGATTATGTAACCTATACGGTACAATATCCTATTGAAGAGTTTCTATCATATGAAAATATGTCACCCTTACATCTTGCTTTTTTGACTACTATCCAAAAAGAAATGGAACCGAATAGCTACCAAGAAGAGCCATGAAAGAAGAGCTAAAAGCTCTAGAAAAAAATGAAACTTGGGTAATTGTACAATTACCAAAGTTAAAAAAACCGGTAGGGTGTAAATGGGTTTATAAAATTAAATACAATAGCAATGGTACCATTGAACGATATAAGGCAAGGTTAGTTGCAAAAGGTTATACCCAAACATACGGAATTGATTACAATGAAACCTTTGCACCGGTGGCCAAAATGAATACCGTTAGAATTTTATTTTCCATTGCGGTAAACAATAATTGGAATTTATACCAAATGGATGTCAAGAACGCTTTTCTTCAAGGAACACTTGAAGAAGAAGTATACATGAACCTACCCCCCGGACATAAATTGCAAAACAATTCTAACTTAGTGTGTAGGTTAAATAAATCGATCTATGGAGTGAAGCAATCTCCTCGCGCATGGTATGGCAAGCTTAGCTCTTATTTAATTTTATGTGATTTTAAAATTAGTAGTTCGGACCATTCTCTCTTCACAAAAATTAATGGTAAACACACTACCATAATTTTGGTATATGTCGATGACATTATAATCACCGGAAACAACATAAATGAAATCAAAAAAATCAAAAGCCAATTGAAGGAGAAATTTGATATCAAGGACCTTGGATATCTAAAATACTTCTTAGGAATAGAAGTAGCTTACTCTAAGTTGGGACTTTTTATTTCACAAAGGAAGTATATTTTAGACCTCTTAGAAGAAACCGGAAAATTAGGTTGCAAACCGGCCTCCACACCCTTTGATAGCAAATGTAAATTAAATAGTGAAGATGGTGAATTGTTAGATGATATAAATCAATTTCAAAGAATTGTAGGAAAATTAATTTATCTTACCGTAACCCGACCGGATATTTCATTTTCGGTAAGCCAAATTAGTAAATTCATGCATTCACCTAGAACATCACACTTAGAGGCCATAAATAAGATTTTAAGGTATTTAAAGAAAACACCCGGTAAAGGAATATTAATGAAAAACAATAATTCTAATGTCATATGTGGCTATTCCGATGCAGATTGGGCCGGGAGTTTTGATAGGATCCACTACCGGTTTTTGCACATTTGTAGGCAGAAATTTAGTCACATGGAAAAGCAAGAAACAAAATGTCGTGGCACGATCTAGCACGGAGGCGGAGTATCGAGCCATGGCTTCAACCGCAAGTGAATTAGTATGGCTCAAACAACTTCTCAAGGATATAGGCATCGAATTCAATCAACCCATGAGAATGTATTGCGACAACAACTCCGCACGACACATCGCATTAAATCCGGTGTTTCATGAACGGACCAAGCACATAGAAGTAGATTGCCATTTTGTGAGAGAAAAAGTCCAAGCCAAAGAAATAGAGACACCGTATGTACAAAGCAATGAACAATTAGCGGATGTCTTTACCAAAGGGTTGGATCCGAAACAATTCGACAACATTACAAGCAAGCTAGGATTGTATGATATATACATTCCTAGCTTGAGGGGGAGTGTTAAAATTATAGAAGAAATAGAGTAGGATTGATCTCAGTCGTTCATCATTGATCAAAGGGCTAGGATTAGATCAAATAGGAAATACTATTTAGGGAAAAGAAATAAACGGTACTCTACTGTATAGGTACCAAAAGTAGAATAGAGAGATAACGGTAATATTATTTCTTGTAGCATAAAAGGGCTTGTATCATGAAATTCAATAATAAGAAAGTTTATCTCCTCAGAATTCATACAAAATCAACAAAGAGAAAGCAGAAGAAAGAGGAAAAAAAACATAGAATAAAATATAAAATAATTAGATTGAGGTTGTGGTACTATGCATAGCGCATATTGGCATGTGCTATGGACTCAAGTCTTCAGTTTGAAAGTTCTAACGATCGATCCAAACCGCTCAACATGGTCTCCATATGAATATGTACTTGTAAACTAAATTTTACATTTTTTTAGAATTATTTTACTATTTTTTTAGATGGGTAGAAAATCACTTGATCTGATAATTTTGGACTATCCAAAAACAGTGAGTTTCTACCCATCTAATAAAATAGTAAATAAATTCCAAAGAAATCTAAAATTTAGTTTACAAGTACATATTTATATGGAGACCATGTTGAACGGTTCAGATCAACTATTAAGATTTTGAAAAAATAAATAGCAATCCGTAGTACAAACCAATATGTGTTATGCATAATACCATAGCCCCACTCAAATAATTATGCAAAATATAAGCGCAAAACATAGACAAAATCTTCAATTCACTATTAGCACTGAGAGAAGTCTAATTGATTATTATTTTATTCATCCATCAGCAAATCAATACACTGCAAATTAATCTATTACAAGGAAATCTTTTCATGAATTATTTGATAAACTTCTCTTATTTTCTACGAAACAGAATCAGCTAAAAGCCCTCTACTTCATGGTGGGCTGGGATGATGTATCTGGTCTGGGCCTGTTGGAACGTCACGATAATTGTTGGATTGATCCGCATAAGAGTTGGTCATCTCGAGAGGTGGACTCGGATTATGTATCGGACTTGGACCTCCAGGAACTAAACCAAAGGTATGAAAATCATTAGATTGGTCTGCATAAGAACTGGTTATCTCGAGAGGTGGGCTAGGATTATATATCGGATTTGGACCTCCAGGAACTAAACGGTAGGTATGAAATGTTGGAATTAATTTCAATTAATTACAACATATGAGCTTATATGTGATATAAATATATATTGAATAATAGACTGTCAAATATCTAATTAGACCCGTTATGAAGTGATCAAATTAAGTATTATCGGGTTCAATATGTGTCATGAGAAGTGGGGCATTTAATGTGTAGAATGCGTATTAATAACTTTATGATTTAGTGATGGTCTAAATTATATAAAGTTTGGTAATAATACAATTATGCTATTGGTCCCTGGAGAACACAATTAAATACGGCAATGTTCTGTAAATAAGGAAATACCCAATAAGACAAGTTCTGAATCAAGACCCGCTAAGGATCCAATAAGATAATAGGCTACAGATCCAATAAAGAGAAATAAGATTAATTAATTAATTAATTAATTAATTGATTAATTAATTAATGGATAGATGAAAGGCGCCTATTCAAATTAGAATACGGCTATTCAATTAAAGAGGGTTCTGTCTCCCCTTAAAACCAACATAATATTTCGGCTTTCTCTCTCTCCAATTTCTCTCTCTCTACCGAAAATTGAAACAGAGATTGATATCAAGTGGAAGAGAAGAGGAATTTCAGTACAGAACTAGAATCGGGTATTTCTCCTTGTGCAGAACAGATCGTTGCCGCTGCTGCCTCTCTCGCTCTCTCCATCGGACTTGAGAGGGATTACTTGGAAATCTAAAGGCTTCCGGTGATCAACGGTGATTGTGTCTCTCTGGAAGATCATGGCTATGGACCAAGGTAATTTAAAATTTCAGATTAGAGTTCACTAGAGGATCATGGCAAATCTAGGGTTTATGAATTGCGGTATGATTTTGCATGAAATAAATCCAACAAGAAAATCATTAGACTGGTCTGCATAAGAGCTGGTTATCTCGAGAGGTGGGCTAGGATTATGTATCGGGTTTGGACTTGTAGGAACTTGACGGTAGATTCGAAAATCATTGGATTGGTCTTCAGAAGAGCTGGTTACTTGGGGAGGAAGGCTATGATCATCGGGGTTTGGACCAGTAGGAACCAGACGATAGGATCGAAAATCATTGTTCTCATGAGGCGGGCTTGGATGATGTATCGGATCTGGACCTGAAGGAACTTCACGGTAAGTTCCAAAATCATTGATATGTGGAGAGGTAAATCTTATGCATAATGCACCTTCAAATAAAACAACTAACACTAAGAGGAGCGGTAAGACTGAATTAAAAACCATTGCAATTCTCTTTTTCTGGTGATAATTTTTTTGTTGAGAATAAAATGAGAGCGATCAGGTTGTCTTATATAGGGATATATACACTTAGGCTCAGAGCAGCATAATAAGCAATCCATGCGTATTAATTAATAAAATATTTAGTAAATGAATTTATAGCTTTGCCAGAGTATCTTACTAAATCTTTAAATTATTTCGGGAGAACATTCATTGTTTGTTTATGAATGACTTAAATCTGTATCTCTTTTGAATTACCTTACTATATCTTATTTTATTTTAGAGAGAATTAATTATATATATTTAAATCATGAACAAGAACCAAATAAATAGTGGTTTTCTGGCATCAAATTCAAGCTGGTTGCCCAGTGGTTACCAAATGTGTGAATGATCTATGCCCAGGGGCGGACCCATAGAGGCTCAGGACTAGGCACTTGCCTACCCCTGGATTTAAAAAAAAAATTAGATTCAGTATAAATTTACCCAAGTGCCTACCCTGATTTGTTATTGTGCCTACTCCTGGGTCCAGAAAAATTTAAATAGCAAGTTCCATACTCCATTGAAATATTTCTGGGTCCAGAAATTTTTTTTATTAGTATTGTGCCTACCCCTGATCAAATTCCTGGGTCCGCCCCTGTCTATGCCCGTTATCATATGAAACTATTGTTTGTTTTTCTTCAGCTAATAATAATTGGGTTATTTGATAAGCAATACCGATAACTTTTGGAATCCAAACCCATCGGTGCTTCCATATTTGTTGTGCTTGAAGGTAATCACGTCACATTTGATTTGGATTGTTGGATATGTATTATGTAATGCTTAACAGATGTAAATTAAAATCTCCAAGTGTAACTTACTAAACTTTGCGTATGACGTTAGTGCAAACTAGGATGTTCATACCAATAAAAAAAACGAAAGAATGATTTCAGCATGCATTGATAAGTGCGAACCAAACTTGTATACAAAAATGCAAACTATGCATTTAACTCCATATAATATCTATTGTATTAGCAAATGTTATTGTAATTCGGTTAGCAGTAGTGATTAGTAAAAACAAATTAAAAGCTTCACAAATTTATTACTGTTAGGACTAAATTGCAACAATAATTTGAATTATTTAACCTTCCCATGTTTGTAAAAAAAATTAATCGGATATATTGAATAGATGAATTTTTTTATTTTAAAGCTTTTATTATATTGTTTAGTCCCCTTGTAAAATGTTAGATTTGTGCTTGTAGCTTAATGGTTAGAATTTCACTTCATGGTTGTGGAAACTTGAGTTCAAATTCCAACTACTACACATTATGCATTTTACGCTGCAGCTCTTTCAATCTAAATTTTCTATTTCTAGTTCCGCCCTAATTCTTTTTACTGTTGGAGAATTGAGAGGAGAGTGCATCAAACTGCTATAGACGGAACCCACATCCGGGCTACTTCACCAGAGGAGTCTGTATCTCCCAGGTACTTGAGGTGCAATTTATATAAACGGGCGACCCAGATTAATCCCAGCCGGGCAAAACTCAATCCGGTGCCTATGAAAACTATAGGCGGGTCTGTTTTGAGATTCATGCCAGGTTGAAAGAACGGTCCAGATTTACTAATTGCACCTCAGGTACCTGGGGGATACGAATTCCCAAATTAAGGAGTGGACTGTAGCATTTCAAGCCTAGGTCAGAAAGGTCAAAACTCAAAATGTTCTAGCTGCAGTAGATTTTCACCTTTGTTTTCTCTATGCCCTAGCAGGTTGGGAGGGTTCAGCCCATGATGCCCTTGTGTTAGTAGATGCTCTCCAGCAGAAAGAGGGTGGTTGTCTAACTTATTATTGAAGAAAAAAAACTATTTGGCAGATGCGGCATACTCAACTCAGACTGGATTTATTCCTTTCATTTTGTGGGATCGGTTATCATTAAAGGAGTTCTCAAACAACCGGCTTGTAACTGATAAGGAATTATATTGTTTGATCATAGGCATGCTTGTTTGTGAACTACTATTGCCCGTGCATTTGGAGCATTAAAGAACCAGTTCAAATTTCTTACTTGTCGACCTTTTTTTTCCCCATGGCCTAATAAACAAGTGGAGATTGTTCTCACTTGTTGCATGATTCATAATTTTCATAATCAAGCGCATGAATTGGCAATTTATGTACCAACTATTCAACAAGTAGCTTCTATTCAAGAAAAGGATATCCAGCTGACATCCTCTAGGCAGCATGGAAAATTAGAAACTTTTTAATAGAATTTTTTTTTATGGTTGGTGGCAAAGCATCAACAAATATATTGATAAAAAAAAAAAGGTTTATTTACAAGTTCTATCTCTGTACAATCCTAACAATTGGATTTAAATGTAATAAAATTAACTGGCACATATCGCCGCCAGCAAAATACAGAAATTGTTGGCGTGGTGCCCTCCCTTTGCACCGCCATCCTGACGCATCCAGAATATGACATCGAGAGCCGTATCATTTATTAACTGACCCATTGGTCGCCTTTTGATAGAATTAAAACAATTAGCTAGAGAGAAGTTGAATCTAATTTTTTTAGGGATCTTTAGTGACAAAGGACTCAATTCATATTTAAGTTCAGGAATAATATGAAGTATACTATTCACGTATGTAGTCTAGAATTATTTAGTTACTTCTTTTTTTTTTGGAATGAAAGATGAGGGTCAAAGCCCTCAAATTTCTTTTTCATTTATAAAAGATGTCATTATTTACATAAGGTTCTACAAAAGAAAACAAGAAAATGAAACTACAAAAAATAAAATGAAACTACAAATGAAAGTAAAATAAAATAAATATAAACTATAACCTAAAAAAGAAAGCTAAATGCCAAAGTGAAAATGAAAAAGACAGTAATTAAAACAAGAGAACTTTTACATCTTTACCACCATGATCAGAAGGCACTGGTACCTGATTCGTACAGGTTACCAGTTGGCTTTGTGACGACTGACTGTACCAGAAAACGCTGGTACCGAATTGGTGCTCTAAGAACCAATTTCCAATCTACCAGAAAACACTGGTCCGTCCCAGAAAACTGATGTAGTCCGTACCAGTTACCAGTTGGCTTTGTATCCTCCTTTTTACTGATGCTCTAAGAACTAGCTGACATACTCATTTTTTATTTCTTCTTTAATTCTCTGCACTGTTTATTGGAAATTGAAACTGGATTTTGTTGGAAATTGAAACTGGATTGTGGAAATTTTAGAAGAGAGGAGCAAGATTTTAATTAACTTCTCTTATACTCAAAGGAGATTACAAGGTTTTGTAGTACACAATTGGATTTCTATTTCACATAGCTCACTACATGACCCTCTCATCTATTTATATACTTATGATGTCGGTTGTGAGAATCTTCTAAACTATTCCAATTATTTCTTAGACTATTGTACCGACTTGGTTTGGACTATTCTAGAAAATACATGATACAAATATGTAGAGACTTCTAAGACTTACAAGTAATTTCTAGTAACTTTGACCAAGTAATTTCTAGTAACTTTGACCGACTTGAATAATCTAGAATAGATTATTGGTTGGGCCTTCGGTGTTGTTATTTTTAACACTCCCTCTCAACACCGACTTGATTCTCTTTAAATTTCGATATGCTGATCAATTCTCGGTTGCGCACAAACTTCTCTTTAGATAGTGCCTTTGTGAAGATATCGGCGAGTTGTTGATCTGTGCGGCAGAATTTCAATTTCACTTCTTGCTGCTCGACTGCTTCTCGGATGTAGTGGTACTTAATCGCAATGTGTTTGGTCCTTTCATGACTTATTGGATTTTCGCGATTGCTATTGCCGACTTGCTGTCACAATATATTGTTATCGGCTCTTGTTGCTTCTCACCAATATCTTGAATGATTCTCTTTAACCAAACGGCTTGTGTCACTGCTCGAGCTGCTGCTACATATTCGGCTTCGGCTGATGATAGTGCGACTATACTCTGCTTTTTTGTTGACCAAGAGCAAATACCAGAACCAAATGAAATGCATACCCTGATGTGCTCTTCATATCGTCGAGGCATCCGGCCCAGTCGCTATCCGTGTAGCCAATTAATCTAGAGTCTTCAATGGGCTTGTACCATATTCCGTAGTCTTTTGTGTCTTTAACATATCGTAAGACTCTTTTTGCAGCAGCTAGGTCTATTTGGCTTGGGCTACTCATGTATCTCGATAGCAGACTTGTAGCAAACATAATGTCGGGTCGCGAGGTAGTGAGATATAGCAAGCTTCTGACTAAACTTCTATAAATTGTTGGGTCTGCCTTCTTTGCTCCTTCATCTAACTTCAGTTTTTCGTTCGACATCAAGGGGGTCGCCACTGGATTGCAATCTTGCATCTTGAATTTCTTCAAAATATTTTCTGCATACTTTTTTTGGAATATAAATATGCCAGTAGAAACTTGGCATACTTCTATACCCAGAAAATAATGCAGCAAGCCGAGGTCGCTCATTTCATACGTCTCCATCATATCTTTCTTGAACTCTTCCATCATCTTCTCATTGTTGCCCGTATAGATCAAATCATCAAACATATAATGAGACAATTAAAATATTAGTACCTTTTTTCTTGACGTATAAGGTCGGCTCGCTCTTGCTCTTCTCAAAACCTTTATCCGTAAAGTACTTGTCAATCTGACTGTACAACGCCCTTGGTGCTTGCTTGAGTCCGTACAATGCCTTTCTCAACTTGTATAATTTATTCTCTCCCCCTTGAACTAAAAATCCTTGTGGTTGCTCCACGTAGATTTCTTCTTCTAAGTAGCCATTCAAATATGCTGATTTAACGTCGAGTTGATATAATCGCCACTTCCTTTGAGCTACTAGAGCAATAATTGTTCTTATTGTCTCTAGCCTTGCCATTGAGCATATGTCTCGTAATAGTCAATGCCGGGCTTTTGTTTGAAGCCTTCAAGGCTTGTACATTTGAACCGAGCCGTCGGAATTTAACTTCGTCTTGTAGATCCATTTAACTCCAATGACTTCATGATCTTTTGGTCAATCTACAAGCTCCCAAGTGTTGTTCTTCTCAATCATGTGGATTTCGTCCACCATGGCTTTCGTCCTCCAGACGGGTGAAACGGGAGGGGATGAGAGGGAAGAGTGGGGGAAAAGTCGGGAAGTTACGTGCTCCACAAAATAAAATTGGAAGAGGATAACGCAGCAAGAGTAGCCTGGTTACCCTAGATCGACGAAATTCGTCACCCCTAAATCGGGGTGTAGCGGAAGGAAAAGTGGACCCACCGTGACAATTTACAGAGTTTACCCTTTTTCTGTCTCTTCTTTCGTTTTCACTCCTCCCAAAATTGAGTACAAGTTCAGGCCGTATTTGCTTTCAGCCGGAGCAGCATCGACGAAACAAAAAGGTGTGTATAGAAGTGGCGGCGAGTTGAGCGCCAAGGCTACTCACTCCCTCCTTTCCTCTTTTCCTTTAGAGTTTTGTCCAGGCCGTCATCTACCTCTACTACTTCTATGACCGCGTCCATTTTTTCCTTCTCCTTAGTCACATCCGAAAATGGAGCAAGAAAACACAAGTTTACCAATTGTCGTATACACCATAACCGATTTGAAGAAAAAAGAAAAGATAGATAGATTTGTATTGAAATATGACCTCGGCTACCTGGCCAAGTTGAATATTTTCCAAAATCGATCAAGCGAAAGCGAAGTTTCTTGTGGAGTCCAATTACAAAAAACTAGGCTTGGAATATCGTCTATCAGATGCAAAAGCAAATATGTTCATGACCTATATCTTATTACTGAAATGGATATCAACAACGAGTCCAGTCCATGGGTCGTTCTTCCATGTTGCCATGAGACTATAATATCATTTAAAACATAATGAAGATTGTGTCTATCCAATAGTGATGCTTACAAATCCAGCGGAACATATTCGACAAATCATCAGTTTTTCAGAAAATTTTAAATCGCGCCTCTTAGAGATTTTTAAAGGAATAAAGGCCATACATGTTGACAACCACACTCAAGACAATATCAATGGTCAGACAATGATATTATGTGTGGTTTGTGACAATGAACTTGTAGGCAAAGTCATCGGCACATCCATAGGCACTTCAGGTGATCAAGATGATGATTGGAAGGCTGTTGCAGAATTTTTGAAAGAACTTCTTACTCCTCATCATAAATGGCTGGGCACACATTCGACTCTGAAATCGCAAATTTGATTGATCTTTTAGAAAATGACGATGTAACTGATGATCAAGTGGTTGAGCATATCGCTCTTTGGTTAGCCCCACGGAAGTGTGCTCTTATTAATAACTTTCTAGAAGGTTTGAAGGCAAACAAAATTGACAAAAAGTGCATTAATCGATTAGTAGGAGTCGTAGATTGGAGAAATCAATTTGACAATACAATGCAACCAAAAGGATGATTAAGGGAAATTTGGACCCAAAAAATAACTACAACAATGATGTTGATGGTCTAGTAAGGTTTGTACGCAACATGACTGTACATGGTTTTGCAAAATTAGAAGCCTTTTGCCGCAAGCCTTGCCTTGTACTTTTGAACCAAGCCGTCGGGATTTAACTTCGTCTTGTAGATCCATTTAACTCCAATGACTTCACGATCTTTTGGTCGATCTACAAGTTCGCAAGTGTTGCTCTTCTCAATCATGTGGATTTCGTCGTCCATGACCTTCGTTCTCCAGACGGGTGGAACGGGAGGGGATGGGAGGGAAGAGTGTGGGAAAAGTCAGGGAGTTCGTGCTCCACAAAATAAAATTGGAAGAGGGTAACGCAGCGAGAGTAGCCCGGTTACTCTAGATCGATGAAATTCGTCACTCCCGAATTGTGGTGTAGCGAAAGGTAAAGTGGACCCACCGTGACAATTTACTGAGTTTACCCTTTTTTCGCCTCTTCTTTCGGTTTCTCTCCCAAAATTAAGTACAAGTTCAGGCCGTATTTGCTTTCAGCCGGAGCAAGATTTATGAAACAAAAAGGTGTGTACAGGAGCGGCGTTGAGTTGAACGCCAAGGCTACTCCCTCCCTTCTTTCTGTAGAGTTTTGTCCAGGCCGTCATCTACCTCTACTACTTCTTTGACCGCATCCATCTTTTCCTTCTCCTTAGTCACATCCGAACATGGAGCAAGAAAACACAAGTTTACCAATTGTCGCATACACCATAACCGATTTGAAGAAAAAAGAAAAGAGAGATAGATTTGTATTGAAATATGACCTCGGCTACCTGGCCAAGTTGAATATTTTCCATAATCGATCAAGCGAAAGCGAAGTTTCTTGTGGAGTCCAATTACAAAAAACTAGGCTTGGAATATCGTCTATCAGATGCAAAAGCAAATATGTTCATGACCCATATCTTATTACTGAAATGGATATCAACGAGTCCAGTCCATGGGTCGTTCTTCCATGTTACCATGAGACTCTATAATATCATTTAAAACGTAATGAAGATTGTGTCTATCCAATAGTGATGCTTACAGATCCAGGAACATATTCGACAAATCATCAGTTTTTAGAAAATTTTAAATCGCGCCTCTTAGAGATTTTTAAAGGAATAAAGGCCATACATGTTGACAACCACACTCAAGACAATATCAATGGTCAGACAATGATATTATGTGTGGTTTGTGACAATGAACTTGTAGGCAAAGTCATCGGCACATCCATAGGCACTTCAGGTGATCAAGATGATGATTGGAAGGCTGTTGCAGAATTTTTGAAAGAACTTCTTACTCCTCATCATAAATGGCTGGGCACACATTCGACTCTGAAATCGCAAATTTGATTGATCTTTTAGAAAATGACGATGTAACTGATGATCAAGTGGTTGAGCATATCGCTCTTTGGTTAGCCCCACGGAAGTGTGCTCTTATTAATAACTTTCTAGAAGGTTTGAAGGCAAACAAAATTGACAAAAAGTGCATTAATCGATTAGTAGGAGTCGTAGATTGGAGAAATCAATTTGACAATACAATGCAACCAAAAGGATGATTAAGGGAAATTTGGACCCAAAAAATAACTACAACAATGATGTTGATGGTCTAGTAAGGTTTGTACGCAACATGACTGTACATGGTTTTGCAAAATTAGAAGCCTTTTGCCGCAAGCCTTGCCTTGTACTTTTGAACCAAGCCGTCGGGATTTAACTTCGTCTTGTAGATCCATTTAACTCCAATGACTTCACGATCTTTTGGTCGATCTACAAGTTCGCAAGTGTTGCTCTTCTCAATCATGTGGATTTCGTCGTCCATGACCTTCGTTCTCCAGACGGGTGGAACGGGAGGGGATGGGAGGGAAGAGTGTGGGAAAAGTCAGGGAGTTCGTGCTCCACAAAATAAAATTGGAAGAGGGTAACGCAGCGAGAGTAGCCCGGTTACTCTAGATCGATGAAATTCGTCACTCCCGAATTGTGGTGTAGCGAAAGGTAAAGTGGACCCACCGTGACAATTTACTGAGTTTACCCTTTTTTCGCCTCTTCTTTCGGTTTCTCTCCCAAAATTAAGTACAAGTTCAGGCCGTATTTGCTTTCAGCCGGAGCAAGATTTATGAAACAAAAAGGTGTGTACAGGAGCGGCGTTGAGTTGAACGCCAAGGCTACTCCCTCCCTTCTTTCTGTAGAGTTTTGTCCAGGCCGTCATCTACCTCTACTACTTCTTTGACCGCATCCATCTTTTCCTTCTCCTTAGTCACATCCGAACATGGAGCAAGAAAACACAAGTTTACCAATTGTCGCATACACCATAACCGATTTGAAGAAAAAAGAAAAGAGAGATAGATTTGTATTGAAATATGACCTCGGCTACCTGGCCAAGTTGAATATTTTCCATAATCGATCAAGCGAAAGCGAAGTTTCTTGTGGAGTCCAATTACAAAAAACTAGGCTTGGAATATCGTCTATCAGATGCAAAAGCAAATATGTTCATGACCCATATCTTATTACTGAAATGGATATCAACGAGTCCAGTCCATGGGTCGTTCTTCCATGTTACCATGAGACTCTATAATATCATTTAAAACGTAATGAAGATTGTGTCTATCCAATAGTGATGCTTACAGATCCAGGAACATATTCGACAAATCATCAGTTTTTAGAAAATTTTAAATCGCGCCTCTTAGAGATTTTTAAAGGAATAAAGGCCATACATGTTGACAACCACACTCAAGACAATATCAATGGTCAGACAATGATATTATGTGTGGTTTGTGACAATGAACTTGTAGGCAAAGTCATCGGCACATCCATAGGCACTTCAGGTGATCAAGATGATGATTGGAAGGCTGTTGCAGAATTTTTGAAAGAACTTCTTACTCCTCATCATAAATGGCTGGGCACACATTCGACTCCGAAATTGCAAATTTGATTGATCTTTTAGAAAATGACGGTGTAACTGATGATCAAGTGGTTGAGCATATCGCTCTTTGGTTAGCCCCACAGAAGTGTGCTCTTATTAATAACTTTCTAGAAGGTTTGAAGGCAAACAAAATTGACAAAAATTGTATTAATCGATTAGTAGGAGTCGCAGATTGGAGAAATCAATTTGACAATGCAACCGAAAGGATGAATTTCTTTGAGGTAAATTCTCCACCTCGGTCACTTCGCAGCACCTTAGTTTTTCGATCGCTCTGGTTCTCCACCATGGCCTTAAACTTTTTAAACACCTCAAAGGCCTCCGACTTCTCTTTCAAAAAATATACCCACGCCATTCTTGTATAGTCATCAACAAAGAGTATAAAGTACCAGCTTTGTCCTTGCGATTGGGTTTGCATCTTTCCGCATATGTCAGTGTGGATCAGCTCCAGAGGTGCTCGTGCTCGCCATGCTTCTCCACTAGGAAATGATGCTCGATGTTGCTTGCTGAAGATACACCCTTCACATGTGTTGAAATTTACTTCTATTAATGGTAGCCCTCCGACCATTTCCTTCTCTTTTAATAACTTTAAGGCTTTGTAATTAAGATGGCCAAACCTCTTGTGCCAAAGATCGGAGTCATCGACCACTTCATTTCTTAACGTCAAATGTGGAGCGTAACTTATTTGCAATGGGAAGTTTCTAGATCTTTCCATTTCTATTTTGGCTATTACTTGATTTTTATTTCTCCGATCAAAAATTTTACAGCCTCCATCTTCAAAATGAACTGCGTACCCGTTTTGAACAAGTTGCCCCACACTCAGCAGATTTTGTTTTAGGTCCGGAACTAGCAGTACATCTCGAATGAATTTCAGACCCATCTTGGTTTGTATGGGAATACTTCCTTTGCCTTTTGCTTGAACAAGAGCGTCATTTCCAATGCGTACCTTTGTCTGAAATGAAGTATCAATATGTCGAAATAATTCATGGTTGCCGATCATATGGTTCGTGCAGCCACTGTCAAGAAACCATATATCACCCTTCTCTTCTTTGGCTGAGTGGCACGCATAGAAAATACTTTCGTGACTCTCCTTTTCTTCTATGAAGTTTGCTCGGTCGCTAACTCTTGATCTGCACACCCTTGCGACGTGGCCAAGCTTCTTACATTTGTTACAAATCTTTTTTGACCAGCATTGGTATGTATTGTGGTTTGACCATTTGTGTATGTCGCGTCAGAACTTCGACTGACTCGTACCTGAAGATTTCTCCTTTTGTGTTGTCTTCTTTTCTGCATCTTGTCTCGCACTGCCTTCGTTCTGGATATTTTGTTGACTTGTGGGGCTATATTGAGGTCTAAAGCTCAGCTTGGAGTGGAATGCGTCCTCCACCAAATTTACTTCGCGTTAGAGCTTTCTCTCTTCGTGTGACTCCAAGGAGCTCATCAATTGTTGAATCAAAAACATTGATAGATCTTTCAATTCTTCTATCGCTGTACCGATGTAGTCGTACTTGTCAGTGAGGCTAATTAAAAAAAATTCAACTACCTTCTGATCTGAGATGTCTTCGCCATACTTCCGCATTTGGTTCACAATTTCGATGACTTGCGAGAAGTGCTCCTTGATCTTCTCCGACTCCTTCATTTGAGGTTTTGAAATTGTCTTCTTAGCGTTTGCAACTTCACCGCTTTCACCTTCTCGGAACCTTCAAATTCCTCACTCAAAATTTCCCATGCCTTCTTGGATGTAGTAGCCCCACTTATCCGTGGAAACAGACTTTCGGCAACACCTTGTTGAATTAGAAACAGGGCCTTCGCATCGTTCATTTGTTCTTGTTTCTGCTCCGGCGTCAATTCTCCCGTAGTTGGCATGTAGAATCTTTATTGACAATATCCCACAATCTTTGCGGAAGCAGCAGCGTCCGCATCTTGATCTTCCACATGTCATAGTTTTCTCCTATTAAAATGGGAACCATCGATTGGGCCATAGTTGCGCCTCCTGAAGACATCGACTCAAGATGCTTCTTATATTACATGAACGCCCTTGTCTACTTCGCTAACTTCTTACTCGAACCTGGCTCTGATACCAAATGTTAAAAATTAAAATTGTATTGTGGAAATTTTAGAAGAGAGGAGCAAGATTTTAATTAACTTCTCTTATACTCAAAGGAGATTACAAGGTTTTGTAGTACACCTGGTTCTGATGGGCATCGGACCTACTCTGATTCGATGGGTTTAATCACAGTCGATTTGATTTAAGATTCGTGCAGGACGCTTTACACTTCGTGCGAGTTTGTTTCAATTTTCGTGCACACAAATCTTAAATTAGATTGGACGGTCATCATGCTCGTTGAACCTAAAAGTAGGTCGATGGGAATCGGACCTACTCCGTTCACCACTACATGACCCTCTCATCTATTTATATACTTATGATGTCGGTTGTGAGAATCTTCTAAACTATTCCAATTATTTCTTAGACTATTGTACCGACTTGGTTTGGACTATTCTAGAAAATACATGATACAAATATGTAGAGACTTCTAAGACTTACAAGTAATTTCTAATAACTTTGACCAAGTAATTTTTAGTAACTTTGACCAAGTAATTTCTAGTAACTTTGACCGACTTACTTGAATAATCTAGAATAGATTGGACTTGGGCCTTCGGTGTTGTTATTTTCAACACTGTTTCTGTTTTGTCAGTAAATATTCTTCGACATCTTTCTCGCCATATTACGAAGCTTATTACTGTTTGTAGTTTGCGCACTTGCTGATGTGGAGATCTAGTGATTGCTTGGCAGTATTCTTTCATCATCACTAACTGGCACCTAGGTAAGTTGATATCTGTTTGTAACTCATTTTGAATAGAATATAAAATAATAGAAAGAGAAAAAAGCATAGAATAGAATATAAAATAATTATGCAAAACATCGACAAAATCTTCCATTCACTATTAGCACTGAGAGAAGTCTAACCGATTATTATTTTATTCATCCATCAGCAAATCAATACACTGCAAAATAAACTATTACAAGGAAAATATTTCCATTTATTAATGACACTTCTCTTATCTCTATGAAACAGAATTAGCTAAAAGCCCTCTACTTATGGTGGGCTGGGATGATGTATTTGGTCTGGGCCTGTAGGAACGTTACGATAGTCGTTGGATTGATCTGCATAAGAGTTGGTCATCTCGAGAGGTGGACTAGGATCTTGTATCGGGCTTGGACCTGAAGGAGGAACGTCTGAACGGTAGATATGAAAATCATTAGATTGGTCTGCATAAGAGCTGGTCATCACGAGAGGTGGACTAGGATCATGTATCGGGCTTGGACCTGAAGGAGGAACGTCTGAACGGTAGATATGAAAATCATTCGATTGGCCTGCATAAGAGCTGGTCATCTCGAGAGGTGGGCTAGGATCTTGTATCGGGCTTGGACCTGAAGGAGGAACGTCTGAACGGTAGATATGAAAATCATTAGATTGGTCTGCATAAGAGCTGGTCATCTCAAGAGGTGGGCTAGGATCTTGTATCGGGCTTGGACCTGAAGGAGGAACGTCTGAACGGTAGATATGAAAATCATTAGATTGGTCTGCATAAGAGCTGGTCATCACGAGAGGTGGACTAGGATCATGTATCGGGCTTGGACCTGAAGGAGGAACGTCTGAACAGTAGATATGAAAATCATTCGATTGGCCTGCATAAGAGCTGGTCATCTCGAGAGGTGGGCTAGGATCTTGTATCGGGCTTGGACCTGAAGGAGGAACGTCTGAACGGTAGATATGAAAATCATTAGATTGGTCTGCATAAGAGCTGGTCATCTCAAGAGGTGGGCTAGGATCTTGTATCGGGCTTGGACCTGAAGGAGGAACGTCTGAACGGTAGATATGAAAATCATTAGATTGGTCTGCATAAGAGCTGGTCATCTCAAGAGGTGGGCTAGGATCTTGTATCGGACTTGGACCTGAAGGAGGAACGTCTGAACGGTAGATATGAAAATCATTAGATTGGCCTGCATAAGAGCTGGTCATCTCGAGAGGTGGGCTAGGATCTTGTATCGGACTTGGACCTGAAGGAGGAACGTCTGAACGGTAGATATGAAAATCATTAGATTGGCCTGCATAAGAGCTGGTCATCTCGAGAGGTGGACTAGGATCTTGTATCGGGCTTGGACCTGAAGGAGGAACGTCTGAACGGTAGATATGAAAATCATTAGATTGGTCTGCATAAGAGCTGGTCATCTCGAGAGGTGGACTAGGATCATGTATTGGGCTTGGACCTGAAGGAACTTCATGGTAAGTTTCGAAATCATTGATATGTGGAGAGGTAAATCTTATGCATAATGCACCTTCAAATGAAACAACTAACACTAAGAGGAGCGGTAAGACTGAATTAAAAACCATTGCGATTCTCTTTTTTCTGGTGATAAATATTTTGTTGAGAAAATGATAGTCTGGTTGTCTTATATAGGGATACACATAGGGTCGTCAGAGCAGCATAATTAATAAGCAATCCATGCGTATTAACTAGTAATTAATAAAAGATTTCGTAAATGAATTTATATCTTTGCCAGAGTATCTTACTGTATTTTTAAAATATCTCGGGAGATCATTCGTTGTTTGTTATGAAGATGACTTAAATTTGTATCGTTTTCGAATTATCCTACAGTCCTACTATTAAATCTTATATATTTTTTTTAGAGAGCATTAATTATATATATTTAAATCATGAACAAGAACCAAATAAATAGTGGTTTTCTGACGTCAAATTCAAGCTGGTTGCCCAGTGGTTACCAAATGTGGGAATGATCTATGCCCGTTACCATGTGAAACTATTGTTTGTACGAATTTCAATTGGGTTATTGGATAAGTAATACCGATAACTTTTGGAATCCAAACCCTTAAGTGTCGGTGCTTCCATATCTGTTGTGCTTGAAGGTAATTACATCACATTTGATTTGGATTGTTGGATATGTATTATAGAATGCTTAACAGATGTAAACTACAAATCTCCAAGTGTAACCTACTAAACTTTACAGAGATTAAGGTAATATAAATGTAAGAAATTTTTATATAAAGAAAAATTGGAGAGGTTTCAGAAATTTCAATTAAATATGTTGCAATTACACTTAATTTCTATTTAATGTTGACAAGAAACACTTGTGTTGAAAATTTTGGCATAACGAGAAACCTGTATACCTGAAAATATAATATTTTCCAGTAATGTATTTTAGAATAGAGATTTGCAGAAGAAATAAGGTTGAAATAAAACGCAGCAAGAGGTGAAATTATCATTTCTCCTGAAAAATATAAAATTATTTGACTGATGAATTCAGCGTTATAATATGAGCAATATTAATCTGTGTCCTTACACCAAAATGACCCTCGGGTCTGGGCCTATTGGGCCGGTTTGTTTCAAATAAAAATTGTGGGAAAACCAAAGAATTACAAATTCTTCAACTGCCTGGCAGTATCTGAAATGATATGATCATGTGGTGCATTTAAGTTAAAATGCTTAATGTCCGCTTGTTATTATTTTATTTCAACTTTTAGTTAGGTTTTAGTGTTATTGTTCTCCAATTTTGTTTTCTTTTAGTTGTAAGCACCAGCCACCAATGCTCATTATTTTCATACAATTTGTCCTTTCAATGAGAAGTCATAAGCATTACTTTAAGGAATATAATTAAAATAATATATGATTAAAATAGAAAAAAAAGAAGTAAATGACATTTTTATAATAAAAGGTGGAAGAACTTTAGTCTTCTCCTCAAAAATTTCTTTGTTGTGTCAATTAATGCGACATATTAAATGCAATAGCATTAAATTCCCAGCTCACGATGTTGTTTTCCATATGATTTCACCTTTGGAAATTATGCCTGTTGCAATAAGTACATGTTATAGGTTGATTCTCATTGCTTAAGGAATATAAAGATTACAAGATTTTCTTAATTAAGTACAATTATGAAATTCTATACAAAAAAAATAAGAATAATTATATTACTCCCCACACTTCTGTCCCCCCTATGTCCCCGCAGCAACAAAATTGGAAGATAAGAAAATTGGACTATGGTCCCCACTAATTATATTGTTCCATTTTTCAATTCCCACACTCTTTCTTCGTCAATCTTCATAGGTATAAATACTTGAAAGATAAGAAATTAATACTTGCAAACTAAGATATTAATACTTGCATGCTTAACTTGATATGACTACCTCTTTTCCAATCCATCAATGGTCCCCGCAACAACATTCCTCTAATGAAGTAGTGGGGACCCTGCATTCCCGCATCCCCGCATCAATCTTCCCCAATCGTCCCTGCGTCAACATTTCTCTAACAAAAATAGTTGACCACATAAGTATAAATACTTCAGTGCATAGGTATAAATATTTGTAATACTTGATATTAATACTTTCAGATGTCAACCAGTGTCATATTTAAAAAATACTTGCAAGTATAGAAATAAATACTTGTGTGACGGTGAGCCTGAAAGTACATCATCATGGATCTCATTTGAAAAATAAAATTGCGTAGAAGACGTTCATGGTTTTAGATTTACAAAATTCCTCATAGATCGTCAGAAATGTGGACGAGATTGAACGAAAAAAAGAAAACCCACCTCTAAAATCGTGTATGACCCTCCCATGTAGTTTGAGTGGTCCCCCATATAGTTAGAGAGAATTATTTATGTAAAAATTGTTCACCTTATAGGTATAAATACTTCCGCACATAGATATTAATATTTTTAGAAGAAAAAAATCAGTGCTGAAGTTTTTGTGGTCCCCCATGGTAGTTATGGAAGTTAAGTGGGTGGATAATGGGGGGATGAGAGTGCGGAGACAATTATCAAGATCCAAAAAATAAAGTTTCCTTTTTGTTTTAGCATTATTTTAAATAGGATTAATTGATTTATATTATCTGCTCTCATTAAAATAAATAAATAAATTTATCATCATTACCATCACAGCCTCATCATTATTTACTATAGATAACATCACTGTTCCATAATACAAAATAGAAAGCATCTTGGAATCAATAACTTTTTGATACATACAATCAAGTAGCCATAGTCATCTCCAACCAACCATGAAATTGGAATTTGAGTTTTGCAAATTACATAGTAGACAAAAATACCACATGTGCTTATACAAACAAATAGTTGATAACATATATGTATCACTTGTAATTAAATTTCCATCAACTCTTTAAACCTCTCCATTGCAGAGGAAGGGAGTCCAAGAAGCACATTGATGTTTTTCTTCTCTTTTCCACTAGACAAAAGCAATGTTACCTCTTTCTCGGGCAGGGTTACTGGACCCGATTGCACCGGCTCGCCCCACCCGAAATCTGTACTATGAAAATCAAGTCTTGACCAAGTGGTTATAAGCAAGGTTGAAGCAAGAGAAGGCCGTAAACGCGTCATCTCAAAATAATCCACCGCAGATCTGATGTAATCATCCGTTACCATTTTAATGGCATCTTGGACTAATCTGACGGTGTACGATAGAGGGTTGCTCAAGAGCTCACCAACTTTGCATATGGAATTTGTTAGCACAATTCCATTGCCAAAGTACCGCTTTGGCAATGGTGGATTAAGTCTTGACCGACCATCAACCGCAAATAGAAGCTTAGTAAGCTTGTTCGGGTCAAACCCCATTGCTTCAGATCTAGCCCGCCATACAAATGCCGCCAAAGCCTCAAAAGTAGTACACTTTTCCAAGGTTCCATCTTGCATGGCTAGGGTTTTGATATGATTTAGTCTTTCCTGGTTGAAGTTGAATGATTGGTACAGAAGGGCTTCCTCTTGGTACAGATTGATTGACGAGTTTGAGGAGTCATCGAGTTCAGTGAACTCATTATGTGGGAAATTAACAGATAAAGGATTGCGGGGTTTCAATATAGATCGGTTTGAGAACGGAGGTATCGGGCTGGTTGTACCGCGGGCTGTTTCAGCCCATGAGTTCACAAATTCCATGGCACCAATGCCATCAAACATGCAATGGTTCATGGCCAAGCCGAGGATGAAGCCCCCACATTTGAACCTAGTCACCTATAAGAGAAACAATTGAAAAAAAATTGCCACTAAGTAATTGCCTTTCAAGAAAACAAGTTGATCTTTTTGCTAATAAATAGTTGTCATGTATGCAGTCACTGCTTTAGATCATGTATGCAAACCAAACTTTTCAATTTAGATAATTAATATGACCTCTCAGAAAAAAGACAATATGATGTTCAATTTCACTGTAGAACAAAAAACAAGCAGAAGTAGATTTTTTGTTCATTGTGCCAAAAGTAGAACGAAGTAAATTCACTAGATACCATGATATTTCACCTTGCCCACTGGAATTCTAAAAGCAAATCAATTAAAAAGATCACTAGACCTGAGCCACAAGAGGAGGTATCTCTAAAATGTTCTTTGCACCAGGTATATTGTACACAAGAGTACCAAGCATAGACGGGTCCGGTTTTGTGATATCCCCAATTTTCACCAAATCACACTCTGCCTGTGCTTCGACGAAAACAGCCCCTTCACCGGTGCAATCCACTATGAGCTTACCCTCATCACTTACTGTGAGCCGACCAGCCAAGGGGTAGAAATCCACAAGCACTTTCGAAAGGGATTCTCTTAGGGTATCAAAAACTTGTTCATTGCTTTTGTCCTGTGAGTTGAAACAGTATATAGTTTGTACTGTAACAGCTATGTTTTGATCTAGGTTTGAGAGGTAGTATAGTCCATTTTTTGTTTCCACCATTGGTGGTACGAGTGTTGGCTCATTTTTGTATACCCTCAACAAAACTTCTCCACTCGAATTATCCTTTTGTGATCCACTGCTATTCCCTGAGACCTGGAAAAGTTAAGAATTCAAAGCATTAGTTCCAATAGGTAGAACTTATCAAAACATTTAACAAGCTAATTTGGCACTTCCTCCGTGCTAAGTTTAAGAATTGAACTTTGGATTTTGCAATTGAAACAACAGTGGACATCTTCTGGAGAGAACATAATTTGTGAGGATTACCATTTTGGGTTTATATGAAAGGTGAGATTGCAACAAGGTATGACTGAGTTGTTGATCTTTGTTGTGTGACAAAATTTATAAGGATGGACATGAATGAAGTGATCTAGAAGAAACGGAAAAGTGTAGAGGAGAGCTCTGTTAGATAAGAAACAAATGATTCAGTTTGGGACTCTCTCGATGAAGGATTGCTTGACAGTTTGTGTATAGTGTGAAATAGTCCACTAGCTCTTGAACAAAATCCCACCAGAGTTTGAGGCATTTCAAATTTCTAGGTGAGAATTTGTTAGACTCAGCTTACTCACACGTAAAAGTCACGGTTCAAGAATACCAGCCATTCCCCAATACTTATTTCAAACCAATAATGAAAAAGTCTTGGACTTTACGATTTGGGCAATTATTATTAAAAACGAAAATTTCAACAACTGTACGTTCCTTTCGTACATTAGGGTACCAACTAGGGCGTCAATGCCACTCTTTTATACGATTTGATAGTATGGATAAAAAAAAATTCATGAGCTTATCAAATGCAGATAAGGATAAAAAAAAAAAATTCATTAACTTAAATAAGTATGGATATAAAAATACTTTCACCTGACCTGTATACGACCCGTATCATATACGTTGACACCCCTAGCACCAACAAAAGCACATCCAGTCCATTTGGTTTCAGACAGTCCCCTAATCAAATTGGTCTGAAATAATAAAAATCACAAGCGATGCAACATTTCATTTGTGCCTCTACAGTGTTAAAAATTCATAATTTTCAGGTACCCCCTACAAATAATATTCGTTGTAACAGAAACATGGCAATATCTTCTGGATCCCTTTCAATTGTCTCAACTCTCAAATTAACCCCAAATGCCTTCATCAGAGAGTTCACATGACCACGAGCATGCAATGCATACATAAGAAAATGGATCTCCGAATTTCCTAATGTACAATCAACAGTTGAAGCCCAAAAAAAACTAAGTCCAATGAAATAAGCGGCAAACAATAGAGGAATAAAAAACAATAGAATAAACAGTCTACCATTCTGAACCTAAAACATCAGATACAAATAATACCAGCAGAACCACAATCCATGTTCATTTCTGCCTACATTCAATCCCTACATAACCTCTTAAAAGAGAAAAATGATAAAATATGACAAGATTGTTATTCTACAACCATCCTACAACTACTAGTTGACTATGTCTTCAAAGAACATAACAACAAAGCTAAGCATCCTCGAGAAATTTGGTTAGACCCCTAATGTTTACATCAAAAATATTCATATTCAAAATCTATGGTCTACTGCAAAACCCTATTTATCTTTGGGTTCATCATCCTCCCCATCTTCATCTTCATCCTCCTCAGACATGCTGTTTATCACATCTTCTATAATTTGCTTCACCTCTGCCTTTCTATCCATCAAGTCTACTTTAAATTGTGCCCCTACAAATGAGAGTATTTACAAGAAACATAAAGTTTCACCCACAATTCTTGTGACCAATTCCTCACCAAAGTAACAATTATTCTTAAACCAAGAACTTATCTAATAAAATAATTTCTTTTGTTGTAGATTAATAGAACAGCAGGATTGTGTCAACAAACAACTGAAATATGAGTATTTAAAACAAGTTTGCTAAGATAAAGAACATATGGACAAGTATATCATCCATCATCAATGCCGGTTCCAGTGCCATTTGCAAATAAATTTTCACTTTTCAACGGTCTAAGATTCAACAACCCATAAGACATGGAATTATCAAACAATATTCAAATTGCATGAAAATTGATACGTAGGTGTCTATAATTTGCTATTATTTTGTTTGAAGCTTTTGTGGATTTGAGATAAATTGAGAAGTTTGTCAGCTAATTTGTGTAGTCAAGTGACCCCATCATACAAGTTGGGAATGTTTACACAGGTGGCCACTTCACAGGAAATTACACAAATTCTACTTGTCCACATCATCATCACATTTGATAATTAACATGATCATGCGGATGCTGATATGGTGAGAAAGTTATTTTTTGTGGATGTAATACTTGGTAGCTAACATATAATCCAACCATGTTGATGATATAAATGCATCCACATAAGCAATTCAAATGGACTGGTGCTCAGGTCATCATTGATCCAAACATGTTCTGATAACTGATATGTTGATGACTACGAAACTTAAGAATCATAATGAGAAATTTGTGACAAGGACCGGTCATGCAAATTACAATATGCCGGGATTATAATTTGTATCCATTAGTACTCACAAGGATATCAAACAAAAAAAATACCTAATTGCCGAAGAATATCAGCCAGAGTAACCTGTAAAGGATTAAAAGAAAAGGTATAGATTAATGGAAAGAACAAAAGAAAGGGCAATGAACAGAAAATGACAAAGCCCCCAAACCATACCACCCCATTCCAAACCCAATTTTTCTAAATAATGCCGAAGCAAATCACCCCCACCCATCACTATCCACAGAGGCTGTTCAAGATAATTCCCATCTTAAGACAATAATATTTTTGATATCAGTACCGTATTGAAGTCAACTTCCTTGAGTAATTCGCTGATAACAGCATGCAACTCCTCTTTAGTAGGGCCCTTAACTTCTTCACTCGCCTTCTCTTTTCCTACACAAATAGATCAAATTAATAAAAAAAGGGGGGGCCAAGCCTGATGACCTCAAAGAACACCCGATGCAATATATCAGATAAAGAAAACAACAATGTTAATGCCTCGTGTACAATATCAGTATATAGCAGTCAGGTTCACATTTAATCTCTCATTGCTCCAGTGATTTATATCTTAAGAAATGAAGAGGAAGCTTTAGAAGTCGAAAATATACCACACTTCAATCGTGCGGTATGACAAACACCAAACTAAAAATAACCAATCAAGAAGAAACAGAAAAAACAAAGGATCAAAGGTAGAGCATTGGTATCATATCTAAATAATAAATAGTAATAAAATTACCTCGTTTTTTAGCAGCTGGTTTCTTCTTTTCCTTGTCAGCATTAGAAGTAGATGCTTTTGCCTCTTTCTTCTCTTCCTTCTTGGGTTTAGCAGCTGCCTCTTCTTTCTTACCCTTCTTCTTCTTCCCTTCTTTCTCCTCCTGAACCTTCACCTCCTTGCTCTCCTTCCCCTTCTTAGCATTTACCTTCTTGCCCTCATCCTTCTCCTTTTTCTTCTCCTTTTTCTTCTCCTTCCCCTTGGTCTTTTTAGAAGCTTCCGCCAACTTCTTCTTCTTGGCTGGAGGTTCTTTATCTTCTTCTTCCTCTTTCTCTTCCTCTTCCTCTCCTTCCTCCTCTTCCTCTTCTTGGACTTTCTTACTCTCTTTGTCTTCCTTCTTATCTTTTCCTGTTATATGCTCCTCTGCTGGATCTTCTTCAGAATCTGCGGGCCCCACTTCTCCCTCAGAGTCATCTTCCTCCTTGTCAGATTCTTCATCTACATCCTCTTGCTCCAGTTCAGCTGCTTGTTTCTCACTCTTCTTTCTTCTCTGCAAAGATTTTTTAAAATGAGAGTACTGATAGCCACTATCCTTGCTCAAAACCATGGTCTGAGAAAGCAAATGAAAAAATGGTGGTGTGAGGTAGTAAACATAAAATAGAACCTTAGCTCCACCACTCGAAGATGACTCAGCCTTCTTTCGCCCTTTTTTCTTCTTTGCCTAAAAAAGACTAAACCTTTTATTTGCAGCAAACAAAAATAGCATTGATCAGAACAAACTAAAAAAGCTATCATGTTCCGCCTTACTGTTATAATGGGGGAACAACATCAAGAAAAGCGTTCAGGGGCGGATCTATAGCCATTCAAAAGGTGACTAAGCCGCCACTATGATTTTAAAATTTTAGTTATACATATTGAAATTTAATTGAATTTTATTTTTGTAGAACTTATTATATAGTCCAACCCCCTCATAAAATATCACACGTCTACTTGTAGTCTAGTGGTTACAGCTTAGATTGTGGTTGTGGAGAACTTGGGTTCAATTCCCACCCACCACATACATTGCATTTCAAATTTTAGCCCCCCCAATCAAGATTTTCCAGTTCCACCCGTGAACGAATTCCTTAAATAGAAAAATTATTCTTCAGCAGGATGAAACTCGGATCAGGTTCATTCTGGTAGATTGTTGCTCCTTGGGCAATGAGACTGAACTGTTATGTTTCTTTTTTCAGTTTCCAACAGAAACCTCAGGGGATCTATGCTCCTTTACTTAATAGAACAATTCATGATTAACATTTTGATGAGCTTAACACGAGGCACGGGTCAGTGTGAGCTCTTGTCAGACTATGTGTTTACAGAGAAGAGACCAGATATATCATTATAACTACCTGGACCCAACTAACCAAAAAAGGGAGGGTGGATGAGAGTGTGATAGGGTGAGGGGAGAGAGAGAGGACCTTGTCAGTCAGCAAAACATCACGAGTAACATGTGGGGACTCCAAGAATTCAAGCAATTTTCCAGTTATCTCTTCCTACATTTAACAAAATTGGTTATGATAACAATATCTGCAAGTCCTCCAAATATCAGGCGCAGAGTAAGTTTCCTTTTCTCACTAATGAATATGAGCACCAAAGAATCCGGTATAACAAACCCCTATTGGAAATACTATCTCCTATATTTTGAAAACTTTCTAGACAGAAATAAAATTTCCTTCCACAAAAAAGAAGGAAAACAAATTCCAAGCAAGCAAACCTTCTTTGTAGATGTTTTGATGGGAATGTCCAGTAGCTCACAAAACTCGCACAGCTTATCTTTGTGAAATTTATCAATCTTCTCCTTTATCTTGGTCTTTTGTTTGTCCTGGAAAATACCACAGCAGCAATTAATCTATAAAACCTGAAAATGGATAAAATAACCCATTCCTTGAAGAGTGCCTGTGCATGCACACCAGGAAAGTTCCATCTATTTCACCTTATCTTTGAAACTAGAAGGCAAAAGCACCCTTCTTGTTCACATGCATATGCATGCATAACAAGCTAAATAGAGCTAATACCAACAGTAAATTGTCACTCATGATCTCTATTGGTTATAATGCATGAGAAAGTAGTTAAAATATGCAGTGCAATACATGATGTAAATTTAATAGCTTACATCTGTCCATACAAAGCCAGAGAACTGGGTGATATTCCTCTTCAATTGAAAAGCCTAGAAAAAAAATTAGCAATTGTTACTTGCATTAAAATAAACAAGGTTATATGCTCAATGCAAAGTTTTTATATTTTATTACAGCCTCTACATACTGGTAAAGAATATGGTTAAATTTGCAACAAATGCAGAATTATGTGCAATTGGGGCTTAATTATGCAATAATTTTTCAAGTAATTCTTTTCTATTCAGTTGTGCAATTTAGCATCAAGTTACTCTGAACTGTGCAATTACAAGTGAATGAGAAAGAGTGAGAATTACAGTAGATCTTCTCCCAAAGAGTAAAACATGAAGAGAATGGAGTGTCTCGTCGGCCTTTCTTTTTGACAACTTGAAAGAAACTGATATAAATTCACAATAAATTTAAACATCAAATTTGACAACTTGAAAGAAACTCAGCAACTTTAAGGTAAAACATGAAATAGAAATTTAAACAGATTATATTAGGTAATCTCAAAAGTTCATGAAACTATGTCTTTTCAATTGCATGCAAATCAGATTATCATAAATCATAAAAAAAAGTGAGCTAAATGTGTATTTCCAAAAGGGGGCAACACCGTACCATTTGGGATATCCTTCAGCTTTGTTCCGGAACCCTATAAGACAGTAAAGACGCAAAATAAGTAAATTACCCAATTTTCTCTATGTTAAATCTTATAGAGATTTGATCTTTACAATTACTGGATAAAAGCCTTGCACTACTGACAACAATTCCAAGTATCCATATCTTTTAGTCCAAAATGTTTAGTTTGGAAGACATGCTTTAAATCTGAAACTGAATTAATGATGCCACGGAATATAAATTAACGTGTTCATACACTGCAAAGATTCAAGATCTACAATTTATCAATGTGGCGTTAAATCTGAATAACAGGTAATAAACAGAACAGATGAGAAAAAGCAACCCATGAAATGAAAAAGACAATACCTCAACAATAGAAATCCCCTTTTTACCAGAGCCACTCCTAGGAGAGCCAGGAACAGAATACCTCTCCACAGCCTTCCTCTCTCTCGAAGAAGTTCTCTCTCCTTTCCTCTCCACTACTGCTGTTTCCTTCTGAGCCTTTTTCCCTTTCCCCTTCTCTTTCTTTTCTTCCTCCTTTACCTCTTTAGCCTCGCTACCTTCTACCTCTTCTTTCTTCTTTCTACCTCGCTTTCTCTTCTCCTTCGCCTCACCTTTATCCTCTGTCGCCTGCTCACCGTGATCGGGCTTGGAAGTGTCGGAGTTTTCGGCGGGCTTCTCCTCTGGAATTTCAGGTTCAACCATAATTAAATCGAGTGGAGCTAGTGTCAGAGAGGAGAGCAGTAAAACCCTAGCTTGCTTGGGTTTTCCTCTTTTTCTTGAAATGGAAACAGACGGAGTGAGAGAGAGAGAGAGCACAAAGACGCAAATTTATAATTCAATACAATAAAAGTTGATGTTATTCGTTGGTACACTCGGAACATTGACAAGCAATACGCCACACCGAGAGAACTTTAGAGTGACAGAGAGTTCCTCTGAAATCTTGTTGTTACTTCTAATTACGTGTGTATTTATTTAAAAAAATCATTTGTATAGTTTGCGGAAATTATAATTTTTATTGTGCACTTTTTCTTATTAATTATTAACTCAAACCAAAATCTTAGATGAAAATACAGGCAATTGTTGAAAAAAACTTGTTAGGAACATTCTATCTAAATACATATAAAAAATTGAGTTAGTTGACACTTTAAAATTAACGATTAAGATCTTTTTTTTAATGATACAAATATTTTATAACTAATAAAAATAATAATAAAAAAACAATTCAACATACTAATTTTGTTTTGAAACAACAACAATAATAATAATAATAATAATAATAATAATAATAATAATGTCACACTTAATAACTAGTCTCTCAACGTCACAGTAGTATTACTCCTATTGAGATCTCACGAGGAAAGGAGCGTAGATTGAGATGAAAAATGGAATAAGATTCTTGTATTGTGCGATATATTTTGATTGTTCTTAAACAAAGATTCCAAGCTCAGTATTATATATATTTTTTATCAATATAACAAGATGTTGCAATTTTTTTATACTCTTTTTCGGATAAAAGTTTTTCAAATTATATAAAATTAAATAAATGATTTAAGAGAGTGATAATATTAAGATAATTAGTTTTCTTTGTTTTGTTATAGTAATTTATTAATGTAAACGAGTAGGGTTAAAATGTCTCATTGGTTTTGTGCCTCCCATCATGTCCCAACTAGAGTGGAAAAAATGGCACAGCGGAGCCGGTTCCGTCACAAAACGGCACGGAATGGCTCGGCACACGTGTCGGTTACGTGTCGTGATTCGCGTGTCTCATGCTGTGACCATTCACGTACCGTGATCATCTTTAGAAAATTTGGCACAGTACAGCACGTCACGCGAAAGATCTAGTCACGGCACGTGGTCACGTGTAATTAGGACCATTAGATCTTGATTAAATGGTGGATCTTGAATAAACTAACTTAAATTATGATCAAATGGTCACGCGAGTCACGTTTCGTCACAGCACGTTTGAGCATGGCGTGACTGACATTTTGATCATGGCACGGCACGTGAAAAATTAACTTGGTCACGACACAGCACGGCACGAGACCAAAGTCACGGCGTGATAGTCACGTGCATGGCACGTTTTTTCCACTCTAGCCCCAACATTGTTATCTCTATTTTCGTAGTTTAAACAGTCGATCTAAATCGTCCAATATAATATTCATATTAAAATGTGCTTAGATACAAAATTTTATATTTTAAAAAAAAAATTGCTATTTTTTAAGATAGGTACAAAATCACTGTTTTTAGAAGATTCTGGACCATTCAAAAATAGTGATTTTGTACCTCTCTAAACAATTAGTCAAAAAATTCTAAAATTCTAAAATTTGTTATCCAAGCACATTTTAGTATGAAGATCATGTTGAACGGTTCGAATCGATTATTTAGACTTTGAAAATAGAGATAGTGATGTTGGAGCATGATGGAGCACAAAACCAACAAAGCATTTTAACTGTACTCAATGTAAAATCACGAACTTTTATCTTTATTTTTAAAAGACGATGTAATTCAAAGTAGATAAGAAGATTGATTTTTAAAATAAACAAATACACTAAATTATGACAACAGCACTTAACAATATATCATTCTACAATAATAATTCTAGAGAAATGCCAACTGCCAAAGATATGCTTCAAAACTAGCAGGATTTAAACGGGCATCTTTGTGCTCCAAGTGTAAGCACTAAGTCTGGGAATTTCTAACAGCGATCCTCCGCTAGACCCATTCCACTCACAGCGAAATCTTTAAAGGACATGGTTTAAAAAGGTCCTGTGAAAGATTTCTCTGACAAGCGGGACCGAATAGTCTCTTCGAAGCTAACTGTAGCCCAATTTTCTTCCTTGGTACCATAAACGGGGTTTATCCGTTAACTCGATTATCGTCGGGAGCGCGGATAGCGATTGGGACGAAATTTTGTGAATCCGCTACATGTACCCGAATGTTTCTCTTCATCTTTTGTTCTTATAAAATTTAGTAGTAAGATTGACATGTCAAGAAAAAAATCAAAATAGTGCTTGAATTTGGATAATCAACTATATCAGTTACATTCATTATTAATTATGGAAGGAACAAGATTGTTGATCAATAGTTGACTTCACAATTAAACAATTAAGTATGCGAGATTCTGCCATAAAACGCAGAGCAAATATAGAGAGAAATAAGGACGTGAGAATGTAAGTTATGTATGAAAACCGATAGATATAGTAGATCTAGAGTTACTTTGGTAAAAAAAATAACTGAGAGAATATTTTTAGTAGTTTTTAAAAAACAATTCAAAGTTAATTATTTACTAACATATCTCGAGAAATAATTGTATATAAGAACAGAAATAAGAAATTTAGCTTTATTTTTCAAATTAATTGTGTACAATGTGGGGGTCCGTAGAATTTACGTTGTCCCTGGTGGGAGGCGGGGATCAAGAGAAATTGGAAAGTTCAAAATTTGGACTGAAATTAGTAGCGGGATGGTAAAATTTCGCCTTTGGCAGTTGGAGCAAATGCGCTCCGACTCCCCGGAGATTTATTTAAGATTACCTGTGCTGCCCCCTGAGTGGTCCGCTGTCTCGCAGTTATAACACGGAGCTCCGGAAACCGGAATTCATATTTTTTGCGGTAACTCAAATTTTAAGTTCACGAATTCGGACCGCGATCTGTATTGGCGCGAATATTAAAGAAGTTTCGTATATGTATGGATCAGATTGATTCGAATTCTGGTTGAATGGTCAAGATTTTGAACCCGGGTTATGAGTTAATACAGAGAATATGGACTCCGCAACTCCGAGGCTCCATGAAACTATTGAGTCCAAATCCTCTGACATAGCATAATATTTATGTTTAGATCCGAATCGTCCGATTTAAATTTGAGTCAATTGGATTCGAAATGAAATGTACTGATCATTTAATATTTTTATGAATTTTGTTCGAACTGTCCGAATCTAAAAGAAATATTGGACATGTTCGACAACATTAGAATAATGAAATTGGACGGAATTAAGGCTCTATTCCAGCCGAACAGAAGTGGAATGAACAAGAATAGAGGACCCAGAATAGAGCACTTTTTCTAGCGTTTTCAATTCCAATGGGGAGCTGAATTAAGAATTGAGACGGAATAGGAATTGTGAATGACAATTTTTACTCTTGTTTCACTGATGTGGCAATTCCACTATAATTTAATATTCTCCCACCTTTCTTCTTGTGCACATTTTCATAGGAGAAAAACCCTTTTTCTCTGTTCACTCTATTACGGCCAAAATTTTCAACATCATGCCAGGAGATTTAATAAACTAAGGTTGCATTTGGTTAGCTCAAGAATAACAATATTTTACTAACCCATAGAAATAGTGAGTTAGTAAGAATAGAGTTAGTCGGGTTAGTGATATTAACAAAAAAATAATTTTCATTCCTCTCAATTAGAATAAGTTTGAATATTAAATTAGTATTAAATAAAATATTTTATTAGTATTAAATAAATATTATATTATATTATATTAGTATTAAATAAAATATTAGATAAATATTAAATGTAGAGGACGGCTCAAATGCTCAATTATTTCATGCTCCAATCGTACCCCAACATTTTTATTTTCGATTTCAAAACCCAAACGAAAGATCTGAACCGCTCAACATGATATCCCCTAATCCACGTTAAAATATGCTTAAAGACCGAATTTTATACTTTTTGGAATTTTTTTACTATTTTTTAAGATATGTACAAAATCACCGTTTTTAGATGGTCCATAATTTTATGAAAAACATTGATTTTTGTACCCATTTTAACAAATAGTAAAAAAAATTCCAAAAAATGTAAAATTTGGTCTCTAAGCACATTTTAACGTGAATATCATGTTGAGCGGTTCGCATCTTTTGTTTATACTTTGAAATCAAAGATAAAAATGTTGGGATACGATTGGGGCATGATGCAATGGGACATTTGAACCCTCCTCTTAAATGTAATATAATATTAATTTAAATAATAAACTAGTATAAATAAATATAATATCAAATTAGATTAATATTAAATAAAATGTTAGATTAAATATAATATAGTATTAAATGTAATATAATATTAGTTTAAATATTAGATTAGTATTAAATAAATATAATACAATATTAAATTAGTATTAAACAAAATATTATATTAAATGTAATATAATATTAGTTTAAATATTAGATTAGTATTAAATATAATATTATATTATATTAATATTAAATAAAATATTAATTTAAATATTAAATGTAATATAATATTAATTTAAATATTAGATTAGTATAAAATAGATATAATATCAAATTAGATTAATATTAAATAAAATGTTAGATTAAATATACTATAATATTAATTTAAAATTTTAATGTAATATAATATTATTAAATGTTAAGTATTGAATGTAATATAATATTAGTTTAAATATTATATTAGTATTAATAAATATAATATGAGATGAAATTAGTATAAATAAATATTATATTAAATATAATACAATAGTAGTTTAAATATTAAATGTAATATATAATTACTTTAAATATTAGATTAAATATAATATAGTATTAGTTTAAATACTAAATATAATATAATATTAATTTAAATATCAAATGTAATATACTATTACTTTAAAATTAGATTAGTATTAAATAATATATTAGATTAAATATAATATAATATTAGTTTAAATATTAAATGTAATATAATATAAATATAAATATTAAATGTAATATAATATTAGTTTAAATATTAGATCAGTATTATATAAAATATTAGATTAGTATTAAAAAGATTGGTTTAAATGTAATATAATATTAGTTTTAATATTAAATGTAATATGATATTAGTTTAATTATTATTTCATTCATTCCCTTCGCTATTTTAAGTGTACAATTCAAATGATATTTTTACTAACCTGAATAGTTCAAAGTTAGCACTATTTTCAAACCACTCGAGTTAGCACTATTCTCAACCACTAACCCAAAAATCGCTGTTCTTACACTAATCCTAGCACGATCCAAACGTACCCCAAGACTACAAGCTCGATAGATGCAAATTTCTCTTTCAAATGAGATCCCTCTTACCAAGAGATTTGATAAAGTAAACTAGGAGCTCGATTTGTTTGTTAAAAACCGCCATTGACTACTTGTTCGTGCCTAAATCACGAGTCTGAGGAGGCTATCGGTTATCATGCCGAAGAGGTTCTTCGAAGAAATTAGTCTGTATATTTTTTCTCCATTTTAATGCAATACCTTTTTGTTTGTTGTATGAATTTTCCTCTTGAAATTGGTCATGCTGAAGAGCTATCAGGTTGAGCTTGCTCGAACCTGAATGTACTCCATTCTATTACAAAAAAAACTGAATGTATGAAGCGAAATGCAACATCTTCTCTTACTCAATTCCCAAAATCCAATTCCAGCTCTTAATCACTGCTTTTATCAATAATTTGTTGGTGGTTTGGTTTGATTTTCATGCATACATTATATATATATATATATATATATATATATATATATATATATATATATATATATATATATATATATAGAGTAAGGTTACGGTGCTTCGCAAAGTAAACCACTCCGTTTGCTTCGGGCTACTTTTTGGATTTTGAAAATCCAAACAACCGATCCGAACCGTTCAACATGTTCTAAACATTGAAGTGTGCTTGGAGACCAAATTTTACATTTTTTGAAATTTTTTACTATTTATTAAGTCACTTTGAAAGTTTCTGATCCGGTGGTCCAGAAAATTTTACTGTTTTTTACTGTTTGCCGTCGGATCAGCGATTTTTAAAGTGGCTTAATAAATAGTAAACAAATTCCAAAAAATATAAAATTTGGTCTCCAAGCACATTTCAATGTTTAGAACATGTTGAACAGCTCGGATCAGTTGTTTGGATTTTCAAAATCCAAAAAGTAGTCCGAAGTAAACGGGGTGGTTTACTTTGCAAAGCACCGTAGCCTTACTCTATATATATATATATATATATATATATATATATATATATTTTGTCCAATGCACCCCATACATCCAACCATTCTTTTAAAAGTATCAGACATCCAACTATAAGTGGGTTAATTGAAGAAAAATATAATTTGAATTGTTGAAAGGATTTTCAAATTGATTAATTGATTATTATAATTTTAAGCTATTTTGGGTTGTTATTGCTAAGTATGCTCGAATAATAAAATTTTAACCAAGAAAGATTCTAATCGAGAATCCATATATAATCTTTGGATTTTATTTACTGGTAGAAGTTATGTACTATCGGTACCACATCTGTACCATCTGGGTCTATAGAGAGTTCCCAATTGAGTTGACTTAAATTAATGAGGTTAGAACTATAGAAAGCATTATGTGAATTGCATTCGAATGCAGGTATATTCTAATGCATTGCTCCATGTAACATAATCTGCAACTTTTAGAACTAATTTTCTATTATTTTTCCTGTAAATTCCATTTTGTTTGTAGAGGCCGATGTAGAAGATGATTGTGTTCTACAGTACCAACTGGTATGAAATCTGGAGCTCACTGCTAAGGCAAGGGGAGATGACCACTGGAGCTACAACGCTTTAATTTCCTCACAGTCTTAATTTTGATTTTTATTGTGACATAGAGATATATGTTGTTATAATAGTTTCGGTGGTTATTTTACTTTTACCGGTAAATATATGTACAAAGAGTAGGATGTAAAACTTTTTTTATATATATAAATCTAATACAATTGTCAGTCGGCAGCTTTGTCAACTGATCCTAAAAAAACATTTAATTAAAATTTGTGACTTGATTTCATAATTTTATCTATTGAATTTGCATTCAACATTTTATTGAATATGAATTGTAATCAACTTTGACATTTTTGGAACTATTTACTGCCACCATTCACCACCCCATTTTCTTGTAATCCTTGCTTTGTTCAACAAGGACACAATAGTCATTTCCTACTATTCTTATATTTAATGAATATTCACTTTTACTATTCTAATTGTTAAGTTTACAAGACACAATTAGAATAGAGAAAAATAGTGGTCAATTCTCAATTCCACAATTACTATTACATACCTTGCCGGCCATTATGTTTTACCTTAGTAATATGAATTCATGAAATAGGTCATTGGGCCTAAATAATACAAGTTCAGTTAATGATAAGACATGAATTTCAGTGACTGGGACAATTGACATGACATCGTTGGTAAAAATAACAAATGAATACAGCACTTCGCTCTCGGGATCTATTTACAATAAATTACTTTGACAGTGTTCGTACGATGAAATTAACAAATTTTAAAAAAGTTATAGAGATGTATTATTAGATATTATGACTTATTGATTTAGTTTATACAATTTTTTTTATGGTCAGTGGCAAAGACTGCCACTAACAATTATATTGATAAGAAAAATATAAGTTTATGTACAGAAATACAAAATAGACATCATCTCCGCCCTCCCTATACAAATCCTCTCAAGATGATGATTATTAAAATTAATTGTAATATACATGCTAACTTTCTCATATCACCATAAGTAAATGAAGATTAAACGCTTCCCTATATTCTACGCAAAATGAGTCCACAATGATACATCCATTGTCGTATCATAGATCAATAGATTAACCAGTCGAGTTTTATTCGAAAATAACCTTCTATTCCTCTCTCCAAAGAACTCAAGTGCCTGCCGCCCAGACGACTCTCCGAAGAGATATCTGCTCCCTTGTCGCTCCCCGATTCCCCATGGCCCAAATATGCCATTTGTTGCTTGCCACTAGTTTTATACAATTTTAATAGTGTTTGATTATGTATCATTTATCTTTTTTTTAGACCATTGGAAATTTGTTTTAGATAACAAGAAAGAAAATATGTACTGAATCTCATTATTTTCTGTTGGTTTGATATATAAACCGTATGAATCATCATATAATTTTGGGTGTCAAATTTGAATCTTGTTTTATGTGGATTGTGAAGTAACTTCTCCCCTTCCTTTTTTATATTGATATATATACAAGAGACGCCTACGGGCTTCATCTAAAAAAAAAAAAAAAGATATATATACAAGAGAAGGAATCAAATGCCTAACTTTTTTTGCTCCATCATTGTCCACTATTTCATGTTGATAGTTGAAGTTCCAAATTTTAATATATGAATGTGAACCATCTATTCCAGTTTTACCTTAAAGAAAAGAAAAGAAAAGAAAAAAAAACAGGTCAGTTTTGTCTAAAGGTAGGGCTGCTAATGAGTCGAGCCGGCTCACGAGCCAACGAGTTGATCAGCTCAATAAATCATATCGAATCAGGCCATAAACTAAATAAAGCCCGAACTCGACTCGGCTCATATTTGATCCCTCAAACAGGGCCGAGCCCGAGTCGAGCCGAGCCGGCTCATGAGCAACCGTTTTTGTGGTTTTGAGTAGTTGTTTTTAGTATTTGCAAATGTCTTTTTGGCAATGTATGTAGTGAGGTGTTTGATGTGATGATATACTACTAATGGCAAAACAGTTTGTACTTGAAGGGGTTGGTACCAGTGGTTTTTGACAATGTGTGTAGTGAATTTTTTGAATTTTAGTAGATTTTATAAAGCATGTGAATGTTTAGTTTTAGTGTTATATGATTTGAATGTTCATTTAAATTTTATATGAATTTTAGGCCGTGTGCAAGCATATGAATTTTAGTAGTTTTTGTTACGAAGTCCATGGATAAGCACAGTAAAATAATTTTCGTTTTTAATTTTTGTTTTATATGAATTAATTTATTTTGTATAGCACATTTCAATTATATGAATTAATTATTCATAAATAATTATGTGGGCATGAGTTGAGCTAAATAGTCCGTGGGCATGAGTTTATAACACATTTCAATTTTATATGCTAAATAGTCCATGGCCATGAGTTGGGCTCGTGAGTTATGACATGAGTTGAGCTCGCGAGTTATGAGCCGAGTTAGAGTCGAGCTGAAGGCTCAAACTCATTAAATTGAGCCGAGTTTTTTTCTTCAAGATTGAGCTGAGCCGCGAGCCAAGCATGTTTAGTTATATGACGAGCTGAGTCGAGTTTTGAGCCGAGCTTGACTCATTAGCAGCCCTATCTAAAGGGCATGTTCGTAACCACCAATTTCCTATGGAAATTCACAGAAATTTTGGTTCAATGGGGTTTCAATTCTAAAGAGGTGTTCAGTTGGTTATTATACAAAGAAAAAATTGGATTGTTTTATTTATGTTGCATCAACACTTTTATGAAAAACTGAAAATTCACTCAGACCTCTCTTTTTTTTTTTCCCGCACGCCATCAACAGCTCACCCCTCCGTGAAATTGACAAAAAAAATATTAATCATGGATCTGTTGTGACACCTTACTATGTAGCAGCCTATATTTTTTTATTTAAAAAAAAATATTGAATCAAGCTAATACATTTAGCACAATAATGTTTCAGCATATTTTTATAAAGGTTAAAAATATTGATTATTGGATAGCAAAGTACTAATTACGAGTTGTATGAAATTGAAAAATAAAATAAAGCTATGAAAAAAGCCACGAGCTCTTAGAATATAGCCATACCTTTGAACTACGGCGCGCGTTGACATCAGGTTTTAAAGTTTCAGGGATCATCCCTCAATTCATGTGAATTTCCTCCTGAATATGTGTAATTTGAGTTTTTTAATCACATCATTTAACTTTTTGTTTGTAATAATATGCCAAGGGCCCATGGCCCGTATAGGCAGGGATAGCAATGATAGATCTCATCCAATACTTTAATTAGCAAATTCAAGATCACGTTTTGTTTTAGATTTGGACCGTTAAATATAAGCTAGTATAAATCGTGAAAGAGAGTTCAAATATCTCACTGCGCTCACTGGTTTTATCTTCGTTTATAAAGTTCAAATAGTCGATCTGAATCGATTAATATGATCTTCATATTTAAATAGTTGTTTGGATTTTCAAAACGAAGATAAAAGATATGAGATGCGATGAAGTTCGAAAGATGTGAAACATTTGTACCATTCTCATTGTAAAATGGCCCCCTATTTGTAATATAGACATATTTGTTTATGCCTCGACTAGAACCAATGTAATAAAATGCGGTTTTCATGCGGTATGCGGAAGGCCACCGCATACCGCATATACGGTATGCGGCCGCATATGCAGAAATTTATGCGGACTTATATATGCGGTTTTTAAAATGAAATTTCGTATATAATTTGTATGCAAAGATATAATTTGTGCACATTGGAATACAGCAATATGTAATACAGCATGGAGAATACAGCAATACAAATAAATGTACTTGAATAAATATATCTAAACGATAATTTCACAACAGAATACATCAATACAGCAATACAGCATAATACAAATAAATGTCACAGCAACAGAATACAGCAATACATAAGTAAAGCATAATGATGCATAAGTAATACAACAATGATGCATAAGTAATAGTGTAATACATAAGTAAAGCATAATGATGCATAAGCAACAGAATACAGCAATACAACAATACACAAGTAAAACATACATAAAACATCAATACAACATAATACAATACATAGTTATTACCCTTCTTCCTCCAATGATGCATATAAATGAGGTTCTTCATCATCATCACCACCATCATCATCAGAAAAATCATCATCAGAAATATCATCACCTATGTCATCAATGCTCACCTCGTCTCTATTTCTTGCCATCGGTGTAGAGGAAGAAGTTGAAGTTGAAGCTAAAACAATTTCTTCGGGCAAATCTAAGGCTGGACCTCCTGTCCAATCCCTCACATGTTCATCTTGCTCTTCTTCTCTTGCACACAATGGATCAGATTTTCTCAATATCTTTCGATCATTTATACGTGCATTGAATTGAACAAAAACAATATCATTGAGACGTTGCACTTCCATCTTGCCCCTCTTCTTTGAATGGGTCTGTACAAATTAAGAAAAAAAATTAATGTCTACAAAGAACACTAATTAATGATGATATTAAAGATCTATTAGAGGAAAAAAAAACAGCACCCATTCAAATGTACTCCAGTTTCTTTCGCATCCAGAAGAACTGCATGTCAAACCAAGTATTTTGATAGCTATATTTTTTAAATAAGGTGCTTCTGAACCATGAAGAGACCACCAATGAGCTGTCAATGAATAAAAAGAAGAGGCCATAAGAATCTCACAGCAAAAAAGTGCTTCTGAACCATTAAGGTTGGTGCTTCTAGTTTGTGAAAGATTATACACCATTTCTAAACAATACATTTCTAAATATGGCTGGTGCTTCTTCTTTTTTTTCATTAAAGTGCTAAATATGGCCGACTTTCTAAACAGTACATTTCTAAATATGGCTGGTGCTTCTTCTAGTTTGTTGACTTTCTAAAGCACATCAATACAGCATAATTCTGAGTTTCTGACAAGCACCAGCATTTCTAAATATTGTGAAAGATACAAAATTCTAACCAGCCGACTGCTAAGCACAAAAAAATTATGATTTGTGAAAGATACAAAATTCTGGTTTGTTGACTTTCTAACCAGCCGACTGCCAAGCACAAAAAAATTCTGACAAGCATTTCTAAATATTGTGAAAGATACAAAATTTCTAAATATTGTGAAAGATACAAACCTGGATTGAAAGCTTCGTTATTATTTTCTCTTTGTCTCTTTGCTGCATCTTTTCCAAAATGCCCATTTAAGTCTTGAAAATTGCGCATTTCAACGGTCATGACAATATCTTGAATCTTCGGATCCGGATAGAACCGTACAACACAATTAGAAATAGCATCCATAATAGAATGATCTGTTTTCATCTCTTCGAAATCCCTATAAAAATAATATGGATTGAGGTAGTACGCTGCCTTATGAACCTCTTTATCAAGTCTACCCTTCATTCCATCAACAATTGCTTTTACATAAGGCTCGAACAGACCTTCATTGTATCTAACAGCTGCCTTTATCTCCTTTATTGCATCTTTCAAACCTCCATAAACAAATCCCATAGGTTGCTTCTCCTCTCCATCGACAATACGAAGAAGAAGAATTAATGGCTTGAAAATTTTGATTGCTAATGCCACTGATTTCCAAAAATTATTGGAAACAACAATTTCTGAAATCTTTCTTCCCTTGTCAGCAAACTTCTTTCTCTTTTTCTTAGAAGGATCAATCAATGCATTATATTCATCAGAAAGGACCATATGTTTTAATTGCAACTTCTTTTGAAAAAGGCTTTCTAAGGTAAGAAAGGAAGTAGCAAACCTTGTAGCTCCAGGTCTCACAATATCTTTATTTTCGGTATGAACACGCATCAAAGATAACACCTGATGATGACTGTATATAAAGTTGGCAATCCCTTTAGCTTCTCTTATCGCATCACTTATCTCCTTCTGCTTTGAGATGCTCTCCAACATCAAATCAATGGAATGTGCTGCACATGAGGTCCAATAAATACGTTGGTATTTTGCCATAAACAATTCAGCAGCTTTCATATTTGCTGCAGCATTATCCGTCACAACTTGAAGCACATTTTCCTCCCCAACTTCTTTTACTCCGCTTTCCACAAATTGGAGTATATATTCTGCCGTGTGTGATTCTGAAGATGCATCAATGGCCTTCAAAAAAACTGTTCCTTTTGCACTATTCACACAAAGGTTCATTAGACTCCTATTTCTTCGATCAGTCCATGCATCTGTCATTAAAGTGCAACCATTTTTTCCCCAAGCTTCTTTATGAACCTCCAAATTGATGATGGTTTTTGAAACTTGCCTCTTCAATAGTGGCACACGGTACTCGTAAGGAGTTGGAGGTTTGTATCCTGATCCAAATTGACCTACCGCTTCGCAAAAACGAAGGAAATCCGGGTCAGCAAGTGAAGTCAATGAAATCCCCCTTTTGTAAGCCCAAAAAGCTAAATAGTCATTGACTTTATCCCGTTGCTCCTTACCATATGTATCCTTAATGACTTGTTGCTTCCAAAGCCCCTTGTCTTTCACCAAATTCACCGGCTTCTTGAGCCGCAACCGCTTCTTGTCCCTCTCTGTCTCCAACTCCTCCGACTCAGAAGCATCACTATTTATGTTGACATCTACAATTAAATCTTCTTTTGCCCTCTTTCTATCTTCTCCTTTCTTTTTTACTTTCTCCAAATACTCAGCAATTTCTTTTTGCACTTCTGCATTAGCTTTAGGGCATTTTCGTATATTACCTTTGATCCCCGCAAGATGAAACTTAAATCTGGTTATTCCCCCCGTACAAACTAAATTGCACAATAAACACTTAACTGAATTTGAGTCACTCTTATCCGTCAACCTCCCATACTTCCAGCCAGGATCAATCGAGTTTAACGGCCTATACAAACTGAAGTAATGGAATCTGAAGTCGACATTGCATGAGAACCAGAACTGGACATGATCCTATTAAAAAAATGTGCATATCAGAAATTCAGAATACAACAATAAGAGATAAGTAATGGATATTTGAAAGTTATGAATATTTGAGATAAGAGATAATTAGCACCAGATTTGAGCCCAAAGAGATAATTAGCACCAGATTTGAGCACCAGATTTTCATGAATATTTGAAAAAAAGTGCATATCAGCATACATAAATGATAAATCCAATGAATAACTCCTAAAAAGAACACAATTTAGTGTGACTTACTCCGAAATGTGCATCAGCACCCTCAATCGCAAGGAGGCAAATGAAACCAGTACCAGCAATGGTACTGGTAAGGTCAGACCCAAAACCCCAATTCGATTGGGTCGAGAAAAATCAACAGTCTCATACTCAATCGATCGACACCCCAAATTCATCACAAAAATTCATTGACACGCCGAGAAAATCAACAACTCGCGCGAGACAACAGATAGTCAAAATATACGAGAATATCTCACCAAGCACACAATCCACAAAATAAAGTAAGTGCTTCAATGTTTACCCGAAAAGAGGCACACCACAACAGAGGCGATATTTGGCCGGCACCAAGGTCGTCAGTTTTGCCTCGCCTCACGGTCGTCACAAAGGAAATCCAAGACATCGAAAGAAAACACCTCAAGCACCGAGAGTCCAAGAGGCAGTCACAAGCACCAGAATCACAACCCAAATCCTTATCGGATTAGGGTAATCACAGTAAATTTTTGTGAAACTGTGCAATACCTGGAGGCTGGAGGAGAGGCGATGGCTGGAGGAGAGGGCCGGCGGAGGAGAGTGGAGAGGGCCGGCGGAGAGTTGGGAGGGCCAGCGGAGGAGAGTGGAGAGGGTACCGTAAAAGGGGATCTTTAGAATTGGTGGAGAGTTGAGAGGGCAGGCGGAGGAGAGTGGAGAGGAACCGGCAGAGGAGGGTGAGAGCCGGCGGAGGAGGGTGAGAGATGGCGCACAGAGAGGGTAGGTGTTTTGAAGAGGCAAATTTCGGAACTTAGGTTATGCGGATTGGGAGAGAAATCAGAGAAATGGTTTTCGGAAGATATGCGGATTCTCTAAACCCGAATATGCGGAATGCGGATCCTATGCGGCCGATAAAATTATATGCGGCAATAATTATGCGGTCGAATATGCGGCCGCATATGCGGAACCGCATATTAAACCGCATATCGGTTTTTCATGCGGTTTCCAACCGCATACGCATATGCGGCCGCATATGCGGCCGCATGGACCGCATTTTATTACATTGACTAGAACTTCATTCTATCCGTGCAATACCGCATAGGAGGATTCAAATTCGTTTCTTTTATTTTGATAAAAAAGGAGGACCTTTATGTAATTGTTTTTTCTTAATACGTTTTTTATTCTTTTTTTTTTCTTTATCTCTCTTCTTCTCTCTCTGTCTAAAAATGAAAGTGATGGAGAGAAAATAAGAATAGGAAGGTCCTCTTTTTCTTTTGTTTGAAGATATGCACTCGCTAATTGATTGATAGAAGTTCAGGATTTTCTAATCTACGATAAGAAAAAAAAAATAACCGGGCATGTGATCCGACCCAACCCAATTATTTATTTACTTTTTTGGAGTATTAAATTGGCTTGAGCAATTCTAAATCATATAGAACTGAGAAAATTTTCAGAAAACAAAAGAGAAGTTTCAAGAAATTGAAGCTGCATGTTTGAGAATAAAGACATGTCTTCTAACATGGTGGGGTTAGGGGTGAAAACAGAGTGGATAATATGATTCGTATTAGATTTGTATTTGAAAAATTCGTATTAGATTTGTATTTGAAAAATTAGATATGAATATCTGATATCTGAATATCCGTGTGGATACGAATACTGATATGGTTTTACGTTTCTATTATTCATATCTGAATAGTAAAAATATACTATGTAGTTTAATATATATTATGAACAAAATTATGTTATTCATCATTATAATTAGATAAATATTATGAACTTTAAAACTTTTTTAATAATATTTATATGTTTATTCGAACTGTATTCGTATCTGTATCCGTATAAAAAAAATTAAAATAAAATGGATATGATTTTACCACTATCCGCTCCGTATCCGATCCGTTTTAACCCCTAGCGCGTGTAGATACCGATCATCAGGTTTACAGTTTTTTAGATCACACCCCTATCATGTAATTTGCTCTTAAATTACGCATAGCTGAGCTTTTTATCACATCACATGTAATTTTCTTTTAAAAAAAAAATTAATTATGGCCAACGCAGTTGGGTTGGTTTCCTTTCCAATCGCATGAATTTTATCGGTCTTAGGTTGATCGAAATCTTTTATTTTAGATCGGACGATCCAGATTAATTATGACTGTACATCAATCTTTATCCATCCGGTCTAACTGTAAAATTAGAGACCATCAAGATCTGTCTAAGACCCTACAATAGAATCCATAAAATTAGAGAGGAGTTGACCCTACACTTGATTTACAATAATTATAAAATTATGTCATTGCCCTAATTTTTTGCCGCCGCTATCCCACGCTCTGCTTCCACCTCTGATCTGGTACGGGCTCGTTTGGCAAATTAAAGAACAATGTTAGAATAATGTTATTTGAATAGTATAAGTAAAATGGTGATGGAATAGTTCAAATAGCGCATACAAGAATGCTATTTATGTACTCGGAAGAGTGAAAATATTATAAAACATTGAAATAATATCAAAGAACGAAATGGCCCTCTAAAGATTCGTTTCAAAATAAAACCTTTTTCGGCTGTATAAGGTACTGATGTGTACCAGTATCACGACGAGCACTAAACCATCATCAAGATGACTTGATTTAGAAGATTACATTTGTTAAGGCCTAATAACATTGCCCCTTTTCATATTCATTTTTTTATCTATGTTATTTTTTTTTCATTTTCAGGCTTTCAACTGTCAAATAAAGTTGTAAACATACTGAATCTGTATCCGTCAATTGAGATACGGAAATTCGATATTCGCATTATCGAAAGGATATAAACGCGGATACTATTTGAATTTATAAAGTGAATACGAATATGGATACAGTGATGAATAATTATTTTTATCCGTATATTCCGAAAATGTTAATATCCGACTAACAAGATAGATACTCTATAATTTAAAATTTATTATAAAACAAAGTCGCGCTGTTCTGTTATAAGTAGATAGTAGATACATGGTACGGATTTTTTATTTTTGTATAATATTTTTAATTTACTTTATTATAAATGAGATTACATTTTATAAAATTTAAGCAAATTTAACTTTCACATCTGACCTGCATTCGTATTTATATCTAATTAATATCTTATCTGTATCCTATTCATGTCCATATTCAAATTATTTTTAAAACAAACAGATATGGGTAGAATCTATGATCTGTATATTTGATCCATTTTAACCCCTACATTCGCCAAATTGCTATATACAGTGCATGGAACTATCCAATTAATCTGTTGGGCTTGTCTCGTACCTTTACTCGTAGATTATCTGAGATTCTCCCAGTATAATATCTAAACTGGAAATGATAAATCTCTGATTATTTTTTCGTACTGCACCTGGGCCTTGATTCTCAGGCCTGTATAATTTAAAAGGGCATAGGTTTTAAACAGTCGTATCCTGCCATACCCGGTTCATAAGAGTAAAAAAAAGAAGACAGCTTGGGTCCGATCCACTTTAAGATTCGTGCACATGAATATTCAAGCGGATGCGGAAGTTGCGGATGCGAATCTTAAAGCAGATCGGACGGTCATCGAACCCATCGAACTCACTTTGAGTCTGATGGGCATCGGACCCAAATTGACCTATAAAAAAACGGTTCAAATATTTTCACTTTTTTTATTTTCAATGTGTCTTTATTTTTTAATTATCTAATAAAGAAATTCTAAATTGTATGTCAAAACAAAATCAATAGATGCGATCTATATTATTTTTTCTGCACATAACATATAAAAATATCACTTTTCGATTTTAATTTTGTATGAATCAACAAATTAAAAAAATCAACGTGCATAATTTTTTTACATCGATATATAGAAGCAATCTCTTGATACTAATCAAAACAAAATTAAATTATCATAATTTTTTACGTATACATAGATATAATAATATAATCATATCTAACATTTTTATTTTAACTTTTAAGTTTAAAATTTTAAGTTGTAATTTAAGAAATGAAAGTAGAATTGAAGAATAAAAAATAAAGGCATTTGAGCCCTTTAAAAAAGTGCGAAAATTAAACAAGGAAAAAAAAAATGAGCATTTATGATTTTGGGAGCGGAGTGGGGTAAAAATACCGGAAGAGCTATTTTGACTTTATGCAGCGTGTAATAAATAAAGACAAGATGAAAAAACAAAGGCATTTGAGCCATCTATTAATTATCACTAAAACAAGTATATTGACGCCATCTATTAATTATACGGGTCCGCCCAGCTCTCCCCCGTGAACAATCCCCCGTTTCATCCCGTCAGTTGAATTAATTAAGGTAGTTAGTTAGTTAGAATTTATAACTGTCAGTGTATTTTAGGAATTTGCAGAAGTATTCATATGTAGCACAACTAGTATTCATCCATCTATATGAAGGTATTCACATTTGCAATAGAAACATATTTGGATATATTACAACAAGAAAGTAGGGGACAAACAACATGTGTGGGGGACCGCACAACTGTCAGAGCATTAATTAAGTGGGGGACCGCATAACCGTCAGCGCATTAATTAAGTGGGGGACTTCTAACTACCTTCAGCTCATTTTAGAAATTTGCAAAAAAAATATTCATCTGTAACACAACTAGCATTCATCCATCTATATAAATGTATTCATCTTTGCAATAGAAGCATATTTGGACACATCAATCACTCATCTTTTACACGTTTTTAGAGATGGTTTTTTTTTCTCCGTTCAATCTAACCAATATTTCTGACGATCTGTGAGGAATTTTGCAAATCTAAAACCACAAATGTCTTCTACACAATTTTCTCTTTCAAATGAGATCCATGATGACATACTTTCGAGTTGTCCGTTGCACAAGTATTCACACCTCGTCATACAAGTATTCATCCTGCATTAAGCAAGTATTCATCATCATCGTGTAAGTGTAAATAGTTAATGTACCAAGAGTATTACACGTTTTTAGAGATGGGTTTTTTTTTCTCCGTTCAATCTAACCAATATTTCTGATAATCTGTGAGGAATTTTGCAAATCTAAAACCACGAATGTTTTCTACACAATTTTCTCTTTCAAATGAGATCCATGATGACATACTTTCGAGTTGTCCGTTACACAAGTATTCACACCTCGTCATGCAAGTATTCATCCCGCATTAAGTAAGTATTCATTCTCATCGTATAAGTGTAAATAGTTAATGTACCAAGAGTATTACAAACATATGCGCATACCAAACAAATAAAAAATATTCATCCATAAGATATCAAGTATATTCATACATATAAGTTAAAGTATTTATGCCTAAGATATTAAGTATTCATCCATAAACGTTGAAGTATTCATCTCTAAAACATTAAGTATTCATCCATATGTACTTAGTACGCACTGTTCTAATTCACCATTAATGAAGCTTTGTTCTTTGCAAATAACTTGGATCTGACCCGGCGGAGGCGGATCTGACCCTGCGGTCGACAGTGATGGATCTACTCCGGTGGAGGCGGAGGTGGGAGGTGGGAGGTGGGAGACGGAGGTGGAGGTGGGAGAGGGAGGCCGAGAGGGAGAGGTGGGAGAGGCGGGCGGAGGCGCAGAGGGAGAGGTGGGAGAGGCGGGCGGAGGTGGAGGCGGAGGTGGAGAGGGAGAGATGGGAGAGGTGGGAGAGGGAGGGAGAAAGAGGAAAGAAATAAATGGAGAAAATTGGGTAATTAATTTGTAGGGCCATTAGGTAGTTAGAATTTTGAATTATAGTTAGAAAAGATAGTTAGTTAGTTGGGAGATGAAATGGGAAATGGATAGATGGGGAAGATATAATTACCCTAATTATACACCATGCATGGAACTCAAATTATATCCTGAAGTCATATACTTGTTTTATCATGCAGGTAAGAAAACGAAATTACAAACAGCAAAATATAGTTATGAAAAGAAAAGCAATTTTTAAGTTAGACTAATCTTCTAAAATCAAAATAAAAGTCTTTATAATGTCGTTCATATTTTCCAATTAATTAATAAAACAAAAAACTAATGTTTAATCCAATGATAAAAATAATATTTTCTATATAGAAAATTACAGGTACGTTCAAAATTCAAACAAGAGATCTCCGTAAATATCAAATAAGAGGAGGGATCTAGTTACTACAATTTTGAGTTACAACAAAGTTACCACAACCATTTTCTACATTTTCAAATTCCAAATCGTCGATCCAAACCGTTCAACATAATCTCCACAATAAAATGTGCTTCCAAATCAAATTTTACATTTTTTTGAAGTTTTTTACTATTTATTAGGTATTTTACAAAAACTAGTCAAATTCAGACCATTGAATTTTGTACCCATCTTAATAAATAGTAAAAAAATTCAAAAAAATGTAAAAGTTGATCTGGAAGCACATTTTATTGTGGAAATCATGTTGAACGGTTTGGATCGACGTTAGAATTTGAAAATGTAAAAAATAATTGTGATAATTTTGTTAAAACTCAAAATTGTGGTAACTAGATTCCTCCTCATCAAATAATTGATAACTTGATTTTGAACCTTTACTTAAAAAGTATAAAGCAATACGTGCATCTCGGTTGCCTTACTTGACATGTGAGCTGTAGCTGCACTTATCCTTTTCACTTGCAGATGCACGAAATCTTAGATATAAATATTAAATTAATAATCAAGATTTAGTTAGTATCACCAAACGGTGCACATTAATTTGTACCTAAAATTGTAAGATCACATCACATACAGAATTTCGTCTAACGACATGCACACTTGTGATATTTTAAAATACCATGACTTAATTGCGCATAACATGATCGTTGGCCATAATTTTGCCATTAATTGTTAATGATGAATTCAGAAGAGGGGCCTGTAGGCAGCGACGGAGGAGCCACGTTAGACGCAGTTTTAGACTTTCTATTGCAGTGCCATCTGAACTTTCCCTAATCCCTACCCGTTTAGAACCCCTGATAGGCTGATACTTTCATTCTGAATATAATAATTTATAAGATGAGTGAACCTCCTGTGCACTAAAAAATTTGGACGGTAAATATTAAATTTATGTAATAATTTTATAATTCAATTAGAGAATTTCACTACACAGATGCATTAAAACCATTTTATTTTTCGAATCAATGGAAAGTATATAAACTGGGTTCACCGGACCCCACGTGTAAGATACCTCTCAATAAAGACGATGCAATCTATTAAATTTATCACAGCAAAATTCAAAGTTAAATGTTTATTTTTCCAAACTGTCCTCAGTTAATCAACAACTAAAATCGATTCTAATTTTTTTATATTAAAAAATGGTGTTTAAAAACATTTTTTTTAAAAAGGACTTTTGTAAACTCTGATATCCGTACTTTAAAAAAAAAAATTATTTCTGTGTTAGACTTAATTTCTTGTGATCAGATCATTATAATTCCAGGGATCACGTGGTAAGTGGATGGCGCTCTTTAATGTATTTTGCAATTTTCGTGTATTTAATTCGGTTGAGACCTCACTTCTAAGATCAACATCAAGATTGATATTAAGACAAAGCAAGTCAGATCGCCAAGACCACAAGTTAGTATCAATGTTGTTGCTTGATATAGAATTCCCCCCTCTCTTCACGCAAAAATGGAATGAAAAATTGACCAGTCAATGGAATAAAACAAACAAACAAACTATTCTTGTCATTGCTCATTAAATTAAGCTTTCAGCTGGGAGGAGCCGAGGAGGCAGTTCGATGGTGGATCAAATTCATTTCGATGTCTTATTGAGAACCGTTCGTTTTGTATTAAGATTTGTGTGTACTTAATTCACTATAATTTGCTCATTAAGTATATCTTTTATATTATGTCCCCGCATATTAGTTTTGATGAGATATTTTGCTTGAACTAAAATGCAGAGACTTCTTCCAGAGAACAGGGTCAAAATATACAAATATCCTGCGCGTGATGGAGAAAGGCCGTTTCAATAAAAAAAAAAAAAAAAGTCCGTACCACAAGTAAAATTCTCATCCTCTGAGATATCTCAAGCTTTGAGTATATCTGTAAAAAATCTGAACCATTTAAATCCTTTCTACACGAACTCAAAGCACATTAAACTGGCCCCCATTTCAAATAGGCACCGAATAAAAGTTTGGTCCGGCTTTGAGATATCTCAGAGGATACGGACTCCAACGAATAGTATTCCCCACGGAGGATATCTGAAGATTTTTGTCTCCCTTTCTCTGTTATCTGGATCATTGGATGATTTTATTTTTTTTAGTAAAGATTTGAGATGAAGTTATCCAACTATTTAATATTTATAAAATATTATTTCTTCTGGGTTTCAAATTTGTAACATTTCATATGGAGAGTATTGCCTTTACCACTAGATCAAATATTGATTCTCTATTGGATGATTTTATTAACAAAATTTCAAAATTATGCGGCAGATCAGCCCGCCCGTGATATGAAATTAACTAAAAACTTAACTAAATTGAAATAAATATTTTTTTTTGAAGTGATCATGATAAATTTTAAGACGCATAGAATAGTGATCCGTCCATTCTTCCATTACTAAAAGCAATTAAATAAATATTTTGTAGATAAGCTATTGAAAGATTTATGTTGCTTGAATTTCTCACCGTATTTTCTTCAATTGCGTCTTCAAATAGATTTACTTTTATGGATTGTAACTATATTATCAAAACGTCATTTACTAATTAAAATTTTGAGTTGATATCAATCAGAATTATTATAAGATGTCGAAAGATTTATGTTGTTTAAATATATCACCATATTTTTCTCCAATAACATCTTCAAATAAATTTACTTTATATATTTTTTGTAAGATGGAAAGGTATTTAGTTTCATTATTTGAAAGAAAATAATATATACACAAGTCTTTTTATATTGTAGTAGAGTCACAAAAATACGAGTTTCACTCCTTTTTAGTACAAGTTTATAACACACGATCTCAAGTTAGTGGTGCTACTCTTATCCCATTATTCGGTTCTGATCTGTATTAAATCAGATCAGATCTTGCATTGTGAGAGACTTGCTAGTTGTTTCATTCACAACAATAGTTTCATAATCACCTTTTAGTAAGTAACAGAGTAATTGTTGACAAACAAGTAAGTTTGGATATGTACCCACTCTGAATCCGAATCTAATCCGAACTCACAAATAAGTTATGGGTACCAATTTATCTGGAACCAAAATGTCTACTATTAAATACAATACTTGGATTCAAATTCGATTTGATTTGAAAATAACAAATATATAAATCAAAATTTGAATCCGAACACTTTTAAACTACAAATTCAAATATAATAGTATCGAGACTCTATCCGCTCTGATATCACATCTAACACAATCTCCACTCACGTAGTCACATAGTCGAGTTTCTCTATTACGAAGAGTTAAGAGTCAATAATTTACTGAACGCTTGTTAATACTCTCCTGTATAATGCAATAATGCAAATATTATTGGACTCATCTCGAGGATTCTAAGTAATTGCAGCGTAGAATTCCAGAAAATCGACAATACTGCGTATCCGGGGTACTGTGTATTTCGTACTTGGACTCATCTCTCCGCGCTGTCGCCACGCTCGGGCTGACTCAGCATCTCGATCCGGGATTCGCAGCTGCCTTTACAGCACGCAACAGCATTTAGATGTCCTGAATGGGTACGCAAAAATATGCCCGCTGTCCCACGTGTGAGATTGTTTTTGGGGCCTACGGGCTTACCGCCGAGATTGTTTTTTGGGGCCTACGCAAAAATGGCCGTTTACCCTCACTAAACCGGTCATTTTATGGCCGGTTTACTTTTTTTTTAAACACTATGAATAGCAAGATAACAAAATTTAACGCTGAAAATTTGAATTTTTTTGTTTAAATTATTCATTAGATTACTTCTTTTGATATGTAATTAACATATTTATACTAAAATATGCTAAATTACTTGAAATTATGTTGAATTACACTATATTAATTTAAATTACACTGAATTATATTACATTACGTTAAAATAATGTAGATTACGCTAAATTACATATGAATAGGAATGATATCTCACTGAAAAAGCGAAAAACGACGACGAAACTTCAAACGGCCATAAAACGGCGCTCGAGTGTCCGATTTCAACAAATGACCACTTTTCGGAAAGCTTGCGAAAATACGCATGCGTCCGTGACCACTATGTTGTTTTTTCAAATTCAGAATTGCCAAAAAACTAAGAGAAGAGCCTCAAAACTTGAGTTGAAGTTTCCGATTAAGATTTTCATTTCTATTATTCCATCTAAGTAGCTCAGTAAATTAGTTACATAATGAACTTGTAGAATACCAATTTTTACTATTTTTGAATTTTTTTTTACTATTTTTTATGATTCATGAAAGATGGCACATAATCAGTCTACTTTAGCATAATTTTGCGTAGTTTAGCGTAATACCGTATTTCAGCATAATTAACGAAGTTATTGTTATTTAGCGTAATTCAACATAGTTTATTGTAATATAGTGTAATTCAACATAATTTCAAGTAATCTAGTGCATTTTAGTATAAATATGCTAATTATAAATCAAAAGAAGTAATTTAACAAATAATTTAAACAAAAAATTTGAATTTTCAGTGTTAGATTTCATTATTTTGCTCTTCATAGTGTCTCTAAAAAAAAAAAAAAAGTAAACCGGCCAGTTTACGTAAGCTGACCATTTTTGGCGAAAGTTGGAAATTCTGGACATAAATATTAATTTCTTGTTAACTTTGGATATTAATAAAAATCTCGGGGCTTACCGTAAAAAAAAAAAACAGAGAGATTATTTTGGGAACTTTTATTTTGCATAAATGCCCTACCAAAAGTGATTAATGTGCAAGGATTCTCGCTCGCTGCCGTTAGCTGATTAGCACATGGCATTCTGTTGTTATCGAATCAAAGCTATTCGATTTTAGGAGAGTGGTGTTTTTTAATGTGATTATCACATCAAAGCTTTCTGATTTTAAGGCAAAATTTAGAGGTCACCAATTTTTGTTGTCCGCCTCTTTGTTTATTCTTTATTGATTATTAATAATTGTCTGTCTTTCAACTAAAAAAAAATGTAATTATTAACGATAAACATATTACAAATTATGCATAAATCTTAAGAATTTTTGTTTATAGACAAAGATTGATAGATAGATAAATATCATTTACAAAAAATGAAGTACAAAAGTGATGAATAAAAAAAATACGATGAACTGTAAGACGTACTTTCAATTTAATCATGATTGAGAGTTACTCTCATAAGGACCACAATTATGGTGTGGGAAAGATTCAGTGAACTACAGGACAATTTCAATTTGACTATTACCGAGAGTGATTTTCTACCTATCTAAAATTCTGAACCATTCAAAAATAATGATTTTCTACCCATCTAAAAAAAATGATAAAAAAATTTAAAAAAATTAAAATTTGATTTGCAATTACATAGTTATTTTATAATTATGTTGAACAGTTCTAATCTGATTTTAAAAACTCAAATATTAAACCGTAACACGGCTCAATCCGTACTATGCATAGCACGGTAGCCTCACTCCATAAATAATATCGCACACATCAGTTTTCAAGTATTCCTTGTCCGTACCTTGTCATAGGCTCACCTCCCTCGAAATTCTCTACTTCTCACCTTGTCATAGGCTCACCTTCCCCTTCCCTTCTCACCTTCGCCCGGTTCTTCCCCCTCTTCCTCTCATCTCTTGTTCAAACTCTCATCCACCCAGCAGGATTGATATCCATTACCCATTGGTATCTATCTATTTCAATAAACCAGCAGGATTGTGTGCTTTTATGTAGTTTTTATGATTATGCACTTTATGAGCATCGAGAATAGTCTTTCCTTCAATAATGTTCAAACTCTCATCTGCTTAATTGTTCAGACTGATTCAATAATTTAATTCTAATAATTTTCTAAAGGTGTACCGCACCGTGATTAGTTTTTCTTTCTTTCTGAAAACTACTATGATTGAGTCATTCATTTCGGCCCCAATAGCCTGCTTTCAGTAGAACTGTACTATTAGTACAGTTAGTACAGTTCTATTTATTTTTTAAGAAAAACAAATATCAATTTCTTTTCAGATAATTTAATTTTTTATTTTCTAAAAAAAAATGTCCCTTTCGTGCCATTTTTCTTTCGCTTTCTGATTATTATAGGAGAGGGTTGCAATATTCACAGTTCCTACGTGAACTCTATCCAGTGAGACTTTTATCATGCCTCAAGAGTTATCTCTCAAGTAGGAATGACATTGATTGGACAAGATAAGACCGAATTTCTGCCAAATTTTAGATACGGCTCTTATGAGCCGACATTTTTATTAATACCCTAAGTTTAATACAAATTATTAATTATACCCACGTTCCCAAACTTTTGCTAAAAATACCCAAGCCGGCCAGAAAATGGCCGGCATAGGTACCAGAGTAAGCCGGCCATTTTCTGGCCAGCTTACTTTTTTTTTTTTTTAGGAGAGACACTATGAAAATCAAAATATTGAAACCTAACTCTGAAAATTTGAAATTTTTGTTTAAATAATTTGTTATATTACTTCTTTTGATGTATAATTAGCATATTTATACTAAAATACGTTAGATTACTTGAAATTATGTTGAATTACACTATATTACAATAAATTATGTTCAATTATACTAAATTACGTTAAATTACAATAACTTCGCTAATTATGTTGAAATACGGTAAAAAAAAATACTAAACTACACAAAATTACGCTATAGTAGACTGATTTTGCTCATCATTCATGAATCATAAAAAATAGTAAAAAAATTCCAAAAATAGTAAAAATTGGTAATCTGCAAGTTCATTATGTAACTAATTTACTGAGCTACTTGGATTGAATGATAGAAATGAAAATCTTAATCGGAAACTTCAACTCAAGTTTTGAAGCTCTTCCCTTTGTTTTTTCGCGATTCTGAATTTCGGAATCCGACATTGCTAGCACGGACGCATGCGCATTTTCGCAAGCTTTCCGAAAAGTGGTCATTTGCTGAAATCGGACACTCGAGCGCCGTTTTATGACCGTTTGAAGTTTCATCGTCGTTTTTCGCATTTTCAGTGAAGATCTCGTCCCTATTCATTTGTAATTTAGCGTAATTTACCGTATTTTAGCGTAATTTAATGTAATTTAGCGTAATTTAACATAATTTAGTGTTATTCAACATAATTTCAATTAATCTATCGTATTTTAGTATAAATATGCTAATTATACATCAAAAGAAGTAATATAGCAAATAATTTAAACAAAAATTTCAAATTTTCAGAGTTAGATTTCAATATTTTGATCTTCATAGTGTCTCTCTCTAAAAAAAAAATTGTCTGAATATGACTATTTTTTGTAAAATACTTAATAAATAGTAAATAAATTCAAAAAAATATAAAATTTGATCTGGAAGCACAGTTTATTGTGGAGATCATGTTGAACGGTTTGGATCGACGATTTGGACTTTGAAAATGAAAAAAATGATTGTTGTAACTTGATCCCTCCTCAAAGAAGTAATATAACAAATAATTTAAACAAAAATTTCAAATTTGCAGAGTTAGATTTCAATATTTTGATCTTCACAGTGTCTCTAAAAAAAAAAAAAATGGAGTAAGCTGGCCAGAAAATGGCCGGTTTACTCTGGTACCTAAGCCGGCCATTTTCTGGCCGGCTTGGGTATTTTTAGCAAAAGTTTGGGAACGTGGGTATAATTAATAATTTGTATTAAACTTAGGGTATTAATAAAAATGTCGGTCTTATGAGTGAGGCTATGGTGCTATGCATAGCACGGATGGGGTCCGAATTTGCACATTAATCACTTTGAAGGCACTTTCTGGAAGGCACGTAGGAACTGTCAATGGTCTGAATTTGACTAGTTTTGTAAAATACTTAATAAATAGTAAAAAATTCAGAAAAATGTAAAATTTGACCTCCAAGTACATTTTAATATGGAGATAATGTTGAACGGTCGGATCGACTGTTTGAACTTTGAAAATGAAAATATGCTCATTTTACAAATAGGTCCTTACATCCATAGAAAAATTTGCCAATTAAAAATCCTGAGAACAACAAGAAGTCTCTCACCATATTTTAATTAAAACACTATGCCATTGGACCATAACACCGCAACAATTTTGTTTGAGATTTGCAATTGAGGCGAGCATAGTAAATGTGAATCTTGTACTTTATCTGTCTGGCGTAATTAATGTTTGATAGTAGCATGTTTAACCTTCCACGTGCGCTATTAGCGATTTTTTTTTAAAAAGATAATATTATTGAAACCATCTTAATATCTTATAAGCTTGAAGTGCCAACTAATTAGTTGTTGGTTGATGCCGACACCTTAAAAGTGCCTTCAAAGTTCTTCTTAATAAACCATATAATTACCAAAACTACGGAATCAGTGGGTAGATACTATTAACGAACGAGTATATTCTCTGAGATACCTGATCGTGTAGTATAATCATATTTAGAGCTGCACAAGATGCTCATGATTCATAATTCGTTAAAGATCAATTTGAGTTGGAACCTCGAATTAAAACTAGTTCGAGTTAACTGACTTGGTTAACTCACGAGTTGCTTCCAATCCGCTCATAAGCAACTCGAGTTAGTAGACTGTAGATTGCTTTTTGGTAATTTTTAGACAATATTGTAAACAGTGGATGATTTTGGTAATTTAATACTTAATTAGTATACTTTTTATTATGTACCGTGGATTGTCATGGTAATTTGTAGACTGTTTTAGCGAGTTGGTTCACGAGCTATGAGTTGACTCGCGTTTCTCATGAGTTGAGTCCGAATTGTCCTCAGCTCACTTGTAACTCGGCTTAGTAGCAACCCTAATCACTGCCTTATCAAAATCAATCCAGTATCTGCTTAGAACATAAGAAGTACGTTTTTAAATTCGTGCCAGATTAAAAGTTTAAAACGGACGACTCAGATCTCAGTTCTACGCGGTCAGGTATTGCATTGGATCTGAATTCTCTATTACTGTTGTCATCTTGAAGTACGTTTATTTATACTGTGACAACAATTTTATTTAGGATACCCTACATTTGTCGAATCCAACCCGTAAATCATGATAAATACAGTATTGAGTATTGCCAACTTGTTTGTACTAGTAATTAAAATTCTTACTTCTTAGCTACCGACGTGGTCCCATTGTGTGCCATAAGACAAATAATTAATTGATGTCTAATTTTTTTTGGCATGCTAACAATTAATGTCTAATTTTATCCATTTTCGATGCGTAAATCATATATATATATATTTTTTTTTTGGCTTGCTAAACAATTGATCGAAAAAATAATTCTTTCAGCTCATCACCAATTGTTTTTTTAAGAAAAAATGTGGAGGTCACGTCTCCAGATTCCATTAATAAAAGACACCAGGGGTGTCAAAGGTTACAAGTAAATATACAATAAAATAAAAATACTAAAAGAGGAAAAAAAAAGTCAAATTGCAACAAAATAAAGTAATCTCCAGAAGATATACAATGTTTTGTGGTTTGCTGGTGCCTATTGTTGTTGCCCAAACCAGGCACTGTATTCAACCTCTATTTGCACTAGAAGTTGTTGCATTAGAAGTTGTTGCATCGTCTGATTATCTTGTCTGAAAACTCTGGCACATCTTTCTCGCCATATTACAAAACAGATTGCAACCTGCATTTGTCTGAGTTGCATGCTTGAATCCTGTAATAGTATTTTTGCATATTCCCCTCAATCAAAGCACTCACTCTGTGGGAGAGTTGTCAAAGTTTGTCTGAGCTGCATTCTAATATCCTTGACCATTTGGCAATGTGCAAACAAATGCTTTATTGATTCCGAGTTCTGCTTGCACATATAACACATGTTTACCATGGACCATCCCCTAGTCATCAAATTATCCACCGTTAGTATTCTATTTTTTAGCATCAGCCAAGTAAAAACCATAACTCTCATTGGCGCCTTAATTTTCCAAATATTTTGAAGAGTACTCTCCACCAGTGGTCTTCCTTCCAGGGCCTCATAACATGACTTCACTGTGAATATTCGTTGCCTATTCCACTTCTAACATGCCACATCTGTCTGCCCTTCCTCCAAAGTTACAGCTGTCAACTCCTATACCAGTTCATCCTTCTCTTGTTGTGCCAGTTCTGGTAGGTCCTCTAACACATTGAGATTCCACTGGTTCAAGTGAAATGCTTGTTGTACTGTAATTTGCTTATTCTCAACATATGGGTATAAATTTTGGAAACTGTTCTTGAATGATGCTAGCATCCACTGGTCTTGCCAGAATCTAATTTGAGTACCATTTCCCAATGTGAATGTCACTGATACCTGTATGAATTGGCTTAATTCCTTCAATGCCTTCCAAAATGGTGTGGCTGTTTTCATATCCCATGGTCTACCTGCTAGGTTTTGCAGGATTGCAATCTGCATCCATGGTGGTCTTCTACTTGTTAACCACTGCCACATGATTTTAGCCAGTAATACCTGGTTCATTATCTCAAGGTTCTTCACCCCCAATCCTCCAAAACTCTTTGGTTTAATGACCTGCTCCTATGCTATGAGTGACATATACCTAGCTTCCTGGTTTTTGTGCCCATGCCATAGAAATTTCCTTCTAATTTTATCAATTGCAGCTATAACCCATTTTGGTACTTTAAAGGTTTGCATCATATAAACAGGCATGGCTGACAGTGTTGCATTGAGCAAAGTGACTCTACCTCCAATTGACAACAATGAGGTCTTCCATGTGGATAGCTTATGTTGATATCTTCTGTATGAGTGGGACACAGTGTATTTTTTGAAGTTTCTTGTTTGATAAAGGCATTCCCAGATACTCAAAGGGAAACTTTCCTGCCTTACATCCCATTATCTGTGCCATGCTTAAAAATTATATTTCTTTTCAATTTTGACCAATTTACTAAGTAACAAATGCAATGTAGAGGCTATAAACGCAGCAAATGCGGCAGAAAATAAGCGAGTTATCGCAGAGGCAACTAGGTCAGGGTCACATGGGTCACGGCGTAGCACAGCTAGAAGCCGTTTAGATGCATCTACTATGTTTGCAGAAGCAATGGGAGAGACAGTTGCCATGGGAGGAGAGGCGGTTGCCATGGGAGGAGAGCCATCTGGAAGCCAACCAAGGAGGTCAACTGAAAGGCGTACAAGGGCATCTGGAAGCCAAGCAGAGCCATCTGGTAGACCATCTTCTGCAACTGGTCGGTTTCTCGGATTTAATTTTAGGCGTAGTAGTAATAGGTGATTTACATTGTTCTCATTTGATGCATGTTGCAAAACTATTTTATTTGCGGTTTGTCGTGGACTTTATTAAGACTAAATTATGAGTTAGTTGAATGTAAGTTTTTATAACTTTTGTCACACCCCAAACCAGGATTTCCGGATTAGGATGTGATTAATCCCCGCCTCGTGTCTAATACTCAATAAACACGCAAGGCTAATCAACATAATAATCAAACAGCAGCGGAAGCAGTATAATACAAACAAGCAATAGTCATAAATATCAAATAAACATCCATACATACATAATATCCATACAATCCACCTCGGGATAAGATAAACACAAACTAGTCAAATGGATACATAATCTATCGAGTCCAATGCGTATAACCAAAAACATCGGACTTGCAAAACCCTAAACAAAAGTCCCTAATCTATATCAAGCGATGTGGCCGTCGGGGACAGCTCCTGACGCCTCCTGCTACGGACCGTCAGACTCTGTACCTGCTCACATCCATAAAAAGGAGGGGATGAGCGAATGATCGCCCAGTATGTGACCCAGTATTATCCCTTCAGGGATCCTCTTAAGTCAAAGCACATTTTAAATTTGAAATCTACGTATTTTTCGGTAATCGATTCACTTTTAATGCACATGCTGCGGTAATTTAAAACCTATCATAATAACTATAAAAGAAAAGTACATATAGTAGATGAATGATGCGATTATCCTATTATGACAACATGATTAAAGTTCCCCAAAATAAAATCGAAGAGAATGTATATTTATAATCAATCGGGGTCCAGTACAATAGGTACCGTGTGTACAATTTAATATAGTAGTAGTACGGATAATTTTGTCACCCCGTGCCGTGCCAAATTCAACCAAATTGAATTTATATCACAATGCGGCATAACACAAGGACTGCGATCAGAGGGGCAAAGATACCCGATGCCTAATAGCATCGAGCTTTGCCCACACAAGACTTCAACCCGTAGGCAAGTGCACGCTAGCCGATGGTTATATCCAAAAATTCGTGTATTTCCTTACTCTAGACGATTCTTCATCCAAACATATCCAATAGGAGAAAACTACAAGCAAGTCGTAAGAATGAGTTAATCCGTCTCCTCATGAGCAGACGACGGAACTCCACCGTCCGGCCGGAACCAATGGGATAAGGGCTCGTGAGCGGCCCAGAACAACAATAAAAATAAAATCTGCCACCACAACCTCGGCAGCCGTACTAGGCAAGTAGCTCCTAATATAGGGGGGATACCTCCCGAATCGTCTCCGGACTCGAGATCGGTCCGCACGAAATGTAAAATGATTGAAAAGCATATACTACCAACTTAATGCAAATAATAATATAATATTCCTAATAAGACCTCCCGAGAAACCAAGTGGTCTCTCGGCTCAATGGCTAACGGGCCGACCGGTTCCATCCCAACCAGCCGGAACGCAGCCATTCGGTCTTCTTCTCACGCTCACCAATGCACATGCGAAGCTAAATACTATGTTGTCCTCTACGAGAAGAGGACAACTAATATCCTAATATATTATTAATTTAATTTACACTACTCCTAAGAAAGCAATAAATTTTCAATTTAGGAGGGGTTATGCAAATCCTAAATTACAGTTCAGAAATGATTAAACATGCTCTAATGCAACTACAAAATTTAAATGTGCGGATGTCAGGTCAAGTGGTCGACTGGTAAGAGTACGCCACGAAAGAATAATTCAGATATCCCACACCTGATGGCTGTAGGGGTAGAACGCGCTAATAGTCTCCGGGATCCACGTAATCCTCGCCTGCTCCTGTACAAGCCTCAGCGGGATCGATCCACGGGTCAGAATCTACGTAGGTCGGCTGACCTGTAATTTAGACGTAACTTAATTAGAGTCTAAACTAAGTGCTCGTAACCTTTATTACCCCTTTTGATTATTCTCACCAAGTGTTCGTACTTAATTAATTAATTAACTAGGGTTCGAATCTAATTATTAATTTAACTCACTTAAATCATTCGTTATATTTTAATTTGAAGATAAACTGCTTATTTACTTAAAATATAATCTACGTGATTTAATTTGTTATTATTTGATCCCTAACTATATATGTGTATTATAAAGGTGCTTCCTAATTAATTTAGCTACACGTAATTTAAATCCTAAGTACTTACTCAATAAACGTTAGATTCCTAATTAGAATATTTCTAAAGTCATACGAACTCATTTTAAAAATTTGTACAAGTTGATTAATTTATAATCACAAAATATTACCCGATTATCTAATTATCCTAATAACTAAACTTTTGTAATCGTAATGATTCGAAAATATTAATATGTTGTTAATTAATTGTCCCTTATTAATTAACAACATATTTTATTTGAAAGTTATTTTCTTTAATTAAAATTTATACTTAACTTATCAACTTCTAATTATTAAATTTGAAACATCTAATTACTTAACTAATTATTTTAAAAATCTAACTTCTAAATTTAAAATGCTAACTACTTAATTTATTAACTTATTTAAAATCCTAATTAATTTAAATGTGTTTAAACTATTTTAATTGGGTGTGTTTCGGGATCATACAGGTGTCCATTTGGGTTTATAGTATCTGTTCAAATTATGTTATGAACTCTCACTGAGGCATCAAGACCCGGACGGTATATCATTTCCCGAATTAAATTCAAGTTTACATAAGCATCTGATTTTTATTCGGTTACATTATTAAAACCTAAATTTTTTTAAAAGCTGTCATTTTATTCTGTCAATTCCTTTATACCTTTCGGCCTATTTGGCGTATCAAATACTTTTAATCCAACTCCATTTAATTAAAGGCCCATTCACTTAAGTCATCTACCCCCTTCAGGGGTAATTGCATAACAACCCCTAAACTTTCAAACATTCACAAAATGGTCCCTGTCAGTCCAAGTCTGATAATCAACACAAAATCGCAACAATCAATACCAGTGGTATCACTGGACTGTACCAACTGGTACAACACCTCTAAACAACAACAACAAGTAACAGAGACAGCAAGCCCAAAAAGGCAGGGCAAGCATCCAAGCAAAATCAAAGCAACAGCAAGAAGCAACAGAGGGGGGGGGCCAGTACCAGTAACTAGCATGCAACAGAAACAGGTCAAGACCACACAAGGCACGAAGGCCACAAGTCACAGAAAAAAAAGCACAAAGACCGCAGGTCAAACAAGAAGGCTCACACAGCCAGCAAGAGCAAAACAAACCCGAAGGCCACAGGTCAAGCAAAAATGGCACAAAGGCCACAGATCAAGGCAACAGCCCGCAAGCCACAAGGCAAAAACCAAAATAAGAGAGTCAAGGGTTACCCGGGGAGAGCAAATCGCGAGAGGGACAACTAGGCCGGGTCCAAAGGTATTCCTTCGCCTCACGGCCGTCGAAATAGGCACCGACCGTCTAGCCAGCGGCAAAGAGCACTAGCCACCAGCACAGCAAAAATCCAAGTCTCGGCAAAAATCAAAGTCACCGAACCACCACAGTAACCCGGGTACCCAAGCCAACCGAAAGAGAGTCAAAAATCACAATTTCAAACCGAGCACAAAGAAAAGGCGCGGGAGAGAGAGATCGGAAATCTCTCCAGTAACCAAGAGAGGAACCCACAGCCAGAGACAGAGAGGGGCCCGAAGGCTGAGGGCAAAAGAGAGAGCAAAGAGAGAGCAACAGAGAGAGTAGGGTCAAGAGGCAGCGAGAAAAGAGAGAGAGCGGAGAGAAAATGGAGAAGAAAGGGATGGGGGGTTCTGTCGCCAGAGAGAGCACAAAAAGGGGGTGTATAGGAAAAATAAGCCGGACCCGAAACCCAAATTCAAAAACTCAACATTTTACTTTTCAGCTATTTCGAGTCCGATCTGAGTGATCAAATGTGTAACGAGTCAATGAATTAATCCATTCATTCAATTTCTGGTTTTAGAATCCCTCTCTAATTCGTTTAAATATTTTAAATATTTTATTAGTTTAAGTATTATTATTTCGTAACTCTAATTCGTCTAAATTTATTTGATTAATATCTAACTCGTTTTAAATTTCTAAAGTGCAGTCGAAATCAATTGTTTTAATTCGAAATTTTCATTTATTTAAATTCTTTTATTTTAGTAATTCTTGTTTTTATTTATCTAATCTTTTAATTAGGTCTAAATTTAATTAATTAGTCCAAATAATTACATTTAAATCTACGGATTATAACAACTTTACTGTTTTTTACCATATTCAAATGTAAAGAAACATCAAGTCTACATGCATGTCAATACATTAAGTCTAAATAAACTCTAAATTGATGAAATAAAGTCAACAAAATAGACACTAAAAAACTCAAAAATTTTACAACCCTAATTTATCCAACTAAAATGCCTCCAGCTCAGATGCATCCAAATTTTAAACCCTAATAATACTACTTCTTAAAACGAGCCATAAAAGTACATGGAACAAACTCATCGTCCGATATTGCAGGATCTGGATCAGTCACAACAGACGAAGTGCTAGCCTTACCAGTATAAGTACAACAAAATAAAGTCAACAAAATAGACACTAAAGAAACTCAAAAATTTTACAATCCTAATTTATCCAACTAAAATGCCTCCAGCTCAAATGCATCCAAATTTTAAACCCTAATAATACTACTTCTTAAAACGAGCCTTAAAAGTACATGGAACAAACTCATCGTCCGATATTGCAGGATCTGGATCAGTCACAACAGACGAAGTGCTAGCCTTACCAGTATAAGTACATGAAACAAACTCATTGTCCGATATTGGAGGCTCTGGATCAACCTTCTTTTTTTCAAACCAGAGCCGTAGGAGTTTTCACAAAGTCATCGTCTGAAATTTCATACCGAATAGGCCGTATAAGAAATTCCTCCATCATACATACTTGACAGTTCTTTTTATCACGACATACTTGACAGTTGTTCTTTTTTTCCTCATTTTTACCTCGATCACTAATTGACCCTCCTCTCGCTAGGCCATGATAGGACGATCTACCTCAGTTGCTATTGTTCATTCTTTTGGCCCCCGTGAATCGCCTCAAATCACCTCAGAAATCGTCTTCTCTTTCTCTCTTTCTCTTTCTCTTCAGTGAGTTGAGTGAGTTGTGAGAGGGAGGAGAGAGAAAGCTGAATATTTATAGGGTCTGAAATAACAAAAAAATATAGAACCGGCTATTAAAAAAGGCCAATAAATGACCGGTTAGGACATTTTTAAAAATACCCAGCTACTGTGGGTATAATTAATAATTTGTATTTATTTTTGGATATTAATAAAAATGTCGATTCTATATCAACTTCCTTTTCTCTGCGTCATTTCTATTTCACAATTATCACGGCAGCGCAATATGATCACGAAAAAAATATTATAAATATTTGTACAGAAGACAGAGTCAAAAACAATATCCTATCCCCCAGTTGACACTTGACAGCAATTTACTTGTTTTGACAGGTACATTTTCCCTGCAAGATTTGAGACTAAATAATATAAATTCATTTGTGAGTGAAAAAGTACTAATTTCATAGCAATCCTAGCGAAGCAGATGCGGTCCCTATATAAAGGCATATTAACAGAGTAGTTTTTATTCCATGCAGAGGAAGATACATATGCAGTGTTCTTTTGACTATATGGAATGTGCTCTGCATGAAACAAAGACTATTCTGTCAATATCTGTACCCCTACCGGTGGTTAACTCTTTTCGAAATACGTCAATTTTGAAGGGTTCATTCGAAAATAAACCTCTTCAGTGTTTACCCAGTCCAGATACAGAAAATATTTTATTCGGAAATAATTACAAGGGCGGAGGGTGTATCGGGAAAGACACTTTTCTTGAACAGCTTCTTGCATTCATAACCCTGCCCCTCTCTCTCTCTCTCGCGCATCATCGCCATGCAGTTGAAAGCTCTCTCATTCTAAAAAAAAATCGAGGAAACAATAAGAAGGATCTCGTAGTATATAACAATCGGTGGTTCAATCGGATCTTTCCGGAGATATATCGGATCCAATCCTCATCCGCTGAGATCAACTGGTACCTACCTACTGAAATCACTTGTATACTTCACTTTGAGATCTTGGAAACTTAGCGGATCTGAACCATTCAACAGTCATAGCTTGTCAGTATTAACAATATCGGGTCATTTAATATTTAGATTGCTTGCATTGGCAAGAATCAAGATTTTTCAGTTGATTATTGTTTTTCCTTATTATAATCGGATTCAATTGCTTTGCGAGCTGAATTCGGTGCATTAGAAAGTTACATTCTATCTGGACAAGAGAATCTAAAGAGATTTAAAGTAAACATGGTTTACATTGAAAATGATTCCTTTGCATGCGCTTTGCATAGCTAACCTTGAGAAAAATAAAAATTGTGTAAAGTCCCACAAAGTTCATATTTAAGGGTGAGGATGTTGGCTACTAGTGCATTACCAAAGGGACATTTAATTGGATGGCGGGACTAAAAGACGCTTGACCTTTTTCTAATATCTCAATAACATATTGGTTGCTTAACTTTTGTACTCGGCATATATGCTCATCAGAAAAGTGATTTTTGTGTTTGTGGTTTTCTGTCCATGTCAGAACTGGTTTTTTTTTTGTGCGAAGCATATATTTGTTTTCCTATTTCTTAGTTTTGGAACTGATTCTGAGTTCGTAAAATTTAACGGATCTTCATTATGAGCTGACATGTTGCTGTTAGATTCTTGCATTGTATTTGCTGGTCATGTTACCTAGCTTTGGAGTCTCAAAGTTTGGTTCCATTCATTGCATGTGGTTGTTCAGGTTGCTAGCTGCAATTGGGTTACTCCTGCCAGTTTTTCAGTAATTGCGCTCTTATGATTGTCTAATTAAGTCAGGCAGTTGGTCAAGTTGCCAGTGGATTACTCATTGCTAAAAATAACGGAATTGTAAAAGTGGTATACCAATGGGAGCAATTATAAAATAAGGTTTTAGATTAATAAAGAGTGAAGGTAGATCTTGAAATTAACTACGCTCCACAAATGCAGCTTTATCTTACAAACTTCTTGTTGCGAAAAGACCACCATTTGAAGAGGACAAATTCTGATGGGGTCGAACCCAAAACCAGCTGAGGATTTGATGGGGAGGTCAAATGGGGTGCACTTTTCAGGGCTTGTTAGCAGGGATGAGTTGGATAAAAATGGGCACAGAGAGGAGCTGCCTACCACCTCTGCTTTGGAGAATGGCCATAAGGAGCTCAGAGAACCATTTGTCATAGGTTAACATACTACTTTTTAACATACCTAATACATATATCTCTAATTTGATTTTTTTACTTGCTCTAATTTTATATATACTTATTTTTCAGGTGTTGGTGGTGGGGCATCCTCTGGAAAGACAACTGTGTGCAATATGATCATCGAACAGCTTCGTGATCAGCGTGTTGTTCTTGTTAATCAGGTATTAACTGTGCTGACTGATATGATTCACAGGTCTAACAACATCCCTATGCGATATGATTCACAGGTCTAACAACATCCCTATGCGAAAAATTGCACGAAGATACTCCAATCTGAAAATATAAATAAATAGGAGAAATAACTCAAAGCCTCCAAGAGGAGGAATAAACATTGAACCTTATCTATGCAGAACCATACTATTGTTGTGTTCATTGTTACTTCTTGCACTCTTTAGTAATATTTATGTCTAATCATTCAGGAGTCATTCTACTATGGTTTGTCAGATGAAGAGCTAACAAGAGTTAACGAGTATAACTTTGACCATCCAGGTACTTGTCACTAAATGCTTTTTGAGAAAGGCAATTGAAGTCTTTGTGACGATAACCCTGCATCATTGATAATTCAATGACAAAACCATCCTATTAATTTGTGTAGTCTACAAAAATAAACTAATTAGCCTACCCCAACTTGTTTGGGACTAAAGGCTTGGTTGTTGTTGTTGTTGTACAAAAATAAACTAATGCCTTAACCCAAGAAGGAATTGGTAGCTTGAGCAATTGTCAATGCAATATTAACTTTCTTCAAGTGTGTTTGTGGTGGCCATTGGTATAAATTGTAGAATATGGTTGTACTTAATTGTTTGTTGTTATTACTTTATGTCGTAATATGCAGGTGCATTTGACACTGAGTACTTGCTTACCTGTATGGAGAATTTGAAGCATGGGAAGTCAGTAGATATGCCTAATTATGATTTCAAAACCTACAAGAATGTATTGCCCCCAAGAAAGGTGCAGATTATTTTAGTAGCACATACATATGGAAGTTCCTATTGTTAAGTGACAAATGTCAGTACATTGTAATATAGAAATATTTTACCAATTTTTCTACATGAAGCTTATTGTTAAGAGCGATTGACACCTCAGCTTTGATTACTTTTGTAACCTTATATGAATGTCTCATTTCTTTTGTTTTCAATTTTTTCTTTTGGAATTGTTCAAATGTCTTAATTGTTCCCTTTGTTGGTAGGTAAACCCATCAGATGTCATCATATTAGAAGGGATATTGGTGTTTCATGACCCACGTGTCAGGGACCTTATGAGCATGAAGATCTTCGTTGATACAGGTTGCCGTTCTCTCGTTTTTTTTTTAAAGTGGCAGCAGCTCTCTCTCTCTCAGTCACATTGTGTGTATGTGGAATTTTTATTAAAGAAATATGAACCTGTCCAAACCCCTCTGATAACCAAATAGATCATACTGTGTCAGGTTGTGTCAAGGTCACCCGGAAAGGGTTAGATTCAGGATTCATAAACCTAACCTGACATGAAGGTGAATTGAGCTGAAACCAACTTTGTATCCAACCAGGACCATATCTAAGAAAGTGCTCCAGTGATACACACATATTGATCTTGCTTTTGTATATGTTGCTAGATGCTGATGTAAGGTTAGCCAGGAGGATAAAGCGCGACACTAATGAGAAGGATCGAGATATTAAAACTGTACTTGATCAGGTGCATTTGGCATTGTCATATGTCTTTTGGTCAGAAATTACTTCCAAGGCCCTTTGCTGTCTACTTTGTGTTGCTCTTTAACCCTATCAAACAATATTAGACCAGAAAAACCTAGATATCGCGATACACTTTGGAAAATTCTATTTGGACAGTCGCCACCGATATATTACACCACTTTGTTGTAGCCTATAGTCTCATCTGATAATTGATTGGAGACTGAAAATTTTAATATTGGGCAGTAAACTCAACCATTTCAGTTTTTCTCACAGTATTCAAAGTTTGTGAAGCCGGCATTTGAGGACTTCATCCTGCCAACAAAGAAGTATGCTGACATCATCATCCCGCGTGGTGGAGACAACCATGTGGCAATAGACCTGATTGTGCAGCACATCCGCACCAAGCTTGGTCAGCATGATCTCTGCAAGATCTACCCCAACTTGTATGTCATCCAGAGCACCTTTCAGGTACAGTTGCTCTGTGCACCTGCTCATACTCTGTCAGTAATCATTGGTTACGGATGCTATGCTTGCTTCGGTCACAAGTCACTTGTGAATTTGTTTTGCAATTTCTTGGCAGCAACAAATTCAGCGATATTAGTCTTGTTTTCTAATTAGCTTTTCAAGGGTTTAGTTGATCCCAAGACCCAAGGTGCATTGACACTGTAAGACTTCCGTCCTATTAGTGTAATCACCTCCGCGGTCAAAATAATCTTTAAGCTCCTCACTGATTGACTACAAAATATACTTCCATCCCCAGTGCACCCAAACCAAACGGCTTTCAATAAAGGCTGTAGTCTTATGGAAACCGAAGTGGGGGGATAACCCAAACCCATTTTTTATTTTATTGAAAAAGTTGGTTGGGGGGGGGGGGGGGATAGGGGGGATAATTCACCAGTTTCATTGAAACCAAAGTGTTGTATTAACTATTAAATCAGATAAAAAACACTCCTGAAAGACTAGAGCTTCTACTATATTTGGCCTTTAAGATACTCTTCCACCGCCCCTTGTATTGCCTGTTGGGTCACAAATTTGATATTGGAGATTACCATTGCCAACTTTTGAGTTTTGTTTGATTTTTCTTCTATTCGAGCTAGTGTCATATGTCGGGACTAATATTTAGTCGTTGATGAATATCAAGGTGTGGTCAAATATTGGAGGCAGTGCCTACGGGCTTTCTCTCAAATGAAAGAAAGAATGGAGGCAGTTGACATTGCTGACCTTTGTATTAGGATGTGAAAGACCTTCCAGTATTGGGTCAAAACAGAAAAGCACAGCTCATGTAAATATTGTACCTGCATGATATTTTAAGAAGGAGATATGCATTAAAAGTTGGAGACATGGTTACATCAGTAATCCTTGAATATGTTTTGGTTTATTCTTTATAATTCTGATGGTAGCTCATTCAAAACCTTTCAGATAAGGGGAATGCATACAATAATACGTGATGCGAAGACCACGACTCATGACTTCATATTCTATGCCGACCGTTTGATTCGCTTGGTTGGTACCTCCTTTACTTGTGCCCTATGGCATCCCTATGGTTCCGCAAATGACCAGATCTGATATGATTTCGGTTAGATCTAATAGTATGAACAGTAAATATTATGTACAGGTCACCTTTTAGAGCAAGCAATTCAATGCCCTTTCTTGGTCTGTTTTTTGCCGCTTCTTAGCTAAGTTGGCTTTTAGTTCTATAGTGGGCAGATTCAACACAATATTGGGTTAAACCCAAGGACTAGTTGTACAAAGGTGGGCCAATTTAGGCAAAATATGGTGAGAATTGTACTTGCACAATTGAGGATTATTTAAGGTACTTTAGATCAGTTGATGTAGGTAATTTGTCTGCCTTTTTGGTAGCTGACTTCTCTTCTTTCTTTTTTAATTCAAAAATTCAAAAAATGTTTTTCCTTCCTCAAGGTTGTGGAGCACGGTCTTGGGCACCTTCCTTTCAAAGAAAAGCAGGTGATAACTCCGACCGGTAAGTTTTACCATCTTTTAATTTTAATTTGCTTTGCCCATGTTATTCCTGCTAAATTTAGAAGCATCCTGAATTTCTTTTGAAAACCATCATTTACAAATCAAATAGAAGGTTGGACTAGAAGGACTTCAACAAAGACAAATAAGAATCTGTTGTTCTTCCGCTAAAGTACTTTGAATGTTTCTTCCAATTACTACCATTTTTCCAAAATGCACTCTTTCTAATGTTTTCGTTTTATTTATGTTGGTTCAATAAGTGCAGGGGCTGTGTACACCGGAGTAGACTTCTCTAAGAGATTGTGTGGAATTTCTGTGATCAGAAGGTATTCTATATTTGATTACGTGCACTCTTACAGAAAATTTTCGAAAGATAATTACCACATAGGTAGGGGTGTCAATGGGTCAGGTCGGGTCAGGTTGAATTCGGGTTGGGTTGGTATTATTTTATTATTTTCATCTGACCCGACCTGATCCTACCCAACCTGACTGGGGTCAAAATTATTTGACCCGGATCCGACCCGACGGGCCATGGGTTGACCCAACCCGACCTGTGTAACTTGATTACTTATTTATTATTATATTTAATTTATTTATGCAACTTTATCTTAATTAATATATAATTTATCTTAATTAGCGTGTAATAAACCTTATGTAGTAAATTTCAAAATATATCTAACAAAGCACTTTAGATTGGGAACAATACTTGTCAATTGGGACAATTCTTGTTAATTTTCTAGAAAAAATGTTTGAAAGGAACAATACTTGTTAATTTTCTAGAAATAATGTTTGAAAGGAACAATACTTGTTAATTGGGACAATTCTCAATTTTCGTGTTTTCTTGGGGCATATGCAGTAATTGTGCTTTTTTGCTTAGTGTGCATAATATATCAATATGTTGGGGCATTAAGGAAACACATAATTATGAATTTTTGTGCATCTGTTTGTGTAGTGGTGAGAGTATGGAAAATGCACTGAGGGCATGTTGTAAAGGCATCAAGATTGGAAAGATCCTTATTCATAGATCAGAGGGAGACAATGGCCAACAGGTGTGGATAACACTTAATTAGTTTTTTTGTCATACTTACAGATGTTACAAATTTTGCCATATCAAATCTTCATGTTTGAAAATGTTGATCAGTACTGTGTGGTGGAAAAGGATACATGTTGGCTACTGGAATGGTTCATTGTTATAGAAGAATTCAATGACCAATGCTGTTGCTAAAAGTACAAGGCTGCTTGGAAGATTCAACATAAACATTAAAGATGAAAAAATAATAATAAGAAAACACATCCATAAAGTATCTATAATGTAATTATATATCTATTGTTTGAATTTTAATTCTTATTTTTATTGTTTGGTCAATTACAGCTAATATATCACAACTTACCAAAAGACATCTCAAATAGACATGTTCTGCTCTTGGATCCTATTCTCGGAACAGGTTTGTCTTTCATCTTTTATTTCTTCCTTTAATATTTGCTTTAATCAAGGATATAAGGAGGAGCTTTTGTACAAGTTTGTTCTGTCATGATACTGGTTTGGCATAGAATTGATGCATTTCTGTGCCATTATTTGTAGTTTTTTTTCTTTCCTCTAATGTTTAATCATCAAATTAGAGCCAAATCTATTCAAGGGCCGAAAAAGAACCTTGCCGGTATTGGAATGTAGAAAATCTGAATGTACAACATGCTTATGTTTTTCTTTTTTTGTCTTTTCTGCAGGTAATACAGCGGTCCAAGCAATAAACCTTCTATTGAAGAAGGGTGTACAAGAATCGAACATCATTTTCCTCAACCTTATTTCTGTACGTGTACTTTTCCTATCAAAACTTTCAATAAGCTTTGCATTTAAGCTGTGATTGCATTTAAACCATGGTCCCAAAATTTGACATTACCAAACCTTGCTATTCCTTTTGTTTTTAATTGTTTTAAAATGATTATTTTTGTTGACCTTACGGATATAGGCACCTCAAGGTGTGCATGTGGTGTGCAAAAAATTCCCAAGGATAAAAATTGTGACCTCGGAGATTGAACTTGGTTTGAATGACGAATACCGTGTTATTCCTGGCATGGGAGAGTTTGGGGATCGATATTTTGGCACCGATGATTGTTAGGCAATGAAGTGAGAAATGAAAGAAATAGAACATAATTCCAGTAAGTTCTATTTTCTGCAAGCTGTACTTTGTAAAGCCACCTATGATCACTTGTTTCATGTTGTCTTTTCTGATGGAACCTCAATTTAGCACAAAAGAAACCAAAATCAAATTGACAAAATAACAAACCAGTACAGGTGCTTCACCACACAACTTAGCATATGATCACACACACATGTGCGTGTATGTTTGTTTGTGTGCACGTGCATTAAATTTAACTATTCTTCCTAACATCTAATTTACTTTGTGGCAATTATTGGTTTCAGAATTTGAGATCGACCCCTGAAAATAGGTAGCTACTTGCATCAGGGAAACATATGGCAGTTTTGAAGCATTTTGTCATTATCACCTTGTTTTTTAAATTTGTCAACAGCCGTCTTTTCGTGTTAAATGAGTAATGTAATATGGATTTAATGTACTTGTTGCCTCTTTATGTACTCGATTATGTTTGAATTCATCAAAATTATCTCTCAAAAAAAGGAAAGAAAAAGGGAATCCGGATGATATATCGATTTCTGAGCCCTCAAATCTTATTACCCTTCAGCTTAGTTTGGTTTTCAAATATGGCTGCTTTGTAGATGTGCACTGAAATTAAATCAAGTAAACAACATAAACAGGGAAAAGGTATTTTCTAAACACTGTTGCAAATAGATGAAAAGAAGGATCATAACAGATGGGAGCGGTATTTTCTTAACATAATTGCCAATGGTTATATTTTTCTTTTTTTATATATTAAAAATACCTTATCAATTCATGGAATAATTACGCAGAAAATAAAACATATTTCAAACCACTGAAAAATAACTTCAATGTAAAGGTCCTCAATGCAACTTGATATAGGCAAATACCTGGCCGGAATGCACAAAAGAAGTCAGGCAACGAGCTAGGCTTTGTAAATCAATCTGTGCCTCGCTCTTGCCCGATTTTTTTTCAAGTACCATATTGATGAAGTGACCTACTCATTGTTTGCTCAAAAAATAAAAGTAACTTCCTCATTGTGTATGTTTAGATATAGGATTATCAATATGTTTAGATATAGGATTATAGACAAATGTGCATGTGCAACAACATAATAGACAAATGAGCGTTTCAAGATGCCTGAAAAATTTATGGAGAAACATTTAGAAAAGGAGTCATGAGAGATGATAATTTTCCCTTAAATATATATGGAATTTTGAAGTTCTGCAGAATAACTATGTTATGAAGGACTCGACCAAACATCAATTATTTCTTGCAAATTGTAACGCGATATTTCAAACTTTCCACCTGATAAACAATCAACACGTTATGCAGCTACGCCAAATAACTGAGGGTTGTTCACCCACGCAAAAAATCAGAATAAAATTGAGCACGCAATATTCTTTTAAAAAGGAAGGAAATAGTAACTCTGCCAAGGGAATGCCAGATAGAAATTCTGAAACAAAATGGCCACGAGGAGACTGCATCAAAACAGTCTTTTTCTAAACAGGTTCTTTCACAGGACAACACAGAAATAGCCTGTGGATAGACCACGCTGCTTATTCTAATGCGTAATAAAGCCATCCAATCATTATGTCAAAATACAAAGCAAGATGAAATGGGAACGGCATAATCTCTTGTTGAGGTAACAGCTTCCATGCATGTCTCTAACCCTGCAGCCCAATGATCCCTGCCAGACAAGAATTATCAACTAAAATTAGATAAAATAATCATATGTTCAGACTGTGAAAAAGGTCAACATGCTAGGTTAAGTCTTTTCTTTGCCTTCACCTTTTGTTATCAATAATTTATTATTTGTGTTCCTCACAGCAAATAGAAACAAACATCCAGTCAGTTAAATTACTTTTTATGTCAATCAATTGACTAATGAAACTTATTCTGTCTTCATGCCAGAAAAACATATATATACATCTTATTATTGGTATGGTAGGGGTAATATACCAGCTGATACACTAAATCATAGCAATAATAAAAAAAAAAAGATGAAGAGACCAGCAACAGATACAGAGAATGAAGAGAAGGGGTAGTAAAATAAATGTAATTACCGCAGGCAACTCTTCCCCCAGCATTTCCAGTGCTCGTGCTGAGCTCGTGACCACCTAAAATCAATGATAAAAAGAAAAATGTTAATAAAGAGTGGCAATTTGGTATTTATGTATTCGACATGGAATTATAATTGACATGAGATGGAAATGATAGTATCAACCATAAATCATAAGCACTCTTTCTTACCAATAATTATGTCAACATGCTAGTTATAAACAAGGTATATGTGAAATCAAATAAGAAGTTGAGATAAAACCGATATATAATTTGGTTCGGTTTCTATTTTAATATTAGTGTTATACAGAAACAACAGCATTGCTACAGTAAATAACACAAGAGAGAGAAAATGGAAAACAAGAAAAAGAAATATCATACCCTTTCCAAGATCGTCAGGATCACCATGGACAACAACAGCACGGCCAATGATGGAGTGCACTCCAGTAAGTGGAATCTGTTGTAAAAAAAATAGCCACATCAGGTTCGAAAACATAAAGAATTTGCCTGATGAGATGACCAAAAATATCTCTACAATAACAGCATCTTACCTGGCTGTCAACAATTGTAAAGGTGGCAGTACCTGCAATATTATTAAAGAAGTCGGTGAATCATTAATTGTATCCACTAAATGAAGAAAGCAACAACGTATGCATTAGTACTTAAATAATCAAGAACACTGCAATATACAGTCCCATTGAAATACTGAGGCAACATAGAAGCTGGCCACTGAAGATATATGCAACTTTTCATTCAGTGAAAATAAAGTATCACCCAACTTCCACAGCTACTTTGGAAAATAAAGTATCTTTGAAGTTTAGGGTATGCAGAAGTTTTGTTACACTCGGAAAAAGTTTAGATTGATTATAATCTCACTTGCGATTTGGGAAAAAGAAATATTGCCCACTAAACCAGAACATTTCAGTTATTTGTGATCAAGCAAAAAAATAGTCAGTTCAAACTTAAATTCCCCTTTGTTGGACCCGGATGTGAGTCTTTTCAGAAAAAAAATTAGGAGGGTTAGTTCTAGTCATATTGGGAGATGAAATGTCCTTAAGACGTCCCCTCTTTTCCCATTCATTCAGATATTATTTAATTTTCATTACCGTTTTCCATTGTAAATCCAAATGAGGCCACAACCAGTTCTAATGCTGAATCCAGTATCTGGTGGAATCAATACCATCAGTAAATCAATACATCAAAAAGTAAATGCTTACTCACCATCCTCTCCAACAGTCACATTTCCTAGGTCTCCAGCATGGCGATTTTCATCTTCAGGTGCACCATGCGTCTTTCCAGCAGGGTTGAAATGCGGCCCTGCATAAAGTGAATAAAGTTCATAAAAATTATAATAAACAATGGATGTAGATATCATATTCTGCCATTTGTGAGTCCACACGAGTTAGTATTCATCATGATTTGTCCAAATCAATACCCTTTTGACACATTTCTACACAATACAATTAGAAATGTTCTTTCTTATCTTCTTTTTTCTTTCACTCGACGAAACATTGATAATGGTCAGTTGTCAAGCTACCATGTATTGGTTTCAACTGACAAGTTAACGACTACAGTAAATTTCTAAGAAAAGTGAAAAAATACTTGCATATACAAAGGGAGAAACACGTACCAGTTGACATGCAACCATTGGTGGTGTCACCAAGTGCATGAACATGAAATCCATGAAGACCAGGCTTGAGCCCAGAGATGCTACCAGTTACAGTTGTGGGAGCTAAAAAATATTAAAATTTACAAAGTTACATGAAATGTATCTCTTTTCTCAGAAAAAACTATCCAGAAATTTATTTCCAAAAAAATTAAGTGATGTAAAACAGACCATCTACTTCTTGGGTGAAATAAATAGTGCCCTTGACACCCTCACTGCTTCCAAGTACAGCTACAGCCTTCACCATTTTCTCTGTGTTCTATAACAAGTAATTATAAGAATATAAAGGTTTTAAAAAACTGTCAATTGCCACAAAAGTGAAAAAGAAACAACTGTAAATACTCCTAAGAGGAAAAGCACCAGAACACACTGCAATATCAAATCGACGATCTCAATATTTTGTTATATCGTTTCTGTCTCCGTTTCAAAATTAGGAGGCATATCCTATCCGATTAGCACAAAGTCAAAACTCAATTGGAATCGGAAGAGACTCACCTTAGTTGTTTCTGACTGATGAAGTTTTCAGATTTGACCGATTCTTTAGAGTTATAAGAGATTGATGATCGGAAAAGGAATTGGAGGTAGGTGGAATATGTTTCGTGAGTTGAAGAAAAATAGAGAGAGAGAAGATGGGTCTGTTCACCGGGCCCAGATGGATTAGGCCCGATGTTGACTAGAACTTGAGAGTAGTTCCGATGCCCATCGGACCTACTCTGGTTCGATGGGTTTAATCACCGTCGATTTACTTTAAATTTCGTGCGGAATGCTTTAAAATTCGTGTGAATCTGTTTCAATTTCCGTGCGCACAATCTTAATTAGATCGGACGGTCACCATGTCGTTGAACCTAAAAGTAGGTCCGATGGGCATCGGACCTACTCCGTTCTCGTTGACTAGATAGGCTTGGTTGTTGATTATTCTGGACTGGGCCGAAAATGACAAGAATATTTAGTGGGTCGTATCTGGCAGGCTTTGTTGACGAGTGGACTCTGAACTCTCGTCTTAAACATCGAATTCCATTAGACAAAATATTTTAGCTGTGGAGTAAGAGGGTGAATTTATTTATGGTCACTTCATATCCATCTGGTTCAGTCGCTACCTGGATATAAAAAAAAAGTTACTTCATCTTTTTATGCGGATTAATTTATTTCATACTTAACAAAATATAAAATATGAGTAAAATAAAATAAGCAACTTAATCTTTTTTAAATTGATTTAAGAAGTAGCAACCAAACATTAAGAAGTGCACATTTTTTTTTTTTTCAATTTTCAATTTTATTATTTGTTATCGGGATGCACATTCTTGTGAATTTTCAAACTTTTAACTATTTCTATCTTGAATTTTGTAGTTGGCTTACAGAAGCCGGTCCCTTCAAGTTAAGAAAGATTAAAGTTTTTATCTTAAGTTAAAATGACTTAAAATATTCACATTTCGTATAAATTTAAAATTTTTAAGTCACAACTTCAATTATTTTTTTATAGGAATTTTAAGTTAAAGAATATATTAAGTTGTTAGAAGTTTCGAAAACATACTAAATTAAAATAACTGTAAATGAATTTCAAAATAAAATTCCAACCAAATTTAAAAGAATTAGATTATATAATTAATAGATAAAAAGGTTCACAGTAGTGATAATCATGATAATAATTATGATAATAATATTTGGAGTAGCACTAAGGTTTTTAAGCTTATCAAGTCCTTCGTGAGTTTATCTCCAAAACTTATCGGATTGACTTCTAACGACGAATCCAAATCGTTGCAACGGATCTACTTCAAAAGTGATGTGTTCACATATCAAATTTAGGAATTTTCGAATTCATTTAGTATAAAGTCAAGCAGTCAAAAAATGATGTAAAATGAATGTATTAAAATTAACTTATAAAACTTTTTTTATAGGTAATAATAATGATGATGACGATGATGAATTTGTTTAAAGAGGAGACAAAAAAATAAGCAGGGATACAAATTATTTTTCACTAATGTATCTAGCCCATACATGAAATAACTTGACTCACCTTTTAGGTGAGTTAACTTTATTCTCCTTGCAATAATAATAAGTTCTCCCCTAATCCAACTTATTTCACATTAATTTATTCATGTATGACTTGTTAAGTTTGGAATAAATTCTTTATACATCACTTTAAGTCACAACCAAAGATGAACTTAATTATTATTTATTAACCATATCAATCAATGGATATCTTAAGTCACAACCAAAGATGAACCTAGTTATTAACCATATCAATCAATGGATATATATATTATTTATATTAATGGACGGGTCAATGTAATTGTTTATAACAAATCACGGATACGGATTGTGACTAAAAATTTACGGAGATAAAAAATTTTAGAATAAAAAATTTAGAAAATATATTATATGGAGCATAAAATTATGCTTTTTAAATGGCGTATTAAATTATTGCTTTTGTTTTTTCTGGAAAAATCATGTATATCCTTAAAAAATTATGTATTTCCTCTATAAAATTCATAATATTATATTTAATTATGTTACATGGATACGGGTACAGGCATCATATTAGATACGATACGGCAATACAATACGAGACTGAATATAAAGTAACATAGTAACATAGATATTTATGCAATTTAAAAAATTCGCAAATTTATTCAATTTATTTATTTTTCTATTAAAACTCATTTTAAATTTATGAAATACCATTTTTACCCTTTAAAAGTAGAAAATACATAGCATGTCTAAGATAAATGTTCAGTCTTTTAATTGATTGTTTGTGAATTGTTTGAGCAAATTGTCCATTTTTAAACTTGCGACGCACATCACAAGTGTATGTCTAAATGTTACTGTGTATGTGTCACAAGTAGAGAAATATACCATTTGTCTTCAGAAACCAATCAATAAGACTAATATTTTTCTTATACATACTGCATTTTTTTTAATAAATGGTAAAATACAAACTTTATAAATTCAAAATGAGTTTTTAATAGAAAATGCAATAAGTTGGACAAATTTGTGAGTTTTTAAAATTTAAAATGATAAATATGATATTATAAATTTTAGAAGGAAAATATGTAGTTTTGAAGTTTCTGAAGGGTATACAATTATACATGAAATTCCCTCTTGATTTTTCGTGCTCACCTTGCTCCCTCTAAAGGCTTGTTCGGCTGCCACTGTTCCCGTGGGAAAAAAAAAATTTACTCAGAGTGAATTTTTTTTTTTCCACACGCACAGTGTTTCGGCCAATAAAATTGAACCAGAACCCAAGCCAATTTCCGTTCCCATTTCGGCCATTCAAATTGAATCAGAAATTCAAATTTGATTTCGGCCATCCAAATCAAATTTCTGTATCATCCGTCTCTTTCACCTCTCTATTTCTCCTCTCATTTCATCCTCGAGTACTGTCTTTCTCCTCCCTTTAGTAAGTTATTTGACTCAGAGAAGTCAAAAGAGATGGACGATTGAAATGTGAAAACATACCTAATGAGTGTGAAACAGAACTTAATCAGGCAGAAGTATGGATTTAAGGTGAAGAGGTGACATATTATATTTTAGATCAATTATTAGAATAGTCAAACAGATTAGGATAGTCAATCTTGTATTAGTGCTTAGTGATGTACCATATTATAATTAGAGGCAATGGCATCAATGTAAATAAGGAATGACAATACTGTAATTCCTGTAAGACCTATATATAGAGGCAGCTGTAGTGAATCATTAAGCAATGAAATTAATAAATTATTTTCCTTGATTCTTGCATTTCCTCTCTATTATAATCAATATTACGATGTCGAACGAAAAGATACTAAGCCACTACTTGATAGATTGAGCAATAAGCACGATATTGACTTTACATGTGTGTGGCTTAGGTGTCATACTTGGGCATATTTCGGTACACTGGGAACAAAGAAATGGGTACTGAATCAACTAGTTTTTTTTTGGGAAAGAATTTTACATAAAACCATTAACCATGTTATGTGGTTGTCAAAATTAACCCAACTAATCAATAGTGAAGTAAGGGTTTGAGAGAGAGCGTGAGATAGTTAGCATGCATGCAGCTAGTCTAACTTCCTTTCTTCGAGAAAGCATGTTCCTTCTTTTAGTCTCTGTGAACCAAGTTTCAATGATCCACTCAGTCAGAATCGGACAGAACAAATTCGAACTCAAAGGAGCAGATCTACTTTCACGAGAAACAAGGACATGATGAAGAATATACTGAGTCCAGAGTGAAATCGAACAAGAGGGGCAGGCAACCGACATTTTTATTAATATCCAAAGTTTAATACAAATTATTAATTATGCTCAGAATTCGATTCAATATCGAAAAATGTCCAAGCCGGCCAGAAAATGACCGGCTTAGGTACCAGAGTAAACGGGCCATTTTCTGGCCGGCTTACTCCATTTTTTTTTTTTTTAAGAGAGAGACACTATGAAGATCAAAATATTGAAATCTAACTCTGAAAATTTGAAATTTTTATTTAAATTATTTGTTATATTACTTCTTTTGATGTATAATTAGCATATTTATACTAAAATACGATAGATTAATTGAAATTATGTTGAATAACACTAAATTATGTTAAATTATGCTAAATTACATTCAATTACGCTAAAATACGGTAAATTACGCTAAATTACAAATGAATAGAGATGATATCTTCACTGAAAAGGCGAAAAAACGACGATGAAACTTCAAACGGTCATAAAACGGCGCTCGAGTGTCCGATTTTAGCAAATGACCACTTTTCGGAAAGCTTGCAAAAATGCGCATGCGTCCGTGCCAGCTATGCTGGATTTTGAAATTCAGAATTGCCAAAAAACAAAGGGAAGAGCCTCAAACTTGAGTTGAAGTTTCCGATTAAGATTTTCATTTCTATCATTCAATCCAAGTAGCTCAGTAAATTAGTTACATAATGAACTTGCAGATTACCAATTTTTACTATTTTGGAATTTTTTTAGTATTTTTTATGATTCATGAAAGATGAGCAAAATCAGTCTACTATAGCGTAATTTTGTGTAGTTTAGTGTTTTTTTTACCGTATTTCAGCATAATTAGCGAAGTTATTGTAATTTAACGTAATTTAGTATAATTGAACATAATTTATTGTAATATAGTGTAATTTAACATAATTTCAAGTAATCTAACTTAGTTTAGTATAAATATTATACATCAAAAGAAGTAATATAACAAATAATTTAAACAAAAATTTCAAAATTTTCAGACTTAGGTTTCAATATTTTGATCTTCATAGTGTCTCTCTCTAAAAAAAAAAAAAATAGAGTAAGCCGGCCATTTTCTGGCCAGCTTGGATATTTTTAGCAAAAGTTTGGGAATGTGGGCATAATTAATAATTTGTATTAAACTTTGAATATTAATATAAATGTCGGGGCAGGCAATTAGGTGGAAATTTTTTATCGGTAATAATTAATAGAAAATAAGAGAGAGAAACAGAAAGAGTATAGTAGTATTTATGTTGGTAGTAAAATTGGTAGCATTTTTATCAATCATAAAAATAAAAAAGTTTATATCGGTAGGAATTTTACCGATCCAAACCAGTTTGTTTTATTTCTTTTAATTTTTTCTATTAAAATATATATATATTTTTACAAAATAGGTAAAATACCTTAAAATTTAGATATATAAAAACATTCCATCTATTTTTTTTGAAAAACTTTTCATATTTTACTACAATTAAATATAATAATTCTCTCTATTTCTGTTTCCATCTATTTTTTTGAAAAACTTTTCATATTTTACATCAGATTAAAAAAAAAATTAAGATCGGTAGAATTGCTACCAATCTTACTACCAATATAAATACTATTGTACTCTTTCTGTTTCTGTTTCTCTCTCTTCTTTTCTATTAATTACTACCCATAAAAAATTTTCCAGTTAGGTTGTGGATCTAACTCCTAATGTGTCAAGCCAAAAGAGAGAAAAGAAGGATTAAAAGCTCATCTGAACTGGATCAGAGAAGAGGAACGGAGAGGAGAGAGATGGAGAACTTAGCAATACAGAATTTTGAATTTGGGTAAAATTGTAAATTTAAGTTTTAATCACTATTAATATGTATTTTTTAGTGAAAAAAAAAATCAGAAATTGGCATATTAATAACATGAGTAAGTTTAGATGGGTATTTAACTAATTTTTAAGTTTGGATTGAGAAATATCTAACTAAAAAAGTTATTATGGACATATATCTAAATTTCTCTTTTAAAAATAAGAAATCAATAAATATGTAGCAACTTTTTGGATTGTTATAACAATTTTCAAGTTATAATGTACTTAATTTAATATTTTATTAATTTATAATATAATACGTCCCTGCTATAAATAGTTTCTGAATTCTGACTTCACTTGTAGCGGGTCCCAAGTCTGGAAACAAGAGGAGTAAAAAGATGTGAAAATTATTCACAATTTATTCCACCATAATACCTTATTTAAAGAAATAAAAATCACAATCAAATTATATTATTTTGTGAATCTTTCATAAATTATTACTAACAAATGCTTTCGACATGAAAGTACAAAAAATACTATAGAACTATACCCATTTTCATGCATTTCATTTTTTCACATCTCGGATCATAACCTGTGAGAATTCCGGATACGAGCACGATGTGTCTGACACGTGCGCGAGACGATACGGCTTATATTTAATCCCCAAGCATAATATAGCATAGCCAGACAAAAACAAATAGCAAGCCATGCACAGTTGGAAATGAAGGAATCTCAATTTCTGTAATCTGTGGCAAGTATATTCAGGAATATCGTTTGGTGTCTTAAAAAAGACAAATTCAGAAAAATCAATTTATCTAGAAAACATTCATAGATTGGAGATGTCAGAATGCATACGGATCGGATATATGGTGGTAAAACTATATGGTGGTAAAACTATATAGTTATCCATTTTTATATTTTGGGTAAGAATACGAATTGAATAGTAAACGATATAAATACAAATATGATATTAAATAGATACAAATACAAATACATATATATCGGATTCTAATTTAGATATTGTAACACAATTAAAATATTATTCAACAAATTATTTTTCTCGTTAGAAGACAAGAGTTAACATAAAATACGAATATAATTCGAATATCCAATCATTTAGTGAACAAAATAATCATATCGTGGTTAACAACAATTAATCACCAACATAAACCATATTATTAATCAAGTGCAATGACAATGACAACGAGAAGTAAGACCAGTAAGATTGCCTTTGTTCGAATAGTTCTTTACAACTCAGGAACATGAAATTGGAATCGCTAGTAATTGTGGATCAAAGATACCAAAAAAAAAACATTGTTATATCTAAACATTGATTATAAAATAAATTAATATTTGAATATCCAAAAAATCAACATACAAATACCTGAAAAATTAAAATATGGATATCTGAGAAATTAACATACGATTACGGATAGTTTTTCATATTTATATCCGTATCTATGTAAATTATTTTCGTATTCAAATATCAAAATTCGTAAAATTCGAATACAAATTTAGAATTTAGATAGAAATACAGACGGATAATATTCAACAGGAGCTGATAAACTTTTTTTTTCTTGATATCACAAAGTAGGACATAAGATAAAAAAAACATATGATAAAAACTACATTAGAGAATAACAGGTTTAAAATTAAGGCTCGATCCTTTTGGTGGCATTAGTTTGTCATGCTTATCTCTATTCTGTAAAATCCATAGCAACCCTTTTTGCAGAATCCCCTGTAACCACAAGCTATTTAAAGCTTTTAATTATTAAAGGTTTTCCACTCATACAGGCAGCAACTACATTAGCAGCCCCCCTTCCCACCCCCCTTTTGCACTTCAATTATTGTACCAACTAACGAGTATATTCCATTGATAATTAGTAATTAGTTCAAAATTAAAACAAACACAGAGTTTAATTTTACAATGATCAGGTTGTCCATTCATCAGCTCATGATACAATTTAAACAGGATTTCAAATATATATGTCATATGTGTAACTAAAGTAAACATATTGGTCGAACTTTTTGAAATGTCGAGATCCAATTTTTTTTTTAAATTCTTAATTATCAAATTAGGTCGCTATTCTTATTTATCTTGGAACTTGAAATAAAAAAAAAATATTATAGTGAGGCTATGGTGTTATGCATAGCGCACATTGGTCCGTACTTTGGATCAATATCTCCGTTTACAAAGTTCAAATAGTCAACCTCCGATTTTTTTATAAATTGAAAATAAAATAAAAAAATATCGGAAAAGGGTGTTGTTTCAAGGGAAAATCGAAATATAGGTAAAACGAGACTGTTTATCCCGTCCCACACGGACGGTACAAACATTTCCGTTCGGATTAATCACCGCTAATTCAAACCGTTTCAGACAAAAAAAACAAAAAAAGGTCTGGCCGGGATAATCCGTCCCGTCCCAGACAGAAATAAAAAATCTAGTAACAAATTATCATTTTAGGTAGGAACTGGGTGTAGGTCCGATGCCCATCGGACCTTGTTTGGTTCCGATGGGCAGATCTACCGTAGGATAATGTAATGATTTGTGCGCACGAAAATTGAAACATAAACGCATGGATTTTAAAGCATTTCGCACGAATCTAAAAGAAAATTAATGGTGATTAAACCCGTCGAACCGAGGTAGCATCGGACCTACTTCCAGTTCTGTAGGTAGAGCTGGATGACTAGAGTTTTGGGGAGACAGCTGGATGACCTTTTCGAGTGTAGTGTGAACTATTAGACAGCTGCCTCCTCAAATGATATAGTATGAACAGCTGGATGACCTTTTTGAATGCTTTTTCGAGTGTAGTATGAACTAAAAAGCACTCCGGATCTGCAACAATTATTAATGGTTCTCCTCAAATAACTAAAGAAACTCAACTGCCAGAATATTTCTCAAGCTGGGACGGAACCGATTATCCCGACCATTTTTTTTCCAGCTTAGCGAAGTTTGCAGTTTGGATTAGCGGTGATTAATCCAGACGGGAATGTTTGTACCGTCCGTGTGGGACGGAATAAACAGTCCCGTTTTACCTATATTCCGATTTCTCCTTAAAACAACACCATTTTCCGATATTTTTTTATTTTATTTTCGATTAATAAAAAAATCGGTCAATTTTATATATTTTAATTTTTTTACTATCTTTTTAAATAGGTGAAAAATCACTTGATATAAATTTTAAATCATAAAAAATAGTGATTTTATGAATATATAAAAAAACAATAGTAGAAAAATATAGAAAATATAAAATTTAGTCTGCATTTACATTTTCTAACTTACAACACAAGCACAAATGCACAACACTTCTCAAATTGGGTAAATTGGGGAGACATCAAAGAGCCTCAACTCAAAGTAGATAATCATTCCATAGACAACTAGCCAGTGTAAAGTAAACTAAAGTTACAATTTCCAATCACAACAATCCGATCTAAAATTTGCATTATGAGAGATAAGGTTAGAGCCTACTTACCTTTAAATTAAGATTTGACTTGTCCTACTCACATTTGCGTCCTCATGAGTCACTAGGGGCAATATTTAATTAGACCTAAGGTCAGTGGTGCCTGTTTTTAGTTGGACCCATTTTAACCTCCTGTTATATTGTAGACTTTCTAGTTGATGTATAGGTACTACTCTCTGTGTGGTACATTACTGGCTCACATAAAAACACCTCTTTCAATTTACAAACATAGTAATGAGTTTTTTATTTGGAAATAATTTTGGAAGGTTAAAATTTATAATTTGAGAATAATATGGGTGTAATTCGGTAATAGTTTGTTATTGATTCTCAGAAAGAGAGGAACTATGGTGTTTTGCTCGTATTGCTCGGATTCTAACACAAATTGTATATCAAAATATTGATGTTCCTGTACAATAAACAAAAAAGTTCATGAGTTTCATAAATAACTTGGAATAAATACATATTATTCGTACATTTTTTTTATATTGAAAATAAATTGAGAAAATATAATATTAGTATTATTCGGGAACTTTGTTAATTTATATACAAATTGGGACAAAATATAATTGATAAAATTGACACACAGTTCCAGAGATAGTAACGGCTACAGAAAATCCAGATTACACATTTCTTAGTCCCGAAGGTATACTACGTAATTAGGTGGTTTAGGTTTTATGGCGTAGCTTAATTTCTTTTAGCAACGAAATAAAGAGATAATTTTTAGAAGTTCAGTTGCCTTTTTTAAAAAAAAAAAAACTTAAAAGGTCCATTTTTTTTAACAGTTGGTCCATTAGTATCAATTCCGCTTCTACTTTCAGTGCAATTTGTGTCCCTTAGACTCAGGACAGGACCTTGAAAATTTAAATTAAGGGTGCTAAATGTAAAATGCAAATATATTTAATATGTGATAGATGAAATTTGAATCAAATTTCTACTATTATAATATATAATTTTAATTACTAAATTACAAGTAAATATTTGATATTCAATAAGGAAGTTGAACTATTAAAAAATTTAAGTAAATTTCAATATATATATATATATATATATATATATATATATATATATATAATTAATTTTTTAAAACAATAGGGTTTGACTAAGTACCTTTGAGTTGTATTAAGATCCGCCCTTGCTTAGGCTATGCTTCAGAATGAAGCATATAAAGAAAATGAAAGGTGAGGTAATTAAAGAGGATAGGTTAAGAAGTCACATTCTTTACACCTCGATTTAGAGTAAGAATCCGTAAAAAAAATTGTTAAAATTATACATTCTTTACTAACTTTTGTTTTATACAAAATATATCACTTCGGTTTACTTCGCTTTATGATACGGGTAAAAAGTTCAAAGATTTGTAATCATCAAACCATTTAGTGCATGTGTTAGGCGACAATCAAACAAGCAAACATAATTTTTTTTCTACTATGAGCAAAATGAAAAATTAAATTCTACTGAAACATTTTAAAATTGAGAGATCAAGTTAATTGTAACCGAGTCGTCATGGAATTATTGCTTTTGATGAAATTTGTCCAAAATAAAATTTAAGTTGCATAACAAAAATTACAACAAATTAATTTGGCAAACTTAACAATATTCTTGAAATATTTAAAAAAAATACTAGTATCGTGCCCGTGCGTTGCAACTTGCAACGGAAATATATTATAAGAGAACAAAAATAATTCATACAAAATGACATATTTTCATTAAAAAAATTAGACTAAATAACAAATAACATTCTTTAAATGACATCTACATGTAAATAATATTTCTTAAATGACATATATGTTTTTTTTTAATCTTTTTGATATATTTTCATAAAAAATTTCATACAAAATGACATATTAATTGACAAATAACATTCTTTAAATGATATAAAAAATAGAAAGAAATGAAGACACGACCAATCAATTATCAATCAATTAAAAAATTTCTTAAATGATATTTATAAAATGAAAAGAAATAAGGATCAATTAGAAAGATAATACAATTTGTATGTGACAAGTACGTGTCTAAATAAATTTAGACCTCTACATGTAAAAAAACATAAAAAAAACGCATAGAATCAGAAAAAGACATATAATTTGATTGGAGGGTTGATATTCAATCTGAAATTTTATCTTTTAATCACAGTTGTTGACAAATCAGAACATCTACGTGTTTAATATAAGAATGGAGATATTATTAGCATGATAGGTTGGTTGTGATATGTCTAAGCCTAATAGCCTATCATGGTATACTAGCAAACAAGAGATCTTTGTGGAAGATATCATCTGAAATAAAATTGTTTAACTAACTTTGTTAGACATAATTTAGTGGTTAATTAGCACAATATGCATGTGTCATGATGAGTAAACAAAAATTGTTTAGAGTAGGTTGGTGTTATTTTGTCTCTTTGTGGAATCTCCAATATTTAAAGAGCGGTTCCAATGCCTCCATTTTTCATGCCTCCACCATGCCTTCATTTTTAAAACTTTAATAACTTAAAATTTAAAACTTAAAAGTCAAAATAAAACCGTTGGATATGATCTACATCATTTTATCTATGTGCTCATAAAAAATTATTACATTTTGATTTTGTTTTTATGTGAATCAATAAGTTGAAAAATCAACGTCTAGAAATTATCCACATTAGTGCGTCTTTTACAAGCTCTTGATGACAACCAAAACAAAATTGAAATGTCATAATTTTTTACACGTGCATAGATAAAATGATTTAGATCATATCCAACAGTTTTATTTTGATTTTTAAGTTTTAAATTTTGAGTTATTAAACTTTTTAAAAATAGAAGCACGGTGGAAGTATGAAAAATGGAGGCATTTGAACCCTCCTCATATTTAAAAGTCTAGCTAGCAATAGGTGATGAGTTGGAATCTAGAGGTCTAATCGCTTTAATTATTTGAACTTTATCACTGATTTTTGCAGCAGTTAAAGTTTAGTTTGTCTTTGTCGAAGCACCTACTTGATTGGGGCCTACGGGGTGTTAGTTAATAAAGGCCACCTTCTTACTACTTGGGATCCCCGAAATTTTTTTAGTTACCACAGAAAAAAAAAATCAAATTAAATAAAAACCACCCTCCCAAGATTATTTTTATTCCTACCACCCACGCGATTCCAATTCGCGCATCAAAATGGATTGGTGCGCGGACTGAGCTGGTGCACCAAATTGATTATTTTATTATTTTTTTTATTTTTTGGGTGTGCGGACGGAGCTGGCGCACCAATATATATATATATAGAGAGAGAGATTGGCTAATGTAATAACGTTAGAACTTCGGCCGAAGTTCTAACGGGTCGTTTTTGCAATTTCAAAATCCAAACAACCCATCCGAACCGTTCAACATGTTCTCTATATTGAAATGTGCTTGGAGACCAAATTTTACATTTTTTGGAATTTTTTTGCTATTTATTAAGCCACTTTGAAAGTTTCTGATCCAACGGTGAACAGTAAAAAACAGCCAAATTTTCTGGACCACCGGATCAGAATTTTCAAAGTGGCTTAATAAATAGCAAACAAATTCCAAAAAATGTAAAATTTGGTCTCCAAGCACATTTCAATATAGAGAACATGTTGAACGGTTCGGATGGGTTGTTTGGATTTTGAAATTGCAAAAACGACCCGTTAGAACTTCGGGCCGAAGTTCTAACGTTATTACATTAGCCAATCTCTCTCTCTCTCTCTATATATATATATATATATATATAGGGATGGGCTATGGTGCATTGCAATGCATAGGCCCCTCCGTGCATTGGACTAAAATCGTTGGATTCAAAGTCCAAATGACCGATCCGAACCGTTCATCTTGTTCTCCATATTAATATGTGCTTGGAGACCAAATTTTACATTTTTTGGAATTTTTTTGCTATTTATTAAGCTACTTTGAAAATTGCTTATCGGGTGAACAGTAAAAACAGTGCAACTAAATTCTGGACCATGTGATCAGACTTTTTCAAAGTGGCTTAATAAATAGTAAATAAATTCCAAAAAATGTAAAATTTGGTCTCCAAGCACATATTAATATGGAGAACAAGATGAACGGTTCGGATCGGTCATTTGGACTTTGAATCCAACGATTTTAGTCCAATGCACGGAGGGGCCTATGCATTGCAATGCACCATAGCCCATCCCATATATATATATATATATATATATATATATAGATGGGCTATTATACATTGCAATGTATTGACCCCTCCGTGCATTGGACTAAAATCGTTGGATTCAAAGTCCAAACAGTCAGATCCGAACCGTTCAACATGTTCTAAATATTGAAATGTGTTTGGAGACCAAATTTTACATTTTTTGGAATTTTTTTACTATTTATTAAGCCACTTTGAAAAAGTCTGATCCGGTGGTCCAGAAAATTTTACTATTTTTTACTGTTCACCGTTGGATCAGATATTTTCAAAGTGGCTTAATAAATAGTAAACAAATTTCAAAAAATGTAAAATTTGGTCTCCAAGCACATTTCAATATTTAGAACATGTTGAACGGCTCGGATCGACTGTTTGGACTTTGAATCTAACGATTTTAGTCCAATGCACAGAGGAGTCAATACATTGCAATGTATAATAGCCCATCTCTCTATATATATATATAGAGAGAGAGATGAGCTATGCTACTCCATGGAGTAAAACGCGTTTGTACTTCACGCCGTATTTTTATTTTGAAAGTCCAAACGACCGATCCGAACCGCTCAACATGATCTCCATATTGAAATGTGCTTGGAGACCAAATTTTACATTTTTTAGATTTTTTTTACTATTTCTTAAGCCACTTTGAAAATCTGAAAATCCGAGTGAACAGTAAAAAATTCTGGACCGCCGGATCAGTGATTTTCAAAGTGGCTTAATAAATAGTAAACAAATTCTAAAAAATGTAAAATTTGGTCTCCAAGCACATTTCAATATGGAGATCATGTTGAGCGGTTCGGATCGGTCGTTTGGATTTTCAAAATAAAAATATAGCGGCGTAGAGCACCAACGCGTTTTACTCCATGGAGTAGCAAAGCTCATCTATATATATATATATAGAGTAGAACTAGGGTGCTCCTAAGCTCACCAAGCCCTTCCGTGAGCGCGACTCTAAAACCTATCAAATTGACTTCAAACGACATTTCCAAACCGTTAGATGTTCAATCTATATTAAAATGTGCTTGGAGACCAAATTTTACATTTTTTGGAATTTTTTTACTATTTATTAAGATGGTTTGAAAATCGCTGTTTTCCAATGGTGCAGAATTTTAATAAAAACAGCGATTTTCAAACCATCTTAATAAATAGTAAAAAAATTCCAAAAAATGTAAAATTTGGTCTCCAAGCATATTTTAATATAGATTGAACATCTAACGGTTTGAAAATATCGTTTGAAGTCAATTTGATAGGTTTTAGAGTCGCGCTCACGAAGGGCTTGGTGAGCTTAGGAGCACCCTAGTTCTACTCTATATATATATATATATATATATATATATATATATATATATATATATATATATATATATATATATATATATATATGAGCTGGGCAATGGTGAGTTGTGAAGTAAGAGGTCATTTTTACTTCACGCTCATATTTTCATTTTGAAAATTCAAACAACCGATCCGAACCGCTCAACATGTTCTCTATATTGAAATGTGCTTGGAGACTAAATTTTACATTTTTTGGAAACTTTTTACTATTTATTAAGCCACTTTGAAAATCGCTGATCCGGTGGTCCAGAAAATTTTACTGTTTTTTACTGTTCACAGTGGATCAGCGATTTCAATGTGGCTTAATAAATAGTAAAAAAATTCCAAAAAATGTAAAATTTAGTCTCCAAGCACATTTCAATGTTTAGAAAAAGTTGAACGGTTCGGATCGGTTGTTTGGATTTTTAAAATGAAAATATGGCGTGAAGTAAAACGACGTTTTACTTCACAACTCACCATAGCCTATCTCTCTCTCTCTCTCTCTCTCTATATATATATATATATAGAGTATGGCTAACGTGCTTCCTCTAGCATTTCGGCGAGGTGCTTCCGGAGACATATCTTAGTGTTTGATGTTCAAACAACAAATTCAAATCGTTAGATGTTCAATCTATATTAAAATGTACCTGGAGACCAAATTTTACATTTTTTGGAATTTTTTTACTATTTATTAAGCCACTTTGAAAATTGCTGATCATATGGTCCAGACTGTTTTTATTGTTCACCCGGATCAACAATTTTCAAAGTGGCTTAATAAATAGTAAAAAAATTCCAAAAAATGTAAAATTTGGTCTCCAAGTACATTTTAATTTATATTGAACATCTAACGGTTTGAATTTGTTGTTTGAACATCAAACACTAAGATATGCCCTCGGAAGCACCTCGCTGAAATGCTAGAGGAAGCACGTTAGCCATACTATATATATATATATATATATATATATATATATATATATATATTTAGTTCTGTTCTGAATTGTTTGAAATTTTTGGACAAATTCTTTTTTTCTGTTCTGCGTATAATTTGTTGTATAAAACGTTGATCGAATTGTGCATATAATTTGTAGCAATTTGCGCACCAACTTACTTAGTACAAAACGCTGCTAAGATTGTATGTATAATTTGTTGTAGTAATTTTTAGTTCAAATTTAGTACAAAATTTTATTTGTTAAACAAGTGCATTTTATTTTCTACAATGTCACCGTCAAATTTATGTGTACATGTAATTATAAATACCACAGAACAAAATAGAATAGAACAGAAAAAAATTTAGTCCAAAAATTTCAAACAATTCAGAACTGAACTAAAAAAATAAAATAAAAAAATAAATATTGGTGCGCCAGCTCAGCTCGTGCACCAAAAAAAAACCAAAAAAATAATAAAATAATCAATTTGGTGCGCCAGCTCAGTCCACGCACCAATTTGTTTTGGTGCGCGAACTAGATCCGCGTGGGTGGTAGGAATGAAAATAAACTTGGGAGGGTGGTTTTTATTTAATTCTAATTTTCTGAGGTGCTAACTATAAAAATTTCGGCTTGGATCCTAATATGAAATGCTAAATAAAGGAATGGTTGGGATACAAGGAATTAAATAGTAACTGTGAAAGTAACAACTAGTTTAATTATAACTTTCTTTCTTTTTATATACTTTGGTTAAATTAGTTTGTTGTAAGTTTTCCTTTGGTTGATTCGGTCTTTTAAGCACAGAAGCAAAAAGCTATCAAAACTATTTTCAAAATTTCATTGATAGGACTAAATTCTGTAGATGTCTACAGGGGTGAGTTAAATTTTCAAACTATGAGAATAAAAGATATATTGGAGTCAATCATATAAATTTTTGTGTGGAGAATGGGGGTCAATTTTATCGTAGTAATATGACATTTTATTCTTAATTGTATACAAAATCATACATAAATAATTTTTTTTTTTTTTAAAATGGAGGTCAAACTCCATTGTTGCTTCTTACCCGCCTCTGTCTGTCTAGATGGGGTTTTTTTTTTTAAGAAGTATAGTTTAATTATGATGTTTGTCAAAAATTGTTGTAAGTTAAAATTTGCGAGTGAGGCTATACGGTACTTTGCAATGTATAGATTGGTCTGTGTTATGAATCTATATTTTCATTTTCAAACTGCAAACAATTGATCTGAACTACTCAACATGATCTCCATATGCAAATGAACTTATGGACCAGATTTTACATTTTTTAGAATTTTTTTACTATTTTTTAGATAGATAAAAAATACTACTTTGGTGATCTAGATTTTTTAAATCATGTGATTTTCTAGCTATCTAACAAAATAGTAAATTTTTTATAAAAAATATAAAATTTGATCAGTAAATATATTTGCATATAGAGATCATGATGAACAAAAAGACGTACATAAGAAAAATGAAAAAAATCACTATCTCTTCTTTTTAATTCATTCAATTTTTTTCATTTCGCAAATAGATCAACAGATCTGAATTTTTTTTTTTTTATGAAAGATAATAAAAATATAAGCCCATGCTAAGCAGATGCAAGAAATCAATATTATGTAATGAAATCTGTATCAATCATATCATTATCTTAACATTGATTATTCAATTTTTTGAATAAAATTTTATTTTATTTGAGCTCTTTTATTTAATTGACGTAGATACAACATACAAGGGTATGTACGAGTATTCTATCGGGTGATCCCCAAGAAATGGTCGGAATAGCTTAGTTTGGTATAGGAGAGGACTGAAATTCTCTTGTCATCAGTAGAGTGGAAAAATAGTACTGTCATTAATATATTGTGAATTTGATCACGTGTTATATGAGTCACGCCGTGATTAAATATGAGTCACGTTACATGAGTTACGCCGTGATTAAACATGTCATGTTCAAACGTGTTATGACCAAACATGCTCTAACCAATCACGTTAGTCAAGTTACATTTAACTATTTTTTTTTTCATAATTTAAATTTATTTATTGAAAAAAAATCAGAAAAGTTTCCAAAAAAATATGACACAATTCTTTGAAATATTAAAATGAAAAATTGATGTTATAAGACAAACTGTCGTGACTAAACTTATTGTGTCGTAACTAAGGCGATTTTCATGATGTATTGTGTCTTTTTTGTCAACAACTGATCATGGTGTATGAATGATCACGACACGTAACCGACACACGTTCCGTACTGTTTTGTAACGGCTCTGGTGTGCTATTTTTTGCACTCTAGTCACAAGTTCAAATACGATTCTAAGTATGGGGAAAAGGGCGGAAATATGCAATTTGATACTTGCTCGGATGATTATGTGAGCCAAAGCAGTATTGATCTTTTTCATTTTTGGTTGTTATTATGTTTCTTTTATTAAGCAATATGGTAGAATCCATGCATGATTGTTAGTTAGTTTTAACCGAATCGAATATGTATTTCAGTGTGATATTATTTGTTGCAGTAGCAATCTGTCAGTTTGGAACGAATTTTTTAACTTTAAAAACAAAAATATAAATTCAAAATACGAATCTATATATTCACTGAGAAGTACCATAATTCACTTAAAATTTATAGGAAAGATTATACAAATTTATAATTAGTTATACAGTCTAGTGTAATTCAATTCAGTAACTAAAAAGGACCGACAGACGAAGAACAAATGCAGCCACATGATTGAAATTTAATTTTTTTTTTGTTGTTGAAATTTAATTATTTCTCGGGAGGAGCAGTTTGACCTAATCATTATCAACATTCAACACTATTAGCAAAACACAGTGAATCATTAAAATAAGGCAAATTCTTCTATGGGCATAAGGACCTATTTGTAAAATGAGCATATTTTTATTTTCAAAGTTCAAACAGTCGATCCGACCTTTCAACATTTTCTCCATATTACAATGTACTTGGAGGTCAAAGTTTACATTTTTTTGAATTTTTTTACTATTTATTAAGATGGGTACAAAATTCAATGGTCTGAATTTGACTAGTTTTGTAAAATACTTAATAAATAGTAAATAATTCAGAAAAATGTAAAATTTGACCTCCAAGTACATTTTAATATGGAGATAATGTTGAACGGTCGGATCGACTGTTTGAACTTTGAAAATAAAAATATGCTCATTTTACAAATAGGTCCTTATGCCCATAGAAGCATCCCTCTTAAAATAAATATACAACAATAGTAAACTATAATAAGGCTATTTTGGGCTTCCCGTTGGTTTAGAGAATTCATATCACCACCTAAGGTAAGATCTGGACCGTCAGAATTTGCGTGAATATTAGGTGTTGACTGAAGTAGTTCGAATTCTGATCTGACGGTTCAGATTTAACAAAAATATTTTGTTACCTCAGATAATATGGACTCTAGTTTAAAGGGGGCAATGTTCCGCATTTTGGAATAAATATATTGACAGAAATATTTTGACTTGGTGTAACATATCAGTTATATATTTTTTTATTCTGTTTTTCAATTGATCGTGTGTTACATAAAATCAAATGTTAATATCTTTATCCTCATTTCACCCGTAATAATTTTGATCAGGCAATACAATTGAAAATGATTATAAAAAAAATACAGTTATGATCACTATAGCGCTGGTTATATATATTAAGTTGGTGTCTCAATATCTACTATATTTGTTTGGTTGTTCGCTATTTCTCTAAATTTATCATATTTTCGAACTTCTAAAGCATGATCCGTAGTTTTTGATATCGTTCTTTAATCTTCAATATATTTTACACTTAAATTTAATTGAATTTAATTCAGCCAATAATAAAGATTGAATATTAAGTAAACTGTAAACCTTAGTTGTATAATTCTATATTATACATTCCATTAAAGACGGAACTAGAAAATTTAAATAGGAGGAATGAACTCAAATATTCACAATAACAAATTAAAATTCTAACTGCTAGACTACAAGTACACATGTGATAATTTATGAAGGAGACTGAAGTATATAAAAACTTAAAAAAAAAATTCAATTAAATTTCAATATATATGATTAATTTTTTTAAAATTATAAGAGTGGTTAAAACATCTGGGTTATACATATAGAGTGGAAAAAACGTGCCGTTCCGTGCCGTGACTTTGGTCTCGTACCGTGCCGTGCCGTGACCAAAATGTCAAGGGGTGGTCATAGTACGCGAATGGTCATGCCGTGCCTAAACGTGCCGTGACCATACGTGACTCGCGTGACCATTTAATCATAATTTAGGTTAGTTTAATTTATTCAATATTCATCATTAAATCAATATATAATGGTCCTAATTACACATGACTCGCGTGACTACGTATCGTGCCGTGACTAAATCTTTCACGTGTCGTGCCGTGCCATGCCAAAATTTTAAAAGATGGGTACGGCACGCGAATGATCACGCGTGCCATGCCGTTCCGTGCCATAACCGTACCGTTCCGTGACGGAGCCGGCTCCGCCGTGCCATTTTTCCCATTCTATAATATAATACATAGAGCTGTCTCGGCATTTCATGATTCAGTACCTGTAATTGCTACACGTACTATGAAAGTTGGTAAATTTCATACATCGTCATTCTATAGTTGCATCACCCCACTAATCCTTAAAAGTTAATTTAAAGCAAAACAAACATAATATTTAATAATTTATCAACCGACTTGATCACTTTCTTGTATAACTCATGAACCTAATCACTAAAAACTAATATGAGGTATATCTCGAATCAACAACGCACCATTAACTATTTAATTGTATATATGCCACGCACACACATTGCTTTTTTGGTAGCATAACTACAATCACTATAATTCTAATTTGACATATTTACAGTAAACAATATTTTTTTGTTTAATTTGTAGATTCAAGTAAAAAATTAAGTAAATTTGATGACATAAAATCGTACTATATATTTTGTTTGTAATTATTACAGTCCAATCACATGTACGAATTGGCACATATATATATATATATATATATTCCGGTCTACCACAATTTTCGCAGGCTTTGAAACGTATAAGAAATAAGACTTGTTACATAGTTAATCATGATATAATTAATACTTTAGATCATATTGAAAATATGTAAATTTAAATAGGAATCGTGAGATAGAACAGCTTTCGTGGTAACCACTATGGGAAACACTGGGTGATAGTTTGCCAATGATCGATGTGTCCACTTGCACCGTGTAGCCAACAATCAATGCATGCATGACATGGAGTCTATAAGTTAATGACAATGACAATATGACATGTTTTTTATTATGAAAGTTTGGATTCCAATTTTAGCAAGACTTAATAAGAGTTAGATAAGGGTAAAGATATGACAACGCTATTTTTGTTTCATGCGATGTATGGATTATAGTTTAAAAAAAAATGCGATTCGCGTACTGTAAGAAGACAAAAATGTGTTGTTAATATATCTTTACCCCTAAAAAGATTGTGTAGTGCCTATGGACATGTAATTAAGAGAAATTAATGCATTTAGAATTAATTTATTCTTTTTTTAGGAGGAATTAATTTATTCTACGAGGACTTTTTGGACACTATGCCAATGATCTACATAAAATGTTAAGGACTGAGGCGGATCTACTAACAATAAATGGGGGTTAATTGACCGCAATTTATTTTCAAAATTTTATACTTATATATGATTTTTCTATATAATTTAGACTAATATATCATAAATACTATAAAATTGATTCCATACTTTTGTGATAATTTTATTTGATTTCACCACATACAAATTTTTTCGAGTTTTGAGCTCCATTACTTGAAAGTCTGCCTTCGCTTCTGGTTAAGGACACAAGTGTAGAAGTTAACATATAGTTCATTGTCAATTTCCAAAATATATATGCATTCATTATTTTTCATATTAAGCTTCTCGGTAATGTTCGGCAACCATGTGAAGCTTAAATTTTAAGCTACACTATGGAGCACCCGTTTAGCAATAAAGTTGAAAAATAACTTTCTTAAGAAAGTTTTAAACTTAATAAAATGCTTAAACCATGTGAAACTATGGAACAAAAAATTTATGTGTGATATAATTCTATAATATTATCTTAAAAGTGTAAGAACACTTCTACAATTTTGTGTTTAGAAGTATTATTTTGAAAGCATATTTTGCAAGGGGATGTTTAACTTGTAAAGTTCTAAATTTGATTTTTGAGTTTCAGAGAGTTTTTAACCGCTCAACCTAATTAAATCTTGTAAAAAATAATACTTTCGTTTCAACAAAGAAAAAAAATCATAAATTTTACAAATTCTAGAGTACGGTCGAATAAAAATACCTTTTTTTTTTAACATATGGTCAAACACAACTATGACCTTTGATCCACAAAGAATTGGCTACAGAAGATCACAAATGTTGTGAGTGAGAGGCCAAACTTCTCCTTTTGATAGGAGTAAATGTGAATTTGCGGAGTCATACTGCATGCACAAAACAACAAATCAGAATCCACGCTCAAATTCGTTAGGAAAAAATAATAACTAATACATTATTAATGAACCATCCTAACTTCTATCTTCCAGCAAATTATTTTTTAAGTAAAAGTCGGAGGTCAAGCCACCCAACTAATTAATATCCACCAATAAGTCATTCAGTTATGACTTATTTAAAAGTAATTAGCTATACATTATACATCATCTCAAATAACTAATACATTATACATTAGAAGTTATAACTTAAGCTCTCAAATAAGCCATTTTTAGTTACTTTTGGTTGTTATTCAAATTTAAGGATAATTAAATTGCTTATATTACTTCATCTTATTTTTTATTTTATTTGACAGCTTAAGTCATAACTCAAATTAATCTTTTAATAACAAAATAAAAAATGAATCATATCTATGACAATAAATTTTACAAATAGAGTAAGTATAGAGCAAATTAATTTTTCAGATGAATTAACTGAGTTCTTCGTGTTATTTCTTCCGTTTTACTTTTTGTCTGAGTTCTTCGTGTTATTTCTATTATTCAATTTAAGTAGCTCAGTAAATTAATTATATAATGAACTTGTAGAATACTAATTTTTACTATTTTTTGAATTTTTTTACTATTCTTTATGATTTATGAAAGATGGCACAAAATTGGCCTAATTTAGCGTAATTTTGCGTAGTTTACCGTATTTCATTATAATTAGCGAAATTAGTGTAATTTAGCTTAATTTAATGTAATTTAGTGTAATTCAACATAATTAAACACAATTTAGCGTAATTTAATGTAATTCAACATAATTTCAAGTAATTTAGCGTATTTTAGTATAAATATGCTAATTATACATCAAAAGAAGTAATCTAAAAAAAAATTTAAACAAAAAATTCGAATTTTCAGTGTTAGATTTCATTATCTTGCTTTTCATAGTGTCTCTAAAAATAAAAGAGGAAAAACTGGCTAGATTCTGACTAGTTTGGACATTTTTCGAAATACCTAGCGGTTTTGAGTATATTTATTAATTTGTAATTAACTTTGGATATTAATAAAAATGTCGGCAGAACTTATGTGTCTCAATAAACGCGACCTTTAGAAAATTAATGGGGCGTTGTATCAAAATCAAAGCTCCTGAAACCAAATCATGAAAAGGTGACAACTAGGAAAATCATAAGAAATATGATAAAAAGCAAAAGACTGGCCTCTCCTATCAATCACCTGATCATCATCTTTTTCAAAAGAATTGCCCACCTTGTCTACTAATAAAAAAACCTAAATTTATAGTCACTATTGTTTGGTGTGCCGTGTGCGTACACCTGTGGCCCACATAGTGTGTGACAATTTTACACATTTTTCCCCAAGAGTATCAGTTTTTCTTTTTCTTTTCTATCTCTCATATGTTATATGAAATATTAAATACATCCATTTCATTTATAAAAAAAAAAAATGTAACAAATTTACACTGCAAAATCGTACTAACTCCATATATTTTTGTTGGGAACAGTGTTTAATTAAAAATATGCTTCATGCACTAATTAAGCAGTTGGGTTGTCAACTTGTCATAGCCATAGTGTGTTAAAAACTTGAAATGGAATTTCAGTCATTGTTGACTTTTGTTGTCATAGAACACCATCAAAACCATGCCATGTCATAACACATTATAATGCATATAAAAATGGTTGCATGACATGCCATAGAAAACCATGAAAGTACATACAAAAGCATATAATAATAAACATCAACATGTGTGGTGCCTCCTACTCCATTTGGACCTGTTTCCTTTTTTTCACCACCCCCACTATAAATACAAACACTCCTATTAGCATTGTTGTTTGTTCTGTTTAAGAAGAACCTAATTCCAGTGCCTTGGGCACTTCCATAACACCACCTATATTCCCCTCTACAAATCTTATTCCAAGTACAATTTATACTGATGGATTCTCTCAAGATAGAGAAGATACTTGCCATGAACAAGTACAAGAGAGGGACCCAAGAACAAAATCTCCTCTCAAGAGGAATTCACATCCCAACCATTGTAAAATATGCACTCACAACCCTCACATTACTGATATTCGTATCGAGCCCCGTTTGGGTCCCGGAGATTCTTTATGCTTCCTTCCCAAACATGGTGTCATTTTTCGTTGGACCCAAGTTTTTGTTTATAGTTTGTAATCTGATTGTTGTTATTTTGGTGAGCAAGTCGAAGCTTTCTCAGGCGCCATCGGCACGGGACATGTATGAAGAGAAATTGAGGAAGAATTTGAGCTATAAAATGCCTCGTCCTAGTGTTGCTAAAGTTTCTCTTGGAGGTGATGAGGTGAGAGAGAAAGAAGAAGATATCTTTGTTGGAGAAGTGGAGGAAGAGGGGGATGTGGTTGAGCTTCACAAAAAAGTGGAGGACTTTATTGCAAAAGTCAAGAGCCAAAGAAGGGTTGAAGCGAAAGTATTTCTCTGTTATTAGACATATATTTTGAGTTCGATTCCTCTCTTTGTTTCCAATTCCAGAAAGCGCCAATTTTAATTGAAGGGTTCTTAGGCCACATGACAGTAATTATGTGAAACTCGGGGTTTTCTTGTAATAATTAATGGTGTTTTTCGTAATATATTGGGGAATAAGGGATTAATATGAAACTATCCTCATGCATCCGGCTATACGACTGTACGAGTTAAAGGAAAAGAGGTAGAGGAATCTTCTTTGTATCAAAGCTGCCAATCTTATCCATGGTGTCTGTATTTGAAAAAATAAAAAAACAAAGAGAGAAAGAAAAAAGGGAAAGAAAAAAGAGAGAAAAAAAGGAAGAGGAAAATGAGTGCGTAATTTCCCATCTTGTTTATGTAGTTGTTCACTAATCTATTTGAAGTTTTAAACTATATAATTGTTAATATTTTTAAATATAGTTTTTGTATACATTTATGTAGATTTTATAATAACTTTAATTATTAACAATTATATATTTTTAGTTAGCATACAAATATTTCAAATGGACAATTAGATGAACAAGAGAAGGTGAATTTCTATGACACTTAGATGTTAATGGATGAGATCGGATGGAGTACAGGATCGATCCAATGAATAATATTTAAGTGGTAATGGTAATGTGTTTCCTGTAAAATGTAGTTATAGGTTAGATATTCGGATGAAAGATTTCTTGTAAATATTAAATAGTTAGTTAATTTGACTTTCAACTTTTACTGAGAAAATTATATAATAGTTAATATTGTAATTATATATTTTTATATAATTATGTAGATTTTATAACTTTAGAAAGAGATTTGGTATCATGTATTTTACGAATTGACCTGTATTATGAATCCATATCTCTATTTTGAAAGTTTAAAACACTTTATCCGTACACCATTAAACCCAATCTCCATATAAACATGTACTTGGAGACCAAATTCACATTTTTTTAGAATTTTTTACTTTTTTTATACAAGTAGAAAATTCCTCGATTTGAAAATTATGGATCATTTGAAAGCAGTGATTTTCTATCCGTTTAAAAAATAGTAATTTAAAAAAAAAATATTAAGTTAATTTGGTCTCCAAGTATATTTTTATATGAACATCATGTTTAGCTGTTTGGATCAAGTGTTTGAACTTTGAAAATAAATATGTGTATACATAACGCAAGTCAATTCGTAATATACATATTACCAGTCTTACTCATAGGTAATATCATTAAAAATTATATAGAACGATTCTTAGTTATTAAATAGTTGACCTCTATTGTAAAATCTATTACATAAGCTTCTAAGGACATGATTTGATCTTTAAAATGATCAGAATATCTTGATTCATACTTAATTCATTTAACCATCTGATGAGTTGATCAGAATCAACTTTTAGTCTAATGGAAACTGGAAAAGCTCATGCTCTAGCTATATGTGAAAGACGCGGATGGAGTTTCTCTGCGAACTATGAAATTTGAAGATTAGAACACAATTTTTTTTAAATAAAAAAGAAAAACCATGTGATGAGTTGGATATAAATCGATAATTGATATCCCACACTACCATAGAGTAAACCGACACATCAATTCCTTTACCTGAATTAGAACAATAAGGGCCTGTTCGGGGCTGTTACTGTACCCGTGGGAAAAAAAAAATTCACTTTGATTGAATTTTTTTTTTCCCACGAACACAATAAAATTTAGTTCAATTTCTGTGCCTATGCCCATTCTCCTTCTTCCGCCGAACAGGCCCTAACTCTAGTGCTACACAGGAATTTAATTGTAGATGAACGGTTAAATTTCCATATTTTTCAAGGGTATATAATGATTGCACTCCTATCTGTACCCCTTACATGCATTCTAGATATATTACTATTTTTTCCAAAGATGCTTAATGACAAAAATATGTATATGTACTATGAGAAATTAAAATTCTGAAAGGTATATTTGTATATTTATTCGACAAAGTGTTTATTTTGAACTTTCTTATGATTACTAAGAAAATAAAACGTGATGAGCACTTTGCCTACGAGTTATAAACACAGAGAAATTTAAATATGAACAATTTGAATGTTTAGTATAAGACACTTTCAGATGCTTGCAGATAAATAGATGCAGAAAGTGAGGCGCAATAATAATTTCTCATGTAGAAGTATTTCAAACAAATTGTTCCAAGCTCCAATTATTGGTTTAAACTTAAAAAAGGTGCTCTTTTAAGAAGACTTAAATAATCCTGTTAGTCTCAGAAAATTCTTTAAAAAAAAAAAAAACCTTCCAACGGTGATATTGATGAAAAGAATCAATACAAAAATTTCTAGTTCTAATCATAGTGAATATCATTGCATCTATCATATTTTTCTTTGAGCGTCTTAGAAATTTAAGTTGTACTCATAGATATAATTCTTGCATCTGATTTGCAGATATGATTTTCATATATAGCACAAATACTAATTAAGTTATATTAGTCAAATATTTTTAATCTGTAGGCATGTTTGGTTGTTTCTTAAATTTACGAAGAATTAAGTTTCTTACTCCGTCTTACTCTTTATTATAGTTTACATTTCATTTGACAGCTTAAGTTACGATTTATAAGTTAATCCGTTTGGAGGGAGGAGATGTTGAGAAATAAATCTTTGCCTATTATTGTGGGCCTTACAGGCAGAGCCTTGGAAGGTGTAATAACTTATTCCGAATTAACTCAGATTTACTCCATCTTATTCTTATTTTACTCGTTTGATAGATCAGTATGAAGCATAAAAATTTACCCCGCTTCTTACTCCACCATCAGACAAGACCTTAGTGCAAAATGTCATTGCGTAGAAACGGTTAGTAGGGGTGTCAATGATATCCTTTTATCTGTTTACCCAACCCGTATCGTATTAAAAAAGACAGATAAGAATACGGTTAAAGACCATTTCTTACCAATTGTCCTATAAATAATTTTTAAAATAAAATTTTATATGTGTGTGTGGAGATCATACACGATTTGATAAAGTTTTTGTGGTTGACAAAATTTTCTAATTTGTAATACAAATTAGTTGTATTCATTTTTAATTTTTTTTTTCTATTTTCTTGTTTTGAAAATATTTTACCAAAAGCACAAATTAGCTATAAAATTATATAGTCAATGGCATTTTTTATTTATTTATCCATTCCGTATCGTATTCGAAAAGATGAATAAGAATAAGATATTCTTTTTTTTTGTTAACTTATCGTGTACATGTGAGGGTAAAGTTTTTTGATAATCACAAGAGATACAGATATGAAAATGCTTACACCTACTCCGTATCGTACCCGTTTGACACCCCTAGCTTTCCTTTGTACATAATACATGTATTTATAGGAATGATTTACAGCTGTAACAAACAAACTAAATTCTGTTTGGAGTCCTAATTACAATATCCTTCTATGTTTGACTTTGGTCAACAGCCTAATCCTGCATTATGCATGCCCAAAAAAAAAATTTATGTCGCTAGGTGTCAGTGACGAGAACCAACCTGAGTCAGACTCGCTTTGAGAAGCGAGCAGCTACTATTGAAGAATGACCTACTTTCAAGATTGACCATTAATTTATATTTTCTAAAGAATATTAATAGTTGTTTCAATTTCCTAAATTTTCTAGATAGTTCTTTATATTTGCTTCCATCTATGTTTACATTTCCTAAGGCGTCATTTATGCTTGCTTATTTCTATGTTGCAAATTAATTACTCCTTATGACCTATAAAATGAGAACTTTTGTAAGAGAATAATAACTTTTTTGAATATCAATATATTATCTAGAGAGATTTATTCTCGATTTTGCTACTTAGCACTCTTCGTTTCTAATTCCACTAAACTGTTTTCGAGACCTGTCACTAGCGGAGTCGAGATTCGGGACCAAGATTGCGTCAGTCATCCTCTCATTGCCTAATATGCTCCAAAAGAAGTAACCAACCGTAAACCACTGAGTTTGTCATAAATTGGCCTAATATGCTCCAAAAGAAGTAAGCAACAGAAAATTTTATGATTTTGGAGGGGTTATCTTTCGGTTTTTTGGACAAGGATTTGTTTGAAATATTGGGAGAAGGAATACAGTTCTTATAGGGTTTGGTGGTTTTGGATGGTATTTTATGGAAGAAATTGGCCGAGAACCGGTGATGGTTTGTCTGCGCGCACAAGCAAATTTGACAGCACGGTATGTATTTTAGGATTTTGGAGGGGTTATCTTGCGAATTTTTTGGGCAGGCCCAGATATTTTGAAAAGCTTGCAAGATAAGGAGTAAGGGTATATAACTCCAATTGAGATAATTTAAAATTATGTGGAAAGCTCAAGGAACGAACTATAATGTTAGTATATTTTGAATTTTTACATAATCAGATTATCAGAATGTATGACTCTTGGGCAGCGACCAACATGGAGTATGCTAGAGGGAACCAATTTGGGTCCGATGTCCATCGGACTCAAAGTGAGTTCGATGGGTTCGATGACCGTCCGATCTGTTTTAAGATTCGCACTCGCAACTTTCATGTCTGCTTTAAAATTCGTGCGCAAGAATCTTAAAGTGGATTGGACGATCCCTAAACCCATTATACTCAAATTTGAGTCCGATGGGTATCGGACCCAAGCTGTTCTCATGCTAGAGCAAGGCGTTGAGTGGGGCCAGCTACTCTCGGTGTGCGGGCGTGTGAGCCACATGGCGTGCATCATGAGCAAGCGCGTAAGTAGTTGTGTTCGCATCATGGACAAGCACATGAATTCCGGAGCATGCATATGAGCGTGCGTCATGAACACTCACTTGTGTTGAATTTGTTATTGTTATTGGTTTAGACCTTCGGCCTTTGATGTATCAGCTAGAATCGGTCGATCGATTTGAAAAAAAAAAAAAATTATGCTCAAATGATGAGAACTAAGACCATGGGCTGTGGTTAGCTCTGTTACACTTCGGTCAGGAGTTCTAAGGTTCGGCTAAGAATCTACGGTCAGGTACTTAAGCCTTTGATCAGTGAGAAATGAATAGAAAATGGGTTCGGTCAGGTGCACGGTCAGGAGTTTGATACCCAGCCTTGTGCTGGCTTTGAGATGTGCTCAAACGTGCCTTTGATTCGATCAGATCCATCAGTTCATAGGCTGTGAACGGGTCAACGGGATCTAAAAACTCGACTGTTTTGTGTATTCTAAAGTGTTCAAGGTACTATTTTGCCTAGTATTACATATCAATCTGATCCTCTCTGTCTAGTGTCTACTATCTAATGAGCATTTTCAAAAACCTCCAGAAAAGGTTTCTAGAGAGGAAACTAGAGAGGAGACACAATTAGCAAGCGCTTGCACTTGGTTATGCAAAGCAGGTTTCGCACGAGACGCTTGAGTACCCGAATCTTTTTGAGTTGTGGAACAGAGAGAAAGGCTTGATTTTTGTGTTCATTCTTCAGCTGGTTATTTCTCAGAGATTTGAAGGCTCAGTGCTTGTCACATGTGAATGGAACTTGCAAGATAAAAGAAAACATTACATATAATTTCCTCTTTGTTTTTTACATCAGTATCAGAGCTTTCAGGATTCCTTTTACTTTGAAACTGATACCTAAGCCTTGGTTGTGATTTCTTCTTGCTTGTGTGTGATTCGTGGTCTCAATTAGAGGGAACTATAATTAATGTCGAGATTGCGCAGATTTTTGGACTGTCTGAAATTGCATATTAACATCAATATCTTTATTTTTTTTTTTAAGGTCAGTGGGCACGTTGCCCACCAACTATTGTATTAATAAAGATAATAGTTTTTACATCCTGCACAGAAGCAATCTAAATAGTTACGAGTGAGCTATAGTGCTAAAAGTACATTAATGAAAGAACAGAAAAGCCTAGCGAAGTCTCTAATCATCCGCCTGGCCTCTTTGTGTTCTTCCCCACTAGATGCTGGCACCAGTGTTGTATCTCATAATCTCATTGATTTCCACCGAAACTCAAAATCCAGGGGCAGCTGAAATTTTTAGTGGAAATCTATCGGTCTTGACCGACTTTGTCTCCCCTGAAATTTTTTTTGCTCTCTCTGGATATTTGATTTGTAATTTGGATTAAATTTAGAGTTAAAATTGAAATAAATTTGTTGAATTTTGATTGATAATTAGAATTATTAGTTAGAGTATCCGAAATTACAATTCAAAGCATTAGAAAGTATAAGTTAAATCATTATTTTTTATCGTACCCAATTAGTTAATGGATTTAAATCCAATTAGCTATTTAAACCCGATTCGATATTTTTTTGGCCCCCCTGACGAAAATTCTGGATCCGCCCCTGCTCCCTCCAAACAATAAATAAGTTTGATTTCCAACCCTCTTTTCTGTTTTGAACTGCTTCAATCAGTGGCTGGAATTGGATCTTGTTTGGCTTCCTTATTGTCAGTGGCAACCCTAGGTACCTTATAGGGAGTTCGGACGGGTTGCATGAGATTGATGATGTTCTGAAGTCTGAACTACCAGTATCAGATTCATAGGAATTGCAAAAGTGTTTTTTTGTTGTTTATTTTTAGGCCTGTTGGGTCTTCGTACATCCTCAAGTTTAGTGTGAGCACCTTTAGCGTAGTCGGGTGAGCCTCTGTACTATGATAGCGTCATCTGCGTATTATATTGGTTGCGGTGCAATTACAATCGGTTCATGCATAGCTGGCCATGAGTTGTTTATGGTCCATTGCAGAGAGTTAGTCACAGTGATGAATAGCGTTGGCAACAGTGGATCACCCTGGCGTAGGCCTCTTTTGTGCTTGAAATATCTTGTTAGTGGCTGAGTGCCCCATTTACCCGATGTAGAGGTATCGAGCACATGGAGCCCCGAGGAAATCCATTTAGGTATCTTGAATTATTTTATCCAAACTGTTTGAAGTTTTTTTTATTGTTATATAGAGAATTTTTTTTTGTAAGCTTTTCAGAAATTGGAAAGACCCGTTCATTGGATAAATATAGAGAATGTTATGACTGCTGCAATTAGAAGGTATCAGTCTGTTGTTGTTTTCTACATTTCTAGAATCAGTAATCCTTCTGTATTACAGAAACATTGTGTAGTGGTGTATTCTTTGAAGGTCCTTCTCGAAACTATAAGGACACAAAATTTTAATGAATTAGAGTTGGCAAAAAAAACTCGTAGCTCGTGGCTAGCTAAATTTTGTGTAGCGGTATATTATTTGAAGCTCGTAATTAGCTAACTCGATTCTAGCTAGTTCAGACATAAGCAAGTTCCAGCTTGGCTCAACTTGGCTTGTTTCTCGGTTCGTTGCAAGAAAAAGATGAATATCTTTTCCATTTACCTCTTTTAGCGCCTGCTATGAGAGGATGAAACTCATTGCAAGAAGAAGATGAAATTCTTTCCCGGCTTGTGGTCTATGCGCGTGTCATGGCACCAAGTCGGTAAAAAAAATTAGATTATGTGCGGCTCACAGCAAAAACAAGCTGGCTAGATTCGGTTGGCTCATTATGACATGAGCTGAGTTCAAGTTCTGCCAAGCTTGACTTGACTCATTTTCAGCCCTAGGATGTATGATAATTAAGTTATGATGGTCGCAGGAAAGGGATGTTCTAACAGATTGTCAGAGCAATGTGTTTGATCTTGTGACTTTGTAGGTATATTTCTCATCTTTCCAAAATCAATACATTTTTTTGGGTCTCATGGTTCAAAGATCTGACATTGAGCTCTCCATAAAGGGTTGAATCATATTTTTAGAATGAAAGATGATGTAGATATAAAGGTTCAAAGTTGGATTTTCGCCAGAATTGACTGACTGCTATCAATTCTGAGACTAGGCCTAAAACTGAGATAATCACTGATTCTCACCACATTTTGAGACAGATAAACCAGAGATTTCATGTTTAGTAAGAAACTTGGTATGAAGGTTATCCGTTCGATAGCATTATGGATAATTACCATTACCAGACCAAATATCAATGATTGATGGCATATGTGATGTTGTCCCATGAGGTTTAATAGCGCAATTACGCGCAGCAATGTTGGTTTGATAGCCAATTATGTGCGGCTATCATAGGAGTTGCATGAGTTGCACCTATTGCGTGAATTTGGATTGATAAGCTAGTGTGCCTCATCCGTATTCTGAGATTTTGCACCGGTTGTATAACTGGGAGCAATATTTTTCAGTTTGCAGGATTTTATTGGGGACATATATAGTCCTTGAAATTCTGGAGCTGACATGGTATTGTTTCTTGGATTAATTTGGGATTGGGATGCAAAATCATAGTTAAAAGTTCTAACCATGCTTGTCTCTATATGAATTGGTGTCAAACCAAAAAAAAATAAAAAAATATGAATTGGTGGATTTGGCTTAATGGGATGTAATTGCTGATCTCTGTTAGACGAGACACTGATGGATATATGTGGTGCTGAGCATCATAATATCTCAGTATCTTGTTATCAGAATGTACATGAGGCCATCACAATTCAAATTAAGAATCCCAAAAGAATCAATGAAGTTGGAATGGAAAGAACTATACCGCTAGCATCATGTTGCGAATTTGTTTGTTCGTGAATTTTTATCTACTGGTAAACCCCTCAAAGATCTTTTCAGAAAGTATAAGAACATGAATATTGAATGAACGATGAGAAATTTATGATGGTCGCAAGAAGGAATATAATTGTCAGAACAAAGTATTTGATCTTCGGAATTTGTAGTTCTTTTTCTCATCTTTTTGAAATCTAGAAAGTTTTTTGGTTCTCACGGTTGGAAAGATCTGTTGGTGAGTTTTGCAGAGAGGATTGAATTATATTTTTTGAATGAAAGATGATGAAGTTGTAAAATTTCAAAGTATGATTGTTGCCGGAATTGGTTGACTGATATCATTTTAGATAAGACAAATTTAAGTAATTTTGTCAAAAAGTAGGGATAGAAAGGAAAAAATTTAATGGATTGAATCATGTTAAGTTGGTGGCAACCAACCATACGGCAACATGAATAAAGTGTGAAACTTTATATTTTTGTTTCTATTATTTTTAATTCTATGATATTCGCTGATTGAGTGACCACCTTGACTTTGCAGAATTTTGAATTTATAAATATTATTTTAAAATAATATAGAATAATAGATAAATTGTCTTGAGATTTTAATCTTATAGAAAAAACCGAAAAAATCGGCTTCTCAAGACGATTTTTTATGACAACAGGTGGGTAATATGATTGGATTTTAAAGGAACCGAAAATTAGATTTTTCGGTTGCTTCAAAATTGACTAAAGAAACCAACTTTATTTTATCAATTTTTCGACGAGATCAAAATTTTCATTCAATCAATCTATTAAGCTATATTATTTTTATATATTTTTCATAAATAAAATTCTGTTAATTTTGAACAATGATCTGTGATTACGTGTGAAATCTCTCAAAGCCTCTCAAGTCTCGAGTGATGCGTCAACTGCTATGGAGCTGAGCCTTTCAAAATGGGACCCACTTGTCTCCACAATGGCCAGCAAGAGAATTGATATATTTTACATTTTTACCTATAGATAGTTGAATTCACATCACCTCAGGTTACCTGACTCAAGCAAATTATGATGTGATGGCTCATTTGACATGGCACGAATCTCAATAAGCACCGGATTGATTTGGTCCAAATAGAATTAATCTGAACCGGCCGTTGCAATGTAATTGAGTCAGGTACCTGGAAGGATATCTGTCCTAGACAGTTAGGCTAAAGTGCATTCATTTAACTTGCATGGGCATGTTGAAAACTTAGAAGTGATAAATAAAATAAATTCATGTGAATTCCATTATCTACATTTTGGAATGTTCTTTTGACTAGAATATTGGTGTCCAGTGATTGTGCAGCTCTTTGGTGTCATGGCCTCATGGAAATATATTCTTCTTTTGCTCTAGGAGCCATCAATATTTAAATAAATAAACTGTGTGTTTAGAGGCGGAGTCAGGAAATAAAATAAGATAAGGTAAAATTTGCAGAATACATAATTATATAATTATTTAAACACAAGTATATTTTTCTAAAAAAAGTTGGGAAAATAATAATAAGGCCATGTTCGGCAGTCAAATTTATGCTGGGAATTTGATGGGTTCGGACAAAGTAATCTTAAAATTTCCTGCAGCTGCTCGGCAGACCAGTTATTTCCCAAAATCAGACTCATAGGTAATTCCCCACTGTTCCCATCTCAGTTCATTTTTGTGGGAAAAAAATTATCATGTTAGACTCAATTTTTTTGTTCCCACTCTTCTCTCTCCTCACATGAATTGTTTCTGATTCATGCTATCTCTCCGCGTGGCTCAATTCCTACCATCACTGCTCACTCAAATTCACTTCACACACACATAACAAATGATATATATTAGGTCTTCCTTTTTAATTTTACTAGAACTTGTGGGACTAACAATAGTCCAAAACTTTGGCACTCATTAGTAAATTAAAATACTTGCAGCGTCCAGTTTAATTTGACGAGTCCTAAATTTATAAATAAACAATATATTTTAATTTGCTTAAAACATCATTCGTAAAATTTTGTTTATTTTTTTACATCTCATATTTTATAAATTATTTAAATTTAAATATATGGAAAAATTTACAACCCGTTATTGTATATTAGTGTACAATTTTTTTATAGCATATTAGTGCACAATTTTTTTCTTATTTAAATTGAAATTCATTTTTTAAAATAGTAAACACCAATCTTCTAAAATAGTATTGAAGCAAAATTAAAAATATACATTTTTTTATTTTATTTCAAGCAAATTAAAAATGATTAATTATCAATTTGCTAATTTAAATTTAAATTTATTTTTCGGTGATTGGATAACAAGTTTACGATCAAAAGCATCGTTATAAAACAATAACTAACAAGTTGATGTTATTCATATTATTTTATTATACTAATAATTATTAATAAGAATAATTGTATTGATATCAAGCATTTTAGAAAGAAAAATAGAATTTTCCATAACTAATCCCACCGTACAACCGAACACCCATTTCAACTTTTCTATAATTAATCTTGTTTGTACCCATACCCATGGGTTCTCGCTTTTTCAAAAGTGGGTTCTCATCCCCATCAAATCTCATCCCGTGTAATTCCGTGACAAACGAACAGGCCCTAAAAGAATCATATTTGAATCATATTTCGGGAAAAAAAAATGATTAGAGATAGGAAAGTGACTTTTTCTGAACCCATGTGGCTCCGTCATTCTCAAATAATCCTTGCCATTCTCAAATCTTTAAAGAGAAAACCATATCATAAATATATTCCAAATGAACAATATAATGAAACAATACATTGTTTAGTCACCAAACGAACATTGCACAATCCATTTGTTTATTCCATGCCTCCATGGCCTGAAAACCACATAAGATATTTGTTTTTTTTTTAGTAAGTTGTTAATCATAAGCCAGCTTGGGAGACTGAGTTAATCAGTTTATTATTCAAATATTGAAATGTCTGTGTCTTCTTTTATGTAGCTTTATATATTGCGGATTACTATTCCAGTAGTTAGATTCGCTAGAAATTGCAATTCCAAAAGTTGGTTATACAAGTCAAACTTTGTTTTAAATAAGCTTAGATTCACATTTATTCTCAATCAAATGCATTGACTTGCTTCCAATAATTGAGATTAGGTAAGGTTCAACCAAGAGCAGTACCAATTAACCATAACCCGATAAACATCGGTACGCGTGGATTGACCCGTACCGGTCATACCGGACCTAAACCAGTAAACATCTCCGACTATTAAGCCACAGATGTTCTCTCTGTTATCTTATCAACCATATAACAATGACAGATTCATTTTAAATACTGTCGGATTCGGGTTTGGACCTCTGTACTATATGATCCAACCGGTAAGCATTTCTTAATAATTTTTAAATTTCTGTTGTCTGTTCAGAGTAGATATTTTCAAATTTAGTCACTATCAGCAAGCTGCAACTTGACAATTTGCAAATAAGCATCATTGGAGAAGACTGAGAATTTGAAATTTTGGTTCCAAAAATTTGTGACTTGCACAGATTTGGCGAGGAATCTTGATAGGTTGCTCGAAGATCTTATCCTTTTAAATGTTTTAGTGGGCCCCCTGAAAACATTTTTTAGTTTATTCTTTTCTTTTTTTTGAAATTTTTTTTAGTTTATTCTTAATATAGCACCACCTGATTTTTTTTTTGAGAAAGGATGCCATCTGAAAAGGAATGAGAGAAAAAGACATTTGCTGTCATTTTGGATTGAATGCCGATTTTGGATAAGCATTACGAAACTACGAACTATGAAGCAAATTTCAAGCTAGAAGTAAAAGAAATAAATAAAGGATTTATATAATTACATGCTAGAAGTAAAATAAAATATTAAATGATATATTAACCACTGTCGGTACTAGGAACACAATAAACGTTTGTGCATGACATAGTGTAGATTACATTTATTTACTTGCTAGAAGTAAAAGTAAATTTTAAATGAGATATTAACCACTATAGGTACACTATTAAGTTTCTCATGTGCATGACATAATATAGATTAACATTTAGTTATATGTTATTTTCTCTTTATGTAATTGTAAAGAGTATGTTTGGTTGGGTTGAGAATAGACTATTTTTTAGATTAGGCTATTCGGAATAGCCTATTCGGTTGTTTGGTTGGGTTAGAATAGCTAGACTAGGGAATCCAATTTTTTTGTCTTATTAGAATAGACTATTCTTAAAAAATTTGGCTATTATAATAAAACAAACGACAGCTATTCTTTATTTGACTATTTTAGCTATTCCTATTTTGCAACCAAACATACTCAAAATGAGGAGGATTCAAATGCCTTTATTTTTTGTGCCTCGATCATGCCTTTGTCTTTTAAACATTAATAACTTCAAATTTAAAACTCAAAATCAAAATAAAACAGTTAAATTTGATGTATATCATTTTCTCTATGCCCATATAAAAAATTACGATTTTTGAACTTTGTTATTATCAGTATCAAGAGCTACAAAAATACATCGATATGAATAAATTCTAGATGTTGATTTTTCAACTTATTGATTTATATTAAAAACAAAATAAAAAAAGTGATATATTTTTTATGTACAGGTAGATAAAATTTCACATCTAATAATTTTATTTTAAAATATAAATTTTTATTTTTATTATTAGAAAATTAAAAGATACATGAAAAAATAGAGGTATTTGGATACTCCTCGGACTCGGGCCCGGTTCCTATTTAGTGGAATTCGTATCCTCTGCATTAACTCAAAAGAGAATCTTTTGAGTTAATGAATTTCGACCATCCGATCTGTCTCCGCACGGATATTGAAAATTCTCCTAAGTTATAGTTAGAAGTCGGATTGGCTCCGTTTAAAATCAGACAGTTTAGATTCATTAACTCAAAAGATTTATTTTTGAGTTAATGCAGAGAATACGCGTTCCTATTAGTGATATCAATGTACAAGTACCATGCTCTCCACCGTACATATAAATTAATTAAATAATTTAGGCTCACACATCACTAGATATTTATAATTTGTAGATCATCCCCACACAGTCACACACTTTATCTAAACAAGAAAAAACACATTTATTCTCCAAGCAAACATTAAGCGCTACATCTTCGTTGTTAAGGATGTTGTCTGTTGACTCTTTGCGCATTGTATCGTTATGATTCGTTATATACTTTTTATATGTAACCTCATTTCGAGGATAATTTATTCTTTTCTTTTTTTGTGTCTTGGCGATTTTTTTTGTGTGGAAATTATGCGCGGTGGTTATTTCTTTAATAAAGAATAAATTGAAAACTTTATAAATATAAAATAAGTTTTTATAGAAAAGATAATAAATTGAGTAAATTTGTGATTTTTTAAATTTAAAAGGGTAAATATGATATTAATAATTTAGAAGGAGAAATATGTAATTTTAAAGTTTCTGAGGAGCATACATGAAATTTTTCCATTTTGCTTTTGGCAATTTATGCACAGTGGTTATTTATTATGCCTTCCGATCGTAGAAGATTTTGATTATTTTGTATATGATTATGATTTTTTCATGACAAATTAATTTGTCTATCTTGATATTTATATAAACAAACTTTAAATTTAAATAGATATATATTTTAAATGTGATCTGTAGTATAATTTATATATTTTATTCATTGAAAAAAAAAATATATCCAACGGTGTGTTTATTTGTCATCGGATTTTTTTTCGATGGTCTGAATACAAAGAGCCTTAATGTCTTCTCAAATAATATTTAGAATGTTATGAAAATAATTGTAGTGATTTTTTTTTTTGAATAACTTTTGAACTGACTAGAGAAACATCGTCAAATAAATAATTATTGTTAAAGATATGTTCTTTTAGATTTTTTTTTGTTGTCTATATTGTGAAATTCACTGAATAAAACAAAGGTTTTTAAAACCGAAACATGGTATAACACGTTTAACAAGGAAAATTTTTATATTACATCCAAAAGTAATTTATTTCAGCACGGATATTATCTTTATTTATGCCATCATCATTATCATTAAATTCTGCGTAGTCAGGATTATAATTAGAATTTAATTAGAAGTAAATAAAATAATTTATACGAGTAGTGGATCGAGGATTGTCGTGAATTAAATCATGCAAACTGTATATTGTTCAAGTGTGAACAAAATTTTATTCAGAAGTAAGCAACAACCCGATTATACATAGACTTATATACCCGTTTTCAAATTTTAAGAGTAGACAGTTTACTACTCCTGGTTCAATGTGGCTCCACCACTAATTAAAGTGAACTAGTTAATAATTTCAAATAAATTGAATATTTAAATCATTTAACTGAATAATAATTCTATTAAGTTGAATCCTAATAATTGTTCGGCAGCATTTATAGGATTAATTTTAATTCAAGCTATGAAATTCATATTCAGTTGCCCTAATCCTTAAACAAGGTCTGAAAAAATTTAGGATGTGCTCTAGAAGGGGTGATCGAGTTGTCAAGTATGTTTACTTGCTTCATTAATAAAAAATTTGAAGGGAAGTTAAAAGAAAGAATGAGAGAGAAAGAAAATCAAAATACAAAAATAAATATAATTTCTCTGCAATCTTTACTCCTGGATTCAGAGGATAAATCTCTTTCTTATTTCTTTCATGTTTTCTCTCCTCCTCTTCTCAAAATTTTGGAGCATGCCCTTATATAACCTTCATTTTAAAGTTAGAGATGTTGATTCTAGGGCGGTCTAAAGCAAAGTTAAGGATATTTAATCACTCTTGTAATTTTAATTTTTTTAATCATATATAATGAAATTTAATTGAATTTTTTATTAATTTTTTATATACTTCAGTTTTTTTTCATAAAATATTTAATATACATTTATTTATAGATTAATAATTAGAATTTTAATTTGTAATTCTTAAAATTTGAATTCCAATCCCTATTATATATTATGCCTTTTAAATTTAAACCTCCAGTCAAAACTTTCTTGGTCCTCGCTGTTCTTTACTGTGTTCACCATTTCACAACACGTTATGTGGTACGTACGGTGCTTATATAAATTACTGACTTAAAAAAAATATGTTTTATAAAATTAATACGACAAATTTGCGATACACCGTGGCATCCTTTGCCGACATTTTTATTAATATCCAAAGTTTAATTGAAATTAATTAATATACTCAGATTCTCTGAGTATTTATAAAAATATCCATATCGGTCTTTTGCTGGCCGGTATCCATTTTAATCAACTACCAGCCAAAAAATGATCGGTACCTTGTTTAATCTATTACCGGCCAGAAAATGGCCGGTACTTTTAATTTTTATTTTATTTTTTGTCTGTTTTAGGGTTTATTGTAGTATTTTCCGTTTAGATTTTATGTTGTAGTATTTTTGTTGTTTTGTAGTATTTTTTGTTTAGCATAATCATGATAATTTATTTTATTTTAGTATAATTTAGCGTAACTTAGTTTAATTTAGCATATTTCTGATGATTTATTTTATTTTAGTACAATTCTCATTAATTTAAATTAGTATAATCCTGATAATTTATTTTATTTTAGCGTAATTTTGCGTAAGTTAGTGACCAAAAAAGATCTAACAAAATATAAAAATAGTACCATAAAAGCACACATAAAAAAACCGAAATATAAGATAATCCAAACATAAAAATACCAAACATAGTATACCAAATATAAATAGTACAAAACAATCACCGCCACGGATCGAGGGAACCATCGCTCAGCTGGTACTCCAGCGTTCGCTCGAATAGGCCAGACTCTCTCTCTCGGTGTAACGACATCAGCCTCGGCCTCGCTGCGTATCCGCTCGGCGGTATCCCAGACTGAGTCATACATCAGCCTAGAGACTAGCGGGGGTGTACAGAAGATGGATGCAGCGAATTCAGTCCCAAAGTCAGGCTGAGTCTGGGACCCACTACCACTGGTCTCTCTATCATGTGGTATCTCTGTCTCATATCGTGGTACTGTCGGTGGCAGCATGTCGACCGGAAATAGGCTTAATTTTGTTAACTTACGCTAAGTAAACCCTAAACCCTAATTTCGGTAATGAAATAACCAAATTTTGGTAATGAAATAGCCTAATTTCGGTAAAATATGCTATAATAGGCCAAAATAGGCTTAATTATGCTAAAACATGCTAAACAGGCCAATTGCGGTAAAAATTTCGGTAAAGTATGCGATAATAGGCTAAAATAGCCTAATTTCGGTAAAATATGCTAAAATAGGTCAAAATAGGCTTAATTATGCTAAAACATGCTAAAATAGGCCAATTGCGGTTAAAATAACCTAAAATATGCTATAATAGGCCAAAATAGCCTAATTTCGGTAAAATATGCTAAAATAGGCCAAAATAGGCTTAATTATGCTAAAACATGCTAAAATAAGCCAATTGCGGTTAAAATATGTTACAATATGCTATAATAGGCCAAAATAGCCTAATTTCGGTAAAATATGCTAAAATAGGCCAAAATAGGCTTAATTATGCTAAAACATGCTAAAATAAGCCAATTGCGGTTAAAATATGTTACAATAGCCTAATTTCGGTAAAATATGCTCAAATAGTCTAATGGTCTAATTATCCTAATTATGCTAAATTGCACTAAATTACGCTTAATTATCCTAATTATGGTAAAAAATGCTAAGATACGCTAAAATATGGTCAACTATGCTAATTATACTAAATTACAATAAATTACCCTAAACCCTAAATTTGGCTAATTACTCTAAATTATACTAAATTTAATAATTAAAACTAACTACAACGGATTTAACACTAATTACAACTAAATTATTCTAATTTTGGTACATTACTAACAAATTCTAACATTTTACAACCATTTTGCACTAAATTTTTTTTTTTTTTAAATTAGAGGGACTTACTTGCAAATTTTGGAAGAGATGGAGAAACTGGGAGAAGAGATAGTGTAAAATTTGATGAAATGAATGATGAGAAATTCGGCCAATCCTCCACACACATATATATAGCAAAGATACCGGCTATTTTCTGACCGGTAATAGATTAAACAGGGTACCGATCATTTTCTGACCAGTAATTGATTAAATTGGATACCAGCCAGAAAATAACCGGTAGGAATATTTTTATAAATACTCAGAAGGTCTGAGTATATTAATTAATTTTTAATTAACTTTGGATATTAATAAAAATGTCGGCATCCTTTTGTTTCCTGAATGATCAAGACGACGTAAAAGTATTATGGACAATTATTGGTACTCATGTTAAAGTTGGATGGTCAATTTAGCGTACAGTATTGTGCTGAGCTCCACGACAAATCGGACGTGTCACAGTCAAACGAACAAGGGACATTCTTTTTTTTTTTCTACTTCACAGATTTTGTAATTTTTTTTTTTTGCTGTTTCAGGAAATTTCGCAACAATCAACATAAATGAAAACATAATTTATTTTAAGCAGGAAAACAAAAGCTTTATAATAAAGACTACCCACAACAATCAACACAAACAAAATCATAAAATCTCGAGTAAAACTAGGGTGTTTCTAAGTTCATCAAGTTTATCTGTGAACTCACCTCTAAAATTTATCGGATTGGCTTCAAACAACGAATCTGAACCGTCAAAACTCATCTATCTTACAAGTGATGTGTTTATATGCGAAAATTTTAAACATTCGAATTAATTTAGTATAAAGTCCAAAATTAGAAGGTTTATAAATTAATTTTAATGCATTCATTTTTTGAACGTCTTTTTACCACTTGACTATGTACAAAATTAATTCTAAAATTAAATTTGTTTGCATGTAGACGCATAACTCGTAAGGAAATCTATTTCAACGGTTCAGATTTGTCGTTTGAAGCTAATCTGATAGATTTTAGAGTTGAGTTCACAAAAGAACTTGGTAAACTTAAAAACACCGTAGTTCTACTCTAAAATCTCCTCACACGAGAACGATTCGAAAAAGTTCGTAATTAGCTCATTTGATTCTGACTCAGCTCATCATTAGCGTTCAAATTTGATCAAGCCCGGCGATTTTCAGTTTTTTACAAGAAGAATATGATATTATTTCAATTCTTCACTATTTATCTTTGTGCTCATCATGCGAAGATAGAACTTTTTTTTTCTGACTTGTACTATATTCGGCTCACAACATTAAATTGACAAAAATCATTGGTCTATACGCTGCTCACAACATCAAATCAATAAAATCATTGGTTCATACACGGCTTACCGATATTTTTATTAATACAAAAAAAAAAACAAATTATCAAATCTGCTCCCACCCCAACTTTATTTTTATTTCTACCCCAACCGCCCGTCCACTGGGCGGTCCAAATTCCCCACCTGACCGCCCAACAGCTGGGCGGTTCACTCTTCATAGAGGACCGCCCAGGTGCTGGGCGGTCCCCTCTTCATAGCGGACCGCCCAGCTGCTGGGCGGTCCACTCTTCATAGCGGACCGCCCAGCTGCTGGGCGGTCCGCTCGTTTTTTTTTTTTTTTAAAAGCGGCCGACCCCCCACTGAACCGCCCATCTCTCTCTTTCTTCTTCTCTGCCTCCCCGCCGCCCCGCGTCGCCGCCGCCCCGCCATTGTCCCTCTCTCTCTCCTCTCTCCTCTCTCCCTCTCTCTTCCTCTCTCTCTCTCACTCTCTCCCTCTCTCTCTCTTCCTCTCTCTCTCTCCCTCTTCCTCTCTCTCTCTTCCTCTCTCTCTCTCCCTCTTCCTCTCTCTCTTCAAATCTGCCACCCTCTCTCTCTCTTCCTTTCCCTCTTCCTCTCTCTCTCTTCCTCTCTTTTTTTTTTTTTGAAAATCTTGGCAGCGGCTGCCAAGGTGAATTATATTAATATGAAAAACACATCCATTACATCAGTATTCCCTACTACAGGGGGAGCAATGACTTACATCAGCTATAGCAAAAATTGCTTACTACTACCTGAAACTATTGTTTTAAATAATTGCTCTAGTAAGACATGTTAACAGTGAGCCATCCATTGCTCCGTCTCACTCCAAATCTTGTCCACCAGTACCTGTGGCGCCATCTTTCGATCTGAAAAAATTCTTGCATTTCTTTGTTTCCACGTCTCCCAACAAGTGCAGAGGAACAGAGAAAGGGCCTTCTTGTGCCATTCCCTACCCCGCAGTTTCAGCCTGTTAACTGATACTTGCCAAGTTGAAAGGAGATCATGCTTGACACTGATGAGCCCGACTCTGGCTTTAGCACTTAACAGGAACCAAACATGCACCGCATATGGACATAGAAAGAAAATATGAAAAGCGGACTCTATTGGACAGTTTGTGCACAGGGCGCACTGTAATGAGCACTGCATATGTCGATGTAGCATATTGTCATGAGTCAGCAGCCTGTTTTTTAGGAGTAGGAAACCGAAAATTCTGACTGTGGGTGGCACTTTTGCACTCCACACCCCTGTATTTGTGTCACGCACCATGCCGCCCCCTTTAACAGTGGCATACACCGATCAGGCTGTGTAACACCCGTGTGCTTCCCATCGCCAGCGGATTGCATCCGCCTGATCCGATAAAACAATAGCTGACACTTCGTCAAAGTACTCCGGCGCTATGAAATCAATAGCCTGCACCGCGTCCCGCAAGGAGACATAAGGGTATGGCGGCCTTGCTGATAGGCGGTGAATGAGAGCTATTTCTGACCATGAGTCTCTCCAGAAGGAAATCCCCTCGCCTCTTCCAATATCCCAGGTCGTTGACCAATCAAAGAAAGGTCTCAATTTCTGTAGCTGGTTGTAGAAGAATGATCCTTTAGCCAGCCAGAAATTCGGCCCGTTTGCATAGACCTGATGCCTCCGCAGCTTCCTGACAGTGACAGACCATAGGGCTTCCGGTTCCTCGTAAGGGCGCCACCACCAGCGTAGCAATAGTGAGATGTTCTGTATATGGAGGTCAATCACTCCCATGCCTCCCCACTTCTTGGGTTGACATACCTCCTCCCAGTTTAGCAGGGAGACACCAACCTTGGCTGTTTCGTTCTTGCCCCATAAGAACCGCCTCCTTATTCGATCTATCCTGTCGATGACCCACTTTGGGAGCAGAAAACAACACATATAGTAGACCGGTATGGCAGATAACACCGATTTCACCAATTGTAACCTTCCACCCCTAGAGATAAGCTTGCGCTTCCAGCCCTCAAACCGGCTTTCTATTTTGTCAATGATCGGGATGAATAGGTCGCGGTTTGGCCTTTTGACCGTCAGTGGCATCCCCAAGTAAGTGACAGGAAGTTCTTTTTTTGGGCATCCCAGGACCGCTTGTGTCTTGGTCAAAAGCTCCCCATGCAAATTAAAAGGCACAAAGCAACTCTTTACAAAATTAATGCTCAGCCCCGATAGCTTGGCAAAAATTCTGAGTGTGATTGTGAGCACTATGATTGCTTGCAGGTCTTGCTCCACTGTTGCAATTAATGCCGTGTCATCGGCATACTGCAGTGCCAGAACCGACTCTGGTATTCTTGCCGCAATAGACGTAGGGAGCCTTGTGTTAACCGCTTGCACCATCCGTTGCAATACATCCGCTGCCAATATGAACAACATTGGAGAAAGGGGATCACCTTGTCGTAGGCCCCTTTTATGCTCAAAGTAGTCAGAAAACTCCCCATTTACAACCACTCTCGAAGTTGAGGTAGTCAGAATTGTTGAAATCCAGTTTATCCACTGTTCAGGGAAACCCCTCGCCCTCATTACTTTGAGCAGAAAAGACCAATGGATTGAATCAAATGCTTTCGTAAAATCCAACTTAAGAAAGACAGCTTCAGCTCTGGCGACAGTGATTTCATGTAATAATTCTCTGGTGGCAATGAATGACTCCGCGATACTCTCTCTCTTCCTCTCTCTCTCTCTCTTTCACCCGAACCCTAATTTTTGACCATCTCGCGACAATCCGATTATTTTCGAGTAATTTTCTAAATAATTTTTTTAAATTTATATTGTGTATCTTTTATTGGCATTGGAACGATTGGTAGAATTGAATTGTTAATTATCTTGTGCGGGTTGTTGATTTTCCCGACACGATTGAATTGTTCAAAAATTAGGGTTTCCAAGTTTAGGGTTGAATTGTTAAATTAGGATTTAGGGTTGAATTGTTAAGTTAGGGTTGAATTGTTAAATTAGGGTTTAGGGTTGAATTGTTAAATTTGGGTTTAGGATTGAATTGTTAAATTAGGGTTTAGGGTTGAATTGTTAAATTTGGGTTTAGGGTTCAATTTGTTAAATTAGGGTTTAGGGTTGAATGGTTAAATTAGGGTTGAATTGTTAAATTAGGGTTGAATTGTTAAATTTGGGTTGAATTGTTAAATTTGGGTTTAGGGTTGAATTTGTTAAATTAGGGTTTAGGGTTGAATGGTTAAATTTGGGTTTAGGGTTGAATTGTTAAATTTGGATTTAGGGTTGAATTTGTTAAATTTGGGTTTAGGGTTGAATTGTTAAATTAGGGTTCAGGGTTGACAAAATTGGAGTTTATAAGTTAGGGTTTATAAATCAGGATTTATAAGATAGAATCTTCTGTTTATTGAAATGTAGTATGGTCAGAACTAGACGGGGTCGTGCATGGGATGCCCCTCTGGAGACGGGGGAGAGTTCGCATGATCACGATGCAGAGGCATCCGGTGCAGCGGCATCCAGTGCAGAGGCATCCGGTGTAGAGGCATCCGGTGCAGATGCTTCTGGATAGTTGAGTATCACTATCCTGATCGAGTGCCCCGTCAGTTTGGCTTGGATGCCTATGTCCCTGATTTTCCAGAGTTGGGCGAGCAGCAGACCACCCAGCTGCACAGGTAACTACCCACTGCCTTATTGTTTTCCTATTTTATTACTTGTTCAACCATACATGTTACTAATTAATTTATATTGCAGCCCAAAGTCAACAAGCCCAAAGTCGACTGGAGCATGGATCGGGCCCAAAGTCGACTGCCAGATTGCGATATTTAGTCTGGTACCAGAGATGGGGCATGCTGACGGTTTATCTACAGGGGGACTATGGTGATGCTCTTCGACGGAGACTCACGGGTGAGGGTGACAGATCTAGGACTTACTTGCATTTCGGCCCGATCCATGCTCGTTCGGTATGTTTAAATGAAACTGACATGCTTAAAAAATTGTAGTTATTTATTCATCTTCTAATAATAATAATAATGAAAATACATTGTGTGCAGATTTTGACCGCTATTAGAGGAGTGGCACACAGCTTGGTGTGCATGGCGAGAAGAAGTTGGAGAGCGATAGGATGTCAAATGCTCCAACACAGTGCACCGACCGTTGAGGACTCTGGCTGGGACGGGCGCCTCGTTGGTATGTTGCACGATGCCGGGGAGGACATCAATTGGCGCGAGATAAAGCCCCCACCACCAGATCCGGAGCAGCCTAGAGCCCCTATCTACGCTGATGAGATACCGCCACCTCCTACAGGTAATAATATGTCATACAAATGATCATTATTAAGCGTCTCTTTAAAAGATCATTATTATTAATTTATCTTCATTTCTGCAGATGATGACTCGGGTTGGGCGATCCACCAATGGGTGTTGAACAACAACGCGTGGAACGCGTACTACAACGAGCATGGAGTTCCCGTGCAGCATACCGAGGTAGCAAAAGTTCATTATTTAATTAATTTACTCGTTACTTCTATGTCTTTAATTTAACATTGTTTACATGCAGGATGAAGCTGCCGCCGCCGCCGTTTTCTCTTTGGATGACCTAGCTCCAGATGAGGGCGGATGGGAGCCAGCTAGCTCCCACCGACCGCAGTATATGGAGCCCAGACAGCACGACGGCGAGGCCAGTGGGAGTGGGGCACAGACTGCAGATGGCTTTGCCGCTGCTATATTTGGCACACCGCCTCCGGCCACATATCCTCCTACTTGGGAGGCCGATCCGTGGGTGTTGCGTACACAGGCGGGGATCCATGGGGAGCATGCATTACACCTGGGGGCGGACCCATGGGCGCGTGAGGCCGTACACGATGACATGCAGGTGGATGAGGTTCACCAGAGGCGTCTGCCGTCGCAGAGAGAGCGCCATGCACCTACTAGGTTGGAGCTCTCTGGACCTCGCCCTCGTCGTCGCCGTTAGGGTTTTTATATTTTTTTTAGTTTGATAGGTTTCTAGTATTTTAGTTTGGATTATTATATTTCGTGTTCGGACTGTTATGTTTCATTTTTACACTTACCATTTAGATTACGTATTTTTGTTGTTTATACTTACCATTTAGATTACTATTTAGATTACCATTTAGAAACATTTAAACATTAACAAACTTAATATAAAACTAATCAATTATATTAAAACTACACAATTACATAACATATAAAAATATAATCGTCAACAAATAATAAATATATATCATACAATTTAATGTAAAACATTCAAATAAATCATTACAACAATTTAATGTAAAACATTCAAACAAATCATTACAACAATTTAATATAAAATATTCAACCAAATCATTACAATAATTTAATATAAAACATTCAAACAAATTAAAACATAAAACCTTAAAAAAAAAATAACAGAGGACCGCCCTGCAGCTGGGCGGTCAGGTATGAGAAGTGGACCGCCCAGCTGCTGGGCGGTCAGGTTGGGAAACTGGACCGCCCAGTCCACTGGCGGTTAGGGTAGAAATAAAAATAAAGTTGAGGTGGGAGCAGATTTGATAATTTGTTTTTTTTTTTGGTATTAATAAAAATATCGCCACGGCTTACAACATGAATACTGAGTTATTAATGATTTGACTCGATTCGTCTATAATTAAGCTTGGCTCAACTCGTTCTAGCACGAGCCAACTTCAAACTTTATCTAACTCAACTTGGTTATAATTAAAATTGGTTTGATTTGGCTCATTCTAGCCCGAACTAATTAACTTCAAAATTTATCTTAACTCAGCTCGTTCTAGCACGAAAACCAAATTCAAACTTTATCTAAGTCAGCTTGGCTCATTTACAGCTCCCCTCCCCTGCCCCATTTTTTCAGAAAGTTTTTTTTTATGAGTAAAATGTAGAGATCTAGCATCTACCTTTTATTATTTTTTTCATAAGTTATATATTATTCATTTTCTGCTGACCGCACATTGAACAATTTTGTAATTTTATGCAATGGAACGGTGAATATATATCATCGTCAAATAAAAGACAGGATGAGATATAATTTCATGTCATTTTCCACATGGTAGGTACTTTAGGATATGGCCAAGGGCGCTATATAATCAATGAACTTATCTGCCTTGATCTGGCGCCTACAATGCGTAACTGCGTATATTGTTAAAATCTGTAACCTATCTCGTGTCACGTGGCATTCTTTGTCGCTTTGTAGCCACCCCACGAGTTTATTTTTTCTTAGCCTACAATGTACGCGAATTCATATCAAGTAATCTAGTTTGAACTCAATCCGTTCAATATAAAATAGCACAAATATTAAAGAAGCCATGCATCAGATTCTGATGGGATGATCCGGATTATTCAAACTCAAACGGTGAGAGGATCCGGACTTCAATATATATATATATACATTCTAAAAGTAACTCATATGAGGAAAAAAAAAACTAATTAGAACCGCTCTACGTTTGTATTGTTGAATTTTTTTCAAATAAAAATTGGAAGGTTAAATATTTATGTTGAATTTTTTTAAGTAAAAATTGAAGGTTAAATAGGGGTGCAAACGGATTAGCCGGGACCCTACTTTATTCATAGCTTGAAGCATCTAAGGCCCTATATCCAATTCAATTCTATTACTCTACTTCTTGTGGGATTAACTGCACATCACCAATCCGGACACCAGTATTCTTGTGTCCATTACTCCATCTGTCTCTCTGATCTTCTGTGGACAGTATTTGTGTATTCAATTATGTGGCTTCCGTGAAATGGAAACACATGGATTTGATACTTTGATGTCAGGACATAAAAACTAAATATAAATTCTTTATTTATCAATATATCCGATAAAAATATCTATCGGATGACATGATTATCTGTCGAATTCATTCGGCACCATTTTCGACATATGGTCTAGATTTGTCATTTGTGTTCTATTGAAATTGGCTATCAAAAGTTTAAAAAGAAATTAATTTAGTGGTTAATAAAATAGGAACGAATTTAATTTTGAACTCGCCTCAAATTTTTCATCTCAAGTTCATATGACCCAATTATCCAACAAGTATTCGTTTCGTATCTGTATTCGAATCCGTATTCGTAGATTATCCGTTCCGTATCCGTATCCGTTTAAGGCAGATTTGGTTTTAAGTTTTGACATTTGTTTACTATTCGTATACGTATTCATATCCGCTCATTGAAAGATGGATCCGAATTTAGTATTAGCATTATCCACTCCGAATCCGCTCCGTTTTCACTCTAAGGTCAAACTATCTAACTAATTAATATTTATAAAAGAATTTTTCATTCGAATTTCAGACCTACGATTTTTTACATGAAGAGGGATTCATTATTTTTTCGTTTTACGAAGTACTTTTTCTAAGATATTCTTGAGTAAAATTATGGTACTACGCATAGGGAATATTGGTATGTATTTGTAGATCAAATGTTATATTTTATATTTTTACTATTAGTTAAGTAGTAATTTTCTACCTATTAAAATAATAAAATAATTTAAAAAAATTATATAATTTTTCTGCAAATATATTTTATATGGAGATCATATTAAAAAGGTTCATATTGATCCTTGTCCTATGCATAGTACCATATATAGCCTCACTTGATAACCATTGTTAATTTAGTGTGTAACTTTCAACCTACAATTTTTCTGAGAGGTGTGTGTGTGTGTGTTACTTCTTAATTTCCTTCGGTGCTGTCTATGCATCATAATTGCCTCAAATTATAGAAGATCTTTGTTGATATAGAAATTTGATATTTTGCATGAGTTGTTGCTTGGTCTATATTAGTTGTTGCTTTGTGTACTTTTTTCTTCCCGGATAGAGAGAAATAATAATTCTTTGTCCAGAGAAGGCAAAAATAATGCTCTCCGTGTCGGAAGTCGTAGGTTCAAAATTCGAAAGAAACAATCATTTTTCAATATTAAATACTTCGGTGGTTTGACCTCCAACTTTTACTCAAAAAAGAATTTTGTTGTTGTGGTTTTTCTTTTGTACCCCTTTAAGACCTTACACATAAAATTATTTTAATTAATTATCTTTAATTTTTTGTTCATATGAGATAATTAAGTAGGATACTCCAAGGTCTGCCATGAATTGGATGTACTGTAATAAAAAATTTGGATTATATTAAATGGTTGGAGATCCAATAATAAGAACTTGACAATCTCAACAGATTTATAGCATATTGTTAGTCTTATAGAATAATCTTGTATTAATATTTATATTCGATTAAGTGTTGTTAAATATGAATAAGTTTTGAATCATTGGATTACCGGTGAAATTTACTTCAAATTTTATTATTTTTTATGTATATGATGTTGCATACAATTTCATGTGCATAACATAAATAAAGTATATAACCTATTTGAAATACTGGATTTTGAAATCAAATATGAATTTTTATTGACTATTAAGATTTTCAAATTATCCACTATTAATGAATCCCATGTCAACTTTTAATTATATCTTCTCCTCTTTCTTTTTAAAAATACTGATAGAGGATGTCAGTTGAGATGGGGCAGTAGCACAGTTAGCTAGAAGAAAAAGTTCTAAAATTGTGGTTACCCAAAGGTCGAGAGTTCGAATCCCGCTCATGACTTCGTAGCCTCTGCGAAGATTTTCAAAAAAAATAGAGAATGTTAGTTGGAAAGAAAAAAATGAAAATTGCATCAGTAACATCTAAATAAATCCCTAAAACATGAAGATTTGTATGCTTAATTATCTCTCCAAGCAAAAATTCATCCACAACTTATAATTTCTATCAATTATCCCCTCAAATTACATAATACGTAATCATGAATACTTCCCAAATTCGATTTTGGATGCAAAATGTTCAAATTTAAAAATAATTAGATTATTTTTAGATGTGCTGATATGTGGGACATATCCATAATACATTATTTATTTACCTTTTTTATGTTCATTTTGCATACTTTACTCTGTTCTATATGAAAGATTTGGAAATTCATATACAATTGAAATTGGGCAAAATATTATGAAATAAGTAAAAATTTATATAATTGAAGATGAGACTGAAAACTGCAAACTATTAGGATTGGTAAAAGATATTTGAATGATAAGTTTATCGAGAGAACTGTACACATTTCACATCTAAAATCTATTTTATTATGTGAGACCAGCTGGCAGTTGGAGGCTAATTGTCACCGAAATTTTTATTTTTAACATTTTAATAAAATTCATTAATAAATTAACCATCGTTTTCGGTCAATTTCAAATCTAACACGGCCGCAGAATGCCGGAGCGGACCCATATGGGGGAGGCCGCAGAATGCCGGAGCGGACCCCCATATGGGTCCGCAGAATGCCGAAGCGGCCCAGGGCCGCATAATGCCGGAGCGGACCCTGGTCTTTATATCCCGAAAATGACAGGAACATTTCATTCCACACTCTCACACCTTCTCTCTCCTGAGTTAGCTCTGATCTGTAAGTTTTTTCTCTCTTCTTTTAAATTTTTTATTTTTATTTCAGTAGATTAAAAATTTAATTAGAATAATTAATTTAGCAATAATTTAATTAGAATAATTAATTTAAATTAATTAATTTAGTTAATTTTTAATTGTAGGTTTCTTCTGTGTTGAATTGGAAAATGGCTCTTATGGTATCCATCTACACTGGTGGGGATGTATTAACAGGTCCTAATGGGGTTTACTACAGTATTGGACCCGTTACTGTGATCCCGGTATTGCCAGGTACGGATTATTTGGGACTTAAATCAAGTATATGTGGGAATTTGGGGTTGGATCAGGGTCAGTATGACCTTAAAATTGATGCCAAAATTAGCATGCCGACTAGTTCGGCACAAACCTGGTTCCAACTATTTCCAATTCAGAATGAGGGAGTGTGGCAGGTATTGTATAACCAAACCATGAGTTTTTCTGGGGGTGCGTACAAGATAATTGACCTATATGTGGAGGTTACCAGAGCCCGGCGTTCGAACCCAGTTCAGAGGTTAATCCAGGGTCGTAGTCGGGGTAACTCATCCGGCTCTAGTCCATCCCCTGTCCAAATTGACCAACCGTCCAGTAGTCGGGCCCCAGTTCAGAGGGACCGACCCTCCCGTCGGGCCCCAGTGCAGAGGGACCAGCCTTCATCTAGTCGGACCGCTCATTGGGGTCAAACTTGTGATCCGGACGAATCCGATGAAGAAGTGGATCCGGAAATACTAGAGGCAGAGGAAAATTGGGGTCCTGTTGATCCTGAGGGTATGAGCGATTATTCTGACCAAGAAGATACCGGGCCTGTGCTCGGACTATCAAGGAAATTCAAGATGGATAGCGGGTTTCAGATAATGGATCGCGGGGTTCAGCACCCGATTCATGCTTTCAACGACACATCAGGGTTTATGGAAGCCAATTCGGGTTTGTTTGGAAGTAGAGCAGATTTTGAGAATGAATTGTCCGAGGGACAAACATATGACTCAAAGGAGGACATGAAGAGCGCAATTGCCAGGTTTCACATCCTTTGCAACAAAGAGTTAATACCTACGCACAGTGACCGCACAAGAATGAGGTTCAAGTGCAAGGACAGTTACTGTGGGTGGTACATACTCGCAAGGGCCACCGGTTATGGAACACAATGGCGTGTCTCCAAATGCCCAACACAACATTCATGCCATGCGGATGCGACAAGAACAGATCACGCCCAGTTGTCAGCTGCTATGGTTGCCGAGTGTATATCCGCTCACATGAGGAACGATGTCGACCTGAGTATTCAGGCTGTCCGAATTGCTGTTGCTGAAAGGTACAACGGTCAGATACCGGCGTACAACAAACTATGGCGTGGCCGTGAGTTGGCAATAGCCCGTCAATTTGGCAGTTGGGAGGGGTCATACGCTCTTGTAGTTCCATTGTTGGAGGCAATGAAAAGAAGCAACCCAGGTACTACATTGTTCCTTCAATTTTTACGTTATTTCATTATCAATCAAAAATTGAACTTATTTTTTTAAATTTATTGACAGAAACATTGTTTGAGGTGACCTCATATCCCACTGGTGAACCTGGACCATGGAGGTATTTTCATAGGGCGGCTTGGGCATTTGGACCGTGCATAGCTGCTTTTCAACATATCAGACCGGTCATCACAGTTGATGCATGTTTCCTGTCAGGCCGGTATAAAGGTAAGCTGTTGATTGCAACCGGGTACGATGCTGAAAATCAGCTCCTCCCGTTGGCTTTTTCACTGGTAGAATCAGAGAGTTATGACGATTGTGCGTGGTTCATGAAATGGTTGCGCCGTAATGTAATCCGCTCCAGATTCATGTGTGTCATCACTGATAGGGGAAAGGGTATCAAGAAGGTGTTCAGACAAGATGATATGGGGTGGAACGAGGAGGATGAGGATCAATGTGTTCACCGTCTTTGTGCTACTCACATAGCCGAGAACATGAAGAAGAACGGTTGCAGTGATAAGGCAATCCGTTTTTTTAGAATATGTGTGGCTAAGAGGAAGATGAGGAGGTACGAGCAAGGAATGCAAGCAATGGGGCAGGCATGTGACATTGCCCTCAATTGGCTGGACGGTGTGGGTAAGTATTTGGATCAAGATGAGAACGAGTGCCCCAAACCATGGAAGATATTCCAAGCACTGGACGGTGGTTACCGTTGGGGCATCATGACTACAAACGGGTCGGAGTCGCTTAATAAGGTCTTCAAGTCCTCTCGTAGGCTACCGGTTGCAGCAATAATTGAAGACGCATTTTACAAATGTATGACATGGTTTGCGCAAAGGAGGGCCAAAGCGGAATGGGAAGTCAGTCAAGGTCAGCAATTCTCGTGTCGTGTGCATAAGGTACTTTTATTTGTAGTTATTTTTCTTCATAATTTTTAATGAAGTTTGTTAAAAAAAATATCTGACTTCTTCATTATTTTTTAATTTTTCGTAGCTGATCAACAAACGGTTCGAGAGGTCCGATAAAATGAAGACGCTGGGGGGCTTTGGAAACAACAACGAGTTCGAGGTAACCGCCACACAGGAGAGAGTTCACGCTTTCATACCTGACAATTCTGGTCGGTTTACCAAGGCCAATTACAAATACACGGTGATAATCGGGGATGATCACACGGTAACTTGCACGTGCCAGAAGCCTCAATTGGAGAGAATACCGTGCTCTCATGTTCTGTCCGTGTGTCGTCTCCGAGGCATCGACCCTGGCGTATTTGTAAGTCAGTATTATCACATCCATACACTGATCAACACATGGAGCGCACAATGGCATGTTTATGGAAATCAGTCGGAATGGCCTCCACACGATGGCCCGGTCCTTGTTCCAGAGAAAAAAAATATTGCTGTGGGCAGAAGACAGCACGACAGAATTCCGATGTGGATGGATGTTCTACATAATAGGAGAAGAGGACACCAAGCCGGCCGAGATACGTAAGAAAGACAAAACAGAGCTGCTCGGGCTGCACGAGATTGAGAGTTAATGTTGTTTTTTTCTAATTGTACTTGTAAAACTATTGTTTATTTTCGGTTAATTAGACGTATTTGTAATTTCCGATAACATTCGCATGTTCTATTGTATGCTTCTTTATATGGCTCCTTGTTCTATTGTAATGTTTCTTTTGATCAAACAAACGACGAACAACAATTTCAGATTAAACGACATTTCAAATATAAGTAATTATACACAACTTCCAGACAAACGTTACATTTTTGATAAAAATTTCCAAAACAAAACCATAATCAAATTCAGAATCAGAAAAAAAAAAAAGACCAGGGTCCGCTCCGGCATAGTGCGGACCCGGGTCCGCTCCGGCATAGTGCGGCCCCATATGGGGGTCCGCTCCGGCATTCTGCGGTACCCCCCATATGGGTCCGCTCCGGCATTCTGCGGCCGTGTTAGATTTGAAATTGACCGAAAACGATGGTTAATTTATTAATGAATTTTATTAAAATGTTAAAAATAAAAATTTCGGTAATTGTCATCGATTGAAAGTGAATAAAGATATTGACAGAGCTGTTTTGAATTCATACAGCGTACAAGTTATAATTTTTTTTTTTACTTTATAATCTATACAATGTGTGAAGTCAAAATAGTATTGTCAATATCTTTATTCCTGAAAGTCTCCGATGATCCTACCATATCTCCATTATTATATTAAGCATGTAGATGACCTGATCCGCTAACAACTTTAATTAAAAGATAAAATTTTGGATTAGACATTAGCTCTATGATTAACTATTCTGATTCTATGCATCTCTTTTATGTTTGTTTACGTGTAGAAGTCTATTTTTATTTAGACATGTACTCGCCGTACGTACTCTCCACATGTATATTGTATCATTTTTATAATTAGTCATGATTTATTTCTATTTTTTAAATGTCATTTAAGGAATTTTTTGATAATTGATTGGTCATGTCATCATTTCTTCTTATTTTTGTATATCATTTAAGGAATGTTATTTGTCATTTAATATGTTATTTGGTTGAGATTTCTTATATGAAAATATGTCAAAAAAATTAAAAAAGATATGTCATTTAATATGTTATTGAATATGTTCTTTAAGGAATGTTATTTACGTGTATATGTCTTTTAAAAAAATATTATCTATCATTTAGTCTAAATTTTTGTACAAAAATATGTCATTTTGTATGAGATATTTTTTATTCTCTTATAATATATCCTCGATGTAACACACAGGCACGATACTAGTATATGTTTTGTGAGCCTTCGAGTGATTATAACATTTACTTATATAACAACTTATGATTGAGTTATTTTTTATCGAGCTCTTATTCTCTTATTTTATTTTATTATAATTATTGCTGTATTTTTCTTCATAAACAAATTTGTAAATATATAGTTATGAGTTGGCTTTTATGTTGAATTATATATGTACCAAGGAGTTGGAGAATTCACATCACCTCAGGTTACCTAACTCAAGCAAATTACGATCGGACGGCCCATTTAATATGGCACGAATCTCAAAACAGACTCCCTACAGTCTCAATAGGCACCGGATTGAGTTTGGCCTAGATAGAATTAATCTGGGCCGGCCGTTGCAATTTGCTTGAGTCAGATACCTGGGAGGATATCTGTCCAGGAGTTGGATAGACATAATGTCAACTGATATGGAACTATATAGCTACTTAAATAATTTATAAAATCATTAATTTGGCTTCCATGAAAAGTAAATATGACAGAACATAAAATTGCAAATCTTGTTCCTCGCTAAATTAAAGAAACTCGGAATCTCAAATTTATCTATATTTTATCTCCAGTGATACCTAACACAAAATTCAAAAGCCCCAAATTGAATATGCTTCTACTCAAATTTTAGTTAATAATTGTACTAAAAAAAAGGTTCTTTCGAGTTAACTGTAAAATATCATGATGGTGATTGATAAAAGATATTGGAGGATGAAGACAATTATTCTACAGAACTTGTCCTTATAATTATCTCCAAACAATGATTATAATATAAGCTTATAGGAATAACAACTTGTTTATATATGGGGAGAATTTCTTGAAAATAGAAATCACAATTTGACAGCCACTGCCAAACTTTCAGAAAAAAAAAAAAAGAGGGGGGAGGGGAATAACAGCGAGATGGGAAACATGATTGGGACCAATAATTAATCTACTGAGTAATGAATGAACAAATGATGGATCCAACAATGTTTCACCATGTGAACAACATAAACAAGCCACCTGTCCATTTATAGAGTTGGAGTCACTTCCAAGCGAGGCAACTACTGGGAACAATGATGGCATGGATTATGAATATAGGATTAGGGGGGGCGAGGTAGGAACTAGGAAGGTTGGTTTTATGTGGACGGTGGTGAGACTTTACAGTTGAGCACATTTTTTATTTTTTAGAAATATGTTATATATTTTGGCAGAAAGGAGAAAAACGGAAGAAAAAAAAATTCGATGCATTGGAGGAAATCAAATATATTGATTCAGTTCTTTAGACATTTTTTAAAAAACCAAATTATTAATTTAGTTTCTTATAATTTGTATGTAAATCACAATCTGAAACCACAGAAAATGCATGATATGCATACAAAGTTTAAGGAACTGAATCGTTCAAATCTTTAGGACAATGTCTAAATGAATTGCATCAATAATTCAGATTTCTTTTATGGCATCGAAAGAAATTTTTCATTTTCCTAATTCTTTATAAAGTATTTAATACATTTCTAAAGTAAAAATTTATGAGAGCTGATACCCATGAAAAGATTGATTAGGTTAATTATCTTTAGACGGATCTTATTCTTTTTACTATAAAAAAAAAGATACGATATGTCTAAAGATCGAAGGTTTAGTTAGAACCATTTGTGAGACTCAAAGGAGCATTTTTCTTTTCTTTTTGTCTATCTTTTATGTTGTGATCAGTGGCGGACTTACATAGAAAAAATGAGGTTAATTAGCCGTTATTTATTTAAAAAAAATTATATTTATTCATAATGTTTCTATACAATTTAGAGTAAAATTTCATGATATTGTAAAATTGACTCATATTCTTTATAGAAAATTTTTATATAATTGATCCCCAATATGTGTTTGACTTTGATAGTTCGAAAGTATAGTTCTGCCTGAAACTGTGATGTCCTAAGAAGTTCATAAATGTAAGACAATATTTCATGCATATAATATTTATATTTTTTTTTACTTATCAGATTTATTTTTATCACTCCAAATTATAATAATATCTGTTGCTCCCAAATCAATTTGCACACAAGCAAAGATGAAATGTATTGTGTACATTTTTTTTTTTTTTTTTTTTATGGCTTTGCCAGAATGCCCGTAGGCGTAGTGGTGTACAGTTTAACTGTATTGATAATGATATTATTAATTGTTCATGTTAAATAGCTCAAAAAAGGTTAATGCCTCTAGCCATTTCCTTTTTGGCACCAACACCATTTTTTTAAGAAATAAATATAAAAAATCTAAAACTCATATAAAGAAAAGATCGTCAAATATCACCTTAATAAAATATATTATGAATTTTAAATTATAAAATAAGAAGCCACGTATGTTTATTTACGGTACTCTATTTTTACAAAAGAAAAAAAAATCCAATAATACAAAGCCTATATATATAGGCGAGTGTAAAGCGAGTGTTTTATTTCACACTCATATTTTGCGATTTCAAAGTTTAAAATGTCGATCCGAACCGTTCAAATTGATATTAAATTTTGTTTGGAGACCAAATTTTACATTTTTTGAAATTTGTTTACTATTTCTTTAGAATTTTTGAAAATTGTTGTTTTTGATGGTCCAGGATTTTTTGAAAAACAGCGATTTTCAAAAATTCTAAAAAAATAGTAAACAATTTCCAAAAAATGTAAAATTTGGTCTCCAAGCACAATTTAATATGGAGATAAACTTGAACGGTTCAGATCGATGTTTTGAAGTTTCAAATTGACGATATAGACATGAAGTAAAACACTCGTTTTACTTCGCGAAGTACCGTAGCCCAACTCTCTCTCTATATATATGCATGAATCATTTATGCGTATGTAGAGAATGCCATAGAGGTTCACATTCATTTTTTTATTGTTTATTTTTGCCATTTTAGAGTTCAAACTATTTATAATTGTATGAGAGCGCACGCCTGTGTATTTTTTTTCTTAAAAAACAGAGAAATTTGAGCACTCGACAATGTACAAAAACTACAAAATAGATCATCCAAAATAGTTGTTATTTGTAACTTGATCTCATGACTTGTTGTATTAAAACGCTTGATATCAATACAAAATATCTAACAATTACACTTCAAAAGGTCTTAAAACAAGAAAGTGTGAACAATATATCAGGCCAATAAAAAACTTATTTTCGAATTAAAAAATATTGTTCAAATTAATATATACAAGTATATTGTTTTAACTTAATTTATTTTTGATAATTTTTTTAACTATCTGAACTATATGAAAATTTACCTCAAGATATTTTAAACAGATTTTGAATTAATTTTGACTCTGTAAAAAGTACTTATTTTGAAATGGCCTTGACTCCGACATAAGAGTCCTGATTCTGTGTCGCACATTAAGCGCATTACACGGCGCACGGCACGAACTAGGGCTGCACAAAAAATTCGTAGTTCGTAATTCGATTCGAGTTTGATTCGAAAAAGTTCGAAAAAAGTTCGATTCGAAATTGAGTTCGTTCGAAATTAATTCAAATCAAACTTAGTTCGAAATTAATTCAAACCAAACTCAAACTGGACCTAGTTCGTTCGAAATAGGTTCGCAAACCAAATTTAGTTCGAAATTAACTCAAATGTGAACCGTTAATTTCCGCTGATAACTTATGTTCGCTGATGAAAATATAAGGCTGCCCTCAATTCTGACTTTTGAAAATTATTTTTTAAAACAAAAAGCCCAGTCCAACTACAAACCCAAATAGAAAAATTCAACAGCAAAACTCAAATAGAAATATTAAACAAAACTAGCCATAATCGCTGTAGCCAAGTCCCTAGCCGACTTTCTCTATGTTGGTTTCAAACTTGGGATACCAAAGTACCAAACCCTAGAGTTTCTCTCTCTTGGCTGCGAATTGCGATACCAAACTCTAGAGGTTGCGATACCTTAGAAATAAGGTCGGACCAAGTGAAAGATCAACCGCTGTTGGCTGCGACTTTCCCTCTGTTGTACTTTGATACTTTGGATATTTGAAAACTTTGTTGGCTATTTGGAAAATTTTGGATATTCGTAAATCGTAACAAAGTTCGAAGAAGTTCGAAATTGAGTTCGTAAAAAATTCGATTCGAAATTCAGTTCGTTCGAAATTAATTCAAACCAAACCTAGTTCGAAATTAATTCAAACCAAACTCAAACTGGAGGTAAGTTCGGTTCGGTTCGGTTCGTTTGCAGCCCTAGCACGAACGAATGAATAATTTGAGACTAAAGTTGCACAAATTTTCAAAAAAACCAACGAATCAAATTCTGTGATAAATCAGATTGTACGGCACAGAATCTGAACGCATTGACATGTCCCATGAATAGTCAGAAAGGGAATCCGGACAGACAAGTATCTGGTAAAATAGAAAGCACCGCGAACAGATCCTTGAAAATGTGGAAAAAATGTCGCGCTTCAAGACCAATTTCTTTTATTTTAGAAATTAAAGAAAAATATCCGAAACAAGAATGATTGTTCTTTTTTTTTTTTAACTGAAATATTTTTCGGTTCCAGTAGAATATTATCTTCGACCGAATCACTCCAGCAGTTATAGTTGGTTAAATATCAACTAATTGGAGCTGTGAAATCCGCGGACTGTCTCTTCTTTTATTCTTTTTTGAGTTTTCTCTCTTCTACTCTGACATCTATTGAAAAGCACTTGAGAGTAGGTCCGATGGGCATCAGACCTACTTTGGTTCGATAGATTTAATCACCGTCGATTTGTTTTAAAATTCATGCGGAACGCTTTAAACTTCGTGTGTGTCTGTTTCAAATTTCGTGCGCATAAATCTTAAATTAGATTGGACGGTCATCATGCTCGTTGAACCTAAAAGTAGGTCCGATGGGCATCGGACCTACTCCGTTCTCATTGAAAAGATACCAACATAATCAAATTAATAATTCGGTTTCATTAATTTTCTATTAATTAGAACTATTAATAGAACTAATTAATTAGAACTATTAATTTGATCCCATAAACATACCTCCTCTAGTCCCATCTATTTTTCAAAAAAAAAAAAAAATCTTAGTGTTTTGCGATAATTTATTTTGTTTTATTTCTAATAATAAAATATTACTTCAGGGCCACAACAAAATAAATAAATCAACTGAAGGCCCTCAAAAATAAAGATTGTATCTTATTTAGATTATGGGGTTCTTGATTATTAATATTACAGGGGATATGTTGTATTGTACTTGTGAAAAACAGGTTATCTAATGGGAATCGAATCTTCTGTCTACATGTGGGTAGATATTGTAAAAGGGAATCTCATCTTTTAAAATTAGTGAATCAAGACCGTTCTTTTAACTTTGTACAAATCTCAAAATCCAAATAATATTGTCTCCTGCACTAGTCCGAATCTCAAACCGTAAAGTGAAGAAAATCTTTTAAACATATTGAAGAGGATACTCTTCCATGGTACTAAAGGAGATGCTCTCCATTCTGTGAAGTTATATAAAGTTGAGTGAGGCTACGGTACTATGCATAGCAAGGTTTGGTCCGTGCTACGGCTTAATATTTGAGTTTTCAAAATTCTAACGGTCGATCTGAACCGTTCAACATGATTATAAAATGAATATGTACTTGCAAACTAAATTTTACATTTTTTCGAACTTTTTTAATATTTTTTTAGATAGGTAGAAAATCACTTGATCTGAAAATTCTGGACCATCCAAAAAGTAAAAAAATTCGAAAAAATGTAAAATTTGGTTTTCAAGTACATATTCATTTATAATCATGTTGAACGGTTCGGATCGACCGTTAGAATTTTGAAAATTCAAATATTGAGCCGTAGCACGGACCAATCCGTACTATGCATCGTACCGTAGCCTCACTCTATAAAGTTTTCCCTTGTTCAAGTAAAACTAACAATACTGCACTTTTTTTTAGCTATGCAAAAAAAAAAAAGAATCTGATTTTTAGATCTGAACTAAATTAGTATAGTTTTTTTTATTTATTATTAAGCGGGACGCTGACATTTATAAAAGTGTGGGATGCTTTCAGTTTCACCATCGTTGTAAGTTTTAAAAACACTACGAATTTTTGTTCTCAGCTAAATCTTCTCGTGATAAATTTTATGATTTAAGTTTGAACAGGTTCAAATTTGTAAGAAATTGAGATCGCAACATAAATCTACTTTCAAGATCTTGTATGGCCGAAATTTTTAAATATACCCTCAACAAAAAAAAATAAACTAAAAGACCACTGTTTGAATAGAATTCCATAATTATTTCGGCCGCAACGATAAATGGCAGACTCATTCTTTGAGGGCCTACATTTGTCGTTGTGGCCCCGCAAAAAATCCAAAAATTCAGAGTTTCGGCCATTCTTTGGTGTTTTTTTTATTGATTTTTTAATAATTTTCAAAAATAGAAATAACAACTAATAATTTGAATATGTTAAAAAGAACATCAAACAAAATAGATAAAACATCTTATAATTTAGATGTACTAGAAGGACTTCGAAACATTTTTCAGGTAGAATTTTTCTCGGCTGTAAAAAAAATTAAACTATTTCTTGGTGTGTTACTGGAAAAAATAAAAATACTTTGGATCTGAATTATTGATCCCGGTTCAAAAGTCACTTCTAGTAAATAAAAAAATATCCGTGGTCCTTCTAATACATTCAAATTCGAAGGTACTCAATCTATTTAAAAAAAATTAGTTTGTCATCATTACGAAATGTCAAATCAAATTTTTTTTTAAATAGATGGAGTATCTTACAATTTGAATGTACTAGAAGGAACACGATAATTTTTTTATTTACCTAGAAGTGACTTTTGAACCGGGATCAATAATTTAGATCCAAAGTATTTTTATTTTTTTTCCAGTAATACACCAAGAAATAGTTTAATTTTCTTTTACAGCTAGGAAAAATCCTGCCAGAAAAATGTTTCGGAGTCCTTCTAGTACATTTAAATTATAAGATATTTTATCTATTTTGTTTGATGTTCTTTCTAACGAGTCCGGCTAGTATGACACAACTACAAAATTAATTAGATAGACTTCAAACAACTAATCCAAACCATTCAAACCAATTTACTTTATGAGTGATGCATTTACATGCAAATTTTTTATATTTTCTAGTTCTTTTAGTAAAAAATGTTGAAAAATGAATGCGTTGAAATTAACTTAAAAACTCACACATTTGACTGCATGACTTGATACTAAATAAATTCAAAAATTATAAATTTTGCATGTAAACGCACAACTAATGAAATAGATCGGTTTGAACGGTTTGGATTCACCGTTTGAAGTCGATTCGATAGATTTTGAAGTTAGTGTTATATAAGTTGAAATGACACTGGTGTTATACTAGCTAGACTCCTTTCTAACATATTTAAATTATTAGTTGTTCTCTCTATTTTAAAAATTATTAAAAATCAATAAAAAATCACCGTAAATTTGAACTTTTGGGTTTTTTGCGGGGCCGCAATGACAAATGGGGGCTCCAAAGAATGGGTCCGCCATTTGTCGTTGCGACCCAGGTAATTTTTGAATTCTACACAAACAATAGTCTTTTGATTTTTTTTTTTTTTGTTGAGGGTATATTTAAAAAATTCGGAAGTTCGCTTTTATAATTTGGTATTTTCACGGAGTCATTGCATAGTCCTTTCTTGTCAAACTTGTGAAGAACTTATTTAAGTTCCAAATCAATCCAACTCTGTTTCACGGTCAGCTCTGTTTGACATTTTTACTCGTTTGAAGATCCAAATCAATCCAACTCATTTGGTGCTGATTCAAATCTCTCGAAATTGATCCAAACATCCTGAAACACTCACCAATCGACACCACACTCTAGAAATCCAACAAAACTGAACAAGTTTAGAGTTTAGACACACTAGTTTAAGTACTTTCACTAGTCCTGAATTTTGTACATAATTCATTAACAGAGTTGGAATTGAGCTAATCTCCTCTTATATTGAATCCCTCGATTATTATTGTCACTCTCTAAAGTCTAAATTTTAACATAATGCAATTAATTTTACTAAGATTTTTTACCTTCAAATTTTTTTTAATAAGATTTTGCTTCAAAAATATATATTTTTCAAGATTTACTTTGTGATCGAAAACTACGTTTATTTTAATTAGTTAAGATTTTTTTTTCTATAAAAGATTACATATATAAAACTCAATACATGTTGCTAAAGATGGACAATTTTAGTGTATTAATTATCTTTAACATAATGAATATTGTATTTCAGATTGGAGCGTATAAAAAAAAAAAAAAGAGTTAGGTGAAGAGGTTGATAAACAAGTCACCTCCTCTACACTCTGATTTGGAGTCAGAATCGGTAAGAAAAATCACTAACATTATATAGCGGTTTCACCTTCGCTTCTTTACTTACGTCTGCTCCCCTTCCGTCTTTATTGTTTTGAAGAGCATTGCCAAACACAGACTGAATGTTGTCAAACGGAACGGAGGGAAGCGAATATTGTGCGGAGAGAGATCGTCACGTAAATTTTAGCTAAATCTGTTACCTCTAAATTGGAATGTAGGTTTTACTGTTCGAAGAAAAGCTTCTCCGCTCATCACCTTCCTCCTCTTTCCTTGCCCTTCCTTTACGCATCAAGTTCTAGAGCATGCCCTAAAAAACATATTTTTTTTATGATAATATTTTTTTAAGAGTATTTATGATAATCTGATGTAGTGCTCAATAGGGGTTACTCTCTGCTCAATGTTGGAGTTGGAATCAGCGAAGCTGCATTGCCTTTCAGACTATTGATTAAAATAAAAAAAGAAGGGGGAATAAAATTATACAAATATCCGTGTTCATACTTAACAACTAATGGTAGGTGTTAAAGAAGTTGTTTATGTGTTGCTGCCAATTGCCAAAGTTTATCACACTGCACCAAATCTTTAATCCCCCTTTTTAGTTCCAAGAAGAAATTTACTACCAATGTAAAACAAAAGGCGCCTTTATTGCCTTCCCAAAACGAGTCAAATATGTTCATGCATCTTTCATACCTCTTAGAAAGGATTCCAACGACGGTTAAAAGTAAATTTCAAAAGCCTTTTACTTTTACTGCTCTCCATTCCACCTGGAAACGGAGATTTCCCATGGGGTAAATTGCTATGAGAGATTATTGCAAACGCCGTTTATAATCTCACTGGAGAAGAACTCTGTTAGTTTGTTTATTTAATTTTTCCCTCTCAAAAGGCAGGTAAAAATATAAAATCACCCCAGAAAGGCAGAATTCAGATCCTCCCCGGTACTGTAATAGGGAATCTTTTACAATTACTTGATCTGGACCGTTCTTTTTAACTTGGCACGAATATCAAAACCCAATAATACTGCCCCCTCCGTCAGCCCGAATCTCAAAGCGGCTGAGAGTTAATCTCAAACCGTAAAGTGAAGTAAATCTTTTACAGTAATGGAGAGGATACTTGTCCCAGAAAGGCAAGCAAGCATGCTCAGCAGTAACACTGTCAAACCCAAAAAGACCTACTAAAATAAATATCGGACACAATTAAAAAAACCCTAGAACAGAGCACACCACTAGAAAAAGTTGGCATCTTTGTTTCCATCCATCCCCTCAATATTTTTCTCCTCCGCCTTTCAACTCTCTCTCTCTCTCTCTCTCTCTCTCTCTCTCTCTTCCCTCCCCACTCTCTCTGAAAAAATCCAAATCCGCCCCACCCCCCCCCCTCTCTCTCTCTCTCTCTCTCTCTCTCTCTCTCTCTCTTCCTCCCCCACCTCTCCGAACCCCACACATCTCTCTCTCTAAGCCATGGACCCAAACCCAAAAACCCTCCGACCCCACAAATCCGACCCGGCTTCATCGTCCCCCCAAAACACATCAAACCCCCAACCCTCCTCTGACTTACAAGTCGCCTTGATCCCCATCCAACCCGACCCGCAAGCCCGCAAATCCAATAACTCGAACAGCCAATTAGCTCCAAAGAGAACCTCCAACAAAGACCGCCACACCAAGGTAGACGGGCGCGGGCGCAGGATTCGCATGCCCGCTTTGTGCGCTGCTCGCATCTTCCAACTAACACGTGAGCTCGGCCACAAATCCGACGGCGAGACTGTTCAATGGCTACTCCAGCAAGCCGAACCTGCGATACTAGCTGCTACCGGGTCGGGCACTATACCCGCATCAGCACTCCAGTCGGTGGGTCCCACAGGCCTCCAGCAGGTCTCAGGTCCCACTGCACAGAGGGCTACTAATTGGGGTATGATCCCGCCGAGTGGGTTTTTGAATTATCCTACTTCAGGTCAGCTTACTGGGTTATCGGGCATGGAGTTGCCGGGAAGTGGGAACTTTGCGGGTTTCACAGGTCTTGGGGGCAATTTTGGAAACTTTGCGGCTATACTCGGTGCACCAACTGGTGTTCCACATCAGCACCACTCAGCACAACAGCATCTGCCGGGGCTGGAGTTGGGCCTGGGAGCACAAGACGGTACACACAGTGGAAATATGGGACCCGGTGTGGGTGTGTTGAATCTAAACAACAGTAGCAGTACACAACATATGTTGAACCAACTGTACCAACAACAGATTGGTACCAGAGGGGTTGGTAACAGTTCCAACAATAATGGTACTAATAATCAAGGTCATGGCACTGGGGGTCAGCGGCCGGAGGAGCAAGATCAAGATAATTCAGAAGACTCGGATTGATTTGCAAATAAGGAGATGGATGTGCTGCTGTTGTTAGAGAATATTTTGTAAGATATTGTTGAGGGGGCTTAGAGAGGGAATGGAGAATTTGTTGTCCCATTTTAGGGTTTGGATTTGTTTTTATTTTTTATTTTCTATCCCTCTTTGTCCTTTGGTGTGCAATTTTATTTTGAGTGAGAGGAATTTAAGAGAGTGAATGAAGGTGAAGATTTTTGGCGATTAGAAGATTAATTAGAGGTAACATTTCTTCCCTATGTTTAAAACATTTACTTGTCTTATAATTCCAACTTAAGGTGCTTAAGAACACATTTAACAATCTTTAGGCAGCGAGTATGATAGTTCAATTTTTACTAATAACTATTGATTGGAGAGTACTTTGGGTGATACAAGGATAAGGAAACCATGACGAATGAAATAACCTTTTATAAATCCTTAATGTTATAGTGTAGATATAGTGTAGATATATATATAGATACAGATACAGATATCTATTTAATAATGTGGTCCTTAACTTTGCTTTTCATTTACTGAGGAAACTATCACTTCCTTTTTTTAAATATAATTCTTGATTATTCTCTTCATGCATATTTTGTTACTATATCGAAGATTTATAATGCTTCTTTAGGAGCATTCTATTTCCCGACAATTAATTCCTAGTCAGATTCCCGCGAAAGAAATTATTTGAAATTCTTGACCGTTGACCAGATTTGAATAATTTTCCTCCTGAATTACCCGTCATTAATGGCCTAACCTGTACTACAATTCTTACTGTTCCAAATTTACTTTCACTAAATTTCGCACAAAGATATTTGCCGATTTCCTGCTTAAACTTTGACTCTGTTTCTTCTTTTTGTTTCTTCTTTCAGAATTACCTGTTTTTAGGTGCCTCATTCCTGTTATAGCAAGTTAGGGTCCCTACTTGTGTTCAATATTTTTATTCCAAAACTGCTCCTCATTGAAGCCCTTGCTACAATCTAAGCATTTCTGCTATAACAGGTTATAGAAAATTTGCTACCTTGGTTTGAACGTTTAAGACTTTTCTGCAACAATTGTAATATCAATCTTGCCCCTCTTCCGCACCCGCACTATTTTCCAGAATAACCTACTAAATCTGTTTTCTCAATTTGAATTTTGGTCCTATTATCCTTCATCAAATGCCCCAATAAAGCATTTTTTTTTTAATTTCAAATGTAGTCGTTTGTATTTTGTTCTCGTTTTCTGATACTAAATATATATGATTAATTCTTACAAACATTCCGACAACAACTGATTTGTCAACTTTACAACTAAAGCCAATAATGCTTTTAATTGCCGCTTATTATTGGTAAAAGTCATTTTGGATGACAAGATTGTTACAACTTTCGATTGAGCTTGCTCTTGCTTATATGGTCTCTTTGTGGTTTTGTTTTGTGGCCCCCTTGATATAGTAGTCTGTGCGAAGTTGCGCGGTGTTTGTTTTCATGGTCTTGTAAATCTTTTCGCTGTGCATATTTGATATATGTAAATTACAGTTTGTATAAAATGCTTTATTATTTGTGGAATTTCAGGTGTATATTAATAGAGACAGGTGAAGAGTCGGGGTTGAGATGTCTAATTGGTGTTTATCAAAAGGTGTGTATATATGTGAGTTCCTTTTGTTCTGTTTTTTTTTCTTTATCTTTGAATTTTAGTGTTGTTGTTTAGTAACTTATGTTTTGTAGCTGTAGGTAGTTAAATATATATTGCTGTTGGGTTGTTTCTGTCGGGGTGCAATTTTTGTTTGTTACTACTTGAAATTTTATTTATTAGGCATGGAATTTAGATAGCTCGTGAATTTATTTCTTTTTTTTCTATATTGTTTTAGTTTAACTTGCGGGATATTTTGTTTGTGTTAAGATGTCAAAATAATAATATTAATGAATCTAGGTTCTAATTACTTTATAATTAAAAATTAAGGGAAGTCGTATGGTTAATTCATTTTTTGTACTAGTGACTTCAGTGTGTAAAGGTAATTTATACTTGTACCGAACCTGCCTGTACAAATGCAAATTTCACCATTTTAATTGTTTAATGTTTGTTATCAGATATTGGTCTTGATCTTTGTGCTAGACCCCACCTTGCCAATTGAAGTACATCCAAAATGTACAAATCAGTTAAATTTAAAATATATAACATATGTAAATGTGTGGGGCATAATGGGGAGATTTTGGTTAATTTGAGAACTTAGTTGGTTATTCAATATTGGAATGGCATTGTTGGTGTTTTCTTTTGTTGAAAAACATTTTCAACCTGTCAGGCAAAGAAAGCTTAATTAGATAGTTTGCAATTTTTGAGTGGTTTTCTTTCTTAGTGTATTTTTTTGTGCCAACACTTAGTTTAAATTCAAGCAAACAGCTGTCCTTTGTCTTGACTTTCATAATTAGGGCTAGCACATTTATAGAAGGTATGATTTAGAGTCAACTTTTCATGCAATTCTTTATAAATCATCAAGTGATTCCTCCAATTCTTGTTCTTTTTCATAATTAAGGGACTCATCATGTTGAGCTTTAGTGGGCCATTACACTTTTTTTACAAGGAAAATAGTATTAGAATGAGCACTGCCTGCGGTATATCTGGCAAATGTAGTGAAACTTGCACGTCTAGGTGAATATGTGAAGTTTTTAACATGATGCAAAACACACTCAATTGTGTTTGGGTCTTAATTTTCACCTTATTTTATAGTTAACATGCTAATGCGTTTTTGTTTGTTTGATATTTAGATGAATACTGTGAAAAAATGAGGGATCACAATGTTGTATAGGTCTTGCTTGGTACTGGAAATGTGGCCTGATCTAGAGTTGTCCCAATAGAATATGAGCATTTCCAGTACCAAGCAAGACCTATACAAGACCTATGCAAAAGAATATGAGCATTTTAACAAATTAACCCTATCAAGCCTGTCCAATTTGGTATGTGCTTGGTATAGAAGTCCTTGTAAATAGACAAATCCCAGCAGAACTTTTTTTATTTAAATATAAATTTTCAAATTAACCATTTCAGAAAATATCAAATGAATTTTAAAATTTAGCACGAGAGGAATTAAATTCGGGGGAATTTCATATACACCACTCAAAAACTATGAAATTACGTATTTACCATTTCAAATTCTATAATTACATATTTACCATCCATATTTTTAATAACTCACATATTTATCTAAATATGTATCAAATATACCTAGAACTCAAATTAATTATGTTTAAGATTCTAAAAACTACAATTAATTAAGGATTAATTAATAATGGATCTATTCTCCATATTCGAATTGGACTATTGTCCTCTCCAGCTCTCGCCTGTGCCCATTGCACACTCTTTATAAACTCTCTCGTTATCTCTCACATGACTCGCCACCCCATTATACAACCAGCTTCTGACAGCATGAGTGTTAGGAGAATGAGTCTTGAATGAAATGGTGACAGGGGACACGTTGAGGTGGTCGGAGAAACACAGCTTGATATTGTTATCCATTGACATAGTGAATACAAAGAGAATGACTCTAGTTTTAATTAATCCTTGATTAATTGTAGTTTTTAAAATCATAAACATAATTAGTTTGAGTTTTGAGTATATATAATCTAATTTAAGTTATGTTGGGTAAATATGCGAGTTATTAGAATTTAGAATGGTAAATACATAATTATAGAATTTAGAGTGATAAATAGGTAATTTCATACATCTTGAGTGGTATATATATATGAAGTTCCCTCATTAAATTCCAATCCTAAACACTTTTATTTCTGATAAGAAAAAATAAATAAATTAGATTGTCACTAAAATCGTGCCGAATTCTCAAATCCCATCTAAACTTAATTTTTAAAAGAAAAAAGATCAACTTCAAAATTATAGCCCTCGGTCTTATTTTTTTTTTTAATGGGTAAATCAGAATTTCAAATTCGGAATTCCTAAATTTCGATTCAAGAGGTTTAATTTACAAAAATAATTGCCCAGGCATCTGTTCTCTTCCGTGTCAATCTCTAAGTGTAGTGAACGATGTGCATGCTGCATAAAACCGGAAATGAAATCAACTAATTCGCTTTGATCTTGAATTTTCTTATAATATAAACTAATAAAATAGATCCCTAGAAACTCCGATCATATTATCTCACTAAGGGCCTGTTCGGAAGCCTTAAATTCATGGAAATTTGAAGGGAATTTGAATCTGGTGGAAAAAATTCTCTGCACCCTGTTCGGTTATTCTTTTTCTTTGGAGATGGGATTGAGTTTATTCCCAGCTTTGTTCTCAACTCTTTGTTATTTGACAGGAAAAAATAAATTTGATCGGACTTCATTATTATTTTCCTACGATCTATTGATGTGTCTCTCCAATAAACAAATACTAATCTATGATGTCACGTGAACTTTAATTTTTTTTTTAATAAAACATGGTTGCTACAAAAACATATTTGTGAGATCATTTCTATTCTTTTTATTGTAATAAAAAATATTATGTAAAAAAATAGGAAGCTGATATGAGTACCCGCAGTTGAGTACCCGCACCTAAACTGTCATAACTGTTTTTGGAGACCGCAACCGTTCCAAAACTGTAATTTTGTTTTACAAGTATTAATAGTAACATTGTGAAGTATTTTATACCTATACAAGACAAGTATTTATATGTATACAATGAACTACATATATGATATATGAATTTTCCTTAAATAACCGTACCCGCACTTTTTTTGAAAAATTCTCGCGTCGTACTCGCATTAGGAGACCACACAACCGTTCCAAAACTGTAATTTTGTTTTACAAGTATTAATAGTAACATTGTAAAGTATTTATATCTATACAAGACAAGTATTTATATCTATACAATGAACTACATATATGATATATGAATTTTCCTTAAATAACCGTACCCGCACCTTTTTTGAAAAATCCTCGCGTCGTACCCGCATTAGGGGACCACACAACCGTTCCAAAACTGTAATTTTGTTTTACAAGTATTAATAGTAACATTGTAAAGTATTTATATCTATACAAGACAAGTATTTATATCTATACAATGAACTACATATATGAAAAATCCTCGCATATTTAGGGGACCACACAACCGTTCCAAAACTGTAATTTTATTTTACAAGTATTAATAGTAACATTGTGAAGTATTTACACCTATACAATACAAGCATTTATATCTATACAATGAACTACATATGTGATATATGAATTTTTCTTAAATAACCGTACCCGCACTTTTTTTTGAAAAATCCCCGCTTCCAGTTTCGAAATCGCTAGACGATCGTCTCCAAATCGCTTTGAAATCGCCTCGAAATCGATCTAAAATCGCCTCAAAATCGCGGAAGCTTCGAAAAAGGAAGAAACGGAGAGAAAGGAAAATTTGAAATTCAAACTAGAAGGTATGGAAATTAGTTAATCGGTAGTTGTGGGGACCGCTTACCGTTATGGAAGTTAATTGAGAAGGAATCAACTGCGGGTACGATGCGGGTACTCAACTGCGGGTACTAAAATAATTATTCAAAAAAATATTATGTCAAGTCAAAAATATTTAGAACTATTTTAATCTAAATTAATTTTCTCTTTTGTACAAATGTCCGAATATTTTTTTTGCTATATATTTTATACATAAAAAATATAAAAAATATCAATAAATGCCACTATTAAAATTGTTGAATATTTATTAATTGATGTTTTTAATGATAATAAATGTAAGGTTATTGTAAATAAATATTTAAATTGATTATAATTTAAATACTAAGAATAAATTTTTCGCATCTCAAAATTTATATGTTGCTTGACGTTATATTTTTATTTTAAATAAGTGAGAAATTTAAATAAAAACACATTCTTAAAATAAATCAAGACTTCCCACAACTAATCTCACGGTACAACCAAACACTCATTCTATAATCAATCCCGTGCATATATGTATCTGTGGGTTCCCACTTTTTCAAAAGTAAATTCCCATTCCCGTCAAATCTCATCCCGTGTAATCCCGTGACATCCGAACAGGCCCTAACCATGCTACAAGTAAAAAAATATTCTAAAAAGCATATAGCACATAATTTCTACAACAAGAGAACATCTCAAAGGCTAAGAAATTTCTGAAAACAGATTCTACACTAGGCTCCTGTCCTGTTCTATACAAATCTGTACCACCCTAAAAAAACATCCCCCCTATCTCACTTGCTTTCTCTCTATACACTCATAATAGTTGAGGAGCTCTCCTCTTCATCTCAAAACGAACCCCCGCAAATTCATACCCATTTAATTCAGTGTACCCTCCAATATCCTAGCTATACAAAAGAACAAAAAGAAAAACAAATGGGGAAAACAAATACCACTAGAAAAAGGTCTACAAGTACAAATCCGCACAGATGACAAGCTTACTCATCGGGACGGTGGATCTCACCCATCATAATTCGGTTGCTATGCACCTTAAATCCGAGGAGAGAGGGGTCAATCTGGCGTCCCTTCTTCCCTTTCTTCTTGGCACCCTTCCCACCAGGACCGGCCTCATCATCAAGTTGAGATGCAGGCTGTGGTGGCTTCTTGGTGCTCTTTAACATCTCTATGAAGGTAGGACCTGAGGTGTCTAATTCACCACTGGATGAAGAAGGGGGACGCAGTAGCCTGATCTCCTTTTTGGATGAGGCCTGGGTCTCTGACCTGTGAAGTCCACCTCTGGCTTCTTGCCTACTGGCTGCATTACATAAACAAGTTTCTTAGGTCTCTACTTATTGGTGATCAATTATCAAACTTTTTTATACACTTGTCTGATAACTGCTTACCAGCATAAAGATAAATGCCCCAAACAGAGAAGAGAGAGAGAGAGAAAGAGAGAATACCATCAGCAGAAGTAGGACGGGATGGAGGCCTGGGTGCAGCTTGGTGCTGGTTATCAGCTTCACTATTCTTTACTGAGCCACCAGTACGTGAATCAGTTCTCGACATGACACGCGGCCTGACATCAAGAAAGTGATCCAAGCTTAAAATATCAAACAAATAAGAAGGCTCTAATATATTCAATCACCATACATTAAGTAGGTTGTTTTATTTCATGTGTATCAGTTGTATGTATTGATGTCTCTAATATATTCAATCACTACAAGTAGAGATACTTCAAAAGCTAAATTCTGTTTTGTTTCTCAACTGACCCTCAAAGATTGAATATTTCTAGGTAAAAATTACAGGTCCAAAATGATGTAATTATATAGTACCTAGAGTCGACAATCTCTTCACTGAAGGCAGTAATATCCTCCCCCATTGAAAAAATTGCATCATCTACATTGTTGAAATACCATAAAAAAATCAATACATGACTACAAACATAGTAATTAATGTGCAATTCCAGTATAAATATGCATCCAAAATATGGTACATAGTACATACCACTGCTGCCAAAAGATGCATGTCTAGCAGGAGTAGGTGCCCGAACTGGTTCTTGATCTGTCTTGATCACTGCTTCCCCGAAATTATCAAAAAATTGCGGATCGCTACTTGGTACAGAATTAGGGTTAGGGTTTCCTATCTCTTCATTTTGAAATTTGCCCCTGTTCCCAAACAAGTCCTTGTCCCCAAAAGACCCAGGCCCTGAAGATGAACCAGGTCGAATGCCACTTTGCATTGCTTCCATACTAATAACTGAATTAGTGTTAGGGCTAGGGTGAGGGTTAAATATAAGAGAAGAGTCCTTAAAGGAACCATGAGGTGACTGAAGGGGCATATTTTGGTGATACATTACGTCATTCAAACCCTCTTGTGGGCCCCACAGATGTGCGTCTTCAAGACCTGAACCTTGTTTGCGAATCCGCATCTTACTCTCAGCCTCCAGCTGGAGCTGGTGGCTTAGGTGTGACTCAATAAAACTTCTCTCCAACTGTGCAGCACCAGGGTTTGAGTTCGGGTCTGGCCAAAACTGATCCAAGGGTCCCCCTTGTGAGCCAAACATCGACCTCTGCTGTCTCTCCTGTAACTGCCTCTCCCGCAACTGTCTCTCCTGCAACTCCAGCTGAGCTAGCGTTTGTGCAAACTCAACATTCCTTGGAGAAGGGGCGTTGAGGCCAGCATTCATAGACATGGACCTCTCCATGGACTGCAGTTGATCATGCAGAGAGAGGCTCCGTTCCAGCTGGCTGAGCCGAGACGAGCTGGTGCGATTGAGACCAGGTGCATGGTGCGCTGATGGGCCAGTCGGACGGACCCCACGTAGCATAATCTCTTCTTCCAGCCTTTGTTGTTCTTGTTGTTGACGTAAAGCTAGGGCCAGCTGTTGAGCCTGGACTGGATCTCTCTGTTGTAGGCCCAGTAAGAGCTGTTGTTCTATGGATGGAGATACCATCTGTCTTTGACTGGCAGGCCCAAATTTAGCCTGTATAAACAGTAGAGCCAAGAAGAGGTCATGTCAAATAACAATTGGTGAACTTTCATGTTGAATAACATCAGCCGCGTGCCTAATGGCACAAGTAGGTATCAGCAGGCCTTTATACTGCACTTGCATTAAACACAACTTCATCTGGTCTTTCTTTGTAATTCGTTCTTAGTTATCTAAATGAACACTAAAAAAACAATTTGCAGACATCATACAAAATGACATCATGTTTGAACTGTATGGGCCAGTATAGCTTCCCATCCGTTAGTTTCAGTAATGATTAAAGCCAAACTGGCCATCACCAAGACAACAACAGACTGGTCTGACAATCTACAGTTCTCATTATATTTCAGTTAACCTGCAAACACCCACATGTCCTTGTAAGCAAAATATAGCAATCCAAAAAATATTTTCCCATGACACCAAAAAATCACAGCTCACTACATCCTAGTTATTATTGACATTAGGTTAATAATAATATTACCTGAATGAGCTGCTCAATAGCAGCATCCTGTTGTTGTCGCTGAATATGCTGGGCCCTCTGCAACTCATTCAGGAACTGCTGTTCTCTCAGCATCTGCTGCTCCTGCTGCCGCTCCTGCTGCAACTGCTGCTGCAGCATCTGCTCGAGAAGCAACTGCTCCTGAATTTGCTGCTGTCTGATCATCATCTGCTCCCTCCTCGCCCTCTCTTGCAGCAACCTCTCCTGCTGCAACCTCTCCTGCAATCTCTCATGTTGCAACCGCTCCTGCTGCAACCGCTCCTGCTGTAAACGCTCCTGTTGCAACCGCTCTTGCTGCAACTGCAGTTTTCTCTGCTGCTCCAGTTCATACTGAAGCTTGTACAGCTGGTCAAGTTCTGATGCCTGTGAGCGGCCACCATGTGCCCGTGCAAAAAACTGATCCTGCTGTAACTGTTGCAACTGCTGGCGATGCAATTGTTCAGACAGCAACTGCTCTTCCAGTGTGAAATGGGAAAGTTCAAGTTCATTATGGTGCATCCTGGGTTGTAAATTTGAATCCATCAAAGGATCAGGCTTTAGGTAATTTGGATTTAGGTTGGAGGAGAGGGGTTGCTTGCTCTGTGAGGATTCAAGTTCGGACCAAAGAAGGCCAAGAGGATTAATGTTGTCATTTGATGGGGTAGCACTTCTTGGAACTTGGAGGTTGTGTTGGGAAGGTGTTTGACTGGAGTCGCCCATTTCAGACATGGCATTATATGGAGGCTCATTGGAGGTAGCCCATAGGGGTATATCCGTATCATCACTAGTTTGTGTGCCCATTCTGCTGTTGGGCCTCCCTACATAAATTACCTCTGCCAGAAAAAAATAAAAAAAAATGAGTAAATATACAAACAAACAAAAGCAGATCTGCAACAGTTCCAAGTAACTTGAGTATATATAATGGACGAGGAAAGACTTTGTCCAATCTTAGATAATTATACAATTTATTTAGCTTGAGAGATAGAAAGAGAGAACCTTGGCAGCCACTGCCAATAATTTCAAGAAATTGAAGAGAGAGAGAGAGAGAGACCTTCATTATCCATGCCAGTAGAAGCACCTTGAGGCCATTGCTCTTCAAATCTTGAAGCTGCCACTGAGTCAATTTGGTTGGGCTGTGGGACCCATCCAACACTTCCGCCCTCCAACAGAACCTCAGATCCATCATTAGCCAGCTCATTTTTATTTTTATTATTATTATTATGCTGCAAAGAACCAACTGGTGGTTTTGCAACCTCAGCCTCACTATTAGATACAACAGAAACCGGCTCAGGTACCTCTACCGATTGCAAATTCTGTGTCAGTTGCGGCATGACCTCACCCAGGGGCCGGTATGGGGTGCCCTCTGGAGCATCAGTGGGGCAGACTAGTAAATCCAATCCAAAGTACCCTTCCTGGAACCAAGATACAATGTCAATGCCCAGAAAAGGTCCCTGAATGCCGCCTTGTGGGTCCTGGTAGTACAAGCTCACTTCTTCCAGAGGCGGGCTAGGGCTCTTTCCAAGGTATGCAGGTTTGTCGTGGATGAATGGTGTGTCAAAAAGGGAGCTCGAGTCATCAGGCAGATTAACACTGGACTCGAAGAACCCTACATCCTGTGCTTCAGCTTTTGACATCTTTGGATTTTCAGTATATTCAGGGAACGAGTCCTCAACAAACCCAATGTTCGAAGCATGTTGGTTGGCACCCAGTTCTGAAATTTAAAATTTGAACATTAAAAAACACAATCAGTACTTTTATAAGAATGGGCAAAAGAAATTACCCAGTACTGAACATTATGTTTGACAATAGATCTCGATCAAAAATCACATCTGACATATGCAAGCACTGGTAACAATTCAAATCTGATTACATAGAAATATGGACTTTGACATTCTAACCTAGGCGGGATAACATAATATACAAACAGATTTAGAGACGGATATGGACAAGCGCAAATAATCATATGATATTAATTCTGTAGCCACAATTATAAATGCGAAATAAAACTTTAAAACTTAAACTAACATTTAAGAAACTAAAATTACCCTCTATTGACATTTGCCATATCCAGAACTCATACTGTATCCAAAAGATGTATTTACAATATAACCAGTTTGTATTACACACTTTTGGTTTCCCCTAGCTGCTTTCACCCATGTGTTAATAGTACATACCAGTTGGTACCAACTTGAATCCCTAACTTACGACTTGTAATAACTTTTCATTGTGTTTTTGTTCAAGTAATAGTCATGGCAGGTAATTTTGTATGCAAAAGTTACAAATACAAGCACATTTCAACCATAATCTTATTCCATAGCAGCTGCTTTCAACCATGAGTTAAGCACAAACCACATGTTACCAACTTGAATCCATAACCTTTTGACTTGTAACGGCTTTTCTTTGTGATTTTGTTCAATTATTAATCATGGCTGGTAAACTGCATACCTGTAAAAGTAAATACCGCATGAAATAGATAAATAAACATAATTGGAAATCTAACCAGGAGCAGAAATTCCTAAAGAAGTAGGAAGTGTATATTTCTCCTCTCCTAAAGCCAGGATAGTGGATTCTGAAAAAACAATTTCATGGGATAAGCAACACAGATTGACAAGATGTTTAAAAAAAATGAGAAAGAGAGAGAGAGAGGAGTAACCAATGCGAGAGCTGTCATTTTTCTTCAAACGATCAGCCTTATTCATATCAGTCCCGCTGCTGGTAAGCTTTCCCTTGTAGATCTCCTCCAGGGTAACCTATTGTTATACTCTATTAATTACATCTTCTAATGAATTTGATAACATTAAATGTATATTAGAGCAAACTAGCGAGCCATATATCCCACTCAAGAATTGGATTATCATAACAACTTAGAATACAGCCTAATTGGTACTACCACCAGTCATATATTGACTTTGACTGCGGACGAGATATGAAGTAACCTACACATTCCCCAACCCCACCCCCCCCCCCCCAAACTCTAAATATGAAGGAAAATGAGAAAGAAAACAAAACAAAAAAGAGAGAACCATAAAAATAACAAAAACAGAAGGCAACATAAAAAAGAGCATATATTAAAGATTCTGAATGCTGCAAGGAAATGGAATAGCATACCTTTTCTTCATCATCAGGTGCAAGGAAAGCCAGGGGAGAGACATCACTGGGCAAAGTAACACATGGTACCGTCTCAAATCCCACATGGACTTCATAATTTCCCCTCACCAACCTATTCTTCCTGTATATGTCGAGCAACCTCCCTCTAGGATATCTAAAGCTTATCTTTCCCACTTTTTCCCCACCACCCCTACCAAAAGGGTTGGCACCAATTGGGCCAGCATGGCCCAAATTGGAGCTTGACCTACCACGGCCAGCAGCAAAACCAGTGTTAGCAATTGGCTCCTGACGGGCCCCACCTCCCCTCTCTGATCCAAAACCCGGCGCAACCCGATGTGTTGCTACTGGTCCCTCCTGACGATGGCGAGGCCGCCACTTATCACGCGAGTCGATCTCAGACAAGGACCTGGGCGTAAACTTCTCTGTACTAGGATTTGAGCTAGGGTTTGGGTTTGTTTCATGTTGCTCCTTCTCAGGGACATCTACCAGCTTCTTGTCCAGTCGTGTTTGAGTTTCTCTTTCTCTTTCACGATGGTCATCAGGACCCCACCGAGAAGACCACTTGGTGGAGTTGCTAGGATTAGGGTTACGGACAGGAGGGTCTGATTCTTTTTTGGGACGGTCCCCACGGCGACCTAGCAACCCAGTTTCTCTCTCCTCCTCGCGCCAACGACGGGTACTCAGGGAATTTTCTGTTTCAAGTGTGCTTCTCCTGCGCTCCCTCTTGTTCTCCTGGGGCACTTCTGGAAGATTCTGCGGGCGACCATCCTGTTAAACAACCAAAATAAAGACAAAAAATTAATATACGAGTGTATTATTTAGGTATGTTATCTTGTTTCCTTTGTAAATCATTACTAGTGAGCCTATCAGCAATGCATACATAAAAAATAGCACCATTATTGGTGATGTACAGATCATTCCAGTGCAGACAATAGCTGGGGGGAAATAGAATCTACAATCAGGTGTATATGGTGCAGTAATTACTGAATAAAGCAAGGCTTGTTCAGAGGAGTATGAATTTACCGAAAATACTTTATACTCAACCGTGTATTAATGTGTGCATGTGTGTAAGAGAGCGAGAGAGAGAAGGGGGGAGATTTAAACCTTGATTTCAGTAGGCTTAGCATAAAGCCACTGAGGAGAGAGAGGGATGTTGTTCTCCGAAGACTGCTGGTCTGCATATGTATTTATTATTAGTAAGGGAATAAGATTGAATAATTGAAAATATAACAGTTGAAAAAGAAATCAATTACAAATCATATCTTCAAAAATTGAGAAACAGAAATCAGAGCCCAAATTCCAATTGGAATTATGCCTATTCAGAGTCACAGTTGCTAATATCAATCATATCATACTCAAATCCAAAATTTAGTTTCTAATTCCAGCCTGATCTCCCAAATTAATAGGATCCACAAATCTAATCTTCTTCCAATACTTGCATTTGGTTGATCACTTGTACTTACTATTATGACACTTTATCAAATTATAATTATAATCAAAAACATTTTTGAAGAGAGAAAGAGATTGACCTTTAAACTCATCAACAAAACCCAAAGAAGCTTTCTCGTCATCCAAACCAACAGAGAGGGTGCCTGTGTAACAAATTAGTCAAAAAAATATTTAATTTCCTTTTCAACTAAAATTAGAAAACATAAAAGGAAAGCTTTTCTAATCTACTCAAACAAGCTTAATTCTGGGTGTGCGCGTAACCAAAAAGAAATGAAGTAACATCTGAAGGATAATTAGAGTTATACAGTCTCAATGTTAGAGGAGTAATTGAAAAAAAAACTTAAAAATCATTTTGTAAGAGACAAGACCCAAAGTATGCTCGTAAAATTGCCAGATTATGAAAAAAAAAATACATGAGCTAGTGATTTCTGAAAAATTGCGAAGAAACCAGAAAAACACAAACCCTGTATTAAAATACGATGGATCGGATCAACCTTCAACTTACTACCAGTGGATACATAGAAGATAACACAAATTTTATATGAACACAATACGGCAACGAACCTAGAAAAAGACGTCAAATATCTATTTAAGCGACCGTAAGATTGCGATTAATCCCTTTCACTCGATCTATTCCGGAAAAAATCAAATTCGAAAAAGCAATTCAAGAATCGATTAAGCAACCAAGCGCTTCTTCGTCGTAACAAATACACTTTCCCCTAAAAATTTATATAAGTGAAAAAGAACGATCGGATCAACCTTTGCTGCGGAGCGATTCATCAGAGGACAGGTTAAGCGTGCGATCCAACTTGCCTTCTGCCATTTCGAATAGAGAGATCCGAAGATTTACAATAGAAGGAATCGAGAGTGAGAAGACAGAGGGATGCGATTAGGGTTTCGATTAGGTGAGAGTCTAAAGGTCTCTAGGTGCAAAGAAGAAGGGTCACGATCGAAATCTAGAGTGAGAAGAAGAGGAACAGGGGAGAGAAAGAGGGCTAGGGTTTTAGAGAGAGCAAGGGAATAGAGGAGAGATCGCGGCTGGAAGCTGGAGAGGGTTGGAGGCGAGGGAGATTACAGAGAGAAAGAGATTGGAAGAGAGAGATGAGGTTAGATCACATTTGCATAGACAAGTTCTAAATCCTACTGTGCCTTACATGTGGTCCATACGTATTAGGGAACTATAGCATTTTGGTAGCGTAGTGGACGCGGTCTTTCTAGCCAACCGAACCCTTGCAGAGCGCACAGCAGAAATGAGATCTGCTATGCGGGCGACCTCTGTGAACCAATAATGTTCGTACGTATAGAACTATAGATTATAGAAGATGCGGCTGACTGGTGAAAAGAGATAAATGGGACCCGAGCTCCATGATTGTGGTGTAAATAAACCTAGTAGATCAGGTCTATTTAACTATACGAAAGATTGTTATAAAATTCGTATTCGAGGCAGGAAAGACCGTAACGTCTGTGAGGTGGCTTAGAACGGATTCGGTTGATTTAAGATCCAACGATTTATATTAATTTTAATCATATATATGTTTAGTTGTTTCATCTGTTTGCGAAATATTATAATTTCATTTACGTCGTTCGAATTCGATCTAATTTTAATCTTATATATTTTTCACATAATTTTTGCAACACAATTTGTGCAATGAAACGCATTGCGTGCACCGAAACTAACGCAAAAGATTGGGGGAAAAAATGCTTATAATAAGCATGGTTCATTTAATAGATTTATTATATCGAAGAAATAGAAAAGACACAACACCTAACTAAGATTTTAGTCAGATTGGTGTTATTTTTCTAATTTGCTTGGTTGCTAACTAAAAGACCGAAATAAAATCAACGTAATTTGCACTCTCTATAATCGATTTTGAGAAATAGTCGAGCTCCATCCAGCAAAATAATATTTTATCTTGATTCGATTATAAATGAAATCGAGTCAAACTCAGAGTTAAGAATCAATCGAACTATCAAGTTCGAATCAATTTGAGTTCAAACGAAACTCGAACTGTACGTGTTATTTTATTGACTCTGTCAAAGTGAAACTTGAGTATTTGGATTGAAATCAGTGGTCTTTTTTCAGTACAAACCTGACAAATACATGGAGTCTCTTCTCATGACCCCCTTCGGATGTGAGGTCTCTACAGTCTACCCAATGTTCAGGAGTGCATATCCTCCGAGATAGGACAAGTATTCTCTCCATTACTGTAAAAGATTCCCTTTACTTTACGGTTTGAGATTAACTCTCAGCCGCTTTGAGATTCGGACTGACGGAGGGGCAGTATTATTGGGCTTTGAGATTCGTGTCAAGTTAAAAAGAACGGTCCAGATCAAGTAATTGTAAAAGATTCCCTATTACGGTACCGGGGAGATCTGAATTCTCCGAGATATCTCAATTTTTGCGTCACCGACGACGACCGAAATGTACGGTGCCTATTAGAAGATAGCACAGGGGGCAGTATTATTTGTACTTTGAGATTCGTGCAATCGTATTTGAACGGTTGAAATTTTCCAAAGAAATACTCAAAGTTTGAGATATCTTGTCCTCAGAGGATACGAATTCAATGTTGAGGGAGTTCGAATCCCTCTAAAATAATGCACCCTTTGAGTTTTAACTCGGACGAGCCGGATTTGGTATGGCCACAAAGGTTCTCTTAAGATTCGTAAGGGTATGACAGATGGACTGGATTGAAACTCAAAAATTGAGCTGCCTCAGGTTATAAATTAATTTATATTACCTAAAATTCATATCACCTAAAATAACTGTCTGATAAAAAATAACGATGTGCGAGAATTTGTAGAGACTCAGAGGTCATGGTGGAGGAGCTCATGGAGCAAATACTGGTACAATATCAATACTTACAAATGAAAATACACTCCTTAGAGCAATTTTGGTATTCTGGTAAAATATAGGGACCCATCTATAAATTGTTTGATTCACTGTCTGACAGCCGGAGCTCTTGCATTTGCTTTTTATCATTTTAGTTTTCTTTTCTTTTCTTCACTTTTTTTATTTATTTTAGCATTTGCTATCTTAGTTTTATTTCAAAAAAAAAAAGCTCATCATCATGAGCTACATTGTATCTTATTTTACTGTTACAAATCTTTTTGTAATATTTCTATTATGAATTAAATGCGAGGTAGACTTTTATTTTTTCTCAAAAAAAATTGTCCGATAAAAAATGCACAAATATAAAAGGGCCCCTCCATTCTATCTTGGACTAGTCTGAATTCTGATCGGACGGTTCGGATTTCTTTTCTTTAAAAGCTTCGCAGAGACGGTTTGGATCTAAATAGAAATATCATGTTACCTCGGGTGATATTGACTCATATCAAGGTGGGTGCATGACAGCAGCTGGGCGCCGGTGGTGAAATTTTACAGTCCAAGTAAGGCCCAATTCTCAAATCAATCGTCTTTTTCTTAATGCCCAACACAAAATAAATTCCGAGTTTACATTGCTTGGAATCTTTTGGATCTAAGCCTAACTGCTAGCTTGACCCCAATTTAATATTAAATTCGGCCCATTCCGTTGAGTTTCTGTTCAGCCCATATTGACTGAAACTTCACCCAAACGGCTGAATTTAATTTCGACTCAAACAAAATTCGTCTCCAAACTTTCTCCGGAACTCAAACTAAACTCGGAAGTAGGAAGGAAGCCCGTCCGACTTCAATTCGCGTCAAAATTTATGCAGAAAGTCTCAAGATATGTGCGGATTAAGTGTACTTGAATCTTTATAGAAACGTATTCAAACCGAATTTAATTGGATGTCTATTGAAATGCCTCCGACTCCAACTAAACTATTTTGCTTTAAGATATCTAAATAGTGCTTATATATTTATTTGTGATTATATATGATGATTCTAAGGAATTCACATCACCGCAGGTTACCTGACTCAAGCAAATTACGATCGGACGGCCCATTTAACATGACACGAATCTCAAAACAGACCTCCTACAGTCTCAATAGGCACCGGATTGAGTTTGGTCCAAATAGAATTAATCTGAGCCGGCCGTTGCAATTTGCTTGAGTCAGGTACCTAGGAGGATATTTGTCCGATTCTAAGCGTCCTTTATAATAAAGATAACGAGTCAATTGTGAATTAATACATCACCAATATCCACACTACTTTTTAATTTTCATTAAAATTCTTCTATATCTTTTATATTTATCTCAATCACAAAAATAGAACTAAATCCCTAGCAAGTAAAATTAAATACATCAAAAAAAACTTTCATCCTTAAGGCTGTGTTCCAAAAAGAGATCGTGCAGAGGAAGGAAGGAATGCGCAAAATCTACATTCTGTTTGACAAGATTTCGAAAACGGTCCATAACTTCTGAAACATATATATTATTTATTATACATCTTAATCTAAGCTACCCATGAAGACCTCATTGAATACCACTGCACCGCCTTTTAAAGGTCCTCATGAAGTGTTCCCCCAACCCATTCTGACAGCTTATTGAAGCAATGAAGCCCAAAAATTAAATGCGCTCTCTTTCTTATCTGACCATCTTTATTTATCTCCCTCTCTGACATGTCTGGGTAGGGTTGCTTTCTCTCTTTGTTTTTTTGTTTTTTGGTATTAATTTTCTTGGTAGGTTTTGGAGGGTAATTTTTCTTAAAAATAACTTTAGGTATACTATGAGACTCTATTGAAATACTCAGGAAATCTTCATGAAAAATATATATGGTTTGCCATATACAAACGCAAGTTGATCAACTTTGTTACTAGGTTGTTAACAAATTAAACTATAAAAGGTAATATGTATATATATACCAATTTGTCTCGTCTCTCTACATAGATATGCAAATTTAATTTTTACAATAGTATTCTTTATAAAATTTACTGATGTCGAGATTAACAGAATTCTTATTTAAGAAAAGAAGACGGCTGACGATCATCCCGGACAATAATTAGCAACACTATCAATGATGATTTCTTATTAAGAAACCGTTACTAATATATCCACATTATTTATAAATTTGTCACCACTAATTATCAATAACTGTTCTTTACGATACTGATAATATCTTCTAGTACTGGTGGAATGATCTAATAGCTCAAGTGATAATGTCTTTAAAGAGGTAATAATAATATCATCACTATTAAGAAACAAAATAATCGTCCCAATTAAAATCATCAAAGACTAGTTCGTCCACTAACAGAATTTTACTTCATATTTGAACAGACATATACAAAAAGTTTTAGAAAATGTGAACCTCTAGACCCAAAAAAAAAAAAAAAAAAATCATTCCTCTTGAAAATAAGTTGCCGACAAGTAGTCAATAGTAGTTATGAGAGCCCCATAGTCATATTTGATAAATATTATGTAACTATAAAATTACAGTTTACTAAACAAACTTGTTGCAATTTCATTGATTCACTTCAACCACCCCCCCCCCCCCCCCCCCCCCCCCCCCCACACACAACCCACATCTATCTCCATCTATATAAACATCATCCAAGCTAACTTGTAGCAAGATATACCCCTTCACTCAAAAGACAATCAAAATAAACCATGAAATCTAGCATCAACCTCTCCTCTCTCCTTCTCCTCTCTCTCCTAGGGTTTTCCCTTGGCACTGACAGCACCAACCCTTTACAAGACACATGCTCCAAGGATTTTGAGAAGTTGACAATGTGTCTAGACTATGCAAGTGCAAAGGTAGCAGAACCCGGCACAACGTGTTGTAGTGCCGTGTCGGGAATCCGGCAGGATCAACCAGCGTGTCTTTGTTACATAATCCAACAGGCGCACTCGAGCTCGAGCTCGTCCAGCATGGCAAGCATGGGTATAAAGTTTGACAGATTGCTGTCGTTGCCTGACAGCTGCAAGTTGGCCAACACTAGCATTGCCAATTGCCCCAGTAAGATTTGTTCTTTGCTTCTGTTTTTTCTTTTTTTGTTAAAAAAAATTGAAGTTTACACATTTCGGGAAGTAGATTTTTTTTTTGGTAATTTTGTAAATTGGTTTAGGATCTGTGTGTTTTAGCAAACTAACATAGCCTACCTCACTACATTTCGGCTTCTTTATTCTTTTTTTTTTCTTTTTTCTTTTGTTGTTGTTAAATGATTTGATGTACATCACCTTGACCTAACATGTCAGTTTGATTATTTGGGTGGCTAAAAAGATATGATATGTACAAACTATGTGCAAAATTGCTGCTAAATATAGACTCAAATAATGCTAGGCCTTCCTTGTTTAATGTTTCTTCCTTAATTTTGTATTAACAACGTTTTGCCTTTATTAAAATTATTTTGCAGAGCTACTGAATTTATCTCCAAGCTCGCCAGACGCTGCTATCTTCACTGACCCTAAATCTTCCAAAGGTTAGTACCATTTCTGATATAATAGCAATAATCAGTAATTATTTTAGTACCAGTAAACATAAAACCCTCCTCTAACTATACCAGTGATGGTATTGAGAAATTCTAATGTTATCCTTAGTGATTATTATATCACTTTCATTTTAATTTTTCAAAAAGTACCCGACTATAGAGTTCTTCCTCAGTTTTAAGTTCCCTTTCTTCAACAAAATGAAGCAAGATTATTCCAGTATCTAAAAAGAAAATGTAACTTTTACTCAAAAATAGAAAAAAGAAAATGTAGTTATTGATATTTCAAACATTGTTATAATTAAGAGGACATGGGACACATACTTGAACAAGTACCGGATCAATGAAGGATTGCTACATTACATCAATGTAATACTATCTGACCAATTTAATTTAGTTCTATATGCCTTTTTTTGATGCTGTAATTTTGTTCTTCCCTTCGGCAGGTTCTACCAAATCCAGCAATTCCACTTCCACATCCAATTCCGCTTCGACCTCCACTTCATCTCCACTTACCAGCACAACCAATGGTGCCAGCCGTCTTCATTCGAGTATTTCTATCGCCATTTCCTTCGTATCTGCAATCTTTTTTTCAGTTTTATAGGAAGAATTTCTTAAATTTCATTTTATGAATTTTACCAGGGTGGCGTTCATGTTAATTGCTGTGTGACTTGTACTGTGTGTAAACAATTAACATGTTATATTTTGGGTGTTTTGAGTTTTAAAATTTGTAATTTTTGTGATGTTCTGAATAGAGATATCTCAGATTGGTTTTTTATTTACCAACCACCCCATTGTTTTTCTTTAATTGATACTGACAATACCATGTGAAGATCCTGAAGACAGACTTAAATTGTACCAGTATCTCTCAAGAATTAATTGCACCTCTTTATTTTCGTACCAATTCAGTAGGTCCAGAATAAGTTGAATATTGGTTTTGACCATTGGTTTGGCATATTTTGAACCACTTTTTCACAGGCGGCTTCTTGGCCTTTTCTCAGTGCATGATTTTGCAAATGAGTATTGAGGCTCATTTTGTTGAACTTATTTTGTATCACAGGCGTAACTTTCAATCAAGTTATATCTGCAAATATATATATTCAGTTTAAGGTGGTGTTTGGTTGTGGACTAAAGTTAAGGTGGCCTAAGTTGTTATTCCAACTTAGGCCGGCCTAAATTATTTATGTTTGGTTGAGGTCTAAAGTTAGACCACGGCTTAAAGTATTTCTTGTTTGGTTAGAGTTGGTGGAGGACTAAAGTTTTGGAAGCCTAAGTTAGTTAATTATTAATAACAAGATACTAATTATATAATATTAATTATTAATTATAACTATAACTATAATATATTATAACATTTTTATAATAATTATTTAATATATTAACAATATAAGATATTAATTATATAATTATATATTAATAATAAGATACTAATTATATAATATTAATATATTAATAATATAAGATATTAATTATATAATTATATAATTATATATTAATAATAAGATACTAATTATATAACATTAATATATTAATAATAACTATAATATATTTTAATATTATTATAATAATTATTTAATATATTAACAATATATGATATTAATTATATAATTATATAATTATTAATAATAAGATACTAATTATATAATATTAATATATTAATAATAACTATAATATATTATAATATTATTGTTAATAATTATTTAATATATTAACAATATAACATATTAATTATATAATTATATATTAATAATAATTAGTAATAAAAAGATACTAATTATATAATATTAATATATTAATAATAACTATAATATATTATAATAATTATTTAATATATTAATAATAATTATTAATAAAAAATACTAATTATATAATATTATTATAATAATTATTTAATATATTAACAATATAAGATATTAATTATATAATTATATACTAATAATAATTATTAATAATAATATACTAATTATATACTAATAATATATTATTACTAATTAATGAGGAGAGGGGTGAAATGGTTGAAGGTGAATGACAGTGGGCCCCAGTGGCGTAAAATTGAAGCCTAAATTTAAGGCACCTCAAGAGGTGGTTTAATTTAGGCCCGTTTAGGCCGGCCTAACTTTTAGGCTATTCCATGTTAGACCAATCAGTTTAAATCATGTTTGGTGGAATAACAGTGGTCTAAAGCCTTTAAGCCACCTTTAGGCCACAACCAAACATGGGGTTTAGGATTAATTGCACAAAACGAGACTGAACTGCATAGATGAAACTTGGATCAGGGTAATTTAAACAAGGGGTTAGTTTGAACCCTTTTTTTTTGGTTATAAGAACCTAGTGTATTGATTAAACCCGGGCGGGTCGACCCGGGCCGACCAAACCCGGGACCCGGACCCGGACAGACCCGGACCCGACCTTGAATCCGACCCGAACCGCCTTAAAGGGTTGGGTCGGGTTTGAAACGGGTCGGATGCGGTTTTCTGGGCGAAACCCGACCATACCCCCACCGTTTCAACCCGCCTACCCGAACCCGACCCGGACCGGCCTAAACCCGACCCGCCACGCCCGAACCCGACTAAACCCGACCCCAAACCGGTCTAACCCGGGTGAACCCGACACTAAACTGACCGAACCCGACCCTAAACCGGCCGAACCCGGGTGAACCCGACACTAAACCGACCGAACCCGGGTGAACCCGACCCTAAACCCCCGGATCCGAACCTCCTGAACCACGCCCGCACCCGTGAGCCGCGACCGTGAACCGGACCCGCACCTGTGAGCCGCGCATACACCGGCGCAAAAATTGGATTTTTTTTTGTTGTCAGCGAGATTCGCACCCCCGACCTCTCTCTCAACAACCTTACAATCAATACCTTTAACCACTTGGACATTGTTAACTTGTGATATATTCCAATAACTTTAATATTTAATCTATTATTGGATTAAGCCTTTAATTTTTTTATAGTTTGATCCTTTAATTAGAATTTTTATGATTATCTAAATACAATATATAAATAATAAAGAATAATATATATATATATATATATAATAGCCGTATCGTATCCTTCGTTTTTAAAAATATGAATTAACATATATACATATTATTTGACATCTTAATTAAAATTAACATATTCATATGCTAATTGATATGTTAATTCTATAAACTTTAATTTGAATTAACATATGTATATATATATTAGTATATTTGAATTAGTAGTATATTTGAATTAACATATGTATATACATATCCTGTCCATCTGATCATGATCATGTTATATATATTAGTATATTTATACTAAAATACGCTAAATTACTTGAAATTATGTTGAATTACACTATATTAAGTTAAATTACATTACATTACGCTAAAATACGGTAAATTACATATGAATAGAGACGATATCTTCATTGAAAAGGTGAAAAACGACGATGAAACTTCAAACGGTCATAAAACGGCGCTCGAGTGTCCGATTTCAGCAAATGACCACTTTTCGGAAAGCTTGCGAAAATGCGCATGCGTCCGTGCCGGCAATGCCGGATTCCAAAATTCAGAATCGCCAAAAAACAAAGAGAAGACCCTCAAAACTTGAGTTGAAGTTTTCGATTAAGATTTTCATTTCTATTATTCAATCCAAGTAGCTCAGTAAATTAGTTACATAATGAACTTGTAGAATACCAGTTTTTACTATTTTCGGAATTATTTTACTATTTTTTATAATTCATGAAAGATGGCACAGAATCAGTCTATTTCAGCGTAATTTACCGTATTTCAGCATAATTAGCGAAGTTATTGTAATTTAGAGTAATTTAACGTAATTTAGTGTAATTCGACATAATTTCAAGTAATCTAGTGTAATTCATTTTTTTCAGTCCTAAAAATTGCATAAATCATGTTAATTTATAAAATACACATTTATCATTTTCAATTCTAAATTGCACACTTGACTGTTAGTACGATTCAGTATTTAATTAATTGTTTATTAAAAAAATTGACAAAAAATTAGAAATGTTCAGAATATGAGAACGGAGAACCTATAATATTACTTTCAACATAACAGCTCTCGCTTCTTTCAATAATTTTAGTATTTAATGATTGTTGTTTAGTATTTAATGATTTTTATTTTAGTATTTAATGATTGTTGTTTAGTATTTAAATTAACTTTTGTTTTAAAATAATTCAGTTTTAAACTAATTCGGTATATCTCGGTTTTAGAATAATTTGGTTTTAGACTAATTTAGTTTTAACAAAATTCGGTTTTAACTTAATTTGATTTTGTTATATCAAAAATATATTGAGTTCAAATAAAAAAAAAATAAAAAAAAAACTGAAAAAAAAAACAGATCAAAAACGTCTCTGGAAACAAAAACAGAAAGAAGAAAAAAAAAAACGAACCGGACCGGACCAACCCGGACCGGACCGACCCCCGACCCGACCTAACCCGCCGGGTTTAGGCCGGGTAAGGGTCGGCCGAATCAAACCCCAACCCGACCCCCCCTACCCGACTCAACCCGTTGACCCGGGCTAACCCGTGCCCGAGTCAACCCGGGGACCGGTCGGGTTTGGACCGGACCGACCCGACCCGGACCCTGTTCAATACACTATAAGAACCCCGTTAATCCTTGCACTTGTAAGAACCAAAACTGAGTCTCTTCACAAAGAGGCGAGGCTCATCACCGTGCTAGGCCTATAGGCTTAGCTTGAACTATTATTAATAAAAATGGGGAAACCAATGGCCTTATTAGACTCGGATTGACTTTAGTTAGCAATTGATGCATGTGAGTAGCAAGTGCCAAGTGAATTTACACTAGCCTAGCAAGGTCCACCATTTTATAACTCGTATTTATAAATATCGAATATTGATAAAATAACAGAATACTGCTAATTTCTCAAGATTTTCTATTCTTTAAAGAACTCTAGGATGTTTTAATTACTTTTTTGAAAGAAAAAGTTACTATTTCCCAATAAAAAAATATATGAAGTGCAATACCGTATTCAAAATAGATGAACTGAACAAATAAATATTGACTGAAAAGACAAAAGATGATTAAAAATAGGGCTAACAATGATGCATGCTGTTACTACAGACTTTATATGGAAAGGTATATTTATCAGTCCAACAGTGTAATTCATTGTTTGTTTTCCAAATTTTTGTAAGCAGAGTTTAATAAATAGTGCCATGTGTTAGTATTAGAATCAGGTGACAAGTAAAGACCGTTTAAATGATATTTATTTAGCAACAGCCAACAACTTATGGTATGGCATGTTTGATTATGCAGTTAATGGATGCAATCTGTTTCCTAGTTTCATCGCTGCTAAAATATATGCAAACAGTGGTGGAACTGCGCCCCACTTAAAAAGGGAAATATCATTGATAATGTGACTATGCCATCTAAAGAACAAACAATACAGAGCTACCAAAAATATATAGTAAATACATAAATAAACAACACAAGATGCACAAACAAAAAACTTGTATTCACCCAGCAATAAGATGAAACTTCACACGCATAAGAAAAATAACTACTATGGCACCTAGGAAGAGAACTAACACAAACTTGAATTTTCCTTCTCTTATATGTAATGGCCTTTTGGTTCAGCTCCTTGACCAATTGCACAGAGTTTACATCGACTCTTATTAATATCTTTAATAGTGTGGAACAACTCCGATCTGAAATGAACAATCCAGATCTACCTAGGCAGTTCAATGAATTCTGTAAAACCAAAAAGGAGTTGAACCCATGGCCTAACAGCACATGCTGTAAACCAAAAAAAGGACCCATAACACCAAGACCAGTACGGCCAATATTATAATATTGATTAAGAAGAGAATCCTCAATGAATTTATTTTAGTCGTTTATCTCTTTCAAAGAGGGTTCTGGTACCACAAGAAGTCAAGAACTTTAATGCCACAAGATGCTACCACCTCTCTTTTTCACTATATTTGAAAATTCAAAATCTAAACAATGAATCCAATTGATTTTATGACATAAATCCCCGCATAAAATTTTATAATATTTCGTGCTCGTTTGGCACTCAATGAAGAGGCTATAAAATGAACCCATTAAATTCATTTATTGCATACAGCTTGATCCATTCATTTTATGGTCTCTTGCTCTGGTGCTAAATAAACTCAAAATTTTATATATGCACAGATGCTTATTTCTTGAAGTAGAGCAAGATCAATAGTTTGGATTCATCGTTTGGATTTGAAGTTTTGAACTTTGAAATATCAATGAAAAAAGGAGGTTGTGGTGACTGGCATCCAAACCCTTCACTTTTCTTTTTGGTTTACTCTCTGTTTAATTAGGGTTTTGCAAACGAATTATAGACGGTAAGCAGCCATTGGATAATACAAAAAACAATTGCGCAGGCATGCAAATATGGACAGAGAACAAAATAACAATTTCATATTCACCTTGCAGTCAGATGAAATTTTTACAAACTCAAAATGGAAAACATTACATGGAAAAAGAGAGTACTCAGGAATCTACGACAGCGGATTCTGACGCATTATCAGATGAAGCCAGTACAAGTTGCGGCTCAATGTAACCCGCTTGTCTCGCCTTCTTTTTTTCCCTTTTCATCCGAAAGTATTCTCTTTTCCTCGCTCTGTAACTGTTTGGATTTTGTGGCTGCGGTTCTCGTGGATAGACACTTATCTGTTCAAACCGATAAATAAATAATTAGGGGTAAAAGTAGGCGTAGTTTTCTGTATTAAGTCTGTGAAATCAAGAAATATAACAAATTTAAAGACTGCTATACCATACTTCACCTTGTGAGGTTCAAGTATCCCTACCACTATATTTATATTTAAAATTTAGAAATTTGCTAAAAAAAAAGGGGTCAATAAGCATTAAAGGAAACAAAAAAAGTTGCCAGAGCACTAAAAGCTCCAAGCAAATAACAAGACGATTTTTGGAAAAACGGGTTTAACAGCATATTGTGTGTTGTCAAAACAAAACTATATACAAAACTTTGAATAGTTATGGCAGTGCCTTAGCCTATCGTTTCAGTCAAGTCTTATTTACATGATTATGAAGAAAATTACCTTCTTCTTATGTTCTGGTCCAAATTTTTCGAATTTGACGTGACCATCTATCAAAGAAAAGATGGTGTGATCCTTTCCCATCCCAACATTGTTTCCAGGGTAGAACTGTGCTTTAAAAAAATACCAAAGTAAATTCCAACATTCTTCTCAATTGTTTGCAATACAGGAGACTAGCACAATTTAAATACATCAAGAGAACAAGCACTTCAAAAATTTATACACAGCTGAGCCTTAAGCTTTCTAAGCGAAGAAAAGTACAAACTGACCCTATGTGCTGGCCAGTGGTACTGAACAAGGTGGCATCACAACGGCTCCGGCTCAATTCAGTTCAGAACTACATTCTTGTTTCACTTTCAAATGTCTGAGTTGGTACAGAAAGGGCATTGTTTGTTTCTGATATTTCTAATCTTACAAAAAACAAAAGGCTATATCTTATATTAATACATTTGAAGTTTGGAACAAATTACAAGGTTCTAAAATATAAACTTAGAACATTTCGGTTTATGCGGTTATTAATAATTTTACTATCAGTCAGAGAACACCAGAAAATTTACCTTGGTGCCCCTCTGCCGCACGATAATCGCACCAGGCTGGGCCTTCTGGTCGCCATAAATCTTGACTCCAAGCCTCTTCGCCTTAGAATCTCTCCCGTTTTTAGTACTTCCAGCTCCTTTCTTGTGCGCCATTCGAATAGTCAGAGATCCCACTTTTGGGCGCAAAGGGAAGGAGACAGAGGAGACATGGGTGTCCAATCCGCCGCCGAAGAAAGAAGTGGAGAGAGAGAGGGACTTGAAGGAAGCCGAGAGGCTGGAGAGAGAGAGCATCGCCATGAGTGGTGCAAAGAGGAGAGAGTAGAGGAGATGGAGATAAAAGAGGAGAATGGAGATAAGGTGCTTGGGCTACTGGGCTAATGGGCTGCATAAATTGGGCCTCATAATGAAAACAAAACTCGTTTGGGTTTTACTGGGCTTTCAAAATTTCTTATTAAGATTTTATCACATCCATTATTTCTTAAATTATTTTGTAATCATGTGAATAACCAACTCCATGTTGGTCCCAACTCGGCAATTATGTATAAAACTATCTAGGCCTGAGGGGACTAGGCTTGCAATCAAGCGTTTCATTAAAGTTGCCAAAATCTAGAATGTCGCAATCTCATGATTATAATTGAAGGTCGAGAAGAGACCATCCATTGTAACAAAGAAAAAAATAAAGAGGGATCAATTGAACTTGAAAGCACTCATTACTTCCACCCTCTCTTTCCCTTTTTTTTTTTTTTCAATAAATCATGTTTTATTTTTGTTTCTTTCCTTTCAAACAGCACTTGAGACAGTTCCTTGCACTCCCTTAAAAGGAAGGAAACGATGACATATTCTAATTTTAGAGTAAAGATTTTAACAAAGCAGTTTTGACTTTACACAACGCACAAATTATATAGGCCATGTTTGATTGTGGGTTAAAGTTATGATGAAATAAGTTAGTTATTCCAAGTTATATAACATCATAAGATATTCTTGTTTAGTTGTGGGTTAAAGTTAAGTTATGAATTATATTAATTGTTGAATTGTATGTTGTTATATTTTATTGTTAAATTGTGTTTTGTTGAATTAAGAAATTACAAAAAAAAAATAGAACACAAGAATTTATATCCGAAGGTTTTTACAAATAATATTATATAATTTAGAAATAAAATTAAAACTGAAATAAAATTAAATTGCAAAGGTATCTAATTTAGAAAGTCAAATGACAAATAAATTGTTCATCACATACAAATGCTAATGCAAATAAGTTGTCCATCACATTAAAAGTTAATACAAATAAGTTGTCCATTACATATTACGTAATTTCAAAAGAGGAGAGACGCGGCATAAGTTATGCAACATAAATAAGTGGGTTAATTTATGACAGCATAAATGATTTCTTGTGTCATACTATTCTATTACATTTTATTCATATTTAAATGCAGAATAAGATACTTATTCTACGACTTATGCCATAATCAAACATGACCATATAGAAGATAGTGTTGTTTCAATTTTTATAGTTTGTGTGGTGCATCCGTGCATGAAGCCAACACTGCTCTGTTATAATCTTTACCCCTATTTTGGTGCAATTCAAATCCATATTATTCGATTTAAAACGGACGGATTGAAGTGAAAATGAGCAAAAGAAGTAAAATATTATATATTTGCATGAGATTTATTTGTTTCAAAATTCTCATTTCTTATTTTTTTTTCAGTTCCAGTTGGTAGCTTCTGCCAACCATTTTTTAAATAAAAAATTCTCATTTCTTATTTTTTTTTCAGTTCCAGTTGGTAGCTTCTGCCAACCATTTTTTAAATAAAAAAATTCTCATTTCTAACAAAGAGTGCTTGATTATATTCTTAAAAGAGGAAGAATATCAATTAGCACAAAAGTATTTTCTTTTTCCTGAGTAAGAATTTAGACAAAAATTTATCTCAGTTGTGCATGAGATTAGCTCGAATGATTAGGGGTATGTTTGGTTGGATTGATAATAGGTTATTTTTGGAGTTAGGCTATTTGGAATATAGCCTATTCAATGTTTAGTTGGGTTATAATAGTTAGAATAGTGAATTCAAATTTTTTATCTTATTAGAATAAGTTATTCCTAAGAGTTTCGAGATTTGACTATTTTAATAAGACAAACAATAGTTATTCTTGATTTGACTATTCTAGCTATTTTTATTTTACAACTAAACATATCCTAGCAGTTTGGGTAAGAGGCCTACTGTCTAGGTATTAAAGGGGTCCAACGAGCATCAGATCAAATTTTGTCCGATGTCGAGCTTAAATCGTTCATCTGCATTGAGATTCACTTAGAGCATCTACATTCCAGCAACTCAAATGAGTTTCTAAACAATTATTAACCGCTTTTTAGAAATTAAGATCTCTAAAGTTTCTAACTCTCACATTTATGAAATTAATTTTAGAGTTTTTATTAAGCTACGTCAGCAACAAATTAGAAAAGAGAAATAATTTGAGCCAATCATTTGGTTAGCATGGAGTTTATAAACAGTTTTTTAATAAGAAACTTTGCTGCATAGTTTCTAAATAAGAAACTCTCTCACATATCTGAAACTAGATTATAAACTACCACATCAAATTAGAAACTCTAATAATACATGTAAATGCTCTTAAAAATTTATAATTTTGATTTCCGCACAATATTAATTCGGATCGGACATAGTATAAATTTAATCGGATGCCGTTGGAATACACTCAGTTCCCATCAAAAGCAGAAAAGCAAATTCAATTGAGGGGTGATTGCTTTTTATGGTCAAAATTGAAATCCCTTCTAGTAGGAAAAGGGTTGGTCAAGCAATATATGGCTTTGAAAAGAATATATGATCATAATTAGCCATGGGATGGGACAAGAAGGAAGGGTCAGATCAAGAGATGGAGCCGGCCGGAAAAAGAAGGAACCAACCAATTTATTCCTCAAGTGATGAGCACACTTCAATTTAAAGCTTTAAACACAAACCCACACACACACACAAATAAAAAAAATGAAATAGAGACTGTCTTTGTAATTTGATGCAAAATAAATATTGTACTTTTCTCGCTTTTGCAAATTTTATGGTCGGCAAAATAAAATATTGTACCTTTTTCTCGTCATTGCAAATTATAAAAGGTAACTAATATGAAACTTCCAATATTATGAATTAACAAACTCGCTTCTTATTAAAAATAAATAAAGATGATTAAATTTTTAAATTTCTTACCTACATCATATTAGTTTATGTCTTCGTCCGTGTGATTTTGCTTCACTACCTAAATTATATTATATCTTTATATTTGTGCTTCTCTTCTCGCATTATTTTTTTTATGTGACTAATATATAATGAAAATTATACAGTAAATAAAACATTTTTATGTTCATGTGTAACAATTCTCAAGATTTATTATAATATTTTTCGTTATATGGATATTTAGCGTTTTGAAAAAAAAAAGTTCATTGTTGTATAACATTTTTGTTAAATGCAGGATTTTTTTTAGAAAAAATTGTCTTCTTTTGAAAATTTATTTTTTTGCAATAATTTTTTTTCTGGAGCAATTCTCCAAAGTAATCCTAAATATATAACTTGATATTAAATTTTTAATACTTTTTGCTATCCAAAATAACTACAGAGTTGCATCCTGGCAACTTATTCTCAGATAATTTTTAAGATACAAAGACGAAGGGCTAGTTTTATAATTTCTAATTTTTGAATATTTATTCTTATTCAAATTTTGAACTCACAACCTCTTACCGAGAGCGTAGCCAACATTTTTATCAGGAGTTGACAAAAATATTTACTGATACAACTAGTGAGTTGCGGACTGTTTAAGAGTAGACAATTTTATTTTTTCAATAATAAATAATAGTCTGATTATACATAGACCTATATCCGGTTTTTAAAACCCAGTGCTTACCTCATCTCTAGTTCAATATGGCTCCACCATGGGTCAAGATCCCCTAAAGTAACCCAATCTTTGGGTTTTGGATCGAGACCGTCCAATTTGAATTCGTCATTCGAGATCGTCTCGGCATTCGAATTCGTCATCGGAATGTGTGCGCTCACTTCGGAGATGAATTTTCGCGAATTCAAATCGGACGGTCTCGATCCAAAATCCAAATATTAGGTTACTTCACTCAATCCGAATTCCTCCGCCACTGCCTTCCATACCGGAAAGTGTTGCTCGGAAAGTGTTGCTCTTTGTTAATAGACCAAAACAAGTTTGAAGTCATTATACGGTGAGAGAAAAAAAAAGTTTGAAGTCTTACAAGTTTGAAGTAATTATTTGTAGTCTAACAAGTTTGAAGTCATTATACGGTGAGAGAAAAAAGTTTGAAAATCACTTATGACAAGTACTTTTGCCTCGTTTTATTCCTCACAATTGCATTCATGAACTATGATTACTACCTTAGCCTTTACTGTGTATCTTCTTGGGGTTTTCTCCTTACTAATCATGGTATCTTCTCCCTTTTCTCGTTGCAACTAGCCACCAAATTCATCATTTGATTTTGGTACCAACCCAACGACTTTCTCAAATCTCGTCTAAGGGTTTGGTTTAAGTTGGCGATGGATCCTTCCACACACCACACACAGGATTTTAGTTGTAAAAATATGTGGGTCGGATCCGATCGAACTAGTATCCATTATATAAAGCTGATTGCACAATTTACTCCCTTGATAACATAGGCAGAATTAAAAAAAAAAATTTAATTAAGACACCGAATAAGTTACTGAAATGAATAAGAACTTATAAAATTATAAATTATAAGAGTAACTAAAAAGTATAAGGACTTATAAAAACTATAAAATATAAGAATTTACTTTTGGTCGGTTAGCAAAGGCATATAGTTCTCATATGAGAGATCATAAGTTCGAAACTCACAAAATGGAAAAATTCCAACTCATATTTCAAAAAAAATTATAAAATATAAATGATGAAACTATTAACTTTCATGGAGAATTTTATGTATACCACTCAAAAACTATAAAATTATGCATTCGGCATTCCCCTCTGCAAATACTATAATGACGTATATATTATTCTAAAGTCTAATAACTCGGAAATTCATTCAATAAATCAAAAACTAAGACTAAACATATTTAATATTCTATAAAATATAATTAAGCACCTAATTATGTCCCTTTTCCTTCTATCACTCCCGTCTTCTTTTACACTAAGTCAAAGTTGGAGACACTCCCTCCCCGGATCCGTATCCTCCCAGGTACCTGACTCAAGCAAATTGAAACGGATGACCCAGATTAATTCTATCTGTGACAAACTCAATCTGGTGCCTATGGAAACTGTAGGGGACCTATTTTGAGATTCGTGCCATGTTAAAAGAACCGTCCGATCATAATTTGCTTGAGTCAGGTGAGGTGATGTGAATTCCTCCCTCCCCTCCCCTCCCCTCCCCTCCCCCTTTCTTTTGAATTTCTAGTGGTTAGGCGATGATTGAACAACTTCAGGGTGTTCTCTTCGTCCCTTTCTTCGGATGGTTGCAAGGAATCAGAGTCCAAAGCAGAGGGCATAATCGGATCTTAGATATAATTACCCTATGGATAGGTAGAGAAAAGTAAACATTAGCAATAAAATATTACATATTCAAAGATTAATGTCAACAAAGTTGAATTGAGAATTTAATTTTGGAGATATGTATGTCTATGAATATGTACCAAAAAGACCAAAAATAAAATAGAGCTCAGACCTATAAACAATATATTAAGTCGTAGTTTTTGTCACCAAAACTATTATTTAATGATAATAATTGTACAAACTTTTGTAATGGAGACTCAAGATCAATTAAAGCACGAGCTAGGCAGAGCTTTCAACTTTAGAGGGTGTGTGAGTAGGTGTTCTAATAATTGGCAATTTAATATTATATTTCAAATTATGTCAAGAAGAATTTTTGAGATTTAATAATTGCCGGTGTTCTAACACCAACATATTATAATAATATGTGCATTTTTTTTTATTAAAACCTCATTACATTCGTGTATCTTCTAGATGTTATTTTCAAAGATTGAACATACGACCTCTACATAAAGAGACAAAACTCGTACCACTACACTAAGTCCACAGTTCTATATATTTGCAAATTTTATTTCATCAAATAAGTAAATCTCTATACGAGTTCAAATTTACGAAGAACTTGTTTAGCTTGCACTTATTTTTTTATTCCTTTCCTTTATTCTTCGACCACACATTAAACTTGCTTTGGGGACTAAATATAACAAATGTGCGCAAAAATAAATTCTCGAGATTTTATAGATGCTTTGTTGTATAATTGTAGCAATTTCGATTTTATATAATTGAAGTGTAATTTCATAATTCATGAAAGCTCAGAGCCATTTTATAAATGTTAAACAAACAAACAAAATCATCTTTTAATATGCACAGAACCATACATTATAGATCGTGTTTCAACTATCAGATTTCAAACTTTACAAAAAATAATGTTTTATATCATAAAAAATTGAAGTTAATATATCAGTAACAAATTCAAACATAATAGTATATTTTAAATATCTGGTTTGTTGGAACTGTTTTTTAAACTCATCTATCAGAACGGTTGTCTTTTATTTGTGATGATATTTATTAATCATAACGGTTAGAAACTTATAATTATAGTCCGCATTAATCCAAGAGTGCAATGATAAGGTTAAACTTATAATTTAGGGGTATGTTTGGTTGGATTGAGAACAAGTTATTCGGAACAAGTTAATTATTCCGTGTTTAGTTAGGTTAGAATAGCTAGAATAGGGAACCAAACTTGTTTGTCTTATTAGAACAAGTTATTCTCACAAAAAGTTAGAACAAACTATTATAATAAGACAAACGCTAATTTTGTTATTCTAGCTATTCTAAAATTGCAACCAAACATGTCCTAGGAGATTATGTAGTTGAACAGTCCAAAAAAAAATAAGGTTAACCTTTTATAGCATGGTAATTTTAATTTTTATTAGAGTGCCAAGTTTTCATTTGATCTGATGATGATAATTATGGCAGATGAAATTGTCATACAATCAATCATATAAGTTTGAAAAAAATTATCTATAATTTCTCTGCGTCAATTATTTTCTTTGAATTTACGCTTTTTAAAAAAAAAAATCCACATTCTAAGTTAGGAACAGAGCTAACTTTAAAACTCTAAAAATCAAATATACACAGAAGTTCAATCATCTAAAATTTTCATATTGACAATAAAGTTTAATTTTACAGTACAAATAACATTTTACTTATATTATATAAAAAATTATACATAAATATAATTTTTTAATAAAAATAGAGTGAATTAATCTTCATTCATTTCAGGTGAATCCGTCCGTCCAGAATCACGTCCATGGCATGAATTCATTTTTGTACTAAAAATCAACTCCGGATCAAACTTGGGCCGTTGGATTATGAGATCCAGAAAGAGAAAAAAAGAAAGAAAGAACAAGAGTTACAAAACAAAAACAGGTCGAGGTCACGAACTACTTGTGCCACCTTTACCCGTGTCCCGTGCGATGAAAATTCAGAATTCAGTGGCGCCGGCATGAACATACATTGTTGCGGTGTTGCTCTCTACGGCTTTATATAACCATTTCTCCTTCATGTCAGGATATTGACACACCTTGAGATAGTCTACATCTGCAACAGAATATCAAAACTTACAAAAAGCTGGGCAGCGGATTTCTTTTTGCCTTTATTTATTCCTTTCAATCTTTTTTTTTTGCAAATTGCCAGTGGAAGAGGACATCTTACTTTAATTTTATTTCGGTAAACCCCATTAGTATTATATTTTATAACTATTTAGTTTTTTTCTTTCTTCGACTTGATTAAGAAAAATATAGCTAACTGTGTTAATACAAATTGAGGTAACTTATATTAAAAGAGAGCATGTAATGATTTTTCTTCCCACTACAGCGACATAATATATATTAATTTAATCCAATTTAATGACAAGTTGATTTTTATGCTTAAACTTAGAGATCAAGTATGAATAATCACTAATACACATATTTAACAAGATTGACAGGGACCATATATTAGTTGACCGAGACCATGATAGTAGTAAATAATTATATAGGTCTATAAAATTTTACTTAAAGACTTTATATTTTTTAGAATTTGTCTGAAACCTGTTCGTTGTACTAGTAATTTTTTTTGTTTATCCTTGATAAAAATTCTGACTACGTCTATGATCATATGGTATTCTACTTAACTTAAAAAGTAGTTGATAAATGATAACAAATGTATATTTGATTTTCAAATACATTTTCATATTACTTAATAATTGAATTGACCGTGTGAAATTTAAAACTAGAGATATAAATTCATAGTATTAGTCAATTTGTGCATATTGCCATATTACCATATATAGTCTGAATGTATATAATATTTTTATTTTTATTTTGTGTCAGTGCAGTTAAGGACTCCGGAGTTGGGACAGATCAATTTCAATTTAGAAGCGAGGTCCTATTTACACGGGCAAAAATGCCAAAAACGCAGGATTCGAAGTACCTGATCCGATCCGATAAGGCGATAAACAGCGTGCATGAACCTGAATCATGATCTGATCCGAACAGAGTGGCATTATATGTAATTCTATTTAAGATCGTGTCTGTTAGTGTGACCTCTGTCAGGCAGGCAATCGGATTCCGTCCAAAAAGCAGCGCGATAGTCGATCGATACACACCAACTGTTTGTACTATAATTCTTTACGTAAGTTTCCGTACGCAAATCGTGGCGAAGTTCCATTGGCTGTTATTTTCTGTCGTTAATGGGCAGTATCTGTTCTCCGGTGCATACTTTTGATTGGCGAGTCATGGACAGCGGTCTTTGCGGCAAAGGTCGTTGTCTCGACTTAACAAAATATTTCACTTGCACACCCTGCCGCATAGATTTTATATGCGGAAAACATTCCTGCCGTTTGATTGAAACGATTATATGAATTTATTTGGGGCGTGGGGTGGACAGATTTATATTGAACTAAATTCGGTTTAATATCTTATCAGAGCTGTTCGAATCGTATTAAAATTTATGTGCAGTTCATATACATAGCATGTTATATAGATTTTAATTGCAAAAAATGTTCATGTCGTTTGATTGATGCAATTATACTGGTTGGAGGTGGAAATGATACGGTGGCACCGGACCAAATTCAGTCCGATGTCTGATCGGAGTCGTTCAAACACTATTAAAGTTTGTGTCTACTTGACAAACTAATAGTTTAATTTTATTATGTTTAATTTCTAACCAAAATAATTTTAAAATTATCTTTGATATGCTGCTGTCTAAACTAAGATTCCGTGCAAAATTTTAGTTTCCTTTACTCAAATAATCAACATGACATTCTTTTGTAATTTACAGTATTTGAATTAAAAACAATACAAAATTCAGTTGCTAAACCACTTTATTCGAACATTCTCCAAACTATTTGCAATTGGAATTGAAGTTTTCTTTTATATGTATTACTCATTTATACAGTGCTATAAAGAATTACAATATATAAACAATTATTTTATACATGAGGCAACAAACAAACATGAACTATATTTTTCAATATATATTTTTTTTATTAAAGGTATAGTACACTCTAACATTTTTTAAATGTTATTTTCAAAAATTGAAATTGTAACCTCTTTGTAAAAAGACGAAACTCATGCCACTGTACTAAGTCTACGGTTCTTTTTAATATGTCTAGAACAGAGTGTTTTAATTTATAGAGATGCTTACTCCATCTAGTTTGGTTGCTAATCACACTATTTTCAATATTCTTTTATGTTTCGTATGGTAGGAAGAGATAAAAGTGATAACTCTTATCTTTCCCTTCACACCAAATAAGAATAATCTCCTATTTTAATATTTATCTTGGTAGCTGAAGGCCATATTTTTTTTATTTTTTTACTCTTAAAAATTATCCTCACACCAAACAGAGTAATAAGTTCAGCGACGGTCGACGGACAAGACAAAAGCAATTGTAATGTAGTTTACTTTGTACCAACCTTCACACAACAAAAATTATCTAAATCAATAAGACAGAAACAGTTGTAATATAGGTCACTTTTTACCATCCTTCTTATCAAGATAAAAGTTATCTAACTATGAACAGTTGTATATAAGTTGGTCTATACGAATTCATTCTTTACTGCACTAACAAAGGGTCTAGAACTGGAAACCAATAGAAAGATGGTTGGTTGGTTTTTGGGTAAATAAATCACATATGGGGCCTTATTGCAAACCATAGCTGACGTTGGAAAAAGTCCTCTCAGGCTTAGAATTTCGAGCGCTCTCTCTCTCGGTCTTCTCTCTCAGAGAAGCAAGAGAACCGAAAAACAGAAGGGAACAGCCGAACAGAGAGAAACCGGGGAAGGAAACCCAGAAAGAGAGAATCCAGGCTGTAGTTCCAGTGATAGAGCAAGCGATAGGGCGGAGCGGTGTTTAGGGGGGGAGATGGCGGAGGGGGAGGCGGAGGAGGCGGCGGCCGCCTCACTCCGGCAGCTGGTGGGGCAGTTACAGGAGCTGTGCGACCTGTACGGATCTCCTCCTTTCTTCTCTCTGCATCGCTTTAAGCGTACATCAGATCCTAGGTTGGTCTCTCTCTCTCTCTCTCTCTAGAAACTCACACGCACAGCATCCACAAAAGCACTTCACGCTCACACAAGTGCGCGCACACGCGCATTATCTTTGGTTGATTATCTTTAGTGTTTGTAAATTTGTTCGACTTTCTCTCATCTCTTTCCAATCGACTGATCCCAGAGGCAGTTACTCTCCCTCTGTGACCCGTGGCTTATTGCTTTTATGGTGTGGCAATCTGTATGTTTTGTTGTTGTATTTGGGGGCCATTTCGGGAAATTAACTTAATAATTAAACCCTTCATGTTTTATAAGACAATTTTGGAAATAACTAAAATTAAAGGAGAATGTGGGCTTATCTGTGAGTAGCAATTTTTTAGTAATTTAGTTTCAGCTGACTTTCAAAGTTCCTTTGGAATGGGGGAATGACTAATCAAAATAGGGAATTTATGTAGGGAATTTTAGTAATTTAGTTTCAGCTGACTTTCAAAGCTCCTTTTTTTTGAGTGGTACTCACTACTCAGAATATTAATAGTCTTACTGGGAATAAAGCTAATTTCAATTAAACTTGGGAGTTAGTTATTCTGAATAGTTTGACTAGAATTGTTATTTGTTTTATTCCTGACATCAATTTGCTCTGTTCTGTGGGATAATAACAGGGAATGAGGGCTTATTGGCATACTCTTACTATTTTTTTGTTTCTAATAAAATTTTATAGTAACAATCTGGTTATGGTTGTGGAAATATGCAAATTTGGTTACCATGTATGGGATCGGATTACTATAAAGATAAATTTTATACAGAAGACTTTTTTTTACTAAATTCCAGTGTTTACTAAATTATTGAATCAGAAAAGGTGTATTGGGATATCGACCTGTGCTTACCAAATTTCAGTTCTCCCAATTCATTATTAGATAAGTAAATTGGGAGTTTACTGTTACAATAAAAAAACCAGCTAACTGAAAAAAAAAATAAGAAAGTAAATAGGAAACTCTTTAAAACTATCATTTCATTAGAAAGAATGTGCATTGTTCTAGGAAGCTGATGACATATAGGCTATATTATGTTTGATTGGAGGGTAGTGGGACTGATGGAAGGGGATGAAAGAAAAAGCTAGTCAAATCACTTACTTCTTTTGTCGTGCGGGAAGGGACTATGGTTAACAAAGCAGCACTTTTTTTGTTTGGAAAAGGGGGGGGGGGTAGAAAAAAGTTGTCTGTGATATGTGAAATTATCGGGTTGCCATAACTAAGAAAAAAAAGGAAGATTTGTGGAGATAAGAATTTAAATTAACTGAGAAATCAGTAAAGAGCTGCTTTACAGTGTTTTATAAAACAATAAATACACCTAATCAAATTGGCATGATAAATTCAAGGATAGAGCTTAACAACGCAGATGAAAAAAATTGTAACCTCACTTTCCAATTCTATTCATTTCCTCTTCTTTGACCTCTTTTCCAATTCGCCTCGTAACAATCAAGCATAGTGTAAATTTTGTATATGGCTTTCTGTCATGCAATTCAACAGGCATTGGTTTATCTTTAATAGCTCTCACATTAGATTACTCTGTCTTCACTAATGTTACTTCTTTAAATCGAAAAAAATATTTTTTGAAGATAAAATTGAAATAAAATATTAATCAATGAATGTTTTTCACTTCCGCAATTTAAAATTGCGAACCAATTGTTGAGCAAGTATTTTCTTGATCTTACAGGTGTCCTTCCATAATTAGTTAATAATACGTACTATAACCATGACCAGCAACTAAAAGACTTGTACTGACAACCTCATTGTTAGATTTTAATACCAAATGTGCCTGCCTTGTTTGTACCAAACTATAACGTGTCTTTTGTAATATCAGTAAACACTACGAGATCATACCAAATCAACCAGGTACTGTACTCTTCCTTTATTTAACTGAATAGTATCTTTGTTTTTTCTTCCCGGTATTTTTCCAGATGGTGCTCTTATGATTTCAAAAGCAACTCAGCCACCAAGAACCACCTTCCCTTGCAAATGGATTCTGAATCAGAATCAAAATCCAATATCCTCATGCTAGGAGGAGGAGAAGAAGAAGAGGAAATCCGAAAGACCACCATTCACAAAAGGCTTCGCAAGGACAAAGAATTGAATCTGAAACCAGAATCAATTTTCCAAAAGCCAATTCAAAGCAAATCAATGGAAGTCGAGATATGGGAAAATTTGCCTGAGGATTTGTTTGAGCCTGTTCTAGCACGGCTCCCAGTTGCGGCAATATTTTGTTTTCACTCAGTATGTAGCCGGTGGCGTGGCATTCTCACATCAAAGACCTTTTATGAGCAATTTCAAGGAGTCCCCAGATCATATCCATGGTTCTACACTGTGACTCATACCCACAGTGCCATGTATGATCCATCTGGAGAAAAATGGCACCGCTCCACAGTTCCCTTTTTGAGTGAAAACGGTAACCAAAATCAAATCAAAAGCATGGTAAGCGGAAAGGGAATTGTTTTCCCTGTGGCTTCTGATGGAGGTCTTGTTTGTTTCCTTAACTTGAATCACACTCACATTTACACGTGCAACCCTCTGACAAGCTCTTACAGAGAACTGCCCCCACCTACAAATGTACCACTCTGGTCTAGGGTTTCAGTTGTTATGGTGAGTTCTACTGATGGTTACAAGATTATGTGGTTGAGTTGCACAGGTAAGTATGAAATATATGATTCGTCAGAGAACAAGTGGGCCCATCCCGTCCCAGTACCACCAAGTATCACCATACCACTTGCACTGAATTTCAGGTCAAAAGCAGTCTCTCTAGGTAAGACCCTGTACTTCATGCGGGGCCAACCAGATGGTATCTTAACATATGACATGAGTACCGGCACGTGGAAGCAGTATGCAATTCCGCTACCGATGAGTTTCAGGGATTGCATGTTAGCAGAATCGCAGGGTAGAATCCTGCTGGTAGGGCTGCTGACGAAGAATTGCGCGAATTGTGTGGGTGTTTGGGAATTACAGAGGATGACGCTCCTCTGGAAGGAGGTGGACAGGATGCCAAGTGAGCTCTGCCTGGAATTCTATGGGAATTCCTTGAGAATGAATTGCATGGGAAATCATGGGGGTTTGGTTTTTCTCTCTCTCAAGTCAAGGCAGGTGAATCGACTCTTGTGTTATGATGTGGCAATGCGAGAGTGGAGAAATGTTCCAGCGCGTGTCAATGAATTCTCGGGTACAACTGACAAGGGCCCGTGGATCTCATGTGGCACAGCCTTTGACCCATGCCCTGGAGCCATAGCTTGAGTTGTAGTTTCAATTGTTGTTTTTTTGTTTGGCAGGGTACCTATCAGTGTAAGAGAACTTAGTTCCTTCTCTGTCACTTGACAGCCTTCTGTTTCTTTCCCTTTAATGAGCCTTGTTTAGTATTGATAAAAGCTGAGAAGAATTTAAAATCTTGGTTGTTTGTGTTCCGTATAAATTTGAATTGAGAGAGGTCAAAATCTTATTTGAAAATTTATGTTTCTAAATTGCCCCCTCAGTACATTCCTGCTTGTCTTCCTTCATTTTTACTCTCTTTTTTTGGGTTCGATCTTCTTGTTGCCTACTATTTTTATTTCTCTAGTTTATTTTATAGATATGAGTTCATTTTGCAATATTTATTCAGTAACCTCTTTTGCTTGTATGGAGTTCATTTGTTGATTGTTGTATCCCAATTTTGTGCTTTGTTTTTTAAAGGAATAAAAAAAGTAACTGCTTGTAATTCCAACAATACCTTTCTTTATTAATTTTAATAAAGGAAGTCCCATTTCACTCGTTTTAGATAAAACAAAGAGAGAAAAAATTGAATCATGATTTGATATTGCGCCGAAGAGATGCGATACCCAGGTTCCCCTCTGGTTTTTATTTCGGAACACTTCGTTTTGGACTCCATGATAGGCCTAAATTCTACGGGACATTCTCATCATGGGCCCAAATTGACCTTATATTGGGTAAAAGATACATTGTTAAAGGAAAGAAATCATAGTTATAATTAGGGCTGTAATTTATATGTTTTCTGTTTTAGATTTTTCTTTTTTTAGGTTTTCCTTTTCTCTATATATTTGTACAGAATTATTAATTGAGAGATAGAAATTCCAATTTCCACTTTCATACATAAAGTGTGTTTTATTTGTTGAGTTGTACTCGGCGTCTCAGCAACATTGTTTTGAACTTAGTTTCAGCAAGTTCAAAATTTATCTGAAAAAGTCTGAATAGTGTGTTTTGTCTGTCTGAGTAGTACGCAGCAACATTGTTTTGAACAGGAAAATCTGGATCTTATCACCAGTTGCCATTTTGAAAGAAACAAAATAACGATCAAGTCTCAGTTCGTCTAGGACACCATATCGTATCATTTATAATTGTCCTGAAGGACTATTGGGTAAAGATTTTAACAGAGCAGTTTTAGCTTCATGCAACACAAGAACTATATGCAGTGTTGTTTTGATTCTATAGTTTGTGCCCTGCATGAGCCAAAAATACTCTGTTAAAATCTTTAGCCGACTATTGAGATGGGCGTTGTTTTATTCTGGAATTGATCTGGTCGTTGGAAGGTTTGAAAGACGACCGTTGTAACAATGAGGATTTAGGAGTAATAGTATTGAACGTTTAAATTCATCAGGTAATAGTCGCATAAATTGTAACAAGTGTAAGAATATCGTAATTTTAGAGTGTCCACATATACGCCAGGAAAGATATTTTTTCCGTTGTAACACGTGTGAATCGAATACATGTAAGACTAATTTTAGATGATCCGTCACAAACCAGAAATACAATGGGCACAAACACGGAGACAACTATATGACATAACAGGACACGAGAATCTCACAAACTCCGGGGATTGCTCATTTTTCCTTAAAGAACTAGCCGACCTACTACCTTTTTTTCAATGCTTAGTTGAACAAGGAGGAGCAATCTGGCGGTGGGAGAATTCAGAAATCTTCACCTGCTCATCGGCTTACAAAGTCATGCACAATATAGGAGTGATATCAGAGTACTATGGAAATTGAAAGTGCCAGCGAAGGTAAGGTTTTTCGTATGACTACTGTTAGATAACATGATACTAACTCAGGAGGTACTTACCTCTAGGGCATGTATTGTAACACACGGATGCGTCTTCTGTTCGAATGGTATCATGGAGACTAGAGATCACATGCTGTGGGATGTCGCAATGCTACACGGTTCTGGAGAGGACTATTGGCTAGCCTAAATCTTACTTGTCGTAATGGGGAGACAATTGTTGATATATGGTGGCTTAACAGGCGGGGACTTGATAAGACAAGAAAGGTGTTATGGGACATAGCGAGGTCGGCCGGGGTTTGGACACTATGGAAGGAAAGAAACAGGAGAACTTTCTCGGGGAAGACAAAACCACCGAGCCTATTAATAAATGAGACGACAATGGATATTCACAACTGGAATTTTTTTGCATAAAATTAGAGGTAGAATTGGGATAGTGGACCACACGAGTGACTACTGTTCCTGACTAGATATTTCATTTCATAAATAGTGAGTTGTAATTATTATTCTGTGTAAATAACTCTCTTTTTATCAATACATCTGTTGATCGGCACTTTGCCGACAACCTTAAAAAAAAAAGTCTAATTTTAGATGGATACAAATATCAAAATATCTTCATCCGATCCGTATCGTATCCGTTGACACTCTGCTCTCAATAGTTCGGCGATGTGAACGTGATAGCTTTAAAAACATTGAACGAGATAGTCTTCAAAAACATGGTTTGTGAATTGTGATTAATAAAGAAAACAGAATAGCAATAACAAATCCTCCATATGTCAGTTGCTTCCAGTTGTGTTGCATTAACGCCAGGATGTTAGAGCGGGATAAAGATATTGACAGAGTAATTTTAGCTCCATGCTTCACATGAATTATATACCTTTTCAATTTATCTTTGTTGATCGTACCCTGTGTGAAGTCAAATTAACTCTGTCAATATTTTACCCGTTAAAACGTTGAGAGTTTACAATTAACATCATGTCGTTAAATTTTAAGCACTATGACTTAACAGATAACATTGGACAATACTAAGTCTGGTTGAGAAATGTATTGAAACATTGTACAATTTAAAGGCTACGTCAAAATTGGATGCCTATTTTGGTTTGTTAACGGCTTCTTCATTTATATGCTTCATAAATCAGAAGCTTTGCTTGTTCCAAAGAAATATTAATTACAATTTATGAAGATATAGTAAGATATAGTCATAATTGAATTATTAAATGACAAAATTATTGAAATTTTATTGTGTAATTTTAATGCTGGTAGATGTTTACTAATTTATGAAGCACAATTGAATTATTGAATGACATAGTTAATGCAATTTTATTAATAGTATTAAGTTAACCCCCTTTCTCTAGTCAAAATATAGTCAAATTAGTAAACATCTATGAGCATTAAATTATTTACTTCCTACTTAAATAAATGATTGGATTTACTAAATTACATTACTGGAACAAAAAAACCCCAAAAAGCATAATAAATGACTCAGTTCAGGGCTGACATTCGGATATTAAAATTGACAAAAAGATAGTGTATATAAAGACTATTTGTGTGTATCATTTTTGTCAATGTATTTCTTATTGACATAAATATAGTTCATAGAGATCCTTCTCCTTCTTCCAACATAGCTTATAACAAGCAAATATTAGCATTGGTTTTGATATGTCTCTCTGTTTTGTACAATAATCGCATCGAAGCCTTCAAAGGTACGCAATTCGTAGAAGTTGAAGGAAATCAAACTCAAAATAAGGTATATAGAATACTAATTTTGAAATAAGTTATTTGGCAAACTCAAACATAATTGTAAAAGCAAGTATTTAACCTTTTTTTTTCACAGGAAGGAAGATATATTGGAGTCCCTCAATCCAGAACTATTTCAAATTTGTTTCCAAATCTAACTAATGATCAGTCCTCAGATTATTACATTCATGTAAGTACATGCAAATACTTTAAATTTCAATTTCACAAAGATGTGATTTGCATAATCAAAATTATAAGTTTTAAGAAAAAAAGGTTTTTTGTTTTTGTTTTTGTTTTTGGCTTTCAAAGCATGCTGGCTGGTTATATACAAGCCACAAGTTTCACGGTACACGAGCTAGGATACCAGTCTGGGGCGTACCGGATGTCAACTCCAATTCGGCAAGTGTGGTTTATATAGCTGTTATGAATGACAATGAAAGAAGTTATTCTATGGTTGCTGGATTTCATGTACGTATTTAATTTCAATCGATTTCAAATTCTCAATAGCATATCATTTTCCTCCCTATAAGAAACTTAAGGATTTTTAGAAGAAAAAAAAAATTAGTTAGAAATCTTTGATTCCAGTATATTATTTGATTATTATATGCAATAATGCAAATGTTGATTTAATAAATGGAGACTCATTTCAACCCGTTCTTCAATGTTATTTTTTCTCAAATAAAAAAGAAAGAAAAAATCATTCAATTTTTTTTCTTACAAATAGGCTTCATTCTACGAGGCTTATACAATAACTATTCTACTTTGTATGATATTTACAATATGAATAAATACAGGTATATCCAATGTTGTATTCTGGCAGCACTGATTTGCGACTCTTTGCAGGATGGAGAGTATGTATACACATCAAAACTATACAGTGATTTTAAAAAAATAATTATATTGTTATTTTTATTTTTATTTATACGTACAGGCAGAAAATGGCAAGGGGTGCTATAGCACCACCTGTCAAGGCTTTGTTCTTTCTTTCTCTTTTTTTTTTGAAATACTGATAGTAGCTATCGGATATGTCAAGGCTTTGTTCTTTCAAATATTTATGGGGCACCAATTCCAGGAAATAAGGTTACACCCCTCTCCACCTTTGATGGGAAATATTACTTTGTCACACTGAGCATAAAGAAGGTTTTATTTTTATTTTATTTTTTGTTTGAAGATTTTTCTTTGCATTTTTTTAGTGGTAGGATGATGAAATTTAGGTTGTGCTCCGGACAAGGGGAGAGAATGTGAGGGAACAAGGTGGCCAAAAACTCTTTTTAACAACACAGTTGATCATGCAACTAAGTTTGTATGGGCAGCTGAGGTTTTCTATCCAAAAAGTGAAACAAGTCCTGCAATGGGTAGCGGACACGCCGCCTGTGAAGGCGCAAACAAGGCGGCGTATATCAGTAACATTAAGGTATTTGATGAATTCGGTCAGAAATAAGATCCAGATACATATCTAGTAAAACCATTTACTGATAAACGTGATTGCTTCACAACAGATGGTTTTAAAGTCTTCTAACGGAAAAGGTTATAATTTCTATTATGGTGTACCCGCTGGTTGCCAAAATTATATATATGTTTTTCTTGGCATTAACATAGTTTGGAATTTAGAATAAATTAATTAATTTGTAAGTGAACTGTAGAATTTTTTTTCTCTTTTTTGTTTTTATTTTCTTCAGTTCTTCCTCTCTTGAACTGCCCATCACTATAAAATTGGTTTTCAAAATTTTTTAAATTGGATAGTCTGTGTTTTTTATTTCAAAAATAAAACTAGCACGAGCAGACTTAGATTCTTTGCAGCAATGGTGACAAAAAAATGTAATACTGCGATCTGTTAAATTTGTAAGAGAGAATAGATGTAAGAAAACAATTTTATTATTGCAATCTTAATTTCAGATTTTACATATATGTCTATTTATAAAGAAGAACAAAAACTAGCCGTTATACTATTAATTACAACTACCAACCACTAACCACTAACTCCTAGTCTATTAATTACTAACTAGCCGTTATTTACAAATTTGAATTGTAGCCGTTATTTTTAACACTCCCCCTCAAGCTAGGAATGTATATATCGTACAATCCTAGCTTGCTTGTAATTTTCTCGAATGGACCCGGATATAAGCCTTTAGTGAAGATATCCGCGAGTTGATCTTCACTTTTAACGTATGGTGTTTCAATTTCTTTTGCTTGAACTTTTTCTCTAATAAAATGGCAATCCACTTCTATGTGTTTTGTTCGTTCATGAAACACGGGATTTGAAGCTATGTGTCTTGCCGAATTATTGTCGCAATACATTTTCATCGGTTCTTGAATTTTAAATCCCATGTCCAATAGGAGTTGCTTGATCCATGTTAGTTCACTTGCGGTTGATGCCATGGCACGATATTCGGCTTCGGCGCTTGATCGTGCTACAACATTTTGTTTCTTGCTTTTCCATGTGACTAGATTTCCGCCTACAAATATGCAAAAACCGGTTGTCGACTTTCTATCGAAGCTTCCGGCCCAATCTGCATCGGAATAGCCACATATATCATTAGAATTATTATTTTTCATCCAAATACCCTTGCCGGGATTATTTTTTAAAAATCTCAAAATTCTATTTACGGCTTCTAAATGTGGTGTTCTTGGTGAATGCATGAATTTACTAATTTGACTTACGGAAAAAGAAATATCCGGACGTGTAACCGTTAGATATATCAATTTTCCTACAAGTCTTTGAAATTGATTTATGTCTTTTAAAGGTTCACCATCTTCACTATTTAATTTGCATTTGTTGTCAATTGGGGTAGAGGCCGGTTTACATCCTAACTTACCGGTTTCTTTTAACAAGTCAAGTGTATATTTTCTTTGAGAAATAAAAAGTCCTTTATCCGAAGTGGCTACCTCTATTCCTAGAAAATATTTAAGATATCCTAAATCTTTTATGTCAAATTTTTCTTTTAGTTGTTTCTTAATGTTTTGAATTTGTTCAAAATTATTTCCGGTAATTATGATGTCATCTACATATACTAAAATGAGAGTAGTATTAATACCGTCACATTTTGTAAATAACGAATGATCGGCATTACTAATTTTAAAATTACAAAAAATTAAATAAGAGCTAAGCTTGCCATACCATGCCCGTGGAGATTGCTTCAATCCATAAATTGATTTATTAAGCCTACAAGCCAAGTTAGAATTTGTTTCCAATTTATGACCGGGTGGTAATGTCATATACACCTCTTCTTCAAGTGTTCCTTGAAGAAATGCATTTTTAACATCCATTTGGTAGAGGTCCCAACCATTGTTTACGGCAATAGAAAACAAAATTCTTACGGTATTCATTTTTGCAACCGGTGCAAAGGTTTCGTTATAGTCTATGCCATAGGTTTGGGTGAATCCTTTAGCTACAAGTCTTGCTTTATACCTTTCTATGGTTCCATCACTATTATATTTGGTTTTATACACCCATTTACAACCAACCGGTTTTTTATTTTTTGGTAGAGAAACAATATTCCAAGTTTTATTTTGTTCTAAGGCTTTTAATTCCTCATCCATAGCCTTACACCATATTGGACATTTAATTGCTTCTTGGTAATTTTTTGGTTCTAATACTTTTTCAATACTAGTGAGAAATGTATGGTATTCGGTTGAGATGTTGTCATATGAAACAAAATTTTCAATTGGATATTGTACCGAATATGTCACATAATCTCTAAGTCTAGTTGATGGTTGTCGTTCTCTAGATGATATTCTTCTAATCGGTAAACTTTCTTCCGTTTCATTTTCATTTATGTCATCATTAGTTTCATTTTCATGATTATTTTCAACTTGATGATTATTTCTAGGAATAAAACTCAAATCATCTAAGTAAGGTAAAACTATATTGTCATTTAAATGTGTTTGATGAAATATTTCTTTTTCTTTGAAATATGGTTCATTTTCAAAAAATGAAACGTTTCTAGAAAGATATATTTTTTTATTAATTGGATCATAGCATTTATAACCCTTTTTATAAGATGAGTATCCTAAGAAAATAGTTTTTTGTGATACAAAATCAAGCTTGTCATTTCTTTTGATATGTACGAAACTTGTACAACCAAATACTCTCATATGGTCATAAGTGATTTTTTGTTGATAAAGAATTTCTAATGGACTTTTGTTTTCTAAAATAACACTAGGTAATCTATTGATTAAATGGGTGGCACAAAGTACGGCATCCGACCAATAAATTTTAGGAACATTATTTTGAAATAATAAAGATCGTGTCATTTCTAATAAATGTCTATTTTTCCTTTCCGATACACCATTTTGTTCGGGAGTATTGATACAAGTTGTTTGATGTATAATACCCTTTTCTCTAAAGAGACTTGAAAACTTCCTATTTATAAACTCGGTTCCATTATCCGATCTAAAGATTTTTAATTTTGCATTAAATTGTGTTTCTATGAGACATAAAAATTCATAAAAACAATCAAACACTTCATCTTTGGATTTAAGTAAAAATAACCAAGTTGCTTTTGTAAAATCATCAATAAATAAAAGAAAATATTTGAATCCATTATATGAATCTATTGGGGCCGGTCCCCATACATCGGAATGTACTAAATCAAAAGGAGCTTTACTTTTGCTCGTAGAAAGAGAAAAAGGAAGCTTTGTTTGTTTTGCTAATTTGCAAATTTCACAAGTAGTACAATTTAAACTTTTAAAATCTAAAATACTATTTAAAATCTTGTCGGAAGGATGCCCAAGTCTCTTATGCCAAATATCAGAATTAACGACTTTTGCGGAAGCACAAAAATTTAATTTGGAGTTCAAAAGATAATGTCCATTTTCTAGAAATCCTTCACCAATCTTGACCCCGGTTTCCCGGTCCTGAAATACAACGTTTTTACAAGAAAATATTGCATTACAATTTAATTCTTGTGTTAATTTATTTACAGAAATTAAGTTTACGGGAAATGTTTCTAAATATAAAACATTTTTAATTTGTTTATTGCATAGATTAATTTCTCCTATGCCATTTATTTTTGCCTTCATACCATTTGCAACCAATACAAAATTATTACCATTGGTCGGGTTGAGGTTTGACAGTAGTTGTTTATTCCCAAACATATGATCTGTTGCACCACTATCTATAATAATTTGATTAAAAAAGAAATTTTTTGAGTTAGAAGCAATACCACATATGCTGGGATTGTTTTGATTGTTCATCATCGCACAGAACTGCTGAAAATACTGCTGCATTTGATCTCCAGGCCTTGACCCGCTTGAAAATGACCCATTTGCGCCAAAATTAGCCTCTGACCCGTTCCAGGATGACCCGCCAGCGCCTGACCCGTTCCAGAGTGACCCGCCAGCGCCTGGAATGGAGGGTCCATTTGGTGTCTCCTTATTGGGTCCGCCAGGGTTGGAATTGAATCCATTAGTAGTTTGGCTAGTGTTATTGGGTCCGAATCCATTTCCAGACGAACCCACTAGCCCATTAAGTCCTTTCTCTTCAACAGAAGCTACATAACTTCTGTTTTTTTCACCATTTTTTTCCCAATTTCGATTCTGATCATTTCCCTTCCATTTTTTTGGTCTAAGATGGGGATAGAGGTGCCAACATCTATCTTGAGTGTGGCCATCTTTTTTACAGTGGTTACATTTTTTATTTTTTGATTGATTTGGGCGATTTTGAAAGCTAGGGTTTTGATTAAAATTGAAATTTTTTACGGTTAAGCCATGGGTCTCGTGTCCCTCATGGCTTACAATCTGACCATTCATGGCAATTCTCCTACTTTCCTCTTGTTGAATTAAACTTTTAATTTGAGAATAAGATGGAAGAGGTACCGTGGTCATGATTTGAGATCTTACGGCTTCATAACTCGGGTTTAGACCCGCGAGGTACTGAAAAATATCGTCCTCCTCAGCTCGTTTCTGAAGTGTGGCCAAATCTGTTGTAAACGGCCGGTAAGATTGAAGTTCATTGCGTTTTTTCTCAAGAGCACTAAGGTAGTCAGTGTGACTTCTTGACCCTTGTTTTTCTTGTTGAATCTCCTGCATAAGTTGATAAATGTGAGAAAAATTATTTTGTTGACCATACATACTTTTTACCGCTTCCCATAGTTCATGTGCCGTTTCGGCCAACGTGAAGAGTTCGGATACGGCCGGTTCCATGGAGTTGAGTAGTAAGGTAACAATTCTGTCATTCGTAGTTCTCCATTTTTTTGTTGCTATTGTTTCTTCGGGTGTTATCTTGCTTGTGTTTGCAATTTCTGGTTTTTTCTCTTCACCCGTAATGAATTCTAACATCTCTCGATCACTCAGGGCTCTGGATGCTGCCCTTGCCCATGACACATAATTTTTTCCATTGAGCAAGGTATTTGTTAGCTTCGAGAAGTTCGCTGCTTCTTCTTGAGCCATTTTCTTTTTGCTGAAATTTGTCACGCGTTTTCGATTTTTCGGTCACAGAGAACCTGGCTCTGATACCATGTTAAATTTGTAAGAGAGAATAGATGTAAGAAAACAATTTTATTATTGCAATCTTAATTTCAGATTTTACATATATGTCTATTTATAAAGAAGAACAAAAACTAGCCGTTATACTATTAATTACAACTACCAACCACTAACCACTAACTCCTAGTCTATTAATTACTAACTAGCCGTTATTTACAAATTTGAATTGTAGCCGTTATTTTTAACACGATCATTAAATTCAATAAATAATAAAAATTAATGGCATAGAGCTCTCTCGATTGTTGGTGATACTAGGAAATGAAATGTATATGCCAAACATTATGAAATATAATTTCTCTACTTTGACTGTAATTTCATTATAAACACATACTTCTCTCAATTGAGATCTCAATATGCAACAAAGCATTTGGTAGAGTATGCTAAATAAATACTTGGTTGCAGAGACACTTGTGTAGCTTTTAGTATTGTGAATTTGTGATTATTAATTATATCAAAAACTGTTCAATGCAATAGGAATCGAGGATGGTCAGATGGACATCAGACCAAATTCGATCCAATGTTTGATCGAAGCTATTCGACCCACATCAAGATTCACACGAAAATCTTTTAGTTTTGCGTGAATCAATTGCTCATGAATCTTGTCGTGATCGAACAGATCGGATCGGACATCGAACCTAATTAGGTCTGATGCCCAGCCCATCAGACACCCCCAACTCCAATACAATAAAGAATAAAAGATTTAGTTGCAAGCCATCGGGCCTAACAAATTTATTGGGCCTAGTTGGGCTGGATTTATTGTACGTTTCTCATTAAATCATTTCTGTGCAGACCACACGAAGCCCAACTATGGCCCAAAATTCTACTATGGGATTTGGGACATAATTTTACTCTCTAGTCTTTATATATTAATTATTATTGTAGATTTCAAGTTGTTTATTTTTCTTTCCTTTACATTCTTTTACAATTTTTTGACGACTAGAAAAGAAAATGTACTGAATATTGATATAATTTAATCAGTATAAAATTATATTTCCATAAACTTGTTATATTTATTTTCTCTCTTTTTTTAATCTTTTTCCTGATGGGTCTTTGTAATAGAACAAGACAAAAGAATAGAAATTTGGAAGGGTTTCAATGTAATGTGAATACATCATTTCTCTTTTAAATACTAATATTAGCACAAGAGAATGTTGTTATGAATCTAACCAAAGTTTTGTAATTGGAGCAGTTAGCGGTTTGAATCATGTGAATGTCTGTTGGTATTCGTAATATATTTAAAAATAAATTTTAAATCGTTTTGCTATATGCACCTCTAAATGTACCAAGATAGTATTATCATTTATCAACAAGTGAAAAATGGGCATTCAAATGTTTTAGCTTAGTCAGTCAAAAAATACTGTTTTATTTCTAAAAATTATGATATCAAGTGTTCTAAAAAGTGGAAAGACATAAAATACATATTTAAACTTAATAGTAATTTATGAGTAGAACTTGGGTGTTCTTAAGCTCACCAAGTCTCTTTGTGAGTTTAACTTAAAAACCCATCGAATTGGTTTCAAACCGTTGAAACCGATCTACTTCATGAGTGATGAGTTTACATGTCAAGTTTTAAAATTTTCAAACTAATTTAATATAAAGTCAAGCGGTAAAAAAATTGATGAAAAATGAATACATGAAAATTAACTTATAAACATTTTTTTGACCACTTGACTTTATACTAAATTAGTTCGAAAATTTATAAATTTGACATCTAAATGCATCACTCGTGAAGTAGATCAGTTTCAACGGTTTGGATGCATCGTTTGAAGCCAATTCAATAGGTTTTTTAATTAAGCTCACAAAGGGACATGGTGAGCTTAAGAACACCCTAGTTCTACTCATAATTTATTACATTATTATTAAAATTGAAAGCGTGTTGCGATAAACATGTCTAAATGCACCAAGTTAGTATTCCCGACAAGTGAAAAATAGGTATTCAAATGCCGTATTTTTTTTTCCTGTGAAAAAAATACGTTCACTTAAAAAATATGAGATTTAAGTGATCTAAGGAGGAAAAAAGAGAGAAAATACATATTAGAACTTAATAGTAATTGATTAGACATCTAGTTATTTACCATTATAATGATTTGCATTCATACTACTCGTGCACAAAAAAATAAGTATAATTATTTAAAGAAACAAAATCGTTCAACATGCTACCGAAACATTTTGAGGTCCAGATATGAAAGAAAATATCAAAAATCTGCAAAATATTGTGCTTCAATTATGTTGGTTTAAAACACCAAATAGCATTTCATGTTGTAACTTGGAGCAAGTTACCATTAATCACCAACAAAATATTCTAAATCAAAATTTGGTTGATCAAAAATTCAAAATGTTTCCCACATGTAAGACAAGTCAAAGTCCATAACTTTGTAGGTCCATATTACTAAACCAATATCACCTTTGTTTTTTGCTGTCTTTGGTTACCTACTAAGTATGAACTAATTTGGTTACCTACTAGGTATGAACTAATTTGTTTTTTGCTGTCTAATAAAGAAAGTATAATCTCTAAATTGTCTCACTTTTGCGCCGACTGTTGCAAATCACTTCTAATAGACAATAAATGCGATCATATTAGAATAAACTTTTGGTTTAAAATTGTTCATTGACCACGTTTTATTTTTCAAAATTGAAATGCCCACAAGCCTAACTTAATTCTCATTTTGTATTGTAACTTAGTATTAGCATTAATTAATGAGTGAGGCTATGATAATATGCATATTATATGATTTTTATATTTTTTTTTGAAGTCCAAACAATCGATATGAACCCCTGAACATAATTTGCATATCAAAATGTACTTATAGACCAAATTTTACATTTTTAAAGTTTTTGTTATAATTTTTATATAGGTAGAATATCACTTGGATCTAAAAATTATGATCATCCCGAAGTGGTGATTTTACAGAAAAAATTATTAATAACATAAAAAATTAGAAATTCCACCCATACCATCATTTTTCTCAGATTTTGAAAAACACCATTACCGCTGTGGTTTGCATGAGACAGACTTGCTGATAAAGTTAGCGGAAGCATGATTTTCTACCTATTTAAAAAGATACTAAAAATAAATTCAAAAAAATTATAAAATTTGATCTTTATACACATTTTCGTATAAAAGTCAGCGGTTCAGATTAACGGTTTAAAGTTTGAAAATATAAATATAAATCTATATTATGAGTTATTCCACAATATGCATATTACCTCACTCTTTTAGTCTTAATTGATTGTCGAGAAGAGAAGAGATCATACGTTTCTTAATCTTCCTACCATACCATATACATGAAAATAATCTAAGGGTATCTACGTCTCAGCAACTCAAATTAATTTATAAATAACTGTTAATTATTTTTTAGAAATTAAAGTCTCTAAAATTTTTCTAAACTCTCATATCACTAAAATTAAGTTTAGAGTTTTATTAAGTCACGTCAGCAATAAATAAAAAATGAGAAATAATTTCATTTTACCAGTATGAATAAACAGTTTCTTAATAAAAAACTTTCTTATATAGTTGCTAAATAAAAAACTCTCTTAAATTTTTTAAACTAAATTAGAAACTGCCACTTCATATTAGAAAGTCTAATAGTATGAGAAATATAGGTGCTCTAACAATAAAGTTTATAAACTTTTAGAATTCAAAAGGTGGATCAGTAGATATTTTCTTTTTTTTAATCATGATGAAAGAAACCGGTCTAAACATGATATTATCCATGAATTTTCTTAAGCGTAATCAAACAGCAATAAAAAGGGACGTGAAACTTAACCAATTTATTTATTAGTTTGAAAAGGTACATTTGATAACTTTAAAAACACCGTAATCAAACCCGTGTTAGCATCATATTTAGATGCCACTAGTTGAACTTTAAGCTAACGCATCACGCATTATTTTTAATTGGATCCAATTCCTTTTCCATGTCAAGTCGGATCTTGTAGTGAAAAAAGTTCATCACATATGTCATGCACCCAAAAAAAATATTTTTACGGTCTCTAAAAAAAAGACCAAATAACTCTATTTTTCTGAAAAGTTAATTTTTACTGTATCAGCAATTTCAAACTGCGGACCAATTTCATTGGATTAGTTAAGCGATGAGCTGACAAAAAAAAAAAACAAAGAATCGGTCTGCAGTCTCAAACTACGGACACCCAATTTTAATCCGCAGTTTCAACTATGGACATGGTAAAAATTAAATTTCCAGATAAAAATGGTTATTTGATTTATTTTTTTAAGATGGTAAAAGTAAAAATTTCAGGTCATGCACAGGTCTTTTGAACTTCTATTGATTTTAATATTTAACTTATTGTACTTGGTATTCAACTTATTTGTCTTATGACTAAAACTATAAGATTTGGTTTGCATTATTATATTATAATTCAATTTATTGATTATATAATATTTAGTTTGCATTGATTATTATTTTATAATTCACAAGTTCGTCGGAGCACCGCAAAAGTTCGTTGAAAATTGCATGAGATAGAGAGATAAATTGTTTAAAATATTTATTAGTCAAAATTAATAGAAGCGATGATACTGATATATCAACTCTCCATATTTAATATTTTAATTATAGCATGACGAAACGCATGCATACTGGCATAATCTATTAGTACGTAGAAAAATAAAAATAATACGATAATTATATCCGTATCGTGCGGTGCGAACAGTTTTGTACTTTGTTTAAATATTCACCCAACCTCGACAATCCAGAATACTATTACCGGGTTCGGTCATAATGGATCGGATTTTTCTTTTGCAACACCCGACCCATAAGGTATACGCTCATTAAATGCGAAATGTTTGCTAGTAGTAAAAACAACCAACCCAAAGGGTCTCAATTATTCCAATTTTAATTGCGTAAATTGAGGCCTGTTTTGTTTCTTTCCTTGCAAAGTGCTTGCATGTTCTTTGGGGGGTTTGGTGGCGTCTTCATTTATTTTTCTTTGTTTCTTCTTTTTTTCTTCATAAAGAAAAATAAAAAACTTTTTGTGGGCCAATTCCGTCTCCCTCAAAATGACTTGTGATTTTGCACAAACGCCCTTGTAATTATATCTCTGTCCTATGCTTCCCACCCCTACAAATTTATGCTTGTTTAACCTCAAGTTGGACCTAATTTAATAAATGCAAAGCCCTTTTTGGTATCCATGTTTGCCTTTTTCCCCTTTCTTATCTAATGATGTGTTTATAACAAGATTCCAAGGGTACTTGGTGATAAAGACATCTAACTAGGGGTTATCTAGAAAAAAAAACAATTTTACAAAAACGCTTTGGGACCCACTCCAAAGAGACTTGTAGAGAAAGGACTCTTCATGGTTTAATCAAATGTAAAGCAAACTTGACCGTTCAATTTATAAAGCTATTAGGTTAGGTTAGCACTCGCTTCTCCTTCCAATCTCTCTTCAATGGGTACACATTTTAAATGCCTTTTAGTAAACTATGTAGTTGGATTTTATTTATTGGGAGATTGAGGGTTGGGGGAGGGGGTTTCAATGCTTCTTTGCCTAATTATTGTTTTCTACAATTCCTTTTTTTTAGGTGTCTTGTCTCTTTTGTAGACTATTAGCTTAATTCAAGTTTTTCTAATACTACACTCATACTGAGTGAGGCTACGGTGCTATGCATAGCACCAATGGCTAGTGTACTACGGCTCAATATGATACTTTTCAAAATTCTAACGGTCGATCCGAATCGTTCAATGTAATATCCATATGAATATGTACTTGCAAACTAAATTTTATATTTTTTCAAATTTTTTTACTATTTTTTTAGATAGGTAGAAAAATCAGTGTTTTCTGAAAATTCTGGACCATCAAAATTCTACCTATCTAAAAAAATAGTAAAAAAATTCAAAAAAATATAAAATTTAGTTTGCAAGTACATATTCATATGGTTATCACATTGAACGGTTCGGATCGACCGTTAGGATTTTAAAAAGTACCATATTGAGCCGTAGTACACTAGCCATCCGTGCTATGCATAGCACCATAGCCTCACTCATACTATATTGTCTGTTGTGTTACATATAGTTACAGGGGCGGATTCAGAATTTACGTCAACAGAGACAACAAAATAGCGAATTGGGTTCAAACTCATTAGCTAATAGGGTACTAGATAAAAAAATAATATTCTAACTTATAATTTTCAATGTTTTAACTTATAATTCTAATTACTAATCATAATTCAAAAATTTTATTCTAATTTTAATTCTAAAATTTAACCCTAATTACAAATAAGAATTTCACAGGGGGCAAATAAAAATTTCAGAGGAGAGGGGGAGGGGGGGGGAGGCAAAGTTAGTCCAAACCAATAAATCTTTATAGAAATTTCAAATTTTAGAGGGGGCAGTTGCCCCTGGCTTTTACTGGTCCGCCCTGAACCAATCATAATGACAAGTTTATGATTTATAAATAATTAAACGAGGTCTAAAATGCGTTATTTAAGTATATTTCAGTTGCAATTTGTTATTTATAACTTAAATAGTATATCAAAATGTTAATATTTGTATAAAATAAATTAAAAATCCTAAAGTTTACAAGTAATATGGAAAAAGTTGCGTTGTTTGTATAATTCATTAAATTCGGACGTAATTCGGAGATCTGCCGGAAAAATGTAATTTGAATATAATATGTATATTGTTTGAGAACCTTGTTACACACTAACAAGAATTCATATCACCGACGGTACCGTAAAAGAGAATCTTTTACAATTACTTGATCTGGACCGTTCTTTTTAACTTGGCACGAATCTCAAAGCCCAATTATATTGCCCCCTCAGTCAGCCCGAATCCCAAACAGGCTGAGAGTTAATCTCAAACCGTAAATAGCTAATTGTAAAAGAGAATCTTTTACGGTACGGTCGAGAATATGGACTCACACTAACAATATGTTCGGAAAAATAATGACGATTGTTAGAAATTAAATATGGAGTTGATGAAAAATTAAATAATGAGTTTATCTTAATCCAGTTAATGATTTTAAGCCACAAAATATCAAATCATGGAAGGAACACGCTTTTAATTTACAATTACTTCTGCACCAATTATATGACAGCATGAGTACTAGATCATGTGAGCTAGTTGATGCCTGGTGGCACTACTGACTGATTCATCCCAAATTTAAGGATCTATAATAAAGAGCACTAGTAGTGTACAAGAATTGATGCATGTGTCGTGCATCACATAGACTATAATTTGTTTGCAGAACTTCACATCTCAAACAAAATAACATATGTAAGAGAAATAACACAAACATTTCCATTCATAATTTACAAGTTTTGTACCCAAGTATTATGAACTGTTTGTGTAAATTACTGATCATCAGAATTACTTTTAATCAAGGACAAAACTAATAAAAATGAGATTGAGAGGATGTAAAATCTTGTGTAGTGTAATTATATTTTATAAGGAAGGCTAAAAATATTGATATAGACAAAAAAAATATTTAATTTATGAGGAGAAGACAAAAAATATTGATATAGACAAAAAAAAATATGTAATTATATTTTAATCCTAAACCAGTCATTCCTAAATAACTGATATCACTTCTCAGATTTTTTTTTCAAGGTGTGTTCTAAATACGGCTTGTGTAATGGAAAGAGAAAGAAAGAGAAGGAAGCGGTTCACCTCCTCTGTATCTGATTTGGAGGTGAACAAATTTATTATTTTTTTATATGCAGTTCATCCTCGTTCCCCTCCATTCTCTTCCATTTTAACTCCTTCTGAAGTAAGTAAACGGCTCTGATCAGGTCCAGTCAGAAGTCTATTCTCCTTCTCTTTGTTCCCCATCTGAAGCACACCCTTGAGGGCATTTTGATGTTGGCTCACTACATTATCGAATTTGGTTCAATCTTAATTTAAGCAACCAAAATGTTTAAGTTTATTTTTCTTTTTTTTTTCTTATGGTGAAGCGAGAATTCATATTTTTTTTTTCTCAAATTCAAGCAAAAAAAAAAAAAAATTACCATCTTAACAAACTCTAATCTCAAAATGCCACCTAAGTTTGTCACCATCTTCCTTATCATGAAGAAAAAATATATTTTTATTTTATCAAAAAGAAGAAGTGAATATAAACAAAAATGCTCCTCGTAAGTAGTTAAAATGAATATCATATGAGAATCAATTTTTAATTCAGCGATAAAAGACAATATTATTCGTGTAAAAAGTTACAAATTATTATTTTTGTAAAAAACTTGACAGTGAGCGACAATAATTATATTAAATATGACAATGGGTATCAATTACAACACAATCAACTAACATATTCTCCGTTCTAATCAGTACACTGTATTACCGCCTCTGATTCTTTTACCAGCAACCTCTCAGCCAATTGGATGATTTAATTTTATCTATTTACAAAAAAAAAAAACATGGCTAAACATTGACAGAGCTATTTCATCTTCGGGAACGCATAATCAATATAAACAAAATAAAAAAATTATGTCAATAATGTATTACATCACGTCAAATCAGATTTGTCAATATCTTTGCTCAAAAATGAATGTCATGCATCGTTTGAAATTGGATTTGGATCTATTTGTGGATCTTACTAAAGATCCACACCTGGGTTAACCGACTAGGCTAATATAGGCTTTGATCAAGAGCAAGATGCCAAGATGCATAGCATATAACATATGAAATCAGGGTTATTGCGTGCTTGCATCATCATCTAATCAACGAAAAGCGATAAAGGCGCTCTTTGCAAATAGGCCCCTGTTAGGCTTTATCAGAATATAATGAGGATTATCTGTGGCTCAACCATGTGCAGTATTCCATGTAGCATATAGAATAGGTTGAAATACACTCAGGAACTCTATGAGATCCAGAGCAGATATTTTTGCTGCTACTAAACATAATTTACCACTGTCTAATACTTGAGGTAACTTTTCTTTTAGTGGTATTATTTTTTTTGTCAATGTTACCATTTTCTAACCCATATTGGAGAAGTATTGTTTTTTTTTTTTGTGAGCAAATATCAGGTTATAAAATATATGAGTTATTTTATAAATAATGAAACGTATAATTTTAGCATTGTCACTTCAGCAACATGTGATGGAACTCAAATTCATAACTAAATAAACTCGACATTATATACTTAGTTAACAGAAGAGGCTTAAGACTTTTATTTATTCTCCTTACTCTCTTAATTTTTTTCAAATGTAGCTCTCAACGAGGACTAATTTTGCGTCATTTTGCCTTGTTATTTTGAGCTTAAATATATGTTGTCCGATTACTCAAGATGATATTTCTTGTTTGAATTTCTTAAACCTCTTAAGAAGAAATAATATATCATCATAAATAGTTTTCTTGATAGTGATCATTGTTTTAATTGATTTTTTTTATTTTATTCGTATCCTAACTAGCATTTTTTGCAATTCAGAGAAACACAATAAAAATCATAAAATAGTGTTGCATATTGATGAATCTCAAAAAATTAGCGTTCAAATGTTTAAAATGCCGATGCCATAAAAATTTCCAAATTGACATCACAGATGACCACACGGCGAAGCGCCACGATAAATAAATAACTCCTAAAATTAGGTCTAGTGTGACACATGGAAAAGAGACACAAAAAAGCAAGCCAATCAGGTGATAGATAGATGGTGAAGTTCCTTAGAGTCCAATGAGAGCAGGATAGATCCATGCCTATTTCACAAAAATACAACTAAATCCTTATTCCTTACTATTCCATAGCCCCTGGATATGTATAAAAAATAAAAAAGTAAGAATCCATCCAATTCCATACATTTGTAAGGTCGCTTTACAGTTGGGGAACTGTTGTCGGCCGCGCACACAACTTTTTCAAGGGTTCAAACCCTAAAAATAAATAAAGCAGCACATTTTCCCGATATTTTTATTAAAATCCCAAAAAAAAAAACAAATTATCAAATCTGCTCCCACCCCAACTTTATTTTTATTTCTACCCCAACCGCCCGTGGGCTGGACGGTCCTATTTCCCAACCTGACCGTCCAGTATCCGGGCGGTCCACTTTTCAAACCTGACCGCCCAGGGGCTGGGCGGTCTGCTATTATTTTTTTTTATAAGAGTTTTATGTTTTAATTGTTTGAATGTTTTATATTAAATTGTTGTAATGATTTGTTTGAATGTTTCATATTAAATTGTATGATATATATTTATTATTTGTTGACGATTATATTTTTATAATTGACGATTATTTGTATATGTTATGTAATTGTCTAGCTTTAATATAATTGATTAGTTTTATATTAAGTTTTGTTAATGTTTAAATGTTTCTAAATGGTAATCGAAATGGTAAGTCTAAACAACAAAAGTAGTAATCGAAATGGTAAGTCTAAACAACAAAAGTAGAAATCTAAATGATAAGTCTAAAAATGAAATATAACAGTCCAAACACGAAATATAATAATCCAAACTAAAATACTAGAAACCTATCAAATTAAAAAAAATATAAAAACCCTAACGGCGATGACGAGGGCGAGGTCCGGAGAGCTCCAACCTAGTAGGTGCATGGCGGTCCCTCTGCGACGGCGGACACCTCTGGGGAACCTCATCCACCTGCATGTCATCGTATACGGCCTCGCGCGCCCATGGGTCCGCCCCCAGGTGTAATGCATGCTCCCCATGGATCCCCGCTTGTGTACGCAACACCCACGGATCGGCCTCCCAAGTAGGAGGATACGTGGCCGGAGGCGGTGTGCCAAATATAGCAGCGGCAAAACCATCTGCAGTCTGTGCCCCACTCCCACTGGCCTCGCCGTCGTGCTGTCTGGGCTCCATATACTGCGGGTCGGTGGGGGCTAGCTGGCTCCCATCCGCCCTCATCTCCAGTGAGGTCATCCAATGAGAATGAGGCGGCGGCGGCGGCAGCTTCATCCTGCATGTAAACAATGTTAAATTAAAGACATAGAAGTAACGAGTAAATTAATTAAATAATGAACTTTTGCTACCTCGGTAAGCTACACTAGAACTCCATGCTCGTTGTAGTACGCGTTCCACGCGTTGTTGTTCAACACCCATTGGTGGATCGCCCAACCCGAGTCATCATCTGCAGAAATGAAGATAAATTAATAAGAATGATCTTTTAGAGAGACGCTTAATAATGATCATTTGTATGACATATTATTACCTGCAGGAGGTGGCGGCATCTCCGCAGCGTAGATAGGGGCTCCAGGCTGCTCCGGATCTGGTGGTGGGGCCTTTATCTTGCGCCAATTGATGTCCTCCCCAGCATCGTGCAACATACCAACGAGGCGCCCGTCCCAGCCAGAGTCCTCCACGATCGGTGCACTGTGTTGGAGCATTTGACATCCTATCGCTCTCCAACTTTTTCTCGCCATGCACACCAAGCTGTGTGCCACTCTTCTAATAGCGGTCAAAATCTGCACACAATGTATTTTTATTATTATTATTGGAAGATGAATAAATAACTATAATTTTTTCAGCATTTCAGTTTCATTTAAACATACCGAACGAGTATGGATCGGGCCGAAAGGCAAGTAAGTCCTAGATCCGTCACCCGTGAGTCTCCGTCGAAGAGCATCACCATAGTCCCCCTGTAGATAAACCGTCGGCATGCCCCATCTCTGGTACCAGACTAAATATCGTAATCTCCAAGGCCCGACCGGCATAGGGGCATCAATAGCTGGAGGCGGGGTCCATAAGTGATCCCCCGGTGATGCAGCACGCTGGTAATGCTCCCAGAAACGCGTGCTCCAGTTGACTTTGGGCTTGTTGTGTTTAGTGCTGCAATATAAATTAATTAGTAACGTGTATGGCTGAACAAGTAATAAAATAGGCAAACAATAAGGCAGTGGGTAGTTACCTGTGCAGCTGGGTGGTCTGCTGCTCGCCCAACTCTGGAAAATCAGGGACATAGGCATCCAAGCCAAACTGACGGGGCACTCGATCAGGATAGTGATACTCAACTATCCAGAAGCATACGCAAGGCCCCCGATAAAACGAGAGATGTCTCTGCTCTAATGTCAGCTGGCACAGAAGGCCCCGATCGTAGAACAGACGATAGGGGTACCAGGTGATACTCGCCTCGTGAAGCATCTGGAGCTGACCTCGGACATACGAAATCCCCACGGTCCTCCCCCTGCCCGTGTCCTCGTATGTGTGGGGAGGAGCCCATATGGCACCGTACCCCGGACGTCTCTCGGGGTCATCTCCCATCCATAACCCATGCTGAGCTGGAGGAACAGGCCGACACACCGGTATGTGCGACCAGGATCACTGCTGGAGTAGAAGAAGCGGTCCGGCAATCTGCTTGTTCGTCGCCTAAATTTTGGACATGCGGTGCACTTCTGGTAAATATGGAACCCTAATATTTGTAATAAAAAATTAAAATATTTGTATAAACTTATCAGACAAGCATGACACAAGCCCCGGTATAAGTGGGCGAGCACGGCTCCACCCCAGTTCCACTTCGACGGCCGCTGAATGTCCCTCAGCAGAGAGAGGAACATAATCGGGACTGCGTCACCGCTGGAATTGACAAACATGACGCTGCCACATAAATCCATGACAACGCCCTCACGTACCTGTAATATAAATTAGAGACATAAATAACTACAATTTTTGTTGAATCCATAACATATTTTAATTTGCAACTATTTGTGATTACCTCAGAACGGCCTGCTCGTCACGTGTCTCGGGGGTGATCCTACGCCGGTGGAAGTAACTGCGGAGCGCCGCAAGACTGATGCAGTATTTGGAATACCGGTACTCCTCCTCCTCCTCTCCTTTCTTCTTCTTCTTCTTTTGCAAGTCCGTCGGAGCGGCCCCCAGCAGCTCCAGTATCATGTGCATCAGGTCCGGATCGTCTGAGACACCACCGATGGGGTCGCCATCTATCCGTAAACCCCACAAGGCGCTGACGTCACCTAGTGTGACTGTCAACTCCCCAACCGGAAGGTGAAATGTATGCGTCTCCGGTCGCCATCTCTCCACTAGACCACAAACGAGAGCCTGGTCAATATCGCAGTGAGTCATAGTGGCCAGCTGATACAACCCGAGATGCATGATGCACTGCTCCATCAACGGGTGACGAACGTATCGTATCTCGGGGGTGCGATGTCTCACTGTCAGCATCGTCGTGTCCTGCATTTTACAATGATTTCAATATAAACGTCTAATTAAATAATGCTATTTAAATTAGGAATACAAAACCAACGTACCTCCATAGATGCAAGTGAGACACGGTGCCTGACATGTGGGGTCCACAGAAGAGGACTAAATGTGTCAGGATGGTGAGGGGGATAATCTCCAAAGGGAGCATCTGCACCGGATGTCTCTGCACCGGATGCCTATGCACCGGATGCCTCTGCACTGGATGCCGCTGCACCGGATGCCTCTGCATCGTGATAATGTGAACTCTCCCCCGTCTCCAGAGGGGCATCCCATGCACGTCCCCGTCTAGTTCTGACCATACTACATTTCAATAAACAGAAGATTCTATCTTATAAATCCTGATTTATAAACCCTAACTTATAAACTCCAATTCTGTCAACCCTAAACCCTAATTTAACAATTCAACCCTTATCTAACAATTCAACCCTAAACCCTAATTTAACTCCTAAACCCTAAATTAACAATTCAACACTAAACCCTAATTTAACAATTCAACCTAATTTAAACAATTTAACCCTAAACCCTAATTTAACCCCTAAACCCTAAATTAACAATTCAACACTAAACCCTAACTTAACAATTCAACATAATTTAAACAATTCAACCGTAAATCCTAATTTAACAATTCAACCCTAATTTAAACAATTCAATCATAAACCCTAATTTAACAATTCAACCCTAATTTAACAATTAAATCGCGACGGGAAAATCAACAACCCGCACACGATAATTAACAATTCAACCATAATTTATAAACTTCAGTTTTGTCAACCCTAAACCCCTAAACTACAAACTCTAATTTTGGAAACCCTAATTTTGAACAATTCAATCGTGTCGGGAAAATCAACAACCCGCACAAGATAATTAACAATTCAAATTCTACCAATCGTTCCAATGCCAATACAAGATACAAAATATAAATTCAAAAATTTATTTAAAAACTTACCCGAAAATAATCGGATTGTCGCCGAGATGGCCGAAAATTAGGATTCGGATGAGAGAGAGAGAGAGAGAGGAAGAGGAAGAGAGAGAGCTCTAATGGCAGATTTGAAGAGAGAGAGAGGAAGAGAGGGAGAGAGAGAGAGGAAGAGAGAGAGAGGGGAAGAGAAGGAGAGAGAGAGAGGAAGAGAGGGAGAGATAGAGAGAGAGAGAGAGAGAGAGAGAGGAAGAGAGGGAGAGAGAGAGAGGGCCGAGTGGGGTTGGCGGGGCGGCTGGGCTGGGCTGGAGGCGGGGCTGGCGGGGCGGCGGGGCTGGAGGCAGAGAAGAAAGAGGCTCTGATAGCGGTCTGCTGGGGGGCGGACCGCTTAAAAAAAAAATTAATAGTGGACCGCCCAGCCCCTGGGCGGTCAGGTTTGAAAAGTGGACCGCCCGGATACTGGGCGGTCAGGTTGGGAAATAGGATCGCCCAGCCCACGGGTGGTTGGGGTAGAAATAAAAATAAAGTTGGGGTGGGAGCAGATTTGATAATTTGTTTTTTTTTTGGGGTTTTAATAAAAATATCGGCACATTTTCAAACTTGTTTCTAGTTTGCTTTCATTGATCACCCTCCCTGAGCCCCCACACAGTGGAATAACTATCTTGTACCGAATTCAGATTCGATCAGGTACATGTGGACGGAGTTAGAATTTCAAATTATGGAGATCAAACAAATATAGAGATCAATTATATGTAATTTTTCTGCGGAGAATGAGAATTAATTTTACAGTGCTACTTTCGTCTAAATTAAAATTTTGAAAAAAAAAAATGAAAGTCAATTAACTCTCATTTCTTCTTGTTAGTTCATCTGAGTACCTAACATGATAAAATGAGATTTGATTATCTGAAATATTTATTTTAACATGACACAAATTTTAAAGATTTTCCGTGAATCTAATGCAGGTTTGAAAAAAGATTGATCAGTTGGGATTAACTCAGGTATGTTTGGTATACTGGTATTTGAGGGATGAGCGCTCTCTTGTACCGTGCTGAAAAATCCATGCACGAGTCTGTCAGGGCACCTAACTTTGTAATAATTTTTTAAATGTTAGTTAGTGTGAACCTTAAAACAGATCAACAAGTAAGATATGTGTTGAAAATTTTCAACATGGTAGAGAAAAGAAAATTCCAAATTAAGAAGAGGACTAGTTTTTTATCTAATGGTGAAGGCAATCTCATTCAATGACAAAATATGTTCCAAAAAAGTAACAAGTGGAAAAACATAACAATGTTTAGGTGCGAAAAAAACATACATACCACGGAGGGATTCGGATGAGCTGAAATTCCGAAACCAATGAACAGTAATTGTGAAATTCCTGCAATCCGAATTCAGCCATTGAATTTTTTTCTGAAAACGCATCTCAAAACAGCTGGTTTTTTTTTTGCATGCATCTCAGAACAATTTGACAGCTGGATTTAGATTGCAGGGATTTTAGAATTATTGTTACCGGTTTCGGATTTCAGCAGATGCGCTTCCACCACGGAGGATCTCCTTTTTCCAAGGGCAAACATTTAACCTTCGAAGAAGGAAGATCAAAACTCAAAAGTTAATGATATCTTCTATATATTTAATGCAATTTGTGTGAATTAAGGGGTAATATCAGTAAAGATATTGACAGAGCAGTTTTGATCCCATGCAATATATGAGTCATAGAATCAAAACAGTGCTGCATGACGCAAACAATATTCAGTTAATATTTTTAGAGTGAGGCTATGGTGCTATGCATAGCACGGATGGGGTCCGTGCTACGGCTCAAAATTTGACTTTTTAAAATCCTAACGGTCGATCCAACCGTTCAATGTGATAATCATATGAATATGTATTTGGAAACTAAATTTTATATTTTTCGAATTTTTTTACTATTTTTTTAGATAGGTAGAATTTTGATGGTCCAGAATTTTCAGAAAACACTGATTTTTCTACCTATCTAAAAAAATAGTAAAAAAATTCGAAAAAATATAAAATTTAGTTTACAAGTACATATTCATATGGTTATCACATTGAACGGTTAGATCGACCGTTAGGATTTTGAAAAGTCAAATTTTGAGCCGTAGCACGGACCCCATCCGTGCTATGCATAGCACCATAGGCTCACTCATATTTTTATCCAAATCAAGTAGAATTCAGATCCAGTGCATTAACCCAATTTTTGAGTTTTGATCCAAACCGTCCAAGATGTTCTAACACGAATCTTAAAGAGTCTGGACCCCACAAATAATACTGGCCCCTGCGCTACCACCGAATAGGCACCGTACACGTCTAAACTAAAAAATTGGGTTACTTTAGGGGATCCGGACTCAATTAAGTATATGTGTTGCGGTGCATCATTTTCAATAGAAAGCGCGAATCAATTAGAATAAGTTTGTCAAGAGTTGTTCCGTGAGTGAATTTTTAATTACGTATTTCGATTTTTAACATTTTAAAGTTTTATTCTACACTAAATTATGAGAAAAATAAAATTGAGTAGGGCTCGGTTTTTTTTCCCATGACGAGGAAGCAGCAACATAATCTAAATTGAGCGAGGTTCATTTTTTTTTTAACTATGAATTAGTATGTAAGATTTTTTTTGACAGTCAAAAAATAATTTGTTCATTTGTATGTAAAAGAATGATTATGTATTTTAATAATATCATATTTTTTTTTAATGGGTATTGCAAATTGTATTCTACTTCGTTTCATTATTGATTTACATATATTTTTTTTCTTTTTTTCCTTTCAATTTTATTTATTTGTTCGAATTTTCCACATATGATAGATAATTATTTTTTTTCTCTGTCAAGAAATCTATTTTTGATATTTTTGTTCTGTGTTTTATCATTTTTATAAAAATAAAATGATGTCGTGAACATTAGTTTTGAACTAATAACTATTCAAATATTTATATCTAATGATTAATTGTTCAAATCAAATTTCCATATATCCGAATAGTTACTTTCAAAAAAACTATATCCATTTTTACTTTTTCTTAAGTGATATCATAAATATTTGCATTATAAGATCCCACGCTCGCAAAATTTCAATCTTGTATAATTTTGCAACCACTGAATAAATTCTAAAAGATGCCATGGCCTCTTGGATTATGGTACAATTGAGAAGTTACAAGTAAACTCTACAAAAACAACAATTAGAGGTGTCAATGGGTACAATATAGATAGGGTAGAAGCATTTTCATACTCATATCACTAAAAATAAATCTTACCCATTAAAAATTGATCTTATTCTATCTTACACTTACTCGTTAAAATTAGCAAGATAACAATACGGTAACGGTTGAATAACGAATAATATTAATATAATAATTAATTTTATTATATTTACAAATACAAAATCAAAACTCATTCATTCTCGATAATATGAAAATCTTTAGTAGATGCCATCGAAATAATATGTAAATGGAACAATGAATAAATACTTGGAAAATTGAACAATCACTAAATATTTGGTTTGAAAACAACAAATATTATGACACGGTAAATGAGAATCATATTGTACCGTAGATTATTTCCATTCTAGCGATTGAGGAAAATGACAACAATGATGAAGGATGAAAAATTTATCATCAGTTTGATTTAGCGTGGACACAGCTTGGAAAAGAAATCAATTGAATATAATATTTATATATGTGTATATAATTTTATTTTATATAATTACCCGTTAACTAATGGGTATAAAACCCATACCCATTTAGCTAACGAAAAAAAATTCTTACCCATACCCATACCCAATAAGCTAACAAAAAAAATCTTACCCATACACGTTTTATTGAATATAAAACGGGTAAGATGAACAGTTAAATGGATGCCATTGACACCCTAACAACAATTGGCCAAACTATTAATTAGACAAAGAAAACTGTTTATCTAAATTCTAATAAAGAAAAAACATCAAACATCAGTACCAATGCACAGAGGCCGCACCGATCTCTGCGCAATAAATCCTCTTACATAAAAAACAACCAGGCCCTTGTTGGAAGCCATGTGTCGCACGACTGCACGAGAGACTATGACCTTTTATCCGTACACGTGCCCACGTTGAGTCATCCCTAGCCGTCTTTAATGCTCGCTACTTATCTGATTCTTGAATGCGGTGCCTGATCGTCTGCATTTGACAGTCAGGGCGGACGTACAACCAAAGTTATCTATGTAATTTAAAATTTTAATTATGTACATTGAAATTGGATTAAATTTTATTTATTGAATTTTTTATATAATTTATTCACTCATATTTTATTAAAAATAAAATGTATACTTATAATTTAGTGAGTAGAATTTCACTTTGTAGTTGTAAAGATTTGAATTCAAATTTTATCTATTTATATTTTGTAGTTTCCCCTTTGTGTTTATATTTTCTGGATGAAAAGTGACGGCACGCTAACTGTTAGAGTTACATATCAAGATCAAGAGAAAAGTAGGTTGGATACCAAACGTACTTTTGGGTCTGATGGGCATCAGAGCTGTCTGATGTGCTTTAACATTTATACGCATCCTGCTATGAGATTCGTGCACACACAATTTAAAGCTCATCAGATAGCTCTGGTGTTCACCATATTCAAAAGTACGTGTGATGCCCATCGAACCCACTTTGCACTCCAAGATCGGGCGATCAATTACATATTATGTTTGGAGTTAACATTTCTAGTTTGATCCTTTTGATTTTGATCGAACGGTTCTGTATGATTTGGAGCAAACTTTGGTGTTACTTCTGTTGTACCGGATGTGGGGCCTGTGCGGTATGTGATGAGCCAATCATACATAAAAGGGACCATCTAATAAAGAAAGCTAGCTTGGCACGCATATATAACATGATAGTATGGGCTCACCGTTTACCTAAGAAAATAATGTCAAATGAAAAAAAAAATATATAGAAAATTATTTACTACCCTTCTATGAGATAAAAATAAATTGCCTCATTCCCTCCTATTTAAATAATCAAGTAAATAGGGGATTTTCATGTTTATCTTTTTAAATGAACTTATTTTAAAATATGTTGTGATATATCATCCAAAGCAGTTCTGTGCATAATAATCAAATTTATGATAATTTTTAAGGTACTTGCCAGCAATGTTGTGAGGGTTTGTGAGAAAATTTTGTATGGACATGTAAGAGACGGAGATCTAAGTTTTGGTAAAGTTTGATAATCTTTGGAAAGTGATTTGATGAACGACTCTGATGATGATGAAAGTTGATGAATGACTCTTAGAATGGATTGGGATCAAGAAAGATGATAACGAAATTGGACGAATATTTTGTAGTAATAAGAAAACAATATATAAACTAAACTCAACTGTATTTAGTTTAATTAAATTACAACAAATATAGAACAAATAATTTTTTAAGTAAAAATTGGAGATCAAGGCATCAAACTATTTAATATATTTAAGAAATTTTCTCATTTGAATTTTGAATCTGCAACCTCTTACGTGGAGGATATTGTCTTTGCTACTAGATAAAAAGCTAGTTCTCACTTGGGTTACTACATCACTAACACCAATGACAGAACTAAACTTTCGAACTATGAAGAAGTTCACTCAAATCGGCTATCAAAACAAGAACTTCTAAGGTTAGACACTGGTTAAATATATATGGAAGTTAATCATATAAAATTGTCTTGTTGAGAATAAGAATCAAATGTGTATCAATTGAATTTGTAACGAAGTTATGACCCAAAACAACCAACAGAGTTAGGTCTGAAAACTGCTCAGCCCGAGCCATATAATTACGACTCATGTTAGTTCCTCCTTTTTAACTTTTTTTCTTTCATATTCTTCACTTGTTAGATTCTAAACCTTTTCAGTGATGCTTCTCTACTGAGTTCTAACAAAATAAAAGAACTCTCATTTTTTTCTTTTTAAATTTTTTGAAAAAAAAATATATTTTTTCTATAAAATATTATAATTTTATTAGTAAATGCATAGGAACCCTCATGTTTGATAAATGCAATTTGAAAAGAAATATTTGCAACAATCCTAAAGAATTCTGATACACAGTCTCAAAAAGTTGGAATTATTTTTTTTTAATAGAAAGTTTGTATTCATTTGTTAGCGATTCAATGGTACTCAATTTTCATTGACAACTATGATACCGGATGTAAACCCACCATATGTAACGCACATAGGCTCTTACCACAGGACTGTATAGCCCTATACTTTGATTTAATTTAAGTTAGTGTATTTTATTTTGGAAATAAAAAAAAAAAAGTTAGTGTATTTTAGATGACACATGTACTCGACATTGACCTTTTATATATGTTTAAGGTTCACACGCATATATAAATAATGTTCTCTCTTTAGTGCTTTTTCTGGGGAATATTTTATCTCTTTAGCAAATTTGCTCATCCTAATACTTGTCCGCCTGATGATAATTTTGATAATCAAAATCGGATCTCTGAAAATTAACATTTATGTTGTTGGGGATCATTCTTTTGAGTTCATAAAATCAAACTCATGATTCTTAGTTTTTTCGTTTAATATATCGAGTCCTTTTTTAGAAAGAATTTTTTTGAAGGTTAATATAAAGATAGATATAATTTCATAATTCATAAAATAATAAAAAATCAATGAACAAAATGATATAAATTATATAATACATGAACAACACATAAAATACAATCATCTAATAATTAACAACACTTATCGTGTGGAAGGTCGCAGGCTCGAAATCCGAACGGAAGAATTCCTCGTGGATATTAAATAATTAGGTAGTTTGACCTCCAACTTTTACTAAAAAAATCGCAACAGTTACAAAATTTGACATTAAAAAAATGTCAATGTTCTTTTACACAAAAAAGTCTTATCAACTATGTACACCTTTGTAGCGAAATTTCTCTAAAATTTCAAGCATCCCTTGTATCTAGCGGAATTTAAATTAATTTTCTAAAGAAAAAAAATGATAGTGTCACTGGCCATTTGAGCCGAACACCATCCTCATGACTCCTATTTTTTTAATCTTTCATACGCAAACAATCAAAGATCTGCTGCACTTCAACAGAACTACCAACCACAACTCAAAAGTGAGCGATGCTATCTTTCAAAATTTATAAACTCGAAAATGCTATCGGTTCGGATCGCAAGCGCACAATCCTATCGAGTAGTATAATCGAAATCGATCCACAGGGAATATTGATTTAGAGTCTTGAGCGATCAAATCACAATCTTTCGAAATGCTAGACAAAATTTGAAAATTTGAGAGTTGAAGTTGTGATCAATGTAAATTTGGCAATAATTAAAAATAATTAAAATAAAGATAGAGATGAGAATTTTTAGAATTTCGGCACACTATTGCTACTCAATTCTCTTTGATATTCTACTTCTGTCGGGTCTGATTTCCTGTTGTTATTTATGGAAGACTCCTATATTTTTTAATCTTTTTCAAATGATTTGATTTTGAATAAAGATGTGGTTTTGAACCCGTCTCTTTAACTCTTATAATCAAACTAACTACTCCAAATGGTTGAATTCATTAATTTAATCATTTGCTTTTGTCCATCTATATATGTCAGATTAGTGACGCTATTGAATGAAAACATAGTCAAACAATAAGCCGCCTATTATGCAAAGATAGCTCTATTAAGGTATTAAATTCAATCTATATATGTTTGTCATTGACGACATGAAACAGTATTTAAAATTCCCTTTAATTGGTATATTTCCCTGTTCTCATTCTAGAAGGAACCATAGTCTTGATTAACATTTCAGAATTGACAATATTAGGTTAGAAGTTTGAAAGAAGGCTATATGGTGTTCAATTTTAAGTAATCTATTACCATTCATGAGCACCATTTGCTAACTGAAGTACTCTTATGTGTACAGAAGCGGAGTTACAAAATTGAATTTGGAGGCTGAGTAATTTAGATTCGACATTAAATTTGAAATGAATAAATAAAAAAAAAATTCATTTGCTTCATCTTTTAAAAACTATCTATTCTAGAAATATTTTTTATATAGATGGCGCAAAATGTTTGAAAAGATCAAACATGTTTCATGAAATCAATAAATTTGCATATATTAATTTCAAGTTTTCATGAATCAGAATGTCGAATCTCCGAAATTTTTATTAATAACATTTTCAAAAAATAATAAATCAAATAATCACCGTTTTCTGACAATTATAAATCTAGTATGGCCGCAGAACACCAGAGCGAACTCATTTGAGGGCCGCCGCAGAATGCCGGAGCGGACCCCCATATGAGGCCGCAGTATGCCGGAGCGGACCCAGAGCCGCACTATGCCGAAGCGGCCCCTGTTATTTTTTTTTTATCTGAATGTGAAGTTGATTATGATTTTGTTTTGGAAATTTTTATCAAAAATGTAAAGTTTGTACTGGAAGTTGTGTGTAATTACTTCTGTTTGAAATGTCGTTTAATCTGAAATTGTTGTTCGTCGTTTGTTTGATCAAAAGAAACATTATAATAGAACAATGAGCCATATAAAGAAGCATACAATAGAACAATGCTAATGTTATCGGAAATTACAAATACGTCTAATTAACCGAAAATAAACAACATTTTTACGAGTACAATTAAAAAGGCAACATTAACTCTCAATCTCGTGCAGCTCGAGCAGCTCTGTTTTGTCTTTCTTGTGTATCTCGGCCGACTTGGTGTCCTCTTCTCCTATTATTTAGAACATCCATCCACATCGAAATTCGATTGTGCTGTCTTCTGCCCACAAATATTTTTGTCCTCTGGAACAAGGACCGGGCCATCGTGCTGAGGCCATTCCGACTGATTTTCATACACATGCCATTGAGCGCTCCATGTGTTGATCAGTGCATGGATGTGATAGTAGTGACTTACAAAGACGCCAGGGTCGATGCCTCGGAGACGACACACGGACAGAACATGAGAGCACGGTATTCTCTCCAATTGAGGTTTCTGGCACGTGCAAGTTACCGTTTGATCATCCCCGATTATCACCGTGTATTTGTAATTGGCCTTGGTAAACCGGCCAGAATCGTCAGGTATGAAAGCGTGAACTCTCTCATGTGTGGAGGTTACCTCGAACTCGTTGTTGTTTCCAAAGCCCCCCAGCGTTTTCATTTTATCGGACCTCTCGAACCGTTTGTTGATCAGCTACGAAAAATTAAAAAATAATGAAGAAGTCAGATTTTTTTAACAAAGTTCATTAAAAATTATGAAGAAAGAACTACAAATAAAAGTACCTGATGCACACGACACGAGAATTGTTGACCTTGACTAGCTTTCCATTCCGCTTTGGCCCTCCTTTGCGCAAACCATGTCATACATTTGTAAAATGTGTCTTTAATTATTGCTGCAATCGGTAACTTACGAGAGGACTTGAAGACATTATTAAGCGACTCGGACCCGTTTGTAGTCATGATGCCCCAACGGTAACCACCATCCAGTGCTTGGAATATCTTCCATGGTTTGGGGCACTCGTTCTCATCTTGATCCAAATATTTATTCACACCGTCCAGCCAATTGAGGGCAATGTCACATGCCTGCCCCATTGCTTGCATTTCTTGCCCGTATCTCCTCATCTTCCTTTTAGCCACACATATTCTAAAAAAACAGATTGTCTTATCACTGCAACCGTTCTTCTTCATGTTCTCGGCTATGTGAGTAGCACAAAGACGGTGAACACATTGATCCTCATCCTCCTCGTTCCACCCCATATCATCTTGTCTGAACACCTTCTTGATACCCTTTCCCCTATCAGTGTGACACATGAATCTGGAGCGGATTACATTACGGCGTAACCATTTCATGAACCACGCACAATCGTCATAACTCTCTGATTCTACTAGTGAAAAAGCCAACGGGAGGAGCTGATTTTCAGCATCGTACTCGGTTGCAATCAACAGCTTGCCTGTGGTAAAACAATCAAATTAATTTTGTAAGAGCCGAAATCAACTAAAATAAATAAAGTGAAAACAATCAAATTAGTTACCTTTATACCGGCCTGACAGGAAACATGCATCAACGGTGATGACCGGTCTGATATGTTGAAAAGTAGCTATGCACGGTCCAAATGCCCAAGCCGCCTTATGAAAATACTTCCATGGTCCAGGTTTACCAGTGGGATATGAGGTCACCTCAAACAATGTTTCTGTCAATAAATTTAAAAAAATAAGTTCAATTTTTGATTGATAATGAAATGACGTAAAAAATGAAGGAACAATGTAGTACATGGGTTACTTCTTTTGATTGCCTTCAACAATGGAACTACAAGAGAGTATGACCCCTCCCAACTACCAAATTGACGGGCTATTGCCAACTCACAGCCACGCCACAGTTTGTTGTACGCCGGTATCTGACCGTTGTATCTTTCAGCAACAGCAATTCGGACAGCTTGAATACTCAAGTCGACATCGTTTCTCTTGTGAGCGGATATACACTCGGCAACCATAGTAGCTGACAACTGGGCGTGATCTGTTCTTGTCGCATCCACGTGGCATGAATATTGTGTTGGGCACTTGGAGACACGCCATTGTGTTCCATAACCGGTGGCCTTTGCGAGTATGTACCACCCACAGTAACTGTCCTTGCACTTGAACCTAATTCTTGTGTGGTCACTGTGTGTATTCCTTATCTCTTTGTTGCAAAGGATGTGAAACCTGGCAATTGCGCTCTTCATTGCCTCTTTTGAGTCATATGTTTGTCCCTCAGACAATTCATTCTCATACTCTGCCCTCCTTCCAAACAAACCCGAATTGGCTTCCATAAACTCTGATGTGTCGTTGAAAGCATGAATCGGGTGCTAAAACCCGCGATCCATTATCCGAAACCCGCGATCCATCTTGAAAGTTCTTGGTAGTCCGAGCACAGGCCCGGTATCTTCTTGGTCAGACTGATCGCCCATACCCTCCAGATCACTATCAACCCAATTTTCCTCTGCCTCTAGTATTTCCGGATCCACTTCTTAGTCGGTTTCATCCGGATCACAAGTTTGACCCCAATGAGCGGTCCGACTAGATGAAGGCTGGTCAGTCTGGGATGGGGCCCGACGGGAGGGTCGGTCCCTCTGAACTGGGGCCCGACTACTGGACGGTTGGTCAATTTGGACAGGGGACGGACTAGAGCCGGATGAGTTACCCCGATTACGACCCTGGATTAACCTCATTACTGAGTTGGAACGCCGGGCTCTGATAACCTCCACATATAGGTCAATTATCTAGTATGCACCCCCAGAAAAACTCATGGTTTGGTTGTACAATACCTGCCAGACTCTCTCATTTTGAATTGGAAATAGTTGGAACCAGGTTTGTGCCGAACTAGTCGGCATGCTAATTTTGGCATCAATTTTAAGGTCATACTGACCCTGATCCAACCCCAAATTCTGACATATACTTTATTTAAGTCCCAAATAATCAGTACCCGACAATACCGGGATCACAGTAACAGGTCCAATACTATAGTAAACCCCATTAGGACTTGTTAAAACATCCCCACCAGTGTATATGTATACCATAAGAGCCATTTTTTCAATCCAATACAGAAGAAACCTACAATTAAAAATTAACTAAATTTATTATTCTAAATTAATTATTCTCAATTAATTATTATTCCAATTTAATTATTCTAATTTAATTATTAATCTACTGAAATAAAAATAAAACATTTAAAAGAAGAGAGAAAAAACTTACAGATCAGAGAGCTAACCCAGGAGAGAGAATGTGTGAGAGTGTGGAATGAAATTTCGCTGTCATTTTCGGGCTACAAAGAACAGGGTGCGCTCCGGCATACTGCGGCCCCATATGGGGGTCTGCTCCGGCATTCTGCGGCGGCCCTCAAATGGGTCCGTTCTGGTGTTTTGCGGCCGTGCTAGATTTATAATTGTTAGAAAACGGTGGTTATTTGGTTTATTATTTTTTTGAAAATATTATTAATAAAAATTTCGGGTCGAATCTACTATAATTTTTAAAGTTCAAAATTTATCGCATGGACCATTTTATTATTTAATAATTCAATTTTTTTTAACAGATTTAGTTCATTAAGATATATGATATTTCACAAACTTATGTTTGCTTTGTTATACATCTGAAAAATAATATTTACATTAATATTTCAGTTGTAAATATGTACAAGTTAAAGGTGAAAGAATGAAATTAAAAGATCAAATTGAAAAAATTATAATTTGAACATTTCATTTTGTACTATTTTATAATTCAGTATTCACTTTAGAAGTTTAATTTGCATAAAAGTAAATTGAAAAAAGTCAACTCATGAGATATGAGAACTAAATAATTAAAATTTATCTATTACAAAAATGAATAATTATAAAGAAAATATAACCCACTTTCTTGTAGTCATGGTGCATGTTGAAGGAGCGGAGGAGAAAAAAAGAGTAAAGAAGAGGATCAATGTGGGTTATACAATAACATTTTGTTAATAATTTAAAGGAAAGATATTTTGTTTGATGTTTTCAAAATAATAGAAGACGATTAATCCAGTCTAAGGAGGAGTTGTTTGTCTATATTAAGAGCTTAAAAGGAGCTAACTTAATCCTCCCAAGCTGAACATGCATTTTATTATACACTCCGGAAAATGTTTCTCAGGTGCCCTTATAACTTGGGAGTGGGACACGGTTGAATGGACATCAGATCAAATTAATTTAGTCTGATACTCGATTGGAGCTGAAGTTGTTCGATCTAATGTTTTAAAATATAGTTTTATTTATGTATGAGGAATATATATCTTATGCATATGTAGATTTTAATATAAATTTATATATGCGGAGTTTAAAATAAACTGTTGTTGGATCCTAAATAGTTTGAGAACATGTCTAAAAAATTTATCATATTTCTTAAAAAATGAGTGAGAATAATACCCTAAGGTCCTTATTTCTTGAAAATCACTAATAATGGACAGTGGTTTTCAATCCTAAAAACTTAAAAAGAGCGAATTTATATGAATTTTTGAAGTTCTAAAGATAATTGTGGATGCACATAATGAGGTGCCTCTAATAGAAATTCTAATTAACTCTTAGGTGTCCGCATATACGTCCTCATAGATAGTACCACATATAGTATTATACGTCTGCATTACCGGTCGTATATTCAATTTCGCATATATATGATTGTTTGACATTTTGATCACGACAATAAACCGTATACATATATATATGTATGCGATCTATTTAGCTATATGTAAAGACCATCCGACTACATTTAAAAACACTTATTATGATCTGAGTCAAAATTGATACACAGATTTCAAAGTTATTTGTGCCAATAATGCCTTAGAAATTTGGTCGATGCTCATTGTACCGATTCCTTAACTAGACGTCAGCTTCCACCCCACGACAATACTAAAGTATGATGTCCTTTCTGATATATTATATATTTTATGTGGATTATTTTATTTTTACTAGACCATTGGGTTCTTAACAAAAAAATTTATCTAACCAGAGCTGTACAGCTTATAATGGAAAAGTCTATATTTTAATTATCTTTCTTAGTTTAAAAAAAGTTAACCGTCATCTCTTGACTAAAAAAAAATGAGATCCTGACTACAAGATATTTTGAAAACCCTGATAAATTTAATGAATCTAAATATTCTATCAAATACTGTTAAGTATAAATCTTTGTAAATTTTAAGTTCGTATGAGAAAGATAAGCTTACATCAAATTTCATTATTTTCATGTGCATCATATATGTATAGTATAGATCACATTTTAAAAGTCAGATTTCAAAATACAATTTTTTATTATTATTAAAATTGTTAAATCTATATATTATCAATGAATTTCCAAGGAATTATTGTAAAGAGTCTAAATGGATGAACACAAAATGAATTTATTAAATAAAAAAAACAAAAAGGAAGACAGTGATGCCACTTGGAGAAGATAACCTAAAAAAGTGTACTCATATGAGGTTGAAGCTAGCATATGCCAAATGAAGCTACAGAAGCTACAGAGATAATTGGTTCCACCTACATACCATCAGACCTCAGTCCTTTCATATTTAAGGCCACGTACAAATTATGGGCAAATAGATAAAAAAACAAGTGAGGTAAGCTTATCATTGTGAACCACTTTCCATAGGAAATGAAGTACGAATTCATATCACTTAGAGGCATATTCAAAATTTATACGAGGATGGAGCATAATTCAGATTCAAATAGCTTATGTCAACTTCAAATTCATTAATTAATCGAATTCAAATTGCTTATTGGATTCAGATCTATTAACTAATCATGTACTAAATAAAAAACAACAAAAATAATCTCTTACATAATACACAATAACAAAAATAGTCTTTTACATAATAAAAAACAACAAAATAGTATTATTTTACATATTAAAAACAACAAAAACGATAGTGAGAGACAAAATTAATTTTCAGGGAGCAAATTAATCTGAACTTATTAAATCAAAATTACTTTTCAAAATCTATAGGAGGGGGCAACACTACATCCGCCCCTGCACCTAAGGTACTTCACCTTTTGCATTTGAATATGGTATGTTTATTATTTTTTTTGAGAGAAAAATGGAGATCAAGCTCCCAAGTTCTATTGATAGGACACCAGAAGTGTCAATTTTATAAAGTTTTTGGCAAAACGCTGAAATGATAAATTATAGAAAGTATAATATACATATGTAAATTAAAAAGACTATCGGATTGATTTTGAACTACGAATCTAAACTGTTGAAATTCATGTACTTTGTGAGTGATGCATGTACATGCAAAAAATTTAAAGTTTTAAATTTATTTAGCACATGATCAAGCGGTCAAAACAATGAACATTTTATAAGTTATTTTTAAATTGTTTTATGTATTCATTTTTCATCATTTTTTTGACCGCTTGATTGTACTAAATGAATTCGAAACTTTAAAATTTTTTGCATGTATATACATCACTCACGAAGTACATGGATTTCAACAGTTTGAATTCGTAGTTCGAAGCCAATCCGATAGCCTTCTAGAGGTGTGTTCACCAAACTCTTTTGATGAGCAAATCACACTCTAATTTTTCTCATCGTATATTTGCTCAAAGTACTTTTGTGCTGAATAAAAAATATACAATATATATATGCACAAAAATATGCTAGAATGCATTTGTAACACATTGTGTGTTTTTAATCAAGACATTCAGTTATTTGAGTAAAGATTGAAGCTCAAGTCGCCCAACTATTTTGTATCCACAAAAGAATCTTTATGTATATGAATTTCAAATCTGTAAAGTTCCACACAGAAAACATTATTTTTGTTATTAGATCACAATACATCAAATTATATAATCACCAAAATCGAAAGATTACTTGTAAATATCCTGCGTGCTCATGAATTTGTTCCTGCACAATGACAAAGATTTTATCGAATATTTTGTAACTAAAATCTGTTTTGATGCTTTTAAAGCACATTGCTCATCATGTGCATGTATTCATGTTTTTATCAACTAAGGCTATGTTTCTTCTGAATATTACCATCTACACCTCTATGAATTTGTTTTGCATTAATAGCAAAGATACATGAAATATTTTAGACAAAAATAAGCTAAAATGCATTTTAATCACATCAGTATTTATTCGTGTTTTTAATCAGTAAGATGTATATTACGTCATTTATCGCGAAAAGTTGCTGACATTATTTATGTAATATCGTTTACATGCTCATATTTGTTTGCACCGGATAAAAAAATACACCATATATTACGCACTAAAATATGTTGAAATGCATTTACAACATATATATTGTGTGTCTCGTTTATATTTCAATCAATAGAGACCACAATTCAAGGAAATTTTTTATTGGTAGTAATTAATAGAAAAGAATATAGACAAACAGTAAGAGTACAGTAATATTTATATTGGTAGTAAGATCGGTAGCAATTCTACCGATCTTAAAAATAAAAAGGTTTGGATCGGTAAGAATTTTACCGATCTAAACCAATTTTTTTTCTTTTTTTCTTTTAATTTTTTCTAGTAAAATATATTTTTTAACAAAAATAGATAATTACCTTAAAATTTAGATATATCAAAACATTCCATCTAATTTTTGAAAAACTTTTTATATTTTACTAGAAATCAACTATAAGAATTCTCTCCATCTATACATCAGATTTAAAAAAAAGTTAAGATCGGTAGAATTCCTACCGATTTTACTTCCAATAAAAATATTACTGTACTCTTACTGTTTGTCTATATTATTTTTTATTAATTACTACCAATAAAAAATTTCCACAATTCAAGTCATGATCACCCAGATCAATATAATACCTCTAAATAGTATTATCAACAATTCAACATGCTCATGAATTTGTTGTGTTGAATGAAAAATGATTATCCATTTTTTTTGTACTGAAAATCTGTTGTAATGCATTTAAATGATATTTCTTTTTGTACTTATCCGTGTTTCTATCAATAAAGGACACGTTATATAATCACCAACACACAAAAAAAGCATCAAAATAAATGATTTAGATTCAACATTTGGATTTCAAAATTTATAATATAAAAAAAAATATGGTTTGGGTATTTTGTAGTGCCAAAGAAAGGGCTAGTAAAAATAATAATTTCAAGTCCGTGCCGCTGTGCCGGCAGATCCATTGTCAATAAAGTTCGTGTCAAAAAAAAAAAAAAAAATCTATTAACAAAACAATATAAGATAATAACTTTATGAGCTTAGAAGCTACTGCAGATTTGATATGTTTCGGTTTCAGAGACGGATTCAGAATTTTTGTTGAGAGTAAAAAAATAATCAATTGAATTTAAACTTATTAGTTAAATTAAGATTTAACTAAATTGAAGAAATTCAGGTAAATTAGAGTTTTAATTTTAATTATCATATTTACTTAATTTGTACAAATTTGAAAAAATTTGAAGAAAAGAAGGAATTAACTTAATTTTTTAACAGTGCTCTTTGGGCAGGCGCCTGATGAGCTTTCTTTCATGAGGAGCAAAATTTGTTTGAATCTGTAAATTTTCATAAATTTTCAAAATCCAGAAAGGGTGACTGCCCCTGACCTTTACTGGATGCGCCGTAATTTTTATTTTTAACATTTTAAAGAATTAAATTAATAAAATAACCACCGTTTCTGGTCAATTTCATATTTAACACGGCCGCAGAACACCGGAGCGGACCCATTTGGGAGCCGCCGCAGAATGCCGGAGCGGACCCCCATATGGGTCCGCAGAATGCCGGAGCGGACCCGGGTCCGCAGGGTCCGCACTATGCCGGAGCGGACCCTTTTTTTTTTTTTTTTTTTTTTTTTTTCTGATGAAGTTGATTATGATTTTGTTTTGGAAATTTTTATCAAAAATGTAAAGTTTGTACTGGAAGTTGTGTGTAATTACTTATGTTTGAAATGTCGTTTAATCTGAAATTGTTGTTCGTCGTTTGTTTGATCAAAAGAAACATTACAATAGAACAATGAGCCACGACACATGGAGCGCACAATGGCATGTCTATGGAAATCAGTCGGAATGGCCTCAATACGATGGCCCGGTCCTTGTTCCAGAGAAAAGAAATATTGCTGTGGGCAGAAGACAGCACGACAGAATTCCGATGTGGATGGACGTTCTACATAATAGGAGAAGAGGACACCAAGCTGGCCGAGATACACAAGAAAGACAAAACAGAGCTGCTCGAGCTGCACGAGATTGAGAGTTAATGTTGTTTTTTTTATTGTACTCGTAAAAATATTGTTTATTTTCGGTTAATTAGACGTATTTGTAATTTCCGATAACATTAACATTGTTCTATTGTATGCTTCTTTATATGGCTCATTGTTCTATTGTAATGTTTCTTTTGATCAAACAAACGACGAACAACAATTTCAGATTAAACGATATTTCAAGCATAAGTAATTACACACAACTTCCAGTACAAACTTTACATTTTTGATAAAAATTTCCAAAACAAAATCATAATCAACTTCATCAGAAGAAGAAAAAAAAAAAAAAAAAAAAAAAAAAAAAGGGTCCGCTCCGGCATAGTGCGGACCCTGCGGACCCGGGTCCGCTCCGGCATTCTGCGGCGTCCCCCAAATGGGTCCGCTCCGGTGTTCTGCGGCCGTGTTAAATATGGAATTGACCAGAAACGGTGGTTATTTTATTAATTTAATTCTTTAAAATGTTAAAAATAAAAATTTCGGCTGGATGCGCCCCTATTGGCTCTTTAACAAGATGAGGCATAGAACCCTCTAAAATTGTGAGCAAAGCTAGAGTACGTGTGATGTGCTCACTAAGAGCGTTGGTGAGCACAACTCCAAAAGTTTATTGGATTGTCTTCAGACGACGAATTTAAACTGTTGAAATCTATTTACTTCATAAGTAATGCACGTATATACAAAATTTTCAAAGTTTCGAATTCATTTAGTACAAAGTCAAGCGGTAAAAAATTGAACCTTTTATAAGTTGTTTTATGTATTCATTTTTTATTATTTTTTTGACCTCTTGATCTTATACTAAATGAATTCGAAACTTTCAACATTTTGCATGTATGTGCATCACTTATGAAATAAATGGATTTCAACGGTTTAGATTCGGCGTTTGAAGCCAATCCGATGGACTTCTAAAATTGTGCTCACCAACCTCTCTTAATGAGCATAACACACCTTAATTTTACTCTAAAATTGTTTAGATCTTTCTAATCCAATTCCTAATAAATTAGTGGCGAGTTCATATCAATCTATATTCGCTGCGGTCAGGGGCGTAACTAAGTGGTAAGAAAAGGGGCTAAGCTCCCCCATCATTCGAAAATTTTGCATTATTTACCTTCAAAATTTTAAATTTTACAAAAATTATTATTATTTGCCCCCTTATAATATAAAATTACGTAACGCTTATTCATTCAGCCCCTCTATCTTAATTTTCTAGTTCCGCCCTGGCTGCGGTATCATAAAAATATGAGATAAGCTTCCAGCCGAGTCAAATAAAAACATATCAATCATAAATTCACATAATTAAATTATGACTGATATGACTGATGATGCATAACCGGACCTTTTGCAATACACTAATTAAATTATTGACGAATGTGCTATTGTTGGGCAAGGGAAGAATGAGAACCTAAAAACTAATATATATTTTGTATTTATTCAAGTATCCACTAATGTAAAAGGTAGAGCGCAACTTGATGGTCGGGTTGGTTTGGTTTGGTTGGGAAGAAACATAAAAAAGCCATCCAAAACATATTCCTCAAAAAAGGGCACGAGAGAACTAATAAAAATCCAAAGTTTTCTCAAAGAGCATAAATGCAAGAAATCCATCATGCTTATGGCATCATCAATAAAAAAGACGGGACACTTGGCAGTAGGAATATATATACCTTTTTTATATTTTCAGAAATAAAAAAAAATAAAATTATTCGAAAAGTAAATGATTATTTTTTCAATAAATACATGAAATCAAATCAAGGACAACACAATAGAATCAAATAATTAGTTTGGTCTCATTGATTTTTCACATATTGTGGAAAATCAACGTGAAATGATTTGATCTCATTGGCCTCTCCTCAATAGAGCTTCGGTAGAAGAGAGAAAAGATAGAAGATGAATAATGATTCGATCTCGTTGGCTTCTCCTCAACGGAGCTCGGATGGAAGAGAGAAAATATAAAAGAGAAGATGACCTGCAGATTTCACAATCAATAATGAGAACAACTCAGTGGTTCAGTCCTAACAATTTTCGGAATTTCTTTGAACTTGGCACCTTAGAGCATCTATAATGGTGATTTTTTTTAAATTGCTAATTTGATGTGTCAATTGCTAATATAATTGTTGGGTTGTAGGCTAATTTCTAAAAAAACAAATTTGCTTATAAAACAAACGATTTCTTTTGGACATACTGGTAATCTCTCTCTTTCCTATTGGCTCTGACTCCTTCGTTCTCTTTCCTATTGGCTCTGACTCAATTTCTGAAATGGAGGGGTTAAGAAATTAAAAGGAATTTAATTTTTAAATAGTACTTACAGCTGTTTTTAATTTTTTACATATTACTGAATTGGAGATGCTCTTACAATCAAATATAAATGTTGGGAATTCGGTTCCAAGGAATATCCCACCGAGACCGAATCAATGCTTCTGTCTCACCTATGGGATCGAAAAAAGCAACCATTCTTGTTTTTGATAATTTGATTTTTTAATTTTTAAAAATAAAAGATTGATATATATATATATATATATGTAGAAAACTAAACTAAAATAACTAGATTATGTAGAAATTTTGAATTTTTTTTTCAAGATACTGAAACTGCCGACATTTTTATTAATATCCAAAGTTTAATAGAAATTAATTAATACACCCAGATCCGCTAGAAAGTTATAATAATATCCGTACCGGTTATTTTTTGGCCGGTATCCAATTTAATTCAGTACTGGCTGGAAAATGGCCGGTACCCAAATTTTTTTTTTTTAAGAATGGGCATAGCATAGTTGGCTAGAAGAAAAAGTCGTAGGAAACTTGGATTGAAGTATCGATGTTTTTTTTTACAGTGTCGTATGACACTAAAATAGTGTTCACATGCGGCTAGTGAATTTAATTTGATAATAACCAGCATTCTAAAATTGAGTACCGATGCTTTATGCACGGCCTAACGACGGCATAAGTGCATCGATGTTTCATTGGAAAAACATCAGCGACGCACCGATGTTTTTTTAACACTACCCTGCTTAATTGCCAATGCTAAGTCTAATAAAACATCAGCGACGCACTAATGTTTTTTTTAGCACTACCCGACTAATATAACATCGATGTTTCATTGCAAAAACATCGATGATGCACTAATACATGCAACCGATATAACACACGCATCCAACCAAATGCATTTGTTTGATCTTAGCCAAACTAAGTGCAAACTTCAATCCGAGTTTCCTACGACTTTTTCTTCTAGCCAACTATGCTATGCCCATCCTTAAAAAAAAAAATTGGGTATCGGCTATTTTCCGGCCGGTACTAAATTAAATTGGATACCGGCCAAAAAATAACTGGTACGGATATTTTTATATGGGTATATTAATTAATTTGCAATAAACTTTGGATAGAAATGTCGGCTGAAACTGGAAGGACATAGGTGAAAAGATGCACTAAAGAATATATATTCCTTAGATGGTACTGATATGGCATGTTATATATTTCGCCTTCAGTACATTTTCATAAGAATAAAAAAAGAATCTACAACAAGAAAAAATAATAAAAAGTGCATCACTGAAGAAAAAAATATACAAAGAGAAGGTTTCTACTAGATCTGACCCGCCACAGCATGTTGTAGTTTGTAGTTGCCTCAGAACAGTAAACTTAAAAGCATTTTTAACCTTTTTTGGCTCAGGTTTTAAATCTAGGGGTGTAAACGGATATGGATTATCCGTTCCGAATCCGATCCGTATCCACGTGGGATCCGAATTCGGATGATTCGGATTCGGATAATACTCGGATATGATTCGGATAATTTTCTAAATAGGCAGAACAGACCCGGATCCGGATTCGGATAAATTTTCTAATCCGGAAACAGAGCGGATATCCGTATATATCCGGAAAGCATTTGGTTAGCCGAATCCGTTTGACTTTTATCCGGATAGATCCGCACAAATCAACGGCAACTTCGCTTAGAAGACATGGAGCTCAGTTGTATATAAGCATTCCAATCCCGTTTTAGTATTTGTTGTGGGACTAAAAGTTGTGCAGTCCGGACACAGTGTGAATTGAACTGCTTATTTGATGCTCTTATTAAAGAATGATTTCTTTATAAAAATAAAAGGACGTGGCGAAATCAATTACCGTGGGTAACACTAACAGCCAGGGTCAAGGTCCGGTCAACCATCTTTTTTAATCTTTATATATAAAAAAATATTTTTTAGTGAGAATTGTTTGAGGTATCCATTGGATGTACATAAAGAAAATTGAATAATTCTTTTTCTTATTTTTATTTTCTAATTTATTTTTTCATAATTTAGTTAAATGGTATCTTAAAGCGCTCGTATGACTCAATTATCTGACAATTATTCGAATCCGTATTCGTGAATTATCCGTTCTGTATCCGTATCCGTTTAAGGTGGATTTGGTTTTGAATTTTGTCATCCGTTTACTATCCGTATCCGTATTCGTATCCGCTCATTGAAATGTGGATATGGATATGGTTTTACCACTATCCGCTCCGTATTCGCTCCGTTTTCACCCCTATTTAAATCTCTTAATTAAGAGAAACAACATACACTTTTGGAGGTGGATTTGGTTTGCCACCTTATGAGGGCTAGGTTAAAATTTTAGTTAAAGCTAGATTCATATATTATTTGTTTTTTTCATGAGGTGACACAACCATCTAGATTAATGACTGAGATTAGATTCCATGAAATTCTCCAATTAAGCCAGCTTATTATAACTAGAAAAGAACAAAACAGGATTAGAAATAATAAAACAAGTGCAACACTAGTCAAGCATATGCCCCTCTAGTGTAATTTTTTGGGCAGACAAGGGTATTCCTCTCTCTTTCCTCCAGTGATAATAATTGAATAAAAAAACAAAAGAGTGCCAAAATTGTTATTTTCCAAAAAATTAAAAAGGAAGAACACAACAGCAAGCTGTCTCAAATGGTGGAGCTTTATAGTGACCCCACACCTTATCATTCCTCATCATCTTAGTTCATGATCTTTTGTTATATTATTCTTGTAGCTTTAATTGTGTGTGTGTGGAGTAATTCAAATAAGAAAGTGAATAAAAATAGTATCAATAACCAACAAGGTAACGAATATAGTAATCCAAAACATTTCAATATTTGTAATAATATACTATCTGTAATGACTAAATTTTTAATAAGATAAATAAATAAAAATTGTTTTATTTGTTCTAATCAAGTCATATCAATCGAAAAATATTGTTTTGTGTTAACAAAGAGCATTTTAAAAATTAATTAACAAACAGAAATTTGGATGTTAAGCATCATCAATAGAAACAATTAGTATTACTAAAGATAACTACATGAAGGCAGATGATCACCTTAATAGTAGTTATCATTAAATATACAGGCAAAGTCTATTGCTTGTAGAAATAATGATATGTTATGTGTATTTTATTAGGGCCTGTCGGCGCTCAGGAATGGGTATTGGTGTAGAATCAAAAAAAATTTGAACTAAATTTTACTGTTGCCGTGGGAAAAAAAAAATTCACTTTGAGTGAATTTTTTTTCCCACGGCAACAGTGGGGCGCCAAACAGGCCCTTATTCGTGATTTTAAATTTTTAACGTTCTATAATTAATGGATAACTTTTATGTCTCATCAAACGAATTACAGTGGCATAGAATTTGATTATCAGGCTACATACATATCCCACAATATATACATTTACCTTTTAGATATAAACATATTTTTTATTGACTTATCCATTGTCAAGTAAAATTCTTCTCGTAAAAAATAAATTTGACAACATTTAAAACAAGTACTAAGAAATTTGATGAGTAAAAAATATAATAAAATATTTTGGATATCTAAAACTTTGAATAATAAAAAAATATAACTGCACGAAGCCACACACACCTGAAGAATGGATAATTGCATGTTAGATCCAATGCAGCACCTGACCATGTAGAATGAGAACTGAGTCATATGTTTTAATTTGACACAAATTTTAAAACATAACCTCCTATATTTTAAATAAGTACTGAATTAATTTTGACTCGGCTGAGAGTATTTTATTTCCTGCAGTAATTGCATATGTACAAATACAATTGGACAAAATTTGAATGCACACACAGGAAGTTGCAAAATGTAGTTGAATATAAGATCCTGACCATGGCATGCCCACAAGAGCAATCCAAATGCCAAAAGCAACCTAGACAGCTTAGACAAAGTTCTCACCTCTCTCTTTCTCTCTCAAAGTCTCCAGACCAGTTAAAGGAGCCTCCTCACTCTTCATCCCTATCCTCTCTCTCTCTCTCTCTAACCCCCACCTACCCATTTGCTCTTTGGCCCAAACAAGAACCCATGTCTCTATGAACTGGAACAACCTCACCCCTTGCTCCACCACTGTGCAATTAAACCCTACCCAGCTTAATTCATCTTTTTCAATTTCAAGTTCAATTTCTAGAGTGAGAGAGAGAGAGAGCAAACAGAGCACACCACTTCCAACTCACAACAAAACACACACAGTCGTTCTAGCTTGCGTGTAGGTCTCTCTCTCTCTCTCTTGATTGGGATGTGAAGCACCAAGCTTAGTGCCCAGTTGGGTCTCTCTCTCTCTCTTTCTCTCATTCACTCACAAGTCACAAACACACACACAGAAACCTTTTTTTGATTCACCCCTGTGGTTTTCTAAATTGTTCCCGTGTCCTTGTTTGGTTATTGTTCCTTTCTCTTTGGGCCTAGAAAGTGACATTGAGTACATAGATAACATATAAACCTCTCCAACTTGCTTATCCAAACTCTCTCATCATTCTCTCCATCTCTTTGCACCAACAAACCTATTAAAAAAATATTATATTTCTCTCTCATCCATCCCACCGCCCGCCCCTCTCTCTTCTCTTTCTCATCGTTGGGAACCGAAATAGATCGGTTCTCTTTGCTAAATCAATTGAAGAGTTGCTACCAAATTAGCTCCTTTTGATCCGTTTTATTTACCTTTATTTTTTTCTCTTGATATGTAAGAGAGAAAAATTCCTTCTTGCATCAAAATATGGCTGTATTGCAGAAAACCCACATCTCCTAGCCTCAGGTTCACTCAATTTTCCTTTTCATTTACCCCATAAACCCATGACTTGGTTCATTGATGCTGGCATAATGGAACAAAAGCCGCGATTTCTGAACCAAATCAAGCTCAATTTTTCTCTAGTTTGGCCAGAGAAGCTCTCTCTCAAGAGCTGGAGAACCCACCTCTACAACCACTACTTTGTCCCTAGAAAGGTAAGAGAAACATGGTGGCGAAAGCTCCTCTTTTTGTGGGTAGTGTTATGGTTTGTGGTGAGTTTGTGGATATTATGGTTCATGAATTCTGCGCAAGTGGAGAAGAGAAGAGAAACTCTTGGAAATATGTGTGATGAGAGAGCTAGAATGCTCCAGGACCAGTTTAATGTTAGCATGAACCATTTACAAGCTCTTGCTATTCTCGTGTCGACTTTTCATCATGCCAAAAACCCCTCTGCAATTGATCAGGTACAATTTTTTATCGGTGGGGTTTGGGAAGGGGGCAGTTGGTTCAATACTATTTAACATTATGGTGATTGGTAGAAAATTTCAGTTGATCACTGTCAGTTGTTGTCAAAGATTACTAAAGTGTATAATTAATTTTTTCACAAATTTTGTGAAGCACGGTACCTTACCAGTCAATGCCAAAGATTCAGACTGGTGCAAGAAAATACAGGCTGGCTGTTAATGGGATGAATCGATAGTGTAACCTCTGACAACAATCTATAGTGACAACTGTAAAATCATAGTTAGGACCCAATATATATTTTTTTTCTGGAAAATTAAATTTCAAATTTCTCGATGCCATCAAGGGCAACTTGCTGTGCGGGCAGCATAATTGGAAAAAAAAATATCAAGCATGTCAAAATATAAATCATTTACACTCTCTCTTCCCAATATAATAAAAAATTCCTAAATTGCCCCTCCATTGTCTGCTAGTATATCAAAGCATTAGTGAGGAAAAAGAACAGCAACTGATTACAAATTGGACATCAGGGATGCATCCCCTAGGTTATCTGATATTACTTGTTAGAGGGCACTTGGAATTTTGTGAAATTATATAATTAGCAACTATATTGTCTCCAAACAGGCTACATTTGCAAGATATGCTGAGAGAACGACATTTGAAAGGCCACTGACAAGTGGGGTTGCCTATGCAGTAAAAGTCTTGCATTCAGAGAGGGAGCAGTTTGAGAAGATGCAGGGTTGGACCATTAAGAAAATGTACTCGTCAAAGAAGTCAACGGCCCGGAATCAGGGGGATGACGGGCCCGCTGAGGTCATGCCGCAGGAGAGCTGTCCTGTTGCTGTTGAGTATGCACCAGTTATTTTCGCACAAGATACATATAAGCATGTGGTGTCTCTTGACATGCTATCCGGCCATGTATGTAGTTTCAACTTGTTTGTCAAAAAAATTTTGTTTGTCATTTTGGTGATCAAATGTGTTTGGCTGATAAAGCACCTTTTGCAAAATATTGAGAAAAAGATAAATACTTTTCTGATTTAGCATGCCCTTTTTTTTTTAAAGGTTATGAGCATGTCCTTTTTTTTACATGGTGGTTTATTTGATATAATATACCTCTTTGTGCAACATCATATCTTTTGATTTTCCTTACTAGTACCTTCTTTTCAATTTTTTTTTCCTGTCAAGTTACTCTGATTTTCAGTTGTGCTTTCATTGGGGTGGTACAGCTGCATGAAGTAGTTTTAAACTGAGGATAAACTAGTTTTTTTCAAAAATACTGTGTCAAAAACACTCTTTTCTTGTAAAAAATTGCCTTAACTGTTTCGGTCAAATCATGTATGCATACTTACCAGTACACTCAAATTTGCACCAGATATTTGGACAATCCTGTACGACTATATTTTGGTCAAACTACAATGGTAAAAGCTAACAGCTGGTATTGTGTCTGTACTGGATCATCTTTAGAAAAAACGACTTTTATTAGCCTAAAATGTCAAAATTGATAGTACTGTTTTGGCAATATGCAGCATAATAACCAAACCAATATGTCATGTACCAGGTTTTATCTGTTTGTTGCTGGAAATCAGGTAGGAATTGTTCTGGTGAACTACAGTCATAGAAATATATTGGAATGTTTTGGAAATTTGAATATAAAACAAGACATGTTGTTACTATTTTGTAGGAAGACAGAGAGAACATCTTGCGGGCCCGGGAGTCAGGCAAGGGGGTGCTAACTGCCCCTTTCCCATTGGTCAAGTCAAACCGTCTCGGGGTCATCTTGACCTATGCTGTGTACAAATCAGAGCTTCCTAGCAATGCTACTCCAGACGAGCGCACTGAAGCTGCTATTGGGTTAGTCTTTAAATTATCCAGCAATGAATTTCTATTCGGGTATGTACTGGTATGCATTTGGCTGGCTGGTGGTGTATTGATGTTTTTCAAAGGTTTTCTCGGTGAATTAGGTTAAATAAGGCTCCACATTGGGGAAAAGTTATACTATGATCAGACCTAGAACTGTTTTAGTTCCCGGACTGGTATAAATCCAGTACGCCATGGTATCTTATAGATTGCAAGCTTTGTTAGTATCTTACCTATAATTAACATCTCCTAAAACAATGACAATAATGGGGGATAATCTAGAATAAATACAGAACTTGAAATGATAAATTACGTTTGTTCTTTAAGTTAGATTTCTGAGCAGATTGGTCAGTAATAGTTGTACTAGTAGCTATAACAATAATAATAACAACAATAACAAGAATAATACAGTAATAATAAGAACCAAGGATGGCAGCAATGATGACAATATCTGGAACTTGTGTTTTTTAATTTGTGAACAGGTATTTGGGAGGGATATTTGACATTGAGGCCTTGGTGGACAAGTTATTGCACCAACTAGCATGCAAGCAGGCAATATCAGTAAATGTCTATGACACGACTAATGGGCAGATAAGGATGTATGGGCCGAATAAGACGGGCACAGGTATGTTTCATAATAGTGCTCTCAATTTCGGCGACCCAATCAGGAAGCATGAGATGCACTGCAGGTACTTGATTTAATCAAACTCAATGTTTTATCTTCTTTTTTTCTTTTCTTTATGATCATTAAACCCTCCAGAAATTCATTTTTACATTGGAATGGGATTCTCCGAGATATGATGTGTTGTAGTGTCCATAGTGTTTGATTACAATACTATATTCTTGTTTATTCCCAACTTCTAGCTCCGCAGGAATTAACTTTTGCTAGGTACGAAGCTAAATCTCAAGGGTTTAAAATGAACCAATTAGGAAATTATAGGTTATATTGGTGAGGGAGTAGATAGCATGAAATAAAAATATTTGCAGGCTTAGGTTTTGCTTTTTGAAATGGATAGGGATCAGATAAGATGGTTTGAATTGTTATAGTCAATTATGGTGGCCAAAAACGGAAAGATGGAATTTAAGATTCTCTCTGCGGAAAAACACCCAAAATAGTGCCAATGTGTATTAAAATCGTGCAACTTTCTTTTATTGCAAAATTGTTTCGAGAGAAACTAAAATGCGAGCTTATTACACAAGTGTCAGAACTCTATTTTGAATTTTTTTTTTGGGTATTGCTTTGTGCTTATATAGGTTTACACAAAAACCACCATGGCCTTGGCTCGCTATCACAACCTCATTTGGGACCCTAGTGATTGCTTTGCTAATTGGCCACATATTTCACGCTACAGTAAATCGCATTGCCAAAGTTGAGGATGATTTCCATGATATGATGGAACTCAAAAAACGCGCCGAGGCTGCTGATGTGGCAAAGTCACAGGTATCCCTTTTTAGTTTGAATTACTTTTGAGGAAAAAAATTGTTACTTCTAGGAAACTTATTTTTTTTTCTATTATATTATGTACTTATATTGAATCTGATACAACTTAAATTTTCTGTTTTGCATGTAGTTCTTGGCAACTGTTTCTCACGAGATAAGAACCCCGATGAATGGTGTTCTAGGTAATGGACAAAAAAATCTATTTTGTTTTTGAATATTAGTATCTAATAGGATGGAAACCCTATAAGTTCCAAATTTCATTTAACACTAAATCAAACACGTACCAAGCACACTATCAAGCTGACAAAAGAATTAAACATTATACACAATTACAAATTAAAAACAGAGATCAATCTTTATGGTCTTCTCTTTACAGCAGTAATGCTTAAGAAACGTTACTATGTTGTAGGGATGTTGCAAATGCTGATGGACACTGAGCTGGACGTTACACAGCAGGATTATGTGAGAACTGCACAAGCAAGCGGGAAGGCGCTGGTGTCATTGATAAATGAGGTGCTTGACCAGGCCAAGATCGAGTCTGGCAAACTCGAGCTTGAGGCTGTCTATTTCAATTTGCGCTCTCTTTTGGACGACACACTGTCCCTATTCTCTGGCAAGGTCCAGGAGAAGGGCCTTGAGGTACATTCCTCTCCTTTTCCCACCAATATACTAACAAAAGGTTGATGTCTGGAGAAGAAGACTAAGAGTTGCTTTGTTGCTAATGAAGATAACAAAGACGACACCTTTGTTGTTTCTCAAATGTCTCTTGATTAATGATGTCTCATTTCAATTGTCCTTAACAACTCGTTTATTGCAGTTGGGGGTGTATGTATCTGATCAAGTTCCAGAAACACTAGTTGGTGATCCGGGTAGAATAAGGCAGATAATCACAAATTTTATGGGAAACTCTATCAAGGTAAGCTTTTCATTACCCTATACAGAACAATGAGATCATTTTGTATATGGAACTTTTCGTAGTTGTATTTGACATTGTTTATTTGGTCTTTTTTAGTTCACTGATAGGGGGCATATATACCTGACAGTGCATCTAATTGATGAGGTGGCAAGTTTGTTGGAAGTAGAAACGGAAACAGACCCACATAGTAGCACAAATAACACACTGAGTGGGCATGCCGTGGCTGCTCGGAGCCGAAGTTGGGAGAACTTTAGCATTTTTCAGAATGGGTCAAATCCCTTTGATGGACCTTATATTTCCAGTTCTTCTAACCAAATAACCCTGATCATATCAGTTGAGGATACCGGGGTGGGGATCCCTTATGAGGCTCAATCTAGGGTTTTTACACCTTTCATGCAGGTATGTTTACATAAATGCAACCTTTGTGGTCTGCCTTGATGCCAAATCTTTTTTATACCTGAAAATAAGATACTTCATATCTGTTTCTCTAAAGTATGTTAAATGTTGCATATACCCCCATTCCGGTTTCTCCAAAACCACGTTAATTACCCTTCATGGCAAGTACCCTTATTCTGTAAGTTGTCCATGTAGATATAGATGGTTAGAAGGGGAGTAGTTTGGGCATTTCTGGAGTGATGTGGAAGTAAGGCTAAATAGTTTTTTTTTTCCTTTGATGTGTTGCAGTCATCTCTTGGATGCTTCCTATGTTTTGTAAGGTAGTATTGTGTCATTTCTTTTTGTTAAGTGGTTGTATTTTATACGGGTAATTTTGTTATTTCTTGTTTCGCATGTCAAAAAAGAGTATACACTTTGAAGATACAGCAGTAACATTGGTGTTTTGCTTTGTTGTAAGGCATTGCTTGCAAAGGATAATGATGATTTTTTCTTTTTCTTTTTGCCAGGTGCGTCCCTCAGTTGCACGTATACATGGTGGCACGGGAATTGGCTTGAGCATTAGCAAATGTTTAGTTGGCTTAATGAAAGGAGAGATTGGTTTTGCAAGCCGTCCCCATATTGGTTCCACATTTACCTTCACCGCAGTGCTTACTCGTACCCACAGTAACTCAACTTCCAGCGAATACAAACCCACCGAATTCCATGGAATGAATGCGTTGATAGTGGACCATAGACCGATACGGGCCCAGGTGACATCATATCACCTCCATAGACTTGGAATAAAATCTGAATTAATCCCAAATTTATCCCAATTTTTACCGAAACTTCGCCTAAATATGGTGCTGATCGACAAAGAGACTTGGTCCCTAGAGGCAAAAACATGGTCTAGTTTTGCTTCTAGGTTCACTAATGGCACTACACCGAAAGTATTCATTCTGGCGAACCCAACCCTAAAAAGTAACTCACCGTCCCTTCGAGATGTTAATCTAAACATAATATTGAAGCCCCTTCGGGCTAGCATGTTGCAAGTGTCATTGCAACGATCCTTGTTTGGTGGGGATAGGGAAAATTGCCGAAATGGAGTTGTGGGAAACTTGTCTCTTGGAAGTCTACTTCAGGGAAAAAGGATTTTAGTGGTGGATGACAATTTGGTGAATCTTAGGGTTGCGGCTGGAGCTTTGAAAAAATACGGGGCTGAGGTAACTTGTGCTGACAGTGGTAAACGAGCTATCGGGTTTCTCAAACTGCCTCATACTTTTGATGCGTGTTTCATGGATATACAGATGCCAGAGATGGATGGGTGAGCTCTTATTTCTACCTTATTTAGTTTGGAATTTGCGTTCTTTCTCATATTTTATAAACCTCTTAAGCCAATAGACTGTCACTGCAATTTGTTCTGTTCACATATCTGCCTTAACATTTTCTTATATTGTCTTATACACCTAAATTTTTATTATTACACTGGATAGTAAATATTTATATATATATATATATATATATATATATAGGTTGGCTAATATCAAAACGTTTGTTTCTAGGCCGTAGAACAAACGTTTCGGTTTTTACATTTTCAAAGTCCAAACGGTTGATCCAAACCGTTCAACATTTTATACTAAATTTTACATTTTTTGGAATTTTTTATTATTTATTAAGTCAGTTTTAAAATCATTGTTTTCAATGATCCTGAAATTTTTCACCGTTTATTAAAATCAGCGATTTTAAAACTGGCTTAATGAATAGTAAACTAAATTCCAAAAAATGTAAAATTTGGTCTCCAAGCACATTTTAATATAGAGATCACATCTAACGGTTTGGATCGACCGTTTGGACTTTGAAAATCAGAAAACCAATTGGTTGCACCACGGCTCCGGAACAAACGTTTTGATATTAGCCAACCTCTATATATATATATATATATATAGAGTAGAACTAGGGTGCTCCTAAGCTCACCAAGCCCTTCCGTGAGCGCGACTCTAAAACCTATCAAATTGACTTCAAACGACATTTCCAAACCGTTAGATGTTCAATCTATATTAAAATGTGCTTGGAGACCAAATTTTACATTTTTTGGAATTTTTTTACTATTTATTAAGATGGTTTGAAAATCGCTGTTTTTATTAAAATTTTACTATTTACTGTTTTTACTATTTATTTGGAAAACAGCGATTTTCAAACCATCTTAATAAATAGTAAAAAAATTCCAAAAAATGTAAAATTTGGTCTCCAAGCACATTTTAATATAGATTGAACATCTAACGGTTTGGAAATGTCGTTTGAAGTCAATTTGATAGGTTTTAGAGTCGCGCTCACGGAAGGGCTTGGTGAGCTTAGGAGCACCCTAGTTCTACTCTATATATATATATATGAGTGAGGCTATGGTGCTATGCATAGCACGGATGGCTAGTGTACTACGGCTCAATATGGTACTTTTTAAAATCCTAACGGTCGTACTATGCTCCTAAAACGTTCATATGTTGCATATGGTCACCTATATAATGATTCAGATCTTTACAAGCCCAGTAGTAGAATTTTCCTTGTTTAGAACATTTGGGAATAATATGAGTAGACTTCTGGGGCTTGTTTATTTATTTGCAAAAATCTTCTTTGTGCTTTAGATTTGAAGCGACTAGGCGTATACGAGACATGGAGGAAGCCCTAAATGATCGAATAAAACACGGTGAAATGCCTCCAGAAATTAATGGGAAAGTCATCCAAAATTGGCATATTCCAATATTAGCCATGACAGCTGATGTTATACAAGCTACACATGAAAAAAGCCTCAAATGTGGCATGGATGGTTATGTCTCCAAGCCTTTTGAAGGCGAGCAACTCTATAGGGAAGTTGCACGATTTTTCAAGCCAGACACAAAGTTGAATTAGGTTTGAGGGTAAGATTTTTGTTAAGGTGTAGAAATTGCTTGTCACGATGGTGGGTGTTGACGCAAGTTGGACACAATGCGCATGCAGCATCGACAGTTCGATCGGTGTTTCTTTTTAACGAGTAAGTACGATCTTATGTATGTACCAGATGAAGGTTTTGAAGCCTGAACTAAATTGGTCTTTATTACTACCATACCTGACATGAACTTGCTGGGCTCTGCACCAATGCCAGCATGACATCTGTACAGTTGCTGACATGGGCAAAAGGTGTACAGCCAGAAAAGATAGAATTATTACGTCGTAGTTTTAATACTGATTTGTCTTTATGGTCGAGTCCTGAAGATATTATTCGGTTGTAGATTGCTTTGTGCTTGTTTGAGGTATATGGTTGGTAAACATCAGCTGACTTTTCTTTTTGGTTTTATCTTTTTAGGAACGATTTGGTGTTGGAAAAAGCATCATCTTTTCAGTTGCCATCTCAGGAGGACCTTATTTACATGTTATTCGGAAACACATTTTATTCAAAATTGAGATGCACGAAAAGGAAAAGAGCCAATTTCGGCACAACAGCTGGAAATAGGTTGATACCCTCCATCTAGTGTAAAATAAATCTAGTCAGATGTTTTTCTCTTTTTTTTTTTCTTGGTGTACAGGGGTTTTCGCTTGTTGTGTACTAGTTGTAGCGTGCTTGTTACTGAGGGAGCAATCATGTATGTAAATTATACAATTCTTATACCGATTGATAGAAAAGAGTTCTGTTTTCACCTTTTAGGACTTGAAAAATTCCTCAACTTCCCAGGTCTGCTACTCTGATCATCTATGGGGAATATTCATTTTAGCAAATATGAATCCAGATCTGAATTGGAACCCTATTGAGGGTGTTCGGCAGCCCTTTTAAGAGGGTGGGGATTAAAAGTTTAATTATTGCTAAGGAGCATTTGTTTGAGAAGATAGTAGGAATGTAGGATTAAGAACGAATATTTAATATAGGTAAAAAATACATGTATGTAAAGATTTATATAACCTCTATATTTTTTTCTCTCCAACTAAACAAGCATTTTACCCTCCACATTCACATACGGTACAGAAAAAAAAAATTAAAACTGTACCAAAATCTGAGATGAAATGGAAATGTTAGAGAAAGAAGAAATGGGTGCACACATAAAAGACAAACTCAAAAGAAATGAAAAATCGGATACTGGTAAAGTAAAAACAACAGAAATTAAGGAAATGAAAAAAAAAAATCCGATACTGGTAAAAGTTAGAACTCCGAAAAAAAGAACTCATTCTGATTTGGTTAAGTTGGATTAAATTGGACTTGGGCAGGATATAGTTTAGAATTTAGAACTGATTAAATTACGAGTCCTGTTATAAAATTAATTCTATATCCGATTGGACCGAGTTGAATTTTATCCGAATTCAACATTATAATGAGTAGGATACTAGGATATAGGTTTAAAATACTTGCCCAACTCAAATTCCGACTCGTACATAAATGCATTATATTCGATGTGATATTAATATAAAAATAGTTATAAGAGGAAATGAATATGATAACTAATGTTCCTAAATTAAAGATAAAAAATTGTTAACATTTTTCATCGTTGTCTATTCTTCCTCTGATCCTAAAATCATGAATTCTTTAGATAAGATCATTTAAATTTCTAATACCTCCGTTCCTAAATTGTTGCATTGGTGAAATAGTGTATTTAAGTTAGATAGCATAAGAACCGCATGCACAGTGCAGTGGCCTGAATCCTAATCTTTCTACGGTGAGACACAAGCTCAATTCTCAAGAAATCATCTAAAAGACCCTTTTAATAAAAAAAAAAAGTTGGACAGTAAAATTCGAAGTTAATTTTATTATCATATTGTCTTACGTTATGATCGATGATAAAATTTTAATTTAAAACAATGCTTTTAATTAGATAGATTATAATAAAATGTTTCATAAGAGGCGCTTATAATATAACACCAAGAATTATAATGCTCAAGAAAATACTAAACCCCAAAAAACTTGACTATACCCTTTATACAAGTACCAGATAAACGCTTCTTTTTCCAGAATTGATTAGGAACGGAAAGAACTAAGCACCAAATGCTTCTAAACCCCAAAAAACTTGACTAAACCCTTTATACAAGTACCAGATAAACGCTTCTTTTGCCAGAATTGAATAGGAAGGGAAAGAACTAAACACAACATGCTTACAAAGTTATGAAATATATACACGACAATGAGGACGATAACCACAGCTTGGGCTATTTTGCTCCCGGCACGTCCGATAATGATCTCTACTACATTGTGTGAACCTCATAGAATATTTAGAAGTGTTAATCCTACTCAGAACTATTTTGAGCAAGCTTCCACACTTATCCAAATTTTTTGCAAGAAATTTACACACATGACGGAGTTTCATCAGTGGGTGAACCCGGGACCAAATGATTCCAGACAATAAAAACATTTTCCTATGACAATTGATACCTTGGAAAAGAGCTGTTTGTATAAGCAAGCACCTGATAAGTGTAAATATGTACATGATAAACAGTTAAGATACTTTTTGGAAAGATTTATACTGGCTGAGAACTTTACGGCTTCTTGTGTATGCTTCAAACATAATCTCAAAGCAACGTCTAATTCACCAGAGGGCTTAGTTCAAATATTGCTACTCCAGTTCACTCTGAAAAATAAAGCAAAAATAATAAAATCAGAAAGATTTAGTACCTGGAAAGTCTGATATCTCTGTACTCCTAAAATCAGTAAAAATATTTTCATGTTATTTCTCGAAAGATGCCAACTTGCTAGTCCTCACTAGGCAAGGGGTAGTTTTGGCATTTATGAACAAAATGGATGAGAATCATCCGTTATGTGCCTGTGTTTGGATACTTACTTTTGTTATGGAGTATCAAATATTTCCTCGTGCTTTTCGAGGGGTTCACACATTTTAATTTACAGAACAAAAAAGGAAACTTCACATTTTAACTCGTTTGCACTGAAAACAATGTACCTTTTCCTGTTGGCACATGAGAAGCATGCGCCTGTACTGCTGTCGTGCATCTGGTGCTACAACCACAGCCAAAACCCTAGAAACTGCCTCACCAATACCTTTCTCCACTCTCTGTTGCCGGAAAGCTTGGATGATGTCACTCTCATCCACCTCATCGATCTTTTCTGGGCCAGGTTGGTACCCACGTAACCCAACACCCCGTTTCATCCACCGCAGTGCCACTTTCTCCAGTACACCTACTGCCCATAGTAGGTTTTTGGCTTTTCTAACTTGATGTGCTCTATATTGAACCTTTGAAAATTGTTTAAAGAAAAGAATTCAAACCTTGTTAATCCTAATTGTTTTAATGTGCTCCAAAAGGACAGTGTTCCAGTTTAATTTACAGAATAGAAGCTAAATTTGGATGAATTTCACTTTACGAATTGACTGAATGTAATGCATAATTGTAAATGATGCAGATTTAATATGAAGGCAAATAGTCCTTAATGGAATGTTAATTGTCTTGACAGCACAAATTATGTTTAATAGAGAATTTAGGTATTGTTGCCACAACAGCATGTTATTTGTAGTGAAATTTTACAATCAGCTCGGTAGCCAAAATTGTAATCTGATGGATCAACTACTTATTGTCATATCAACCGTTTTTATTATGAACAACGTTCTTATAACTACATTTAGCATTCTGATTACCAATTATCAATAGGACGGTGTAGATCCTCTTCCAGTTTGCTCGTTATCAAACAAGTACCTAATTTGTTGGAGCTAATACTGCTGGGTCCATAACCCAAGTGCTGACCATGCTCTAGCATTAACTTTTCTCTTTAAATTTAGGAGATTCAAGTGTAATCTGTTAGGGATGGTAACATTCAGAGAAGATTCCAGTTCCAGGAAATCTCATCCTTTCATGCTGTAAATGACTGGTGTCCAGTGCAATGTGGAACTGACAGTGACAGTTGTTTCCATTTTTCAAAAACCAGACTGTGCAGAAAAATAAGAAGTATGCATAATCAAAATTTACCTGAATTTTTACAACATTTCGTTTCATATGCAAGAACTCCTTCCTGTTCTTCCAGCACCTAAAGTTTTTCTGAATTGAGAGCGCAGCTTTTTCAGAAACTGGGTCCGGTCTAGACCCATGACCTTTCTTATTAGACTTCACTATAGACCCAATCTCATACATCTCCTCTAAAGAAATCCTATAGCTACTGTTCTCCCTATTATACCGCTTTTCATTCTCTCCTTTCCTCCTAAAAGAAAAACTGCGAAATGCTTGTTGTATCCGTGTGGCAGCCTGAAGAGCATTTCTGGCACCATCCAAGGAGTCCTTTATTGACAGCTGATCATCTGTGCCGCCAGCTGTATGGGTTTCCTTGTGATATATGGTCAGTGTAGAGTCCTCAGATGCAAGAGGATGGTTGATTAGTCTGGTTTCTGATAGGAACGCCGCAATGCCCTTGTGGCCATAGAGTTCTGCTACGGAAGCAGCTGGGTGGCTCTCACTGGATGATGTTGGATCTGATAATGCCTCAGCAGATGCACCGGCCAGAATTAGTGAGGTAATCATTTTTTCCCTGCATATAAAAACAATATGTAGATTACTAAAAAAGTAAAAATATATAATGGTTTGGAAAAATTAAATCATATGCTATGTTTTTCGAGGGCATAGAAGTTTGAGCATTCTCTTAATTTAGTTCAAGTTCACTGTTGTTTCAAATAAAGAAAAAGTAGAACTGGCACTGAGTCCAATGCTTAAAAATACACACTGGTATAACAATTACACCCATACCAGTAATAGATTGGAGAAAACCAACTAGTTTTTGTTTCCCACCTTTTTTTGACAGAAACAAAATGTTTGGGCTCAATTTTGCTTCAGTTGAGCTCAGAAAAAAGTAAATAAAAATAAAACTGGGACAAATAGTAATTTACCTCAAACAGCCTAAATCAATCAACAGGATACCTGACTGGTATAGTATTGGGTTAAAGCATAACAATTTCTAACCAAACAAAAGCCTAAGCAAGAAATAAGTAACTTTAAAAACAAGAATATATACATGAATAAAATATACCTCCCGAAACGAGCAGCCCAATGAAGGGCGGTCCATCCATTCTTATCGCGGTAATTTACACTCACGCCTGAATCTAATAACAACTTCAGCCCCCAATGAAATCCTAAACCTGATATCAAATGTATAATCCCATGATAATTCTTTGGCAACACGTACCTCCCCTCTCCGTTCATCACTCTTTCCTTCAGAACCAGATTCTCTAGTTTATCCTTCAACAACTTCTCCATCAAACTTCGCAAGTTTAAGTGTCCTAAATATTCAGAACTTTCACCTAACAGGGTTTTCACGAATTTGATGAGCAGGTCTAATTCTTCAGGATCAGAAGTTGAAGTTATACAAGGGTTTTCACGGAATTCAAATTCCCACATTTCGCTACACAGCTCTCCTGCCTGATTGGTAATGTGAAAGTTGACTTTCCCAGCACCTATGGATGGGGCACAGCACCGTAGGACGCCTTCTTGGATGATCTCGGCTGGAACTTGCATGTCGCCAAACCAGGCCCATAGTTTTGATTCATGCAAGTTGCAAGGGAAATCACCAGCAATCATGACCTGCATATGAGAAAGAAAAAGGTTCTTAAGACTTTTTTTTTTGAGGTAGTAGGCAATAACCTACCATTAAATTTTTCTGTGTTCTTTGAATGCCTTGGTAATACAACTGGTACACAAGCTCCCCTGAGGATTAATATGGATGTATGACTTTTGAACCCTTCCCTTTTTCAATACAAGAAACTTATGTATACTTGTTAAAAACGAGCAACAAAAAATGTTTTGCTTCATAGCTTTTAATGTTTTCCCTTAGTTCTAGCACTGTTTTGGTCCTGGGCTATGAATATGGTACAGTACATCAGAACTTCTTCAAGCTTTACTTGGCTCAAAATTAGCGGTGGTTAGGCCTCAATTGAGAAACTAGAGAACCTTCAATGAAATGTATAAATAAAAAAATGGGCTTGATCCATAAAGTGCTGTGTTGTTTTGGTACAAAACATTTCGTGTGAGGTACAAGTATGAATGAAAGGTATGACATGCTAAAGCTATTGGTGATAAATTTAATAATTCAGAATACTATGACAGTTTGGCAAAGTTTTCTTACCTTTGTCATTTCATTTGAAAATGCCCATCCAGGAGAAATGTCACGGATGGTGCACAGTGGTTTATGTGCCATCAGTAAACTTGAACTTTCCTTTTCAAATTGCAGTTCTTCCGGCCACCACTCTGAAAAAAAGAGACTAAACTAATTAAACAATAAATAAATAAGTCAATCCATAATTCTTTACAAAATGTAACATTCATACTATCATTCATATCATAGCAAAGTTAAGTGAATTTGAGAAAAAAAAGGAAAAGGACACAGAGTAAACAAACTAGAGCTAACCCGAATTCTTGAGCATCTCAATTGTACTTTCTCCGCCCACCTCTGTGGGGCCATTCACATGGCTTCTACTGTTCCCCTCACATGCCCCCTCATTGAACTCATCAAAGAAAGCACCCAATAATCCTTGTGAATCCTCCTCCCCGGCATCAGTACAACCCACAACCCCTCCATTCGCTTCACCTGGGCTCAGCTCCAGTCTGTCAAGCCGGTCATAATTCTCCACCCAATCCGATATATTAAAATTTTCATGACTGAAGTTCTCCATGCCATGCTCATTGGTCATGATCAGCTGAGAGCTTACTTCCTCGATAGATCCGGGGCTGTGTGAGCTCTGACCTGGACCTGTAAGCTCACTGGGAGAAGGGAGGCCTTGTGCGGAGAGGTTCGTGTTGCTTCTGTTGTTATGGGGTGGAGTTGAGTAAGATCCTTTAGAGTAGTTTAAGACCTGGCTCAGAGTAGATTTTCCCTGAATGGAGACAACAAAATCGATCAAAACAACTACTTTTTGGTGCTGAATCTAACTCAGTTTGGACATCGTCTTAGAAAGCTTAACACATCCCTTTATTTAAGAAATACACATTTTTAGCTAACCCGCAGTCTCCAAACGAAAAGCTGAGACAATATCTCAAAATTTCTGCATTATTGATTTTTCTCTTTACCTGAACTGCTGAAGTTGTACGTAAACAGTGGAGAACTAATATGGTGATGTATATAATACAGCTCACTCATCTTAGAGTTCTGAAAATAATGAGAACAGATTAATTGAAAGGAAAAAAAAAAAAAACAAACCTCCGAGTGTTCTCTGTAATGGACAAGAACTATATGTTCATAAGCCCTGCAAATGTTGCACAATGTAAATATTGTACTTTCCAGAAAAACTTAAGAAAATGAGCAAAATATTGTATGCTAACATGTTGAAAATTGAAATCCAACTGTTTTTTCATAATTGTGCAATCTGAAATGGACCTTCTACATGGGTTTTTTTTTTTTTTTTAACATTCACCCTCATAGGAATTTAAGGACACACTTTCCCAAATATCCAAATATACCCATTAAACAATTACAATCAAGTACAATACCCATTTTGATACAGTTTTTTTCCTTTTCGTTTAACTAAGCAGTAGTATAATACTTACGGATCAAGCATCCAGTAAATTCTTCGACGAAGACATGGATTTTCATCTCCTTGTGTGTAGTAACATGTCAATACCTCTCTATTATCTACCTACAATTAGAAAAAAAGAGAGAGAGAGCTTAAAGGTCAGTTCAAAGATTATTGCCCTGAATTTAAGTTTTATAAGATACCATCACTAAAAATCGTAAGTAAAGTGAGGACAAAATGATTGGGTTCGGCTCCTCTCCTATTGACTGGAATTCATTGAAGAGTCCCAGCAGAATCTGAGCCGCTTGTACAGCTCAGATCAAGTCTAACTTCATAATTATAAAATCAGTCATCGGGACCGTTATAATCTAAAATGGAGGGCTCTGATCTACCTAAGACTCTCCAATAAAGTCTGTACAATTAGAGAGGAAACCAACTCAAAATTATTGCACAGCCTCAGATGCAATTAGACAGACAAAAGAAAAAAAAAAAGCAAATAGAAGGTACAGAAAGGGTTTAAAACTTCAAAAATTATAGGTGCCAAAATGGTACTACTGCTAACTGCTGTATCAATCTAAGGCAACATAGCTCATGGATGCAAATACCAAGCTTCTGAAGATTATGGAAATGGAAAACTAGGAGGGAATATATGAACAATAAACAAAAGACATATTGAAGGGGAGAACACCTTGAGACGCTCGTGCCCTTCTGCTAGGGTTTTTTTCCCATTTCGCTTCCTCTGCCATGAGTACCCATCATTGCGAAAGTACCGATTTACCCTCTTATTGAAGATATACAATGAACCACCTGAAACATAAATGTGATTAAAAACGTCCGCTTAATAGAGCTAAGACCCCATTTCAAGAGATAACTAAGCAAGCATTAGCATAGTGGATTTCGCTACCATTTAGGCCAGATCTGTTGATAATTTCCATTTCTCACCAACATGTTGCTCATCTTGTATGGATTCTTTTTTTCTCATTTGCATTTAAATGCACAATATTAGCCAAGCTGAGTCTACCTTAAGTTAGCCTGAAGATTAACTAAGGCATTATTTTAAAATTCTTATTTTCTTTTACAAATTATTTAGAAATTGAGAGGTTTAATTGAAGCCAATTGGGTTGAGTAGAGCTTTCACATTACTGAGGTTGTATTGGGGCCTAGTTGGACTTTGATTGACTATATAATTGGGGAAATGAGTGCCAAAAAACATACCCACACTGTAGGATGTGGTCTGAAACTGTACCAGTAAGACTGAACTACCTGGTAAACAAAATCTGTGTGAAGGGTAAAAAGGGAAAATTTACTTGGTGGCTTATGAGGAGGCTTCTCTGTGAATCCAATGCACACATGGTGTTGTAAAATAAAAAGAACCTCTGGAGGCTTTAACCAACGCACTTGAGCAGCTTGTATCAGCTCTGCCAAGTTATATCCTGAAACCAGAAGTGTCCATTTATTAAAAGAATTAAGTATCAACAATCCTGCCACCGGACTGTTCATGTAAGTAGTGGCCTATTTACAATTTTACAATCAAATCTAATTTGGTGCTAAGATACCCATAATTACTAAAATTTAATGGGGTCACTGGTCCATCAGCCTGACTCATACAACTACTCATATGTGTTGTACATTATACATGTTGGTATGATAAAAAATCAAGTTCCTAATGTGTACTGATATCATCTGCATGTAGAGTCTAGGTGTTCCCAAGGGGATGAACTAAATTATTCTTGTCATTTGTGATGTCAGAGAAATTAACCCTAAGAATGTTAATAGAATTACAAAGAAAGGCAAGAAAAGATTGAATACATAGCAAGTAAATTCTATTTAACTCCTAATAATTGCATAATGTAAAACTACTAAATGAAACGTTCATTGTAATAATTACATACATTAATAACAAAAGGAAACAGTTGAATTGGTAAAAATTAAAATTCAATTGCCCAACTTACCAAAAACAAAGAATGGAAAATATCAAAGAAGCAAAACAGCTGTCAAACAGGTAAAGATGTTGACAGAGCAACTTTATCACATCGCTTTAATGGAATAAACAAAAGTTACTTTAGTTGGTGCAAGCAGCCTCAAAAGCAAAGAGGAACCCCATTATCAACCCAAATTAACATAAACTAGATTGTGGATAGCAAGGAGACGACCAATACTCCATTTCTCAGTAGATAAGATCAAAGCACGAGTTATACCCTCGGAATAAATGTTAACACCTCTCAATAAATAAATCCTCATAAAAACAAACCTCATTTACCAAAAAAATAAATAAATCTTAATCTCCAATGGAAATTTCCGGGTTCTAATAAGATCACTGATTCAAAAGCAATAGAAATTCACGCCAGTCCAGAAGAGTATTATCACACTTCTTTGTAAAAAGACACAGCACGATTAAAAATTGAAAAAGATCGAATACTAATAGATTTTCCAGAGCTCGATTACCTTGTTCCATGGTGAAGTGCGGACAACGATCGACAACTAGAAGAATTTATATAATTTACTCGATGTCACGACTTATCAATCAGTAGAAGATGCCATGGAGAAGACAGAGCGAGAGCGAGAGAGAGAGAGAGAGAGAGAGAGAGAGAGTGTGTGGATTTAAAAAAAAAGAAGAGAGTGTGTGTGTGTGTGTGTTGAGTAAACAAAACGTGGCGGATCAAGCGGGGATATAAATCTGCTGTTATTCCAAAGGGATCACAGGACCCTGTTATTTCTATCACAACCGTTTAAAGTTTTTCATGCGCAAATCTCGATAAAGATCAGCGGCTGGGATTGAAATAACAGGGTCCTGTGATCTCTTTGGAATAACAGCAGATTTATTTCCATTAAGGGGACCCCAGGAATAAAGCTTTTCTGTATATCTGCACACGTTTGTTAGAGAGAGAGAGAGAGAGAGAGATGGGATCCGACTAAGGAGAGGACTAGAGGAGCGACTTCTCTCAGTTCTCGTCCCTCCAACACGATTTTGTTTCACTGTGCGAAGGGACTTGGTTGGATCCGCTGGTAGGTCAATGTGCTGCACGAATATTAAAGCATTTCATTGGTTCGGATCTTGCTGCCGACTAAATACACCTGAATGACCTGTTCCGAGAGCGACTTAACACGAGTTGGAAACTTGGAATTCCGATCCAGCGCACTAGCTGACCGTGTAGAATGAGGTCTGAGCCGTCCCTTCTAATCTAGCACGTATCTTGAAGCAATCTCCCTATATTCTACATAGAGTGAGGCTATGATTAGAAGGGACGACTCAGATAGTCCATCTAAATCGTTCAACATAATTTTCATACGAAAGTGTACTTAGCAATACAGGGAGATTTAGATTGACTATTAGAATATAGGGAATACAGTTGGGTTGTCCGTGTACAGCTTATTTGTACTCGTCGGATGAAAACGTTTTTTTCGTTCTAAAGAGGAGGGGTGGTAGATACGGCACAAGGATAGAGAGGGCCAGGGAGTGGCGCAGCTAGTCCAGGTACGCCGTGATGAGATTAGAGCGAGAGAGAAGGAGAACATCTCCATTCGCAATGGCCATGGGCAGAAGAGAAAGGAAGAAATTAGGGGAAGGGATAAAGTAATTAATTATAATTTAGAGAATATTAAATATAATTAATTTCAGTTATTGATTAATTGGGTAAATTTGTGAGTTTTTGAAATTTAATAGGGTAAATATGATATTATGAATTTTAGAGGGGAAAATACGTAATTTCAATTTTTTCAGAGGTATACATGAAATTCCCCCTTAATTAAATTTAAAAAACGACCATTATATATAATGGATTTCTCAAGATATACAAAACCAAATCAAACCGTTAAAGAATAACAGAAAGAATAAAATAAACTGCAACTTTATTAATTAATAAGGAAACTGAGTTAAAAGAAATTTATTTGATAAATTTAATTAGTTAAATTAATTACTTTCTAATAAATTATGAGTATATGTATATAATTTTAATGAAAATACAAAATTACCCGTAAAATTTTAATTAATCGAACACATACTGATTAATCGTTTAACAATACTCATATGTATGACACATACCGTTATTTACAAACACTAGTATGTATCCACCATTAGAGATCGGTGATTGGGCATTTGTGTGAGAACAAACTGATCACGTTGTGGTTGTTTCTCCCATGGCACTGTCATGACCCAGTAATGATTCGGAAGTTTCTTATTTCAAAATTTAAGTTATGACTCGTTGAATGAAAAGGTGTTTAGAATTTTGTTAGCCAAGATAAACGTCGTTGTCAAAGAAAAAGTTGACAGCAAAACTGTAGACTTTGTAAAAATGATGATATATTTATGTTAAATTTTTGTAAAAAAATATGAGAGTTACTAAGAATTTTTTTATTTAAAAAATTTGGGATTGCGGTTCGAGATTAGTCTAGAGATATTATAATATTTATTTTTCTATCAAATCATGTAAAAAATATTAAACAATTATACTAAATTTCTTTTGTTGGTTAGTTTCAAAGCCTGCAGGAATTCATAAACTGAAATTAGTTTTAAGTTCACTAAGTCTCTTGATAAGTTCAAAAATTTATTCAATTGATTTTTCTTTTTGAGTAAAGTTGGAGGTTAAGCAATCAAACTATTTAATACTCTTGTTATTACAACAAATGATTTCCCCCCATTTGAGTTTCGAACCTATGATCTCCCACATAGAGACCATGTTCCTTTGCCACTAGACCAAAGGCTAGTTCTTTATCGAATTGATTTCAAACAGAAATTTTAAATCATTAAAATCGATCTACTTCACGAGTCATGCATTTATATGCAAAATTTAAATTAATTTAGTATAAAGTCAAGCGATAAAAAAATTAAGTTAATTTTAATGTTTTTTATTATTCTTTGACTACTTAATTTATAAAAATTAATTCAAAATTTTATAAATTTTATATATAAATAGATCACGTAAAGAAGAAATTATTTTGTTTGAAATCAGTAATGATAAATTTTAGAATTAAGTTTAGTCTTAAATTAAAAACATCCTGATTTTAAAAATATAATCGAGTTAAAGAAAAAAAAATCTGGAATGTTTTACGGCTTAGAAAATGTGTTTTTGTTAACCGTACAATGAAAAATTTATTAACACCACTCAACGGTACAATTTAAGTGGATGTTTACCAAAAACCATCCACATATGACATATGCATCGACATTGACTTGTCCGTCGTTATCTTCCCGCTTTCAATAATGCCGACCAAGACAAAAATTTGTTCACATTATAGTTGTCTAGCTTTGTACAAAAAGTGAGTTGACTTGTAATGTTTTATGAACTCTTATGAATTGTAATGTTTTATGTACTCTTATGTATTGGATTTACTGATACAAATTAATATGTGTAATTAATTTGTCATGAATAATAAATATACTTACGAGTTATTAATAAAAGAAAAGTATAATTTTTAATTATTAAATTTTCACTTTTTTTTTTAATTTTATAAATTAAAAAAAAATATTATTATTAGTCCCTCTCATAAAAAGAAATTACATAATACATATTTATCTAACCCTCCTATTTCAATTTTATAGTTCCTTTTCTGGAAAGTACACAAGAGTTTTTAATCCTTTAAATTAAATATATTGTTGTTAAAAAAATAAAAGCCGGAATAGAGAGACATTTCAAAATATATATGCATGTGATATACTGTTAGCAAAAATTTTTTTAGGTAACACTGTTAGCAGAATAGTAGTTGATGGTGCAGCCATGTACACGTAGTTAAATGTAGCAGATAGATTCCTATGTGCAGATAGAATGATAGATGCACATGAAGGATAGCTGGATGCGACTAATCATATGATCCACTAGACCACTACTACATAAAGTATCAACTATCCTATCAATATTATGATATTAATATCAACAAACTTTTATGGGGACAGTTTTGGGGGTTATCACTGGTGGCTCATTTCTGCTTTCCACAACACCCTTGGAACTGAATAGGCTTTTTTAACTGGTTCCTTCAAATGAGTAATCGATTGGTTATTAAGATTTGGGGTCTAGATTCTCTCAGGTAACTTAAAAATTTGAGTTTGGATCCGGACCGTCCAATTGGAATTCAAATTAATTCGAGTGGCAGAGCCACTTGAAAGGAATTTTTTTTTTTCAAAACCTTTGTACTTGTGTCTTATTTTATATATATTTTAGAGAAAAATGTTACGAGTAGTATAAAATTAATCACATTAACAGCAAAAAAAAATTATATGATTAAGCTCCATTCAAGTCTGACTCTGTCCCTAATTAATTCCATGTGACATAGAATTTATGAGATCCTTTCAATATGTGTGCATAATATGATCGGACGGTCCATATTCAAACTTAAATTTTATATTTTAGGGAATCCAAATTCTAAGATTCGAGAGTGAAAGAGAGAGCTCAAGTTTTTATTTTGTCTTTCTTCTAAAAAAGACAAAACAAAACCTCTGCAGAAACACAGACGTCTAAGATTTATATAAACTGAAGTAACTCAAATCTGAGTTTAGATTCGGACCGTTTTGATACAGACATTAGAAGGTCCTCGTATATTTTACCTCGGACCAAATTCATTCTTATTGTGATAGGACAGTCCGGATCTAAACTTAAAACTTGAGTTAAGACAATCTGAACTCAGACATCTAAGGCTGTGCACTGTGCTCCATAAAGGAAGAGGGGAAGGAAGAAGACGGGAGAGGGCAGATAAACGGTTAAACTCCACGAGCATTGTACTCATCAAAAATGATTGAGAGAGCTCCTCCTGGCGACTGAGAAAGGCAACACGAAATAATCTCAACTCTTCTGATTTCTTCCCAACTTCATTAAATTCCTGCAAACCTACCAGATTTTATTGCGTATTGCATTAACTACACATTGCCTTGCCCCCAACCCCCTCCACACTCTAAAATTTTTGAGCTACAATCAATTTTAAACGATACCTTATTCCCTTTCTCATCAGCTTAATCACCAAAACATCTCAACCCAATTTCTGATTCTGTTACAAGCAATGGAGAGACCATTCCCAAACTACGACCAACAGGCGCATCAGGGCTGTGTGTACCTTCCGAAAAATGGGATTCATGAATTTCTGGTTGAAGGTCTCAACAAAACTATAAAGGTAGGAGCTCTAGATTTTAACAGCAATGGAGGTGGCTCCATCCAGGAGGTACAACGTTACCTGGCTAGACGATATGGAGGACCAATAGACCAGTATAGACAGCGTCGCTGTTCACGCAATACCTATATGATACGGCTCCCTCCCAACCTTGACCGACACCATGTAATAACCAATGCAAATCTGTGGGGTATATTAGCAGGATGGGAGATATCACCATGGGACATGGAACAGTGTGCCTTCTTACAACCAGGTGGATTTAAGGTATACATTAAAATCACCAATTTTCCTTATGAATTTTGGCACCCTTCTTTTGTCCAAATGGTAGTAGCACCGTTCGGGGATGCGGAACAAATTGACAATGAAAATCTATGGGGAGAGGATGCAACAGAAATCAATGTCATAATCAACTGCTTAGACCCCAAAAGAATCCCACCCTCCTCAACTCTGCCATTTGGGGATGAATACTGGAAGGTGTGCTTCATTGAAATTGTTGGATGGGAATACAATTATTCACCACCAGAGGAAGGGCGATATGACCCTGGTGAGGAGGAGAATGCCCGGGACTCGCTTATTGCAGCTCATGAGCGCATGAATCGGCTCCGAGAACAGCGCAGGCGGAATCAAACCCAGTCTCCGGATAGCTCGCAATCCTCTTCTCCGGTTCAGGGTGGACCGACCCAAACCTTGAGCTATTCTGGTGCACAAGAACCAATCCCAGCCAAACGAACACCGTCAGACAACGGTCACATGCTTAGCAACGTACACACAGCACTCCTGCGAAACCAGCTCCAAAGCAACCCCTTTGCACCAGAAGAAAGCTGGCAAACTGAGAGGAAAACACCTCCCCCTTCTAGTAAAACAATTCTAATTAAATTTGGGTACAATCGAATTAAATTTGGGTACAATTCTAATTAAATTTGGGTACAATTCTAATTCTAAATCCTAAATTAATATCTAATTCTAAATGCTAAATCTAAACCCTAAATCATAAATCCTAAACCCTAAACCTACACCTAATTACTACTCTACACTAAAAATTAAAACTAGAGAAGAAGAAGAAGAAAACTTACCCGAGGTCGAAGGGATTGAAACTTCAAATGAGATGCAATGAAATCGGAACCCAGCGGCCCCTTATATAGGCTGGGGACTGCTCCGGTATTCTGCGGCCCCAGGGGCCGCTTCGGCATTCTGCGGACCCATATGAGGGTCCGCTCCGGCATTCTGCGGTACCCCCCATATGGGTCCGCTCCGGCATTCTGCGGCCGTGTTAGATTTAGAATTGACCAAAAACGATGGTTATTTTATTAATTTATTTTTTAAAAATGTTATAAATAAAAATTTCGGCAAACAGAATAAACAATTATCTTCACGAAAGACTGTTGTTTTTCATTTGTAAAAACAAAAATATGTTTCATTTGTTCAAATTTTTTTATACATAAATATCAATAAAGATCAATGTTCAATGAGGAAAAACAGGTTTCTGCTAGCGGATTTTTTTTTTTTTTTAAATACTTCGTATTCTGGTAGCGGATTTCATTCCTACCTCCGTTGCCTTGGTTTATCTCTCTTTGGTCTTTGCACGTTTTTTTACGAAGCAATAGTGAAACACAAATAATAAAATAAAATAGACTAACAGAGTGGTAAAATTAGGTGAAAGTCGGAAAAAGAAAGAGATGAGATGTTAAAAGGTTGAAAGAAAATAAAATTTGAGAAGTACACCGAGAAGTCGACACTTAATTTGTCTGCCTATTGGGCAAGGAAAGAAACATGTAGTCTCTTGGTCTTGGGTAATAATTAAATAAGTCGATTATTCTTCTAATAAAAGTACAGTAGCCTACTGACAAAATCGTTGTAAAAAATTGAATTTCTTCTAATAAACGCGTCAAGCTGGCTAAGTTTGTCTTTAGCAATATGTTAATTTGGTCACGTTTTCATGGTGGCTACCCTTGACAGCAAACAATAAAATAATGCAAAATAATAAATAAATTAAAAAAAAGAGGAACAAACAAAAGAACAGTTGAGACTCATTTTTTTAGGAATTCAGATCCAGGCAGACCTTGATTTGATAAAATGATCTCCGGATTATTTATTTTAATCTGATATAAAATTTAAAAATTCTTGTATTTAAGGTAGGTTCCGAAAAATAATTGTTTAACTGAAATCAGCTCAGGTAGCTCAGATATTTGATAAGATACTCTTTATTTCTAGTTGTTTTTTATTTTTTGGAAGAATCCTTTTTTAGTTGTTAACACACATGCGGACTAACGTCTTTACAAATTAGATCATATTTCATATTTTTTTTTTCAGCAGTTGAATTTAATGTATAGGAACCCATGCACAATAAATTGAAAAATTTATCATTTTATTTTTCCGAAACAAAGTTGAAAGAACCAAGCAAAAGAACTTTTATAATTAAACGCAACACAATAAAGAAAAAATATATATAAATCTCTCTACTCCAGGTCCAGTTTTGGAGCCTCAATTTAGGCTTATTGACCCAAGTCGAGGAAAGGTGCATGTGTTGCCTTGTTGGTAGGGGTGCAAACGGATCAGATACGGATCGGATAGTGGTAAAACCATATCCGTATCCGCTTTTATTTTCCGGATACGGATCGGATATTAGACGGATACAGATACGGATCGGATATTAAACGGATACGGATATGGATATCCGCTTTTTATAATAGTGAATTATATAAATTTTTTCATAATATATATCAAACTATATGATATATTTTTACTATTCGGATACGGATAATTAAAATTTAAAACCATATCCGTATCCGTATCCGCACGGATATTCGGATATCCGTATCCGCACGGATATTCGGATATCCGTATCTAATTTTCGGATACGGATCCGGATACGGTCGGATAATATCCAATCCGTTTGCACCCCTACTTGTTGGTCATAAAGGAATTCACGTAGGGATGAAAACGGCATGGATAATATCCAATTCGTATTTGAAAAATTAGATGTAGATATCCAACGTTTAAATATCATGTGGATATGGATACTGTTATGGTTTTAAGTTTTAATTATCTATATTCAAATAGTAAATATACATCATATATTTTAATATATATTATGAAAAATATTGTTATTCACCATTAAAATTAGATAAATATTATAAACTATAGTATTTTAAATGTTATTTTAATAAATATCCGATCTGATCAGTATCTGTATCTAAAGATATCTGATCCATATCCGTATCCAGAAATTAAAAAAAAATATGAATATGATTTTACTACTATCCGCTCCGTATTCGCTCCGTTTTCACCTCTAAATTCACACATTCAAACATTCAAATAAGAGACCCAATACATTTTGCTGAGGTAAATAAAATAATCAAATACCTTTACAAATAGTTAGCTAACAACAAAGCACGGTTGACAAGCTCCATTTTGCATGCAACGTCATATCGTACATTATTTTCGTGGTCATATCCCTTCAAACAATATTAGATTTCCCAAACAAAAATGGTGTCGCAATAAGTAAAGGACTTTCTGTTGTTTCTTCTGACGGTTGGCACGTTTTCTTATGAACCGGCTCGTTTTAGATAAGCCATGACACCTAAACCAGCAACAAGAGCCGCACCAGCTGCAACTGCACTGTAAGCAGCTGCCCATGCATTCTTTTGTGCATAATCGAAGTTATCAGTTCCAGGTGCTGATGTGGAATCCTTCCTCCGACCTGAACCCGAGTAGTCCAAGTACAATCTCAAGCTCTACAACATAGTAACAAAAAGTAAGCACATTTTTGTTCACAGTAAAGGGCAAAAAAGAAAGAGACAAATAAAGAAATAAATGCAACCACCTGTAAATTTGTCATATTACATTTGTATTTCTTGAAACCTTTATATATCAAGTCACAACTTCTACCCACCAAAATATAAAACATACAAAAAAAAAGTAATCCGTGTTTTCAGAATATTAAAGGCTATAAAACCAATCTTTTCCAAATGATGTCTCAATTATTTCCTTTAGTAGTGTAAAGGCTAATATTTTAGGTACCATTAGATAATATTAATTGTATCCCAGATTTCAGAGAAGCATGTAGAAGTCTGGGATGTTGTAAATGCACAAGTTCAAATATGCAAAATCATAGTGGGGAGTTAAAGGACAGATACATCTATAACTGGACCCGATTAACTAGCATGAGAGAGAAATTTTCAAAAAAAAATAAAATATCACCAACCTTCCAACCAATCTGTCGAGCATGATCGACAGCTGCTGTAAGGTCACTGTCTGATGCAAGAATAACCTTGTCGTGATCCTCGTCCTCATACTAAAGAGAGAATAAATAAATATATATTTATATTATTATGTAAGACATAAGGATATTTTACTTGTTTCCGAACTACACAGTACCAGACGCAACGAGTTTGAACATTTTGCCAATACAGTCCCATTTAAACTTCCCATATGTGGAATTAAGCTTCCCTAACTCTGAATACACCTCAGTTTTACCTCAAATGCTGTAATACTGGTCTAACCAGTGGCAGATCTACCTTGGGTGAATGGGGGTCAGTTTATTTCAAAAATATGGTGCCTAGACATGATTTTACTGTATAGTTTTAGAGTAAAATGTTATGGCCTATAAAATTGACCCCCATATTTTTTGTAAAAATTTATACGATTCACCCCCATTGCGTGTTTGAATTAGTTGAAAGTCTGCCTCGTCCCCGTGTCTAACTGATACTTAAAAGTGGACTCAATTTAACATTTTTTTAAATTAGCCAAATTAAATTATTCTTTAAATGTACCAAAATTTGGGGAAGGTTACTCCGGTCAATGTCATCTCCGACTCTCGGTAAGATGGATGCTATCAGGTCTGTTAAGCTGTTTATTTCTGTTAGAACAATAATTAAACAAAAATTACACAAACCGACAAAATAAAAGAATGGTAATTAAAAAGAAAGTCGAGTTCATCAGAACAAGTATCCAGCTACAAAATTAGTACTTCTACAAAACAAAACAAAAAACAACATAAACGAGGGACTGGGAATAGAATTTACCACAGTTGAAGCGATGCATGCGTCCTTTCTTGTCTTGAATTTTAAAGCCAAAGGTGGAAGAAAGACCTGATGGGAACAAAGCCGATCGACCAGCTTCATTCATTTCTGATGTAACCCTTGTGGACCCCTCACTGCAAATAAAGTAATGAGTTAAATAAAGTCCATAAGAATGAGTTTTCAAGTGTATGAAATTCCTTCTTATTAGACCTGTGTTAAACACTACAAGGCACAAGTACCATGGCTAAAAGGAGGACTGTGAAATGAGTTCTTTTGATCCGAGACTTGAGCACATTGAGGATTGCTTGTACTTGAGAATTTAATTTTGAAGCTTTGAGTTTAACTGGGGCTTCCTTTGGACTCAACTGCTCAACTGAGGGTTTCACCACCTATTATTAGCTTCTTTTACTTTTCTTTTATTATCTGAGGCAAAAGTTGGGCTATGTGTTTTAACGGTGTAATTGCAACACTGTAGGTAAACTAGGTCTGGCAATAATACCTACTGGCCAAAAATTTCAATCTGTGAAAGAGAGACCAACCTTCTATTGTCAGAATCATCATCCGGCCCAATATCCATAGCAGAATCCCAAAACTTCTGCATCATAGCACTCCCTCCATCTGTACCTGTACCAGTACCAGTACCAGTACCAGTTCCAACACTTGTACCAACCTGAACTTTTACATAGTGAAATTAAAAACACTGCACCAAATCCCAATACTGCCACCATACCCCAAAAGACGGGATAAGTTATATCTGTAAGGGGCAGCTGCAGTATCATACTGATGTCATCATTGGTATCAGGGATTGCTGTAGTAACATTACCAGACCTGACTGACTGAACTAAACACAAAATATAAAGACTATCAAAAACTTTAAGTGCAGGGTACATCCCAACTCCCAAGTCATCTTAAAACTCACAAACAAAACCCTAAATTTACAGAAGCATAAAACCTACCGTTGCCACTGCCGCATGAGTGATATGAATGACGTCCAAAACTGTTACTATATTCCCATCTAGTACCAAGAAGAAGAAATTGTAACAATTCAGAAAATAGCTTGAATTGAAGAGAATTGTAGATACTGAAAAAAAAAAATATTGTAGAGAAATAGGACCTCGGTCTACAACAGGAAGATGAAGAAATTTGCCATCATGCATGGTGTGGAGTGCATCTAGAATTGACATGTCAACTGTGCCACATTCAGGATTTGTGGTCATGACCTTGAAAAAAAGCATACATGACTTAATATAAACCTAGCAGCTCATGACAACAATCAATATAATCAGTGCTTGAAATTATCTAGGTTAATTATTGACATTTTACTTATCACTTCTATTTTGCGTTTTCTAAATGGAATTGTTTCCATCTTATTTTACTTTCCTTACTAAACTGTACGAGTTGAAGCTATTCTGCAAATAAGATGTACCTTCTCCACTGGAGTTGACTCTGGGGATAAGTTTTGTGCTATCACACGCATCAAAATGTCTCTAGGCCTGATTTGGAAAAAAGTAAGTGTTCTAAGAGATGCACAGTTTAAATTAATACTCTATTATCATAAAGGAAGGTGGGTTATATTGGTCATTTATTAGATTAGAACAAGAAAAGAACCAGTGTTTGTCATTTCCAGTTTGGTAAGAGGCAAATGGAGCATTTAGACATTCACGACACGAAATTTATTTGTTAATGATAAAGACATTTACGTTAAAATTCCACGAGGCTTCCCATCAACTATAACAACAGCCGAACTGATCTTAAATTCGAGCATCTTTTTCGATGCAGTTAATACTGAGTCGGAAGGCGACAGAGTTACCACCCTGCAAAAACAAAAGAAGTGTTACATCATCAATATGAAAATAAAGTAATGGGAGTTGAGAGTACCATAAATCACAACCTTTAAGGAAACTTCTTCAGGAAAAAACATGATATACTAGCTGTATGCATTTACACTTACAAAAGCCAATATTTTCTTATATGACCCATAGGTGGAACTGAAGATGACATGAGATGTTTACAGCTTCTTTTTGGTGCAAGTTTGTCGTTCACGAAATAAAGTTTTGAAGGGTATACATGAATATCCATTTTTTTTTGTTTTGTTTTTTTTTTTTTGCAAAAAAGAAACATATGCTTTTCTGTTTTTACATAACATAATGATAGGATATTACCTACTTTGAATTCTCTGGAATGATAGTAGAGAGAGATGGCTTAAACATCCGATCACGAAGGGTCTCAATAAAAGAATTTGGACCTGAAATCAAATTCCACTTGGTATTCAGGGCCCAAAAATAACTTGTCTTAGTTTCTCTAGTAGGAGGCAAATGTTCTTTGATATTATTGTGCTTTTATTTTTCTTTTCCATTCTTCTTTCTTTATTTTGATATTTTTCTTTGATATAATGTTCTTTTATTTTCTTCTTTTAGGGATGACTAGTAATTTAACAGAAATAAGGAAATCATTGTAAAGAAATGTTGGTAATTGCCACGACTACACATCTATATCACTTTGGCTGTAATACAAGTCTCTTCTAATATGCTGTTATTTTGGTGTTTGATTGAGGTCTGTGACTAAACAGGGGCTCAAGCATCAATGTGGACCAGGTAAAACCATACAAATGAAAACCTAAATGGTACAATACTGACCTATGAGGTAGAACACCACTATCTAACAGCTAGATTTTCTATGAAAAAGAAGAGTGTCCCGGTTAGTATAAACCACAGACTTATTTTGGACAACATATTTCAAACTAAGAATTATGGTATTTTTACATGCATGAATAAGTTTTTTGGTTAATATCTAATAGTCAATCCACTAAACTAGATATAACATCTTTTAAGGTGCCATTTATTTTTCACTTTTTATCTCATGCTTATCCCAGGCAAACTCAAAATTTAACAAGTTTCTGCATGTGGATTATGCAATGTGTATTAAGAAAAACATTTCAGATTTGTCACGTGAGATACATGGTTTGCATTATTTAATGGGTTGTAAGCTTGAGCAACATCAGAAACCCTTGATACAAATATTAAAACGGAGAAATCAGATAAGCACAAGTTGATTGTCATGGGTAAATACAGAATACTGTCTAGTCATAAACCAAGCTAACATCATAGGGATACCTGAAATAGATGTTCTCCAATGTTTCTCTACACCTTCAACTGCTGCAGCTATAGCCTTCCCTTTCTCAGCTGCTCTCTCCATTCGTGCTATCGCATCGTATAAACATTTTGCAATATCTAACAGTGCTATTACCTCCCCGTTTTCCACCACAGGCAGATGCCTGAATTTCCCTATTTTCAATTTTTTAAAAGATATATAAATATATAGAGAAACAAAAGATTTTTTTTTGGATATACTAAAAAATTAATCCATTTTATTTACTGCTAGGGAAGTACGGAAAACCCACGAAGATCACGAACCAAAAAACCAAAATATGGTTCAAGTATTTGGTGGTATCCTCATGGTTTTGTAATTACTATGATTAATTATCAAGTCTTTTAGGAGTTATTGTGTCATACATCATACTTAAGGATCGATTGGGAACCCACATAGCATTATCTAAACCCAACTAAATAACAAAACAAAAAAGAACAATCTAAACCGCGATCAACTGGTTTTTGACCAGTATAAACAAAAAAATGTCAGTACTGAAAAATAATGATACAAGATCGAGTTCCCAATTCAGTTGATAGGCTTCCAACACAAGCGCCAAAAGAATAAAAGGGAAAAAATGTTATAAAACTAAAGCTCACAGAGTTATTGTTATATACAAACCTAGAACCATCTTTTGTAAAGCCTCAACTGCCAGTGTGTCAGAAAGCACGAAAACAGGGTTTCGGGTCATCACCTTTGAAACAGGTGTTTCATCCAGCTTCAATTCCTTTGCAATGACTCTTGTGGTTATATCCTTCAATAAAGTTTCAAAACAACCCAATAGGTAAATTGTACCATTAAGTACTTGTAGAAAATGAGAACAAGTGTACAAAAAAACCTCCTAGACAACATCATATCAATTGTGTAATGAAGAACAAAACTTGAAGCCTCAATTAAGCATTTCACTTAAAGCTAACCCAATTAACCTCAAGCACAACTTACCTTAAGTTTGTAAACCGTATAGCTTTATGTGTGCTCTGTTTAAAACTTTTAGGTATATTGCATAAATGGTTATTTTTGTTTTTGATATAAATTATGTGGCTTCTCCAGTATTGTATAGTACTATTCCTAATTAAAAATATATAACATATAAATTTTACTTATAATATATCTTATCCGGTTATTGAAATTAGTTGAGCTGTTATACAAGTTGTCACATTCTTTTAATACAGTTTATTATGATGGTGCTGTGTATCATTTTAAAATTCTGTATTGTTTGCATATTTCCCTCTACTTTAAAAGAAGTACTAAAAAAATTGTCACACAAGTGGCCGAAGCAATGCCCTGCCCCCACACTATATGCAAGCTTTCCTACTCCATCCTCCATCCTTTGACATATTAAAACAATTAACAGACAGTTTTTCTTAAGAAGAGATGACAAATGCATTGGGGAGATTTAAATCAGAAAAGTCTGCCTGTCCAAAGATAACAGCGGGTTGGGACCGAGAGATCTTGAGGAACAAAACAAAGCCTTGCTCCTCAAATGCTACATTGGGCTGGCCCAAATTGTCATTGCTTTGGTCATCCTTTTTGCACAGGCACGCAGGGTACCTTCACATTGTTGCCTCAAACCCAAACACAAACCATCTGCTGCTCTCCTTCTTTGTACAAGATCGACTCACTTTAACCTAATAATGCAACACAAGGGACCACTGTCTGGAGATGGGCAATCATGGTTACAGTTTCATCACCAAATCGGCATATTCTTGCCAAATCTGGTGGTATTACCCTGCATTACGCGGAAACCAGAAGCCCCTAAAGATCAACATTTTTTATTGGCTTTTACTGTAAAACAAACTTGTGACCTAAGCTAATCTAATCGCTAGGGTCGTGTTTGGTTGTGGAGTAAGAGGTGGAGTAAGTCTCACTCCACATTTAAGCCGCTTAAACGAGTAAAATAGGAGTAAGATGGAGTAAGAGATGAGTTAATCCGGAATAAGTTACTCCACCTCTCTAGGTGGATTAACTTACTCCACACTTACTCCGCCTATAAGGCCCATTGTCAAAGGCAGAGGTTCATTTCTCAACATCTTACTCCTCCATGTGGATTATTTTAAGCCAAGATTTAAACTATCAAACGAGGTGTAAAATATGAGAAGTAAGATAGAGTAAGAAATTTATTCCCTCATTAACTTTACTCCAACCAAACATGACCTAGAGGATGGCCCCAGAACACTTCATGCATCTTCTGTCCAACATGTCAGATTTAAAACACCAACCACCTCTTCACGCATGTCCTTACACAATTCACACCTGGAAGATCATGCTGCCTGTCATTCACCATGATCTATTACAAGATTGTATTCACCAAGAAGTTTTGGTTGGGCATCCTCTGCAACAACAGTCTTACTCAATGAGGACAGTGCACCTCTACTGCCTTCACGACCTTATGACATATCTGGAAGAAGAGAAACCATTTGACTTTCAAAGGGACAGCTCGCACATCAGGAATCCTTGAAGTGTCATAATCCTAGATGTGAGGTGTTGGGATTTGCATTGCTAGGAGACGACCTTTTTTTCCTTCATTCTTTTTCTTACTTTACTTTTGCTACAAATTCTTGTACTTGAACCTTTTGCTTGGTAAAAAAAATGAAGTAGGCCTCTGGCCTCTCTACTTCTTCAAAGAGATGGAAAAGGTTAAATCAACAGGAAACCTCGTATCTAGTTAAGGAATTAATCCTGAGTTTTACCTGATGCCTTAAGGAACCCTCTGAAAAGTGTGCAAAATTTATATAAACTTGTGGGCCCAACCAAGCCTCAATTTCAAGCTGAACCTCAACCAAACCCTCTTAGCCTCATGTACCGTCTGATTTAAATAAGCCTAACTCTTGATGGACAATTCAGTATAAATGTATCAAATTTTGCATCGATCAACTTTCAACTAATAATTAGGATCAGCTTTAACGAGTTGCAGAATAAGACAAATGAATAACCTCAAACGTAAACAAAATTAAGTAAAATAAAAGAATAAAAAGGGGTCAAATCAACCACGTCCATACTAGCTAGAACAAGCTGGTTGTGGAAATACAGTAAAAAAATCATACCTTATCAGTAATGATCCCGCAAAGTAACGCATTAGAATCTGTTAACAACACAGCATCAACACGTCTGACGGCCATGCGACGGCATGCCTCAAGTATAGTTGTACTTTCAGGGATCGTCAGAGCCTTAGATAGCCTCAGTCTTTTCACTGTTCTCTCTCCAGTCACACCACTAAACAGAGAGGATGTAAATTAAAACGAGACTATTGAAATTATCAATTGAAAAGCTTAAATAAAAAAGTGATAATCAAGTAATGAGTTCCAGCAGGCCGTATAAAGTCCTTAGAGTGTAGATAAAAAGAGCAGGTAAATAAAGGACTGAGAATTTAATTTAGATAGGCGCAAATTGCGACTGTCAGGCTAGAGCAAGGATATAAAGCGTATAATTCAAACATAAGCTGTCAATTTTACAATTGACGAGGCCAGTGAGGCTCCATTATCAGAGAGAGAGAGAGAGGTTACGCAGCAGGGCGAGAGATGGAAGTACGGCGCAAGGTATCGGCGGCGGCACCACCGTTCTCTGTTCTCCGCCTTGTGAGGGAGACGCTACTGCGCCTCGATACGGAGCCATCGCCTCCGCCTCCGCCAGAGCCTTCCATCTCCGGCCAATCGGACGGCTCAGATTCCGCGGGACTCTCTTTCAAATCTGTGGCGTCTGATTATAATGTCTCTTCCTTCGTCGACGGTGCTTCCCTCAAATCTGTAACTCGTTCTCTTTGTTCTGGAGACCCCACGATTTTTGGAGAAACAATTATAAATTACGATAATAAATTTATGTGGCTATAACAATCAATATTTCGTACAACTTTAGATGATTAATTAAGGATAGTTAACCCGCTTCATTAACGAAGTACGATGTGAGATACACGAAATTGGTTGCGATGGAATTTTGGAAAATGATATTACGGGCTGAAAAAGAAGATAATCTAGAATAATTATTGACAGGCACGTCTCCATTGTTTAGGGAAATGGATAACACCTATTGGCTACTTCCTGCGCGAGATTTCGTCTGAAAGAAGAAAAAAGAAAAAAGAACTCGATAATACTTACCTACACGGCTCCAATTGTGAAGGAATCCGTATCCTCAGTGTGAATTAATGTAGAATGAATCCGGATCGTCCGATCCGTGTTGGCACGGATATTAAATATCCTTTGTGAGTTTTATTTGAGACTGAATTGGCTTGAATTCTAATCTGATGGTCGAGATGTATTAACTGAAAAGTTAATGCAAAATATGCGAACTCATTGTGAAGGGGCTACAGTCCACTAGACGGAATTCTCATTGTCTGCATTAACTCAGATTTTGAGTTAATACAACATGAATGCGGGTTGTCCGATCTGTGTTGAGATAAATATTAAAGGGTCCCGTGAGTTTCATCATAGACCAAATTAATTCGAATTCTCATTGAATAGTCGAGATGTTAAATTCAAAATTTGAGCTATGCATAGGATACAGATTCCCACTAGACGTCCCTTGATAGCTTGACGTTGTGATGTTAGCCATTGGCCCAATGACAATGCTTACTGAGAAACGTTGTAGGAGAAATGTTTTCTCGGTATGAGTTTTTCATAGTAAAAATATAGCTAGGTCAATGCTCCAGCAGTTCCTCATTTTGTATTGGCCTTCACCTACGGGGTACAGCATTTGACTTCATTGCCTTATAGTTAACAGTAAACAAATGAATAAAATGCTAACATCTGACAGTTTGGCCGAGTGGTCTAAGGCGCCAGATTTAGGCTCTGGTCCGAAAGGGCGTGGGTTCAAATCCCACAGCTGTCACGATTTTTACCCACTTTTATTTAAAAAAAAATGTGTGAAAAAAAGGAAAAAATTTTTTCGGTACAAAATTAATAAAAATAAAAAGAGAGAAACAGAAAGAGTATATTAGTTTTATTATTGATAGAAAAAACGGTAGAATTTCTTAAAAATCTAATGAATTTAAAACGGTAAGAAACCCACCGATCCAAACTCTTTTTTTGATTTTATTTTGAGAGAGTTTGGTAGCAGCTACCTTTTTAGACGAATTTCGTAATTGTGTTTCAAAATCTAATACTGTACAAACTCAATTACTTGGTCCAACTGGCAGTTGTTTAGAACGGTAAGAAATTCACCGATCCAAACTCTTTTTTTATTTTTTTTAATTTGTCTGCAGTAACGCGAGTTGTTACAAATTCGTTACAGGAATAAATAAATTGAAGTTTAGATCGGTATAACTCAACCGATTTAAACTCTAGAACATTTTTTAATTTGAATGGAAACCATATTTCTTCATATGAGAAGAGAATATGATATGTTATTTCATTACAAATATTTCTATTAGAGTGAGGCTACGGTGCTATGCATAGCACAGATTGGGTCCGTTCTATGGCTCAAAATTTGACTTTTCAAAATTCTAACGGTCGATCCGAACCGTTCAACATGATTATAAAATGAATATGTACTTGCAAATCAAATTTTACATTTTTTCAAATTTTTTTACTATTTTTTTAGATAGGCTGTTTTTGGATGGTCCAGAATGTTCAGAACAAGTGATTTTCGAAAAAATAGTAAAAAAAATTCGAAAAAATGTAAAATTTGGTTAGCAAGTACATATTCATTTTATAATCATGTTGAATGGTTCGGATCGACCGTTAGAATTTTGAAAAGTCAAATTTGAGCCGTAGCACGGACCCAATTGGTACTATGCATAGCACCGTAGCCTCACTCTTTCTATTGTTTGTATCAGTAATAACATTACCAATTAAAACCAATTTGATTAAATTATTCCTATTGTCTGTAACACTAATCGCAAACAAATTAACAAAAAAAATAAGAAAATGATTTAGATCAGTGAATTTTTTACCGTTCCAAACGCATTTGATTTTTAAATTCTACCGATCTTTCTAGGAGTGATAAAACTGTTATACTCTTTATGTTTCTCTCTCTTAGCTTTTATTAATTTCTATCCAAAAATTTTTTTTGAAAAGAAGAATTCGCAAATTAATCATTTTCAGCACATTCAAATGAATAGAGAAATTAAATGAGTTTCTGAATCTTTTCCGAATATTTTACAGTTTTCATGAAGTATTCTAAAATTATTCACAATTATGCGCATAATTTAATTATTATAGCTTCAGATTTTTAACATATTATAAAAGCGGTATAACAAAACAAATTATTTCTGAATATGTTTGTACTATATTTTAATCATTAATTTATGACTTTATGAAATTATTTACAATTATTTTTTAATTCTTAATTTACTTTTACTATAGTTGTTCCCAAACTTCGTATATAAAAAAACAATATCTAAATTTAAGCAATTTCTATAAGAAAAAAGTTCTCATTTAGAAAAAAAAAATTAGCACAAATTTTTTTTTCAATTTATAAAAATATGTACAAGAATAAACAATATAATTGTATTAAGATTTATATTGTACCTTACACACATCACATATATATTTTTTCAAATAAGAAGAAAATTATAATACAATTGTCATCCAATTATAAAAATAAATCTCAGGAACCAGTTGCTTGGAAAGTGGGAAATCAACTCCATCTTGCCTCGGCGATTTTTTTTTTTTTTATTTGCTTATGTGCGTTGCTGTTTCATCCATCTCAACTGCCACTGGTATTTCAATGATGTATGAGATGTACATCCTTTCCGTTACGTAATTTCCCATTAAATTGAAATTTTTTTTTTGAGATATCCTTCTACAATTCTTTTGGAGAATTTTTTATTTATAAAAATATTAAAGAAGAGAGAAAAACAAAAAGAGTACTGAATTTTCATGCATTAAAGAATACCTTCCATCAATCCAAACTAATTTTTTTTTTTAAAGACACATGGTTTAGTGGCAAAGACATCTCTATGTGGGAGGTCATGGGTTCGAAATCTGAATGGAATAAATTATTTATTATAATAACAAGGGTATTAAATAGTGTTGTTGTAGTGCTCAATTTAACTAATTTGTAAAACATATACTTATTGAATTTAACAATTTCTTTGAGTTGAGATATATATTTGCAGGTTCATAAGATTTAGAATTGCAACATGGACCGTAGAGGATCATTCCTTTGTCTTTTTGCAATTCTGACTGCACCGTTATTCTGGTGAACACTAATGGTTCAAAAATCCTCTCCTCGCAAGCTTTTCAAAAAGTGGTTGAACGCTGAAATCGGATACTCGAGCGCTAATATACGTACGTTTGAAGATTTGTAATTTCAAAGAAAGTTGGTAAAGTAAATCTGAAGTTGAACTGATAGGTCATGTTTAGTTGTGGCCTAAACTATGAAAATAAAAGGTTTAGGCCTCAGTTAAGCCACCAAACATGATTTAATTGAGCCAGACTAAGATGGATAAGCCTAACTTTAAGCCGGACTAAAGTGCAAAAAGTTAAGCCACCTATCAAGGTGGTTTAATGTTTAGTCCCTCATGTGGCCTAACATATTTTCCATTTCCTTTTTTCCGCATGATCTTGCATTTGTGTATGCTTGGAGTCTCTTGATTGATCTAAGTTGTGATATTTTTTCTCTTCTCACTTGTTTCCATTTGGCTAATTTGATTGTTGAAAATAGTTATCAATGAACCATATTGATTACTCGAGAAAATATATTAGCTTTTCTTAAAGAAAAAATACTTAATTTTCACATTTAGCAATAGACAAACTAAATAATAAAAATAACAAAAATGCATTTGAATCTAGCATAGAAAAATTAAATATGACCATCATGAACTTTTGTTTACATAGACAAATTAAAAAAGCACGATCAATAGACCAGCTTGATTACATTTAGCATGGACAAATTAAAAAAAAAGATTAAATCTAAAATGAACTCTTGTAAAATATTGCTATTATGCAATTGCATTTTAATCTTGTTGAAATTATGTAATGATATTATTTCACATTCTTTCTATTAATTTTTACTGTTATGTTTGAAATTATACAATTTTGTAATTTTTTTGTCGTAATTATACATTTTTTTGTGTTATTTCTCATTCCTTACAAAAATCATGTGACTCGTAATTTTGTACTACTATGTTTCAACTATAATTAAGCTGGTACTATAAATACTTGTTTGAACTGATATCAGCCTTTTGTATTATGTTTTGGAGTAATAAAAATTGAAATTATTTATGTTTTCTTTGTTTTGTTTTTGTAGTACAATCAAGTTAAATAAGGTAAGTAAACAAAAAACCAAAAAAAGTTAATGAAAATGGTAAGCAAAAAAAAGTTGCAAGATCTACACAATTTTTCCATTAATTAAGCTTATTGCAGTTGTGGACACAAAAAATAAAATAAAAAATAAACCATACTTTAAGCCACTAAAATCTAACTAAACAATAAATAACTTAAAACACGGCATAACTTTAGTACTCAATCAAACATGAATAACTTAGGCCGGCTTAAGTGAGAATACCAACTCAAGCCTCAACCAAATACGAACAACCGTTACCAACTTAACCGTTGTAATGGCCAAAATAAATTGTTAAATTATTAAAAATTAATTCCCCAGGCATTTTCAGCACAAACCAACCAGAAGACCAAATTGATGTTTGACAACTATAGCCTACTGTTGATGTTTTCACTCAATGAGAACTTAATTTTATTAGAATTTTAAAATTATCTTAGTACTTCATTGAGCGTAAATTAATATGTCAACGACTTAAATCTTTGCGTTCTAAATTTTTATTTGATGAGTTATTATCGTATAATACAAAATATGACAGGCAATCTTAAAACATGAAATATTACCAGGCCAAATTGATGTTTGACAACTATCAATTTCATTATCGGGCTGCAAATAATAATTAGGTTAGAGATACAACAATATATAGTTGAACCCGATTCTTAGAACTGTTCTCATAAATATATTTCTCAATCAAAATAGTAATTATAAATGGGAGTTCGCTACGGTGCTCCGCGTAGCATAGAGGGCCTCCGTGCTACGGCTCAATATTTGAGTTTTTAAAATCGTAACGGTTGATCCGAACCGTTCAACATGATCTCCATATGAATATGTACTTGCAAACCAAATTTTACATTTTTTAGAATTTGTTTACTATTTTTTTAGATAGGTAGAAAATCACTTGATCTGAAAATTACAATTTTCAGATCAAGTGATTTTCTACCTATCTAAAAAAATAGTAAAAAAAATTCTAAAAAATGTAAAATTTGGTTTGCAAGTACATATTCATATGGAGATCATGTTGAACGGTTCGGATCGACCGTTAGAATTTTGAAAACTCAAATATTGAACCGGTGCACGGAGGCCCTCTATGTTACACGTAGGATATTAGTCAGATTCATTATAAATGGACCCCTTATATGATGTCAGATTGATACACCAGTTTGATTCCCTATCCCCAACCACATCTCTGTAGGCCACATTTGGGTCGGGTCCCAGTATCTAGATCCATCTCTGTAGGCCACATTTGGGTCGGGTCCAGGTATCTAGATCCACATCAGTGACACAAAACCCACCAAAGGTAATGAAAAATCAAAATAGAATTTATTAACATAGTGATTAATGACATGTGTCTTCAGTCAGCCATACTTCAATAAACAAAAAAATCAATAGCTCAGTTACAAATTACAATACAAAAATATAAAGAATGGATTGCATAATGTACAAACCGGGTAACCGGGTTTAACAATCCATACTGCTCCGTCGGCTCCCATTTGCAAACCTATAAAAGTATAAACATGAACTCCGCAAATAATCAATCATTGCCAATTCTTGCTACAAAGTGCAACTCACCAGAGAGAGAGAGAGAGAGAGAGAGAGAGAGAGAGAGAGGATGTCGGATTGGGGGCCGGTGTTCATCGCAGTAGTGTTGTTCGTGCTTTTATCACCGGGGCTGCTTTGCCAGATACCGGGTAAGAACCGAGTCGTCGAATTTAGCACGTTGCAAACAAGTGGCCTTTCCATTTTCATCCATTCCATCATCTACCTGGCACTCATCGCCATTTTTCTCCTGGCGCTTAATGTTCATGTCTACCTCGGATCATAAGTTGCTTAATTTCCTTTTCTAGTTTTCTTTTTTTGGTTGGTATTTTGTTTTGCTCTCATGTTAATTTGTGATATATTCAAGAAATAAAATTGAGGGTTAAGTTGAATTGTTGATTCTCTGCTGGAATTGACAGCTATGCTTTTTGGCTCTTCTGATATTAGTTATTAAGGCATGTATTATTTTAAGGTGAACCCATTAATGCATATAATAGTCATCCTGATCTATATATGATTATGTTCTTCGTATACTTCTACTTGGGCTAACTTATATGATTTGAGTTATATGCTAAGAGAAATAAAATTAAATGCAGTTGAATTACACCTTATTTCCAGTAATTGGTAATTTACATATGAGAATGAGTGAGCATTAATAGTATCTATATTAGTAATTTTATTCTAATTAAGTTCAAATTAATGCTAGGTGCATGGCAATTTCATTTGCAATTTCAAAACTGTATGATAATTTTAGAAATGTGTAATAATTTTTTTAATAAGATTTCTTTTAAAACGTTATGTTGACAAAATAATAATTCTTATTCACTCATCCATCTTAGAAACTAATTTTTGAGATGTATGAGAATTTCTCTTTCAATTTCTGAACACTAAAGAAAATCAAAATTAATTGCATGAGCTAGTGTAGTGCTTTTAAAATTAACTTAAAATTAATTTCAATTATATTTATTTTAATTTCAGTATAATTTAAGTACATAATATAAGTAGAGTATTAGCTTGTAACTGAATGAACTATGCTGATTAGGTTCATTGAGTTCTAGAATAGCATGCATTATGAGCTGGAAATCACTTGTCGATGCAAGATATCGAAAGAGACATGCCACCGACCTTTACAACTTCTAGTCCCTCATCATGTTGAAAGATAGAAAAAAGGGAAAATAGGTCAAAAGATAGGATAAAACGACAACATTTTGAAGCCTTAATTTATAGCATAGAAGATGTAAGAACATGTTAGGTGGTTAGTTTGGTACAATAATTATTATTTTGTTGGGCTCCAACCAGGGGAGGAAGAAATATACAAGCATGTATTAGTTGAGAGACTTGGTATGTTTATTATATTGACCCATGCAAGTCTATATAGAGTTAGGTATTGTGACTATTGTCCTTTATATATCGGAACAGTCAATTCAATTAATGTACACATTAAATTATATAAAAAAAAACTATATTTATTTTTTAATTTTCAATTTTTCTTAACTTTTTGAAAAATGAGGCTAAATTAGAGAGCATATAGTTTTTTTGCATTCATAAGATCATTTTCCAAAAGTAAAACAAAATGGTAAAAGAAAACTTAAAAATAGTTTGAAGTCTGATTTCAATAATAAAAAATTATATGTAAATTTTGAGTAGAACTAGGGTGTTCTTAAGCTCACCAAACTCTTTAATGAGATTAACTCCAAAACCTATCAGAATGACTTAAAATAACATTGAAACTGATAAACGAGTGATGTGTTTACACGTTGAATTTATAAATATTCAAATTAATTTAATATGAAACCAAATGGTAAAAAAAATATTTATGAGTTAATTTTCATATGTTTATTTTTTATTATTTTTTTACCGTTTAACTTTGTACTAAACTAATTATATTATTTATAAATTTGACATATAAATACATTGCTCATAGATTAAATCAGTTTCAATAATTTAAATTTATCATTTAAAATCATTTTGATAAAGTCTTAAAATTATGCTCACCAAATAATAACACCCTAATTCTACTATGTAAATCTTTGCATCAACTGTTCGGATATATAAAAAAAGAAAAACAAGAAATGACATAGTCAATAGGAATTCTCGGATTAAGTCGGTCCAATGAAAACTCAGATTATATCAGCCCAATAAAACTGTGCTGGAAATTAAGTCGGTTCAATTTGAAAGATTATATCAGCCCAATTAAGTCGGTTCAATTTCAGTTGGAATGGGCCGACATTTTTATTAATATCCAAAGTTTAATACAAATTATTATTTATGTCCAGAATCTCACCTTATTTTGAAAAATGCCTAAGCCGGTCAGAAAATGGCCGGCTTACTCGTTTTTTTTTTTAGAGACACTATGAATAGCAAAATATTAAAATCTAACATTGAAAATTTGAAATTTTTGTTTAAATTATTTGTTATATTACTTCTTTTGATGTATAATTAGCATATTTATACTAAAATACGCTAGATTAAATTACGTTGAATAACACTAAATTATGTTAAATTACGCTAAATTACATTAAATTACGCTAAAATACGGTAAATTACGCTAAATTACAAATGAATAGGGACGATATCTTCACTGAAAAGGCGAAAAACGACGGCGAAACTTCAAACGGTAATAAAACGGCACTCGAGTGTCCGATTTTAGCAAATGACCACTTTTCGGAAAGCTTGCAAAAAGACGCATGTGTCCGTGCCAGCTATGCTGAATTTCAAAATTCAGAATTGTCAAAAAACTAAGGGAAGAGTCTCAAAACTTGAGTTGAAATTTCCGATTAAGATTTTCATTTATATTATTCAATCTAAGTAGCTCAAACTTGAGTTGAATTTGTAGAATACCAATTTTTACTATTTTTGGAACTTTTTTACTATTTTTTATGATTCATGAAAGATGGCACATAATCGGTCTACTTTAGCGTAATTTTCCGTAGTTTAGCGTAATTAGCGAAGTTATTGTAATTTAGCGTAATTTAACGTAATTTAGTGTAATTCAACATAATTTATTGTAATATAGTGTAATTAAACATAATTTCTAGTAATCTAGTGTATTTTAGTATAAATATGCTAATTACAAATCAAAAGAAGTAATCTAACAAATAATTTAAACAAAAAATTTAAATTTTCAGTGTTGGATTTCAATATTTTGCTCTTCATAGTGTGTCTAAAAAAAAAAAAAAAACGAGTAAGCTGGCCAGAAAATGGCCGGCTTACTCCTACCCCTAAGCCGGTCATATTCTGGCCGGCTTGGACATTTTTCGAAATAAACTGAGATTCTGGACATAAATAATAATTTGTATTAAACTTGGGATATTAATAAAAATGTCGGTGGAATGGGCCCAATGAAATAGGCTCATTTGAAAGATTGCCGTATTGCATATAGAGATATATAAATGTCAGCGCAGAAACATAACATAAAGAGCAGGTCTTTTTCAGGTTTTTATCCCTTTCTCATTATTATTTTTTTTTTTTTTTTGCAATTCTGTTTTTAAAGGTATCATAGGCCATAACCGATATGGCCCAATTTTTAAGCTTGAACATTTCGCCGTGAAAAAAATGAGAAAACATACATTTCCTCCTACTTCGGTCTTTCGGTTTCATTTTCCGTTGAAGAGTACACCTTAACATCTTTTAGATATTATTTTTGAAAATTGAATATGCCGTCTCTCTGTGTAGATCCACAAAATTATGAAATTTTGCTATTTATTTACCCATTTTATAAGGTTTTTGTAGATCCACAATTAATGTGTGAGAATTTTTGTTACGATATGAATGTATGTATAGACATATTAATGAATAACTATAGATACATGTTTTAATAGTATAAACATCGAGTTTAAAAACATAAACATTAGTCTAAGTTTCTTAACAAAACAGCTTCATCATTGTCCACTTAATTTCATTAGTATAAACACTTGTTGTCATCAGTGTTCTAAATAGCTAGCTACAGCAGTGCTATAGTGTTTTTGTACCTTAAAAGCTATAACGCCATCAGCCATTTTCAGGGGCGGATGATAGTTCAAGCTGGGGGGTGCTAAGCCACCCCAAGTTTTCAAAATTTTATTATCAAGTATCTAAAATTCTTATTAATTTGTCTCTTTTATATGTATTAGCACCCCCAATAATACTAACAAATTTAAAGGGTTCGAATGTAAATTTTAAAAATCAAAGTCATAGTAGACTGGGCTTCATATTTTATTTGGACGTTTCGATTTCTGTGTTTGTGCAGTGAACAAAAGAAAACATATCCTTCCAATTTGAAAATGTCATACCTATATAGAAAAAATAATGCCCGATTCTATATATTGAATTTTTATACCCATCTGGAACTGCCATGATCCTATATAGAAAACGGATCCTTTCATTGAATTTTTGTACCCATCTTAATAAATAGTAAAAAAATTCAAAAAAAAATTATAAAATTTGATCTGCAAACACATTTTAATATATCCATCATGTTGAACGGTTTAGATTGACTGTTTAGACTTTGAAAATGTAGGGTGTAATCCGGTGTCACAAAAAAACAATGTAAGTGTATCTCTCATCGTGTTATATTGTGTTATGCATTTTTTTATTAAAAAAAATAAAGATATTGTTTAGCACCCCCTATACTCAAATTCTGGTTCCGCCCCTGACCATTTTCGACACTATAGCTGCGGCATAGCAAAACTACAGCATTTTTTTAACTTTTCCACAATAATCGCTATTTAAAACCTTGATTGTCATAGAATAAATATCTATCGTAATAATATAAACACCTGATTCAAAATCATAAGCATCAGCCTTAAAGTTTGATAACAAACAACTTTTCTATTGTTTACTTTCACAAAGTATAAATATTTGTTTTAATAGTATAAGCACATAAAGTAATATTATAAAAGCATGATTCAAAATTATATGTACCGGCCTAAGTTTGTATTTTTCAGATTTCTAAATAACTAGTTATAGCTACGTAATGGTTTTTTCATATCTTAAAAGCTCTAACGCTATCAGTCGCTTTACTTTTATTAGAATTATAAATAGCTAGTTATCGCTGCGCAATAGCTACACTATAATTTTTTTCGAATCTTAAAAACAATGACGTGATAATCACTATTTAGAACCTTAGTTTTTTTTTAAGGTTAGTTGCCTTAATGTTGCTAGCAATTGTATTAAAAAAAAAAAGTTATTTACAAACGGCCTAAGTTTGTTATTAATTGTCAACATTTGAGAATGATGTGTTTTTTTTTTCTGTTTAATTGGACGAACAAATCACTGTTTGTTATTCTAAGTGGTAAAATAATTGAGAATTAGTCTTTAGTTTAGCGACAAAGATATTGCTTTTCGTGTGGGACATGTTCTGTTCGGGTCTCCAAGAAGAGGCCACAAACAAGAGACAAAATCTTATGAGGAAACTTAATTGTATTTCTTGACTTTATTATTACATAGAGTACAAATGACATAATTTATAACAACATAAATCTCTAAAAAGAGAACTCTATAAATGACACGTCCGAAATATCTTATACTAAAATACTAAATTTTTCTTCCTTAATATAACCTGCCAAAAATAGCCTACTATTCTGACATCCTGCTAAATCAAGCATGATGTAAATATATGATGAGATGAGAGACATACACAACATGTTCGAAATCCATAAAGAATAATTTTTTGTGAATATTAAATAGTTGGATGGTTTGACCTCCACCCTTTACTAAAAAATGATAAAATAATTAGGACTACTAATATGTACTAATATGGAGGTTGATGGGAGTTTGGGAACTATTAGACGCTAGCTCTCCAAGCTCTCCAAAGAAATAAATGTTATAAAGTGTGAACATTATAAGCATTAAGGTAATTAAACAACCAACGAGAGGAAGAATAAACTGATCCAAAAATGTAATAAATTTTAAAAGCCCACAGAGTTCAAAACTTCAGATATATATTGAACCTAATGTTCCTGTCAAAATAAATAATGATATAGATGAATGAAACAGAAAGCACTAGTTGCGTAGAGACAGAGATGAGCTGGATTGTTAAATTTGTGCGGAAAATGAAGTATGATGATTTGAATCTTTGTTATTGCAAATCTGAATTTTGTTGATGTACAGTGACTATTTTATAGCCGAAAAGAAAGGAGAAAAATAACGGTCACTAATTTTACCGTTTGCTATCTAACTCTAACGGGTGCCTATAATTTCTAAAAAAGGAAAAAGATTGAGTAGCTTTATTCTATAAATATAGTAGCTCTCTTTTTTCTAAAAACAAGCCAATGATGAAATTAAATCCTAATTGGATTCTGAGGCTTGATTAGTTCCTAATCTTCTTGATTCTCAACACTCCCCCTCAAGTTAGGCGTGTAGATGTCGATCAACCCTAACTTGCGTATATTTTCTTCAAATGGCTTGGGATCTAATCCTTTTGTAAAGATGTCCGCCAATTGTTCTTCGCTTCGTACAAAGGGAGTTTCGATTTCTTTCGCTTGAATTTTTTCTCGAATGAAATGGCAATCCACTTCAATATGTTTAGTTCTTTCGTGAAACACGGGATTGGATGCTATATGCCTCGCCGCTTGATTATCGCAAAACATTTTTATTGGTGCTTGAATTTTAATTCCCATATCCGCAAGAAGTTGCTTGACCCATGTCAACTCGCTTGCGGTTGAAGCCATGGCACGATACTCCGCTTCAGCACTTGACCGAGCCACGATGCTTTGTTTCTTGCTCTTCCATGTGACTAAATTTCCGCCTACAAATGTGCAAAAACCGGTTGTCGATTTTCTATCGAAGCTTCCGGCCCAATCTGCATCGGAATAGCCACATAGATCGTTAGAATTATTATTTTTCATCCACACCCCTTGCCCGGGTGTTCTTTTTAAATACCTTAGAATTTTATTTATTGCTTCTAGATGTGGTGTTCTTGGTGTATGCATAAATTTACTAATTTGACTTACCGAAAAGGAAATATCGGGTCGTGTAACGGTAAGATATATTAATTTTCCTACAAGTCTTTGAAATTGATTTATATCATCTAAAAATTCACCATCTTCGGAATTTAGTTTGTATTTGCCATCTATTGGTGTTGAGGCCGGCTTACATTCTAATTTTCCGGTTTCTTTTAGTAAATCTAAAGTATATTTTCTTTGAGAAATAAATAGACCTTTATTTGAACGTGCTATTTCTATTCCTAAAAAATATTTTAAATAACCAAGATCTTTGATATCAAATTTTCGTTTTAATTGAGATTTAATTCCCTCAATTTCCTCTAAATTATTTCCGGTGATTATAATGTCATCTACATACACTAATATGATGGTAGTGTCATTATTTTCAATTTTAACAAAAAGTGAATGATCGGCACTACTAATTTTAAAATTACAAGAAATTAAATAAGTGCTTAGTTTGCCATACCATGCTCTTGGAGATTGCTTCAATCCATAAATTGATTTCTTCAATTTGCAACCTATTTCTTGATTATTTTCTTTTTCATGACCGGGTGGTAAATTCATATATACCTCTTCTTCAAGTGTTCCTTGAAGAAATACGTTTTTTACATCCATTTGGTATAATTTCCAATTTTGGTTTACCGCAATGGAAAATAAAATCCTTACGGTGTTCATTTTGGCCACCGGTGCAAAGGTCTCATGGTAGTCTATACCATATGTTTGGGTATAACCTTTGGCAACTAAGCGTGCCTTATACCGTTCTATAGTACCATCGCTATTGTATTTAATTTTGTACACCCATTTACATCCTACGGGTTTTTTATTTTTTGGTAATTGTATAACTTCCCAAGTTTCATTTTTTTCTAAGGCTTTTAGCTCCTCTTTCATAGCTTTACACCAAATTGGATTTTTTATAGCTTCATGGTAACTATTTGGTTCTTGTTCCTTTGAAATAGAGTTTAGAAATACCTTATGTGGAGATGAAATATTTTTATAAGAAATAAAATTTTGGATAGGATATTGTACCTTGTATGTCACAAAGTCCCTTAGCCTTGTCGAGGGTTGTATTTGTCTTGATGACCTTCTTAATGGTGTTCCCTCCACATTTATTTCTTCCTCTTCCTCATTTTGTGAGATTTCTTCTATCTCACCTTCGTTTTCTATTGAATTTCTATTTTCTTCCGGAATATTGATTTGTGGCAATATTATATTACTTGGTGATTCTTGAATGTTGATTTCTTTATCAACATCTTTGTAATAAGGCTCATTTTCTAGAAATGTTACATCTCTCGAGATGTAGAATTTTTGATTAATTGGATCATAGCATTTGTAGCCCTTTTTTTGTGAGGAGTATCCCAAAAAAATTGCTTTGATAGAAGTATAATCCAATTTATCTAGTTTATTTTTGTGTACATAGCATTTACATCCAAATACTCTCAAATGGCCTATGTTAATTTTTCTTTGGTAAAGGATTTCCAATGGACTCTTATAATTTAAATTTGCACTAGGCAATCTATTTATTAAATATGTTGAAGTAAGAACGGCATCCGACCAAAAAATTTTTGGAACATTATTTTGAAATAAAAGTACCCTAGTCATTTCAAGAATGTGTCGATTTTTTCTTTCCGACACTCCATTTTGTTCGGGTGTATAAACACAAGTAGTTTGATGTAAAATTCCTTTTTGCTTAAAGAAGCTTGAGAAATTTTGATTTACAAATTCTGTTCCATTATCGGATCTAAAAATTTTAATTTTTGCATCAAATTGGGTTTCTATAAAATTATAGAATTCTTGAAAATATGAAAAAACTTCACTTTTATTTTTTAATAAATATAACCAAGTTGTGCGAGAAAAATCATCTATGAATAGAACAAAATATTTGTATCCATTAAATAAATTAATAGGGGCCGGTCCCCATACATCCGAATGAATTAATTCAAAAGGTTTTTCACTCTTACAACTTGAAGAATAAAATGGTAATCTAGTGTGTTTTCCTAACTTGCACACTTCACAATTACTACAATTTAATTTAGAAAAATCAAAAATACATTTTAGTATTTTATCGGAAGGATGCCCAATTCTTCTATGCCAAAGAGTTCCTAAATCTTCTTGTCTCTTGACACTAAAATTAGTTTTGTCATGAGTTAAATTATAGTGTCCATTTTGTAAAACACCTTCACCAATCACCTTCTTGGTTATCCATTCCTGAAAAATCACATTTTTTGATGAAAAAATGACTTCGCAATTTAATTCATTTGTGATTTTACTAATGGATAACAAATTGGATGAGCAATTTTCAACATACAAGACATTTGGTAGTTCCTTGGAAAAAATACTAATTGTACCTATTCCTCCAATTTTCATTTTTTCACCGTTGGCAACAATTACAAATTCTTTGGTTTTGCATTCTTTAAAATTGTTCAACAATTTTTTATTTCCTGTCATGTGGTCAGTCGCACCAAAATCTAGAATCCAATTTTGAATTTCAGAATTGTAAATTAAATTGAATGCAATACCAGAGTTTTTGAGACTATTTTGCTGAAGCAGCACAGAGAGCTGCTGCACTAGCTGCCGCATTTGATCCGAATCAGGATTAGTGAGGTCGGTTCGAATGGACTCAGCCCCTTCACTTCCGCTCGGACCAGCTTGATCTCTTTGAGCCCCGAAACCTTTCTTTTCTCTCTTCTCTTCGCGATACTCCTTTCTTGCGCCACCGAAGCTTTTCTCTCGGACTGGGCGAAGGTGGGGATGGAGGAACCAGCAGCCGTCCCGTTTGTGACCGGCGCGATTGCAGTGGTCACAACGGTCGGCGCTAGGTGCTCCTCTCCCCTTGCTGCCATCTCTAGGGTTTTGGAAAGGTTGTGCTGTGAAGGCTTTGTTCTCTGAGGTTTGCGTATTTTGGGGGTTCATCAGCACTCTTCTCGATTCTTCCCTTTCTATGGTAGCAACAATTTCATCGAAGGAAGGTAGTTCGGTTGAGAGAAGGATTTGGGAACGAACGGCTTCGTAACTCGAATCCAGTGAGCCCAGATAAGTAAATACTAAGTCTTGATCGGCTCTTTTTTGTATTTCTTCTGGATTTGTTGTTGGAGGGAGGTAGATTTTGAGTTCCTCCCATTTTTTTGTGATTTCTGTCACGAGTTGGGTGTTGGTTTTGTTGCCTCCTTGTTTGATTTGGGCTAGTTCTTGCTTGAGGCTGAAAATATGGGCGAAATTGTGCTGTTGGCCGTATCTCTTTTTTGCTGTATCCCATACTTCCTTTGATGAGTTGAGATACATGAAAAATTGGGAAATTTGGGGTTCCATTGTATTTATTAACCACGACATGATCATGTGATCAGTCGATTGCCACTCTTCTATTTTTGTGTTTTCTTCGTCGGTTGGTTCCAGTCTGTTTGCTGGTTCGGGTTTTTTCTTTGTCCCAGTGACAAAGGTCATTTTTCCTCTGCCACTGAGTGCTAACATGACCGATCTCGACCATGGGATGTAGTTTCTACTCCCAGAGAGTATTATGGCTGTCAATTTTGCATTGTCGGATTGTTGTGACATTGTTTCTGGTTTTTTGTTGATACTGGTATTGTTTACCAGTTTTCTGGTTTTTTGTGAGATTGGGTTTTTGTTGGCTCAGTGGCTCTGTGACCCTCTCTGTTTGTTTACTGGTATGAACCTGGCTCTGATACCATGTTAAATTTGTGCGGAAAATGAAATATGATGATTTGAATCTTTGTTATTGCAAATCTGAATTTTGTTGATGTACAGTGACTATTTTATAGCCGAAAAGAAAGGAGAAAAATAACGGTCACTAATTTTACCGTTTGCTATCTAACTCTAACGGGTGCCTATAATTTCTAAAAAAGGAAAAAGATTGAGTAGCTTTATTCTATAAATATAGTAGCTCTTTTTTTTCTAAAAACAAGCCAATGATGAAATTAAATCATAATTGGATTCTGAGGTCCCTAATCTTCTTGATTCTCAACATGGATATACATAACCAGTTAATTGTGTGGATATAAAGTTTCTACAAGCATGACGGTATGGAATTATGAAAAAAACACTATTTGATTCTGAAGCTAATGGAGCTCCTGGACGTGATGGATTCACAGTATGAATAGTCGACCGAGATAGAAGATAACTTGAACATAATCATGTCATGAGATACAAAACGATTAATCTATAAATCCAAACCAGTTTAATTAATTTAAAGGTACAATAAATCCAACCAAATATAAGGCAAACAGTTTTTGCTTATGGGGAAAGAAACAAAGTTACAAAATACCAACTAAAGAAACCCTTCATCGATCTCTCTTTCTCTCTCTCTCTCTCTATATATGTAAATCGCAATCAATCAAGCGGCATGTATGTGAATACCGATAGCCACAACAAGTATAGTCAATATACAAAAGAAAAGGATAGCATGAACAAGAATAGACATGCCACTCGTGCCCATGTTGCCGAATTCGATCACCCGATGATGTGCGGGAAGTTGGAATAGCAGTCCTGGCGACAACAGTATGAACAATATCACCGCCACGACTATCGGGCCCCAATCCGTCGATGGAGACATTTTTCTTGTTGTATGTGGTTCAAATGTTCAATCCCTATGTTGCTTTTCTCTCCTTGGGTGAAAAAAAATGATGGATGGAATTATGTATGATGACTTGACTATGGTGGACCCACTATGGCTTATATGTGGAGGTTCTTAGTGGTTTGAAGAGGCAAGGAATGCATGCCATGCTTCATGGCTAAGAAACTAGAGAGGAAGCTAGGAAATGAGAAGGGGGAGGGAAATGAGAAAGGAAGCAAGAGATCTTTTTAAAGTTGTGGAGAAGGCCTAAAGTGTTAAATTTGGATGCCTTAGTTGTCTTTCTCCTGTTGATTCCACATCAATCCAGAAGAAACTAGTATAAAAGGGAAAAGGAAAAAGAACAGGAATGAATTGAAAGAAGGATTGATTGCCAAAAGATCAGTAAACCGTGTCAAGAAAAGGAGATGCCATGCTTCATTTGCTGATAACTACATTTTGGAATTGCTTTTTTAATTGTTTAGTTCTTGGCACTTGCTTGGAATTGACGCACACAAAATACTTCAGAGCATCTATATTTATAAAATTAAAAGAAAATTAGAATAGAAATAACTTAAATTAATTTTAAAAGTAATACACTCATGCAATTAATTTGATTATTTTTGTCGTTCAGAAATTAAAAAAAATCTCATACATCCGAGAAATTAATTTCGATGGATGAGCTAATAGGAATTCATATTTTTTTGTCAACATAATGTTTTGAAATAAATTTCATTAAAAGAAATCTTTCTATTTATGAAATTACATATCATTTGAAATTAGAATGAAATTGTCACCTATGATTGGAAATTTGACTGAAATTACAAATATAGATGCTACCACTGGAGAAAAAAAAATTGACCTCAGAATGGCTCAAACTGAATTTCCTGGCGAACTAGTAAGGGTAAATTAGACATTTTACAATGACTAAACCATGGTACGAATGGATGTTCTCAACAAGTTTTCTTTTTCAAAATATATTCTTCAAAATATATATATATATATATATATATATATATATATATATTAAGTTTCTTTAAATGGACCGTATTTAAATCGAACTTTAAAAAGCCCATGCAAGGTGTTAAGTGCTTTCGGCCCGTTTAGTTGAGAGCTTTTAAATTACTTGGAAGCCTTTCTCCTTAAATTTTTTAAATCTCCTTTTCGGCATTTTGCACTTGACCGGCGTAAAGTTATATATACCTACTGATTTGGTTAAAAAAAACCGATTGGTTTACGAATTCAGATCAATGCAATGTGTAGAATTACATCGGAGTCGTTACAACAATTAATACATTGATTCACATGTTACAACTATTAATATATACTATTTTGCCTAAGATAGATAACATTGTTAATTATATAAAATTTGACTAAGAAAATTAATTTTCTCATATTTGCTGATAAGCTTTATTATAGATAGCTATCAAACATACAGATGATGCTATGATTGCCACCTGACACAGCTATCTATATGCTATATTGCTATGCATCTCCTATAGGGATGTAAACGGATCCGGATAATCCGTTTCGAATCCGCTTCGAATTCGGATTAGACCCGGATTCAGATAAATGGATCCGGATAATTTCGCGGAGCGGATCCGGATAAATATTGAACAAAGATATGATCTGATACGGATACGAATTCGGTGACATATGGGAAAACGGAGCGGATATCCGCACTATCCGGATCCGAAATCTTCTGCCTTTTCTGCTCCGCTCCACTTGCTTCGATATAAATTACCCAAGAGCGGGGTTGTATATAACTATCTCAATCTAGTTTTAATCTCTTGTTGTGAGACTAAATATTAAGGCGGTACAATCTATTTGTCTTTATTAAACACTACTACTACTCATGTGACGTCAGTGAATTGTTTTCTAGCGAGAAAACGGAGAATTGCCATCCCACGTGACTCCATTTGATTCCACTATAAAAAATGATTTCTTTGATTTTCCTTATAAAAATGATTTCTTTAGTGAGAATTGCTTCGGGTACTCGTTGGTGTACATAAAAATAGTTGAATAATTTTTTTTTATTATCTGATTTTTTTTTTATTTTGTTAATTTTGTTAATTTAGTATTTGTATCTAAAAACTTGTATGACTTAATTATCCGATAATTATTCGTTGGATATCTGTATTCGAATCCGTATCTGTAGATCATCCGCTCCGTATCCGTATCCATTTAAGACGTATCTGTTTAAGGTGAATTTGATTTTGAATTTTAATATTAGTTTACTATCCGTATCCGTATTCGTATCTGCTCATTGAAAGATAGATACAATATGATATCAACATTATCCGTTCCGAATCCGCTCCGTTTACACCCCCTAAATTCTCCTATCCTACTGCTATCACCTCCCCTGTATATTATAATATAATTTGTCCGGCTCCATCACCGACTCCAGTCATCATCATGAAAAATGATGATTAATTAAATTTTGAATTATCCTCCTTTTAAATCCAGTCTAAGAAATATGATAATTAATTCTAACAAGTCACCAGCAAGCGGTTTACACTTTACATCACCTGTAGTTTATCCTGCATGATTCATGAGCCTCTTTTGATACATCACTAAATTGTTTATTGGCATTACTACAGACCATGCATATAAATTCAGATTTTTCTAAGATAATTAAAAAAAGAGTGAGGCTATCATACTATCCATAGCGCGGATTGGTCCATATTACAGATTAATATTTTTGTTTTCAAAATTCTAACGGTCGATCCAAACCGTTTAACATGGTCTCCATATGAAAATGTACTTGTACACTAAATTTTACATTTTTTAGAATTTATTTACTATCTTTTTAGATGAGTAGAAAATCACTGTTTTTGGATGGTTCAGAATTTTCAGACCAAATGATTTTCTATCCATCTAAAAAAATAGTAAAAAAATTCTAAAAAATATAAAATTTAGTATACAACTACATATTTATATGGAGATCATGTTTAAAGGTTCGGATCAACTGTTAAGAGTTTCAAACCGAAGATTTGAGTCTATATCGCGGACCAATATGCATTATGCATAGTACCATAGCCTCACATTAGTACGAATATTGAAGTTGTTCATTGCCAATTTGACACATCTCTTGTGATGAATTTATACGACGAAAAATTATTCTGGCAAATCCCTGTCACGACATACTAATACTGTGTTCATGTCCGAATCAACATTTTCATTACAGTTGGGACAAGCCACCCAACTTGGACTTGGAGAGTGGCGCGAGAACTTTTGGAAAACTTGGAATTGAATACGCCAGATAAACGGAAATTAGAAGCCACAAGCAAGGCACCGAACTACAAACCCCTTTAGGGTTTTGAAAAAATCGCAAACATAGAGATAAACGGAAATTAGAAGGAAAAGGGCAAAGTTCTCAGCACATGCGAGTACAACAAAAGAAACAAATCAAGCAACCAAAATCAGGGAGAGAGACAGGGACATATATAACTGTTGAGATTTCATGTGTATGTCAATATGGTGAGAAATTAAATTTTTTCCTATCACCACTTGGCTCAATACACAAATGACCTCATTTGTATGACAATGGCAAGCAAGATTTTCTCTTAAGCATTTCAACAAACACCTAATGTGCACTAAATAGAATAAACAAATCTCATTCATTTTATTGCTAGAGAGGATGGATATCTTTTACCTAAAGAGATTGTCAAACCTCTTAGTAGAGGGAAGTCGATTTTCCTTCTAGATATCTTGGAATACAACATTCTTCTTGGAAGCACCTCTTGGTTCGCCTTGAACCTAAACAACGAACTGTCACATCTCTTAGATAGATGAATGTAGAGTTCAAGGCTTAGATCTAACCACATCTTGATCTTCAAATCAACAAGTTATTTGATTTCTTTGTGGCTAAACCTAACAAGAAGAGATGAGAGAATTTCGGCCTAGAGTTGAACCACCTAAGGTTTTTGGCCTTGAGCAACATGGAGGCTGCTCAAGAGGGTTTCGGCCAATGGGAGGGGCAGAAAATTAGATCATTTTTTTTTCTCCAAATATGACTCTTTAAATAGGCAAGGGTTAGAGCAACTCTTTGTGTAAGGTTTAAATTAATTACACAAATGCCACTAGCCTTTTAATAATTTGTAGGAATTATGTTAGATTAATAACATATTTATATAATCCGATTACTTATTTACTTAATTAAATTTAAATTTAAATTATTTGTAAATCTTAATTGTTAGTTTAATTATTAAATTTAAAATTTCAGACTATAACAAATTCAAAAAAAAAGTTTGTAATTAACTTGTTTGATTATGACTCGTTTCGTCATTTGTGAATTCAAGTTTGACCCAGTTTAGTTCGAATTGGACTAGTTTTTCAAATCGTTGCAAAAATAAGATAAAATTCTTTGTCTAACTCTTTACTATTTTTTTTGGTTCGTTAGAAGAAGATGAAGTTCGTTGCAAGAAAACGATGAAACTATTTTCCGTCTCATGATATATGAGTGACTCACAATATCAAATCAACAAAAAAAATTTAATTTATATGTCATTCATAGCACGAACAAGCTATTAATGAGTTAACTCAGCTCGGACTCGTATTGTTTTGGCACGAGTCGAGCTCAAGATTTATCTAACTTGACTCGACGTGGCTCGTTGGCGGCCCCTACCTTTACGGCTCTTATGTAATATACAACCCATGTTAATTATAATGGAAATCTTATGAACTACGGTCTACGGGCCATGTTGAAAAAAAATAATGTCAATAGTATCAGTTCCCATGATTATTGAATGCTTTCCCCATAAATACAGATATAAAATAAAAGAAAGAATTTGCATTGATGTTGACAAGTACCAACGTAGGGTCGCATAGGCATGACTTTTTGCACATGGGAACCGTATAAGATGCACAAGATGATGCACGCTATCAATATTTTACTTCATTTTGATAAAATTATTTGATCGTGTCCTGAAAGTGACCAAGATTTGTTTGTTGTCTACTTGTCTTAATGGAAGCAAGTATAAATTGATCCGACTCCGCTGCTTGCCAATAGGCGAGCAGGACCCTGCTATTCAAAATCAGACCGTTGAGTTTTTTTCAAGCACGGATCTCAACATAGATAAACGGTTCGATTTAGAAAAGCAGGGTCCTGCTCGCCTATTTGGCGAGCAGCGGAGTTGGTTCCAGTATACATGATCCCTATAATGCCAAGTCACACTCTCTTTTCTTTTTACTTTTTTGAGAAAATGAGAAGTTTGGGTAACGACTAAATATTGGTTTGTTGCCCACTATGTAGATAACAAAAGTGCAATTATTATTATTGCTATTATTATTGTTATTATTATTGTTATTACTTTTTGGCTAAATTGGCATTTTATAGCAATAGCTAATTTTTAATATTGCGTAAAAAAACATAAAAGTATAAACGAAGGAAAAATCAACCTTAAATAATCTGACTTGTTTCCTCTTACAAAACTATTAAAAGATAGAAAAAATGTAGTTTTACAATTGATTCCATTGCAAAGAAAATATAATGTAGAAAAGAATTTGATGGCTGATTTGTTACAAAATTGAAATCAGAAGTTCCAAGTGATTACTGACTATGAAAAAAAAAGAATAATATAATCTTTTTGGTTAAAAGCCCGTAGGCAATTGTATTGATTCAAAAGAGTTACAAACTAGCTGGTACATGATATTAGACAACAAGTGTCTTTAAAAGCATTCAGCTTTAAACAAGTAAAACACACAGAGAATATGTGTATCATGTGAACAACTTTGATCGTCCTTGCTTGATTGTAATGAGAGGAGCCTAGTGATTGTTTTCACTGTGCATATTTGTCTTGGTCATTCTGGCAGACTACACTGTATCGAACCCTTCCTTGTGCACTGTCGAGAAGGCACTGAATCAAACTGGACCGGGAACTGAATCAACCGGACCAGGACATTCACCGCTCAGAGAAGTGTGCAGCCGAAAAGACATTGAATCAAACCGGATCGGAAACTTAATCAACCGGGCCAGGACATTCGCTTCTCAGAGGGAGAGCCGCCAAGGTTAGAGCCAAAAAAGTTTATTAGAGTAAAAGGGGGAGAGAAGAAGCATAAGAGAGAGCAGGAAATACCAAAAACACAAACAAACCACGCGCAACAACAAACAACAACAAACAACAACACGAACAACATATAAAAAACGGAAGGTATACCTCCTTTACATAGACGAGACCACTCGCTCTTCCATCGTCGAAGAGGAGAAGGAACCCGCGACTGAGCCGTTACTTCAGTCCGATATAGCCATCACGATGAGACTAGTGTGGCACGAGATTGACTATTTCACAAGCTGCATAGGTGAGATTCAGTTCAATAATCGTAGAAAAGGAGCCGCCATAATTTTGCTTTTTCTTTTCGTCCTTTTCGCGCCGTTGTTCGCAACGTTGAAAGGAGATTTTTTTTTTAAAACGTAATTAAAATAATTAATTAAAAAAAAACATGATTACTCGGTATTTTACAAAAACCATAAAAACCAAAATGGCAATTCGGTATGAACTTTTTTTTTCTAAAACGAATTGCCATTTCGGTATAGGCCTTTTTCACAGCGTTTCCGCTACCACGCCACAAAAAATCCGAAAAGTGAGCAAACCGAATTGCCAATTCGGTATAGGCTTTTTTTATTTTTTTTAGAGACACTATGAAGAGCAAGATAATGAAATCTAACACTGAAAATTTGAATTTTCTTGTTTAAATTATTTAATAGATTACTTCTTTTGATATATAATTAGCATATTTATACTAAATACGCTAAATTGCTTGAAATTATGTTGAATTACACTATATTAAGTTAAATTACACTAAATTACATTACATTACGCTAAAATACGCTAAATTACGCTAAATTACATATGAATAGGGACGATATCTTCACTGAAAAGGTGAAAAATGACGTCGAAACTTCAAACGGTCATAAAACAGCGCTCGAGTGTCTGATTTCAGCAATGACCACTTTTCGGAAAGCTTGCGAAAATACGCATGCGTCTGTGCTGGCTATGTCATGCCAGATTTCAAAATTCAGAATTGCCAAAAAACTAAGGGAAGAGCCTCAAAACTTTAGTTGAAGTTTCCGATTAAGATTTTCATTTTTATTATTCAATCTAAGTAGCTCAGTAAATTAGTTACATAATGAACTTGTAGAGTACCAATTTTTACTATCTTTTATGATTCATGAAAGATGGCACAAAATCAGTCTACTTTAGCGTAATTTAAAGTAATTTAGTATATTTTAGTATAAATATGCTTATTATAAATCAAAAGAAGTAATCTAACAAATAATTTAAACAAAAAATTCAAATTTTCAATGTTAGATTTCTTTATTTTGCTCTTCTTAGTGTCTCCAAAAAAAAAAAAAAAAACCCTCTAGACCGAATTGCCAATTCGGTCTGGGCTAAAAATGCCTCTAAACCGAATTGGCAATTCGGTTTAGAAGGAGTTACACACAAATTTACAGGGAAAGGTGCAGGAATTGTGAAAAAGGCCTATACCGAATTGGCAATTCGGTTTAGAAAAAAAAAAGTTCATACCGAATTGCCATTTCGGTTTTTATGGTTTTTGCAAAAAACCGAGTAATCATGTTGTTTTTTTTTAATTAATTATTTTAATTACGTTTTTAAAAAAAAAAATCCGCTGAAAGGCACCGTTTTTCCAGAATATTTCCTGGAGAGCCAAGGAACAGTAAAATTTAATGTACATTCAAATTTTATGGTGAATCTATTTAATATTTAAAAATTATAATTAGACTTAAAAAAATTAAATCTGTAAACGCTTTTTAATTATTTAATAAGAGGAGCATCAAGTTTTTATTTAACCCTAGTTAAATATTTAGAAGTTTCTATTCGTCGAGTTTTGACAGCTTTTTGATGGACTATCAATTGAATTTCAAGTTAGCTCAAATTAAACACATATCTTACTTAAATGAAAATGAAGATACACCTATATACTTAAGTTGTCAAATGAGAAATAAAATAAAATAAGAGATAAGTTAATTCAAAATAACTTACTCTACCTCTCTATGAATTAATTTACTCCACTTTTAGAACTAATTGTCATAAATATATGTTTATTTTCCAACATTTTACTTCTTCAAATGAATTAATTTAAGTCATAACTTCAATTATGAAATAAGCAATTTAATTTTCATTAACTTTACTGCGCAACCAAACATACCTAAAATCACCAAAAATATCAAATGACTTTTAAAAACATATGCTAGAATTATTCTTCTTGGAAAATTAGTCAATAAAATCATTTTTGCGACTGGAGTCCCCAATCCCCATCTCCTCGGATAGACGTGGAGCAGACACATCCAACTTTTTCAGAACGAAAGGAAAGACCCATCACTCGAGTTTCTCCTTCCTTCATCGTGTTTCTAAAGCAAGATCTAAGGATATACTTTCGAGTTGGAATAGAGAGGATAAGGAGGTGAAAATAAGAGGGAAGATACTAAAGCAGTAAAGCATTCACCTTGTGCAGTTGTGCTCGAATTAAAATTATAAAAGTTAAAATAAATATATAAAAAATGTTAAAACTTCTGTTTATTTATTTAAAATTTGTTATATCTCAATTTAAAAAGTGAAAATTCTAGCCTCCTCTTTTATTTTTCTTTTTCCCAACTCGAGAGCAGATTTTTATGAAAGTACAGTACTGAGCATTGAATTTCCCAAACCAGGATAAATCCCAAAACCCCACCGAGCAGAACTAGGGTGCTAAGGTGTCATCAAAACCTCGTCAACCTGAATTCCTCACGGAAACCTAACATATACAATTCCATCCCAATAAATTGGTAATCAACACTCAATGACATCAGTTCCTTTTCAACCCAACCACGGCTTAGATTAAACAACCAGGACTAATTGGTTTAGAGTTCATCAATGACCTGACAAAATAATTTAACAGAAACCTAAAACAGTCCACAATCCATAGGTCAACAGAAATAATGAACATATCTGGTACCATATATCATCTGTAATGGTGTGCACAAGAGCAAATAAAAGTTCTACAAAAGCATTCATGTCATATATAAATGGACAGTATATAGGCCAACAGAAATAATTGAAGTACAGAAACAATGAAAATGAAAATGGTTATGTACTTGCTACCAACAATTAATCTCGATGGTACAGACAAGATAAAAGAGGCTTGTTAACTATATCAAAGGGTAATTTTCTAAAAGATATTACAACTTTACCTTGAGAGAGGTAAAATAAAACAAAGCAAAATAACAAAATAAAATAAAAAATGAAGACAAACAAGCATATAACTTGCTTCAACTAAGCTGCAAGCTGAAAAGGTAAAAGCAGCAACTAACTGGATGCAGAGATAAAACTGACATCAGTCAATTGCCCGCGAACTACATCAAAATTCACTTTCATAACTTGAAAAGCTTCTTTCAATCTTTCAATGAATTGGTAATTTTGAGCAGAATTGCCCTGCAAGAAAATTTACCCGCAGGTAAGTATATAATTATACAAATATAAAGTAAAAGCTAATCAACATTTTGATGAATGTAGAGAATTCACAAAAAAAGGGTCTATCCATAGTAGATCAAACTATTGGAACCTTATAACAATTGTTCAAAGAGTCTAACCATAGTAGATCATCTATGTTTTTTGTCAGTGAATTGGCGCACTTATGTAAAGACCAGAACCAGTTGGTTGCCGTCGAAATAAAACTAAACAATTTATTGCCTAAAACTACACAATTGGAGGAAATTCACAATAAGATAAGATTTGCAATCGTGCACTGTAGAATTATGTTGTAATGGCAAATTGTTAGATTACTTGAACGGAACCACAGGAAATTATTCATCAATAACCACAAACTTCCAGAACAATTGAATCTAAGTTCATAGTTAATTTTATAAAATTCACATTCTAAACGACAGGTTGAACCCAACACCAAAATTGAAGTTGACCTTCGGGTAATTCTAAACAACATCCATTTCTAGGCTCGAATCCACAAAAATCATACACTTTGGATGTGGTTTAACGCAATTTTAACTGAAAAGGATAGTAAAAGTGAAACGCAGGATTACAAAAAAACTAAATTTCTCAAGTGCTGTGCAGGAATGTATAATTATTTTATAAAAGCACAAACCTTGCATCTCATTAGCGGAGGCCCCACTGTTACACCAAAACACTGTTCTCTCCAGTCTGGATGAAATATGCGAAACAACACCTAAAAAGTACAAAATTATGACTAACCCCGCAACCCAGGGCATGAGTAAGAAACCAAGCACAAAAGTCACCGACCCGCACAGCATCAGCGCCAGTGAGGCGCCTAATAGCATAGAAGCAAGCGCCGCAGGGGTCACCTGCGCTGCACGTGTCCTGGGGTTTGTTCGCACGTGAGAAGGAGATGAGGTGTCGAGGATGGTGAAGAGGAGAGCGCACAGCTCGTAGATCAGCCTCGATTGCTGATCCTCTTCGTCGTTAGATCGCATCATTTTGTGAGATGGAAAATTCAAGTATAAAGAGAAACCCTAACCCTAGCTCGAAATTTAGCTTTTCTCTCTTTACTATTTCTCTTTTCGCAGGCGAATTTCTTTTCTCTTTTACAAAGCAGGTGGAGAAGAGGAGAACAAGGGAGCACCAATTTGGGAAGGGAGATAAATAGAGAAATTTTCGTTGTGTAAACCGGGCTTATACTTTATGAACCCTTGTGCTTTTACAACTTGTCCACGAATCGGAGACCTTTTGGTCTACCGAACAAAGGTAGACTAAGTCTATAGGATAGATATCAGGAAAATATGAGTGGATCGAGGTAAGTGGATAGGGCCTGAGAAAAATGGAGGATAAAAAATAAATTTCTGGACTTGTGAAGACGGCTCACACGGAGGATATTTAGTTGCATAACTGATAAATGGGCCCCAAGAAGTATGTGGTTCCGTTTAGGAAGTACTCCTGGTGCAGGCAATGTTTGAACGAGATTAAAAAGCGTGGGAAATCAAAACGGTTTCGGTTCTTCATCGCCTCCGGTTTTATAAACCCTTTATTCTTTGACCAAGTATGTCGCGCATTAATTGACATCAGAATTCGAAGCCTTTACTGTTTCACATTCGCGTAATAAGAAACAAAGATGAAAGATCTGCGCACAAAGTATAATGTTGTACTTGCTCGCTTTTCTCTACATTTTTTTTTTTTTGTGCTTGTTGCTTTTCTCCACATCACACAGAAGAAATTATGATATAAGAAGAAATTATGATATAAGCTTGTGTCGGTGGTAAAAGAGCCGATATTTTTATTAATATCCAAAGTTTAATACAAATTATTATTTATGTTCAGATTTTGAGCTTAATATCGAAAAATGTCCAAGCCGGTCACAAAATGACCGGCTTACTCCTCCCCTAAGCCGGCCATTTGTGGCCGGCTTACCCTTTTTTTTTTTTTAAACCCGCATTTCACCTTATATATACTCCATTTTTCTCTCTCCTCCTCACAACTCTCTCATCTCTCAACCGAATTTGCTCTCTTCTTTGAGGTAATTTTTTTTTATCTAATTTAAATTTAAATTTATTTATTTTAGGGTTTAGGGTTAGGGGTTCGGATTTAGGGTAATTTGTTGTAATTTAGTGTAGTTAGCACAGTTGACCAATATTTAGGGTATTTTGGCCTTTTTTACCATAATTAGGCTAATTAAGCGTAATTTAGTGTAATTAGTACAATTACCAATATTTAGGGTATTTTGGTCTTTTTTACCATAATTAGGCTAATTAAGCGTAATTTAGTGTAATTAGTACAGTTGACCAATATTTAGGGTATTTTGGTCTTTTTTACCATAATTAGGCTAATTAAGCGTAATTTAGTATAATTAGTACAGTTGACTAATATTTAGGGTATTTTGGTCCTTTTTACCATAATTAGGCTAATTAAGCGTAATTTAGTGTAATTAGTACAGTTGACCAATATTTAGGGTATTTTGGCCTTTTTTACCATAATTAGGCTAATTAAGCGTAATTTAATGTAATTAGTACAGTTGACCAATATTTATGATATTTTGGTCTTTTTTACCATAATTAGGCTAATTAAGCATAATTTAATGTAATTAGCACAGTTGACCAATATTTAGGGTATTTTGGCTTTTTTTTACCATAATTAGGCTAATTAAGCGTAATTTAGCCGAATGTAGCATAATTAGGAAAATTAGACCATTTGATCATATTTTACCGAAATTAGGCTATTGTAGCATATTTAAGGTTATTTTAGGCGCAATTAGGTTATTTTAAGCGCAATTTGACCCATTTTAGCATTTTTAAGCGCTATTGTAGCATTTTTGTCCCTTGTTAGCATATTTTACCGAAATTAGGTTATTGTAGCATGTTTTAGTATGTTTTAACGGCAATTGGCCTATTTTAGGTTATTTTTTACATCAGGATGCCTAGAGCACGGTCTACCCGTCGTCCAGTAGTGGACGAGCCGATCAGTACCAGCAGCATGGAGCACATCAGTCCTCTTCTGTGGATTCCCCACGATGAGCACTGAGTCTCACTGGCGTCTCGTGAGGTACCTATCTTTTTTTAGATTTTCTGTAAATTTTGTTGAGTTTAAATTTTATTATGTTAACACCATGCGAATTACTTTTTTCAACGCAGGACACGGGTCTTTTAGATGTGAAGTTGCGGTGCGTTCACATGCAGTACTACGAGATGATGGACCCGTACCTCATTAACCTGGGTCTCTACCAGGTTGTGGACATCGTGCGGGCTGAGAGAAGCATCATCAATGCATCTCTCATCGCAGGATTGGTGGAGCGATGGAGTCCCGATATGGCACAGAGATGCCGCATGATGGAGAGGCTAGTGGTAGCGGAGCTCATACTCAGCCTGCATTTGGGACTGAGTTCGCCGCATCTATCTTCAGTACACCTCCGCCATTACAGCCAGTCTCCACGGGCGATGCCAGATGGGATATCGCCGAGCAGATACTGAGGTCTGTCGATGCCCCAGATGAGGCCGAGAGAGACGGAGCCTGGCCGCGCTAGCGCCGGGCGAACGCCGGAGTACCGCCTCAGCAATATACACCCTCTCAGTTTTAGTTGTATTTTTACTAGTTTTGTACTATTTATATTTGGTATACTATTTATGTTTGGTATATTTGGATTATCCTATATTTCGGTTCTTTTGTATGTGTGCTTTTATGGTAATATTTTTATATTTTACAGATAAAATAAATTATCATGATAATGCTAAACAGAAAATATTACAACATTAAAATAGTAGTACAACATAAAAAATAAACAGAAAAATATTTAAAACAATTGCAAAAGTGCGTTAAACAACAAAAATAAGTTTTAAAGATTAAACCGACATTTTTATTAATATCCAAAGTTTAAATAGAAAATTATTTGTGTAAAAAAAAGAAAAAAAATGGTAAGCCGGTCACAAAATGGCCGGCTTAGGGGGGGAGTAAGCCGTCCATTTTGTGGCCGGTTTGGGTATTTTTTGAAATTAGCTTAGAATTTGGGCATAAATAATAATTTGTATTAAACTTTGGATATTAATAAAAATGTCGGTGGTAAAAGCCGATATTTTTATTAATACCCCAAAAAAAAACAAATTATCAAATCTGCTCCCACCCCAACTTTATTTTTATTTCTACCCTAACCGCCCGAGGACTGGGCGGTCCAGTTTCCCAACCTGACCGGCCAGCAGCTGGGCGGTCCACTCCTCATACCTGACCGCCCAGTGTTTTAATCGGTACGGTACGGTACATGTCAGCGACCAGTGTTTTAAAATTCGGTTTATATTCGGTATTCGGAAGGCCACCGAATACCGAATATACGGTATGCGGTCGAATATACGGATTTTTATTCGGATGTATATATGCGGATTTTAAAATAAAAATTCATATTAATAAACAGCAGCATAGTAGAAAACAAGCAGCATAGCCACATAAATTCAGAACCGTATATATTCAGAACCGAATATTAGACCGAATACAAATTTTAGACCGAATATTCAGGACCGAATACAAACTTTAGACCGAATATTCATGACCAAATACAAATTTTAGACCGAATATTCAAACCGAATATTAGTTTTCTATTCGGATTACAACCGAATACGAATATACGGCCGTATATTCGCCGAATAGAATCGAATATTAAAACAGTGTCAGCGACCATTGATACTGGTTGGGATAAGGATGGAAAGATGCACCCCAAGTACTCGCAAGGTAATCGGTACAGTACATGTCAGCGACATAATCATCCTCAGAGAAGTTTCTCTCTCGGCACACCGCCATAACATGAGAACAAGGTAGGTGGGCCAACTGGATTCCTTGGCAAGTGCATGTTACAGTATTGTCAGGTGCAAAAATAACAACATACTTGAACATCCTTTTCACAAACTCCATAGTCCCATCGGTCTACGGCCGGTTGGAGCAAACTCATCTGGACAGTGCACTTCGAATTCCAATTGGTTATCCCCGTACGGGACAACTCTCATAACTGCACATTTCTCCCTATGTTTCCTTAGTTTTCCCTCCACCCTTGTTGAATACGTTTGATTCCTGGACAGTAATTCAGAAAATATAAGTCAACAAATAAAAATAAACATACCTTGGCAAAATCTCTGAATAAAAATATACATACCTGGACAGTAATTCGAGGGTTTTAACACGCCGTGCAACAAACCATGCATTTAACTTGTAGAAGGTGTCCTCCACAATTGCTCCCACGGGCAACTGCCGGCTCTGCTTGAAAACAGCATTCAAGGACTCAGACCCATTTGTGGTCATAATTCTCCATCGGAAACCTCCATCACGGGCTTGCAATATCTTCTCATATGCGGGTGGCTCAACAAGATCGGCGGGATTATTTTTTCCCACCTTGAGTAAGTACAAATTTGCCTTTGGACAGTACTGAAAAAAAAATTTAGATGAGAAAATTTAAGTAAATAATTCAGAAAATATAAGTCAACAAATAAAAATATACATACCTTGGCAAAATCTTTGAACATCTCTTCCACCCTTCTCGGCTTCTTCTTCTTGCAACCAATTCTGAATGTATCTGCAACCCATTTTTTCAGATCCGCAGTTCTTGTGTAGGTTGTCTGTAACATGTTGCATACACAGCATGTGCACACAATCGCCGTTCGCTGTCGACCACCCGAAATCTGGGCGATCAAAAACATATTTGATTCCTTTGTGCTGGTCTGATATGACACAAAAGAACCGGTCGCCAACCACTTGTCTTCTTACGAAGCTCATGAAAAATCCCCAGTTTTCCCCGTCCTCCTTGTCAACAATTGCAAAGGCCAAAGGCAACAAATGGTTTTCAGCATCATATGCACATGCGATCAGCAGTCTCCCGTCGTAACGGCCAGACAGGAAGCATTCATCCACACTGATGACCGGTCTAATGTATGGCACAGCTTGAATACATGGACCGAACGCCCATGTTATGGCCTTGAATTGCAACGCGTTGTCGACAGTCCGTACGCCTATATTCCAACATTCAAAGACAGTGCCGGGATTTGTACTTGCTATGGCCTGCAGCAATGGTGCAAGCAAGTTGTATGAACCATGCCAGCTACCGAACATTCGGCAAATCGCAAGTTCACGCCCTCTCCACAACCTGTTGTATTTTGGGACGACATGCTTGTAAACCCGTCTGACAGCTCTACCGACCTCCTTAAGGCTCATCGATGGGTCATCCTTAACGTCATTCTCAATTACATCGGCAATAAGTGAAGCCATAAGATTTGCATGGTCTTTCCTTGATGACGCAGCCTTGCATGTGTGAGGTGGTTCACACTTCTTAATAATCCATGCCTCGCCCTTACCCACAGGGGTTGCATATAGACGGAAGTGGCAATGCACTTGGTCGACACAAACAATTACTAACCTTCTTCGGTCCCTTTTTTCCTCTCGGCACTCCCAGTTGCCGTGAACATGGACCTCATGTATTTTCTTCACAAGTTCATCTATGTTGGTGTAAACCTGCTGCGGAGCAAGCTCTTGACTGTACCTGACACGCGGCCCAAAAAATGAGATGTCTGCCTCTTCAAAAGCAGTGGTATCGTTGAATGTGGGGCACGGATGCCTATCTGTCCAACCTCTAATCGGAAATCTATCTTTCTTAGGTAAATAATCTCCATCACCTTCTAACAGGTGATCAGAATCCCAATCCCCTTCTCATTCGTCACCTGTTTCCAAATTTCCTTGTGGTACGGCATCGAGCTGAGCATCAAGGTCAAGGTCTCTCCGGATAGCAACGGGTGACACTATAGGTATTGATGGTGGTACAGATGGAAATCTGGGTTGGATTGGGGTTTCAGGAGGAGGTGGTGGTGGTGGTAGATCGGTGGTAAAATCAGTTACATAATTCTTATAAACGGGTGATACGGGCGGTTCATAACTCGAGTGGCGGGGGTTGTCATACCTCGAGGGGCCGGGGTTGTCATAACTAGAGTGGCGGGTGTTGTCATAACTAGAGTGGCGGGGGTTGTCATACCTCGAGTGCTCATGACCCGAGTTGTCATAACCCGAGTGCTCATAACTCGAGCTGTCATAACTCGAGTGACGCGGGTTGTCATAACCCGAGTGATCATAACCTCTATTTTTCCTAAATGTCCCAACCCCGGGTTCACGCTGAACTCTCCTGGAATATAAGTCCATTACCATTACCCCCTGTGTCTGAAAAGTGTTGTAAACACTCCTCCATATCGACTCATCAGTTATTGGATACCTGGTATAGTAAGGTCTACCACCACTTACTGTGTTAATCCGGGTAGCTAAATCTATATCACACCGGTTGGGGTTCACACCAATTTTTTCATACACTATTCCCTTCAGTTCAACAAATGAGGTATTTTCATTTACCTCGAAGCCGTATGCTGCTTTATTAGTGTACTGTGCTCCCTCCGCACCCCGGGTAAACTTCCCGCCCACATACAGTGCAACCAACATATTTCCGTTCTGGAATTACTGTTCTGGAATCACTGTTATGGAATCACTGTGCTGGGATCACTGTGCTGGGATCACTGTGCTGGGATCACTGTGCTGGAATTACTGTTCACCATCGCCTCAAAATCGCCTGACAGCTCTCTCATTCGGTTCTGAAATTTTTGTGGGAATGGGAATGAATACTGTGCTCATCAGGAGAGAGAAAAACCCCTTTTATAGGGTTTTATAGCGGACCGCCCAGACGCTGGGCGGTCAGGTCCGGAAAGTGGACCGCCCAGCCGACGGGCGGTTAGGGTAGAAATAAAAATAAAGTTGGGGTGGGAGCAGATTTGATAATTTGTTTTTTTTTTTGGGGTATTAATAAAAATATCGGTGGTAAAAGAGCACCAAAGAATTTTGGATGTATATATTAATTTTGAGTAATGATAACTGCAACCTTCGCGTTCATCACGTGTAGCCTTACGTGTATTTCATATGTATTTTTTTTTAAATATAAAAGTGTCTATATCTTTGCATTACTTGATAAAAATTTCGAAATTGCATTTTTATTTTATTCAACAAAATTTTTAATCTAAACTTTTGATAATTATTTAGAAAAGAAAAAAATGATAAACATTTGTGCATTAAGTATAAACACTTTAGAATTCAAATATAAATATTTTTTATTATTAGGATAAACATTTTTTGATGTACAAAATGAGGTGCGGAACATGAATTAAAAGAATAATATTTCTTTCTTTATTTATTTTTTTGTTGAAGATTTGCATTCAGCTTATCTGACTCAGCTTATTTTTATTTATTCTTTTATAATTTACTAATAATACATATTTCCTATCTATTCCACTGTTGGAAATCTTCTATTTATATATCTAACTAAATAACTAATTCGAGTTAGTAAGAGCACCTACATCTCTGGTATTATTGGAGTTTCTAATCTGATGTGCCAGTTTCTAATTCAGTTTCAGGGATGTAAGAGAGTTTCTTATTTAGAAACTATGCAGAAAAGTTTATTATTAAGAAATTATTTATAAAATCCATGCTGGCTAAATGATTGGCTTAAATTATTTCTCCTTTTTAATTTATTGCTGACGTGGTTTAATAGAAACTCTAAAATTAATTTCAGAGATGTGAGAGTTTAGAAATTTTAGATACTTTAATTTTTAAAAAGTGGTTAACAATTATTTAGAAACTCATTTGAGTTGTTAAGATGTAGATGCTTGGTTACTTACAAGGCCAAATTAATCTTAAAGTTTTTAATGCATGTCTGATAAGAGTGTAAATAGAACGATTTATTTGTTTCGTCTATGTTCATATTTGCATATTATCCGTAAATATATTATCTATATGTACAAATAAATTATTTGAGAAACTAATATTTGATTTGGTGGTAAATGCACGTGTCTTTTGATGTGGGAGGTCATGGGTTCGAATACGGATTGAATTCTTTATAAATAATTAAATAGAAGTTGATAGGCTAGACCTTCACCGTTATATATATATATATATATAGCAAAGCTAGGGTGTGATGTGCTCACCAAAAGGGTTTGGTGAGCACAACTTCAAAAGTATATTGGATCGGCTTCAAACGGCGAATCCAAACCGTTGAAATCCATGTACTTCATGAGTGATGCATGTACATGCAAAATTTTGAAAGTTTCAAATTTATTTGCTACAAGATCAAGCGGTCAAAGAAATCACACCCTAGCTTTGCTCATATATATATAAATTATTCGTATTTGCTCCGTATACATATATAAAAAAAATACATATACCGATTTGGTATTAAATTGTCAAAATAATGAAAATATCCGGATTATCCAAATCCAAAATAAATAGGCATATGCTATAAGTTTTTCTTGCAGGTGTCAAATTCTAAAAAAAAAGGATTTGTGCATATCAACTCCTATTTTTTCTTCTCTTTTTTTGTTTTGAAATATCCTCATATTTTTTATACTTTGTTATCTATTACGAACATAAACTAATATATACATTTTTTGATCAATTTTGTGATTATTAATTTTATACAAATACAAATACAGTTTTAACGTTATCTATTCGGAATTTCAAATCCTTACTCTAATATTGTTACCTGCATGGCTGCATCTAATATTGTTACCTGCATGATGCTCGTAAAATATTCGTAAAATATGCATCATATATTTATCTCATTAATTTTAAATAGTTTACCACACAAAAATGATCAATTATATATGCTTCATTGCATATACATTTTACCAAAAATAAAAGATAAACTTGTTTTTTTTTTTTATAAATCTACTATTTAAAATTTCCCAATACAAAAACATTTAGATATAAATATATAGATTTTAACTTGTATATTTTGATTTGTTAAATTTTTTTTTGGACTTTTAAAATAAAAAAAATGATAGATATGTATATATATTTTACTTTATGCACAAACAAATATTAAATAAGCATATACGAAGGGGCAGAACTAGAGTGGAAAAAACATACCGTGCCGTGCCGTGACCAAAATGTCAAGGGGTGGTCACGGCACGCGAATAGTCACGCCGTGCCTAAACGTGCCGTGACTATACGTGACTCGCCGTGACTATAATTTAGGTTAGTTTATTCAAGATTCACTATTAAATCAATATCTAATGGTCCTAATTACACGTGACTCGCGTGACTATGTGTCGTGCTGTGCCATGCCAAAGTTTCAAAAAATAAGCATGGCACGGGACACGCGAGTCACGGCACGTAACTGACACAGATGTCGTGCCGTTCCGTGACGGAGCCAGCTTCGCCGTGCCATTTTTCCCACTCTAGGCAGAACTACATGCTGTCATATTTATAGTAATATTATCCATTATAATATTATATCTGTAATTATGCAACAACCGATATATCCATTATGGTCGGACCAGAATTCTGTCCAATTGAACAATACATAAATTTAGAGGGTCCATTTCAAACTAATTGGTACAGATTATAAAATAGAATCCTTAAAAAAAAAACTGTTAAAATAATATAATACTAATAAATAGCCTATTCATTTTGTTTCCAATTTGGACCACCGAGTATGTACTACATACCTCAAATTTGTCTATACCCATCCAACTTTTACAGGACAATTTTCTGGCTGCGTATAACAATATTTTTGACATGGTCAAGGTCAACTAATTTGTTTGGTATAGCCGTATTTAGCACATTATTCACCTTTGTTGGGAGCCAGCTATCGGACCCAAGTGTTCCTTTTGGGATCAGATTTAATGGTGGCCTTATCCGGCTCGGATATATCTTCTGTGAATGCATAAATCGTCATAACGCCTTCATACCGTTATGCTTGAGGGAATTTTCTTTGGAGTTCGTTAAAGGGTTTACAAATTTTATTTTGTTCGATAGTTTCAAAAGTTAAAAATGTAAAAAACATACAAAAAGAAATTGCAGAGAATCATGTAATGATTTTGCATAGTAGGTTACATCAAAATTAAATTATTTTTAAATTAACCATTTATGTCTGCCCTAAAAACAATGTTATGTAGCACAGGAGTCCAATATTATTTGAGTTTTGAGATTCGTGCATAATGTATTTTAACGGTTGAGATTTTCCAAAAAAATCACGCAAAATATAAGATATCTCAGAGGATGCGCATGAAAGAGATGGACAAAATCGTATCATCCTTTGTTGTATAGAAAATTGTAACTCGTGTGCTATTTTATATGAGGTCTATATTTTATAAATTTGTAGATTATAAACCACGTAAGATTACTTTTACTAGCCAGATGTAGCATCTTAATTGCCTCCGTTACCAATCTATACAACCTTTTTCTTTCAAAAATGCATATTTGAAAAATAAAAAATATTAATGCTTTATACTGATTAAAAATTCTAAATGCCTCATTGGTTTTGTGCCCATCATGCTCCAACATCATTATCTCTATTTTTAAAGTCGAAATAATCGATCTGAACCGTTCAACATGATCTTCATACTAAAATGTGCTTGGATAACAAATTTTAGAATTTTTAATTTTTTTTTTACTAATTATTTAGAGAGGTACAAAATCACAGTTTTTGAATGGTCCAAGATCTTCTAAATATAGTGATTTTATACCTTTCTTAAAAAAAAGGCAAAAAAGATTCAAAAAAATATAAAATTTTGTATCCAAGCACATTTAAATATGAAGATCATATTAAGCGGTTCCGATCGACTGTTTAAACTTTAAAAATAGAGATAACATTGTTGGGCATGATGAAACACAAAACTAATGGGGCATTTTAAGAACAAGTATCCTCTCCAATATGTGTAAAAGATTCCCTTCACTTTACGGTTTGAGATTTATTCTCAGCCGCTTTGAGATTCGGGCTAGCGCAGGACAATATTATTGGGCTTTGAGATTCGTGCAAAGTTAAAAAGAACGGTCCATATCCACTAATTATAAAAGATTCCCTTTTACGGTACGGGGAGGATGTGAATTTGCATTTTAACCCTACTCTTATTGAGTAGAATGTATAACTTTTTTTTAAATGTTGAAAATTATACTTGAAGCCCAACTATAAAATGTACATTCATAAAATTATTCAATATTATTAAGTAGATATCACTGCAAACCTATATTTTTTTGGAAATTAAAAAATAATTTGTTAGGAAACAAATTAGTAATTTTATAAAAGATTAAACTATTGATTCGGTCACGGTGAGATAATCGAATCAATTGGTTTGGTTCATATTTTGTCTCACCTTTAGACAACTTAGCGACACAAAAAATTAAAAAGAGGGATGACTGAACTATTAATTTTTAAATTTCAAGTCTAAATATTCATCTATTTTTAATTCACTCAGATGAGGGCAAACAATTAATTCGGTCCAGGCAATAGATCAAATTATTTAATACAGTTATCCTTATCAGGATCAAATCAATAAGTCGATCATTGTAATTTTTAAGAAAAAGATAATCAATATATTTTCTGAAAAATCGGTTTTCAATTTTAAAAAATAAAAAATTGTAGACCTACTAGGTACTAGACGACCAGGGACTATTGTCGTAATAATAGTTGAATAAAAGCAATATTTTTTATTGGACAGTGACATTAAAAAAACTGGGCAGTATGCAAGTTGGCATTTTATTATAGTTTTATTATTATTATTTAATTCAACACTGGTTCGCACTTCGAGGCTTTTGTGAGGTTAGAGTTACTTAGACATGACCTTTATTCTAGAGAGAGAAATGGATAAACCTTGTGATGCGGCGGAGCTGACCTATGGATAAAGTGTCTGTTTTGGCTTTAAAAAATAACATTTATTTTGTTAGGTCTTATCTGAATTTCTTTTTTGGTTGGTCAGGATTCACTCAGGAACCGACATTTTTATTAATATTAAAAAATAATTACAAATTAATAAATATATTTAAGTATTTTTAAAAATGTCAAAACCGAATATTTAATAGCTGTTTTTATTTTTTTTCTCAACCGGTTAAATAGCCGGTTCTCAATTTTTTTTTTTTTTTTTTGCTATTTTAGATCCTATAAATATCCATCTTTATCTTTCCTTCCTCTTACAATTCACTTAACTCACATAAGGGAAAGAGGGAAAGAGAATGCGATTTCTGAGACGATTTTCTTGACTGGATAATTTTTTTTATTTAATTTTTTTATTAAATTTAACTTTTTATAATTTATTTATTTTATTTTAATTTTTTTTCAGCAACCTATACATTTAAATTAGTAATCTGGCAATTATTTATCATTTATTAAAATGCAGTTTGTTGGCCATAGCTTTGATTTCATTACACTGTGGTGAGAAGTTTCTTACTAATACATATGGGGTTATTATTCCAAAGAGTCAGTTAATTCATTCATGATTCTCGATGATATCTCACGACTTGAAAACCATGATTTACGAATGCACCGGTTATAATCCAGAATGGTGGAACTTAAAATTGATAACCCGAGTGAACGATGGAACACTCCGACTTATACCATAGTGAAAGTACTAAATGAAGCTGCATGGAGAGACCTGTGCGGACGGTTAAAGGCCACTGAAAATTTTATCATAGCATCAAGAGATCTCTGATAGAGTTCAAATAATATATAGAAGATTAATGATAATCTTGAACAAGGAAATTGTGACGCTATAGTTCAGTGGGAACCATATCTGTTTCTTATCTTCAGACGGCATATATTCATCTTCCATTTGTGCTTATTATATTTGTAAATTTATGTAAAAGCTCTCATTATTATAGTTTCAAAATTACTTGGTTTTTCCTCGAAACATAAATTTGCAGTAAATTAAATTACCCGTGATCCAGAAATAAAATTACACAGTTTTTTTAAATGATGGTTGATGTCTGTCATGTTCCATTCTAGATGCAAGCGTTTCCCCCAAAAATTAGAATTCAGATCCTCTCCGGTACCGTAAATGAGAATATTTTAGAATTATTGGATTTGGACTGTTCTTTTTAACTTGACATGAATCTCAAAGTCCAATAATACTGTCTCTGCGTTAGTCTGAATCTCAAAGTGGCTGAGAGTTAATCTCAAACCGTAAAGTGAAGTGAATCTTTTACAATATTGGAGAGGATACTTGTCTCAAAAATCAAACAGAACTCAAGGAGACTGATTATTTGACAACATTTATTGACTTTGAAAAAAATGAACGAATTAGTAGCAAAGCAACGGACGGACATTTAATGGAAATAGTGCCAGTAATCCAGTATTAGTTGTGCAGTTCAAAGATGAAATTCTATCCAAATTTTTCTTGTGATCACATGCAATGTTTTGACATTGACAGCAGTACCTATCATTGCGTGTCCATTTCGTTGGAATAGAGACCATCTTTCTCTTTGATATAAATTGCTATGTTTTTTTTTTTAAAAATTTTAAACCGAACTAAGCAATATACTTTATGTCGTAATTTCTGAATTTTAAATATTTGATTCGGATGAGAATTCATTTAAAATTTTTAATCTGTTCGATCTAAATTGGTTTTGTAATTTCTAAATTAAACTGAATTGATCCATTTAACCAGAAAAAGCAAACGGTTTAACCTGAACACAGATTCGGTTTAAAACCGATTAACCGGAACCGATGATCACCCTCACCTGAAATGATATAGACCAAACTGTAGTGGGTTAAAACAACTCCTACCTCCATAGCGCACTTTCACCTGCCGCTTGAGATTGACTCTATTCAGTATTGGGCCCTGCTCGTCTCATGTTATATGGGCCCCCACGATCATCGCGTATCTCATGTTATATGGGCCCCACCATCATATTATATGGGCCCCCACTATCATGTTATATGGGCCCCCACGATCATCGCGTATCGTCCTACTTTTCAGCATTGGGCCTTATGAAAAAAGCTTTTGTTAGATATTCTATGTCCTTTTCTGTGTATAATTATGTGCTAAAGTTGTTATTTAGTGAATCAGAATTAAATTAGCGATACTTCTCGCAGCACGAACAGCTAGGGCGTTAAAAACGCAGTAAACTTTAAACTAAATATCTGGTGCAGGTATTCAAGGTATTGATATTTGATACATGACCATGCGAATTCGCCTCAGTATCGTAGTCAGAATTTGAGCCAGTGATGGATATAAAAATTCAAGAAATACAAATTTCATTACTTGCTTCTTTTTTTCTATTCGCTAGTTCGCTCAGAAGAATCAGAGCTTCAGATCTGGTCAGCGATCGCTATTTGTCTTTCTTTTTGTATAATCACTCAATCGTTGTTTTCACTCAATCCCTCTCATTTTTCTTCTTTTAAGCTAATTGTGGTTTATTTTTATTTCACACTTATTTCCTTTCTTGTTGATCGTTGTTCGTCATTTGTACTACTTTGTTTTTTTTCGCTATTTTCTATTTCTATTGGGTAGCGATTAGTCAGCGAGAGGATTCGCAATTGCAACGAAGAGGTGAATTGTTTGACGAAAATTAAAAATAAATATAAGCTATTGCTGAGTTAGACTTTAAAGTGGAACAAATTATTTTTCATGAGGTAACGATTGAATAGCATATGAATAAAAAAAATCAAAATCTAGCTGCCCACCCCTGATACACACTACCTCCGCCATTGATTCGCATCCTAGGAGATATCTCATATTTTGCGTGACTTTTTGGAAAATCTCAACTGTTCAAATACGTTTTGCATGAATCTCCAAGCTCAAATAACCCGAAATTTTTATTAATATAAAAAAAATATTAAATTTCAAAATCTACACCCTGTTTGACAAGATTTCGAAAACTGCCCAAACCGCAGATTTATTTTCCGGTCTTAGGCCGAATTACTGCAAATTTATTTTTTGGTTTTGGATTTTCGAAACCGCAAAAAAAATTTACGGTTTTGGTTTTGGAATTCCAAAACCGCAAATTTAATTTGCGGCTTTGAGTTTTAAAAAAAGAAAAGAAAATGTTATAATTTATTTATTTTTGTATTGAAATATTAGAAATATTTTAGATATTTTTTTGAAAATAGATGAAATACTATATAATTTGATTTATTAGAAAGACTGCGACAAATAACCTAGATCAACATTTTTCAGGTTGGATTTTTTGCGGCTGTAAGAAAATTAAAATATTTCTTTGAGTGTTTTTGGAAAAAAATAAAAATGTTTGAATCTGAGTTATTGATTCCGATTCAAAAGTCACTTCTAGATAAATACATAAAATATTTGAATTCTTCTATTTTTGAAAAAACAAAAAAGATTCTCTGACATCTCTGACAAAAATTTTGTTTGAATTTTTTTTTTCTGACAAACCTTTTTGTTTTTTCAAAAATAGAATCCAAATATTTTATGTATTTATCTAGAAATGACTTTTGAACCGGGATCACTAACTCAGATTCAAAATATTTTTACTTTTTTCCAATAACACACAAAGTAATATTTTAATTTTTCTTACAGCCGTGAAAAATCTGGCCTGAAAAATGTTGATCTGGGTTATTTTATCATATATAGTCTTTCTAGTAAATCAAATTATATAGTATTCCATCCATTTTCAAAGAAATATATAAAATATTTCTAATATTTCAATACAAAAAATAACTAAATTATACCATTTTATGTTTAAGAAAAAACTTAAAACTACAAATTAAATTTGTGGGTTTTGAAATTCCAAAACCAAAACCGGAAAATAAATCTGCAGTAATTCGGTCTAAAACCAGAAAATAAATCTGTGGTTTGGACAGTTTTCGAAATCTTATCAAACAGAATGTATATTTTGAAATTTGATATTTTTTTTTGAATATTAATAAAAATATCGGCAAATAATACTGCCTCCCTGCGCCATCCCTGAATAGACACCAGACACGTCGGTCACGCAAAATATGAGATATCTCAGAAAATACGCACTCTGAGCATGCTGCCTATGAATTCTTAGCTTTGATCAATTGATTTCAACATTTTTACCTACCAAACCTCGTTTAAGTTTTTAGAATTACAGATATATCGAGAAAGATGTTTCAATTTTTTATTTATTTTTTAATGTTATTTTAAATTTTTGATTGGATTAAGTTCCTTTTTAATTTATTGTTACAATCTTTGCGAACAAAAGAAATATAGTATGATCGTCTTCATAGATTTGTGGTGTTTTTTAGGCTTTACGTCCCACAAATTAAAGAATTTCCGTAACGTAAACTTATTTTCTATGGTACGACTTTTTATGTAAATATTAAAGATCATGTTTCTAATATTTTCATCGGGAGTTGGCTATGGTGCTATGCATAGTATAGAGGGCCTCCGTGCTACGGCTTAATATTTGAGTTTTCAAAATTCTAACAGTCAATCCGAACTATTCAACATGATCTCCATATGAATATGTACTTGCAAACCAAATTTTACATTTTTTAGAATTTTTTTACTATTTTTTTAGATAGATAGAAAAACACTTGATATGAATGGTACAAAATTTTCAGATCAAGTGATTTTCTACCTATCTAAAAAAATAGTAAATATTCTAAAAAATGTAAAATTTGGTTTGCAAGTACATATTCATATGGAGATCATGTTGAGTGGTTCGGATCGACCGTTAGAATTTTGAAAACTCAAATATCGAGCCGTAGCACGGAGACCCTCTATGCTATGCATAACATATTAGCAATTTCCTTTTAATCATCTTATTAAAGAGAGTTTCAAGAAAATTTACATATTTATCAATCTTTTTTTTCATATTTTAAAATAACCAAAATTACTCATTTTATTGAATTTAAAATTTAGAAGGTTTCTTTTTTTTTTCATGTGCTATTTTTGTATATCAATAGCTTTTTGTCATAGTATTAATTAATAATTTGTCATTTTAAGTAAACTAATATAAAATAATTATGTGTATGATGTTCGATTTAGATTTTGTTTTAAGAAAATTATAACAAATTTTAACTTAATTTAAAATCAGAAATAATAACCTTAAATTGATAATTGAAATTGGGGGGACGAAGCGCGAGACTCTTATCTTAATATGCTTAAAAAGGAGATAATTGGTAACAAATACCATTCGTTTGGCCCACATGTCAGGACCCGGTAGCAAATTTTTATTTTTTCATCGCACCGCCATAACAAATAATCCATCCTTTCTAGAGCTTTACAAAGTGTGCAGTACTGTCCCTTGTTTGCTTGACGCGTGTCCTTTCTCAACCGGCATTCATCTTTTATCCTCTTCCAATAGGTACGCTTGATCAGATGCAACATTTGTAAGTTCTTCTCTCTCCCTTTGTGCGATCTGCTTCCCAAAAGAAGAAGTGTATGTCGGTTAAGAACTAAGGTAAATATTATGCACATTGTATTGCAAATCTTACTTTGAACCTCTTTAAACTAGGATGCATGCATAGTTTACTTCATGCTTCAAATTCATGGTTTTGCTTTTGTCTATGCGTCGTTATATGTCTTACATGAATATGGGTTGCATGAGCGTCTTTGAGGTGGTTAAGCTAAGCTAGACAGCAACTTGCTGCAGGATGCTAGCTGAAAAAAAATGGCTTCTGTTAAGAAGAATTGATCACACTTTCCGTTTCTACCAGTCGATTGTAGCTATAATTGTGGTGCGATAACGAGATACTAGCAGTTGTGGTGTTAACATTATAAACGGATCGATTTTCTTTTGGTATAATTTTGACGGCCTTAATTCAAATTTTGATGCTAAACCTCCCAAAACCTAAAAGCGAAAAATAAAATAAGAAACGGGAAGGAATCTGACAGGTACCCACAATTTTGTACGACTTGCAGACTCATTTAAATTCGAAGTAACCAATGGACTCAGATGAACAATGATAAAATTAAAGAAACAAAATAAGATAAAAAGTGAATTCAACTATATTCACTTTTTTTAAGGTTAGTGGCTTAAATGCCTACAAATTCAACTATATTCTTGCCAGCTGGTCCATGCCTCGTTCCCTGGGGGTATTATTTGGCTGGTATAACTATTTACGGGTGAGTACTCTAATTAAAGTAGGTTTCATGACAAACTAATGAAAATATATCCTGCATATGACTGCACAAAACACGAGAAAATTCATCTAAACTCAACATACAGGGACCAGTGACAGCATGTACTGTAGGTCAGTGATTGGTACACGTGGTAGGTTGCAAATTAGCAGATCAAATTGCTTTTTAAAAATACATTTTAGTAAATTGATAAGAAAAGCAGAAAGGAAAATTTAGCCATTTTCTCACTTAGAATATTTCTCTCTTATTTTTTATGTGGGTATTCCGCATATTATCACTAGACTAGTTTGCTCTATTTGCAAAACAACACACAAAATTACTTGCAACTAAAGAATCTAAACAATTGATGATATATGTATTACCTAGCTGCACTCACTTGGGATTTTACATGGGTGTGCTAGGAAAGTGATAGTCCAGTAAATGTTGACAACTTTGCCCTTGCCACTAAGTTATTGATCCCTTGTCTTTAGGTAAGCCAAAATTCATTTCAAGCCAAGAAAATTTACATTTTAATGCTTTGAATATATTGGTTATTACACAATACCGGTAGATAATAGCAATGAAAGATTTGGTCATTTTTTTTTTGGTTGACCTTTGAAGTTCATGGTTTATGCTTGTCGCAAAACGGTGCAAAATTGATTCTTTCAATAGGGAAAACATGAGAAAAAGGATTCAACCTTTTTAGATTTTATCATGCTCAGTGCATTGAGTAATAATTTCTCCAACTGATCAAGTGTGCTGGCATCAAGCTGCTCCGGATCTTCATGATCAGCCCTACATTTTTTTTTCCTGTTTTTTAATTCATTCTGATTCTGTTTAAGATCATTTCTTGATGTTGCAAATTGTCAGTAGTTAGTGCATACCAGAAAGCAATCTCTTGCAGTGAAGATTTGAAATCTGAACTGGAGCAGGTGTTCTCATCTTGCTGCAGAGAAATAATCCTTTCTTATTGAAATTTGTTTTCTTGTAAGATGCAATCAAATGCACATATGATCTTTCAGACAAGCTAAAAAATGGACAAAACAAATTCCAAACTATGATCTAGGCATACCATTGCATGTGTAAATAGTAATACCTGTGGGTTAAGATTAGTGGTAGTGAAAACATGAGAAGTATATCTTCTGTAATTAAATTAGGAAAAAGTATATCTTCTGTAATCAACTAGGCATTGCTTAAACAGTACTACTGATAACAGCAATGCAATACTGGTAACTTGTCTATATATCATACTGCACCTTCTTACCTGTAATGTTCAAACCATGTGTTTTTCATTTAAGTCGTAATATTATTTTGGAAACAAAAACCTAAGAGTAACAGAAACAACAGCTATAAAATAAGACAGAAAATAAGACTATATCAAAGCCATAATAAAGACTTGAATTTAGCCTACTGTACCTTGATATTACTGTCATCCACTTTGGGCTGTCCTTCAGTTGACTCTTTCTGGCTGCGCATAAATTGTTGATACCGTTTGAATGTGTTTCCTATGCTGCATTGAAGAAAATTAGTTCCTATATGCTTAATATTTGAATTTACTACAATCAGGTTACCCAGAAAAATCATGGAATTTATTGAATATTTACAAGCTGGCACAAGATCGACTGAAAGAAGGAAAGCCGCTGGTTGAGAAGGAAATGAAGATATCTGCATTGATGGTGTGTAGCCGAATAAAATATATTTTTGTATTATTCTAAAGATAGCATTTTGTAATATTTAGTTTCTATACGTGGAGGTTACAGAAAAGGTTGATAAATAGGCAGACTAATGTATGAGAAAACATAAGAGAAAAATAGATCAATCTCTTTGTAAAACGATGTTCTGAATATATAAAAGCTGGGAGGGAAGGGTGTTTCAGGGAGTTCTGTGTTCTTTATTTTTCCGCAATATGGTATCAGAGCAGGAAAATTGACCTGGTGATATAGTTGAGAGAATTATAGTTCTTCTTTGTCTTTAACTGCTATTCTCTATACTATATTACTCTAAGGAGTCTTTTATTCTTGTTCGTGTTCACCATGGCAGATGCTCCTACCTCCGAAACCGCTACACTACTTGAGAAATTAACTCAATTGATTACCTTACAACAGAGCCAGTTAATGGCCATGCAACAAATCCCTGCAGCAACACCATCACCTGTTATTTCCCCTTCAACAGTGGAAACCCCTCTTCATCCGAATACCATTCCCATTAAACTAGATGGGAAGAATTACTCCTTGTGGTCACAATCTGTGCGAATGTACATCAAGGGACGCGAAAAACTGAAGCATATCACAGACTCTGCTCCAGCTACCGACAGCCCGATGTACAAAAGGTGGGATATTGATGATACAGTAGTAAAAGGTTGGATATGCAACTCTCTCGACACCAACCTTTATGGCAAATTTCTGAGATACCCGACAGCCAAACAAGTATGGGATGCAATTGCAACCACGTTCTATGATGGAAGTGATGCCGCTCAGGTATTTGATTTAAACAAGCGGGTGAATAAAGTAAGCCAAGCGGGTAGAACTGTAGAAGAATATTACAATGAACTGCAAGACCTTTGGTTAGAAATTGATTTCCGTCGCCCAAACCTCATGAGTTGTGCGGCAGACATAGAAAGGTTTGATAAATTTATTCAGGAATCTCGAGTTTATGCATTCCTGGATGGTCTTGATGGCAAGCTTGACAACGAGCGAGCAAATGTTTTACAAATGTCACCATTTCCAACTCTCGAGCAAGCATTCGCTCGGGTAAGAAAAGAGGCTACTCGGCAAGAGGTAATGAATAAAGGAGATGAGGGAGCAAATCAGATTTCAGCTGCCATGATATCGAGAGGGCAAAGAAATTTTGAGGTAAATCACAATTCACACAAAAACTCATCCTTTATTGACAAATCTGGATTAAAATGTACCCATTGTGGTCAAACAAGACACACTAAAGAACAATGTTTTCAATTAGTGGGGTACCCAGATTGGTTTAAAGACAAACGAAAGGGAAAACAAATTTTTGGGAAAGGTCGGGCTGCTATTGCATATACAGGTGGAGGATCACACGGGTCAAACCAACCCGGAAACAACACCACACAAACCGTGGCATCCAACCAAAACTCAGGGGCACCTGGAGGGATCGGGTCTCAGCAGCTTCACTGGTTCGATCCAACTAACAAAGCTGGCAGTGATGGTCAAACTCAAGGAGAGTCAAAGGGCGCATCTGGACAACCAATCCTTCAAGGCACAGGACTGCACACAGCCGGCTTCGGCCCTGAAATGGTGTCTAACCCAGGTACATCGGGTACAGTAACAAATCAAGGTAATTTTAATGCTATTTGTAATTTTTCCAAAGTAGAAGAATGGGTGTTAGATTCAGGAGCTACAGATCATATGACGTACTCTGAAAAGGATCTTATAAATTTTAAAGAACCTCGGAAAAATGGTATCTTTAATGCTAATGGTGTGTGTTATCCAGTAAGTGGTGCCGGAGATGTATCGGTATCTCCAAACTTGACCCTTACAAATACTCTGGTTGTTCCATCCTTGTCTTCCAAACTTATTTCAATTGGACAACTAACAAGAGAGTTAAAATGTGTGATTCTCATGTTTCCCGATTATTGTATTTTCCAGGATATTCAAACCAAGCAGATTTTGGGCCGTGGTACTAGGAGAGGAGGATTGTATTACCTAGACACTATGAAGACTGGAGAATCTTTACTAAGTGTTAACTCTACGGAATTGAGAAATGAAATTTGGTTGTGGCATAAAAGACTGGGGCATCCCTCGTTTGGGTATCTGCAAAAGCTTTTTCCTCAATTTTTTATTGGCTTAAATAATGAACAATTTGTGTGTGAGACTTGTATTAAAGCAAAAAGTCATCGGTCAACTTATTTAGCAAATGACAATAAAAAACTTGCTCCTTTTGATTTGGTACATACCGATGTGTGGGGACCATCCCCGGTTATATCTAAATCTGGGTATAGGTGGTATTTAACTATTACCGACGATTGTTCCCGAATGACATGGTTATATTTGCTAAAAACCAAAGATGAGGTTAAAAAGGTGTTTAAAGATTTTATTACTATGGTCAAAATACAGTTTGAAAAAAACATTAAGGTGATAAGAAGTGATAATGGAACTGAATTTGTGAATCAAGAATTACAAATATTTTTTAAAGAAAAGGGAATAGTACATGAAAAATCGTGTGTAGGGACACCTCAGCAAAATGGAGTTGCAGAACGAAAAAACAGGCATATTTTGGAAACTACTCGAGCTCTTCTTCTCGAGAGTAATGTACCAAACATTTTTTGGGATCATGCCGTATTGTTTACCATTTATCTAATGAATCGTACTCCAACTAGGGTAAATAATTTTCAAACACCACTTCAAGTTTTTTCTACACATGTGAAAATAAACTCCATGCTTAATTTAATCCCTAAAATTTTCGGCTGTACAGTATATGTTCATATTCAGAAAAATTTTCGTTCAAAACTTGAATCAAGGGCCGAAAAGTGTGTTTTTTTAGGAATTGGTCAAAACCAGAAAGGATACAAGTGTTATAGCCCTACCACACAAAAATGGTATACATCAATGGATGTTAATTTTTTGGAACATGATTATTTCTATAAAATTCCAATTCAGGGGGAGAATCCGAAAGAATTGGATTTTAATTTCTTGACATATTTAGAAAATGGGAACATATCATATACCCAACTGCACAGCCAAATCTCGGGTCCAGGCCCTATCTCGGGTCCAGGCCCTATCTCGGGTCCAGGCCCTATCTCGGGTCCAGGGGGAGATGACTCGGGTCCAGGCCCTATCTCGGGTCCAGGGGGAGATGTCTCGGGTCCAGGCGGTCCAGGCCCTAACTCGGGTTCAGCTCCAGAATCTTCGTGTACTAACCAGAACCCATCAAATTCAGAAAATGCGGCAAATTCAGAAATTGGAGCTGCTGCTAATCCGAATATAGAAGAGGTAATACAATCTGAAGATGTACCACACGAGCCCGGATCTCTTGGGAATAATCCTGAGGTAAGTTTTCTTGAAACAAGATTTAAATTACCACCAAGAATTAATAGAGGACAACCACCAAAACGGTATGTTCCAGAGGATGGAACAAGTAAAGAAAGATACCCAATCGCAAAATATACCACAACAGTGTATTTGGCCGAACCTCTCAAAGGCTTTGTAAATCAGATATCATCTATAGTCATACCAGAAAAATTAGAGGAAGCTAAAAATGACCCGAAATGGATTCATGCAATGAATGTAGAAATGGATGCATTGGAAAAAAATGACACATGGGAACTAACTGATCTACCTGTTGGAAAAAAGACAGTAGGGTGCAAATGGGTATATACTGTGAAGTATGATGCAAAAGGGAAAATTGAAAGGTACAAAGCCCGATTAGTAGCAAAAGGTTATACTCAAACTTACGGGATCGATTTTCAAGAAACCTTTTCCCCAGTTGCTAAACTAAATTCTGTTAGAGTTCTTTTATCTCTTGCAGCAAACCTGGATTGGCCACTACACCAATTTGACGTAAAGAATGCATTTCTGCATGGGGAATTAAAAGAAGAGATCTATATGGAGATTCCTCCTGGCTACCGATTATCAACTGACACGAACAAGGTGTGCAGATTAAAGAAGTCATTATACGGACTAAAGCAGTCACCGAGAGCATGGTTTGGGCGCTTCTGTCAGGCAATGAAAGGATATGGATATACCCAAAGTGAATCTGATCACACTATGTTCTACAAGAAGAGCCAAGGTAAAATTGCGATCTTGATAATCTATGTCGATGATATGATCATAACAGGTAATGACGAAGGTGAGATACATAGCTTGGAGGGAAAACTATCTAAGGAATTTGAGATGAAAAATCTTGGTGGACTAAAATATTTTTTGGGTATCGAGGTGTCTCGAAATAAAGAAGGTATTTATTTATCTCAAAGGAAATATATACTTGACCTTCTTACTGAAGTTGGTTTGTTAGATTGTAAACCGGTTGAGACTCCAATGGTTCCAAATTTAAAATTAGATGCTTATTCGGATCACACACCAACTAACAAAGAAAGGTATCAACGGCTAGTTGGAAAGCTGATTTATTTATCTCACACTAGACCTGATATTGCATATGCTGTGAGTGTTGTTAGCCAGTTTATGCACTCTCCCAAGGAAGAACATTTAGAGGCGGTGATGAGAATTCTCAAGTACTTGAAAGGGTCACCCGGAAAAGGTATTACATTTAAGAAAAATTCACACTTAACTATAATGGCTTATAGTGATGCAGATTGGGCAGGATGTGTGATGGATCGAAAATCAACAGCAGGATACTTCACATTTGTGGGTGGAAACCTGGTAACATGGAAGAGCAAAAAACAGAATGTTGTTGCGCTCTCCAGTGCAGAATCGGAATTTAGAGGAATGGTGAAAGCAATCTGTGAGCTGTTATGGTTAAAGAAATTCTTAACAGAACTGGGTTTTGAACCAAAGTCTGAAATGAGACTACTGTGTGATAATAAAGCTGCCATTGATATCTCTCATAACCCGGTACAACACGACCGAACAAAACACGTTGAGGTGGATAGGCATTTTATAAAAGAGAAATTGGATGCTAAGGTTATTACAATTCCATTTGTACGATCAAGTGAACAACTTGCAGATGTACTAACAAAACCGGTGTCAAGCAAGATTTTTAATGACTCAATTGAACGACTAGGCATGACAGATATATATGTACCAACTTGAGGGGGAGTATTGAATATTTACAAGCTGGCACAAGATCGACTGAAAGAAGGAAAGCCGCTGGTTGAGAAGGAAATGAAGATATCTGCATTGATGGTGTGTAGCCGAATAAAATATATTTTTGTATTATTCTAAAGATAGCATTTTGTAATATTTAGTTTCTATACGTGGAGGTTACAGAAAAGGTTGATAAATAGGCAGACTAATGTATGAGAAAACATAAGAGAAAAATAGATCAATCTCTTTGTAAAACGATGTTCTGAATATATAAAAGCTGGGAGGGAAGGGTGTTTCAGGGAGTTCTGTGTTCTTTATTTTTCCGCAATAGAATTTCTGCACCAGCTAGGCAACTATATATGACCAAATGCAAAATTCTTTGATCTGTATGCGGGAAAGATGCACATAGTGAAATTCCATACTCTTTATTTGGACTTTGGTTTCAATTTCAAAAGTCATAATTTTTCCTTTATCCATCCTTATGTTAAAAGTTAACTTTCCACAATCCGACAGTTGATGTCTCTCTCTCTCTTTCCTTTTATCCACAATTGTTCTTTCTCATCTTTCTATTCTCATCCTATTCGACCATTGTTATGCTTCTAATTTCCTCTGATGATGTCCTAGCTTTGATATTAATTTAGTACATGAATAGAAGTCCCTGCAATTTTTAATCCCTAGAAGCATCTGAACTCATTTTGAGATACGGAAATACATCAAGGAATAATTTAATTTCTAGATTAAAGTGCAAATTTGGCTAAGCAACAACTAACGAGAAATCAATTCAAAAGGAAAGACCTACTGTAAATATCAATTTGCAGCCAAGAGGCTGTCACCAGTAGACACTCTAAATATAGATAGACCAAATCCCTTGTATCTCCATATATGACATCTATAATACAAAAAAGAGCATTAAGGACACAGCTATGATAAAGCATGACAAACATAACTAAGATCTTGTAGTCAAAATGACATACACGGGATATGTAATATTAGGGTCTCAGTAATGCATTTGCTTCCCCCTTTTCCTTTGAAGTCGTCCCTCTAGAATTAATTAGGTCTCTGCTTCCCATTTTATTTGGACCTTACAAACACCATTAGTCTCTCCTTCACCCCCTAATATTCCATCAAAGTTTCATTTCAAAATTTGATCTTCCAAGTTTCCTGCAACGACATCTCATCTATAGTAACGTATTTTTGTTTTATTATCCAGGTCCCAGCATTCTCTTCAAGCTTTGATTTCTATGAAGGAGAAAGGGAGAACAACAGAAAAGGAAGTTCTACAAAGTCTAATTTTCTTGAAATGATAAACACAAAGAATGTTGACTGCGTAATGAATAACTAAAAAGAAGGTAAAAAAAATTGAAAATAGCTATATCTGTTTAATTAAAATGCCAAATGTCGACTGCATAACGAATAACTAAAAGGAAGGTAAAAAAATGAAAATAGCTATATTTGTTTAATTAAAATGCAAGTCTTGAGATTTTGATAAATTAAATGTTTAAAAATAGTTGAGCCATGAAAAAGGAGAGAGAGAGAAGTTGGCTTTATAACCTCGCTAATTTCATCCTTTGTTCTGGCCTTTCTCCTCTCCTTTGCTGTATAATTAATGATAATGTTCTGTTGGAAGTGAAGAGGAATGCTCAATTTTTCAAGAACAATATATGTTTAAATTTGCTTTTCCAAATGAATGCTCCTTTGCTCTTGCATTCATTTGGAAAAAAACAAATTTTAAAACATTGTATGATCGATATGAATATTCATTCCATTAACAATTAACTGTTTGTTTCTAACATTTAGTTAGATATTATAAACATTTAACTAGCTATATATGAAAAATGGAGATGTTCAGTGAGTGGACACCCAAATGAACACTAGTTTATGTATGTTCAATTGTTAATTTAGCCATAACTTGGTAAACTTTAATTTGATCTATTATTTGATGCATGGTTAAGTCTATTAGTTACTTTTAATATATCGTGTACTTTTGTTTATCTTTTTTTATGTTGGATTGATAAATCAGATACTATGCAATTTTGCGTGTATATAGTAAATTTGAAGCAAATGAATGCAATAAACGCGTGCATTGATGATTTCTGGTGCGTCAAGTCATCTCACTTAGTATGCCGCCTCATGCCAATGCAAACTTGAAAGGGAAAACAAGAAGGAAATCATGGAATTACATGTCATGCTAGTAGTCTCTCTCCCCTGCTCCCCAAATTAGGACGGCCTTAGAAGTGAGCTCTTCCTTCCTATTCGGCTCCCACAGAAAATGCTGCCCCCTTTTTTCATTTGCCATCTTGCTCTCTCACCCGATTCAACACTGACCCCCCATCTCACACCTCTTTCTCTCTCTCTCAGGTATCCATGGAATCCCAGCTTGCCATCACACTGATTCCATGTTTTCCAATTTGAGGCGATTATTACCTTTCCATTCGAATTTCCCATTCTCCCAGGGTCAAATGGACAACGAAGAAGACAAGGTCCATGGCTTGTGCAAGAGTCAACAAGAAGATTAGAGAAAAAAGGTTTTACTTGTTTATCTTCTTTTTCTATATTTCTTCTTGTTTGTTTGAATTGAAAAACACAGTTTGTTTATGGAAGACAAAATCTTCTTTATAGGTTTTGTGGATGCAGCCTAATACTTTTGATTATGCATATGTAGTTCTTTGAATTTTATTTGTGATTTGTGAAATTGATTTATTTATGTATGCTTAAATGAACTCTTAGATGTATTTTTAAATTTATAGAGCATCCACTAGTACTAGACTAAGGCTAATAGGAGATATCCACATTGGGTTAGAATCATTTTATGAAATGATTGTATATCCATAAATAATTTTAGATAATTGAATGATAGACTTAGAGGCTAATGCACCAAAATCATAAATAAACTTGGGCACTTGGATAAATGATAAGCCATGGATGTAGGAAATCAATTAACTTGAACACGACATTTATCTCAAGATAATATCCTTCAATTATGTAGGTATTATAAAAATAATTAAGGAAGCATAATTAAGGTATTATTGTAAACCCATTACTAAAAATACTCATTTTGGAATTCAACAGGGATTCTGAGATTCAAGTGACACTTTAGACAACTTGTATTCAGGATTCAGGCTATATTTGCATAATTCCACTTGCACTTGTATAATTCAATCTCTATTCTCATAATTCTACATATACTGTTTAGGAATCAACTTAGCATTTCATAATTTATCCAAATTGGTTAGTTTAGATTAATGACAATTGGTAAACCAGTACTATTGATATCTTTCTGTGGGTTGACAATCCATAGTACGACACAGTGGTCGTGTACTTGCAATAGAATTATGTTTAAAACTAGGAACTTATTTGTTAAGCTAGCTATCCTTCATATTATCCTAGTTCGAGGCTCAATTTTAAGAACTGACGAGAAAGTCTTTGGGCTCCTCAAATATTGATATAAACGTCCAACGAGAAATAGACATTGGTAGTTTTGAATTCATTGATGTGTCATTAAATTATAATGAGAGCTTGGATATAGTGGCTCTTTGCAGCATAAAGCAATTCCTTTACCATGGACCTATAACTTATGTTTGGTTGATGACTAAACTAAAGAATAAGAAGTTTAGTCTTTACTTAGTCTGCCAAAACCAAAATAGTTACGTTGATTTAAGATGACATAGGTCTAACTATAGGGCGGCCTAAGTTAAGCTACCTATTTAGGTGGTTTAACTTATTCTGCATGTGAGGCTTACTATCAATAAAAGATTATTTTTTTATATTTTTCTCTCCTGCTTAACTTGGGGCGCTTTAAGCCTACGCCAAACAAAAATAATTAAGGCTGACCGAATTTAAAAAAAAACAATTTAGATCTTAACTTTCTACCAAACATGCCCATGGAGAGGAAACATATCGAGCTAGTGTGTATAAGGAGAAAAAGGCCATATTAGAGCCAACTCAAGCATATGGGTATGCTCAACAACAAGTGCCCCAAGACGACAAAGTTTCTTTTCTAGTCCTATGAAGTCTCCAAGACTTAAGTCTACTCCATTGGAGAAAGAGAGAAGAGAGAGAGAGAGCTGGAAACAAACAAATTTCCCGATCTAATACTTGGGAGTTTTGTTCCCATCAATATTCAATTGCCCTTTGTGACACAAATTCTTTCCAGCAAACAAACTGTTAAGACAGGTCATTAGCGTGTCCTGTGGGCCAGCACATCTGGCGTAGAAGATTTAGTGCATAAATTATATTTTCCTTACTTTGTTAGTTGATTTGTTTCTTAGTTGTTTGTATAGAAAGAAATATTGTTAGAATAGAAAGAATGGAAAAAGGAATGAGATTTGTATCCAGCTAGAGAGGCGCAGGGGCTGGTTGATAAATATTAGCTCTTGTTCTCTCTGTAGAGACATGTAAGAATATATCAAAAAAGAAATAAAAAACAGGGAGGGTTGGTGGGAGTGTTGTGTTCAATTTACAATTTGAATTATAACTTTGTACATGGTATCAGAGCCTCCCAGATCTTAGAACCTGTTGATTACTTGTAAGGAGTAATGGTGGGTAAAGAAACAGAGAAAAGCAAAGACCTCGGAGGGGATATGACCCTCCTCCAGGCGCTGAAGGAACTCCTTCAAACCCAGAAGAACTCAACAATACCGGTTGAAGTACCTATGAATTCGATCAATGTTAAGCTTGATGGTGCGAACTATGGGCTGTGGCTCTCTATGATGGAGATCCATCTAGCAGGCAAGGGAAAACTTGGCTTCGTGAAGGGAGATAAATCAGCACCACTAACTACCGATACGAGTTACGAACAATGGAAGATGCAAGACTCTATGGTAAAAGGTTTAATCCTCAACTCTCTTGATCCCAGTTTGATAGGGAACTTTCATCGTTATTCTACCGCAAGGGAGGTGTGGGATGCATTGGCTACCACCTTCTTTGACGGTTGTGATTCATCTCAGATTTATGATCTCCAACAGAAGGTTAACCAATCGAAACAATCAGGTGGTTCTCTAGAAAACTATTATAATGAGTTGCAGGGTTTATGGAAAGAAATTGACTTTCGACGGCCCAATCCAATGGTGTGCGGTGTAGACATCGAGAGGCATAATTCATGGGTGCAACAAGATTGAGTTTACAAATTCCTAGCCGGATTAGATGACTGTCTCGATAGCACACGAGCAGACGTGATTCAGACCGTGCCCCTTCCCACTGTGGAGCAAGCGTATGCTAGGATTCGAAGAGAAGAGATGAGACAGAAAGTGATGCATGGGCAAGGCAATAATATCTCCAATTCCGCTGTTATGATTTCAAAGGGGATTAAACCTCATGAGGTATCACTTTCTCTATCTAGAACAGATTCTAAGCAGGGAAAAAAGGGAGAAGTGGGATGCTCCCACTGTCACAATCCTAAGCATACCAAAGATACATGCTTCAAACTCCATGGATACCCGGATTGGTGGGTGGAATTGAAAGAAAGAAAAGCGAACAGCAGTAGGAAGGGACCGGCCGGGTATGCCCACCAAACTAGGGCAATCTCAGCTGGTTTTATGGGGCAGCAGCAGCAGCAGAACCCAGTTGAGAATTTCGGCCAAATTTCTGTCAGCCAGAATTCAGCAGTAGCACCCGTAGTGACTCTGCCCTCACCTGGTCGTGCCTCTCTGACTCTTGCGACACATCTGGAAGGTACAAATAATCCAAATAGAGATGAAGGTAAGGCTCATTGTACTCTTCAGATTTCAAATTTTAACAAGTAGGTAATAGATTCGGGTGCTACCGATCATATGACATATTCTGGGAAAGACTTAGGGCAAATTAGAGAACCTAGACGAAAAGAAATCTTGAATGCAAACGGGGTGTCTTCTCCAGTCATTGGGACAGGAGATGTAAAATTAACTCAATCATTGTGCTTGAAGAATGCTTTACTTGTTTCATCTCTGTCTACTAAATTGATCTCAGTAGGACAATTGGCCGAAGATTTGAACTGTGTAGTTCTAATGTACCCGAAATTCTGTATTTTTCAGGACATCCTCACGAAGGAGATACTTGGGCGTGGTATTAAACGTGATGGACTGTAGCATTTAGAAGATTTAAGCATGGGAATTGCATGTGTGGCACACGTGGGTACTTGAGAAAAGAATATTTGGTTATGGCATAAAAGGTTAGGGCATCCGTCTATCGGGTATATGAGAAAAATGTTCCCTTCCTTATTTTTGGGTTTAACTAATTTTGAGATAAATTGTGAAACATGTATTAAGGCCAAGAGCCATAGAACTTCATACCCTGGTATTTTATATAAGAATAATGAACCGTTTGATCTAGTACACTCTGATGTGTGGGGTCCATCCCTGGTTAATTCGGTAATTGGCAGTAGATGATTTGTTCTTTTTTCTGATGATAACACTAGAATGACGTGGTTGTATCTTTTGAAAACTAAAGATGAAGTTGCTAAGTGTTTTCTAGATTTTTCAAACCTAATCCGAAGACAATATGGAAGGAAAATAAAGATTCTTAGAAGTGATAATGGTGGTGAATTTGTTAATAATTTGTTGGGACAATTTTTAAAAAATAGTGGTATTATACATGAAACATCTTGTGTTGGGACTCCTCAACAGAACGGAGTTGCAGAAAGAATAATCGACATATTCTGGAAATTGCTAGGTCACTTTTATTTGAGAATAATGTGCCACAGATTTTTTGGGATTATGTAATATCTACTGCGGTTTATCTTATGAATCGAATGCCATCCAGTACCCTAAAATTCCAAACACCTTTAGAAAAATTGTCGTCATATGTTAACATTCCCTCTATATTGAATTTGGCACCGAAAATATTCGGGTGTGTAGCATATGTGCATGTTCCAAAGGGGAAGAGAACGAAGCTCGAACCTTGTGCAATTAAGTGTATTTTCTTAGGGTATGGAACCAACCAGAAAGGGTATAAATGTTACCACCCAGAATCGAAAAAAATATATGTAACAATGGATGTTACGTTCTTAGAAGGAGAGTCCTATTTTCCAAAACAACCACAAGAATTTCCTTTTCAGGGAGGAACGAATGATGAATCAAATGAAAAGGAAATCTGGTGGGAGAATGGTTTCCAAACCGAACCAGAAACTCTAGACCAGACGCACACCCAGCAGCAGCGAACTTCAGAATAGCAGACAACCTCACCAGTTCGGTTAGACCAAACCGAACCTGTTGTTAGCCTAATGTCACCAGCTCGTGACAGCAGCAGCCCAGTTCGGTCAGACCAAACCAAACCTAACAGCCCAACTCGTGAAACTCTAGCTCGTCAATTCCGGTTTACATCATGACGTGTTTCCCATTGCCTAAATGGGTGATACATAGAGTTGACAAATCCGGAGAGAATTCTTATAGGGAAAACCGGATGGGTCTTTAAATGGATTATTTTGATTAATTGGGATACGGCATGCTTTCCGATCAAATGGGGCAGCCTAGGTATTGGAAACCTCGAGTTAAAGAAATATAACACACCTATTGCGTTGGTGGTGGAGACTATATGATGATCCGAATTTGCTTTGGACATCGATGACTATGAGGATATGATGGAATGGTCCATATGCGCATGGTCCGATTCGGGTTGAATTAGCTCCCCACTCTCTTGTGTAGGATATAAATGATGGGATTATGCAAGCTTCACATATGCAAGAAATTGGATCAGGGTAAGTCAGGCTGTACAGACGGTTCAAATGGGGCCATCAATTTTAAAGTTTCATACAACAAACCATACATTGACTTGGAGTTTCATGAAGAGGGTAATTTTATGAGGTAGAAATTGAGCTAGGGTGTTGTTTATTGAGTAAGGCGATATTATAAGCGAATAAATAAATTTCATGAGTTTTAGAAGATTTAGACTTCTATGTTGGAATGTGTGAGGCCTTAGAGATGTCTCGAAGAGGAGTGTTGTTAACGAAATGATCAAGAGTTGGAGATCTGTTGATGTATTTTGTTTTACAAGAAACAATTGTAATTGCATTGAATTTGAACTATTTAGGTGTTTATTCATTTTTTTTGTAGAAATGTTTTTGTGTTGAAATAAGAACTCTCATTAACTCAAATATCTGCTCCTTTTTAGATGTCTCTTGCAGCAATTGAACAAATGTTCCTCAGTATGAAGATGTTGTTCTTTAGGATAGAAAATCTTTTTGGAGGCTTTACATGTGGGGTTGGAGATGACACCAGAAAAAAAGCGTTTCCTCACTCTTAACATCATAAGGGACGAGATATACACGTTCGATGTTGCTCAACGATACTAGTTGTGGTTATTTTTTGGTTCACCTCCGCACTTCACTCTCCGCCCCTCAGCTTCAGTTGCAATCCATTTTTCGTACCATTGTATTGTAAGGGATGCACACATGTGCAAAAAAGTAAACAAAAAAAACTAGGGTCTAGTCAAAGCTTATTTTAATCTTCTTGTCGCGAGGCTTGATAAAGTACTAGTCTATATTGATAATATAGATTATGTCGAGTAATTAGGCTAGTTAAACCTCACTTACCTCATTTTCTATTATCTTTTGTGAATTTATCGTGTGTAACATGCTCAAAAGGACACAACTAGAAACATACGATCTATTGAAAATGTAATTGACATGATGGTTGTCATGAATAAAGTTTGGATAAAAAAATCTAATAGTTTGGGTGGAATATAGTATATACACGTCTTCTAAATAAAATTGATGAAATTGGAAGCATGTAAATAGTATATCCAATGATTAAATATTCTAAACAATCTGATTTAAAATATAGTTTTGCCGCCAATACAACAAGTGAAGCCACTCGAATATTCATCTTCGAATTAGTAATATTCATTTTCGAATTAGTATAACCCATGCGTTAAAGAAAGGTAAAGCAGGGGGATGGGAAAGAGAGTTTGGTAGGGAGTATATTTGGGTCCACATGAGTATTTTGTTAATAACTTTGAAGGAGGAATGTTCTTGTGACGTCACTACTAAAACATGATACTGCCCTTGAAATACACCAATGGTACCATAACTGTTACAAGAAGCTTAGCACACTTGAGCTCAGGTCAGTCAGGTCAGGGAGGGGGGGGGGGGGGATTTGCTGGTTATAATTTACATTATAATGGGATTATACTATATCCCTAAATTTTAAGCTTTTCCTTCATTATCCAAATAATTAGTTGGCAATTCCCCTCTAACCTTCAAAAATAAATATTTGATGAACCAAGAAACATCTTACATCTTTCCCCATCCTAAATGCCAAATGATGCTAAAAACAAAAGAAATAGTAAAAATGCTAAATGGTGTTTTAGAAAAAAAAAAAAAAAACTAGGTTTAAATTTGAACATGAAAACCAGCACATTTAGCTCCTTTAAATTATTGCAAGCATGTGAAATAATTAGGAGTGCATATCTAAATAAATTTATTCAATCATGATTATTTAATAAAAAGAAAGCTCGCCAGCGAATCAGGACACATAATAAAGACCAAGTCATCGTAATAACTGTGTCATTAGATGGAATTATTGATAAATTCGATGGTTCTATCGAAATTGTGCTACTTTATATTTTCTACCCGTGCTACCATTTCAGCAATATAGTTGTAATTTAATATGATAGCAGTTTAGTAATAGCTCTTAAGTGTTATGGTGGCAATTTTTCTGTGATTTCCTTAGTTGGTTTCATCATCTCTCTCAAAAGATGAGAAAAAAGAGAATGAACAATGGATGTCACCGTCCTCAGAAGATGTCAAAGAGGAAATCTATTTGTCATCTTCTTTAAGAGGTAATTGAGTGACAAACTCTAACAAAGCATTGAAGTTCATTTTTGCTTGTTCAATTTTTGACCAAGCAGTTCAGTTTCTTGCATGTGCAACTTTTAACAAAGCAGTGATTGTTTTGAATGGAACATGCACCGTTAAACTACGAGTTACTATATATGGTGTTTTTAAAACAATAGTATGCTTGCTAATCTAGTTACAATTTTGTCATGTAAAATGGTTCTACTAAAAGTTTGTTTGTAAGTGTAAAAGTTCTAAATTTGATATTTAATGTAATTATGCGTCTTGAGATTCTTTTATTGAATATGCACCCTATAGAAGGTTATAATTATGAACTGACACCGCATACTCTCTTCGATCCACCAGAATACTCATCACTATGGATATGGCATCAGCTATATAATAAGCCCCTGCACCACATGTAGTGTCATTAATATTGGTTGTTTGATGAATAATCATATAAATATTTTCTCTTGATTTTAGTTTTAGTGCAACTTCAATCTAGCACTGATGCAACACATCTAAAGCAAAGACATCAACCGGCATACCCGGGAACGATGCATGATGATAGTGCACCTCCACTGAAGGAAAAACAGATGAGAAAGAACTTAAATAACAAGACCTCTATTAACAGTAAATACATTAGAGATCTATTATATATGGATTAAGCTAGACAATAAACCTTTCTGTGTTAAAATTTTCCGTAACTGTAGCTCAGTTGGTAGAACACCTCGTTTACATGTGCGCCATTTTAACTTAGAGAGCTGTGCATGTTTCTGGTTCAAATAAGAACCTAGTTTGGTATTTGACACTTGATAGTTCAATGAAGATTGCAACTGCTTGTGTAATATTCACAGGAATGTAATGATACCAATTGTTATGATATATAGTGACTAATATAACTAAAAGATGTCTAAGCAAAATTATAGCTGTGTTTATTATTATATATATGCATACTTCCACTTTAGGACAGAAACTTGCTATCTGAGTATAAATCACAAAATAATTCTATGAACCCACGGATGATTTCATGTGGATCTTTTTCAATTTTGCACCTTCATATTCTGTTTCCTTTATGTTACAACTATTGGGTTATATACTTAAATAATAAAATTTTCTTCCTATAAACTATTGTCCACATGTACCGTACCAAGGGGCTGCAGTACCAGTATTTTATATACTATATGAGGTGCAATTTAATTCCAAAGATTATGGAGGAGACACATGCTACTTTCCCAGTGGTGCCAGATCTCCACACTCTGGAAAAAAAATTGAGAACCACTGACACGAATTAAGAACCACTTGCCAAAAGGATGACTTTTGTTGGGAGAAATTAACTTTAGGAATTTACTATTGTACATGCATTAAACAATTTAGGAATTTGCTACTGTACATGCATTAAACAATTTAGGCACCTTTTGTCATCGAATGACTTGTTTACAATCCTACGTCTCTTTACTGTCTCTATACATGGAAGAAGGGGTGAGCTACCTAAGAGCTCAAATAATTTTGGAGAAAGCACTCCCTGAGATTTTTTTTTTCTATTTTTGGTATTTTTTTCCATAATAGATAGTAGTACTATAAGTTCCTTCCCTCTGATCTATTGCGAGTTTGCGATTATGTAGTTCAGAACAGAAGCTTAAGCTACGCTACTCTCCGCTCCAAAATTGCTCTCCGTTTTTCTATAAAATGGAAATGCACTAAGTAGTAACCTAATCAAGGGTCACCGCAACTCCTGATCCGGCCTTGTTGATGGGTCTCTGACAAGCAACTTCCTTGCTCTCTTTCGGTGAGCATCCTTTGTCAGACTTGTCCTTTTTGTTTACTCTTTTCTTTTTCCTTTCTACTCTAGCCTACGTTTCATACTAATCTCAATCTTATTCTTCTCGTCTGTCTTCGTCGTATGTATTTACACCCCATAGTGATTTCATTGTCATTCGAATCAATGCCATCACTGAATGCCAAAGACTGAGACGGGATCGAACGTGACGAAGGTAGGAGCTAGGCCGGGAGTCTCTTTGAAAATTCCCAGTGGAAAGGATTGGCTTGAAACCAGAGGTTTAGGGATCGGGCTACCCATTCGGGGCTCACGAGATCATATCCAGGTTAGTCCTGCTTAAAGGCACTCAAGGAGGCGGGTTACTAGTTAACAGCCGGCTTCCTTTCCTTTTAGGTGCCTGGAGAAGGCTCGTCTTCAATCTGAAAAGTTCTGCTATAGCTAGATCCAATCTGGCTTATGACTTGATTGGACTCAATATATAATCCGATCCATACTTTCTAAATTAATTTGTAGAAAGAATTTCCAGAAGAATTTGGGGTTTAGGGTCACTACATGCTCATCTTACGCTCAATTTCATGGTCAAGGCTTTGATCAGATTAAGAAACCAACAGCGGGCCTCCAACCAAACACAAGTCCCAGGTCCATTTTCTATTATAAAAACCACGGAGCCCTAAAAATCTCTCTTTTTGACTTTTTTTCTTCCGGCACTCAGTCAAACTTATAGCCGTACCCTTTCACCATCCTATGCTCATAAAAACCAGAATTGCAACCGCGGTCACTTATAAAAGAGAAAGGAGGTAGGAAGGAGCTCAATTTGGATAAGGAAGTGACTCAGGTATCTTTTAATTATTAAATCAATCTCTATTTTGGCAATTTCTAATCTCTCTGATCATATGCATAAGTTTACCTTCGTACGTTTCTACCATTCTGACAATTTGACTTGTATCTATGGGGCAGTATAAAAGGATTTATGATAAACTGAGGGGAACTGCCTCTTTGAACTTTGAAAGAATCCTGTTTAACTTCACTAAAAAAGAAAGAAGCAGATCTAAAGTGAAAAACACATGTCATACCAGGAGCAAGAGGAGAACTCAAAGAGGCGGCCAGCAGGAGAGAAGACGAGAAGCGCCACCTCAGCATCACAGAGAACAGCGAGTTCAAATGCCTTTTTCAAGAGACCTCCTTTCCTCTTTGAAAACCTCACTTGCCTACTCGTCTTGTCTTCTATCCTCGCTAATTTAACTTTTCCCCTCTTCTTCTTCTTTGCTTCTCCTCCGATGGATGATGGCTCCATTAATTTACCGCTCTATACTTCCCTTTTTGAATCGAGACGGGACAGATTGAGAGAGGTATCGCTTCGGAATTTTGGGAAGTGGCGCTAGTGGCGGAGGTACACGACAGAGAGGAGTGTCAGGTGAAAGAACCTCTCCTAATTTGCAAAAAACGGAGAGATCCAGTGTTAGTGGCTTTTAGCGCTTATTCCGAACTGCGGGAGACGGAGTCCCGTATTTTAAAATTTGCACAAATTGCAACACTTATTGCATTCAGATTTGTTTATCCCCGCTCAATCCATATTTTATAAATTAGACGATGCATCATGCTTCATGCATGCCGTCTAACGCAGGAGAGTTATGATATTAGTTACGATGTGATTTTTTCTTTTTTACAAAAACATTGACAGAAAAAAAATGAATGTAGATAATTTTCCGTATCAGTTTTGAAATTGAAAACCATATATCCAAAAGATTGAGTTTGAAAATAGAAACAATCTGAACTAAGTTTAGGATATGATGGTTAGAAAATTATTTTAAATTGATGCAACCCAATGGGATACCCAAAAGCACGTGAGAAAAAAAATCTCTGTTCAATTCCACAAAGATTGGGTTTGGGAAATCTGAAAGCTCATGATGACAATCTATATGTTGAGGTTGATGTTACAAATTAATGCGAGTGACAGGTGTAACTGTTCGGCGCACCCTTTTTTTTTCATGTCTTATGAATATTTTGAGAAAAAGGAACTTATGAATATTTAATCTTATTTGATATTCGCTGATTCTATTTTCATTTCATCTATTCAAAAGATACATTTTTTTCCCTTTCCTTACCTAATTTTTTTTTTCAAATCTTGCAACATATATTATGTCAAGTTTTGATGGTAATTAAATCTTGTATTATGTATTTTCTATTTGTGATTATAATATTCAGTGCTATGTTTTAATGTTAATAGTGTATTAGTGTTTTTTTTTACTTTTTGATGCTTTGATTAATATTTTTATGTTGTACAACTTTAAATAAATAAATGCAGTTCTACTAAATAATTTATTTATTACTTTGCAATCTATAGTCAATTCACTCGTTTATCACTACGCAATTTATGGTCAATTTAGTATATCGTAAATACATCTATTGATGTGTCAATGCACATTAAATTTTTTGAGAATCTAATATATACAAATATATTAATCTAAATCAGTGTTAAGTATCAATGCACTTAATGCACTTAACAGAGTTTAATATTAGTATAACATCCTCTGCAAAATTTTAATTATAAAAGGAATGAAACCAATGTACTTTTCTATATACCAATGTTCTAAATTTTCTCATAATTTTTTCCAACTTGAGAATTACTAAAATGTTATTCCCATTCTCACATTAAAATGATGTTGTTTCCATAAAAAATATCATTACTGAATAAACCCTAATATTTTCTTGGTGCCCATAGATATCTATAGGCATCAAATTCAATTAGAAACATCCATATACCAACTGAGGTTACATGAAGGACCTGTTCCATGAAAACACAAATGACATCAGAAAATAATTTAAAATAAGAAAACGAATTTAGAATGCGATATATTCTTACAATTATTTAAATTATTATAATTTTTTATTTTTTCTCTAAAAACAACACAGTATAAACGACAATATATTGCATAGTTTTTTGTTCAGGGGCAAAGCGTCCTTGCAGTGCAATGGTTCCACCCTTGGGTGAAATCAGAGTGTTTTGAAAGTTAAGCCTTACATTCTTACATTATTTTTAATTTGTTAACAGAATATAATTTTTTTCATAAAAAAAGAGCATAGAAATTTGGTCTATTTCAATCCATAAAAAATACTTTTCTTTCACCATTAATTTCATTCCTGTATGAAATATTATATTCTATAATTAAAGCCGGCTGTTCTTGTAGTGAATACTTAATTAATTAAAGCCTGAGGTAATTTGGACCTAGCTTAGTACCTATGATCAGTAATGACATTATGTGTGTGTGAATCATGTATAATAAATAATTCAGACAAAAGTGACAAAAGTAAACTTGGTATAATTTTTTTATTTATGTTCTTTAAAGATATATTTTGAACTTTAAGACTTGTCGTCAGAACCTCCAAAATACATACGTACCGATTGCATAATACAAAGGTCGATCGTTATTATATGACACACGCTTATTATAAAATGTACATTTTACTGGTTTGAACTTTCATATTAATTGATCTTACCACTTCTAAAATGCCCAATTGATAAAAAATCAAATGATCTAAAATTTATCGACCATATACATCCGAAAGTAATTATTTTCTATCTATTTATAAAAATATATAAACAAATATAAAATCTAATGTCTTAGTACAATTTGTATATAAAAATAATGTTGAGCGTTTCGGATCTACGCTTTGCAAAGTAATGCGACCTCCCTCAATATATACTTAATTATTAAAAACAATTTTTTGTATAATAAATTGAAAAGATAATTAAAAATATTAAGACGGAATCTCGGATCACTATATATGTTTCCTTCCAACATTTTTTTTACTGATCCTTCCAACAATTATGAACACGTATCCTCTGCATTAACTGAAAAGGGAATCTTTTGAGTTAATGCATCTCGGCCGTCTGATATTAAACGGAGCCAATACGGCTGTCTGATTTTAACGGAGGGCCCTTTAATATTAGTACAGATCTAATTTGCACGGATCTTAAAGTGAATCGGATGGTCCAGATGCATTAACTCAAAAGATTCCCTTTTGAGTTAATGCAGAGGATACGAATTCAACAATTACAGAGGATGAACTATTAACTAATAATTAAGCATCCTTTGTACCAACAGAAGGTCAGGTGCATAAGATTCCTCACGTGTTTTTATTGCCCACTTCACTGTTGGGGATAAGATCTTGGTCACGTGGATGGTTAATATTTGGAATTCAGATCCAGTGCAGTAACCCAATTTTTGAGTTTTGATCCAAACCGTCCAAGGTGTTCTAACACGAATCTTAAAGAACCTGGACCCACAACTAATACTGGCCCCCTGCGCTACCACCGAATAGGCACCGTACACGTCTAAACTCAAAAATTGGGTTACTTTAGGGGATCCGGACTCTAATATTTGGCTGTCACTTTCCAGTTTTTAAGTGGCCCAACTGCGTCACCTTACGCGTAAGAAACCTAAAAGGGAATACTGGCCAACTCTTGGGGACAAGTATCCTCTCCATTGCTGTAAAAGATTCTCTTCACTTTACGGTTTGAGATTAACTGCCAATCGCTTTGGGATTCGTTGAGATTCGTGTCAAGTTAAAAAGAACGGTCCAGATCAAGTAATTGTAAAAGATTCCCTATTACGGTACCGGGGAAGATCTGAATTCAACTCTTGGAGGCTTGTAGCTTTGACTCCAGCAGTATATATACCACAGTAACATGTGATTATTTTCCAGATCACTCAGCGGAACTGCTGCACTGTACTTCCCAAAGGGAAAAGAGCTGCTGCAGTACTCTGCATTATATATAGCCTACTTTTTTTGAGGAAAATATATAGCCTACTTGCCGTCCCAGTGTTTGAAAACAGTAGTATATATAACAGAAGTTAGCATGCATGGATATTAATTTATTTTAGTAGGAGAAAAGAATTAAAATTATCAATCGCTCTAAATAATATATTAACTTTGAATTGAAGGTTTCTTATTTTAATAAAATATATATTAAAAGTAACTGTGACAATATCAATGTTTTTAAATGAGGTTTTTATGCGGTATGCGGAAAATCACTGCATACCGCATATGCAGATTTTCATGCGGACTTATATATGTGGATTTTAAAATGAGAATTTATTATATATATATATATATATATATCTGTGTGTGCATGTATTTGAATTTATTTTCATATAAATTCATGCAACAAATATAATGATACAAAAACAGAAAAAATGTATATATATATATATAGAGAGAGAGAGAGAGAGAGAGATGGGCTATGGTGCTTCGCGAAGTAAATAGTCTTTTTTACTTCACGCTATTTTCATTTTGAAAATCCAAATAACCGATCCGAACCGTTCAACATGTTCTAAATATTGAAATGTGCTTGGAGACTAAATTTTATATTTTTTGGAATTTTTTTACTATTTATTACGCCACTTTGAAAACGCTAATCCACTGTGAACAGTAAAAACAGTAAAAATTTCGGGACCACCGGATCAGCGATTTTCAAAGTGGCTTAATAAATAGTAAACAAATTTCAAAAAATGTAAAATTTAGTCTCCAAGCACATTTCAATATTTAGAACATGTTGAACGGTTCGGATCAGTTATTTGGATTTTCAAAATAAAAATATGACGTGAAGTAAAAAAGACCATTTATTTCGCAAAGCACCGTAGCCCATCTATATATATATATATATAGACACACACATACCGGTCACTGACTTTAGTACTTCACATATAAATTCATATGTGTTTTAAATGAATATAAGGTGCAACAAATTTATTTCCCAGGTCCTTTGTTTTAGGACTTTAAAATATTACAGAAAGTGACTAATGGATAAGTTGTGCATTATGAAGAGAATTCACATCACCCCCGGTACCGTAATAGAGAATCTTTTACAATTACTTGATCTGGACCGTTCTTTTTAACTTGGCACAAATTTCAAAACCAAATAATACTGCCCTTCCGTCAGTCCGAATCCCAAACTGGCTGGGAGTTAATCTCAAACTGTAAAGTGAAGGGAATCTTTTACGGTACCGGAGAGGATATTGATCCATTATGAAAATAGGGCCCAAAATGCTTTGCATTTGATAGTGCGTTACAACTCAGTGAGCTGATGATGTGGCATTAAAGCTTCTTTAGTCTACCAGTGATTTGTAAACAGGCCAGTCCGATCCGGTCCGGCCCAAATCCGGCAGGTTCACGGGTCTTCCGATTCACGGGTTGGCATAGTCTGGGTCTGGCGAATCCAATTTGAAGGGGTTGGTTCAAACCCGTGCCATGGACTATGGTCCAGATCCACACGGGTTGGTCCGGTTCATGATCCGGTCCGGTCTGTATGGGTTTGTCCGGTCCATTTTTTTTTCCCAGTGAGTTCAATTTTTTACCAGATTCAAAAAATGATGAATTAGTAAATGCAAACTTCAATATAAATGACAATTTTTGTCAATTTATAAGAAATATCGACAAAACATGTTCACATAATTTTCATACAATCCTTATGATTCTTATGTATATTGTTTACCATTACACAATTTATTAGATAACTTAATGGGAAAATTTTGTCAACATAATTGTGAGTTGTCAATCTTCACATGGTGAATTAGTAAATGTAAACTTCAATAGAAATGACATTTTTTTTGTCAATTTATAAGAAATATCGACAAAACGTGTATTGTCCCTGATAGGTCCATGTGCCAATGACCCTCAATAAATTTAAACTTGGCCCACAAATAACTCGGGATTCGGACCCCGTTAAGGGCCAGCCCAAAATAGAGTGAAATAGGGCCCTTAATATGATCACGGCCCAGAAAGCAACTCGGAGCTCGGACCCCTTCGCGGGGCCAGCCCGAGACCAAAAAGAAATTCGGAGCTCGGACCCCTTTGCGGGGCTAGCCCGAGACCAAAAAGCAAGTCAGAGCTCGGACCCCTTTGCGGGGCTAGCCCGAGACCAAAAAGCATCTCAGAGCTCGGACCCCTTCGCGGGGCCAGCCCGAGACCAAAAGCAACTCGGAGCTCGGCCCCCCTCGCGGGGCCAGCCCGAGACCAAACAAAATGAGGCCCATAGTCTAATAGCCTGGAAGCCTGGCAAGAACCAAGCTGGGCCTCGCCCTATCAATTTGGAACAGTTCGGCCCGCAAAGTCAAGTTGGGCCCCTACTCATAAGGCCCAGTCCAACTTCGATTTCGCGTCACCGCCGATTATGCGAGCGTCACCCCCAATTATACGGGCATTATTGCTCCTATGCGAACTCCCTAACCTTTTGACAAGACGTCCTAACGGTCCGGGACCCCCTATTTAAGGAAGGGAATTCCCGATAACAAGGGTCGCGTTTTTCCGTAACACAGGGTATTGTAGAGGTTAGAGCACAAATACCCTCAAACCTTCACCGTTCTTCTTAATCTCGGCCCGTCCACTGGAGACGAGACGAGCCCATTTTCTATTTTCTTAACTCTCTTCCCGTACGGCCTGTTCCCCTGGGACATGACATATCAGTCCCTAACAACACCTAAAGGGGAGGGGGTAAATAGGTCTGTTTAAAATTTAACCCCTACAACTTGTAACTATCTATCAGATAGACAAGTTTGAAAGTCGTTCATGTGTTTAAGTAATCTATCTACTTGTAAGTTATTGACGGAATCAAGAACTTGTAACAATTAACTAAAAACTAAAGTGCGGTAAAGTAAATATATAAAGTTAGAGAAAGTGACACAAGAGTTGTTACAACGTTTGGTCTCATAATAGATCTAGTCTCCGGGGCAACACAACCTTAAGAAGCGCGCCTTTCAATTATCCAATGAAGAAAGGAATACAAGTTGTGACCGGTGCGAGACAACACTCCTGTGGTCCACACAGATGATAGATGAGCACAACAGCTCAAAGAGAGAAAGGGGAGCACATATGCTCAAAGATATAAGCGAGCTCGCAGTCTCTACGTCCAGACAATTACTGGCTTCACTCTAATCTCATAATGGATCAAGTTAGGTAAAGTATATTTGAGGTTGATGGAAAGAAAATTAAAATTTGAGCATAAACAACAATGAACTAGCTACATCTCTAAAAAAGATTCTGAAGTGTAAGATTTGCGAGGGTATTCTCTCGTCAGTGAAACAGGTGACATAGCCCACTATTTATAGTAGAATGCAAAGGAGAGCCAACGGCTCTTTGTAGATCACAAGATCTACAACATAATAGTTTAGCCTATTTTGCTTTTGCCTAAGTTTCCAGTATTGACCAAGCCCGGTAATTTGAATTTTGAATTTGATATTCAGTCAGGCAACGGCTAGACTCGGGTGGTTTCAACCTCAGATCTACTTTACCATACTTTTCGACCTAAATAAAAATAACAACGCAAAAGGTAAAGTATGATCTTCATAATCTTCATAATTTTGATCTGTATATGATCTTTCGTATTCTTCATTATTCAGCATCTCATCAATATCCGACATTTTCTTTGACCTTCAGACGCGACTTGTTACGCCAACTTGTCATGATATGAATCGTTGACTTGCTTTGACCTTTGGTCGTAACTATTAAACCTGCATATATCTCAAACAGAGAAACTATAAAATTCAATGATTATATGTTTTACAAATTAGTCAAACAACATAGAATATTGCTTACAATAGCAATCTCCTCCTTTTGACGATTTGCAAAACATATAACAATAGCAAGTGCATAATTTTAATTTCCCGTGGATATAATAGTAATTTTTTTATTTTCTCGTGTCTCTGTGTTTTGTTTTCTTTGTCTTCTCTTTGCTTGTTCAATGGATTTAGTACCAATGCACCTTGCGTTTTCTCCCTCTTTTTGGAAATCGGATAAAAAGGAAGAAATAACACGAGATGGGCACTCCCCCTCAAAATATGCACTCTCCATTAATTTAATAAAATTTGTAAATTAAGATGTAAAATAAACAATCTTATTTTAACATTTTACAGTTTGAATTATGCAAAGAGCAAAGTTTTCATCAAGGTTTTAACAATTTAAGTTGTAACTCTAAGCATGAGTTTTCAAGTAATGCAATTAGTATGATCGATCAACAACAATTTGGATTTTACTTTTAAGGGTTTTCGTGTTTTTAATTGCAATTTTATAACAATTTGGTCATATAGTATATAGAATTTGGTTATATTTATTGTCATAATTCAGTGAAAATACTTGATTATTTTTTATAGATTTTCAATTTGTAATTTAATAAGATGCAAGTATATCTAGAGTAACCGAAATTTCGACAATCACGGGTTGAATTTCTTAAATATTAAAGTAATTTCATAATTTTATAGAGAGGTTACTTTAGATATTTAATACAAATGACAATGTGAAATCGAGTTTTGTCATTTGAATCTTCATGTATTTAGATCAAAATTATACTTTTTACTACATAAATTATTATCACTTTGAAGTAGACATTTATAGGACGTAAGGTCCGAATCATTCATCATTTTATTTTCCCTTTTCGGTGTACTGTCTACTTTATTTGTGTGTTATGTTTAAAAGTAAATGATTCTTTCTTTAATTTTAGGGTTTTGATGTTTCCCTTCTAAGAATGATAAATTTATTCCCTTAGATGATCGTATTGTAACGTTTGACGATAGTTGACCATTTTAAAACGATGGTCTTTGTTGAATTTCGACCAAGTGGTTGTTGTACCTCTAGACTTAACTCTAATCTTAGTATCTAATCAAGACTCATTAAGCGATTCAGACCTACCTCACAGTCGCTCATAAAATAATATTATATAGTATTATTTATAATTTATTTTAAGTTATCTCCCCCTTAGAATTTGTCAATTTGAGTGTTTTGGAGAGTATACCATTATGATTTTAGGTTAAAATTGGATTTGTGAACTCAAATAAATTTAGTTTTATTGATTCCCCTTTTAAATCTTCAATTATAGGAAAGATGATCGATTTTACAACAATAGTTGCAGAATTTGATTGATGGTCTTTTATGATTCTGTTGCAAGATATCTAGATATCCACCGTATATAAATTTGGTTTGATTATTAAGATTGTTTCGAGATATATTTGTGATCCTATTTGAAAAGTTTCTATCTTTAGAATATTTAATATGATTATGATCATGGAAGACAAAAATTCTCTTTTGTGAATTATTATTATCTTTTAATATATAACTCCATCCTTTAGGACCTCTTGTATAAATATTATTTGACCATTTAGGATTGTAGGTATTTTTATGACTATTGAAATTATTTTGGATATTATTCCATCTATAATTATTATTATTATACCTATACGTCAATGTATGATTTTGAGATCTGCTATGATCCTGAGGCCTTTTTAAATTATGATTTTGATTATAATTCCAATTTTGTTTTCTAGAGTTTTTGAATTCAAATGAGGTGTGAACCTTCTTGTTTTTAAAATTGGATAAATTATGTTTAGGATCATCAATCGAATTGTTTGCTTTATCCAGATTATTATTATTATTATCTTTGGATTGATTTATAGATTTTAAAACTCTTTTTTCAGTTGTTAGATTTTGGAATTTTACTTTTAACAAATCGATTTCTCCTAAATGAGACTGACAATTATTTGTTTTCAATATATTTAGTTTTTCAATTTCAGATTCACAGTCATTAATTTTACTTTCTAGAATTCGGTTTGTTAGATCCATTTTTATTTAATTATTATTTTCATCATGTAATTTAGCCGCTCTCAACCTTAAGGACTCTATTTCGTCTAATTCTAATCTACACCTTTGTGACGATCTATTCCTAGATTCTAAGTCCTTAATCCTAGACTCTAACGCTGACACTTCTAACCTTAGGGACTCGATTATGCTATCTTTCCTAAATATATCTCTATTAGCACTATAAAATACCCCCTTAATCTAGTTTCATCAAATTCATTTTCATAATTAATCTTTGTTTCTAGGGGTACCTAGTTAGACGAGGTAGCATTTAATTCTTCAAGCCTTTTTCTTCTTTACTCATCAATAATGCTCTCTTTATTTTGACTTTCGTGCCAGAGGAGTGTGTCAGTTCCTTCTCCTTGATCCTCATCATCAGCCGTTAATGCTAGATGCCACTTGTCCATTTATTGGTGACTCATCAGATTTATTAGTGTCTCCACATCTCGTGGAAATTCAATACATTATTACATAAAACAACAATTAACTCACTAACATAATTAAGAATAATAAGTTCTGCATAGTTATTATCTTATTTTTCAAACTTGAATTCTTTGGTCAATTCATTTTGGTAATCAAGTTTTTGGTACGTAACCTTTATCTATAATATGCCAGACTTTATTGACCTTTAGTTAATCATTTCCATTTTTCATTGACTGAAATTGTGAGTTGACAAACAAAAAATCGGTGATTGATTTATACATTCGAGTACATCTTTAGTACATTTGAGTACATTGGAGCACTCCCCTCAAAAAAACATTGGAGCGCATTTGTACTCTTTTTGTTATTTAAAGCGCATAGTACATTTGTACTCAAAAGTCCTGACAAATGTACTCAAAAAGTTTCTCAACAAACACTTGTACCCTAGATTTTGTAGTTCGGTGCCGCCATCTCTTGATAATGGGCCGGGTTATCTCAAATAGGATTTAGATTTTCTTGTGTAATCTATCTGGCCCGAAAAGGTCCGGAACGATTATACTACAGTGTCGAATGCTTTATCCAACAAGGCACCGCATCCTTTAATTTCGCTTTGTTTCGAGAAAATATAAGGCCTGGATAATATGGGCTTTAAATTTGGGCCGGGCCAAACAAACATCGTCACATTGCTAGTTTCATGTTCATGTTACATTCTCCACAAGTTTGAGAAAAAATGAGTGTATTATATAGGCTAATTCGTCGAGATGAAGAAGTTCAAATTCTTGGAAAAATAATGTACTTTACGGGGAAAAAAGTATTTTCTTTGAGATGTTTAGATTCCAAAACGGAATTTAGGGAAGAAATACTTTCAAAACAACCCATATGTAGATTATCATTACTATAATACTGTTATATATAATATTTTATATCTTAAAGATCTGTTAGAAATTACCAAATGTTCATTGCAATGCAATAATTTTTCTATGTATTGGCTTGTTCTTTTTGTCAAAATATAAAATGCAGGACTCAAAAGTTCACTTTGCTCAGAACTTAGGAATCTGTGAATAGGCTACCTCTCTTACACCTTCTGCAATAAAAATAGAATTATATGGGTAACAAGAAAAAGCCTGAAAATGTGCTTGCTTATAATGTTCGAAGTTCCATTTTTGTAGAACGAGATGGTGCATTTTTTTTTCCTAATCAGCAGAGCCAGAATTTAACCAATGTTTTCCTAATAATAATGATGATGATAAAATAAAAAGAGTAGGGTTAAAATGCCTCATTGGTTTTGTGTCTCATCATGCTCCAACATCGTTATCTTTATTTTCAAAGTTTAAACAGTTGATCCGAATCGCTCAATATGATCTTCATATTAAAATATGTCTGGATACAAAATTTTATATTTTTTGAAAATTTTTGGCTATTTTTTAAGGTAGGTACAAAATCACTGTTTTTAGAAGATTCTGGACCATTCAAAAATAGTGATTTTGTACCTCTCTAAGCAATTAGTAAAAAAATTATAAAAATTATAAAATTTGTTATCCATGCACATTTTAGTATGAAGATCATGTTGAACGGTTCGGATCTACTATTTAAACTTTGAAAATAGAGATAATGATGTTGGGACATGATGGGCAGGGGCGGACCCAAGATTTTCGTTGGGGAGGGGGGCAAAATAATATCGAATTGGGTTAAAATAGCTAATCAGGTTTAAACCCATTAACTAAAAATAATACTTTAACTTAAACTTTCTAATACTCTGACTTGTAATTTCTGATGTTCTAACATATAATTCTAATTACCAATCATAATTCAAGAAATTTATTTTAATTTTAACTCTAAATTTAACTCGAATTACAAATCAAACATCCAAAAGAGGGCAAAAACAATTTCAGGGAGGGCAAAGTCGATTGAAACATCCCGATCTCCACTAAAACTCAAAATCCAGGGGAGCAGCTGCCCTTGTGGAACTATATGATCCGCCCTTAATGATGGGGCACAAAACCAATGAGCATTTTAACTCTACTCAAACAGTTATAGTTTTGACTTGAGTTACATGTCATGCTAAATTATAATTAAAAAAATAGCTTATTCCATCTTAGGGGCTCTACAAGTTAGAACCACAATTTTCTTCTATTTCACTTTTGCTCTTTAAAATTATTCATATTTGACTAGATAAATGACTAATAATAAACTCATGGCCTTTTTTTTATGCTCCAACCAAATATGACCTTACATCATATTTGAAATTACTTTTCGCATTTCTCTTGACATTTAAATTTTTGTGACTAAGTATGAACTTTCGAGTAAACAAAGAGCTTGTAACTTTTTATTTTTATTTTTATAAATTTCAACCATCTTTAAATTTTAAATCTGCGACGTAAATTCGGTACAGAGTTACCTTAATTAATTATGCTACTGTAACTCTGTAAGAGACCAGGTTCTCTTGAAAATATTAATTATACTATTGTCTTTATTTCAAGAAATATATCCTCTTCTCTGGTTCATTGGTTCATATTGCATCATGCAAAATCAGAATAAGGTTGGACGCACATATCTTATTATAACTTCTACGAAAGGCTAATCATACTCGCTCGTTTTCTTAAAAATTCCATTAAATCTGTGTACAAATTAGAAAAGGCCCGTTAAAAATGGAATATACGGTTTTTAATAAAGAATCGTGTATAAATATGCTCTAACATTTATACATAATTTTTTATTAAAAAATTGAGTACAATGGGAACCAACTGTACACTGGTCTTTATTAAAAACAATATATGAATATTGGAGCACATTTTCAGACGCACGTATATGAGTCTTCATATTATAATGCATTTCTATCTGCTTTTTTAAAGATATTTCTATAAGTTATAAAGCATTTATTCCCTGTATATGTATTTTTCTGAGGCATATCTTCAAAACAGTCGAAGACTAAGGTGGAGGGTAGGGCTAGAGATACGATATCTTCACCGAGAAGACGATCTCTGACGAAAAAACTTCAAACGAGTGTAAGTCATTGTCGTGTGTTTGATTCTAGCATTTTTTTACCAATTTAGAAAGCTGGCAAGGAGATTTAAAACATTTTGGCCTTATAGGCGTAACTGCATTTTTCAAGCCTAAAATCTTGAGTTAAAGTTACGATTAAGTTTTTCATTTTTTATTTCTAATTTTCAATTTAAAAAATGTACTCTTTTACCATATTTTTTTAGGCATTGTTCATGTAAATGTATAAAGTCTCAAATCTAGTGCTTTCTATAGTTTTTCATTTTTTTAGTTGAAATGTTGTTCATGTAAGAATTTGTGTAATGTAATTGTAAATGTTGATTATATTGGTAATTGTAGTGTTTTTGATCTGTGTTTTGTTTAAACTCATAGTTTTTTAAATTTAGTTTAGTGTTTTTGGTATATTGGTAAATGTAGTTAATTTGAATTCAGATTTAAGGTTTCATTGATATTTTTTGTAGATTTATTTTTTTCATATACATTTTTTAATAGAAAAACTACGTAGGATTAGTGTTTGGCAAAAAAATCAGTGTTGTTTTTGGAATAACGTACACGGTTCTATAACCATGTACAATTTACCAATTCTTTCGTACACGATACCCGCAAACACAGTTGCAAAACCACATATACCCTATTTTTTAACTTTGTATACTCAATGTTTCTGTAGTAGCGTATATAATAACGTAATTTTAAATTTGTCCAAAATAAAAGTTTCGATGTCAAATTTATAGAACATATTAATAAGAAACTGATCATAACTTCAAAAATCGTATCCATCTGTAACAAACTGTTCGTATTTAAATTTAAATTTTATATTAGCTCGAAAGACATTAATTCCTCAGATATTGAAGTACTCTAGCGTTGTCATAAAAATAGAAGGTACTCTAGCGCTCTAGTGGTGACGATATTAACACACTACTTTTTTATTTGAACACAACAACTTCAATTTTTTTAATTTTAAAGACATTTTGCCCCTCCATACATATATCTTGCAAGTGTTATTCTTGTTCCCGGAGATTATACAATCTTCTAGCACAAAGCCCATTTATTAGTTACTATGTATTCTTCATTGTGAAATCTTGATTTAATTTACAAGAACAACAACAAAAGAAAAATAACCCATGTATCTTTGGATGTTCATTAATGTTTAATTTTTAGTTAAAAGTATGTATTTTGAAAACTATCCATTATTTTTTTTAATATGGTCATATATTTTATTATTATGTAATTTAATAATAGATTTAATTCTTATTTCTAAAAATCAAGATAAATTATTAATTAATAACATATACAAAAGGTTAACATTATTTTTTAGTCCAAATAAGAAATCACATAAGATACATGTTAATTTTAGTGAACTAAATCGATAATAAAATCAAGGTAAACAATTATGGATGAAAGTTACAGAAGAAAACAATTTAAGTATGGTCTTGTATATGGATTATCAACCAATAAGATATATGTTTATTTTTTTCATATTAATGACTCTTTGTTATAAATATCATTTTCATAATGGAATATTCATCTAATACATTTCCTTTTCAAAGAATAGAAATAATAAACTAAAAAACCCATTCTTTACACAAGGAAAAATCATTCTATCAAACAACTCTTTTAGCATATAATATTTTGTTTCAGTACGAGTTTTTTTTCAATTAAATAAGATAATATAGATTTTAGTGTCTTTCTGTTGGACTAAGATAATATATTTTCAATATAGTTTATATTTTTTTTCCAAAACTCAATGATATAAATAAGTAACAGTAAAAAAAAGAAGAAAAACCACATATGATGCAAGATATGGCATATTCTATGTTGCAAAATCCAACTAAGGTTCTTTCTAGGAGAAATTTTGCTTAGTAAATTCGTGTATCTATACTTTTCAAATTTGAAAAAATGAAACATTCTCAATAAGTAAATAAGAGATTTCCTTAGGCGTTTTAGTTATGGAAATAAAATTAATAAGCAATGACCAGTAAAATAAAGAAAGTGCATCTTAAAATAAATATGACGTTTAGAGAGCAGTTAAGCAAGGACGAATTTGTCCATACAAATAAAATATTTGAATTTATTGTGTTAATAAAAGCATCCATTGTGTTAGTATCATCACCCACGCTCTAGCGGATATGCGGGGACAGTCCAGTTCCTCTGTCCGTATCTTTTTTCTCTTATTAAGTATTTAGATGTTCTGATCCGCTAACGATTATATTATTAAAAAATAAATTTTGAATTGAATATCAGTTTTTCAATCAAATAATGTCATTCTTTTATTTTATACATCTTTTTGATGTATTTTTACATATAGAAGTCTAAATTTATTTAGACATGTACTCGTCACACATACTCGCCACACATACGTATTCGTCACACATACTTTTGTAAACCTCTTATTTGGTTATTAGATTCTTAATTTTTTTATTTGTACTGATTTCTTTTCATTTTTAAATGTCATTTAAGGATTTTTTAGATTGATTGGTCATATCTTCATTTTTTTCTATTTTTTATATCATTTAATTTTTTCCAAAAAAATAAATAAAATAAAGCAAGGTTCAATGCAATTAAAAATTTAAAATAATTGCAAGCAACAGGAGAACGCTAATTCTAAAGTGAAATAATTATTATTACAAATTTAAAATTTGACAAATGTTAAATGGAATATGTTCAGTTAAACTTTTCTCTTTATTTTATGGTTATGCTATTGGTTTTTTAACAGAAAAATGATTTGTGTTATTATTGTAAATGAATTTATTAATTCAAAGAAAGTTGCAAAAAAAAAATTAGCTCTAAGAAGGATTTAATCATATTTCTCTATCATATATTAAAATCATGTACTTTTTTTAAGAACCGTCAATAGTACTTTTTCTGATAATAGAACCGTCAATAGTTATCAACATACTTTTTTGTTAGCGTAAAAAATTCAACCAAAATAAATTATGTATTGACAAACTTCGAAATTCTGAAATAGTAAATTAGTATAGTTTTAATGTTATTTCTTTCAAAAATAATGTATGGTCGCTAAAATTTATAATGTAACAGTGTTAAATTAGCTCAAAGGATAAGTCTGAACTCCCTAGTTCCGTACATCGGTAACAGTGTTCCAAACAAAAAGAGCGAACTTAAATATCTCTTTCTAAGGATTGATGGAAAGGTGATGGCGTTGGGCACAGTCTGGGCCCCACAAGACTCAAGTAGATTCCACATATTAAGTGTGAAGTGACAGTCGAATATTAACTATCGGTGACTAACGTGTTGCGTTCTTATCCCAACAGTCGAATATTGACCTACGGGTTTGTCCTAAAAGAACAAAAAAAAAAAAAACTAATTAACGTGTTGCGTTCTTATCCCCAACAGGCAAAAGTCCACTAGAACTGTATATATTTACAAGGACAACCACGTGCGTACATAAAAACATCATTTTATTTTATAATTAATAATAAATATTAATAAAAATAACGGCACAAAAAGTTTATTAATATCCATTATTAATTATAAAATAAAATAATGTCCACTTTAACTTTTTTTTTTTTTCAATTGTATAGTAGTTCATCCATTTTCAAAAAATTATAAAAATATTTCTAATAATTCAATAGAAAAAAATCATAATATTTTCTATTTAATTAAAATGAAAAATCAGAAAATTTTATTTTCGATAAATAATTTACCGGAAAAAGAAACCCTAAATTCGGGAAATTATTATGTGGATCTAGGACCAAGATCTGCAAAATAATTTTCTGGATTGGACAGATTTTGAAATTTTTGTAGATTTAGAAATTTTGTATTTTTTTTAAATATTAATAAAAAATTTGGTAATTGTACTTCGTTAATATTTAATTCTTTTCATTGATCGGTCTCTTTATATGAAATTTTGAAAAGTTGAGGAAAGATACCAACCATGTATACTTTGATATATATTAAGAGGAGGGATCCACTTACACTATTTTTTTATGACATCGGATTACATCCTATATTTTCAAAGTCCAAACAGTCGATCCAAACTATTCAACATGATGGATATATTAAAATGTGCTTGCAGATCAAATTTTATATTTTTTTTATTTTTTTTACTATTTATTAAGATGGGTACAAAAATTCAATGGTCTGAAAACAACGGTTTTGTAAAATACTTAATAAATAGTAAAAAAATAAAAAAATTAAAATTTGATCTGCAAGCACATTTTAATATATCCATCATATTGAACGGTTTGGATCGACTGTTTGGACTTTAAAAACTTTGAAAATGTAAGATGTAATTCGGTGTCGTCAGAAAAAAGATGTAAGTGGATCCCTTTTCATATATTAATTATATAGTACTGAGAATTTTTCTTTTTAAACTCAATATCCTCAAAAACTTTAAAATATATATGCAATCCCTCTGCATGAGGTTTACGGTACATTGATCCATACTATAAATTCATATTTTTATTTCAATGTCTAATTAAATAGTCTTTCAAACTGCTCAACATGATTTCCATATGAAAATATATTTAGAAATCAAATTTTACATTTTTATTAATTTTACTTTCTTTTAGATAAATAGAAAATCATTACTTTCCAATGGTTCATAATTCTTATAGATCAAATGCTTTTTTTTCTATTTAAAAAGTTTCTAAAAAATATACAATTTGACATCCGAAATTCCGAATACATTCTAATATAGAAATAATGTTGAGTGATTTACATTTACTATTTAGACTTACAAAATCTAAATCTAAATCTAAACCGGATATGTTTTATGCATAATACCATAACGGCGTAACCTCATCCATACACGTTAAAAAATATGACCCAGTGAACAACAGTGTGTATGGATGGCTATATGCTCAGTGGTCCTACCTACTACCTAGAGACTAGCGTGTAGAAAATACGATCTTCCAAATCCTGCAATACAGCATTCACGAACTTCTAAATATTAATCAGCTGAGGTGGTGCACCGGGCACAATCAGTATATCTCCAAGTTTTGCTCAATCCCCCTACTCCAGATGACCTCCATTTCTATTTTTTTACTAGGTTATAATCACGGATCAATCTCCCCACAGTAAACATATATCAATGGCGCCCGAGAGGGAGCCTCTCTGGGAAGGAAGAAGAGGGGAAGAGTTGAGCTGGCGAGGATAGAAGACAAGACGAGTACTAGGCAAGTGAGGTTTTCCAAGAGGAAAGGAGGTCTTTTCAAGAAAGCTGAGGTGGCGCTCCTAGTCATACTTGCCAGCTGCTTCTTCGAGTTCTCTTCCTCCTCTTGGTATGTATATCTTCTCTCTCAAGAAATTCCAAGTTCTCTTCCTCCTACTCTTAGTATGTTTAGTTTGTCTCAAGAATCTAGATCAATAATGGTAATTATATGATTATTATTCGCATATTGTAAGTAGAAAACGTATGATCAAAAGACGGATCTGATTAGCGAGCTCCGAAGTGACTCCATATTTAAACCTATACATTGTTTCATACTTTGGGGGTGGGAAGGAAGCAATTTTTGGTTTTTAAATAGTATTTCTTGCTTTGAAGTGGAGGAATAGATCATTTAGAAGTTCTACTTTTAAGAGACCTGTTCAAACAATAAAATTTTAAAGAAAATTTTGGGATGGAGAGAACAGCAATATAGGACTTACATTTATGAGAAAATAGAGAGAGATAATGAGAGCAAACTGGTCTGAGCTCATTTAATTACTCATGCAAAAAAAGAATTAGGAAGTACTGTGAGCTTTTGTGAGAAAAAATTAAAGATGGAAAAACACAAATTAGCAGGTTAGTGTTATCCAGTACTTGTTGTTATTGATGGTATTCAAAATTTCAAATTAAATACACATCTGCTTTCTTGGTCGAAGGATAACCACCTTTCCTTGATGCCTAATGCAATAATGTACATATATTGTTATTGTGAATGCTTTGGAAGATGTAGTTACTGCAATGTGCATATATTAGAGAGGATTTATAAGATTAATATCTTACCAAACAGACTATATTCAGAGATCATTGACAGATTGTTACTTTGTTAGTTACTATTAAACTGCTCAATAAATGATGTAGAACTACTTTTTATTTTCGAGTGGCATGGTAAAATTATTGCTAAAATTTGATACAGATCAAGAGTATTTTTTATTTTAATTTATTACTAATTTATTTCTCCATTGTGTAACAAAATTAAAAGCTTTCGTGATAGGGATTTTCTTAATTTGCATAAAGCAAATCGATATATGAAATGTAACATAATAAAACATGCTTAATCAAATTACTAGTTGGAACATTATTAGTTCTTATGCACAAGATACATTTAGTTAATTACTTAGCCAGCCTGCAGACTCACATTTTCTCCTGTTCTGATCATTGCTTATAATAAGATACTTGGAGGATTTTTATTTTGCTAGATATCCTTTGTGATATTGGGTATAATAAACTTTGTCTCATAGATAAGAATTCTATGATTCTCTGTTGGTCTTTTATCTTGGATACTGAATTACGTACCGACTGAAGTTCTGCCGTCAAAGCCACAGTTTTATCTTAAATGTGAGTAACTAATTTAATCATATACAACTTAAGAAAATAGAAATTTCAAAAAGAATTGAAGTACGATATTTACGTCAGTTAACTAGCTTACAGCAATGATATGGTACATTTGAACAGCTTTTAAATGAAGTTACACTATGAACTTATGTAAGCTAATTAGAAAAGTTACTTTTATTTCATAGTATAAATATAGTCATCAAAAACAGCAGTGTCAATGGTAAAAAATTATTTTTTTTATCTTTGTGACTTTTTTTTATATAGTATAGTCATTCAAAATAGACGTGTCAATAGTACACAATTATTTTTTATATCTTTGTGACTTTTATTTATATAGTATAGTCATTCAAAATAGCCGTATCAATAGTAAAAAATTATTTTTTATATCTTTCTGACTTTTATTTATATAGTATAGCCATTCACAATAGCCGTGTCAATAGTAAAAAAATCATTTTTTATATCTTTGTTACTTTTATTTCATAGTATAAATATAGTCATCATATATGGTCAAACCCTAAACCCTAAACCAAGTTAGTAAATTTAGGGGAGTAGTCAAAGCATTACAAATAGAGCTTCCCCTTTCCAAAATGTTAACACAAGTCCACAACAACCGTTAAGAATTGTTAAGTATATTTCAATATAGTCCTTCATTTCTCAGTGTGGTAGGAAGGCAACCAGCCAGTGTACAATCTTGAAATATACTTAAACATATCATCACGTGTATGATCAATCGCTCAATAGATCTCAACTAAGTAACAATTTCAGTAATCAAAGTTTATATCTCTAAAATCAATAGTCTAACTCTTAAGAAAAAGTGATTTTGAAACTTTATAATGTAATCCAAATTTTTTACAGTTCTGAGTTGTCTTGAAATGCGATTACCATACTTTATATTGGCTATTTACTTAAAGAGTGTTCATTTAGTGATAAGAGAGGATATTCTCCAAAATAGATACTCATGGTATCTAGACGTACATTTTATATTAGTTTTTTAAGCTAATGTTATCGCCTTTTATTTAATGAGATTGACCAAATCTCTTAACTCCTAGCTTAGATAAACTTCAAACTTAAACATAAAAACACACATTATTTTAGTACAATCTGAAATACATCGACGAGTTCATGGCGGGCATATATATTTTACACATATGCACGCCGCCATTTCTTGCCTTGCTAATTGAATTGAAGTTTTGAGGGCAATATTGGTTGAGATGTTGAAGGCTTATAAACTTCGATTTCATCAAGCTTAAACTTGACTGGTCTTCGAATTTTCTCCAAACTAGCTATACATGCATAATTTATAGAGCATTAGAGATATCTTTCTTTAATTAGAATGAAGTCACTCTTTTTTTCTTCTTTTCCTGTCTTGCATCTGCAAAGCTCAAGTTTGAATCTCTCATTTGTAAATAATATTTCCTTCTTTAATAAGATCAATCATTCAAGTCTCGATCAATTGAAGAGAAAAGTAATATATATTTGAAAAGCAGATAGTTATGAGTAGAAAGCTATGAGTTAGTTTAGAGGAATAACGGAGCATATAACCGCAATGATAGCATTGCAGAACAGTGGCAATCTTTTTTTTTGTGCAAGACTACTTAAATTTGAATTTGGACATAAAAAAGTTAAAATCAAGGGTAAGAGATATAGTAGTGTGGCCAATTGATCATTGGTTGAAACTTTAAATCATGACATAGATCTTATAAATTTTTGATAAATTTTCTTGCATGCATTCAAATAGTGTGCTTATGACTCATTTTTGACAGTTCAGACTCCAACAATGATCTGAAACTCCGAATATTCTGATATCAATGTAGTAAATCATTTTATATTAATTGATGTAGATTTTATCACATGAAACCGTAAACCAAAACCCTACTTGCCTTTCAATACAGCATAGAGAAGACTATAAACGGTATCAACAATTTATGTGCTCTCAGGATCGGAAATCAGAAGTCGATATCAATGAAGCTAAGGTATGTAGGACTGAAATTTAACTGCCCTAATCTTGAACAGATATTTTTTCCCGTGGCATGACTATATATGTCATTAATAGAATATTATGACCTAATGAAATCTACAGTTATGGTAGTTCTTCCAAGAAAGCATATCCTACTATATTGCAGTCTCTGGCATCAATATCTTTTTTCTGATCACAAGCAATTCAATTAGTATTACCCATATACTTGAAGTGTAGTATTTTGTCGTAATTTCAGCAATTGCCAGTTAATTAATGGAAAAATACTAGTCAAAGATCATGACACTACACTAACTAGATCCTAGATTCTAGATCATAAGCCCTAAACCATTTGTAGTTGGCACATATAGGAGCCAGACTTTCAAGTTATTGGGGTCAAACGTGGATGTAGATCAATCATATAAATTTTCATGCTGCGAATGGAGGTTAATTTTACAGATTTGTAGCATTTTACTCAAAACTATATAGAATTGTGTATAAATACAAAAAAATTGAAAATAAATGGGGGTCAATTGACCCCTATGTCTTGAACGTCCCTCCGCCCCTGCACATATATATCGACAATTACTTTATCTTCTGTTGTAGAATCAATTTATTTTCTTAAATTTCTTTTTACACTTTACTTAATTTATTATATTTAAGTATCATTTGTTTTCTGCAGAATAAAAAGAGCAAGTGTCCAAGTTCAGATATCACATTTAAGCTACTAGAGTCTGCTCACTGGTATGAGAATATGATTAAATAATAATATAGACTGTTAAAAATGATTGAGAATAAAGGGATTTGATCTCAGTCATCCATCATCGATCAATAGGCTAGGATTAAAAGTAGAAAAGGCAAATTCTATTTTAGGCAAAAGTACCAACGGTACACTGTTCATAGGTACCGTTGGTACTTTTGCCTAAAATAGAATTTGCCTTTTCTACTTTTAATCCTAGCCTATTGATCGATGATGGATGACTGAGATCAAATCCCTTTATTCTCAATCATTTTTAACATAGACATATTAGACTACCTTTAGTTGGATCAGTGTAGCTGGATTAAATCATTTGTCACTAGTAATTTCATTTTTTTCAGTATGTACTGAGGCATATCGGTAGATGGACAGATCAACTCATGTCGGGTATTGCTGACCTCAGGCTAATAGTTTTACTATACATAGGTTTGCGCATGAAAAATATTGATCAGGTTGAATTTGGTGCACTTGAAGAACTGGAGAATGTATTATTTGATGCTTTGAGCATGACAAAATCTAAGCAGGTGACATATCTCTACTCCTGTGTGTTTTGCATTTAACTGCACCAATATAAGAAAATCATATTTGAAAATAAGAGTTTAACGGGAGAAAATCTCACAGTTGTCGCTCTTTGATGTAATTTATCATTCAACCGTATCTATTTTTATTAATTGTCACTATACTTGAATATTATATAAATAAAGTAATAAACATAAAATTGTAGACTTATTTGTCATTGTTTGTATTTTAGAAACAAGTATATCAAACTGCTTCCAATGTGAAAATTGTTTGAATAATATCCATCAAATCAAATTTTCAAAAATTTAAAGATTTACTTGTGATAATTTTTCGTAAATGGTCAAATAAATTTTAAACTGAAAACTGATATATTGTGTCAGAAGAGTGGATAAGACATTTAAAATTTAATTTTTATATTTAACAATAATTGATGGAACTCTTCCAAAATAACAAATGTATTTAGCTCAGAAGCTAAAGAATTTATGCTATAATTACCCAATTAAAAGTGAGAAAAATGTTTTAAGTTCATAATAAATAGAGTTCACATGAGAGGTCAGTTTCTGTCATCCATTATTTATTTCTAAATATCTTGACTTTTAATATGTAACTAGTTAAATATTAAAAATATTTAGTTAATGTTAAGAACTAGCAACTAATTAGCACATATCGACCTAAACAGACTAGAGCGCGATACTTCCGTTAATTCCTATATAAATAGTCCATTCACTAAATTAGCAACTAATCAGACTAGAGCGCGATACTTCCGTTAATTCCTAAATAGTCCATTCACTAAATTAGCAACTAATCAGACTAGAGCGCGATACTTCCGTTAATTCCTAAAAAGTTCATTCACTAAATTAGCACAAATCGACCTAAACTGGAACCGTCCGGTTTTTTGCTAATGGAGAGAGATTCGTCCGCTTTTCTCCTCAGTCCCCGGACTCCACGAATTCACGTCTCCCCCGGTACCGTAATAGGGAATCTTTTACAATTATTTAATCTGGACCGTTCTTTTAACTTGGCACGAATCTCAAAGCCCAATAATTCTTCCCCCTCCGTCAACCCGAATCCCAAAGCGGCTGGGAGTTAATCTCAAACCGTAAAGTGAAGGGAATCTTTTACGGTACCGGGGAGGATATTTGCCCCGGACTCCACATGGCCTGATATATCTTGTCTGCTTCCACCGCCACTTTCAATGAATCTAGCTAGTGGATCTAGTAGCGGTATACTCAATCTATCTCGTTTCACAAAAAGAGTAGAAAGCAATAAATTAATGGAGCCGTCGACATCCATGGGAGAAACAAAGAAGGTCAAGAGGGGAAGGGTTAAATTAGCGAGGATAGAAGACAAGACGAGTAGACAAGTGAGGTTTTCAAAGAGGAGATCTGGTCTCTTCAAAAAGGCCTCTGAGCTCGCTGTTCTATGTGATGCTGAGGTGGCGCTTCTGGTCTTCTCCCCCGCTGGTCGCCTCTTTGAGTTCTCCTCTTGCTCATGGTATGAATAATATTTTTTTTTTCACCTTGGATCAACTTTTTTTTCTTTGAGTAAAATTAAAACTAGGTTAAGAGTACTTGGGGCGAGTTCCTGATATATATGAAGGTATATTTCCTTAGGATAAAAGATGTATATGTATATGGTAGAGCAATTTTTGAAGTTAAAAAAAATCTGTGCTGAACTATACCACTATGGAAAAGAGAATGAGATAATTGACCGCACCCCCACAGAAAAAAAAAAACCCAAGAAATTGCAGTGTGCACTCCATAAATTTTGGAGCATTTGGGTATTTCACTCTTCTTCCATGTGCAAAACAGGAGACGGCATTTATAGGAATGTACTGGGTGAATCTGTTCGAAATATCTGGTGCCTAATATTTTTTAGTGCATGTGCTGTCCTGGCCGTAATTCTAAACAAATTTCATCCTCATCTCCAAGCGGTTATTAAAATGCGCGTCAGTAAATATCTAATTATTTTCCTGAGTGTCAAGATCAGGCAATATAAAATGATAACACGTGTCTCTTCTATAAAACTTTGGAAATGAATATATCTTGATATTCCTCTTGCAGGGTATGATACTTTAATATGCGCAGCAGCTTTTTTAATTAAGACAAATTTTATTTTAACTGATAGAACAGCCTGTAGTCCTAACTTTAACAAAACAAAGACATAATTTAGTTACTTTTAGGCTTTTTAGTTATATTCTATAAGATTAGGACATATGCAGGAGATGTATTAATTCTTCATTGAATTAGCAAGTCTTAACTGCCGAACTATGATTCTTATTTCAACCAGGAACAACCATGCATTGGCTTACCACTTTGTGGATGGTTTGATCTCTTTGTTCATAATTGCGATGCATGTTGTGTTACATGGGTGCTAGATTGAATACCGAAGTCTATTCTTCTAATCAAGATTACATATGTGTTTAGACTAGTATTTTTCATATAATGGTAACACAGTTGTCCCTAATTGGTTCATTGCCAAACTTAAAATGAACAATACATGATTGTAATTGAGATTAGTGAATCCCATACTTCTGAAAAAACATATTAGAAACGCACAGTAATTTTATTATATATGCACAATTCAATACATCCAGTTTGTGATAAAATATAAAAGCAAGTGATGAAAATGACCAACCATCTTACTTAATAATCTTCTCTCATCATGTCCGAAGAAAAACAGAAAAACAGAAATTTATTTTCTGGTCCTCATCTCCAGAGATAAACTAGATTTAATTACTCAATTGTCAGTTTTCACATCTTATGAGGAAGCTGATGAAACAAACAATATAAAGTTGCACCAAATTACCCGTTAAATTGCGGTGAAGTTTCCACTCTAAACCCTAAATCCTACAATTCCAAATTATAGATATGCAGCAAAAAAAAAAAAATTTTATGGGTAAAATCGTTGGTATCAAAAAATTTATATCATCAAAGTACTTAATTAATCAATACCATCTACTATAGTAGCTATATATCAGGACAGATACCTAAATCTCTGATATGACTTCTTGTAGAAGCAGCAGCACACCACTCTTTACTGTTCACATATAATACATCTTCTGTTTTAGTTATTTTTTATCCCATTTATCATTTAACATGTCAAAAGATGTTTTTTTTTTGTTGATCTAATATTCATTCACATGTGAATGTCAAACTTTATTTGTAGGCTGTTTAATTAAACACGGACATGCAATTCTTGATCTTAGGCTAAAAAGTAATCTCTATGTAAAAGACTGAGCATATAAAGGATAAGTTTGATCGCATGTACGTCCCTAACATGCATCAAGTCGGTGCACATGAAACCCCAAACTATTTGTTTGTAGGCTGTTTAGGGTTCCATTTTTTTTTCATCATGGAAGTTCACATAAATGAATAACTTCTTTTATATATATTGTAAAGTGAAAAGAAATGTGAGAGAAAGAGTGAAGTGTAAATGTTAAAATTAGAAAGGTTGCATAATAACGGAAAGCCATTTTTTTGTTCTTATCCAACGTGGTTCACAGACAACTACGGTATATTATGTACTACAACAAAGCTCTATTATGTACAACATGTTTGCATAAATTCAGTTCAAATTATTCACAGGCATTGTTTCCAAACCAAAGGTATGTTCAAGGATTGCTAATTTGATTCAGGGAGGTATTTGTGAACTTGTTTGTGAACATGATTGATTATTTGTTGGAACACATGATTAATACATCACTAATCTAAAAATGTTTTAATCCTTTCTTTTCCTCGTATATTTTTATGCATCGAACACATGATGTGGCATCTCTCTCTCTCTCTCTCTCTCTCCATTTTAGGAAAATCATGTCACCAATTTTGCTCAATTTGCCTTTCTCTGCACATGAAACCCTCAACTCTTTCTCTTCATTCCTGTGAAGTACAAAATGAACAACCGTGGTTGTCCGGACAACCTCTTTTGGATAGAATTTCTGATTGAATAGTCTGTCTTTATCAAAATCCACATAAATATCTTGATTTTAAGTAGAACTTTGGCTTTCCACAATGCAGAATCATATGTATGTACATCATATCATTGGGTTGGAGAGTTAGTACTTGTATAACAATCTGGTTACGGAGAGGCTTGATGAGGTCCATCTCCACATGAGCGCTCTACTAGAATGTGAGATTGTGGAAATATAAAAGATTTTTAAGAGGGAGAATAATTCTTTCGGGAAGAAAAGTGTAAGAGAGGTACTGGTATTATTGTTGTTTGGGATACAAAATGGGGGTTTGGAAGGTTGTAATTATTCCAAAGGAACAATGAGAGTACTACTATGGATGTCTAGTTGTGGTAAATGTGCCACAACCATCTCAAATCTTTCAGTTGATGAGGTTAAGCACTCCCCGTCCCTCATGTTGTAGATGTTGTGGTGATAGGCAGACTGTACAGTTGACGAGGCTTGAGACATATGTTGGAGAGTCAACAGCCTTCCAAAAGAAGCGCACCTCAATCCCCTTGATATGCCTGATGAGCCAAGCTGGCAATCAGAAGGAATGAAATGTAGTAGTATATAGTTGATAATCGACTTTACCAGAGTGAGTCTCCCGACTAAGAGAGCAGTGCCCCATCTAATTCTGAAGCCTTTTTTTTGTATATCATGAATAATTGGAAGGTACGGAGCTTTTCTAGGCTTGTTAATTGTGAGAGGCAATCCCAAATGCTTTGAGAAATCATGTTTCAAGAAGCATAAGTGCTTCCCAATCACTTGGGTCACATTTGAATGGGTGAGGAAAGCGCTAACCCAGGTTACGAGCTATTATGAACTTCATTCCGTTTTTGGACACAACTCCCTTTGCTTCTCTCTCTCTCTCTCTCTCTCTCTCTCTCTCTCTCTCTCTCGGGTTAGTGGTTATTTAACTATTTCAATGAAAAATTAGGTTAGCGACTATTCCGAACTCTTGGGTTAGTTGCTAACCTCGCTAATCCCACTATTCATCCAAACACACCCGAAGTAGAGAGGTAAGAATAGTAATTAGCATGAAAACATTGTGCGAAATAGATGGAGAAACTCGTTAGAGATGCATAATTGGTAATGAAGCTCATCATGATATTTAGGTTTTTAGGATGAGCATCAATTTGAATAACTGTGTCACCTATGTTGAATTTCACAGCACCGAAGGCCCAAGGCCCAAGGCCCAAATACTACTTCTAGATTATTCAAGAAACTCTATAATCAAAGTCGGTAGTGTATAGGTGTCCTAGAAATTTGTAGATTTGTATTATAGTAAAATCTAGAATATAATCATGAAGGACCAAAACCGACATATGCAAAGTCGGTAGAAATAGGAAGTTAAATCTAGAAATATCCATTGCCGCCATATGAGTAGTATAAATAGTTGGTGGCACATGTATATGTGTGAGTGAGAAAATATATCAAGCTTTGTACTCTAAACTTTGTACTCTTGAGTAATAAAAGAAATTATATTATATAAACTCCTCTCTCCTATACTATCCACAATCCGGATTTCAATTTCCAACATTTGGTATCAGAGCTTCAGGTTCGAATAAGAAGTTAGCGAAGTAGACAAGGGCGTTCGTAAAATATAAGAAGCATCACGAGTCGATGTCTTCAGGAGGCGCAACCATGGCGCAATCGACGGTTCCCATTTTAATTGGAGAAAACTACGACATGTGGAAGATCAAGATGCGGACGCTGCTGCTTTCGCAAGGATTGTGGGATATAGTCAATAAAGATTCTACACTGCCGACTACGGGAGTTTTGACGCCGGAGCAGAAACAAGAACAAATGAACGATGCGAAGGCCTTGTTTCTAATTCAACAAGGTGTTGTCGAAAGTCTGTTTCCGCGGATAAGTGGGGCTACCACATCCAAGAAGGCATGGGAAATTTTGAGTGAGGAGTTTGAAGGCTCCGAGAAGGTGAAAGCAGTGAAGCTGCAAACACTAAGAAGACAATTTCAAAACCTTCAAATGAAGGAGTCGGAGAAAATCAAGGAGTACTTCTCGCGAGTCATCGAAATTGTAAATCAAATGCGGAAGTATGGCGAAGACATCTCAGATCAGAAGGTAGTGGAAAAAATTTTAATTAGCCTCACCGACAAGTACGACTACATCGTTACGGCGATAGAAGAATCAAAAGATATATCGACGCTTTCGATTCAACAACTGATGAGCTCCTTGGAGTCACATGAAGAAAGAAAGCTCCAACGCGAAGGAAATTTGGTAGAAAACGCATTTCACTCCAAGATGAGCTTCAGACCTCGATATAACCCCACAAGTCAACAAAATATCCATGAAGAAGACATTCCGCGACAAGATGCAGAAAAGCAGTCGGCACAGAAGGAGAAAGCACCAGGTTCGAGTTATTCAAATTTATGGTGCGATATACACAGAAGGTCGAACCACAGTACATCAGAATGTTGGTCAACAAAGAGATGTAACAAATGCAAGAAGGTCGGCCACATAGCACGAATGTGCAGAACAAGAGTTAGCGACCGAGCAAACTTCATAGAAGAAAATGAGAGTCATGAAAGCATCTTCTATGCGTGCCACTCGGCAAAAGAAGAGAAAGGCGATATCTGGTTAATTGACAGTGGTTGCACAAATCACATGACCGGAAACCGCGAATTATTTCACCACATCGACACTTCATACGAGACAAAGGTACGTATGGGAAATGGCTCAATTGTTCAAGCAAAAGGAAAAGGAAGTATTGCCGTACAAACTAAGATGGGTCCGAAATTTATCCGAGATGTACTACTGGTTCCGGACCTAAAACAAAATTTGCTAAGCGTGGGGCAATTAGTGCAAAACGGGTATGCAGTTCATTTTGAAGATGGAGGCTGCAAAATTTTCGACCGAAGAAATAAAAATCAAATAATAACAAGAGTACAAATTGAGAAGTCTAGAAGCTTCCCACTCCACATAAGCTACGCTCCGCATTTGGCGCTAAGAAATGAGGTGATCGAGCCGCAAGAGAATGGTGATACACAACGCCAAGACGGGTCAAGTTCAAACACTACTTCAAGTACATGTTCAAACCCGAGTGCTAGTCGAAGAGCTAAAGAAGAGTCTACTATATCGGAGTCATTCCTTAAGCAAGTAATTAAGATTTTTACCTGAACTTTACGAGTCATCAAATTTCTCAATAGTTGAACCTCAAAGCTTTGAAGAGGCCGAGAAACATGAAAATTAGATAAAGACCATGAAGAACAAAATGCAAATGATCGAGAAGAACAACACTCGGAAGCTTTCAAATCAATCAAAAAATCGTAAAGTCAGTTACAAGACAAAGTTAAATTCTTGCGGAGAAATTAAAAACTACAAAGCAAGATTGATGAAAAAGGACTTCATACAAAAACCCTACATCAACTCTTGTGAGACATATGCTCCGATGAGAAGGCTAGAGAAGTGGCAATCATATCGACTTGGCGTTGGATCGGCATTTCAAAATAACTACCTTCATAAAGAAATTTACGTGAAGAAGCCACACGGAATTTCATATCAAGGGGGAGATAATAAAGGATACAGAAAATCGATCAGCAAATTAAAATTTAAAGAAAATCAAGTCGGTGCTGAGGGGGAGTGTTGAATTTCACAGCACCGAAGGCCCAAGGCCCAAGGCCCAAATACTACTTCTAGATTATTCAAGAAACTCTATAATCAAAGTCGGTAGTGTATAGGTGTCCTAGAAATTTGTAGATTTGTATTATAGTAAAATCTAGAATATAATCATGAAGGACCAAAACCGACATATGCAAAGTCGGTAGAAATAGGAAGTTAAATCTAGAAATATCCATTGCCGCCATATGAGTAGTATAAATAGTTGGTGGCACATGTATATGTGTGAGTGAGAAAATATATCAAGCTTTGTACTCTAAACTTTGTACTCTTGAGTAATAAAAGAAATTATATTATATAAACTCCTCTCTCCTATACTATCCACAATCCGGATTTCAATTTCCAACAACCTACAAATTGATAGACATTAATTTAATGGATGGGGTCGAGTGGAATAGGTGTTTGGTTCTATCAAATAGAAGTTTGGAGGGTGACTACTACAAGGATAAAATGCCGAGGAGCCACTGTCCCTTTGTCTCAGCCCTTGCCTATGGAAGATTTGTGGCCCTTGGATCTCATTAACTTTGACAGAGGAAGAAGATGAAATAAGAAAGTTGTGTATCCAAGCAAATCACTGTTCGAGAAACACACGCTCCCTCAAGAGGGAAAGTGAGAAATCGCATGAGAGAATCAAAAGCCTTGCAATAATCTAGAATCGTAACTGTTACAATTGTTAGTATTATTTTGATTGTTTTCAAATCGTCAAATGTAGATTTAATTAGAACAACATTCATATAACTCCAATTTCCGAATTTGCTGACCTTTAATTCATAAAAATGCAAGAAACATTTGCATGATCTATTTCTAAAAAAGAAAGTATCTATAAAATATTAGAATTAGTTGATCATTGGAAGGAAATACATCTATCTCACCATTTTCTCAGATTTTTTCACCTGGACCATGCCCTTGATTTAAATATATCTTTATTATAATGGCCAAAACTGTCAGGTAAAAACTTGTTACCCAAATTACAAGCTCACATTCATTTTTTAATTATCATGTCTCAGTTTTTCTTCAAATGTCTGCAACAATCTCCTGTTTGAAACTAATATGTCTGGCATCAATCATGAATATACTAAGAATTAACTACATATAACCAAATGCAAATTCCTCGGATTCATCTTGTGGCATCTGATCTTTACAATAAAATAAAAATCTAACCTCAATTTTCTTCAATATAGCATGGAGAAGACTATGAAACGGTATCAACAATTCATGCGCACCAAGAAAGATGCAACTGATGGAGTGCCCAGAGTGGATAACACTACAATTGAGGTACAGTAGGCTAAATTTTAAGTCCCTTAATATCTTAACAAATCTTCAGTTTCTATCCTAACTGTTGTAATTCTGTGACACTTTTAGGAACTTGGAAAATTTCCATAATAATATTTATATGTTTATAACATAAATAAATATTGTAGGGTTCCGTCATTTATATTTTAAGGTGCTATGATATATGATTGCCTGTAGCAATGCATGTCAGAGTCACTACTGCTATTTTAGTTTGATGGGCATAGACAGTTTATTTTCTTTCACCTTTTTCTATTCAGTTGTTTGTTAGAAGCATATAACTGTCAATTCACTACCTACTACTAATCCTAATTAACCCACCCAAGCATCTACGTAAGAAGTGATATGCCTCGACACTGATATGATTTAGTTAGGGTATCGAGTTTCATAATCCAGTGTAGCAGTGCCAAGTGCCATTGTCAGCGTAGCTGTTTTGGCTATGAGTAGTTGATGGGCACATTCCTAGTTTTTTTTTTTGTTTGCATGCTTCTTTTATTTTACTATTTTGGGTACTGGTTGGAAGCATATACCTGTCATTTCACTTCCACTAATCCTAACCCACCCCGCCATTTACATAAGATATGCCTCCAGTAGTTTAGTGATAGTTGGGGGGATTTTATTTGTCTAGTTTATTAGCTTGCCTTAATATGATTCATGCTACAGTGGATTAGATTGCTTCAATAATCAAATTAGAATAAAAGGAATTGTTAATTCTGATGCAGAATGATGAGAACAACTATTCTGGTTCAGATATAAAATCTGCACTTCTAGAGATTGCTTCCTGGTATGTCGAAATAATTTGCAACATCCGAAACAAACATCTTAACAGGTAGAACATTAAATGGAAATAAACATATTGTAGGGTTAATCAGGAGCATCTGGAGCAGCTTAAGGTCAACAAGTTAGAAAAGCTGGAGAAGATGTTACTCCATGCACTGAGCATGACAAAATCTATAAAGGTAAAATGTTTTATATCTCATGCATGTTTATCTAAGAATTTTTTGTTGAAAAAAGGGCCATTCCACTTTGCAACAAGCCACAAGCTTAATAGGTACGTTGCTGCCAAACCAGGCACAGACCTGAAAAGTGAAAAGTAGTCGGTTTCATTTTTAATTTGTTTTGCTCCTTCATTTAATCGAGTTTCTCTGAGTTCATTGCCGACCTTGAATTTAAATTTTCAAGCTACATCCAATTTTTGGTACTTCGCAGGTTACTTATGATACTTAATTTTAGTCTTATTCTTTTCAAAAGGTTTGGAAGATTTGCATCAAAATTTGAATTAAGGCCATCATGACTGAAAAAAATAGATAATCCAAACAGCCTTTTAATAACGTTCACACCTCACCTGCTTTTTAAGGAAGTATTGCAGTATTGACTATTACAATGGAAGTGTAGGAAGAAGAAGATTCTCTAAATCGTCCTCACTAAATTGGATATTTATATGGGGAGATCAATCATTTACTAAATGCATGTAGCTATGCCCTGCATTTGAAAAACTTGTGATGTGCCTGTGTGTGTGAATTGATACCGATCCCGTATTTGTCATGGTAATTTAAAGAATGAAAACTAAACCTGTTATCCTAGTTTCCTAGGTCCATAAAGTGTGCTCAAACCTGAAAACCATTCTTTTCTCTGTTTTTCTTTTCCTAAGCAACCTGGCAGTTGGTGTATGGCTTCTACCCACCTAAAAGACATCCAAGCAAATGCATGCAGAAGTCCATAAAATGTATATAAAGGTAAAACCATAAAGTACCAAAGAGAACAATATATACAAAGTAGATACAACATTTGGAAGTATTTAAAAGGGTGAAAAGGTAAGATTGCAATTATGCACAAAACTGTACCATCTTATTTTTCCTTTTTTCTTCTTTCGAACACAAATAGAAATCAAGGGAGAGGGAAGGTTCCCCAATTGAATCTGAAGGAGACAGATTCGAAGATCAGAGAAGAATATAGCACAGCTGGGAGACGCGATCGGGCAATATACCAAGTGACAGTAACTTTTGTAAAGATAAGAAGATTTATGTTAAAAACGACCCAACTACAAATTTTAATTTCGTTCCTGAGATTTGAGCTCAAAAATTTGTGTTTACATTTTTGTTGCTCTCATATATGTTCCAGATTTCCGTTCCTTTTAAAAAATGCGAAAGTTTGCATCTCTGGCCTTTAGTTACGCACATGCTTTGCTGGTTTACTATTTATATAATTTGACTAATTAGGTATATATGTTAACGAACACAACAATGCTAACATATGGCATGATTCAAGATATGAACTTTATGTAATAAATGGATGAACATTTATAGGTGATAGCTGGCTTGCATTGATCAATGTCGTTGTACGACAACAACAATATTGAACAATGATATTACAGACATATTCTCGTCTTCCGGAAGCATTTATTCTAAAATTGTACGTACTTGATACAACGATTAACATCACATTAATTTGAACTTACTTTTCATCCCTTGAATGCAAACACATACTATCAATAGTAAGGGAACGATAAAATATATAAATTAAATATATGTTAATGTTAGATCACATTAGAGTACATTAATGTATCTGCAGTAGCTCTCTTAAATCCTATATTTATCACTGCTAGCGAGAAGCAGGGAAGTGTACGTAATGGCTCCACATTTTTATTAGCAAACACTTTTGAACATAATTTCTTATTTAATTACGTCAAAAGTACAATTAATGTGCTTTGTGACACGTATGGTATACGTTGTTAATATTTAAAACTAAGGATCATATGGGATTAATTAACACTAGATGGATACGTGGCTTCATGTAAATTTTATATGACTCAGTATTGTATTGAATATTTGTATTCTGTTATATTACAATCAGAGAGCTTTTGGGGTTTTATATTGTCTAAGCCTATTGTACCGTTGGTACCTAATATTTGGTACCAACGGTAACTTTCTAAAAACAGTAAAGTAGGTACAAGTTGCTTTTTTCTATTTTTACAATATTTCTAATTTAGACCCTAATTATTCTTTATTCTCAACACTCCCCCTCAAGCTAGGATTATAGATATCGATTAATCCTAACTTGCTTGTTATTTCTTCAAATGCCTTCGGAATGAGACCCTTGGTGAAGATGTCGGCTAATTGGTCTTGACTCTTCACGTAAGGAGTTTCGATTTCCTTCGCTTGAACTTTTTCTCTTATAAAATGACAATCGACTTCGATATGCCTTGTTCTCTCATGAAACACCGCATTCGAAGCAATATGCCTTGCCGCATTGTTATCACAAAACATTTTCATAGGTTTATCAATTTTGAAGTGTAACTCTTCAAGCAATTGCTTGATCCATGTGAGTTCACTTGCGGTAGATGCCATGGCACGATATTCCGCTTCCGCACTTGATCGCGCCACGACATTTTGCTTCTTGCTTTTTCATGTGACTAAGTTTCCGCCTACAAATGTGCAATAGCCGGTTGTTGATTTTCTATCGAAACTCCCGGCCCAATCTGCATCGGAATAGCTACATATTTCGTTAGATTTATTATTTTTCATCCATATACCCTTTCCGGGTGATTTCTTTAAATATCTCAAAATTCTTTCAATTGCGTCCAAATGCGGTTTTCTTGGTGAATGCATAAATTTACTAATTTGACTTACCGCAAATGATATATCCGGCCTAGTAACCGTTAGGTAAATTAGTTTATCTACAAGCCGTTGGAATTGGTTGATATTTTCCAACGGTTCTCCATCTTCGGTATTTAGTTTACAATTGCTATCTATGGGTGTTGAAGCCGGTTTGGACCCTAATTTTCCCGTTTCTTTTAAAAGGTCAATGGTATATTTTCTTTGAGAAATAAATAGTCCCTTGGTTGAATGAGCTGAGTACTAAGCTCAGATAGCAAGTTCAAGAAGCAAGCTTGTCCGGGTGGCTCATACGCGACTCCGCCTAAACTGCCAGTCCGAAAAATAAGCCCGTTCGAGTCCTCCGTACGAGTCTTTAACCGACTTGCCGGCCTGCGAATAAGTCAGGCGGAGAATCCGTACGATACCCAAACCGACTTATAAGTCCATAAATACTCTGAAATTCAATAAAATCGGAACCACAATTCAGAAATACACAGTACATAGAGGATAGAGTTATGTAATGAGGAGATTCTTAATAAGTTTGAACCCGGACACATAATAAATACGCACTTAACACGCGCGGACTACCCACAGCAGTTGTATGCAACACCTCCATGGTTACAAGCTTGGCGGTAAAAACACGTGTCCTCAGGGTAATCTCAAGTGAATTACTTGTTTGACACATTGACAATTCACACCGCCTTAATTTATTTGTGGCTTTGGTGGTCCAAACCCGTAGATTCTGATCCGGCCCGCAAATCCATCTCAAAACTATCGGACTGCTTCAATATTATGTCTAAATGCTACGGGTCTTTACAAAGGACGCTCAATCCCGGGTTTAGGGTTTAGGGATTGACAATATCAATGTGACAATTTCTTTATTATTAATCTTCTTTTTAAAACAACTTTTTCTTATTAATCTTTTTTTTTCAAAAAAAAAGTGTTTTTCAAAAATTAAGCAAAATGAAAATATTGTATTAATCACCGTAATGATTAGTTTGTTAATTTACTTTTAATTAAGTATTGTTATGTTATTGTTTAATTGATTTTATATAATTTAATTAATAATTATTTTATTGATATCAAGTATTGTAGAAAGAAAATAGAATTTTCCATAACTATTCTCACAGTACAACTGAACACTCATTTAGTATATTTCCAAAATGATTCCCGTGCATACTTATAATTATGGGTTCCCACAAATAAAAAAGTGGATTCCCGAACCCATCAAATCTCATCCCGCACAATCCCATGACAAACGAACAGACCCTCAATTTCATACATATACTAATCTGGTACTTAAAAAACGTCCATTTTTTTTGCTAAAATATAATGTCGCTGTAGTTATAAAAAAATCAATGATAATTATCAAATAAAAGTTAAAACTTTTAGATCGATCAAGAGCAACAATGTTACGGTTTTTTTTAATAGATTTAAACAAAATATTTCAAATAAAACTAGCATCATTCAAATTTTCTTTGCAAAAAACAGCTTGATGTTATGATGGAACTTGCCGGTACCACCAAAAATTAGAGTATTCATGTGGCTAGTTTCGCATAATATCATTTTAACCAAAGACAATTTAGCCATTAAAGGGTGGGTTGGAGACCCCAAATGTCAGTTCTGTTTACACCATGAATCGATTGACCATCTCTTTATCACTTGTACATTAGCTCAACAAATTTGGTTTTGGTTAGGCAAAAGTCAATTTGTAATGCAATCATAGACAACTTGGGATAGTATACTTGCATTTCCTTATTCTCTCGATTTCCTAGATAGAACAGGATTCTTAATTATACTTAGTGCAATTAGTTGGAGTTTGTGGAAACATAGGAATGAGGTTTGTTTCAATGCTTGTGATGTTAAAAGTGCTAGAAATCTGATTTTACTAATTAAATCTCTTTGTTCTTATTGGGCAGGAAACATGAGCAAGAAAGTCAAGAATGCTGTTGGAGAGTGGCTGCCGGTCATAGAAGATGCAATTCCTTTGAACCAGTGCATGCCGATGGAGCTCGTCCTTTCCTACTCGGGTGTAGAGGTCCCTGGACAGCAAGGAGCTGCTGCTGCCGAGGTGTTACCGTAGTGGAAAAATAAAGATGCTTCACCAATTTTGCCGTATAGTTATACTTAGCCTTAGCCCAATACTTTGTGGCTTAGTTTTAGCAAATTTAGCGTACTTTTGGTGCCTTGCTAATAGCAAGCTTTGGCGGTTATATTGCCTTTTACTAAAATTTTGGTTTGAAAAGAGAGAACATGAACTCTAGCCTAATGGATAGATAAAAACTGGTCTTTGTAATTATTATATTTCAGAAATGAAATGGGCTTTTTTGTCTTTTTTTTTTAAAAAAAAACAGCTTGATGGTTCCGTGTAGCTCTCTCAAGGCTTTCTACACTGATTCTTTAATAACTATCCGTGTAATAGATCCCACAGATATTTCGGGCTTCCAAAAAATTACAATATCACACGGTTTTTATATAAAATTGTCAAATCCGTATACAATGTGCAGTGTACAATGACCATTTCTGTAGTAGTGATGGTTTGGTGGACCAAGTCATAAGTGCAACATGTTTGGCCACACCAAATTTCCTCCACCTCATCATGATTGGTGAACCGACCAATTTACAACGTTTTAGAATTACATTAAACTAATAGTACTACATTTATACTAATTTACAATAAATCATACTAATTATGCTATATTACATTAAACTTATAAATTATCAATCTATAGATTAAACTAATTCATACACAATAATTTCAAAATTGGCCTAAACAATTTCACTAAATTGCACAACTAGATTAGAAAATAGATGAGTATTTTGGAAGAACAAAAAGAAAATTAAAGAGGTGTTATTTTCGGTTTGGGAAGAGGAAAAAAGAGAAAGGGAAGAAAAAGAGTGGAGAAGGAGAGAGGTCCGACAGAAATTTTCAAGTAAGGAGTCCATCTAAGCAACGGCAGTTATTTTTATTTTTAACATTTTAATAAAATAAATTAATAAAATAACCATCGTTTTTGGTCAATTCTAATTCTAGCACGGCCGCACCGGCATTCTGCGGACCCATATGGGGGTGGCCGCAGAATGCCGGAGCGGACCCCCATATGGGGCCGCAGAACCATTCTGCGGACCCTTGTTTGTTTTTTTTTTTTTTAAATCCGGTTTCACACCTCAGCTGCACGCATCCCTATAAATCAAATGTAGGAAAAAAAAATTAATTTGGGCGGTAAGACTTTTGACCGCAGGGATGCCTCGGTAAAACAACAGAAAAGAAAAAAAAAAAGAAGGGGGTCCGCATAATGGTTCTGCGGCCCCATATGGGGTCCGCTCCGGCATTCTGCGGCCACCCCCATATGGGTCCGCAGAATGCCGGTGCGGCCGTGCTAGAATTAGAATTGACCAAAAACGATGGTTATTTTATTAATTTATTTTATTAAAATGTTAAAAATAAAAATTTCGGAAGCAACGGTTCGGTGGATCTCTTGGGTGGAATTTTCTGTGACTCCTGATTTGACCGGGTTTAAAATTTGATCCGCCAAACTGGTGATGAGGCAGATAAATTTGTTTTCTGCCTCTATCGAACCGTTGCTTCGGTAGAGCTATTTTTATAAATTACATTCACCGGATGCTACTTTCGTTTGAAGAATTTTGTTTAATTCTATTTAAAAAAATCCAATCTTACTCGATAGACATTAATAATCCCTCTTGATTAAAAAAAAAATAGTACAAACAGTATTCGTACCTAATAATTAGTCAAATATGTAAAGTTTTCTTATTGTATATTATTAAAAGATAATGTAAACTTTCTCTGTGAGTCGCCCGAAATTTTTATATATAGCATTTTTCAAAAAAACAAAAAATCAAATCATACATCCTTGTTTCTGGGTTTTTCTAATTCTACTCAGGCCGCAGAACACCAGAGCGGCCCCAAATAATAGGGTCTACACAATGCCGATGCGGCCCCTCCTTTTTTCTAAATCTGAAATGTGTTATTTTTGTTTTGGTTTTTGTTTTTAAAATTGTTTTATTTGTTTAAGTTTTTGTTTTTAAAATTGTTTTATTTGTTTTGGTTTTTGTTTTAAATGTCGTTTATTGGTAAAATATTTTTCACTTGTAAGATCAAATATTTTGAAAATGTCGTTCGTTTGGAATATCGTTTGTGTACGAAGAAATAATGATATAATGAACAACATAAATAAATAACAAAATAACAAATAAAAAAAATAACAAAGCAACAAAATAAATAAGTGACAGTATCTAACGAATAAGTCTCAGTATTTGACAAAACATCTAATAAAATACAAATTAAAACCTACGTGTCAGGACTAAATACCATTTTCTGGTTCTTCTTCCTGAACCCCCGACCCCGTCTGGACAATAGCGTCTCGGCAGTATCTTATGAGTCTGAAGAGTCGTCGTCCTTCGCCTGGACATTCTTTGCCTGAACCGGCTTGTCATGAACCTCCTCAATCTCAGATGTTTGTTGGACTCCAGGACAAAAAACCGTAGTCTATCCAGACTCACCTTGCGTGAATAAAAACGCATCTCTAGCTATAGGGTCATCATGGAGCGAAGGTTACGATGTCTACTGTGTGGAGGACCCAGGAAACTGCAGGAAGGGCTGTCTGAACATATCCTGACTGATAGGCAGGAGGTACCGTCTAAGTCGGACTATATCCTGAGAATACAGTCAATCTCCCTCTGTACCAAAATTTGTGGAGATATTGTACCCAGCGGCTCCTCCTCCTCACCCTGCAGTAACTTACAAATTAGTTAATTAATCAAGAATTTTGAAAAAAAAAATTACAGATACGTAATTTAATTACAATTATACCTCAGCATCCTGAGTAGACATGGTCTGATCTATAGCTCGGCGCAATATAACACATACTCTTTTAACTTCAGCTGCTGTGGGAATGCTTTGAAAATCTCGTGTAGCTCCAATGGATAAATTAATCTGCTGGTTTCAATTCAAATGTGAACGATTGGTAATTTGGTAATGGTTTTGTATATATAAAAAAAAATGGAAGAAGAACAGTTTGAATTCATGGTTAGAAGCATGGCGGTAAAAACATGTGTCAGTTCTAAATGACAATCCACACCGTTTTAATATCACACTATACTCTTAATATAATTGGGCCTTTAGTGATTCATTATTTAAGGTATTGGCTCAAGCCCGTAGATTCAGATCCGGCCCATAAATCCGTCTCAAAACTTGTGAGCGGTTCAATCCGTCTAAAACATTCGGGTCTTTAGTTCTTGTAATATCTGGTCCGTTCAAATCCGTCTGTAAATTCGACCGGTCTAATAAAACTCACGAGGAATATATTAGGAGAGATGCTTGTGTCCGATGTCCATCGGACTCAAATTTGGATCCGATGGGTTTCGGGACCGTCCGATCCACTTTAAGATTCGTCCGTACAAATTATAAAGCATACGCGGAAGTTACGGGTGCGAATCTTAAAGCAGATCGGACGGTCATCGAACTCATCAAACTCACTTTGAGTCCGATGGGCATCGGACCCAAATTGACCTCATATATTAGGGGTTAGGGTTTCGACCGGTCTGTAATTTCTCATTTAATCACTCCAAATGTACATCTTGCTTTGCGACCTGCGTGCTAGACAAATAAAATTTAGAAATAAACAATACTAACATAAATTAAAGTTTGTAGTAGTTGATAACTACAACAATATAAACATATTTGTTTATTTATACTTATTTTTTTCATGTTCATTTTGTTGTCTAATTTAGCTCACGAAGTGATGTTTTGATTGCGGGAACAATTGGAGGAGTTTGATGGAAAAAATGAAACAAATCAAGTATTTTGGACAATTTTGCCAACGTTTTTAGTCATATTTTTCTCCTACTTACTCCGTTTAGCTGAATAAAAATTATGGCTACGTACCATGCTAATTAATGAAATGTACTGGTTGGATGTCAGAGAAATCTTTCTCTCATTTTAAATGGTCTGTTTACTGTTACTCATGTAATACACATAATCAAACACCAAGTTTCTCTTCCTCATTTTTAAGTTTCAGCAGGTAAAAAGTTCTTTCGTGCACGGTCCAATAAAAGAATGCACTTCATCAAAAGTTTTGATGGTCAATGAGCAAATGCCTCACTAACAATTATATTAAAAATTTAAAATGGTCTAAACGCCTCCACCCTGAAAATATAAATACAATGTAACTATATCAAAATTTGAGATGCTCAAATAGGTAGAGATCGATGTCAACGAGCCAAGCCGAGACAAGTTAGGTAAAGTTTGAACTTGGTTCGTGCCAGAACGAGCCGAGCCAGCTCGTTCATGATATGAGTAGCACACAAACTAAAGACTTTCGTCAAATTGATGTTGTGAATCACTCATAAACCACGAGTTGAAAAAAACTTTTTATCTTCTTCTTGTAACGAACTTAATATTTTCATAATAAGCTTCATCTTCTTCTTGCAACAAACTGAGAAACGAGCTGAGCCCAGCCCGAGCAGAGTTGAGTCAAACTTGAACTCGCTAATGACGAGCTGAGCCAGTCAATCGAGCTATTTAAAAACTTTTTCTGAGCCAATCTCGAACGAGTCACGAGCTAGGAGGTTTTTTGCCAGTCTCAAATTGGTGGTGTGAAGAGAATAATGCACAAGAGCGTACTTTTGTCCCTTCACCTTGAGCAAGAAGCTGCCTTGTGGTTTTCTCTCTTTTGTGCGTTCAGATCTGGTTTCTCTTTTTAAGTCAAGTCAATAAAAAGGGCCAGTCAAGCAGGAGAAATCTGAGGCTATAATTGTTTTTTGAACTTCTGTGCCAACTTTTTTAAACTGTTAATTACCGTTTATATTTGTTTTGTCAAACATAGTCTTTTTTATATGTTCTTTGAATTGAGAAGTTTCAGTAATAATCCTTCAAAAATATTTTTTTTTTTCTTAAAAAATAAATTTTATCAACTGAGTTTTTCAGTGTGATACTGAGGCAGAAAGAAAAACGCACATCTGATATATATATCATAGATACTAGTTCGTTTTAGCACTGTTTGGGCTTCAATTAGATTTATTCAGCTGGAATTTGCAGTTTGTATTTCGATGGAGTAACAGCACAACATGGCTAAGTACTTCTGACTAAAAAGTTGGTTGAATTAGGCCATAAATTAATTGTGGTCCATTAAATTTCAAAAGTACACATTGTTTATTTAAAAGAAAAGGTACTTTTTCTGATTTATTGTCTAGATGAGATGCGCGAGATACACATTTCTGGTCTTTATCGTAATTAATTTTCTTTTGATACGAGTGTACAATTAAACTGCTTGACTTAAGCGTTAAGAATTGACTTCATGCTGTGACGGTACGACAAGTCTCCCATTAATTAGGAGAAACCACAATGCAAATGCTATATATACCTCAATTCTTCATATCTATTGTGTTATATATTTCTGAGACCATAACCTTGTACCTACAGAATAAGCTTCCTCATACCAGAAAAACAAAGGAGGTGTTGGCTAGGGCAAAATAAAGAGCACAAGCTAAGATGTCTGATACCAAGGTGTGTATATATATATATATAATATCTTGCATAATCTTTCCTTGCTAGATATCTTTCATTGTGCTAACTGGTAACTGTATTTCCTGCTCTAGTCTCAGGTCTTTTCGGAATCTAGCTTTCTTGGAACCAAGAGGAGGGATTCGCTTGAGGAGAATAAGGTATATATTTTTCTTAATTTGTGTATCTCTGAGTTTGCTTTAGTAACATAAAAAATGAGACAATGTTTTACATTTCTTCTTAATTTTAAGTAAGATTACCATTTTGATGGAGGGATTATATATTTTTCCCCCCATTAGTCGCCTCTTACAAAGAAATTAAAAATATTAAAGGTATCTTTATGAACCTTTCTTCAAAAGCTGGTTTCTTGTGGCACAAGTACACTAAAAATTCTAAAATTCAAACCAAGAGTACAATTCCCTCTTTGTTCGGTTGAAAGTCTTCAAACAAATCATTTCTTCAACAATTGAAACTCGCACAATTATCATAAACTTAGGAATTGGATAAGAACAATATCTAACCACGGGAGAGGAACCATTTTGTCATTCTTTCCTGCTAAATTTAGTTAATAATAAAGCAAATATTGAGTAAGCAACTGATTACTCTTAAACAGGTAATAGATATACCAATCACAGATGGGAAAATAGATAGAGAAAAGAGCATCAACATCACAGCTTCGGCTTATATCCTTCGTGTGAGAAGTCGTCTCAACCATGAAAATCAAACTGGCGCTGCATGACGATGAATGTCAAAGAGCAGTGGAAACATTTGATTGATATTTTAGCATTCACATGGTGCATCCAGTGGACATATATATAATGTAGATTAGTTTGATTTTGGTTTTTGGGTATGGATTTTAGGTATAGGTAAGCGACCTACAGTATTTTGAAAATATCTCTTGTTAATTTGTACGTAAAGTGTGCATACACTTTTTATTTTTATTTTTATTTTTATTTTATTTTTATTTTATTTTTTAGTTTCATTTTTTAGGGTTGTAGTACTGTACTCTCATCTCTCAAAAATTTATATCTTCATTCAAAATAAGTTGAAAGCTAAAATTGAAATTACCAGATTCATCTAAGTCCATAATTTGCCTCTCAAAACTGCAATAAATTTGGCATGAGATGGGGGTCAAAGCCCTTGAACTCACCTCCGGTGCAAGCATTGAGTTTTTGGACCTGTGACTTTCCATATAGGGGACAATGGCTCAGCCACTATGCTAGATGTGGTTCTCGACAATAGATGTCATTTTATGCAAGGCACATTATATTTTGGAAGGGTACAAGTGCAAAGATATTATGTTTTTAGTTACAATACTTAACTGTATGGAGATGAGGTCCTGTAACATCAACCCCACCAAGAACCAGAGCGGCGCTGACATGACCTTGGTAGCTGCAATTGAAGTTCTACAGATTTATTTACATATACTACATTGGTTCTCAAATATAGGTTCTTTTGCAAAATAATTCTTTTATTATTAGTTTTTACATGCCAAATTAGTTGTTAACTTGTTATGACAAGGATTGGAATAAAGACATAATCCGGCCAAAAGCTTAACTAGAAAATGAATAACAAAAATTAAAAGTCATCCCAATAATAACTAGACAACAAATGCATACCAGCACATGCCTGGACATTGGAGCTCAATGGCCCACTAATTAAATATCAATGAAGGACGAGATATAGGAAAAAGTACAAATGAAAAGAACAAAAGGAGTACTTAAACAGATGTGATTTGAGGAGAGTAAGAGCAGTGACAACTCTTGATTCACGGCCGGTGGCATATCGGTGAAGCTGCAACTGTGAGCTGACCATGTCTAGAGAAAAAAAAAAGATAATGAATAATAAATTTGTACTTATATAATATATATACAATTTTGTCTACAAAATTTAAAGTACGCATCGCAGTACCAGATTAAAGGTCAGTACTGGTTGATAATGGTTGCTTCAACCAGCCAGGAGCCTTTTCTTCCATGAGTTTATACATGCTCTACTAGGGAAAATGATGGACTCTTTTAGGTAAACTAGGGCAAAGCTACCTTTGCTGTTTTCTCAGTTTAAAAGGTATAACCATGAGGTACAAGATACTACAACCAGATGTGAATGGAAAATAAAAAAAAAACAAAAACTAACAAATTAACATAACTGGATGCTGCACATTCTGTGTACCTCATAGAACCCAGACACTCTGGTAAAATCTGTCTACAAAGAAGTATTGGAAGTATCCAACTCTAAAAGCCAAAAGAAAGAAAAGAGGGTGGTTGGTAGTGTGGGAATAAATGAGTTGATTTGCACGAACCAGTAACTGCCTCAGTATCAGCAGCAGTGCCAGCACCGCAACAGTAAATGTTAGGTGACATGAAATGTATCTTTTCACAATTTTTATCGGCCACAATCGGTCCCTCTGTTGCCCTCGTATCTGCGCCTAGTACCACTCCATCCTAAAAAAGCGAAAAAAGCCCTCAAATGTGCAAAAAGGGGACCTCAGTTAACCTTTACAAAGCAATCACCACTCAATTTGACTAAATATAAGTCAGTTTACTGTCAAATTGTGCAATTATAACTCGATCAAGCTTCAGTATCCCCTCAAGTGTCTAACTAGTCCATGATTTAACCCAATTCAGCATCAAGTCACTCCAAATTGTGAATGCATGTCTCAATTAAACCTCGATAACACACATTGAACCTCATGTTATTCTTCATTCTTATGAAGTAAGAATAAGTCAGTCAAAAGTAGCACAATGGGATAAAGTTATCAGTTCGTACTATTACTTCATCCAAACTAGGACCTAACAATGCTGAGCTTTAAATCCTTGATTTTCATTAGAGTACAATGAAGATGCTAGATCAAACAAAGGCAAACCTGAAAAACCAGACCGACGATGGTTGTACCAGTCTTTCTGAAAGGGGGCATCTGTAGTCCATTCTTTAGCAGCATCTCATTCCTCCTGCAGAGATCAAAGCTGAAGCCACCTTTTGTTGGTAAGTCTGTCATCTTCACCATTCTACAAGAAAAAAATAACAGCGAAAGGAAAGATAGCTATCGAAGGTTAGACATTGCATCCACATAATATTGATTATATAAAATATTATGCTAAAAAACAGACCTGGACTCTCAGGCAACAGCACTTTAACTAGCTAGTAATTACTAAGATGTCATGTGTATCTAGAGAGTTTAGTATGTTACTAGCTCTCATGATGTTCACATCATTCACATTTATGTGACAAAAGGATAATCAAGGAAAGAAGTAAAACATCTTAGTAATTAGGCAAAAACTGAGTGTGCACATAATTCAAGTGTGCATACTGCAAAACAGAGTAATAAAGACTGAAGAGGTGTAAACAAGCACATTTAGGCGAAAATATAGTCCAACAGAATTGTCTTAGGATCGAAAATAAATAATAGATCAAATTGCTTGAATCTCGTATTCCTGCAGATACTTATGCAATCACTTTTGCACCTCATCGTTCAGTTAAATATTTTATTCTTTTCTTTCCTTGCAGTGTTTTCTGCTGTTCAAACATTACTTATTTTTTTGGGACAAAAAGGCATAAGCCTATTTCAATATATTGAAACTAAAAGGAGTTACCAAAGATCACAGTTCAATTGCCAGTATCAGAAAACCGACCACTAGCATGTCACGTTCCCAAATCGAGTTAGAAAGAAATGAAATGAAATTGATTTTGACTGGGTCAATATTATTGGTGAAGAAGAAAGAAGGAGTTGGGGAAGATCAGGCAGCACTCACAGTCAGACAGAAATAAGAAGTCCTCTGTGTAATAGGACCCGGGCCGTCAGGTTTAATGAAGAAGCTGACCAAGTGACTTACAAATGGGGCCAAGACAATTAAAGATTTAAAAGAAGATGACAAGTGGGCCAGCAGCTTCAGAAGCTACTCTCTCAGAACCAAAAGAAGATTATTAGGAAATTAGTTAGCTAATTAGACAAATACAGGTGCAAAATTTACTGTTAGGATCAAATGTATCTAGACAGGTATATTCGCTATAAAAGGGCAAGATTCTGTGAAACTCATTCCAGTGAAGCTGCTGGCCATTTTATCCAGACAGGTATATTCTTTGTGTTTCTATCTCTGTGTTCTTGGCATTCGCCATTTTATCCAGACAGGTATATTCGCTATAAATTTGTGTTTCTATCTCTGTGTTCTTGGCATTCGCCATTTTATCCAGTTTTCTGATTTTCTCAAAATTAACTCAATTCTTTGAGTTATTTCTTAAATTGTTTGTTGATTGAGCAAGTCAGGTCAGGGACCTGACATAGCATCATATCCAAAACAACAGAAGTGAATCCATACCATAGTAACTGTGCACGCAAGCACCAAAAGAGCATAAACCAGCAACCTAAGAATACTAACTGTTCAAACATTACTGAAGCACGATCAAATGTAAATATCCAATTTTTCCCAGAACAAATCACAAAACCCTAAAAAACGAGATCAGTGATAAATTCAGAGAAAATAGGAGAACATTACAGAGCTATTGCCATACCTGACACCTCTTTTGGCGAAAAGAACACTTTCTCGGATCGAAGAGAGGAGAGAGCTCTTTGCTTGCTTGGGAGAGGGACTACAGGCTACAGCCGGTGACACCGGGTACTAAGAAATAATATTGTGCTAAACCAGGCCGAACGAGCTGGACTAATGGGCCGTTGGATGAGATTAGTAAGTTGTTGGATTGTTGTTCTTCAGGGTTTGAAGATGGGCATCGGACCTACACCCTTCCCTTCTTTTCTACGGTTCCTCTCTGCATTCGCTTTAAGAAAAAATTGATAAGACAAATCCACAAGTCAATGCTTCCTGCTCCAAAGGCATTCTCACAACTCAGGTGTGGTTGTCGTTTATTTCCTGTACATATACCTGTTATTCTATTTTTAAACTGATTTTTATTTTATATTGTATCAGTAATTCTAGCATATATTTATATTTTTTACAATATATTTTTCAAATTATAATTACCAGTATAAATATGTTTTTTTTTATAATTTAGATATAGTCATATAAATATAAAGTCAATTTAAACAAGAAGTCCAGGGAGCTGCGCAACTCTGGATGCCACAGGACCTAGATGCAATTCCTCTTCAGGTGCTAGATCCAGAAGATGTGCTGATGTTGGAATGGGTGACTGGTGAAAATGATGATGCGTGAACTACTAAGGACCTTTACTTTTGGAGTGACGAAAATATTAATCTAACTCGACACCAAAAATATTAAGTGCTTCATTTAGGAGTGACGAAATTAATTGCATGAAAAGTGAAAAATTATTTGGCCTAAAACAATTAACAAACTCGATTGATGTAATGCAACTTTTACTTGGTTGGTTGTCTTCAAATCCAAGAGAGACCGAAATGCTGATTCGAATTGATTCATTGTGAATACAAACTGATTAATTTTCAGTGTGATACTGAGGCAGAAAGAAAAACACACATCTGATACATATATCATAGATACCAGTTCGTTTTTGCACTGTTTGGGCTTCAATTAGATTTATTAGGCTGGAATTTGCAGTTTTTATATCGATGGAGCGTACTTTGACTACAAAGTTGGTTGAATTAGGACATAAATTGGGGCCCAAATTTTAGAAGTAAACATCCCAAAAATGCCAAAAGAGCGGACAATTTTTTATTCATAGAAATTATTAAATTCAGACGTACGGAAATAAAAAAAGTGTCTCATTTCTAACAAATATAAAAAGATCTGATTCATCAAGTCCGATCCAAAATATATGAATCATACTCAATGATCCAGATCCATTGATATATATTAAACGGTTCCCATCTGCGCCTATTTTAAAAAAAAAAACAAAAAATATCAATGGATCTGGACCATTGAGTCAGATCTATATATTTGAATCTGACTCAATGAGTCAAATATTTCTATATTTGTTAGAAACGATACACTTTTTCTATTTCCGTACGTCTAGATTATAGATAAAAAATTTCCAAAAGAACATGCTATCTCTTGCAATTTGTTTGTCTATGTAAAAGAAAAGGCACTTTTTCTGATTTAATGTCCAGATGAGATGCGCGAGCCACATATTTCTGGGCTTCATCGTTACATGACTTGCGAGTTAAGAATTTATTTTCAAGATAAAAAAAAAACAAGACTTAAGAGTTAAGAATTGACATCACGCTGCCACGGTACGATTAGTCAAAGTCTCCCATTAATTAGAAGAAACCACAATGCAAATGCTATTTACCTGATTTAATTCTTCAAATCTATTATTATATAAGCTTCCTTGTACCAGAAAAACAGAGGAGGCTTCGGCTAGCGCAAAATAAAAGAGCACAAGCTAAGATGTCTGATACAAAGGTATAGATATAAATAAGATAATATCTTGTATAATCTTTCGTTGCTAGAAATCTTTCTTTCTGGTAACTGTTTTTACTGCTTTAGTCTCAGAGCTTTCCAGAATCTATCTCTCTCGGAACCAAGAGGAGGGATTCGCTTGAGGAGAAGGTACTAATCTTAATTTGTGTATCTCTGAGTTTGCTTTAGTAACATAAAAAATGGGACAATGTTTTAATTACTCTTAAACAGGTAATAGATATACCAATCATAGATGGGAAAACAGATAGAGAAAAGAGCATCAACACCACAGCTTTGGCTTATATCCTTCGTGTGAGAAGTCGTCTCGACCATGAAAATCAAACTGCCATGACGATGAATGTCACAGAGCAGTGGAAACATTTGTTTGATATTTTAGCATTCTCAAGGCGCATCCAGTGGACATATAATGTAGATTTCTTTTATTTTGGTTTTTGGAAATGGATTTTAGCTATAGGTAAGCGACCTACAGTATTTTGGGCATTTTTCTTGTTAATTTGTACGTAAAGTGTGCATACACTTTTTATTTTTATTTCTTTTTTAGTTTCATTTTTTTAGGGTTGTACTCCGATCTCTAAAAAATTTATATCTTTATTCAAAATAAGTTGAAAGTAATTACTTCGTGGGTAAAAAGCTAAAATTGTCTAAGTCCATAATTTGTCCCTCAAAACAGCAATAAAGAATATAACTTGAGAGATATTGTTGCCTAGCTATATATCTAGTGCCTCATTTTTTTAATTTGCAAATTATGTTCTTTTTTATATATCCAACTTTCTACAAAATAGGGAATATATGAAAATCAACATTTACAAAAATGAAATGTGGAGAATCATGTCTAGTCTAGTAGCGAAGATATTGCTTTCCGTTTGGAAGATCACAAGTTTGAAATTTATCGCCTGCATTGACAGTGAGTTGAAGGATTTTGGTCTTCATATCATGCTAAAAAAAGTAAGAATATGAATTAAATATCACCTAAAAATTTAGAAGGGATATCTATATCTGGCGGTATGAACTGAATCGATTTTGGATCCTCATGCTCCAAATAAATACTCATAAAGGCCGTTACAGGACTAAGCCTTACAAGGGATACACTAAGGAATTCCTGATATTCAGAACTAAGGTTGCAGCACAGGGGGAGATGACTGAGAGATCATGTTGGTCGAGCTGCAGATGCTGTTTCGAAGGGCAGAATGTGAAATTTTGATGCTTAGATAGCAAGGAATAAAAAAAAAAAAATTATTCGACTCAAAACAAACGATCTAGTTATTGTAAGTGCAAGAAACAATCTTAATTAGCCTAATGAGGAAGGGAATAACATAATACCTTGGATTTGATCTCTAAATCAAATCAAGAAGGGTTGTCTTGTTTAGCAACTTCTTATTCCCTTTCTCTTTCAACGGTAGTTGTGCTTTAGCCCTTCAAATGACGAGCCTCCTTAGGTATCCACCGAAAGATTAAAGAAATACTTGTATCTATAAGGCTAGTAAGAGATTAACAAGTAGAACCTTAATCCTAGTTTAACCCTCTTCTTAATTTCTGAAAACTTTTAGAGGATTTCTAGATCTCAACAAAATGAGAGAGAGGAGAAAAGAGCAAATTTCGGCCAAGATATTTCTCACAGAGAATTCTGACATTTCGGTACTAAAACTCTTATATCTTTTTCTAGGTAACTCCAAATGACTTGAAATCTTCACCGTTAGATTCTAGACTCCAAGGGCTACAGATTACATAGGTCGTACATCCAGAATGATTAGGTTTTACCCTCTCAAATTCCAGTTTAAAGTTACCTAAAAAATCTGTCCAGAAATTTCTTTCCTCTTTAATGAGATTGATTAGATTTAATGACATATTTAAATATCCCTTAAATCATGCCATCACTAATCAATTCTCTCCAACATATATTTGGGCTTTGGGCTAAAAATACTAATCATATTAATATTTAATTAAGTCCATAATCCCATACATTAAAAGGCCAACATATAAATTAATAGTCTATGTTAATTTATATGCATATCTCATGTGTCAAAAGTCATTTAAAATATGTCACACATACTTTAAATATTACTAGGATTATTTTACAACATCTCTATGTCATAAAATTGTTCATATATTAATAACATATAATTTGTACAAATTAATTATAACTCCTTATAATTAACATAGCACATATTATATACATATCACATATGCTTTATTAATATATTTTCTTTTAATCTTTCATATGGTGTGACCCTATGGGATCCCATCATTATGGCAATGGAATTAAACTTTTTAATTCCATAAATTAATGATACAACTAGCCATGGTATATTGATTACCCAAATGATGTGGATGAAAAAGCACAATGCAAAATCATGATCCCTGTAACATTAAAATGTTATTGTGTCAATTCCTTGCCACATGATATCCAAATAATCATAAGGTAGGAATGTGTCATCCTTACCAATTATTCTTTCTTGATTTTCTTAAGTTTAATTATGATATGATTATCATATAATCATATTGCATGCACATAATACAAACTTTATCAAGGGGCCCAGAGATATCATCGCTTATATAACATATAAGGGACAATGGTTTCTTGATACGTATCGTTCTTCTGCATAAGTTATATGCACTGCAGTAACTGCCTTTATAACTCCTGGTCAAAGAGAGCGTTGGACAGTACCAACAATACACATCCCTTATGTAAGAAAAATAAATATCTCAACCAAAGAATTCTAGACACAATGAAATATCAATGACACAGAACACAATCCATATGATATTTCATTCTTAGGTCTGTCCAGTGCCATACATCTCCATGTATGCACATGTGTGATTAGATCGATAACTCCTTATCGTGTAACCTGTAAAACATGGCTATCATCTAATCACTACACTTATCTTATATGGTCAACCAGTGTACCTTGCTGATTGCTAAGATAAGGGACATTTAAGAGTAAACAAATTTATTCATTGTGGAGTTCTACAATTTAAGTCATCAACTCAAATGATCCACTAATATGAATACTCAAGGTACAAAATGATAAAATCATTCACTAATAAACTAAACATATCATACATATGATCTGGGTCTAGGACACCAACACTAACAGAATGGTCATTTAACGTGAAGGTGTTTAATCAGTAGCCTCAAGTGATGTTGGTTATACGATACATTTGTTACTTTGTTAGTAGGAGGTTAATGTGGCCCCTGATTCAGGGGATCGTATCCTCTTGAGTACCGTCTTGAGTACTACCACAGAGATACTCTTCCATAGAGGCACATGTTACATACCTCTTCGATGGGTATTAGGCATATAGGTGACAGGCTTTAAGTTTAAATTCATTCATGCATAGATTTATACAGGGATGATTTGTACTCTTCGCTCGTTTAGAGTTGATATGATTGGCTCTAGTTCAAGTGGGAGATTGTTAGTGTTGGTGTCCTAGACCCAGATCATATGTATGATATGTTTAGTTTATTAGTAAATGATTTTATCATTTTGTACCTTGAGTATTCATATTAGTGGATCATTTGAGTTGATGACTTAAATTGTAGAACTTCACAACGAATAAATTTGTTTACTCTTAAATGTCTCTTATCTTGGCAATCAGCAAGGTACACTGGTTGACTATATAAGATAAGTGTAGTGATTAGATGATGGCCATGTTTTACAGGTTATACGATAAGGAGTTATCGATCTAATCACACATGTGCATACATGGAGATGTATGGCACTGGACAGACCTAAGAATGAAATATCATATGGATTGTGTTCTGTGTCATTGATATTTCATTGTGTCTAGAATTCTTTAGTTGAGATATTTATTTTTCTTACATAAGGGATGTGTATTGTTGGTACTATACAACGCTCTCTTTAACCAGGAGTTATATAGGCAGTTACTACAGTGCATATAACTTATGCGGAAGAACGATACATATCAAGAAACCATTGACCCTTATATGTTAATATAAGCGATGATATCTCTGGGCCCCTTGATAAAGTTTGTATTATGTGCATGCAATATGATTATATGATACTCATATTATAATTAAACTTCAGAAAATCAAGAAAGAATAATTGGTAAGGATGACACATTCCTACCTTACGATTATTTGGATATCATGAGGTAAGGAATTGACACAACAATATTTTTAATGTTACAGAGATCGTGATTTTGCATTGTGTTTTTTCATCCACATCATTTGGGTAATCAATATACCATGGCTAGTATTTATGGAATTAAAATGTTTAATTCCATTGCCATAATGATGGGATCCCATAGGGTCACACCATATGAAAGATTAAAAGAAAATATATTAATAAAGCATATATATGTGATATATATATATATAATATGTGCTATGTTAATTATAAGGAGTTATAATTAATTTGTACAAATTATATGTTATTAATATATGAATAATTTTTATGACATGGAGATGTTGTAAAATAATCTTAGTAATATTTAAAGTATGTGTGACATATTTTAAATGACTTTTGACACATGAGATATGCATATAAATTAACATAGAATATTAATTTATATGTTGGCCTTTTAATGTATGGGATTATGAACTTAATTAAATATTAATATGATTAGTATGTTTAAGCCCAAAGCCCAAATATATGCTGGGGAGAATTGATTAGTGATGGCATGATTTAAGGAATATTTAAATATGTCATTAAACCTAATCAATTTCATAAAATATGAGAGAAATTTTGGGACAGTTTTTGAGGTAACTTTGAACAGAAATTTAAAAGGGTAAAAATTAATTATTTTGGACGTATGACGTATGTAATTTGAAACCCTTTGAGTCTAGAATCCAACGGAAAAAATTTCAAGTCATTTGGAGCTACCTAGAAGGAGATATAAGAGTTTGAGTATCGAAAGGTCAAAAATTCGGTCTATTACCTCTTGGCCGAAATTTGTTCTTTTCTCCCATTCTCTCCCATTTTCTCTCATGTGTTGAGATCTAGAAATCCTCCAACAATTTTTCAGAAATTAACAAGAGGGTTAAACTAGGATTAAGGTTATACTTGTTAATCTCTTACTAGCCTTAGAGATACAAGTATTTATTTAATCTTGGTGGATACCTAAGGAGGCTCGTCATTTGAAGGGCTAAAGCACAATCACCGTTGAAAGAGAAAGGAAATAAAAAGTTGCTAAGCGAGACAACCCTTCTTGATTTGATTTGGAGATCAAATCTAAGGTATTATGTTATTTCCTTCTTGATTAGGCTAATTAAGATTGTTTCTTGCACTTACAATAACTAGATCGTTTGTTTTGAGTCGAATAAAAATTTTATTTTATTCCTTGCTATCTAAGCATCAAAACTTTAAGTTTTACGTTTCAATTATCTGTATCCGAATAGTAGATATATATATCATATATTTCAAGAGGAGGGATCTAGTTACAACAATTTTGAGTTACAACAAAGTTACCACAACCATTTTCTACATTTTCAAAGTCCAAATCGTCGATCCAAGCCGTTCAACATAATCTCCACAATAAAATGTGCTTGCAGATCAAATTTTACATTTTTTTTTGAATTTTTTTACTATTTATTAAGTATTTTACAAAAACTAGTCAAATTCAGACCATTGAATTTTGTACCCATCTTAATAAATAGTAAAAAAATTCAAAAAAATGTAAAATTTGATCTGGAAGCACATTTTATTGTGGAGATCATGTTGAACGGTTTGGATCGACGATTTGGACTTTGAAAATGTAGAAAATAGTTGTGGTAACTTTGTTGTAACTCAAAATTGTTGTAACTAGATCCCTCCTCATATTTTAATATATATTATGAAAAAATATTGTTATTCACCCTTAAAATTAGATAGATATTATGAACTTTGATATTTTTTAATATTATTTTAATAAATATCCGATCCTATGCGTATCCGTATCTGCTCCGTATTCGCTCCGTTTTCACCCCTAAAAAAAACATAATTCCATAAAAAGAATCTCAAACATAAGCACATTTTCAGGTTTATTTCAAAAGGTGTAAGAGAGGTGGCCCATTCAAAGGAAAAAAAAAGAATCTCAAACATAAGCACATTTTCAGGTTTTTTATTTCAAAAGGTGCAAGAGAGGTGGCCCATTCAAAGGAAAAAAAATAATCTCAAACATAAGCACATTTTCAGGTTTTTTATTTCAAAAGGTGCAAGAGAGGTGGCCCATTCAAAGGAAAAAAAAAAGAATCTCAAACATAAGCACATTTTCAGGTTTTTTATTTCAGAAGGTGCAAGAGAGGTGGCCCATTCAAAGGAAAAAAAGAATCTCAAACATAAGCACATTTTCAGGTTTTTTATTTCAAAAGGTGTAAGAGAGGTGGCCCATTCAAAGATTCCTAAGTTCACAAAATGAACTTTCGAGTCCTGCATTTTTTTGGTTGACAAAAAGAGCAAGCCAATACATAGAAAAATATATCGGTATTTATGAAATCTCAACTTCTCTAAGTTTTCCATTGCGCAAATGTTCTCAACTAGTGGAGAATGTAACAAGAACCTGAAACTAAACAATGTAATGATTTTGTTCGGCCTGGCCCAAATTTGAAAGCCCGTATGATACGGGCCTTAAAAAAAATTTGTAACACAGCGAAAATAAAGGGTGCAGTACGCTGGATTGGTTAAATTTATTTTTTTCCTTCATTTTAATTGTTCCTGACCTTTTCTATCAGATATCACTATATCAGATCCAATTTCATATTGCATTCAATCAGATTGGTGCGAAGATTAATGTAAAAGAGCGTATTTCTTTGCCTTGAGCAAGAAGCTGCTTCGTAGTTTCCTTGTCTCCTTAGTCAAGTCAATAACGGGCCATTCAAGCATTTGTATTTTGAACTTTTGTGTCAACATTTTTAAACGCAGATCAATTGAGTTTTTCAGTGTGATACTGGAGAATAGTGAAAACGCAGATCTGATATAGGGGGAATATCATGTATACCACTAAAAAATCTCAAATTATGTATTTCTCCCTCTAAATTTGATAATATCATATTTACCCCTTCCAAATTTTAAAAACTTACAAATTTACCCAATTAATTTATTTTATTAACCTTTATTAAAAAATAAAAATACGTACTATGTAAGAAAAATGTTGTCTTCAAATTGGTCTGTCTTCAAAGGCAAATGATTCATTCTCTACTTGCGACCCACACACAGTAGTGTTTAGGCATATGCTTGTGTGTGCGTCCCAAGTAATAAAATGAACTATTTGCTCTCACAACCAACTAATTAGAAGATTAAATATTTCTTAAACATGCTACATATTTTTTTAATAAAGAGTAAAATAGGTAACTTAAAATGAATTTTAATAGAAAAGTCAATTTATTGGGTAAATTTATGAGTTTTAAAAAATTTAAATGGTAAATATGATACTAAAAATTTTAGAGAAAAAAATACGTAATTTAAAAATTTCTGAAGGGTATACATAAAATTCTCCCTAGTATTTATTAAGCTGGAATTTACGGTTTGTATTTCGATGGAGCAATAACGCGTTGACTAAAAAATTACGCGTTGACTAAAAATTACGCGTTGAATAAAAAAGTTCTTCACTTAGGATAGAAATTGGGGTCCAAATTTCAGAAGTTTCTGAAGGGTATACATGAAATTCTCCTAAAATTTATTAAGCTGAAATTGGGGCCTAAAATTTATTAAGCTGGAATTTGTGACTGTAAATGCCGGTAAATTGTCCCATTAATTAGAAGAAACCACAATGCAAATGCTATGTACCTCCCTTAATTGAATTCTTCTTCAAATCTATTGGTATATAAAGCATCCTCGAATCCTCGTACCAGAAAAACAAAGGAGGCTTTGATTAGCACAAAGTAAAAGAGCGCACAATTAGTTAAGATGTCTGATACCAAGGTATAATATCTTCATCTTCATTCTTATATTATGCACGTAGTTGTCCTGATTCACCAACGGCTGAGATTGTAATATGAATTTTCAAATTGATATCAGTCATCCAATCACATAATATGTCTTCTTTTGATTAAATACATCTATTTTATATGTAGAAGTCTAAATTTAATTAAAAAACATATTTGCCACACAAACTGCTACATGGTTTGTCACAATTAAAATTGAATAAATCTCTAGCGATCCGTTTTCTTAATTCTCCTTACCGCTATCTCCAATTCTTGTAATTAAATGATTATTTTCTTATTTCTCCGTTTTCTCTGTTTCATTTCTCCTCTTCCTCTATATTATATTTTCAACAATGAAAATGGAAACAATCATATATTTCCGAATTTTGTTTAGGACTACTATATCTTTGGAAATAGATGAAGAGTAGATCTTGTGTTGATGGAAACAATCATATCTTTCCGATCTGAAGAGAAAATGAAAAATATCAAGAATTTTCGTGTAGAGAAATGATCTGTAGAGAAATTTTCATTACTAAAATAATTTCCATCAAAAATATATCTATAGAGAAAATTCTTATTTGAATCATTTAATTATATCTTTCTCAATTTTGTTTCTTTACAAATCATTTCTCCTCTAAATCATTTAATAACATGTCTTGTTTGTGGAGAAAATTAGATATTAAATTGTACAATGATACTTCAAGAATTTTTTTCATGTTATATTTGATCCGGTTTTTTTTTCATTTGTTGTTGTCTTTATTGTTATTTATTATTTGGATCTCCTTTTTTTTCATTTGTGTCTTTTATTTTCATTTAAATATTTGTTTTCTTAATTTTGTGTGAATGTCAAACAAAAAGTCTTTTCATATTCTATTCAATTTTATAATATGTCCCCGTTGCAACGCACAAGCACGATACTAGTGTGTGTGTGTGTGTGTGTGTGTGTGTATATATATATATATTATATAATATAATATCTTGTATAAGAGTGAGGCTATGGTACTATGCATAGGGCGGATTGGTCCGTACTATAAATCAATATTTTTGTTTTCAAAATCCTAACAGTCGATCTGAACCATTCAACAAGGTTTTTATATGAATATGTACATGTAAACTAAATTTAATATTTTTTAAAATTTGTTTACTATTTTCTTAGATGAGTAGAAAATTATTGTTTGTGGATGACCCAGTTAAAAAGAGTACAATTTTATTTTTGCTTTCGGTTCAAGTCTTCAAACAAATCATTGGTTCAACAATTGAAACTCGCACAATTATCATATACTTGGCACATGAATAAGACTAACCACCATAGAGGAACCATTTTGTCCTTTTTGTCCTTCTAAATTTAGTAAATTATAAAGCAAATTTTGAGTAAGCAACTGTTTGCTCTCAAACAGGTAATAGATATACCAATTACAGATGGGAAAATAGATAGAGAAAAGGAGATCAACACCGCAGTTTCGGCTTATATCCTTCGTGTGAGAAGTCGTCTCGACCATGAAAATCAAACTGGCGCTGGGAAAACAGATAGAGAGAAGGACATCGACACTGCAGCTTCGGCTTTTATCCTTCGTATGAGAAATCGTCTCGACCATGAAAATAAAACTGGTACCAGGAAAACAGATAGAGAAAAGGACATCAACGCCGCAGCTTCGGATTTTATCCATCGCGTGAGAACTCGTCTCAACCATGATAGTAAAACTGACACTGCTTGACGATGAATGTCAGGGAGCAGTGGAAACATTTGTTTGATATTTTAGCATTCTCAAGGCGCATCCAGTTGGAGATATAATTTAGATTTTTTATATTTTATTTTTTGGAGATGAAAATTTCTCTTGTACTTAAAACTTCTCTACTGTTATGAATAAATGTGGATGTCCTTTCATCTTGTAACTCTATTATTAGAATTCATTTCCTCATTTATATTAGAATTAATTTAGATGTTTTTCATTTACAATTTGTAGTATGTAAATATAAGTTTGTAATTTTGTATTGTAAACATAAGAAATATATGAATAAGAAATTGTCATATAAAATTTTTATATATATATTTTCTCTATCTTGATTTTTATTTTTTGTCTTTATTTTATAACATCTACACTTTTTTTTTCTTTTTGAGTTTTATTTTCCAACATTGTACTCTGATCTCTCACAAACTTCTATCTTCATTCAAAATAAATAAAAAGTTACTTCGTGGGTACGGTTAAAAGCTAAAATTGAAATACCATATTCATCTTAGTCCATAATGTGCCACTCAAAAGTGCAGTAAAATAATTAGAACATGAGAGATATTATCGCGCCCATTTAGTGCCTCATTTTTTAATTTGCGAATTATGTTCTTTTTCATATATCCAATTTTTGTACCCTTCTACAAAATAGAGAATATATGGAAAACAACACTAGTAGGATTCAAATGCCTCACGTCTTTACTCAACCGTTTTTCTTCTAATAGAATTCTAAATAGCTAGTTATAGTTGTTGTTTTTTTATAGCTTTTCTGCGATGACGCGATAATCGCTATTTAGAACTTTGAAAAAAAATTATTTTTTTTACTATGTTTGGATGGTCCATAATTTGAAAAACAGTGATTTTGTACATATCTTACAAAATGTTAACAAATTTTAAAAAACATATAAAATTTGGTCTCCAAGCACATTTTAATATGAAGATCATGTTGAGCGGTTCAGACTGAGCGAGGCATGAGAAAATATTTTGTTGAGCGGTCCGTAAGATATTGTTTTGAGATCGTCAAATCAAGGTTTATTTAAAAAGAAATACAGTTCTAATTATCGAACATGAGTTCATTTACGTGTAGAGATATTCATTTGATGATAATGTACTAGTTGATTTTTGTGGCTTCAATTTCTTAGCAAAATCATGTCAATTGACAGTGGATAATTTTACCCATGTTTTGCTAATTAAGAAATGTTTTACCCTTTTTTTTAATATTAATTATATTCTTCTATCATCATCACCAATGTTCAAATGAAATTGGAAGTAAGAAGGTATAAAAGAAATCTTCCCTCAATAGCTATTTTTTTTTTTTGTCAAACTAACTGCATTACATTTAATTCAAAAGTACAACTCTGTTTTGACTTATGCTTTGCTAGTCTTTAGACAACTTTTGCATAGAGAACTCAAACTTGTTCATTCAAACATAGACTATATAGACTAATCAAGTCTTCACAATTGATAGGATAAATTTAACCTAAGGTGGGTTAAACAGAAATTATCAAATTGGTGACTTGATAATGGTTCCAAAAACGCCATAAAAAGCATGGTATTAAACACTTGATGTAAAACTATTCAAGAGAACTTGCTCATAAAGAAAAAAGAGAGATGAAATATTTAATCTAAAACTTAGTTTGTTGCAACAACGCCTAAAATAAAATTAAACTAGAAGACCCTCTTTGGTAGATAACAAAGCCATCATTTGAAACAGGAAAATGGCATGTACCAGACAAGAGAGACGGTTAATAAAGAACCTTTTAATTTGGTATTCCTAATTTCAAATTAAAGAAAACTATCACTATCACTGCCATGAAAAGGGAAGGCTATGCGCAGAGCCATTCTCAGAACCTTCCCCAACTGGATATGGACACAACCCGTTACAGTACCGAAATCCAGCAAGAGATACATTCTCTGAGGATTGCATTGTATTCAGACCTGCACGAAACTCGTTTTCATGAAAGTTTAACTGCGGGCTGAGCGGCTGGCCCATAGAGATAGCAACAGAGGTAGTAGATGACAGAAGAGAGAAAGCACAAGTGGACTCAGGTGCTCCTTGCCAGGTTGACCCGGTATGGAGGTTCTCATGGGTCACTTGTAGTGCTCCGAGATTCACACTGGCTTGACTGAATAAGCTGTTTCGAATCGATGAATTATGGCCATTTTGCATGGAATTCCATTTGGTAGACTCTTGTGTAATGTTAGGAGAGGTATACATTTGCGGGTACGATGACATTCTTGCCCCTGCGAAAATAAATATGTGGGTGAATAAATGAAAATGATTGAAAATATGACATTTCTATTCAAGCTCTATACACTGACATTTCTATTACTTATCTCTTGTACTGGTCTGACGTAGATGATTTGTACCAGACTATTATGTTCCTTTCTGGTACTGCAGTAACACTGTTTGACATGGTTTTGATAAATTGATGGTTCGGTTCCAGGATGGTATGGTCGAATGCTGGTGATATGGTATGAGTGAGCCTATGGTGCTATGCATAGCACGGATGGGGTCCGTGCTACGGCCAAAAATTTGACTTTTTAAAATCCTAATGGTCGATCCAACCGTTCAATGTGATAACCATATGAATATGTACTTGCAAACTAAATTTTATATTTTTTCGAATTTTTTTACTATTTTTTTAGATAGGTAGAATTTGATGGTTCAGAATTTTCAGAAAACACTGATTTTTCTACCTATCTAAAAAAATAGTAAAAAAATTCGAAAAAATATAAAATTTAGTTTGCAAGTACATATTCATATGGTTATCACATTGAACGGTTGGATCGACCATTAGAATTTTAAAAAGTCAAATTTTTGGCCGTAGCACGGACCCCATCCATGTTATGCATAGCACCATAGCCTCACTCTTGTATTTTACTAGTTAAGTGCATGTACTCAATAGTAGTATGGTATCAGTAATACTGTATGCATTTGACTGGTACAGTACTTCTGTACTGGATCCAATTCTGCACTTTAATTGATAATGTAGTCATAAAAAATTAATTGGCAACAAAAGAAAGAGAGAGAGAAAAGATTAGAGTGGTTGTCAGTAACTCAGCATCATGATTTACCATGCTGATTTAAAAAAATGCCCCCAGGAGAAAGAGGGTCTGGCTGAGGTGGCTTTCTTCGGCGGCGGTTGTGGCCAGCAAGGCGCTTCCGGCAGCTTCTCTTCACCTCATCAAACTCAACTAGCAATTGAAACCTATTTTAAACCATTTGTATTAAAAAGTTATTAATTGTACTATTTTCAATTGCTAGAGGCAATTGGCTTATTAACAAAAGGGAAAGCATATTAAGCCTAATAATTAGTAGCAATAAAGAGTACTGAGCAGTTCTTAAGGGGCATCAACTAAGGCAACTGGGAACTTTCTCTTCATTCAATGATAATTCATAATTATAATATCAAGATATCAACAAAAATAATGTTACTAACAACAATGGTAACAAAGATGTGAGAAACATTAAATGTACTAATTCCCAAAGAGCTGAAACAGTTGCATGAAAAATCTATTCAAAGTAATGGTTGTATATGTAAATGGATTGTTGTCTAATCGACAGTCAAATTGTGGTTTTATCCTCTATTTAATTAAGGAGATTTAAATCATTAGTATTGAAAATTTGGGAACTTAGGAAAAGCACAGGGGACCAATAACTTCTGACAAGAAGAAACCAAAAAAAAAAATATTCCAATCAAATTATTACCACAAAATATGGATATATTCTTTCAAAAGGCTTCCGGCAATTTTTTTACAAAATCGAAATCACTACAAAGGATAAAGGATAAGTACCAATCAGCAGAAAAGGAAAAAATTGCAAAAAAAACCCCGACGATTTAACTTTTACCTAAAAAAGCGGACGCCGACAAAGTAAGTACAATTAAGTATTGAGATAAATACAACTATAAAAGCAACATGTAGTTCAAGGAAATCATTCCTAGTAAAGCTGGGCTCCAGTGAAACTTTATTCCAAAAGAGAAAACAATAATTACCAAGTTGGAAAACAGAGATGAAGACCATGACCATCCACACACACGCACACTCATAACACCATCTTTTTTCAAACTTTGCCAGATGGTTTCTAGTTTCTACCACACTGCTTCAAAAGCGTATAATTAACCCCACAATAACAAAATTAAGAAATGAAAAAAAACACATGCTAGGAAAACATGAATAAAATAAACAATGTTTTGATTTTTCAGAAAATATCCGGAGTTTGTCAAAATTGTATTGCACATTTGCACCTCTTAACCAAATAATAGATCAGAACAAGAGATATTTATGCAAAGTAACCCAGGAAATTAATAAATTACCTGCTGCACTGCTGACAGAACCTCTGTTCCTTCCCTCCTACCATCACAACAGGGGTTTTTGAATGCACCTCACAGACCTTATGTTTTCTATGATAGTCCCTGCACTTTGACAAATCCGCCTTGCAACCCTCCACCAAACAAAAGACTTCTCTGTCCCTTGACCTCCTCGACAGAGCCGGCGGTTGTGTCGGGTGTAGAGATTGGTCCGTGAGACCCACAATGGGGTTTATCTGGTTTGATCGGATATCAGAAATGGCTCCTAGCGTGAGTTCTAGCTTAGAAGAACTGCTCTGAGGCATTAAATCTGTAGCATAGTCCCAATTAGAGACCATTTTGGTACCGGTTTCCCATTCCATTTTAGATTAGCTCTGCTCTATTTTTCTCGCTAGAAAGAGGCAAACCAAATAAGAGGAGACAGAGCTGCTGTAAAGGGAAGGAGGGATGAGAAAAGAGTGGTTTGAGAAGTAGATAAAGAGAATATATTATTCTTGTTTCAGTTAACTGAGAAAATGGTCGATTGACCACTTATTGGTCTTATTCCAAAAAAAAAAAAAATATGAGAATATTTAAAAGGAGAAGAAATGAAATCAAACAAAATGGCTTTTTGTATAATTAGCGAGAAAACGAGAACAGTTAGTTGGAATTGACGATTGAGAATTAGAAATCAAGAAACAGAAAAAAGAAAAGGCTGTGAACGGGAAACAGAGCTCGGGATTGGAATTGTGAAAAGGAGGAAAGGAATGAGAGAGAATTGATGAGGAGGTGAGAGAGAAAGCACTAAAATCCAAGAGATGAAGAGAAGAAAGAATCAAAAGGGTGGGATGTAAGAGCCCAAAAGACTGGGAACTGAGAGAGAGACAGTGTACTACTGTACTGTATAGTAGAAACAGGCCTATAATTTTTTGCCAAGTCATTATTTTCTCCTTCTCTCACTGTAACTATTTTATCAGAACTACTGACAGGATTCCAAGTTATTTAAAAAAAAAGACAGGATTCCAAGTGGTCAATAAATGGAAATGGCATGAGAGAGAGAGAGACATGGAACATGGCATGGAAATGAGAGGTTGGTGACTTGGTAGCTGCTACCAAGTATTTTCAAAAAAAGAAAAAAAAAAAGAAATGAGAGGTTGGTGTGGTCTTTTTAAGCCAACGACTTCATTTATCATGGAATATATTGCAATTATGTACAAAAATAAGTATATTTATAATTATTAATTATGTACAAATTTATGAATCTTTATCGGGGTTATTTTAAATCTATTTTTAAAACTTATTAGATAGGCTTCAAATAATAAATTCAAACTATTCAAATTGATATGCTTCCCTGTGATGTATTTACATACAAAAATTATAAATTTTCAATGACATTTATTATAAAATCAAGCGGTAAAAAAAATAAGTTAATTATTGACCATTTGATTTTATAATTAATAATTAATGCTATCAAAAATTTATAAATTTTGTTTGTAAATACATTATTTATGGAATTGATCGATTTGACATTTGAATTTGTCATTTAAAGTCTGTCTGATAGGTTTCGGAGGCTAGTAGTACTTTGACTGAAATGCCACCAATAAAATAGTAGCCGTATTGTTCTAAATTTATATACATAGTTAAATTTGTGCATAATTTATATAAAATGTGTATTTAATAAATTAAAACCGACATTTTGACGATTTTGAAAATGCTCTTACTTTCCTTTACAAAATTAGAACAGCACAAAGAAACATAATAAATTCAATTATAAGGCGGATAAGTATCATTTTTGTCACCTTTCGAAATTTTTACAATCCGAAACATAATAATATAAACATATTTGCATGTTTTCTTGCCGCATTAACTTACGTCGCTAATAGAAAGGAAATAAAAATAACAAAATAAAATCAACTACAAAGCTCAGTAACTGATTATTTAACGATGTGTTTCTCTATAATTGACTTAATTAACAATCATTCAAACATGCTGAATTAATACATACAAACATCAAATTATGTAATGCATATGTTAACCGGTGATAACACCTGAATCTAGATTATCCGTAAAACAAGTCACACAGAATTCATACAATTAGAATCCCTGATAATTCTCAACTTCCACAACACATAGTTCCATCACATTACAAATCAAATTCAATCTTAGACCAGCAATTCTGTTAAATATATTATCATAATCCAATACTCAATATCAATATTTATATAACTCATACAAATCGAAAATACAAATTATAGAAAAATCTATTTACCTGATAGCGAGATATTCAAAATTTCAAATCAGATTGCAACGACAGTTCAACATCACTGCGACGTAGTCGAAATTCGAATCGGACATTGAAATCGAATATCAAATTATTTATCACAATATTTTTTCTTTATTTCTTTCCTAATTGTTTTCTCTTTTTCTCTCTTTCCCTTTTTATTTCATTTTTATGGCCTTTTAATGAAATTTAGCCTATTTAGGTGGGTTAGGAGACTTAGGTCGGTTTTGTGGTTTAATTAATACATTGAAACTGCTTACTAAAAAAAATGCCACGCATAAGCCGCGTTTCCTTTTTAAAAATAATTAAAAATAGAAATATGTGAAATCAAATTTATAATTTAGAAATAAAAAAAAATTTAAGATTTCATTTCTTATTTTTTTTAAACAATATAATTTTAAATAAAAATATGCTACTAAAAATACTGTAATCTTTATGCGAAGGATATGTGCATCCCAATATGATCTTTTCCGGAAGTCTTCCGCTGTAACTATAAAATTAACCAATATAGCTGAAAAAGAAATAAGTATCTCTTTTTTTTGGAATAACCAATATAGCTGAAAAGGAAAACCCAATATAGTTGAAAAAAAAATAACTAATTATAATCCTTAACTCTAATCATTATTGGTGTTATTATATTTAAAAATGTAAATTACGAATTAAATAAAACTATATAACATATTGTACATGTTAATATTCATAGTTAAATGTTGCAAATATTACTAATTAAATAAATCAATATCATAATAATAATAATAATAATAATAATAATAATAATAATATGTATTTAAATGTACGAAAAAATATTATTATTTTGATTTTTTTAATTATTCTATAGAGTAATGACGAATACAAAAGAAATCTTATTCATGAAAAAGCATTTTTTTTTTTTTTTGAAAACTTGGTAGTGGCTACCAAGGTTGTATTGATAGATGCGATTACAACAACAGTTCCTATATTATCACATCATTACATCAGTTAACTAATTGGTCTCGCCTACTTTGATGTGCCCCACAGTTTGGATTCATTATTTGAAACAATCCAATAACATTTTTTTTGATGAAAATAGAATCATGTCCTTATTTGTTTCATTGATAATAGGTTTCTATCTTGAAACCTTGGGGTTACAAAAGATATTCAACTTAGTTGAATATGAAAAAAAAATCTAAAAAAAGAGAATTAAAAGCCAAGAAAAATAAAATATTTACAATAAAACCTAACAATAAACCCATCCTTCTATGTATGGAAATAATCTTTATTAAAGATATATCCATTGTTCCTTTACTTGTAATTTGCTGTAAATAAAAATTCTTGAGCATCTCTCTCCAACATATAAACATTGTCATTAGAACAATCTCTCTTGTTTTTAAGTCATATTTAGTGTCCACTATCCAGTATTGTACTTGAGTCTCCTTAAACATTTCATTCTAGTCATATACTGATAAATTGAAAGTTTCTTCCAAGTTTCTATAAAGTGCTATAACAAATGGACAATAAGAGAAAAGGTGTAAAATTGTTTCGTCAAACCCTGCAGCACAACACACATGTTAGTTATGTTCCAGCCCCTTTTTGTCTAGTCAAAATTTTCCATAATATGTAAGTCATGCGAATATCTTCATTCTTCGAGGCACTTTCATTTTTTAGACTTTATGTATCTCCAATAACTTTTAGAATTGAGTTCAAAAAATACTTGATGAACTTAAAATGGTCTAATAATTGTAGGGGTGTAAACGGAGCGGATTCGGAGCAGATAATGCTAATACCAAATTCGTATCCATCTTTCAATGAGCGGATACGGATACGGATACGGATAATAAACGGATATCAAAACTCAAAACCATATCTGCCTTAACCGAATACGGATACGGAGCGGATAATCTCCGAATACGGATTCGAATACGGATTCGAATACGGATACGAAACGGATAATTGTCGGATATTGAGTCATATGTATTTTAAGATACAAATACCAATTAATAAAATTCAAATATGAAATCCTTTCAGCATATAACACGTTCGATTTACAAAATATAAAAGATATAAGGTCCGGATCTCTACTAAAAATTAGTCCCACGAGTGAAAAGATATAAAGTGAGACATCATATATAGAAATTGCTTTGCCTCTGAAATATAAATGGGTTTCGGAGAGATGAATATTAGATACGAATATATGCGGATATCCGCTCCGTTTAGAAGTATAGAAATTTATCCGTTTCTCTATCCGTATATTTTGACTATGTTCAATATATATCCATATCCGTATCCGTTAAGTATCCGCTCCGTTTAAAATGAATACGGATAGTAACTGGATACGGAGCGAATAATCCGGATCCATTTACACACCATTATTACATCTTCTGTCATTCTTCATATGTCATGTTCTAGATTCTGCTAGTCTATTGCTACTAGTCAACTGATGAGATGAACAAAATATTGAGTCGTAAAAAAATAAAGGCATAGTATACCGGGACGGATCTACAGTTGTGGTAAGAACTCTTAGCTATCTCTATAAATTTAAAATATGGTTCAGCTTTTTTAGTAATATATTAAATATGTGTTTATTATTTAGTGATTAATTTTATTTTGTGATTGGGAAGACTTGAACTAAAATTACATTACCACATATTATATATTTTGCGTTTCAGTCTCTTTCTCAATTTAAATTTTTTAGTTTCGTCCCTAATGAGATATTCAATTCTTTGATATGGTACTTTTAACAGTCTTGTTTTGTAAAATCCAACTAATAATAACTCTTTACACAATATATGGTTCATACACTTCAACTGTTAATTACCGAATTTCAAATATTTAATTTGTCAAACCATCTCCCTAATATTATTGACTAAGAAGATATCTCCATAAAAAAAGTATCAAGGTTGAATTTTTTTAAAGAAGATATTATACATTTTAATGTTAAATTATTGATAACTAAGTTACAATACGTAAATATTGCTTACACACACACCGTTATAGTGTGCATGGTCACTTTTTAAAAAAATAAATCAAAGCCGTTGATTTTAATGCATGAAATACTCCTCTGGTAGTACTCATTAATGCATGCATATCATGAGAAAAGAAATTAAAGCCGTCAATTGTTGATTTAATTAATAGATTAAAAAGTTGATGATGTGGTGGCTAAGAGCAATGTTTTAAATACAGTTTTCATGCTGACTTATGTATGCAGATTTTAAAGTGAGAATTCACACACACACACACATATAAACAAGTATGTAGTAATATGTTGTAGCATGTATAAGATAATATGCGATAATAATATACGGCCGCATATGCGGAATCGCATATATGGACTACATAAGAATTTTTATGCAGAATCCAACTGCATAAGCATATGTGGCCGCATAAACCGCATTTTACTGCATAAAGGTTTTCAATTAGTTATTTTATATTCAATGAGGCAAAACATATATAAAGCATTGTTCATCATCTCTAATAATGGGATTAAAGAGGCTTTATGGCTTACAGAGAGAGATAGGTATTGACAGGGCCGCAGTAGAAAGCTGTGAAAAAGTTCAATAAAATCCTTTGAGTAAAAAGGGGGGCTACATCGGCTCTTTAATCAAAACTCGTCTTTGCTTTTTTTAGGGGGGCTACATTGGCTCTTTAATCTTTGACACCTTTTTTGGGACATTGCGGAGGGAATTCGCATCCTCTGAGATATCTCAAACTTTTGAGTGTTTTTTGGAAAATCTCAACCGTTCAGGTACGTTATGCACGAATCTCAAAGCACATATAATTCTGTCCCCCCGCGCGATCCCCGATTTGGTAAAAAGGCAAATTTTGGTGGGGGTCGGTTTGTGCTTCAATTAAGGAATTTTTTTATAAACCATAATTAAAAATAAAAAAATTTAGAAAACCAACATGATTATTTTTCTTTTACCGTACCGAAATGGTATTTCGGTCCGTAATGATTTTACAAGTTTTCAGCAAAATAGCTACCGAAAATCCAAAAAAGACACCGGACTGAAATGACATTTCAATCCCAGTGCTTTAATTTTTTTTCCATCCGCGATAGGCCCTCCTCTTCCCTTCTTTCTCTTTTCTTCTTTTCTCCTCCTTTGCTTTTCTTTCCACCGAACCAACACTCTTTTTTTTCAACCCTAAAAAAAAAAAAAGAGTCGAACCGAAATGATATCTCAGTACATGAGTATTACACCAATGACTACACCTGTTATGCTGAAAACTTGTGAAACTAGTACGAAATGTCATTTCGGTTCTTGTGGTTTTTGTAAAAACAAAAATAATCATATTTGTTTTCTAAATTTTTTTTTTAATTATGATTTATAAAAAAAAAATCTCAATTAAGCTGACATGTTTTTGCCCACTATACTTGACATGCTTGACAAAATGAAACTTCAAATTGCAGTTTCTTCTTATTTTTAGATCAAAATTAATTTACATTATAGGTTTAAAATTTCAAAGGTTCCTTTAGACTAACTAAAATTGAAACAACTAAATTTTTTTAATTTTCAACTGCGAAGACTGTGTTCTAGACTTCTAGTTGTTAATGGCTAAGAATGTCAAAGTCACGATCCAATGGTGTACATTCTAGAGAACCCATAGAATTTTGACAATGAGGTTATTCGAGGAAAACTAATGTTTTAAGTTTATAATTTTGTTACCTCGTGAAATAGTTTTATAGGTCCAAGTTCCCATGTTGTTATTCGCAGGACTTCTTACGCTTTGATCGGGGAGTCAATAGTCAAATCTTACTTTATGATTATGAACAATATAAAATGAAGAGGTTTGCTATCTGTCTCCAAAATATATATATTACCTAAAAATTTTGGTGTAGATCACGGGATTTTTTTTAAAAACAGTAATTAAAATAATAAAAGTTAAAGAAACGACATGATTGCTTCGTTTGTTATAAAAACAGCAAAAACCGAATCCCGGATTCGGTTAAGTTATTTTTTTTCTTCACCGAATACGCTATTCGGTTAAATTGATGGTTTTAACAGGGGATACAGTGAGTGCCACAGAAGATGCCACAGAAGATCGGTGGGGGGAATTTTTTGCTTTTTTGCTTAACCGAATCCTCGATTCGGTGAAGCTAAAGAAATTAACCCGGCCCCCTCCCTTCTTTCTTCGTTCTTCGTTCTTCGTGCTTCGTTCTCCCAGCAGCAAAGAGCTTCATCCCCTGCCCGAGAAAACCAAAAACCAAATTTTAACGACCTCCAATCTTCATTATTTTTTTATTCTAATCACATATTTTAGTATAATTTTGAGAGGAGAACAAGAAGAACTTCAGATCTACGAGTTTCGTTAGGTATGTAGTTAAATTTTTTATTTGAAAAAAAATCTGAAATTTATTATTTTTGTCTAGAATTATTTAGTTTAGTTTGTATTTAGAGTAAATTAGTTTTTTTAGTGTATTATAGTATAATTTCGTGTATTGTGGTGTAAATTTGGTATATTGTAGTGTAAATTATTAATTTGAAAAAAAAATCCGAATTTTATTTATTTTTTAGAATTATTTAGTTTAGTTTTTATGTAGAGTAAATTAGATTTTTTAGTATATTGTAGTGTAAATTTAGTGTATTGTAGTGTAAATTAGTTTATTGTAGTGTAATTTAGTGTATTGTAAATAAATTATATAAATATATCATGTAAATAAATTGTATAAATAATTAGAGTAATTAGAGTAATTTTTTGAGTAATTTAGTGTAAATAAATTGTAAATAAATTTAGTGAAATAAATTTAGTGAAATAAATTTAGTGAAATAAATTTAGTGAAATAAATTTAGTGAAATAAATTTAGTGAAATAAATTTAGTGTAATAAATTTAGCGTAAATATATTTAGTGTAAAAAAGTTTAATATAAATAAATATTTTGTGTCAAAAAATTGTGTAAATATGTAGAGTAATTTAGTGTATTTAGTGTAATTTTAGATTTTGTAGAATGATTTGGTTTGCATGTAGGGTAATCTTGCTCATAATTATTTTTTTAAATAAATGTAGAATAATTTAGGTGTTTTAGTGTAATTTAGATTTTTTTAGTATAATTTAACTTTGTAGATTTTTTAAATTTTGTATGTAGAGTAAATTAACTTATGGAATTTTTTATGTGTTAACTAATTAGAGTTTTCTTATGTTGTAATTTTATTTATGTTGTAGTGCAAAATGTCTGATGAACAACCCTTGTTGCAATTGAGTGAAGATCAACATAAGATATCGATAGCGAATTCAACGCAGGTATTTATTTAATACCGGGTTGGATTTAAATTTCAAAATAAATTTGTAAGCCACAATTAATTTTTGTTGCTATGGAATTATCGTTCCAGCCTGATTATGCACTGCGTCCTGGTCCTTGCCGAGTTAGCGTTCGTTACCAACCTCGGATGAAAGAAGGTTTGGTGAATTTAGGCTTGTACCAGATGACGCAGGTGAATGATTGTCAGATTGATAAAGCGTTGATCACTGCGCTCGTCGAGAGGTGGAGGCCCGAGACGAATACTTTTCATCTTCCGGTGGGGGAGTGCACAGTGACATTGGAAGATGTCAGCTGTCTGTGGGCCTACCTGTTACCGGTAAAATATTTTTTGTTACTAATTTATACTTTTGTTATTAATTTATATTTAATGCATGCAAGTAATTTAGTGTAAGTAAATTCTATAAATGTTTAGAGTAATTTATAGTAATTAGTGTAAATAAATTGTAAATGAATTTAGTGCAAAAAAATTTAGAGCAAAAAAATTTCGTGCAAATAAATTTAGAGCAAAAAAATTTCGTGCAAACAAATTTAGTGCAAATAAATTTAGTGGAAATAAATGTAATGTAAATAAAATTAGTTTAAATAAATTGTATAAAACACAAATTTAGTTATAAATATCAAGTATATGTTTATCTCTAAAATCTATGTTTACAGGAAAGGCAATTGCTGGACGCACAGATGATAATTGGTCGCAATTGATTGAAGATTGCTTAGGTCATGAGGTGTACGACGGGTATGAAGACGGTGGTGATACATTTTTTCATTCACAGTGGCACAACAGAGGCAAGGTAGACGAGTATTATAGGATATCAAAATACTACATGCGCCTTAGATGGTTGAAGGACCACTTTAACGGAGACGTGACACAGTACACTCCCCAGGAGACCGTCGACCGACATACACGGGCATACTGCATGGACTTGTTTGGGTCGGTGATGTTTCCCGATGCGAACTCAAGTTCTGTCCTGATCATGTACCTACAGTTCTTAGAGAATTTGGGACTGCTGGATGAGGACTACAATTGGGGAGGTGCTGTGCTTGCCTGCCTGTATCGCGAGTTGTCCCGGGCTTCCAGAAGGGCAGCGCAAACGATTAATGGTCCATTACTACTGCTGCAGATGTGGTCTTGGACTCGATTTCCTATAGGCCGGCCCAGACCCAAAATCGATTTACCCTTCGGCGGCGAAAACCTATTAGAGAGGATGGCTTTTGGTGCAAAATGGACTATTCCGCATGCGTTCGATGGCAACCCTATTAGAGGTACATTTATTTAAATATGGATTTTTGAATATTTTTTTAAATATGTATTTGTCATGTGTTCACAACTTAGGTACATTGCAATATCGTAACCAATTTGAGCGTCTGAGGGCAAATGTTGTCAACTGGATGCCGTATGTGAGTTACGTGCTTGACCAACAACCTTCGCGCTGGGAAAGAGACGGGGGGATATGTTCTGTGAAAATATGCTTAACCGAATAGCCAATTCGGTTAAGCAAAAAAAAAATAACTTAACCGAATCCGGGATTCGGTTTTTGCTGTTTTTATAGCAAACGAAGCAATCATGTCGTTTCTTTAACTTTTATTATTTTATTTACTGTTTTTAAAAAAAATCCTATATCACGAGTGAGGCTACGGTACTTTGCAATGCGCGCACATAGGTCATATATATATTTATACTTTTGTTTTTAAATTTCAAACAGAACCATCTGATATTAATCTTTATAAAAACATTCTTAAAAACATAAAATTTAATTTTCAATTACATTTTTTTAAAGAGGTAACGTTGAACGATCTGAATTGACTGTTTGGATTTTACAAATAAAGATATAAATTTTTTAAGTTGCGCATTGCAAAGTAGCATAATCTTACTTGTAAATCATTATTACATTTTCATCAACAAGATAACAATCTTGTTGATGTTATAATGTTGGAAATTTGAGTAGATTATAGGTGCAACAATTCAATTCAGATTAACAATGTTCATATCCGAAAACAGAATTCAAGTGTAAAATTAAATCTAAGATAGAGTATACCATTAGACGTGCATTTCTCGCCTTCGAGTCTTAGCAACAATGTTCTTTACTTCTCAGCAGCAACAATAGCCACATCTCTACCAGTATCCACATGAACATATCCTTTTTTCTCTCTTTTTAGATGTGTGTTCGGATTTTTACTTTCAATATAATCTGAACTATTTTTTATATATGATATATATATAGCAAAGCTAGGGTGTGATGTGCTCACCAAGTGGGTTTGGTAAGCACAACTCCAAAAGTATATTGGATCGGCTTCAAACGGTGAATTCAAACTGTTGAAATCCATATACTTCATAAGTGATGCATGTACATGCAAAATTTTGAAAGTTTCGAATTCATTTGCTATAGTATCAAGCGGTCATATATGAGTAAAATCTGTTTCATATTCATTATTTTTACAAGGTAATCGATAAATATAAAATCATATAGAACTGCTGAGATTTAGCTCGATCCAGCGATATGCATTATTTTAAGGGAGCAGGGGCTCCTCGTCGCTTCTTCTTTTCGAATTTGAGAAACTATAAAAACAGCAGATAAAATGGAAATAAATCTGCTGATATTCAAATGGAATAATAGGAATCTGTTATTTCGATTCCAACCGTTCAAATTTTTGTGCGAATCTCAATGAAGAATTTTTTTAATGCGTGAATCTCAATAAAAATCAATGGTTGAAATTAGAATTACAAGTTTCTTGTATTCCATTGGAATAATAACAGATTCATTTCCAGATAAAAGAGCTGACAGAGATGAAGATACTTGCTAATTTTTTTCCATTTCGTCTAAACGCATTGGCGCTCCATCACGACATGCTTTTTTAAGAACTGGCAACACAACATATCACTGTACAAATAACACCTTAGCCTAACTCTAAAAAATAGATATATTTTTCGAAATAATTATAAATGCATAATTCATCTTAGAATTTTTCTTCCACTTTGTCTAGCTAACTCCGCTAGCTCCTGATTATGTTTTTAATTATTTCCAGAAGATCTTGATGCGTGCGATCAGTATATTCCAAAGTTCTAAATAGCGATTATAGCGCTATAGCTTTTAAGGTCCAAAAAAGCTATAGCGCAACCATAGCTAGCTATTTAGAATCATTATATATAAAAGAAAAGTGGTTAATAGCGTTATAGCTTTTGAGGTCCAAAAAAGCTATTGCGTGGCTATAGCTAGCTATTTAGAACCCTGGTATATTCTATGAAATTGTTAATTAGATTTGATTATATTCTACAGAAATTATTGAGTTTTTCTCAGAGCTTTTTTGCTACATTTTACTTGCATATATTTTATATGTAAAACCCTATGAATAACAGTATATTTCCAACAAACACTTAGCTTCCAACTGGCTGTGGTATCTCGATTTATCTGCTAATATTCTCATATTTACTATTTTTATTGCAATACTATATATGTGAACCAATAAAGGTATAAAACACTTAATTAGCATATATTTTATGTCATAGAATTGACAAGGAATTTATTCAAAAATTTCTTTGTTTAGACCGAGTTTAGGTTTAGTGTTCAGCAATCCCTATCTGCTACTATGCCTGTGTTTAATTTATTATTATGGACCTGTTATCAGCTGAAATTTAATATTTGACTTTAAAGTCTTTGTAAAAACATAACCTTGTGGTCCCTTGAGCCGAATATACAGGTTTATTTTTTGCTTGCATGGACCATATATGGACCATCATAGAATATAAACTTATAAAATAAAACTAAGGGTTGTTAATTCCCATTTAATTGTGGTCCATCACCACATTATATATTATATCATAAGTTTCTACTACAATGATTTTAGAAGGTTCCTTAAAATGTAGTTCATCTTAGATTCGGTGCCCCTACATAATTTATTATTATAATTCAAAATTTGTATATTTGATTTTACAAAGTGTACTTTCATCATAGTTAAAAAGTACAAAGTTCCTTCATCCCAAATTAACTATTTGACATTAATTTATACTTTAAAAGTTAATGCAGAATTGTAATGTGCTTAAATTCTATATATGGGACCACATTTATATGAAATTTAAATTATGTAATCGGGCTCAAAAGTTGCAATCTCCTATTGACTCAATAAAAAAAATCATAAGCCTTAATAGCAACAAGATAGGATTCGGCCTGTCGCTAAAGTTTAATCAAAATAACTATGACATAACAGCTTAATAATAGATTAGTGTGTTAGTGTGTTATTATAAACTTTTATTTTATTTAAGAAGGATAAAGATAAGAAACAAGTTTTTTACCTTTAATTTAGGGACGAGAAAATTGAGATTGGAGGAATTAATTTTTTTTCAAATGTAGTACGTGTAGTTTCATCATATAAGGAAGGGGGTTAAAAATATTGGAATATAAAAATTACAAAATTTAATAGACAAATTTTAAATTTATAGAGGGCCTTTGCACTATTTTCATTGCATTGTCATCCGCTCTTGCTTTAAATATTCATAAGATCCGAAATTTTATTTATAACATACTTCAAAAAAAAAAAACCAAATAACCATCGTTCTCTGGAATTTAGATTTTCACCACGGCCGCACCGGCATTATGCGGACCCAAATGCTGGAGACCGCACAGGCGTTCTACGGACTCCTGACTGGGTCCGCAAAACCATTCTGCTGACCCATTTTTTTTTTCAAAACTTTGAGATATCTCATAAATGGGGTGCCTCGATACAGATGCAAAGCTCATAAATAGGGTGCCTAAGATATGAAATAAAAGGGGTCAAAGCTCATGGATTCATAACATAGTATTAAAAAATCAAAAAATTTGTATGATGTACGTGGTACCTCGATAAAACACCCAAAAAAAAAATGCACGTGGTGCCTCGATAAAATACCCTGGGTCCGCACAATGACCGTGCGGACCCATTTAAGGGTCCGCATCGACATTCTGCGGCCCCGCTGAAATGGGTTCGCAGAATACCGGTGCGGCCGTGGTGAAAATCTAAATTCCAGAGAACGATAGTTATTTGATTTATTTATTTTTTGAAGTACGTTATAAATACAAATTTCGGTTCATAAGACCTCATATATATATTTTGAATCTACAATCTCTCATGCCGAGAATATTGTTTTAGCTACTGGACCAAAAAATAATACTCAAATTAGTGTATTATTAATCTGTTATTAATATTATATTAAAATTACATAAGGTGCTCAACTTAGTGCAACTGAATGATCAGATCAGACGTTGTGTTTATTAATCATAGCAATACCCTAAAATGTTGATGGAATATTTCATTCTGAAATAGAGTATTTTGTGGAAACATGTCTGTTGGCATTGACCAAACAATAGCACAGTGAAGACGAGTACAGGAATTGATTCACTTTTTTTTTCCTTTTCACTTTTTATTAAGAGGTCCTGTTCACCTCTGTATTTTTTTTAGATATTATTCTTGAGAACCTACAATCTCTCCACAACAAGACGGAGTTCAAGTCATTACACTAAGTCCGCGATTCACAAGAATTGATTGGCTATTAACCAACGTATACGTATTTTTTTTTTGGTTATATAAATGGAGTCTGGCTACTCATCAACGACTTTCAGTCTAAGTGCTACTGGCCTTCTTCAAGTCATTTACCAGTGATGTGTTTACATACAAAATTTATGAACATTTTATGGCATTTATTATCAAGTCAAAGGGTAAAAAAAAATGATCAATAAATGCATTGAAATTAACTTAAAAACTTTATTTTTTGACGGCTTGACTTGATACTAAATGCCATTGAAAATTTATAAATATTGTATGTACACGTATCACTTCACGAAATAGATCGATTTGAACGGTGTGAATTTGTCGTTAAAGTGTTATATGATAAGTTTTAGAGTCGTGGCACTTAAACTGAAATACCACACTAATGGCATAGGTGGCATACTCATATGAATAAATGGTGTTTATGTTGTTGGTGCTCCCATTAAATTTCCCGTGTTATCTTTAATTGTTCACATTTAACATGTTCATAATCTGGGCTGGCCCAATTTATTTCTCTTTTATTTATTTGTTACTCATGTGATTTAGTCTCAGACGAATGGTTCCTTATAGGCTACAAGGTCTACGGATCTTAATTTCTGGATTATTTTCTGGACTGTCAGGATTTTCACCTTATATTCAACGGCTCACTTTTCGCCCTTATCCAATTTAGCAAATTTTAACGGATCTGATCACCCGGCCCATTGATTTGAAGATAATAAAAGAATTGGGTTTTCTAATATGCCTAAATGGGCCGAGCAGGCTTTGGGTAATTATAATCAAAATCTTTAATTTTCTCTCAAAATAAGAACAGGATAAAAACAAAAAATGGTTGGTCACAGTCTCACAGATATTTGCCGAAACAGCTGCCAAATTTCCATTTTCATCATTTCGTATAATTTAGATATTTCGATCATGCCCCTGATTTACTGTCGATGAAAGAAGTTTTGGTTCAGCAGTCACTTGTCTCATAAATAAGGCTACAAATGTAGCTTATAATTTGTGGCTTGTTTCAGTTGTTTGTATCTGATTCAAATTTTGATCGACGTCGACTCGTTTAATTAGACTTCTAACCAGCTTGCGCTGAAACTTTGTATTGACTCACGAACCCAGACTCAAAATGACTGAATAAGATAATGTTATCCAATTTAAAATAATCATTAATACGACTAGAGATGTTCGCCTTTTTTTAATATAATTGTAACATTATTAACAAATACACTGGACATGTCCAGTACTACAAACTACCGGAGCTAGGCGACCTAAGATTAAGCTGGAAAGTTAGTTAGAGACTAAGTTGTTAGCATTTGATGTAACAGTAATTAGTTAGAACTATAGTTAGTTTGTAACTAGGCTTAGTTAATACTTTTGATTGTCTATATAACCATATATTGTACAAGATACAATTAAAATCAATACAATGATCTTTCTCTAGCAAATTACTTCTTCTCAGTTTTTATTGTATCAGAGCCTAAAAATGACTACCACCGATAATTCTCAAAATTCTGGATCTCAATCCGAAATTCAAAATCCAATTGATTCTCTTGTTACTCTTACCATTCCTATCTCCACCAAATTAACTCAAACAAATTTCCTCACATGAAAATCACAGATCTTGCCAATCATCAAATCATCAGGAGTCACAAGCTCACCAGGAGCACCTTCATGTTCCAATCGTCAGGAGCACCTTCATGTTCCAATCGATTCTACCCCAACCTTGTGGTGCGATAATATTGAAGCAACCTTTTTGGCATCGAATCCCATGTTTCACGCTCGCACAAAACATGTGGAAATTGACTACCATTTCGTTCGCGAACGTATTGCTTCAAAGGAACTAAATGTGTGGTTTTTATGCTCAAATGACCAACTAACAGACCTACTCACTAAACCTCTGCCAACTCCACATTTCCAGTTTTTAAAATCCAAGCTGACGGTGCTCTCTGCCCCTCCAGCTTGAGGGGGGCTATTAACAAATACACTGGACATGTCCAGTACTACAAACTATTGGAGCTAGGCGACCAAAGATTAAGCTGGAAAGTTAGTTAGAGACTAGGCTGTTAGCATTTGATGTAACAGTAATTAGTTAGAACTATAGTTAGTTTGTAACTAGGCTTAGTTAATACTTCTGATTGTCTATATAACCATGTACTGTACAAGATACGATTAAAATCAATACAATGATTTTTCTCTAGCAAATTACTTCTTCTCAGTTTTTATAACAATATATGATAACTCAATGAAAGGGAACCATTATTAGTTATTTTGTATTTTAGTATTTTTGAGATAATACGAAACCAAATACAGAAAAAGGGTTAAAATTGAGCTGATCTAGAGCTTTGATTTGAACTAATTTGAACTTGATTGCTGATTGATTTATACTTTAAGCTCAACTCAACTCAGTTTACTAGCAGATAAAGCTAAATTTAAAATCATCACTCTCAAACTCAGACTTGTTTGGAGCAAATGATGATTACTACTAGAGTTTAAACCATTCAGTTTAAATCTCTTGGTTCATATCAAACTTCTGCAGATGAATCCAATCTCTCTGAAAATAGAAAAAAAAGTCAAATTGAAATAAAAATCCTTTTACTCAAAAAAAAAAGAAATATAAATCCTACTTTTGAAAGCGTAAGTAACAACATATACACATTCATTAGAAATCCGAATATAAATCTCTTGTGTATATTAAAATAATTGAATGACTCGATCCTAATTTTACTACAAAAACAATAGATACAAATATTTGGATTGTGCAGAGAATATAATAAGAATAGAGGAATTGAATAAATTAGTAGATGAGACTATAAAGAAAATAGTGATTTTTGAATTAGTGTGAAAATATTTTTAATATGGTGCTATTCAGATTAGTAAAGATATTATTTGAATTGTACATATATAATACTGAATAACTGTAACTCCTCTTGCAAGCGAGATAGAGGAGGGTTAAGTAGAATAAAAGATAGGCAAGTTGAATCTCAAACAAACTGTTACTACAGAAAGATGGCAAAAGCAGCGTCAACTTCGTCATATTAAGATTGTGTTAGTGAAAATCCAAAAAAAAACATTTTCTCTCTCTTGACACACAAGAATAGCTATTATTCCGACTTCACAAGAAACAACGGATTAGTCAGATCAGTAGCTATTCGGAATAACATTCTTGTGGTGCTATTTAGAATAATAGCTATTCGTGAGACATTCAAAGGTGCCCTAATCTCCAATAAGTAAAGGGCTCAATCATTCTCCACAGATGCTCATCTTCAATAGGTGTAAATATCAATGAAAAAAAATAGGTGTAAATATATTTTTCTTGTATAAAGAAAACCCTGCAACATCACCAACCAAACCGCATCTTTAACCAACACTTGAAGCAAAATTGGTTGGAAATACAAGTTTAGGTGGGTTCGACAGAATACAAGTTTAGGTGGGTTCGACAGAAATAATCAAAAGAGAACAGATAATACGTCTGAATGTCTGATCGTAGTTAAGATCATGCCAAATGCATTAGGAATCAATGTCAATTCATGAATTTATCATTCACTCAATCACTCGTTAGGCGGGTCCCACGTACTAGCGGTTCTTTTTAATAGAAATAGGAAATCTGTTCAAACTGTCTGCTATAAGAAATAAACCTAATTTTATTGGTCGACTTTGTTTGGATCGTCTCATTTTATCTTTACTCAAGTTACAAGCAAAATATATAATTTAACGCAAGAAGGTTCAAGAAATTGACAAGGACCTAGAAACATAATTCTCCGAAATTTTTTTTACAGTCTTTGAAAAAAAATAAAAATAAACCCAATAATCACTTTTTGAGAAAGTTCCAGAATTACCATATATAATAATACGTGCAACCAAAAAGGTACGTAACTCGGTGAAATCAATATCTGATTGATTTGGTTGCATATATTATATACGAGCAATCAGACCGTTGGTTGCGCAGATTATATTTGCGGACCTGATAATTCTGTATTTTTTTTTAAAGAAAATGATTATTGAGTTTATTTTTTTATTTCAGAAGATGGTAAGAAAAAAAATCGGCATAACTCGAGATCTTCAACAATAAGTTTTTAGGCAAATGAAATTACATTAAAACACTTCAAAACAACAAAATTAAAATTAGACATCAGCTGGTCAATTGAACCAGGCAACCAGCCACACAGTCAAAACTTGTCTAACAAAAACTGCTTACCCTTCAACCACATTTGTGACGGAAATAACGCAATTGTTTAATAACTCACTAATCCCTAAACTATCACATGCGTTGAATTCCTGGTGTTTTGCGTTACAACGAAACAAACGGTTATGAGGAGATTTTAATTTTGTTAGTTGCTTCATATCCAATTTAAATTGTTATAATCATGTCAGTATTTATAATTACTTGAAATGAAAATATTTCAGAGACGTCCTAAAATGTTATGGAATTTGTACAGAGTCATGATAAAATTTCAGAGATGAAGATATTTTTAATTAGATTAGGGAGAATCTTACGAGTATGTTGATCGATATACAACCATACGAGCAAATTTTATAACGAGTCTGGAATGGACGTTTACCTTCATTTGGTTGACATTTTAAGCCCTTCAAACAATGTTAAATTATCAAGAATTTTTAGTTGCAGAATCATTAATTAATTATTATCAAATTTAATTATTATCAAGAATTTTTAGGTGTCTACGGATCGGATAGTGGTAAAAGGATACGGTAATGGAAGTCAGAGATGGAAAAGAGAGAAAAAAACATAAATCAGAGAAGAGAGGACAAACTGAAAATAGGAGAGAAGTTAGAGACACATAGGAGAGCCACACGAAAAAAGATTTTTAACAAATAACGCCAAGGAGCAACTTCCATCATGCGAGAATCTAAAAAATCTCTCTTTTTGGTGGCAAATACAAAAATCATCAACTAGAGATTTGTAATTCCAAGTGAATACTATTCATATATATTTCCTACTATTTTTTTATTTGCCAAACACAGTAATGGAATGGTAATAATAAATAATCACCTTCTAATAGCGCGTACAAAACACCCCTTAATTTTTTACCAATAGATATTCATTATATGCGGGGAATACTTAATTTGCGAAATTAATTATTTTTTTAAACTTAATAGCAGCTACCAAGATGAAATTAATTACTTTATTATGTAATTAGTTTTTGAAATTTGCGTATACTTTTATATTGCATTTAAATTGATTGTACCAAATTGCAGAGGTGAATCTTAAGATAACGCATGAGTGTTTAGCCATCTCATAATTTTTAAAATTTTCATCGTGGGTATATAGATATTTAATTTTTTAGTGATTAAATGTGTGCTTGTATTTTAGTGAAATTTAATTGATTATTTTTATAAAATATTAAATGTGTGCTTATATTTTAGTGATTAAAATTTTATTTTGTATATACTATATATGGATGCTTAGATTTATTTTTTATTTTCTAATTCCGTCTTTGCCAAATCTCAATATTAAAAATAAGTTATATTTTTTCTAAGTAAGAATAAGCAAAAATTTCTAATACCGGAAATATCTTTCTACATTTCTCCGTTTTGATGAATTAGTTTGAAATACTTTGTTTAGTTCGAGAAACACGAATCCCAATTACAGAGACCTAGCTTTTTCTTGTCGGTGAAGACTTCGCTCTGAATTGTATCCCTCAAACCTTTGATTCTCTCTCAACGGTCTCTCTCATTCTTTTCTCTTTTTGAATTAGATCTCTCATTATTTTCTATTTGACAAAATGTTAATATTTTCTTAAATGCTTCATAAATCCTTTTCTGTACTGCTGGCATCTCTCCATCTCTCTTTCATTTATCCGAAGCAACCTCTCTCTTTCTTTCTCTCTTTTCGTAATATCTAATGAAAATATAAACCACCTCCTACCTTCTCTCTCTCTTTCTCTCTCTCTCTCCAATGGCGAGCACTCCTAACTCCCCTAAGCACAGCCAAAGCAACTCTTCATCTTCACCGGAGTTCGAGTTCTGGGGCCTTGTAGGAACAAACAACCCATCAAGTCTCCACACCAATCTCCCCTCAGCCGACGAGCTCTTCTCCGATGGCATCCTCCTTCCCCTCCAAAACCTCAACATCTCTGTTTCAGACAACAAACCGAGCTCCGATGCATCAAATTCCTTCATAGATCCATCCTCTTTCCCTTCTTCGTCTCCCTCACCCGGTCCCGCCTCTAAGAGATGGAAGGATATTTTCATAAAAGCAGCAGGAGAGAGGGAGAAAAGGAAGGAGAAGACCCGATTGAGCGTCGGCAACAATGCCGAGCTTAATATAAACCTGTGGCCCTTTTCCAGGAGCCGATCTGCTGGTAACGCTAGCAGTATCGGTTCCTGGAGCAAAAAATTACCAGTAAAGCTGGCAACAGGACGCAATGTCAGTAGTGCGCCTTGCTCCCGAAGCAACTCCCGAAACGGGGAGTTGTCGGGACCGGATGGTGCACAAATTAGCACCTCCACTGCCTCCTCGATGATCAAGAGGTGGGCCCAGACCGGTCGATTGACCCCAACCACTGGTATCCGAGTCGGTCGTGCCGGTCCTGTTTGGCAATTACGGAGAAAGAAGCAGCAGCAAGTGCCGCAGCAGGAGATCGGGGAGATGAAGGAGAAAGATGGAGCTGATAAGAAGGATGCGAATTGCGGGAATGGCGGTGTGAAGATGCTAAATTTGAATGTAAACACGTGCATTGGTTACCGGAATCAAGCGAGCTGTAGCGACGGTGCAGCTGCTGGTAGCGGAGGCAATGCGGGGATGTTTAACTTTAAGGCCATCTTCTCTAAGAAGGTTTATTGATGTAAATAATGTGTAAATTATTGATTAGTTGGTTATGTCTTGTTAGTGCTTTTATCCTATTTTCTGAATTGTACTAGCGAATTGTGATGATGCATTTGGTAAGTTCAGCTCTTCTCTAGTGAAGTAGTTCCAAATATTGCATGGTATATTATTTTCATTTCTTGTTTTGTTTTCCTTTTTGTTCTCTGTAGTGGTGAGGTGTTTAACATGTGAATAATTTCTAAACAAAGCACACAGGTATTGCAGATTCCATTTTCTCAAAAATAAAAATAAAAGTTCAGATTACAGATTCCAAAAGTTGAGATTGGATAAAAAAAAAAGTTTGGTAGTAGTTGTCGGTTGCACATTGATAGCTAATTAAGGTAGTGGGTCTGTGGGTCTGTGGGTCAGTGGGTGCGGTTTGATGCTCGGTTGTATTCGTTTAAACCGTGTTGAGATTCTTACGTACTTAAATCTGCATGAATTTTGTATATAACAGAACAAATCTTGATGCGGATTGAACGTTTGCAACCGAGCATATAACCGAATTTGATTTGATGCCTCCTGATTTCGTAATTAAGATCTCATCAACGTATTATCACTTGCCTTTTCAGCCTAAAGATATATGTACTATGCTAGTTTCCTCATATGGCCTTTTCACAGATTGTTGAAATTTTAAGAACCAAAACTTCTCAAGATAAAGCCCAACTGCCCAAGGGCAATATGGCAAAAAAGAGTATACTTCTCAAGGTGCTCGTAATGTTTCATAATAAACTACACTATGCTAAGTTCATGGAGGTTCTTTTATGCAAAATATTGCTGCAACATTTAAGGAGAAATGTAATTTACAACAAATTCTTGATCTAAAAATTGTTCCACCTAGTTAGTGTTTTGAAAAAACCCGGCCGGTCCAGGACCGGCCCGTCGGACCCGTGGACCGGACCTGAACCGGCCCGTCCCGTGCACAGGACCCGTCCCGGACCGGGGTTAGAGACGGTCCGGTCCTGGGACGGGGCGGTTTGGTTTTCTTCCCATAGACCCGGACCGACCCCCCTTCTTCTACCCGTGGACCCGTCCCGGACCGGACCGGACCGCATGAACCCGCCAGACCCGAATTTTGTACTGTAGCAACGGACCGAACCGAACCCGCTGGACCCGAACCCGCTGCACCGTGAGCCGCGCATACACCGGCCAGTGAACCACGCCCGCGCCCGTGAGCCGCGACCGTGAACCGGACCCGCAGCCGTGAGCCGCGCATACACCGGCGCAAAATTGGTTTTTTTTGTTGGCAGCGGGATTCGAACTTGGGTCCTCTCTCAATACAACCAAAACCTTTACCACTCCGCCACAGTTTATCTTGTGTTATATTCTACTAACTTTAATATTTGACCTCTCATTTAAGCCCGTATCTATCAAACAAAAGATCCAATATATCACAAAATCACAACAGCAACCCCCAAATTCACAAAATCCAGAGTATCAAGATTCGTGCTCCAGAATTAATGATTAATAGTTTAATACTACAGTTCTGTCTAGAACGCATATTTTTTGTTTTAATTCGGAATAAATTATACTTTAAAGTTTATTATCTTCTCTTAAAAGTATAATAACTGTTATATATCTAAAATATTTCTAAAGAAAGCTAATATACCAATATTTCTAAAATAGTTCTAAAGAAGCTTCGATCAAAATATTTAAACTGAACAACTGAGGCGGAACTAGAAAATTTAAATTGTAGAGCTCAAATTTAAAATACCTAATTAATGCACGTGATTAGAATTTAAACCCAAATCTCTACAATATACATAATTTAAACCCAAATCTTAAGACAACAAAATAATAAAATGGTAATATACATAATTAAAAAATTAAAATTATAGGAGTGATTAAGCATCTCTTGGCTTGTCTTAAGGTTCGCACCTGCAGAACAACTAATACTAAGATTCATATATAATCTGAATGTCAAACCAATAAAATGAATTGAAAAATAATAATGCAACATAGGTCTTGTATCCTAATTAAGTCTTAAGAATAATAATGCAACATAGCTAATAAATTGAATATTGTAATTTAATAATGCAACCTAGCTATTTTATAATAGGAAAATAAGGAAAATAAGTCATGAAAGGTTATTCATCATGTTGACTAGTCAATTAATAACAATGAAGGTGGCAACAATGTTCCATAAATAACATTTCTTATTTCAAAATTATCAAACAAGCTTAGAAAGTATAAATAATAACTAAGAATATGTATATATTTACCTAGAACTATTGCTAATTTAAAATTTATTAACACAAGTATTGACAACATATTTTGCCTAGAACTATTGACAACATATTAACTTAACACAAATACATGTAACTAGCTTATAATTTTAAAATGAAACACTAACAATGTGACATATCTTGAAATAGAACTAGGGTATTCTATTCAATTATTCAATATATCTTTATGCTATGTCATATTAATAAAAAATGATAACATTTAATATGCAAGTATTATTATTAATCAAATAATTTGAATTTTACAATGATTATTGGAATTTTTGAGTTTGGGGACAATATGGTGAATCGATCATTTCTAAAGGTATTTATATCATCTGGTATGGATCAATTCAAACGAATTGGATCGAAATCCCCAAAGACTGGGATCAGTGTGCAATCTTGTGCAATAATTTGTGTAAAATTTAGCCACTAATTATATTTTCATATAAAAATTGTTCGGTTCAAAACAAACTATTGAATTGGAATTGGAAATTTGTGTAAAATTGTGCAATAATTTTCATATAAAAATTGTGCAATAATTTGTGTAAAATTGTTCGGTTCAAAACAAACTATTGAATTGGAAAAAAAAAAACAGAAAAAAAAGCAGCAAATAAAACAGAAAAAAAAACAGAAAAAAAACAGAAAAAAAAAACAGAAAAAAAAACAGCAAAAAAAAAACAGAAAAAAAAGACCCCAGGACCGGACCGTCCCGGACCGGACCGTTACCCCCGGGACCCGTGGACCGGACCGTCCCGGACCGTGGGACCGCCGGACCCGTGGTTCAACCAAGGGCCGGGGTTGGCCTCTGAAAACCGGACCCGTCCGGACCGGGACCGTGGACCCGTCCAACCCACCGGACTCGTGGACCGGGAGACCCGTGGACCGGACGGGTTTGGACCGTCCCGGACCGTCCCGGACCGTTGTCAAAACTCTACACCTAGTTATTCTAGGAAATATACAAACAGAGATATGATCTAATAATAGAAAGCAGTACGAATTTAATAATAAAGAAATCATATATATTTTAAGCAATATCTGAGCAACTTGATTCAAAATTTATATATGAATCCCAATTCCTCAAAAGTACAAGTACTATTTTAAAATATTGGATCCAACTGAAAGGGTTACCGACCGGCATGTGATCGTCACACATGCATCCTTACTGGATTGTACTATTTTTGGATGTTAGCATTCTATAATAATATTCTCTTGCAATTCTCTCTATGTGAATTTGATTCTGGTTAATTTAGTATGCTTCAGATAAAGTTTAATAAATTGACTTTTTACTGTTGGGCAGTGAACTTTGTGTTCCCAGATTAAATAATTGGATCAGACTAAATATAACTATTTTACAGCAAGCGGATCGGGGCCGACATTTTTATTAATATCCAAAGTTTAATACAAATTATTAATTATACCCAGAATCGGACCAATTATCGAAATATATTCAAGCCGGCCATTTTCTGGCTGGCTATGTACCTTTTTTTTTTTTTAAAAACCGCATTATTTTTGTTTTATGTGATTTCTATTAGAGTCAAATATTTCATTTCTGAATTTCGTACAAAATAATAAAGTACACACAAAATACAGATATAGTCCACACAATTTTTACAACATGCATACAAATCACCTATTACTACTACGTCTAAAATTTAATTCCCGAAGTAAACCACTTGCGAAAGATGCCCTACGAGATGGTTTACCAGGTGGCTCTGGTTGCTCACTAGATGGGCCGGCCTGGGCTCCAGATGGCGCTGCTTGGCTTGTAGATGGGCCGGCCTGGGCTCCAGATGGCGCTGCTTGGCTTGTAGATGGGCCGGCCTGGGCTCCAGATGGCCCTGCTTGGCTTGTAGATGCTCTTGTTGTGCGTCTAGTAGTGGACCTCCTCGGTTGGACAGATGGCTCCCCTTGCACCCTAACCGCCTCTCCTCCTATGGCAACCGCCTCTCCCATTGCTTCGGCATACATAGCAGTTGCATCTAAACGGCTCGTAGCTGTGCTACGCCGTGACCCTCCGGACCCACTTCCCGACGCCATTACTCGCTCATTTTCCGCCGCATTTGCTGCGTTTCTTGCCTCTGCATTTGCATGTGTTACTTGGTAAGTTGGTATAAATTGAAAAGAAAAATAATTTTGGATGAATGTTACATACCTCTTCGTTGCCTATCAGAAGTGGAACGGCGAGGCTGATGCCCCATTCGTCTACCTTCCATTTCATCCATCGTCATTACACGACGGGTGTGTTTTCGCCTCCCCTTCCTAATCCAACCACTACTCGGAAGGATTCTGTCTCCAGGATTAGGAGGCCAGTCTCCCATATTGCCAATTGGATTGAACACATGGTTCCAAGTACTCACAAGATAGGGGCTTTTATACCAGTCTGCAACAAAGTCGTCCTCTTGCCAGTTTCGGTCACGGCAAACAGCCAAGACATGAGCGCACCGAATAGAAGTTAATTGGATACCTCTGCAAGTGCATTCCATTTGTCTGTCGGGACCGCGCGTCACAATGTACATGAACTCCCTGTGAGTGGGTTCCATGTTGCCCATGTCTACGGGTGCAAGGAACGTACTCATTTGGGGATGAAACTTGGTACTGACCTTGGCCCTGCGTGTAACGCACCAACCGCATTTTTCCAGCTTTCTCCCAACGTTTTCTGATCTTCTACAAAACCCGGTCAAACAGAACCTGTCCCTTGTCTTGTAATTCCATTGCTCGCTGACGCCACTGAACAAACCATCTGTTGCACGTGTAGAACGTATCCTCCACTATGGCACAAACAGGTAATCTACGACTCGTTCGGAAGACATTGTTGAGCGACTCGGAGCCGTTTGTTGTCATGATACCAAACCGGTATCCTCCGTCGCAGGTTTGGAAAATTTTCTCATAATTGGACGGCTCCATCACATCATTAGTACGTATTTTGCCCACTTTCTTTAAATATGCATTACACTGCGGATTTAGCTGCACAAAAACAAAGGGGTGTTATTTCATTTTCATAAAATTCTTATAAGATAATTAAACGAAATGTTATAAGTTAGACATACATGAGCAAACTCTTCGAACATCTCTTTCAATCTTCTCGGCTTCTTCCTCTTTGCTCCTTCCCTGAACCTCCATCCGTACCATCTGTCTCCTCCACAGTTCTTGACCAGGTTGTCAGCAACATGCTGCATACAATACCTGTGCACAAAAAGCTCGGGAGGCCATCCGTATTCAGCTGTCAGTGCAGCTTTGATACCCTTGTGCTGGTCCGATATGACACATACAAATTTACACGGGTCGAGCACTTTATTCCTCAACCACTGTAAGAAAAAACCCCAATTCTCAGTATCCTCCTGCCGTACAATTGCAAATGCAATAGGCAACAATTGGTTCTCGGCATCGTAGCCGCAAGCTATCAAAAGCCTCCCCTCATATCGCCCAGACAAGAAATAGGCATCGATGCTGATCACTGGTCTCAGGTACTGGAACGCTGCAATGCATGGACCAAACGCCCAGGCTACGTCTCTGAACTGGGCAACACCTGGCATGATTAGTCCTGTTTCCTTATTCCGTACCGGGCTGGTCATAAATTGGTGGGTCGAGCCGGGATTGTTGTGGAAAATTGCAAGCAACAGTGGTCTCATCAAGCTGTACGAAATCTCCTAACTCCCAAATTGTCGGGCTATTGCCAGCTCACGGCCCCTCCATAGTCGGTTGTATTTAGGTGTCACATTGTTATACACAGACAAGACAATGTCTGCCACCGTCTGGATGCTCATACACGGGTCCTTTTTAATGGCGTTCTCAATTACATCGGCAATGAGCGATGCCGTCAGACAGTCGTGGTCGTCCCTCGTGTGCTCAGTCCTACATGTGTGAGGCCTGACTTGCTTATGGATAACCCATGCGTCTCCACATCCCATCGGCTTTGCCCTAAGCTCGTAACGGCAATTCTTGTCCTTGCACAGCAGAGTAACCCGATCCCTGTCACTTTTCCAAGATCTGAACTCCTGATTCTTAGTTATATGGTGCTCTCTGATCTTCTTCATTGGGTCTTCTTTGCTTTTAAAATATTGGTTTGCAACAAGCTCACATTTGTTCTCAATCCGTTGCCCATAATAACCAATATCTGCTTCTCTAAACTCAGAAACATCATTGAGGTCTGGGAACGGGTGTGTATCAGTTCGGCCACTAAGCGGCCCGCCCTCATCAGTACGACCCATTTGCCTTTCAGCTGTTTGAACCGGCCCGTCTTCATCGCAACCTTCCACGTGATCTGAATCCCCCCACATGTCTCCCTTAAATTCATCCCCGCTCCCCAGATCGTCCTCCGGTTCTTCATTAATATCTTCAAAGTCCGGACAGTTTGCATCGTCTACTGGTGCAGGTCTGGGGTAAGGTGATACTGGAGGTAACGGTGAAGGAGTGGCATTTACGGATCTAGGTGGGGTTGAAACTGAGTGTCTTGGTCTGCCTCGATTGTGTCTAGGTGGGGATGCAACTGAGTGTCTTCGTTGAGGTGCTGGTGGAGTGACGTAGTTGTAGGGTTCTGGGTCAGGTTCGTTGAGGAGTAAGGTGGAGTCACGTCTGTAGGTTTCTGGTTGTGGGGTATAATGTGGTGCCGCTGATCCAGAGCCCGAACTTCTAACCCCGGGCTCTACCGGAACTCTTCTAGCAAATATTTCTATTAGAAAATTCCATTCGGACCTCAAATAACCAAACATGGCTCTCCACGTACTCTCATCTACCAGTTTCGCAACCATAAATTTTCCGTTGGAGGGATGGCAATATCGGGTTGCCAATTCTAGGTCACACCTTTCTGGGTTGTAACCGGTGTGTGTGTAAACTATGGATTTCAGGTCCAAAAGTGAGATGTCATCTGGAATCATTAATGAATGAGATGCATCTTTGTTGTAATACGCCTCTTGTGCACTATTAAGCATCTTCCCACCATAGTGTAATGAAATAAAGGCCATGGTAAACAAACTACATTTTAGAAAATGGTAAACAATTGTCAGGTTACTAAATGGTAAACAATTGTCAGGTATAGGGTATAGGGTTATAGGGTTATAGGGTATAGGGTTATAGGGTATAGGGTATAGGGTATAGGGTTTAGGGTTTAGGGTATAAGGTTTAGGGTTATAGGGTTTAGGGTTTAGGGTTTAGGGTTTAGGGTATAGGGTTTAGGGTTTAGGGTTTAGGGTTATAGGGTTTATGATTATAGGGTTTAGGGTTTAGGGTTTAGGGTTTAGGGTTATAGGGTTATAGGGTATATGATTATAGGGTTTAGGGTTTAGGGTTTAGGGTTTAGGGTTTAGGGTTTAGGGTTTAGGGTTATAGGGTTTAGGGTTTTATGGTTATAGGGTTATAGGGTTATAGGGTTTAGGGTTATAGGGTATATGATTATAGGGTTTAGGGTTTAGGGTTATAGGGTTTAAGGTTTTAGGGTTTTGGGTTTTAAGGTTTTAGGGTTTAGGGTTATAGGGTTATAGGGTTATAGGGTTTAGGGTTTACGGTTTAGGGTTTAGGATTTAGGGTTTAGGGTTATAGGGTTATAGGGTTTAGGGTTTAGGGTTATAGGGTTTAGGTTATAGGTTTTAGGGTTTAGGGTTATAGGGTTTAGGGTTTAGGATTATAGGGTTTAGGGTTTATTATTAAAATTTTTAATAATATAATTAATTATTCTATAAAATAAAACATAATAATAAAAAATAATAATAATAAAAAAATTTACCTCAACAGTGAATTCGCGAGCTGCCTCGGGCTGTGTGCTCTTCAGCTGAAGGGAGGGTGCTCTTTTATAGAGTTAATTCGGTTTTAAAAAAAAAAAGGTACATAGCCGGCCAGAAAATGGCCGGCTTAGGGAGGGAACATAACCGGCCATTAAATGGCCAGCTTGGGTATATTTCGATAATTGGTCTGATTCTGGGTATAATTAATAATTTGTATTAAACTTTGGATATTAATAAAAATGTCGGGGATAGGGGTGTCAAAATTTTTACTGTTTTATCGAATACGGTAAATATTGAAAAAAAATAGATTTCCTTTTTGCTGAACCCCCAACATGCACAATGAAATCATATCCTGTGAGGTTACATAATATTTATGTTGAGATCCGGACCATCTGATCATAATCTCTGCACGAATATTAAAAAACTTGTGTATTTTATTTCGAATTGGATGATCTGAATTCTGATTGAACAATCCAGATCTAAACATAAATATTATGTTGCCTCATAGGATACGCACTCACAAGTCACAATTAGGGGTGATTAATGAGCGAGTTGGGATATGCTCATGCTCGGCTCATTAGCTTAATGAGCGAGTTATAGCGAATTGATAATGAGCGAATTGTGGTATTCAGCAATACATTCCTTTATTAATTGGACAACCTCTTCATAAATCTCAAGTGATAAAAGTGTTCACAGGTTATTATGAAAAAATAATAATAATTCAAAGAAAATAATTCAAAATGGTACTTTGTTTGGTAAATGAATAAAATAATTCACAGATTTGTATGTTGTATAAAAATGTTACTTGAATAGATTTCAAGTATTGTTACCTAATTTATTTGGGTTTGATTCAAGAGATTAGATGTGGTAGAATTTATGTAACTCGGTTCTTAATGAGCGAGTTGGAATATGCTCATGCTCGACTTATTAAATTAATGAGCGAGTTATAACAAGTTGATAATGAACGAGTTATTAATGAGCTTTTAACGAGCGAATTATGAGTGAGTCACGAGTTATGAGCAATTTACTCACCCCTAATCACAATCATATACAGGATTCTTATATTTATAAATATTTCCAGCACAAAAGATATGATCGTACATTTAAATCAATGGTTACGATCAAACTATTTCACTTCTATTATAATTTTTCGTCTCACGTGACGTGACTGTTAAAGTGCTCTATCCTCCCACTTAGGAGTATCAACGGTCGGATATGAATCAGATAATGATCAAACCGTATCTTTATCCGTTATAAAATTTTGGATATAGATATGGATAGTTTCGGATACGGATATGAATCAGATATTAAACGGATACGAATACGGATCAGATATCGGACGAATACAAATATGGATAGAAATATATTCGAATAACTAAAAACAATGTTGGTAATTTAAAATGTTATCTGGAAATAAAAATGTGATTCGAATAAATAATGTTGATACCGCAAATAAAAATATAATTGAGAATTTAAAAAGGAACTGAATTCGGATACTTTCTTTACTTTTACAACCCATTCAATTTTATTTGCAAGTACGTATGTGTTAAATTCAATTAATTATTTAATCAACATTTGATAAAAATATGTTACTTATGAAGTGCATAATATGTACTGTGTAAAATTCTCCTGCATGAAGCTATTAGTATTCAAATTAAACCTCTTAAAAATACATTCATCAGTATTTAGTAGAGTAACTAGGTGCTGATTTATATTTTCTTTAAGCTAGAATTCGAATTTATTTTAGATTTTTGCAGCTAGAGTCCGAATCAAACTCCGGAATCCCGTATCTGGACTTCTTAGTTCCGTGTATACTTAGTCCCACAGCGGTACTCTAAATAATAAAGAGACCTTTATATAATCCAAAGTTAGAACACTTACATGTTGTGAAGTAAATTTAGTTGGACCGTGGCCGATATGTCAGGTTGTTATATTTGAAGCGGGTGAAATTTTGCATCCAATTCGGATATCCGGATTAATTGAAATTTTGGATACGGTTACTAATCTGTATCCCGATAATATTCGGATTCGAATATCCGAATTCATCAATTTCCGATCCGTTTACACACCTTCTCTCACTTCTTGTTTTCCCATCAAAGATATTTAAAGCACCACCTAGGCAGCCTCTGCCAGGTTTTCAAAAAAAAAAAAAAAGATATTTAAAGCACTAAATACACCACTTGTAGAATAAGGCTGCATAATAAATTCTCAATGAAGGAAGAATAGATATACATACAATTTGAGAATTTATAACCTTCTATTTTTCTTTATAAATCGGAAATAGAAATAGGCATCTTCAAGTTCGGATATTGAACATTTTCAGAACAAGTTTGTGTAAATTTTTTACTTTCTAATTAGAGAATTTTTCCTTTTAGAAGTAATAATTGGAATATATATTCGCGTCCCTAATCTTAACCATGCACATGTTCCTTATATTTATAAAAAATATTTATATTTAATTACAAATTATTTGTATTTTATGTTAGTTGGAATAATAACTTACAATTTGGATTTTACTCATTCGACAATATTTTTATTTAAACTATAACTTGTGAATGTATTTTACTTTTTATGCTAGTATTCAAGGTATACCTAGGAATAATTTGTAAGTATACATTTTAGTTTAGGACGTACACAATAAGTCAATAACATAGAGTACTAACAATTTCTCTATTTGTTCCTAGTTATGAGCAAGTAAAAACAATTTGAAGAGAACTTAACTTTCTTTTTTTCTGAAAAATTAAGCCGATATTTTTATTAATATCCAAAGTTAATTACAAATTAATAAATATACCGAGAATCAGTGGGTTTTTTGAAAAATGTCCAAACTGGCTAGATTCTGGCCGGTTTTCTCTTCCCCCAGAAGCCGGCTAGAATCTGGCCGGTTTCCTCAATTTTTGTTTTAATATTTTCTGTTTAGATTTTATGTTGTACTATTATTGTTATTTTCAAAATTTGGACATTTTCGAAATTATTTTCTGTTTAGATTTCTGTTCAGAATATGGCCGGTTTGGACATTTTTCGACATTTCCACTAATTCTGGGTATATTTATTATTTTGTAATTAACTTTGGATATTAATAAAAATGTCGGTGATATGGTAGTACACTCCTAAGGTTTACATAGTTAGCCAGTAAATCTTAGGAGTGTACTACCATATCACCGACATTTTTATTAATATCCAAAGTTAATTACAAATTAATAAATATACCCAGAATTAGTGGAAATTTGAAAAATGTCTAAGCCGGTCAGATTCTGAACAAAAATCTAAACAGACAATAATTTTGAAAATGTCCAAATTTTGAAAATAACAATAATAGTACAACATAAAATATTAAAAGAAAAATTGAGGAAACTGGCCAGATTCTGGCCGGCTTCTGAGGGAAAAGGAAATTGGCCAGAATCCGACTAGCTTCTGGGGGAAGAGAAAACCAGTCAAAATCTGACAAGTTTGGACATTTAAAAAAAAATCACTGATTCTGGATATATTTATTAATTTGTAATTAACTTTGGATATTAATAAAAATATCGGAAATTAAGAGAATCAGAATTGAAAATATCCAGTTGGCCAATGGTAAATACATGTAACTGTTTTTAAATTTATTCATGCGTTTACTGTACGTCAAGATTCAACTCGCGAACTCATGAGCCGAGTTGAGTCCGAATCACTAATCCAGTTCCGAGTCAGAAACTCCAATTTGGAATCAACTCGCGAGTAACTCGAGTCGAGGTGAGTCGACTCGTGACTCATAATATAGTACACAGTGAGATAATCTAATTTAATTATAACAAAAGATATATTACATAGTTTACCAAAATAATACACAATTAAAGACAATACAAAATATAATAGCCAATACATAATTAAAAATACACAGTTCTCTTCTCTACTTCTCTTCCTTTTTCTTCTATACTTCTTCTATACCAAATGTATCAATAAATAAAAAAAAAAAACTGTACCAAATGTAAAAATTAGAAATATAAATATTAGAATTTGATGTGAGTCAAACCGAGTTGATTCCGAACCGAGTTAGGAGTAATTTGGAATCGACTCATAAATCAACCGAGTCAATAAACTCGAGTCAGTTTTGACTCGAGTCAGTTTTAACTCGAGTTATTAGTGAGTTGAATCTGAATTGATTCCGAACTGAGTTTCGAGTCGTGAACTTTTTGTGCACCCCTACACCGCTGTAACAGAGAATATAATGATCTGCTGTACCTAAAAAGCTACGGCCAAGAAATAGACTTAGCATTCTCTGTGTTGTAAGTCACTGATATTAATTCATAATTCAAGAAAATAGACTTTATATGAGTCTATCATTAACCCGCCACATGGTTGGGTTATTATTATGGTTCCGTAGGAAATCCTGCAGTTTCAGAGATCTTTTATTATAAGTTTTTTATGAGGGCAAGTGACAAGCTCTTAGCAGAGAGAGAGACTTTTGAGAAAATTACATGCATCCTTTCAATGTCTGATACATTTATGTGGGGTGTGGGGACCACTGTCACCATTCTATCTTCTCAAAGTAATTTCATTTCAGTACTGTTACTGCTGTAACAGCACACTGTGCTCCCTGGTTTCAATTTCTTTCATCATTCCTGCCTTTACAAAACGAATTTTAAAGTTCCCCCTGTCAAGACAAGAACTATTTATTCATTATTTCTTTCTCCCGGGCAAAACTTGTTAGGCTAATATAAAATTTCCACATATCTTCGAAAAATAAAAATAAAACAGAGAAAAAAAGGGGGATAAAAAGAAGATCACACAAAATACTGTTGCTTTATTGTAGTATAACTTTTTACGGTTAATATAAAGGCGCGCTCTTATTCCATGAAAGAAAAGCGTGCGTTGAGATTTGACATCTTGACATAAGCATTGGGTGGCTCAAGGTGGAGCTTGGCAAGTTGGCAGCATGGGCAGTGGGCACATGGCGAATTTACAAAAAACAACCTAGATAACCAATTAGTTCAAGATCATTTGTTGCACTCAATTTATAAAACTTTAATAATTTATTATGCATAAACTAATTAATTATATAATTTCTGACAAAATAGTTCAAACTTGAAAAATTGTCCTAGTAAAAAAAAATGATGAAGAAACATTGAAGAAAGGTACAAAAATGAAAGAGTGATATATGAAAGTGGCAACAGAAGATCTGGGCATGTAAATCCAAATAATAATAAAGAGAAGATACCAATGCAGTGGCTGAAGAGTCTGTTGGTCCGTACGAAGGGGAGACAGAGCAATGCTTGCGTTGCTCCCATGTGCGCACAGATCTGGCAGTCCAATCAGAGGTGGCGCCTCATCTCTTTCTCAAACATTACCTACACCTGTTCTTAACACACCGATGCAGTTTAACGTGAGTTAAAGTGGTGAGATGGTTCGGATGGACCAGGTCTGTGGAGGTGTTGACATTATTGCGGGGCTCTTTTCTGGGAAGATGGGAGGGAACATGGACACTGTCCTTTGACACATAGGCCTCTGTGTCCTTTGGGATCGGATCTGGTGTTCAGGTCCAAACAGCAGGATCGGTTTTAACCATCAGGTATAAACAGAGAGCAACCTCAATCAGGCAGCATGCATGTGTTGTTTTTGGGCCTAAACGCACAAAGTGTACTGGTTTGAAAAATAAATTTGAAGAGGGCTGAATGTGTTGATTTTGGGCTTTACGATTTTAAATTGTATTCCTTGGGGTTTGCAAGGAATATTGTAGCTAAAAAGGCGCCCATTAGAAGTAACTATAGCCTATAGGAAAGAAAATAATGAATCAAGAAAACAAAGTCAGATGCCATTTTGAATTCCTTCATTCTTTTCAGTATGTACATTGGAACTTGCAAAGCAAATCTTTTTTTAGGATTGTCTACCACCTTTTTTTATATAAAATACAAGAGCCGCATTAGGAGCCCAAGAAAAAGCGAGATTAAAGAAACAAGCAAATTAATTTCCTCAATATATCATCTCCTTGGCTTCTGTATTTTCTGATAGCTTCAATTTTGGAAAATTAGTAGCAAGACAGCAAGCATCTCTTTCTCTGACTACCAGCACCGGCATCCTTCTCTCTGCAGAAGCCTAATATGCTGCGTGGCCCAGTTGATTTGGGTATAACCGTTGAATTGTCTGAGTTTGAAAAGAGAAAAGAGAAAGAAGGAGAAAGGGGCAGATGCAAAGGGCAGCCCGTATTAATTGAACCGCTCTCTGACGATGGGCCCTTCAACTTGGAGAAGATCGTGGAAGCTTCAATTCACAGTGAGAATGACAAAGGGACCCAAGACAGCAAAAACGGAGAGAACACTACGAGCATAACTGGAGAGGTTGATTCGGACTACAGTGTCAGGCCGTTAAAGGTTGTTTCGCCATAACCGCTTCTGGAGGAATCGGCTTGCTGAGATGGAGGCCGTACAGTAATTAGAGCTTAATAAAGACTGTTTTCAGCTTAATCTTTTGGTTATAGCATCGCCTATATAAGGCCTTTACTTCTGTTGATAACTTCTTATGAAAAACTTTATAGAATTGGGTAATTTTCTCATAGGAACTTTTGTATCTCTTGTGAACTTAGTTCACTGTTGTCAGTAAAATTGATTCTCAGTTTCAATTGTGATTGCTTCGATTGTGTTTTCTAATTGATTGTGTGAGTGAGGTCACTGCATAATATGATCAGTGTGGAACCAGGGGAATGTGTATATGTTATAATCAAAGTACGGCCGAAACATCGTACCATCAAACCAATTAGGTGGAGACGGCCGAGGAGGCAATTTACGAGGCTTCCGGAAGTTCTGAGAGGCCACACAATTGGATTGAAGCCATACCCCACATTCCTTGGAGAGACATTTTGCCAGTCTTCTGGTAAATATTTTTATTGTAGTCTGTGTCCTAGGAATATAATTGTATTTTTAGTTGCAGTATTCAAGCATGCATATTCAAGTAATATGATTGTATTTTAGTTGTTAATAAAAATTAATAACTGGAGTTATTAAAAGTCTAATTCCTTCATCTAAACAAAGAGACGCTTTTCTTTCTCTAAGAAAAAAATAACAGTTTTCTTGGTGGATATATATTTTAGAGAGATAGGTGGAGAATTTACGAACCCAGATATTTGACAAATTTGGAACGTCTTGTGATTATTGAAAAGATAAATGAATTATCCATAACACAAAATATAAACATGGTTTCAAGATTAGGCAATAAAAAAAAAGACAGAAAATGCAACTGGATTTCTATATGATCTAAGTGTACTTATTTTCCACTATTTGTCAAGATAGAAGGATGTATGAAGAGAAAGTGTTGTCAGCCCTTTGAAGTTCTAACAGTAAATTCACAAAGCATATGCAGGTAAAATAAAGCTAAATGCAAATATATGTTTTTAATATTGCACATAAAATAAGCAATATCTTTCTTCACGGCTCTTGAAACTCTATCAAAATTTTATCCATTTCAGGTTGATGCCTTCTAACCTGCAAATAACATATTCAAATGTTTGAAAACAGTATAACACCTCCTTGGTTACTGACGGTGAAATTTGGCTTATCAAAAAAGGAAAGGAAAAGGTCATAACTGTACAAAACTGAACCTGAAATTACCAGATGAGAACCATTGACCTGGCTAACTTCGACTGGGTAAGAACTGAACTAAAACTGACAAAAAAAAAATCCCAAGCATGACAGGTCTTAAACTCTTCAAGTAACACAACCTTTAAACCGCCCAACCTGAAGTCTGAACTAGGGCTGTCAGTAAGGGTAGTAGGATTAAACTTTAATCCACACCAAGGAGATCACGTTCTGCTGTCTTGAGGAGGCTTAATCCGTAGGTAATGGCTAAGGAGGCTTAATCCATGGGTAGAGATACCTTAAGACCCCAGGCAAGACATCAAGATTTAGGGCAAAAGGAGGCGACCTTAATCCTCACTTAAGGAACAGATGTTTGGGAGGATTAAGTGAATAAGGAAACTAAAGGAGCCTTAAGGAGATCTAAGGAGGGTTAATCCCTCCTTGCCGAACAGCATGCAAAAGATCAAAGGAACTCTCAACTACATTAATCAAAATAATAACCAGAATGATCAAGATTTCATAACAAGAAGTGCAAAACAGACACAGACATCAACTGACCTGCAAGACCTGTGAGAAGTATAAAGTTGTATTGTACCTTAATACCAGCCATAGAGAGAAGCCTGTGAGATGCAGTATAAACATAGTCAGAATTCTCAATCTTTTTTTCCACGAAATATATTACTTCAGATACTCCTGACTACAAAACAAACAAACAAAAAATATATTTCACAGAACTTTTGGATGAAAATGGATCAGATAGCAACAAAGAATATGCACATGGATCAACATAAAAAACGATGCACCAGTATCACCCATGCAACCTACAACGACTTCCCTATTCTGGCTGAAATGCCTCTTAATTTATTTAGACCGAAGAAACACAAGAAGCACAAGTACCTGAATTATAATCTTAGCACACTCGTTGCATGGAAACATTGTAACATATAATTTCTGCACATAAAAGTAGAACAAAAATGAGATACTTCCAGAAAAATGCAAGTCTGGATCTAATAAAAGAATAGTTTAAAAATGCATTTGTCCAATTGAAAGGAGTGAAAGGCCTACAGTTCCATCCATGTGTTCAAACTAACACCTAAGCGCTAATAATTAGCTATGGAATAAAGTAAAAGGACTTGGTTGAATAAAAGTAAAACATTTGGGAGGTAGGATGAGGAAATGTATAGTAAAAAGGACAAAAGCATAAACTATTCCAGAAAATTAGAGGATAAAAAAATGGACCTGCCCAGCAGCAGATGCATGGTTTGTGTTAAGGATAGCATTTACCTCAGCATGAACTACATATCTACACAAATTTAAAATATACATCAACAGAAAATAATCATCAAAGGACCATCATGCATACCCACTAAATTCTATAAGTATCATGTAATCTTTTCAAAACCAAGAACATCATGTACCCTCAAAACATGGCAAAATTACACACCATGCACAATCCTACCATGTGGAATCGACAAAAAGTGAGAAATAAAACCTGCTATCTCTCCTACTGTTCATGTCCCTCGTGTCCATCAACTGGCGCCCCTTTCTCATTATTTCTCTTTACAAAAAAAAAAGAACAGGAAAAGGGGCGCTAATCCGGATAACTTTTGAAAATACAAGGGAACGGTATAGGAGACAGATCCTTTGTTTTATTATTTCAGGGATGGACATGATCTTCTGAGGGAGCTATCAAAATGTTGCAATTTTGTGCATATAGAGAGTGATATAGATCACATGTAACAGTTTTTGAACTTGTTTCTACATTTTTAGTTATTAAACTTCAACAAGGCATTTAAACTCTCGTGAAAATATATTGTTTATGAAAAATTGAAAAGTCAACTAGATTACCAGACTGATAAGGAAAAAGTACTTACGGAAATTTTGTCTCAAGTGGATCTCCTCTCGTTGATTTCTGAAAACAACAAGGGGAAAAAATATTAGTTAACAGTTATAATTTTGTTCTTAGGAAAAGTTCCTTGAGCTGGTATATGGCCAAATGTACAATTTAGCAAGGACCATTGATCACTTTAAGAAAAACATTAAAACTGTTGAGTGTATTTGCAAATTTGCAAAACCGACCATAAAAAAAATTACTGAAAGCAAAAGTTGTTCAGCTTTTAAGAGAGGTTCTTGTAGAATTATTTCAGAAGGAAAGACGAAAATGACCTTGGCCCAAGGAAGTTTGTCATCAGAACAACCTCTTGGAAACCCATTATATCCAATCCCTGACTAAACAAAATTAATGACATTAGAAACCCAAAAGAGATTATATACACTATATGATAAGCAAGTTTAGGGGAACTATTTCTTGTGCTAGCAAATCAATTACAAATTGTATATTTATCTGGCATGGTACAACAGTAAGACCGTTTCATTATCAGTAGCTTGAAAATTTAGCACCACAAAAGTCTAGAAACATTAGTGGGCTATAGTAGTACATCACAGCATGTGATAAACGGTGCTAATACACAACCTTTTGTCATAGAGATTTTTGAAACTATTGGTCATACAAACATTAAACACATGTAAGAGAAATTTAATCATAATTCATAAAAAGTTACCCTTTCAATATTCAAATGAAAGAAAAAAGTAGCATTTATTTCTCACCAAGAATTATTCCATTCTGGCTTACAAGGCATGCTCCAACCTACATTACGATTATAATATTTACAACAGGAAACTGAGATAAAGTTCAAAACATGTGGTTATATCATTACATAAATATATGTTTTTTTTAATATATATATCCTTTAATCACATCAACACAAAGAAACATTATGTCTTCCGTAAAGTTCTCTCAGCATTTCAACAACTTGATAATAATAGAAAAAGAAAGTTGGGTTCTAACAGATATAGCATCATATAAAGTTCAAGATGATCAAACCTGTCTGTTTGGATCCTTGGACCGCTTGGCTGAGAGGAAAGCAATTGACATGAAATAATCATCCCATGTAACGTATCTGACACATAATTTCAAACAAAATAAGAACTAAGGAGTGATATTCGGGCACAAATAAGAGATGGTCATTACTCATTAGTGACTATGCAGGTTTTTTTCCCGTTAACCTTCAAAATAATGCACATAAAAAATGCACAAAAGCCCCCAACTGAACCTAAAGAAAGCATCTCTTTAATTTTTTTACAACAAAAGACAAAACTTTGGTACTAATACTACAAAATTTCACCATTTGAGGGGCTAATGTGCGAATCTGATTAATACCAAAAACAATTGAACTTAAAGATCGGAAGTAAGAAACAAGAAACCCTCTGCGTTTGGATGGATCGAAGGGATCGCACTTAGAAGCAGATGCATTGCCGCAACCATTCCCGTTTCGAAGAGATGAGGGCGAATCGTTCTTCTTTGAATTGTTGCCACTGGACTTGTTAGAGGAAACTAACCGAAGAACCACAATGGAAGTTAAGGCGCCTATCAACGCGGATGAGATGGAAATCAAGGTTAGCTCTCGCGCGCTCATGGTTTTTATTTTGAAGGAGAAAGGGAAGCGGGAAAAGAGCACTGGAGTGCCAGTGATACTAGTAGGGTTTAGACTTTTGCAATGTTACCTTCAAATTATCATGATGTTACTTATAGGTCCCGTCGGCAAAATAGAGAGATTTTTTTTAGAGAGTTAAAAGTTCTCAAATTATCATGTTGTACACATTTCAAACCTGCATGGCTGCATCTCCAACTCGAAAAGAAGTAACGTGTAAAAGTAACTGTGCTGGATTTAATTTTGAGAGTAGAACTAGGGTGCTCTCGAGTTCACCAAGTCCTTGGTGAACTCAAGTTCAAAACTCATCGGATCGGCTTCAAACGACGAATCCGACCGTTAAAATCCGTCTATCTTACGAGTGATGCGTCTACATGCAAAAATTTTAAATTTTGAAATTAATTTTGCATAGAGTCAAGTAGTCAAAAAAAGTCAAAAAATGAATGCATTAAAATTAACTTATTAACCTTCTAATTTTGACCACTTGACTCTATGCAAAATTAATTTCAAATTTTAAAATTTTTGCATGTAGACGCATCACTCGTAAGGTAGACGGGTTTCAACGGTCGAATTCATCATTTGAAGCCGATCCGATGAGTTTTGGACTTGAGTTCACCAAGGGCTTGGTGAACTCGAGAGCATCCTAGTTCTACTCTAATTTTGAAAGATAAATATCTTGTACGGGCAAAATATGAAGCACATGGAACCATTTTTTTTTGGATGTCCTTAGATAATTTTTTTTATAAGAAATGTGGAGATTTAGTCTATTAATTTTTATTTAATGTTTATAAAATTTTTTTTTCATATTTCAAACTCACGACCTCCTACGTATAGATTGTTATCCATTGTCATTAGACTGAAGCCTGATTCTTAGAAGTTGTTCATGTTAATTTTTAACATAAATTAAATAAACTGATCTTATCCAATTTGATCTATATCACATTTGTAAATAGATTGTATGTGGATCTGTAACCGATGGAAATCCGATCATGACTCGTATTTGTATAGATTTCAATAAGATTTATGTTGTGCGTTTTTGTATTGTTGACTTATTTGAACGAAAAAAGAAAGAAAAAGTAAATAAAACCTTAGGATTGATTCTAATACATACCCTTAAAATTGCATGTCCACCCTTTAATAGTTTTTTTAATTTAAATAAAAATAATATAAATAAAAAAGGTGGTTAGATAAATGCTAATTTTTAAACTTTGTAGGTATGATTGGCTTGACCATTGATCTATTGTTCTAGAACCACTAAAATTTAATATATTTTGTATTTGTCACTAAACATGGATTTATTTCTCAAATTAACTTAAAATTTATATTTTTTGTGAGCAAATTATACTTGTAAAATAGAAGAGGTTCATTTCTTGAATTAATCTTTGTTTATTGGTCATGTAAGTGTTACTCCATTCATAATAAAAACATGAAATAATATAACTTTCGAAAAACGTGAAATGTTTAGTTTTTCAGAAAATATAATTATTTAATATCAAACGAGAGTCATTTCCGTTAATGTTACAATATCCAATTTTTTAAAATTTGATTTTTACTCATTTTTCATGAGCTATCAGAGAACATAAAAAATATTAAATATCACGAGAACTAGATCTTTCATATGAAAATTCCTGTGTAGTTAAGCCCGACAATTGATAAAGCTCTCACAAAGTAATATTATATCTCTATCCTCATAGTGTTGGAAACATAACTCCAATACATCCCGTCATTAATTTAGTCATCAATATATTTTATTCTTATTCTTAGGTCGGGTTGCATTTTGGATTCCAATAATTATAAACATAGTGTAATTTTATGTTATGGATATTAATATCACCACAAAAAGAGCGTGTATATAAATTTCAATGTCAATGTATAAAGTTTATAATGAATTGTAGTTATTTAGATTTTGCAGTTATGATCGTTTGATCTAAAACAAACGTGGGATCATCAAATATTTGAAACCGAAAGTCAGATCACCCAGGATTTTATTAAAAATTTATATAAAATAATTCTTTCTTGACACACAATGTTTCTCTCTAATGTCTATATCGAGTTCCAAAAAAAAAAATTATATATGTATAGTCGACAATTCTTATTAATTTTGATATTTTTTTCATCAAAATTTTAAATTAATTATATATTCATTTAAACTTACTTGTTTTATTAATATTCATATTTCTCGATTTAATAAATTGAAAATACTGATTGATATTAATAAATAATTAAAAGGATAATTTTGTCCTTACCTTCAAAATACTATCAACAAATTATTTGATAACTTGTACAAGATTTAAATCTACATCTCCTACACAAAAAATAACGACTAAAAACACAAACTCCAACATGAGTTTGAAATAGAAATATTATAGCCATCTATGTCCAAACACGACACAGATATAATATTCATACAAATAGACGACACATACTAAACATTGTTCAAAATCATAACTAAACCACTAGATAAATGAAAGTCAAGGGATCCTATTGCAACCGCTGCAACGCTTGCACCATTTCTCACCTTCAACACGACTTCTCCTTTCTTGAGAGTCCTTATATCCCGTAGTGCTTACATATTTGAACAAATATGAACACATGATTCGGTATCAATTACCCAAGATGTGGTTTAAGTTAATTAATTTCAATAATAAAAACATCTTTCTTGCCTTTTTCTTTATTATTGATCTTTTTACTTCACCGAGAGACTGCTAATATGTTTCTCCCACTCTTTCTCTTGTTCATGTTAACCTCCACTTGCTTGAGACTCTGATGGATCTCATCGAGGATCGATGCCTTCTCATGCATATGGAGATGCATGAAAGGTGGGCAACCATCCAAGAATGATACCCTCAGCTATGTTAGCAGGAATTGGTGCTTTAAGCTTCTCCAATTTCTCGAGGTAGCTCATCATTTTGAGTATGTGCGAGTTGGTGGAAGTCATTTCCGCCATCTTGCAACCAGTGAACGCTAGAGTGATCCTGTAGCACTATTTGCAAGTGCTATCAATGAATATCTTGGAGAATTATGCGATCATGTTCTTGAGAGTGCACTCGAGGTACTTTCTTTGAAGTTAACTCGCCATACTCCCAAGCATGATTTTTTGCACAACAAGTTCATCCTTGCGGAATTTCTCCTTAGCAGCCTTCTCTTCTTGAGTGGCATTATCTCATAGTGTTAGCATATCCTTCTCCAACACATATAAGAAGTCCTCTTGTCTCAGTATGAGACTGATCTTGAGTTCCCATTCCATGAAATTGGAAATCATTCTCAAGAGGACACTTTTCGATTATGATACATATCATTAAGTTTCTAGTCATTCTACAAAATTCATTTCAAAATTTTGATGTTAATGTTTATGTAACAAGTGAGTTTTAAGAAAAACTCGTACTACATTATATTAAGTTGTCCCTTAATGTAGTAATCCAAGATCCTATCATCAATAGAAACGAACTCATCCGATTTATAAACTCAAGGTAAGTAATCATTTACTAATCATAAGAAATATTTCCGCTTTCTTAACTTTATGACTCTTGTCGTTTATTAAGAAATTATTTTCTTAGCAAACTCTCTTTCCCAAGATTCCAAGCCTAGATCTTGATTTCTCGTTAAGCAAACTCATCTTATTTGGTCAACATGTTAGGTTAAATTATCTCTATAAAATAAATTAATTGCCTCACACATAATCTATCAATGGCCTGATAACGTATCCTAACATGTTCCACGATTTCTATAGATGGAAAGTAACACTCATGCTAAATTAGATCCATAGCTTAAGGTGGAATAAAATGAGAAAGAAAAATAACTTAATTTTTCGTGGGACCTTATTCATGACTCAATATATTATTTGGTAGGTCGTGTAAGCATCCACCCATACCTATCATAAACATTTCATCATAAATATGATTCAAGCACAAAATATATCACATATATTTTGTGAGTTTGTATGTCTCTTGCGAAAATAATTTCGCAACCGTTGCTCCTTCCACCATTTCTAGAGCCGAAGTCTCATCTTGAGCAACCTAATTAACTATGCCCTCCCAAATTCTATTTAGAACTATTCTAAAAGAAATTGAAATTACATTTAAAATTTCCCAATCCTAAATGTAATGGGCATGCAAGCCTTGAATTAATGAATTACATGAGAAGCAAGTTAACATTCTTGCTTATTTAATTAATCTAATTAATTAATATCATGGGACACCAAATGCCGCGTTACAAACATTCACACAAACATTCATTACATCACACAAGGCATTGAATAGAGACATACAAACCCACTTTGTTTACCTACAAAACAAAGTTAGAATAGAATTGCATATATATGAACATTTTATACCTTCTAGTTAATTTCTTTATCTCAAGCAAATGTGGTACACCAAATCATTTAAATCTCAGAAAAATGATTTATAATCTTTAAGTTAATACATATCTCATACCATGGTTTATAAAGTAACTCTTTAAGCATTTAAAGAAATAAACCGTTATGGTGATATTTGCATGCCTTTCTTAGTCAATTTCTAATAGGAAATCATTTGCTATAAAAATGACTTTCTAAAATTTAGAAGTAAATCTAAATCCTTTTTCCAATATTCATATGAACCATTTAAGCATTTAAAGATCATACAACAACTTTTAGAGACCATAAATTGACTATTTAATTCTTTAATCGATCCTCATGACTTAATCAAAATTAAATTTTTTAATTTTTCATCACTTTTATATCAAATTAATGACATCTAGTAAAGTAGAATTTATAAAATTAATTTGAAAAAAAGTGGAAAAATACCACCCATCCAAACCATGGACAACAACTCCAAGAGAGCTGCTGCGTAGTCTGAACTTTTTATATTTTTCCGAAAAATATAATATATTTTTGTGAAGAGAAATTATACTTTCTGAAAACTAGACTCAAAGACCTTTAATTTTATATAAAGAACGAAATTTTTTGTGTAGCCAAACTCCATGAATCTTGATTGTAATTTCAGAAAAATCTAGAACTGCTTGCTGGAAATTTTCCTGTTTTGTTTTTGTTATTTTTGTATATCTATATAAATCCGAATAAAACCCTAGATTTATATTTTATTCCAGATCTAAACATCCTAAATAAACACTAGAATTTTATAACTATCAAAAATAACATACCCAAAATTCTTTTGACATTTTTGAACAAAAAGGACTTAAACTATGAAAGAAAAACTGCACCATATTGCAAGAGATATATTAACTAAGCACTTATGGATTAAATGACATAATTAAAATGTTCCAATTAGCATAATAAACAGCCAAAGCTCTGATACCAATTGAAGGATTTCAAGATGCGTCAAAGTGGTAAAATAAAAAAAATTAATCCTTTTCAAGTATCCATGGATCTACTTTATTATGCTAATTTTACTCGAGCAATTCTTAAGCACAAATAATTGTGTACTTATTCATCCACCATAAATCTATTTACAAAAGAAGATTTGGATATACCTCTATCATATGTAAATTTGATAAGTAGAGAGAAGTCGTATTCTCTTCTAGATCTCTTGGATACCTTTGTTTGTCCAAACAGTCTACAAGAACGTCTTGTACCAAGTTGAGACTTCAAAGTAGAAGCCCTCCACAATATTCACCAAGAAATTAATTAGAAATTGAAGTTTCCTCTTACTAGAGAGTACTATTTCAGTCGCTCCTTAATCTCTATCCTCCAATAAACTACATCTTGAGTTTAGGATTTGTGGGTTCTCAGCACATGAGAGATCAAAATGGGAGAGAGACAAGGTTTTGCTCTCTAAGGAAGATGAATAATGATTAGGATAGAAATCCTAGATAGTAGGGACCATTTTAAATAGCTTTCATGTTATCTAGATGAGTTCCCACCGACCTAGACACGTTCTCCCACGTTCTCCGTGATTTCTTTAATTAATCTGGGCCAAAATTAGCCGATTATGGCCCAACAGCGCACTGCGCGATACCGCATGCGGCATAGACCTACAACTTATTTTACATCAAACTGTAGATCTTCTCGCAAGCTTTCTGAAAAGTCGTAGAACACTGAAAATGGAGCTACGTTGATGAGATATGCTCGTTTTAAGTTCTGTTCACAAAAATCATGGTGGAAATACATAACTCTTTGCTGCCCACAAAGAAACTCCTTTTTGTGGCTCACAAAGCTTCTTCCATTTTGATCTTTCCTGATATTTGAATTTTATTAATCATTTAATTAAATCCAAAACATCTCATAATTATCCTCATAATTATTTATCTCATGTTTAAGTAGAGAAACTCATTTATTAGCCATGTCACACATATCAAATAAATCTAGGAGCTAGCCTTTCTAATTAATTCCTTATTGGTGTGACCCTGTGGGATCTATGTCATGTTGGCAATGGCATAATAATAATTTATTACCATAAACTATACATTATGATTACCCAAATGACACATATGTAAAGTATCCTTTTACAATACACGATCTCTTAAAGTAATGTTATAAATAACATCACTTATGTCTATTCCTTGCCTCATGATATAGTGAATAATATACAAAGTAGGATTGTGTCATCTTTGTATTATATTCGTTTCTTAGTCTCTTAAGTAAATTATTAATATATAACTGCACTTTAGTTATATCGCATGCATTATAATTCTACTTTACCAAGGGGCCCATAAAATATCATTACTCATTATAGATGAGGGGCAATGATATTATTGATACATAACTTTCTCCCGCACAAGTTGTATATAAGGAACTAATATTTTTATCACCACTATTAATGAGTAGCTTTTAATATTAATCACATTATACACTTCTCATGTGAAAAAGAAATGCATCTCATATCTTGGAATTGAGACAAAATGAAAACATTAATGACACAAACATAATCCATATAATATTTTCATCTGTTGGGTCTGTTCAATATATGAAACCTTTCATATACTCATGCTATTAAACGATAAACCTTTATCAACATTTATAGAACTACAATGTACTTTAATCAACATGACAAACTTATTATGGTATATTAGTGTTCTATACTAATAACCAAGTTTGTGAACGTTTTAGAGATTTATGTTTGTTATCATATAGAGTTCTATGGTTCAAGACCAAGAGCATCTTCTTGAACACTTATAAAGATAAACACAAAACTCATGGAACAAAATGTATATAACATCCAATTCATAAACATAACATATAAAAGTAATCAACATAAGATAACTTTTAGAACACATAACTAACAACGACAACGTACGACTTTCTTAAAAGGAGAATTCTTACTCTATCATCGATAACGATGCCAAAAAGCTTGATGAACCAAAATGGTACTACTACTTTTAAATATTTATAAACCCTAATTTCTACTTACGTTCAAATCACAAGCACATGATCCTACCGTGTAGTATGATTGGGGTGTCGATCACAGGAATAGTGTATTAGATTTTAAACAATTTTCACTAGTCTAGGTTATCGGGTTTTATAAAAGTTTGATGCGGTGGCACTAATTGCAATCAAGGTTAAGGTTAAACAGTAGATAGAGAGCCTCTAGGGTTTTCTATCCTTCTTAATTATGTAAAATATAAATTCCAACGTCTCTCTATGTCGCATGCGGCCTAGATTGTCCCACAGCTACACCGCATGCATCACTATCACTACCCTCAGGGCATGCTGGGTGTTTGTTTATGCAATTTGAAAGGTTTTTCGATCTTGCGATTAGATTTTGGGCTACCAAGACTGAAGTATTTTGGTACGCAATTATATTCTTTCTCTATACTACCGCGTAGTTGAAATATCCCAAAGACCCTACCTAATCTAAGTGCTTCCTAATATAATCTAAATATACAATTTACGCTATCCTGTCAAGGGAGCCCACTGGGTTCTAACTCTAGTCTTTGAATCGCTGCCAAGCCTCGTTAGCTGAAGTGCCTCTAGTACTTACATGCATTATCCTACTCACACCAGGATGCAATGACTAAACACCTATTGGTATGTGGAGAGTCATTGGCATATAATAGACATAACTATGTATGTAAGGACGTAATAAAAAAGAATTCAAAGTATAAAAGGAAACTCAAATCAATCATAAACAAAACATAAACATATATTAAAACATAATTAAGAATTCAAGTACAACCCTCACCCTAGAGATGAGAAGTTTAGCTTCTCATGGCCATTGCAAAAGAAAAGAAATAAAATAAGGAGAACATAAATTACAACCCAATTGAAGATGGAAGAACCTTTGCCTCCTTAGATGAAGCCTTCTTCTCTTGCTTGGCTTCTAATTACTACCCTCTCTCTAAGTAACTCTCTAACCTAACCTAATAATGAGGATTGCTAGTCTACTATTATGGACTTGACACAATTAAATACACACACCAAATCCTATTACAAGAGGGGTATTTAGACTTTCTTAAATGAGAGGTGAAGTAGTGGAAGTAGTAGGGGACGTGGGTCCACCCATGATTGGATAGATGATGCCAAAAATAGCTAAATAGCTTGGCTCTTAAGAAAATGCGTCCTTCTAGAAGGCCTATTAGAAATTTGCGTTCTTCTGGAAGGTCCATCAGAGAAATCGCCTATTTTTTAGGACAGTCCACAGATCATGCGGCATCAGAGTATGCCGCATTTCACGTGTTGTGCACTTCGTGTGAGGTGTTGCATGCTCCATATAATGTCCCATATGACGCCTCATTCAGAAATCGCCTTAATATGACACTTTTGCTATGTTTTTGACCTAAATACGCAACTTTCTCAAAAACTTACCAAAAAAACCTAAAACACTTTTGTGGTAAATAAATTGGGAAATGGCTACTTTGCATTTGCTTTTGGACATTTTCTGGAAGAAAAGATAGTGATTTTCGCTATATGTTTTGACTTCATGATCTACTAGTTGTGTTTCATCATCTTCAGTTGTCTTTAATGTTCTACTGATTGTCTTTCATGTTCTACCGGTTTTATTTAATAATCTTCTAGTTGTCTTTTCCTCTTGTACTGGTTTTCTTTAATGTTCTACTGGTTGTCATTCATCTTCTTCTAGTTGTCTTTCATCTTCTATTGGTTATTTTTCGTGTTCTAAAAGTGTATTTCATCTTCTATTAGATATTTTTCATCTTCTACTTGTTGTATTTCATGTTCTACTGATTGTTTTTTCATCTTTTTCTAGTTGTCTTTCACTACTGATTGTTTTTAATCTTCTATTGATTGTGTTTCATCTTCTTCTAGTTGTTCTTCATCTTCATATATTTGTCTTTCATCTTCTTATAGTTGTGTTTCATCTTCTACGGGTTGTCTTTCATCTTGTTCTAGTTGTTTTTCATCTCCTTCTAGTTGTTTTTCATCTTTTTATGATTGCTTTTCATCTTTCTGCCGGTTGTCTTTCATCTTCTTCAGGTTGTATTTCATCTTCTATTGGTTGTCTTTCATCTTCTATACTGCGCATGGCAGTGACAGTATCGTGTGCGAAAAAAGTCAGAACATGTATTTTGCATGATTAAGAAGGGTAGGAAACCTGAACTCTATAGGCTCTATATCTACTGAATAGCCTTATTTTAATTATAATTGCTTGATTGCATTGATCACCACAACATTTTTAAAAATCTGATAACCTAGATTAGTAAATATTGTTAAAAACTTAATACACTATCCTTGTGGATCGACACCACAATCAATACTACACAGTAGGATCATACGCTTGTGATCTGATCGTCAGTTTAATTAGGGTTTAAATATCAAAAGTATAGTTCTCATTTTAAGTTCTTCTAGTTGTCTTTCATCTTCTCCCAGTTGTCTTTCATCTTCTTCTAGTTGCCTTTCGTGTTCTACTGGATGTATTTCATCTATTCCTGGTTGTATTTCTTCTTCTAGTTGTTTTTCATCTTTTACTAGTTTTCTTTCATCTTCTTCTAGTTGTCATTCATCTTCTGCTAGTTGTCTTTCATCTTCTATTTGTTGTCTTTCATCTTCTTCTCGTTGTTTTTCATCTTGTACTGGTTGTCTTGCATGTTCTTACTAGTTGTCTTTCATCTTCTTCTAGTTGTCTTTCATCTTCTACTAGTTGTGTTTTATATTCTTCTAGTTGTCTTTCATGTTGTACTGGTTGTCTTTCAAAATCTTGTAGTTGTCTTTTCATCTTGTACTGGTTGTCTTTGATGTTTTACCTGGTAGTCATTCATCTTCTATTGGTTGTCTTTAATGTTCTACTAGTTGTTTTTCATCTTCTCTAGATGTCTTTCATCTTCTTCTAGATGTTTTTCATATTCCACTGGTTGTATTTCATGTTCTACTGATTGTCTCTCAAGTTCTACTGGTTGTCTTTCATCTTCTTCTAGTTCATTCATGTTCTACTGATTGTCTTTCATGTTCATCTATTTGTCTTTCATCTTCTACTTTATACTAGTTTTTTATCTGCTTCTAGTTGTCTTTAATCTTCCACTAATTCTCTTTCATGTTCCAATGGTTTTATTTCTCCTTCTAATGGTTGTCTTTCATGTTTAACTGGTTGTCTTTCAAGTTCTACTGGTTGACTTTCATCTTCTTGTAGTTCTCTTTCATCTTCTTCTACTTGTCTTTCATCTTCTCCTAGTTGTCTTTCATCTTCTCCTAGTTGTTTCATCTTCTTCTGGTTGTGTTTCATCTTCTTCTGGTTGTGTTTCATTTGTTCCTAGTTGTATTTTATCTTGTTTTTCATCTTCTATCAGTTGTTTTTCATTTTCTTCTATTTGTCTTTAATCTTTTTCTAGTAGTCTTTCATCTTCGACTGGTTGTCTTTCATCTTCTTCTGGTTGTCTTTCATCTTCCACTGATTGTCTTTCATCTTCTTTTGGTATCTGTCATCTTCTTCTCATTGTTTTTCATCTTCTACTGTCATCTTCTTCTCATTGTTTTTCATCTTCTACTTGTAGTGTTTCATCTTCTTCTCATTGTATTTCATCTTGTATTGGTTGTCTTTCATGTTATATTGAATGTCTTTCATCTTCTACTGGTTGTCATTTATCTTATTCTGGTTGTTTTTTTGTTTTTCATCTTCTTCTAGTTGTGCTTCATCTTCTTGTAGTTGTCTTTCATGTTCTACTGGTTATCTTTCATCTTCTTCTAGTTGTCTATCAACTTCTACAAGTTATATTTCATCTTCTTCTATTTGCCTTTCATCTTCTTCTTCTTCTTGTCTTTCATCATCTTCCGGTTGTCTTTCATCTTCTATGAGTTGTGTTTCATCTTCTTCTAGTTGTCGTTCATGTTCTACTAGTTGTCCTTCATCTTATTCTAGTTGTCTATCATCTTCTACACGTTGTCTTTCAACTTCTTCTCGTTGTCTTTCATCTTCTATTTGTTGTCTTTCATTTTCTACAAGTTGTATCTCATCTTCTTCTTGTTGTCTTTCATCTTCTTCTGGTTGTCTTTCATCTTCTACTAGTTGTCATTCAACTTCTACAGGTGTTTCATCTACTAATGGTTGTATTTCATCTTCTTCTAGTTGTCTTTCATCTTCTACTGATTGTCTTCCATCTTCTACTGGTTGTCTTTCATCTTCTTCTAGTTGTCTTTCATCTTCTACTACATGTCTTTCATTTTTTTTGGTTATCTTTCATCTTCTACTGGTTATCTATCATCTTCTTCTATTTGTTTTTCATCTTCTACTGGTTGTCTATCATCTTCTTCTAATTTGTCTTTCATCTTTTGCATCTTTTACTGATTGTCTTTCATCTTCTTCTGATTGTCTTTCAACTTCCACATTATGTCTTTCCTCTTCTACAAGTTGTCTTTCATCTTCTTATCGTTGTCTTTAATCTTCTATTGGTTGTTTTTATCTTCTTCCTAATGTCTTTCATATTATATTAGTAGTTTTTCATCTTCTTCTAGTTCTCTTTCGTCTTCTACTGGTTGTCTTTCATCTTCTTCTAGCTGTCACTTCTTCTAGTTGTCTTTCCTATCCAAGTAGTTGTTTTTCATCTTTTTCTAGTTATTTTTCATCTTCAACTGGTTGTATTTCATGTTCTACTAATTATCTTTCATGTTTTATTGGTTGTATTTATTTTATTCTAGTTGCCTTTCATCTTCTTGTAGTTATGTTTCATTTTTATTCTAGTTGTCTTTCATGCTCTGCTGGTTGTCTTTCTTCTACTCCTGGTTGTATTTTATCTTATTCTAGTTTTTGTTGCATCTTCTACTATTTGTCTTTCATCCTCCATTGGTTGTCTTTCATCTTATAATGGTTGTATTTCATGTTCAATTGATTGTCATTTATGTTATACTGGTTGTCTTTCATCTTTTTCGAGTTGTCTTTCATCTTCTTCTGGTTTCCTTTTTTTTTTCTTCTGGTTGTGTTTCATCTACTCATGGTTGTATTTCATATTCTTCTAGTTTTCTTGCATCTTCTACTAGTTGTTTTTCATCTTGTTCTATTTGTCTTTAATATTTTTCTAGTTGTATTTCATCTTCGACTAGTTGTCTTTCATCTTCTTCTGTTTGTCTTTCATTTTCCACTGGTTGTCATTCATCTTTTTATGGTTGTCATTCTTTTTCTACGTGTTGTCTTTCTTCTACTACTTGTTATATTTCATTTTCTTCTAATTATCTTTCATCTTCTACTAGTTGTGTTTCACTTCTTCTAGTTGTCTTTCATGTTCTTCTAGTTGTCTTTCATCTTCGTCTAGTTGTCTTTCATCTTCTTTTTGTTGTCTTTCTTCTTCTACAAGTTGTGTTTAATATGCTATTAGTTGTTTTTCATCTACTTCTAGTTGCTTTTCATCTTCTACTGGTTATATTTCATGTTCTACTGGTTGGTTTGCATCTTCTTCTGGTTGTCTTTGATCTCCTACGTGTAGTCTTTCTTCTTCTACTGGTTGTCTTTCATGTTCTATTGGTTGTCTCTCATCTTGTACTGGCTGTCTTTCATCTTCTACTAATTGTCTTTCATCTTCTTCTAGTTGTCTTTCATCTTCCACTAGTTGTGTTTCATATTTTTCTACTTGTCTTTCTTCTTCTACTAATTGTCTTTTACGTTCTACTGATTGTCTTTTTTCTTCCATTGGTTGTCTTTCATGTTCTACTGGTTGTTTTTCATCTTGTCTAGTTGTCTTTCATCTTCTACTGATTGTCTTTCATCTTCTACTAGTTGTCTTTCATCTTCTACTGATTGTCTTTCATATTCTTCTAGTTGACTTTCTTCTTCTACTGAATGTCTTTCATGTTATACTGATTGCATTTCATCTTCTATATGTTGTCTTTCATGTTCTACTAGTTGTCTTTCATGTTCTACTGGTTGTCTTTCATGTTCTACTTGTTGTCTTTCATCTTTTTGTAGTTCTTTTTCGACTTTTTGTAGTTGTCTTTCATCATCTTTTAGTTGTGTTTTATTTTCTTCTTGTTGTCTTTCATGCTCTACTAGTTTTTATCTACTAGTTGTATTTCATCTTCTTCTTGTTTTCTTGTATCTTCCACTAGTTGTTTTTCATCTCCTTCTATTTGTGTCTTTCATCTTTTTATAGTTGTCTTCCATCTTCTTAGTTCTCATTCTATTTGTATTTCATCTTTTACTTATTGTCTTCCATCTTCTTCTGGTTATCTTTCATATTCTATTAGTTGTTTTTCTTCTTCTTCTAGTTGTTTTTCATCTTCTACTGGTTGTATTTTGTGCTCTACTGATTGTCTTTCATGTTCTACCTCTTGTCTTTCATCTTCTTCTAGTTGTTTTTATTCTACTACTAATTGTCTTTCATGTTTTATTGATTGTATTTCATATTCTACTAGTTGTCTTTCATGTTCTACTTGTTCTTTCATCTGCATGTAGGTCTCTTTCATTTTATTCTAGTTGTCTCTCATCATCTCCTAGTTGAGTTTCATGTTCTATTTGTTGTCTTTCATGCTCTAATAGTTGTCTTTCATCTACTCCTGGATGTATTTCATCTTCTTCTAGTTGCCTTTCATCTTCTACTAGTTGTTTTTCGTCTAATTCTATTTGTCTTTCGTCTTCTTCTAGTTGTCTTTCATCTTCGACTAGTTGTCTTTCAACTTTCATTGGTTGTCATTCATCTTCTTCTGGTTGTCTTTTTTCTTCTACTGGTTGGTTTTCATCTACTACTTGTTGTATTTAATCTTCTTCTAATTGTCTTTTATCTCTACTAGTTGTGTTTCAACTTTTTCTAGTTGTCTTTCATTTTCTTCTAGTTGTTTTTCATCTTTGTCTAGATGTATTTCATCTTCTTGTCGTTGTATTTCTTTTTCTTCAAGTTGTGTTTCATATTCTATTAGTTGTTATTCATCTACTTCGAGTTGTTTTTCATCTTCTACTGGTCGTATTTAATGTACTACTGGTTGTTTTTCATCTTCTTCTAGTTGTCTTTGATCTTTTACTGGTTATCTTTCATGTACTACTAGTTGTGTTTCATCTTCTTCGATTTGTCTTTTTTTTTTATTTTCTAGTGGTTGTTTTTCATCTTATACTAGTTGCCTTTCATCTTCTTCTTGTTGACATTCATCTTCCACTAGTTGTTTTTCATTTTCTTCGAGTTGTCTTTCATCTTCTACTGGTTGTCTTTCATCTACTTGTCATTGTCTTGCATATTCTACTGGTTGTCTTTCATTTTCGATTTGTTGTGTTTCATCTTCTTCTAGTTGTCTTTCATCTTATACTTGTTGTCTTTCGTGTTGTACTTGTTGTCTTTCATCTTCTTCTAGTTGTCTTTCATCTTCTCTTTGTTGTCTTTCATCTACTCCTAGTTGTTTTTCATCTTCTTCTGGTTGTCTTTCATCTTCTACTAGTTGTGTTTCAACTTCTTCTAGTTTGTCTTTCATCTTATTCTCGTTGTCTTTCATCTTCTACAAGTTGTGTTTTATATTCAATTAGTTGTTTTTCATCTTCTCCTTGTTGTCTTTCATCTACTCCTAGTTGTGTTTTATCTTTTTTCTAGTTGCCATTCATCTTCTAATAGTTGTGTTTCAACTTCATCTAGTTGTCTTTCATCTTCGTCTAATTGTCTTTCGTCTAATTCTCATTTTTCATGTTATACTGGTAGTTTTTTTTCTTCTTCTGGTTGTATTTGATCTTATACTGGTTGTCTTTCATCTTGTACAGGTTGTCTTTCCTTCTACATATTGTCTTTTAAGTTCAACTAGTTGTGTTTCATATTCTTCTAGTTATCTTTCATTTTATACTGATTTATCTTTCATGTCTAGTTGTTTTTCATCTTCTTCTAGTTGTCTTTCATTTTCTCCTAGTTGTGTTTCATCTTTTTCTTGTTGTCTTTCGTGCTCTATTGGTTGTTTTCATCTACTCTGATTGTCTTTCATTGTCTACCAGTTGTCTTTCATCTTCTTCCTGTTGTCTTCACTTTTTTCTATTTGTTTTTCTTCTACTACTAATTGTCTTTCTTGTTCTATTGATTGTATTTCATCTTCTACTAGTTGTCCTTCATATTCTACTTATTGTCTTTCATATGCATGTAGGTCTCTTTCATCTTCTACTATGTGTTTCATCTTCTTGTTTTGTCTCTCATGCTCTAATGGTTGTCTTTCATCTACTCCTGGATGTATTTTATCTTCTTCTAATTGTCTTTTATCTTCTACTAGTTGTTTTTTTTATCTAATTCTATTTGTCTTTGGTCTTTTTCTAGTTGTCTTTCAACTTTCTCTGGTTGTCATTAATCTTCTTCTGGTTGTCTTTCTTCTTCCACTGATTGTCTTTCATCAACTGTTTATTGTATTTTATCTTATTCTAATTGTCTTTCATCTTCTACTAATTGTGTTTCAACTTCTTCTAGTTGTCTTTCATCTTCAACTTGTCTTTCATCTTCATCTAGTTGTCTTTCATCTTTTTGTCATTGTCTTTTTCTTCTACAAGTTGTGTTTCTTACTCTATTAGTTGTTTCTCATCTACTTCTAGTTGTTTTTCATCTTCTACTGGTTGTATTTCATGTTCTACGCGTTATCTTTCATCTTCTTCTGATTGTCTTTGATATTCCACTGGTTGCCTTTCATGTTCTACTGGTTGTCTTTCATCTTGTAATGGTTGTTATTCATCTTCTACTAGTTATGTTTCATAGCCTTCTAATTGTCTTTCTTCTTCTACTAATTGTCCTTCATGTTGTACTGATTGTATTTTATCTTTTATTGGTTGTCTATCATGTTCTACTGGTTGTCTTTCATGTTTTACGTGTTGTCTTTCATCTTCTTGTAGTTCTTTTTCATCTTCTCCTAGTTGTGTTTCATCTTCTTTTTGTTGTCTTTCGTGCTCTACTTGTTGTTTTTCATCTAGTATTGGTTGTATTTTCTAGTTTTCTTGCATTTTCTACTTGTTGTCTTTCATCTTCTTCTGGTTGTCACTCATATCCTATTAGTTATTTTTCTTCTTCTTCTAGTTGTTTTTCATCTTCTACTGGTTTTATTTTGTGTTCTACTGATTGTCTTTCTTGTTCTACAGGTTGTTTTTTATCTTCTTCTAGTTGTTTTTCATGTTCTTCTAGTTGTCTTTCTTCTTCTACTAACTGTCTTTCATGTTACACTGGTTGTTTTTTTTATCTTATGCTAGTTGTCTTTCACCTTCTTCTAGTTGTCTTTCTTCAGCATGTAGGTCTCTTTCATCATCTTCTAGTTGCCTTTTATTTTCTCCTAGTTGTGTTTCATCTTCTTCTTATTGTCTTTCATGCTCTAATGGTTGTCTTTCATCTACTCCTGGCGGTATTTCATCTTCGTCTAGTTGCCTCTCATATTCTACTAGTAGTTTTTTTATCTTATTCTATTTGTCTTTCGTCTTCTTCCATTTGTCAAAATCTTCGACTGGTTGTTCATCTTCAACTGGTTATCATTCATCTTCTTCTGGTTGTCTTTCATCTTTTTCTGGTTGTCATTCACCTTCTTCTAATAGTCGATCATCTTCTACTAGTTGTGTTTCAACTTCTTCTAGTTGTCTTGAATCTTCGTCTAGTTGTCTTTCATCTTCTTCTCGTTGTCTTTCATCTTCTACAAGTTATGTTTCATATTCTATTAGTGGTTGTATTTCATGTTCTACTGGTTGTTTTTCATCTTCTTCTGGTTGTCTTTGATCTTCTACTGGTTGTCTTTCTTCTTCCACTGGTTGCATTTCATGTTCTACTGGTTGTCTTTCATCTTGTACTGGTTGTCTTTTATCTTCTACTGATTGTCTTTCATCTTCTACTAGTTGACTTTCTTCTTCTATTAAATGTCTTTCATGTTATACTGATTTATTTTTCATTTTGTACTGGTTGTCTTTCATGTTCTTTGTTGTCTTTCATCTTCTTCTAGTTTTCTTTCATTTTATACTAGTTGTATTTCATGTTCTACGCGTTATCTTTCATCTTCTTCTGGTTGTCTTGTATCTTCTAGTAGTTGTCTTTCATGTTCTACTGCTTGTCTTTCATCTTGTGCTGGTTGTCTTTCATCTTCTACTAGTTATGTTTCATAGTCTTCTAATTGTCTTTCTTCTTCTACTTATTGTCTTTCATGTTCTACTGATTGTATTTTATCTTCTACTGGTTGTCTATCATTTTCTACTGCTTGTCTTTTATGTTTTACTTGTTGTCTTTCATCTTCTTGTAGTTATCTTTCATTTTCTCCTAGTAGTGTTTTATCTTCTTCTTGTTGTCTTTCGTGCTCCACTGGTTGTTTTTTTTATCTAGTATTGGTTGTATTTCGTCTTCTTCTAATTTTCTTGCATCTTCTACATGTTGTTTTGCATCTCCTTCTATTTTTGTCTTTTATCTTCTTCTAGTTGTCTTTCATCTTCTATTTGTTGTCTTTCATATCCTATTAGTTGTTTTTCGTCTTCTTTTAGTTGTTTTTCATCTTCTACTAGTTGTATTTTGTGTTCTACTGATTGTCTTTATGTTCTATTGGTTTTTTTTATCTTCTTCTAGTTGTCTTTCATCTTCTACTAATTGTCTTTTATGTTCTACTGATTGTATTTCTTCTTCTGCTAGTTGCGTTTCATGTTCTATTTGTTGTCTTTCATCTGCATGTAGGTCTTTTTAATCTTCTTCTAGTTGTCTTTCTTCTTCTACTAGTTGTCTTTCATATTCTATTGATTGTATTTCATCTTCTGCTAGTTGTCTTTCATGTTCAACTTGTTGTCTTTCATCTCCATGTAAGTCTCTTTCATCTTCTTCTAATTGTTTTTCATGTTCTACTTGTTGTCTTTCATGTTCTACTTGTTGTCTTTCATCTTCTTGTAGTTCTTTTTGCATGTTCTTCTAGTTATCTTTCATCTTCTTCTTGTTGTGTTTCATCTTGTTCTTGTTGTATTTCATGCTCTAATGGTTGTCTTCATCTACTCCTAGCTGTATTTAGGGGTGTTCATCGGTTCGGTTCGGTTGAAAACGAACCGAACTAGGCAAACCAAAGTTATAATTCGGTTTCAAAAATAAAACCGAACCGAACCGATTTAGCATTGCAATCGAATTGAACCGAACCAAAGTTTTATTTTGGTTTGTTCAGTTTGTTCGGTTCAAACCGAAATATATTAATTTTTTATTTAAAACAATTGATTTATAATAAACCGAAGTATATTAAGAAATAAACTGAGGTATTAAGAAATAAATTGGGATATTAAGAAATAAACCGGGATATTAAGAAATAAACCAAAGTATTTAAAACAATTAATTAAGAAATAAACCGGGGCGGTCCGGACCAATTCATAATATATAAAATTTCAGTCGGTTCGGTTATTTCGGTTTTCAAATTTTTTAAACCGAACCGAACTGAAATTATAATTCGGTTTTAAAAAGTAAACCGAACCGAACCATTAAATTGAAAAAACCAAATCGTTTAGTCCATCATGTTCTTCTAATTGTCTTTCATCTTCTACTGGTTGTCTATCATGTTCTACTCATTGTCTATCATGTTTTACTTGTTGTGTTTCATCTTCTTGTAGTTCTCTTTCATTTTCTTCTAGTTGTCTTTCATCTTCTCCTAGTTTTTCATCTTCTTCTTGTTGTCTTTCGTGCTTTACTAGTTGTTTTTCATCTAGTATTGGTTGTATTTTGTCTTTTTCAAGTTTTCTTGCATATTCTACTTGTTATTTTGCGTCTCCATCAATTTTTGTCTTTCATCTTCTTCTAGTTGTATTTCATCTTCTATATTGTCTTTCATCTTCTTCTGGTTGTCTTTCATATTTTATTATTTATTTTTCTTCTTCTTCTAGTTGTTTTTCATCTTCTACTGGTTGTATTTTGTGCTCTACTGATTGTCTTTCAAGTTCTACTGGTTTTTTTTATCTTCTTCTAGTTGTATTTCTTCTGTATGTAGGTCTCTTTCATTATCTTCTAGTTGCCTTTTATTTTCTCCAAGTTGCATTTCATCTTTTTCTTGTTGTCTTTCATGCTCTAATGGTTTGTCTTTCATCTACTCCTAGCTGTATTTCATTTTCTTCTAGTTGTATTTCATATTCTACTAGTAGTTTTTCATCTTCTTATATTTGTCTTCATATTCGACTGGTTGTTCATCTTCTTCAGATTGTCTTTCATCCTCCATTGGTTGTCATTCATCTTCTTCTGGTTGTCTTTCATCTTCTTCCGATTGTCATTCATTTTCTTCTAGTTGTTTTTAATCTTCGTCTAATTATCTTTCATCTTCTTCTCGTTATCTTTCATCTTCTACAAGCTGTGTTTCATATTCTATTAGTGGTTGTATTTCAAGTTCTACTGGTTATTTTTCATTTTCTTATGGTTGTCTTTTGATAATCTACTGGTTGTCTTTCTTCTTTCACTGGTTGATTTTCATGTTCTACTGGTTGTCTTTCTTCTTGTACTGGTTGTCTTTCATCTACTACTGATTGTATTTCATCTTCTACTAGTTGTGTTTTATATTCTTCTAATTGACTTTCTTCTTCTACTAAATGTCTTTCATTTTATACTGATTGTATTTCATCTTCTACTGGTTGTTTTTCAAGTTCTACTTGTTGTTTTTCATGTTCTACTTGTTGTCTTTCATCTTCTTGTAGTTCTTTTTGCATGCTCTTCTAGTTATCTTTCATATTCTCCTAGTTGTGTTTCATCTTCTTCTTGTTGTCTTTCGTGCTCTACTAGTTGTCTTTCATCTACTCCTGGTTGTTTTTCATCTTCTTCTAGTTGTCCTTCATTTTCAACTTGTTGTCTTTCATCTTCTTCTGATTGTCTTTCATCTTACACTAGTTGTCTTTCTTCTTTTTTCTGGTTGTCTTTCATCTTCTACTGATTAGCTTTCATCTTCTTCTAGTTGTCTTTTACCTTCTACTTGGTGCGTTTCATATTCTATTAATTGTTTTTCATCTTCTTCTATTTGTTTTTCATCTTTTATTGGTTGTAACCTTCTACTTGGTGTGTTTCATATTCTATTAATTGTTTTTCATCTTCTTCTATTTGTTTTTCATCTTTTATTGGTTGTATTTCATGTTCTATTTGTTGTCTTTCATCTTCTTCGAGTTGTCTTTCATGTTGTTCTGGGTGTCTTTAATATTCTACTGGTTGTCTTTAATATTCTACTAGTTGTCTTTCATCTTTTTTCTAGTTGTCTTTTATCTTCTACTAGTTGTGTTTCATCTTCTTATGGTTATCTTTGCGCTTTCGTTGTCTACTAGTTGTCTTTCATATTCTTCTAATTGTTTTTCATTTTCTACTGGTTGTCTTTCATATTCTAGTTTTTTTTCATCTTCTTCAAGTTGTTTTTCAACTTCTACTTGTTGTATTTCATGTTCTACTGTCTTTCATGTTCTACTGATTGTATTTCATCTTCTATTGATTGTCATTTGTTACACCAAAAAGGTATAGTACAAAGTTTCAGTACATCAAGCTGTACCTTTTAACCTTAAATACACTTTTGGTTCAGATTGCAAGTATACAATTCTAGCACGTAGTATATTATTGGGTATCGATCACAGGGACGGTTCAGGTCTTAACTGGACTCTACTTAAGTTAATTAAAGACAGTAATTCAATGACAGTAATTAAATGCAAGAAAGTAAATAAACTTGGTTTTGAATCAATAATAAAAGGCGTTTCCAGGGTTATGACTTCATCTCAGTTTTGCCTCGAGTTGTCCGGTCTGTGTCATTTCCTACACGGGCCGTATCAGTGTACACGGGCCGTGTCATTTCCTACACGGTCCATGTCAACCTCAAGTAAATGCAGCAGTTACTGTTTCTTTGTGTTGTTCCTTTTTGTAGGGTTCTACTGACCAAACCTAATGTTTCTAAACCTCAACTGTTGTTTGTTGGTTCATTAACTTGGTATGGAATTGCAATATTTGCCCTCGTCGGGTTCTAGACCTCAACTGTCGTATGTTGGTCCGAATTACCTAGTTGCTTGTTTGGTATACTAAAGGTAATTCTTATCTGTCGATAGGGAGTAATTTTCACCTTTCGGTTACTACTTGGTTTCACCTTTCGGCTCACTAATCCTACCTCATGTACTTAGTTTGGTTGAGAGACTTTTAAGGGCCAAAGTACCTTCTAGATGTGCGCATTCATCTAGTGGTAAACCAATAAAGATCAAACAATTTGTTCCTAAGCAATTAAAATCAAGCACAAGCAAGCAAACACAAATTTCAACAAAAGAGTACAACAACTAGCATGCAAAACAAAACATTCGATTACATCACAACCCTAGAAACTAAGAAATCTACTCAATCATAGTTCTAAAACAGATAAAAGAGATGATAAAGATAGTGCTCATGGCAAAGTTCGAAGTAGTGAGAAGATCCGTCGCAAATCTCTCGATTTTTGCCTCTCTTCCTCTTCTCCAAGCCAAGCCGTCAAGCACCAACCCTAGGTCTCCCCTCTCAGATCCAGAATGAGCCCTCTGTTGGACAGAGAGGCCCCCTTGAATGCCAATTCGCGACCTTCCTTCATTAGCCTTGTTTCCAGATTTCTGGATCTGTTTCCGGAAATGCTTGACACGGGCCGTGTCAGATCTTATACGGCCCGTGTACCTGTGTCCTTGGCTCAAATTGTAGATCTTCTCACAAGCTTTCTGAAAAGTGGTCATACACTCAAAACGGAGTTACGAGTCAAAAGTTATGATTGTTTTAAGTTTGGGTGCTGAAATTTCAGCATCATATGGATGGTGTCCTGGTCGTGTCTGTGGTCAGGCAGAGGGTTGTACGGTCCGCATAAGAAGGTACACTGACCGTGTATAAACCTTCAAATTATAGATTCTTCCTCGATTTCGCCCGTTTTCTGCAAAGTAAGAACATATGCGCAGCAGTACCACATTCTAGAGATATTAAATGAAATAAACACGATTTGACAGTGTTAGACACAGGTTTTGGTACAGAAATTGGTCGGAATTATAGGTCAAATAACGAGACATCATCATTCATGTTTTACTAGTTGTTTTTCATGTTCTACTGTCTTTCATCTTCCTGTAGTTTTCTTTCATCTTCTTTCAGTTATCTTTCATTTTCTCCTAGTTGTGTTTCATATTCTTCTAGTTGTCTTTCATCTACTCATGCTTGTATTTCATCTTCTTCTAGTTGTCTTTCATATTCTACTAGTTGTATTTCATCTTCTTCTATTTGACTTTAATTTTCTTCAAGTTGTCTTTCATTTTCTACTAGTTGTCTTTCATCTTCTTCTGATTGTCTTTCATCTTCTGTTAGTTGTCTTTCATCATCTACTAGTTGTGTTTCATTTTCTACTAGTTGCCTTTCATCTTCTACGGGTTGTCTTTCATGATCTACAACTTGGTATCATTTTCTTCTGGTTGTCTTTCATATTCTACTAGGTGTTTTTTTATCTTCTTCTAGTTGTTTTTCATCTTCTACTGGTTGTATTTCATGTTTTACTTATTGTCTTTCATGTTCTACTGGTTGTCTTTAATTTTCTACTGATTGTCTTTCATCTTCTATTAGTTGTATTTCATCTACTATTAGTTGTATTTAATATTTTCCTAGTTGTATTTAATATTTTTCTAGTTGTCTTTCATCTTCCATTAGTTGTCTTTCATCATCTACTAGTTGTGTTTCATTTTTTAATTATTGTTTTTCATTTTTTAATTGTTGTTTTTCATTTTTTAATTGTTGTTTTTCATTTTCTACTAGTTGTATTTCATCTACTACTGGTAGTATTTCATCTTGTTTTAGTTGTATTTCATCTTCTTCTCTTTGTGTTTCATTTTCTTTTAGTTTTTTTTTTTCATTTTCTACTAGTTTGGTTTCATCTTTTTTCTGGTTGTCTTTCATCTTCTACTAGTTGTTTTTCTCCTTGTACTTGTTGTCTTTAATGTTCTACTAGTTGTTTTTTAGCTTTTTCTGATTGTATTTAATCTTTTACTGGTTGTCTTTCATCTTCTACATGTTGTTTTTCATTTTCTTCTAGTTGTCTTTCGTCTTGTACTGGTTGTCTTTCGTCTGGTATTAGTTGTCTTTCATCTTCTTCTGGTTGGTTTTCATCTTCTTCTGATTGTTTTTAATCTTTTTCTAGTTGTTTTTATTTATTTTCTACTAGTTGTTTTTAGTCTTCTTATAGTTGTTTTTCGTCTTTTACTAGTTGTCTTTCATATTGGCAACAATGAATACCTCTGTTTCGATCTCTTTGAATCACCTAATGGTATTTTGTTTGATTCTTTTAATTGCTTTCTTTTAGAAATGAAAGTCAGATCAGTTCAGTGTTTTATATAATTGTTCATTAACTATTGTAAGTCGAGGTCTGATCATTCAAGGCAAAGCTTGAAATTTGCAAATGTATCAGCAGCCCTCCAACTGAACAAACATGCGTTTAATTTAATTTTTTATACTTTTGCAATTTAAACAAATTTTACAGTGGATGAGGATATTTGTTTGGTTTTTTTTTTTCTCAATTCAGAGTAAGGAATTTTATTTTATTTTTTACAAACAAATACTTTTGCTTCTTTCTGGTAGTAAATAGTAACTAATATGACAGTTGTATAATCAAAATTAAATAAAATGGTTTGCATCAGGTGAAAACATGCCAACTTACTTTTATGCAATGGTCAGACAAGTGAAAGGAAAGTTCATGTAATCAGCTATTGTAACTGTAATTTTTGGTTAAATTATGCTGTTTTAATCTCATGACTGTATGAATAGTTTGATTTACTCAGTACAATGCTTCTACTACTCATCTTATTTCCCATGGTTTGTATTTATAAGCCCCATGTTCTCTTGCTCAGTTACATGTATTTTTTAAATTTCCGTTCCCTAAATCATTCAAAAGTTTAGTCAATTGCAGCTTTTAATTTTTCAGCTTATATAATATGCCTGAGGAGAGGTGTATTCTTGGTCCATGGTGGATTAAGAGATTAGACTGAAATTTCTTTTGCACATGATTGATGCTAAAGCAGTAGTAACTTTTTTAGTTTGGAGAAGCCTATAATCCAAAGATAAAAGGCTGAGTTTGAAATAGGTAATATATACCTCCTATACTATTTTGGGATGGTTGAGTTGCAAGTTGCTTTTTCTTTTAATGAGGTAAATTAGAAACTAAGGTCATATAAACTCCATTTGGGTTGACATTTTGTACAATATCATGTACAGTTTTTGTCCTAATTTAATTATATTATAACTTCTGTATTATGCAACTTCTACACTCATTTATTCAAGACCTCTACACGTTTCTCCACTAGTCTTGAGCCCTTGACAACTGTTGCCGAAGCAACGCGAGTTCCGCTGCTAGTAAAAATGAAAATAGATCCAAAGAAAATAATTAAAAGGTAAAAGGGGCAGAATTAAAACAAAAATTGGAATTAGCGATTACGGAAAATTATGGTATACTTTTCATTTAAAACTTAAATATTGTTTGAAATTTGAGCAGATTGCGTGTGATGAACTTGTAGTCTAATTAATTTTATACAAACATAAACAAAATTAATTTTAGCAAATTGCTTTTCACCTGTGAGTAACTATGCAAACGAAAACCACCATATTTCAATTCAAGGGTCCCAGAATTAAAATAATTTCAAGATGTTTTTAACAAATAAGCATTCTATATCTAATTACGAGTGATTTACAGCAAAGTACGATCTATATTATATTCTTAAATTATTGGGACGCAAGGTAGATGTTTTAGACTAGAAGTTTGATCTGAATCGTTCAATACTAGAACAAGATTTGCGCACAAATTTTAACCCAGAGACACCAACCTTTCTTCTATTTCTATGTAGCGAGTAAATGTAGACCTAGACAGTCAGATTCAACAATCTTTCTTGGTGGGAATATCATTCTATGGACTTATGTTGTTTATACTTGGGAATTTTTAAAACAACTTTGATATGTTCGATCGTGATCTGATAGTCGAAAACGTTTTAATTTTCTTTAAAAAAAACTTGTTTTATTTATATGTTTTCAAATAGGCAATTTGGTGTCGATTGGAATGCCTAACAAATATATGATATATATACAATGCCATCTTGGGTATGATTTGGTACTTCTAAATTCTGATATCTACTATAAAGTTATAGATTAATTAAATAATACTTATATTCCTATATTATTGAGAAAAGTATGCTGATTAAGATATAGTGAACCGCACGAGGTTTCCCTCCCAAGTGGTGTGAGTGGATACATCACCTACTAGAAACCTCCTCTTCCCGAATTATCATTAATGGTGAATCCACGGCTTTCTTCACTCACAAAAGAGGCTTGCGACATGGGGATCCCCTCTCCCCATTGTTATTCAACTTGGCGGTCGATGTTTTACAGAAATTAATTGAAGGGGCCAATAATACTCTACACCAGTCACTATCTTCAAAGCTGAGAGATCCGATGCTGGCCCTTCAATATGCTGATGACACATCTATAATTGCAAGGGCTGACCTCACAACCATGATCACTTTAAAGTTGGCACTGAGGCTTTTCACTAGCATTTCGGGTCTCCACATTAATTTTTCTAAGAGTGTCTTCCTGCCGCTAAACTTGTCAACTCACGAAATTGAGTTGATAAATCTCATTTTTGGGTGTCAACAGACAGAGCTGCCAATCATACTTAGGTATGCCTTTGAATTTCAAAAAACCTACAAGGGAAGATTTCATGCCGCTTATAGAAAAGTTGGAGAAACGATTTGAAGGATGGCAGAGTAAGTTCATTTCAAGGGGTGGGATATTATTGTTGCAAAACTCAATTTTAGCCTCAATTCTGGTTTATTTTATGACCTGTTTTGTGTTGCCTAAATGGGTGATACGAAGAATTGACTCGATTAGAAGATGGTACCTTTGGGGGAAGCCAAAGACACAGGAAAGTGATCTCTTTAATTGGGATTTGGTTTGCACACCGGAATAGTGAGGAGGTTTAGGGGCTACTAATTTGGAGATACGAAACATCTCACTAGTGTTGAGGTGGTGGTGGAAGGCACAAACCGACCCCGACTGTTTATGGTCAACTATAATCAGTACTTTGAGAGGAATTCATACCCAAATTGATGGACCACGGATCTGGGTAGTCAAAGGCTCGCACTTTTGGGGCCAGCTCTTAAAATTGCAACATCTATACCACTGGAGCACCACACTCACTGTAGGCCAAGGGAACACCATCTCCTTCTGGTATGATTCTTGGTGCGAAAGACCATTACGAAGGTTTAAAGACAGAATGCCGCGACCCCAGCTACAGGGCATTTCCCTGCATGATGCATGGCCTTTACTTGAAGTTTTGGCACCCCAGGTGGCGGAAAACGCTATGGTGCATTTCGGGCAGGGTGAAGATGAGATAATCTAGAGATGGTCTGCGCAGGGGATCTACTCGGTCTCATCTTTTTACAAGGCTATGTCAGCTGGAGGTCGGATTAAATGGCGCTTTGCTTTCATCTGGAAGACCAATACCCCTTCAAAGGTCAAGGTCTTCTCGGTTCTCCTCCTAAAAAACAGGCTTCTTACCCATGACATTATGGCGAGAAGAAGAATGCATTGCCAACCTCGATGTGTCATGTGTGTCTCCTGTGGTCAAGAGACAGCGCACCACCTCTTTTTCAGGTGCAGTTACGCTGCAAGTATCTGGCGAGGTCTCACAAGGTGCATTGGAAGTGAGGTTCTGACTGGTGCCGACTCAGTACAGCAGACATGAGACAGTTCATGGGCGAAAGCAAGGTAGGATGGCCATATGCAACAGAAGCAATGGGCTACTTTGTTTATGTGCACCTTATGGAACTTGTGGAAGCAAAGGAATGACAAGGTGTTCTCTGACAAGATGAAGCCTCCCAGGATACTAATACAACAAATACTACAGGAGTTTCAATTATGGATGAGATACTGTACTGGTACAGTGGCTGTTAGGGAAGGAATTGGCTAGCTTACAAAGATCAGTTATGCTTGTAAAGTAGTGTGATGTTTCTTTAAATTATCTGTGATTGTATTGCTGTAACTATTGGTAGCCTCTACCAATACTTTCAAAAAAAAAGATATAGTGGACCGTGAAGGATACATTTTTGCTAAAAATCAGGTATTTGATGACTTTGTCTTCCAGAAATTTGAAACTTTTTTACATAGATTTGTGATTTTTTTATTAGAAGCGTTTTTCTCTTGTACTTTTCATTCTTAAGAAATTTGTCCAAAACTTATGGTGCGTTTGGATGAGGTAAAGAATAGTGCTAATTTGGATTAGCGATTCTGAACTATTATTTTGCGTTTGGATGTGTTTGAATTAGCAACTAGAGACTACACTTTGTTTGTCTTTTGTGGATTAGCATGCTATTCTACTAATCCAATAAAAAATTGGATCAGTGACTATTCTCAATTTTGGGTTAGTTCATGTATTTCATCTCTGTTTCGTGACTTTTATTTGGGCGATGGCTTTTCTTAGTACATAATGAATATCATATATGAGGGATCCAATTACACTATTTATGGTGACACATTTTGACACCATATGCTTATATGTTATTTTTGTGGTTTCAAAGTCCAAACAGTTGATCCGAATGGTTCAACATGATCCCGTATTAAAATGTGTTTGGAGACCAAATTTTATATTTTTTGGAATTTGTTTAGTATTTATTAAGATGTGTACAAAATTGTTATTTTTAGACAATTCTGGACTATTGATTAACAGTAATTTAAAAAAATTATAAACACATAGTAAACAATTTTCAAAAAATGTAAAACTTGATCTCCAAGTACATTTCGGATCGACTATATGGATTTTGAAATCGCAAAAATAACTTATAAACATATAATGTCAAGATGTATCACCATAAAATGATGTTGGATTCACCTCATCGACTATATGGATTTTGAAATCGCAAAAATAACTTATAAACATATAATGTCAAGATGTATCACCATAAAATGATATAATTGGATTCACCTCATAAAATGATGTAATTGTATCACCATTCTGGACTATTTGTAAAATAGAATTGTTGGATTATGCAATCATTACTTAGTCTGTTTGACTAAATTTGCAAAACATATATTTGTTGAATTTAACTATTTTCTTGAGTTGAGATATTTGCAGGTTCATAAGATTTAGAATTGCAACATGACTATTGAGGCTCTCCTTTGTCTTTGAGATAATTGACTGCATTATTGTTCCGATGAAGGCTAAGACTTCAAAATCAATATCTACTTCTCACGAGCTTTCCGAAAAGTGGTCATATGCTGAAATCGGATGCTCGAGCACCGAGATACGCCAGTTTGAACATTGCTGAAGATTGCTGAAATTTCACAACGCTTGATAAGCGTTGTAACGACTGTCACAATGGTTGCCTCTGGAAGTTTTTGCCGAAATTTGGATCTCGGAAATGAATTGTTCTGTTGTAACGGTGGATTAAACGTTATAACGGAATAAATCAATTATCTTACACACCGTTCGTATTTTGGCTGTAGTTTGGTCTTTTCGGAATAAATCAATTATCTTACAACAAGCAACCATGGTGATTCTTTTATAGTTGAATATCAAGCTATTTAGGGTTAAAATTTTAAAAAGTCTTGTATTCATCGATGCCGTTAGAGACAACAAAAACAATATCAATGTATTGGATCAATCTTTTGATATTTGAAGTTTGAATTATTAATACAATAACAAATAATGTCACAATATGCCACTAGAAAAATGATATTAAGCTTATCTCTTCTCTATTTTGTCTAGCCGTTGTTTGTTGGTCACGTGGGAATTAAATCTGCTGTTATTCCAATGGAATAACAGGCCACAATTTTTTTAAATGGCAATGTAAACAAGGCCTGTATAAGGAGCAGCTTATCTACAACTATAGAATTCCGCATTTATGGACTCTATAACATTTTAGAAGAGCTACAAAGTACAAACTGACATAACACGGATTTGGGCTTATTAGCACCTCTCTTTGGGCTATGGTAGGGCATGAAATTTAGCAAACGCATTGATTAGCTCAACAACCTTTGGGCCTTTTTTTTAAATTTTTTTGTAACGAACATCTTCATACCTTTCTGCTCTTTTATTTCACCATTTATTTCTTACAACATTTAAGGAGTTCTGCAGATCTATAATTAATGTGCAAGAGATGCAGTACAGTATTGATTTATGTATGCAGATATTAATGAATATAAACAATTAAAGGTCGTTTAAGCATAAGCATTTCTATATTGGTATAAACACCTTCTATGTTAACATAAAACAATTATGGGCTCATTACAATGTATAGATCTTATGCATTGGACAGTAAACTACTGAATTAAAAGTCTAAAAATTCATCCGAAGTGCTCAACATGTTCTCCATATTAAAATGTGCACGGAGACCAAATTGCACATTTTTTGGAAAAATTTACTATTTTTTAAGATGGGTGTTTTTAAAAAATCTGAACCATACAAAATAACGATTTTAAAAAATTCTAAAAAAATAAAAAAGAATTTTCAAAAAAAATATAAAATTTAGTCACCAAGCACATTTTAATATAGATATAATGTTGAATACAACTCTAAACAATTTCCATCTATTATAACACTTGGATATATGGTATAAACACCTAGCATTTCAATTTTGTTTTCAGTATCATTTCTTTATTTCAATGGATGATTTTCTGGCATTTCAAGTTTAAACACCAGATTGTGCACTGTCAAGTGGTTGTATAGGATTAAAGCTAGTGTAAATACCTGAAATAGAAGTGTGTGTGTCTATATATATATATATATAGCAATGAAAGTATAAACATCCACGTGGGATGTGGATGCGGATTGAGCGCATAGACCTCCACGTGAAGTGCGGATGTGGACGCATTTTTGCTTTTTTAGAGTGCCCATTATAACTATTTGTTATTGTAAATCGTAAAAACAGTCAGATGAATGAACATAAATGATAGAGATTGAGAGACTATTAGTGCTCTCTTTTTGCCAAAGGTTCATTTTGCAACCGTGCATGGCTTTTATCATTGCAAAAAAAAAAAAAATACTATTATCATATAGAGTAGTTCATAAATCTATTAAGAATACTATTATCATAGTAATTAAATAGTTTCAAGTAACAGATTGGTTAGGTATATCATCTGGCCGGAGGCGAGTACGTACTGTTTTTCTTTTGGAAAAACAAGAACCTGTTTTATTGTTCAAATTTTTTCCTGCACGAATCTCAACGAAAATTAAGGTTGGATGAGGTAAAACAGATTATTCAAGTGGCATCTGTCATCTGTGTGTCTGTGAGTTGATTGCTCAAGGTGCCAATACGTCTCATCCATCAGTCAGGGTAGTCACTAGTGATTAGTGACCATCATCATAACTCATAAGCGTGCCATATACGGCGCTAGCTCCTCTTCTCATGCTCTGTATCAAAATTATGCCATTAGGTATATTTTGGATTTATCCTTAAATCCTGCCATAGCTGGTAACCGACTAGCCCTGGGGACCCGCTGTCATTCAGTGTGGATCCCCGTTGGCCTCCCCTGTTTCAACCAAAACATGTGCATAAGACCGGAATTTTATAGTATTATAGTTGTATTTTGTACTTTGTTAAAAATGAATGGTTATATATGGCTTGACAGGCTTTCTAAATTTTTTGTTTGGTAAGTGCCTGAATTTTACTTTGTCATTGCAATCGTCTTTTGTTGGAGTAATCATTCTCTACGGTAACTGACGTGGTTAGGTTAAGTCACACCTGAACCGATTAAAAATTCAGACCTACTTAGATTCATTGGTCGCTTTGAAATTCGCACGGAGGCATAATGAACGGTTCAGATTTAACCTGACCGAGTCAGGTGCATCTATTTTTTCTCTGTTTTTCTTCAATTGAATCATTTTTTATAAAAGTGAACCTCTACCATTTATCGTTAGCCATATCCGTCACATTTTGAACCAAATCAAATTTCACAAAGAAAGCAAATCAAAATGCCTGAATTTAAACCAAATCAAATAGCACATAGAAATCAATATATCCCCGTCACATATTGAAACCAAGCATATGAATCGGCCTTAACCATATATTTATCCATGTACATATCTAGTCAGGGGCCTACTTAAATAATTACTTGTGCTGGTTCAAATCATAGTTAGTATGGCACATGGGAAACTGATAACCTGCCAAGTTACATAAAGCATTGCTAGCCTTTCTCAAGCAACAGCCTTGCAAAGCACTCCTGGTACTGGTACAATTACGCTCTTCACCTTTTTGCTCATGTCTCTGGGATCTGCCTTAAAACTTTCACCAAAAAGAGTTCAAAACAGACACCACATATGAGCTTGAGTGTGCTTGCTACATGGTCTTTGTTTTTGTAAGCCAATTAATTGAATCTTTTGTGGTTGCATTGATTGGTTGAACACTTGAACCCCTGCCTAGGAGGCATATGTCAATCAACCAAACAATCATCTCTGGTAAAGCTCTCCAGTTTTGTTACCCAGATCTTAGCACTGGTAATTTTCTTTTATCTTTTTGCGGCAATAGTTGTCACGTTCATCTATCTAATTTTCTCATAGATACTTGAAAACTGTTTTTGTTTCTCACTCAAAAGTAAAACAAACAACATTTCTCATTTCTTTAATATAATATTAAACTTTTATTTAAAATTATTGTTAATTTTGTATTTTAAAATGGAAAGACTAATTTACCCTTTTCTTCAAACGAACACATTCTTACTACACAAAACGATCAATATTCTTTTACATTCTAATCAATTAAATGTAGAATGTTAAAGTACAAGCTTAGCTAATGAATAAATTCATAGAAATTGATTCACGAATGTCTTAAATATACGAAAATTTAAAATAACATATATAAATTCAAGAAAACTGCAGACTTAGTGTAGTGGCAGAAGTCCTCATCTCTCTTCGAAGAGGCGCATGTTTAATTCTCAAGAATAACAACTAAAAGATGTTGGAGGTGTACCGAGACCCTTTAATATATATATATATATATATATATATATATATAGTATGGCTAATTTGCTGCTGGCAGCATTTCGGCCAAGTGCTACCAGCAGCAAATCTGCCATACTGATGTTCAAACAACCGATCCGAACCGTTCAACATGTTCTAAATATTGAAATGTGCTTGGAGACCAAATTTTACATTTTTTGAAATTTTTTTACCATTTATTAAGCCACTTTGAAAATTCCAGATACTGGTGAACAGTAAAAACAGTCTGGACCATATGATCTGGAATTTTCAAAGTGGCTTAATAAATAGTAAAAAAAATTCCAAAAAATGTAAAATTTGGTCTCCAAGTACATTTCAATATTTAGAACATGTTGAACGGTTCGGATCGGTTGTTTGAACATCAGAATGGCAGATTTGCTGCTGGCAGCACTTGGCCGAAATGCTGCCAGTAGCAAATTAGCCATACTATATATATATATATATATATATATATATAGATATATATGTTGTTTCAAGCAATTCTCTTTTAGTCTATTTGACTAATTTGCAAAACATACAATTATTGAATTTTACGATTTTCTCTATTTTAGAAAGAATGCAGGTTCAAGGAAATTGGAATTGCAATTTAGAGCACTTGGACTGAAGAAATCATCAAGTTATTTATCAAGAATTTAAACTGTAAATTAATAATTGGTAAAGTAGCTTTGATGGTGAAAAACAGGGATAAAACGTTGGAACGATTAACAAAACGTTCAGACGTTTTCTATGTGAAAAATCTGGAGATTAATCGATTAAAAAGCTGGAAAAACATTCTAAAACATCCCAGACGATTGTCAAAACGTCTGGACGATTTAAATAAATTCTCAGACTTCAAATTGCATTTTGATCGATAAATCTCCAGAGGAAAACGTCCTGAGACGTTTGTTAACCGTCTGAGACGTTTTAGCAAATCTCACAGAAATTTGAATTTTTGACCTAAGTTGAACTAAAACGTTTTCATCGTTTTACAAAACGTTGGGACGTTTTATGGCAGAAAACTCGTTTGAAAGCTGCCACTATAAATAGAACCTTAGGGTTCTCCTCAAATCCATCCAGCCGACCCTAATCGTTTCAAAAGCTAATTTTCTGTGAGCACAAGTTCCTCCATTGTTGTGAGAACACGAATTTCAATATCCCTCAAAACAACCTCAAATCCACTTCACTAATCTTGAGTTAGATTAGATCAGAGTGATTACTTGAGCGTTTATCTTGAGATTTCAAACTTAGAGATTTAGTTCTCGACTCTAGTTGGCCGTGTGACTTCCCGTTGATTGTAAGGGCTCACCGGTTCACAAGTTGTAACCTTTCTCTTTTGGGTAATAGAAAGGCGCACCGAGAAGCGGTTGCGACGCCCCGGAGACGTAGGCATTTTAAGCCGAACTCCGTTATCACTCCTTGTGTCAACTTTCTCTAAACTCTTCTACTTTATTTTATTTGCAATAATTTATTTATTTCGAATTTAGTGGTGCCTAAGGGACAACAAAGTGGTATCAGAGCACGTTACTCAAATTAAGACTCACTTAATTCGAGTTTACCGATCTTAAAATGGCAACCACTAGATATGTGAAAGAACCTCCAGTTTTTGGTAGTGCTACCAAAAATTTTAGTCATTGGAAAAGGACCATGATAAACTATCTAAATATTCTTGACCTTTGGAGTGTTATTGAGAAAGCCTATGAACCGGAATATGGTAATTCTGTTGGAAATGAGGCCAAAGTTGAAGTACATGCATCTACCGAAAGAAAGAAACTAAATAACCTTGCCGTTAATGCAATATACAATGCGGTAAGTGAATCGGTTGCATTACTTTTCGGTAACACAACAAATGCAATAGAAATGTGGGATACTCTTATTGATCGATATGAGGGTAACACCCAAATCAAACGAACCAAAATAGCCGGTCTAGACACCAAATTTGAAACTTTCAAAATTGAAAATGGTGAAAATGTAGAGGATATGTATGATAGACTTATGCATATTCAAAATGAATTCATTGAACTAGGAGAACCACTTTCTAACGATAAAATTGTAGGAAAGCTTCTTCGAGTAATGCTTAGGAGGCCTAGGTGGGACGGATTGGTGAGCGCCCTAGAAGCACTTCATGGGACACAAAAATCCTTCACACCGGATGAACTCTATGCTCATTTCCGGAGTTTTGAAGAAAAGCTCATACAAGCCGGTGAACTCAAGCAAGAGTCAAAAACAAAAACCGTGGCTTTTCCGGCTCAAAACCACCGAAACCACCCAAGCTCCTCAAATAACCGTCAATCAAGTGACTCACTTATGAACCAACTTGGACATGAAACCTCTCTTGATACCGCCACCATAACCAAAATGTTTCAATCTATGCTTAACTTTGAACGAAAATACAACAAGGAACGTGAAGAAGGAAACAAACGGGTAGTTTGCTTTGCATGTGAAAGAGAAGGCCATACCATCCAAACTTGCTTCAAAATATTTCCCAACTTGAAGAACAAGGATAATGAAGGGCAAAATGACCGAAGGCCTAAACAAAAGTACGAAGGATATAAAAGCAAAAAGAAGGCCAAGGCAATGCAAGCCTTATTTTGCATCGACTCCGATGAAAGTGGTAGAGAAGAATCCGACTCGGAGTCGGGCGATGAACAAGAGATCAACCTTGCCTTGATGGCAATAGTGAATGAAGAATCGGCAACCATTGATGTGGATACAATCATTGCAAGCAAGAACATAACCGATAAGATCACCATTGAATTCCTCAAAAATCTCATCAATCCACCTATCAACAATGAATTGGAGAACTCCACCAAAGCCACCACACAATCCATCATTGAGGTAGCGGTTGATCCCATCAAAGCATCAACTAACACCATTATCGAAGTAAAGGATGCTTCCATAGAAGATGTAACAAACTCTCCAAATAAGGTACATCTTATCTCTTCTCCTAACCGGTATATGTCTACCATTGATTTGACCAATCCCGACTACCACTTAAATGGTTACCATGTTAGGAAAGATGAATCCAAAATAGATATAAATAACAATTATATAAAGACAAATGAGACAAGCACGTTCATGGATGAGGCTCTAATTAATTATAATGCGCCTAGGTTGCTTGAGGAATCTAAAAAGACCATGCTTGAAAAGGAAGGTATCATACAAAAATTGACATCTCAACTTCTTGAGCTTGAATCCAAAATAAAAAATTTAGAGTTAGAACTGCTTAAATCACATACCTGTCAATCACACATAGGTGACATAGAAATGTTAAAAGTGAAAATCCAAACTCTAGAGACCGAAAATAGGGCTTTAAGATCGCCTAGTGAATTCTCAAATGCCACTAGTCTCGATCCCTACTATGTAGAAAATTTGATCAATGCCAATTTGAATCGAAAATCCGGTAAAATGGGCATTGGATACAAGAAGGGTCAATCCTCATTTGAATCAAATTTTTCACAAAGCCCAAAAGAAAATGGGGAACTTACTCAAAACTTCAACAAAGTTAAGTTCAATAGCAAAGAGTATTTTGATTACCAATTTTATTCCAAACATGGTAAAACACTCTTGACAAAGGAGTCAAATAAAGGGACCACTCCTCAAACCACAAATGCAAAACAAAACAAAAATTCTCAAAATTATGCATTTAGTTACAAATCTTCTAACAAAAATTACAAAAATGAAAACAAGCTTCAAAATAGTGATAGGAACACATTTAATCCAAAAAGGCCAAACAAAACTTATTTCAAAGGACCGGATGGATGGTTTTACGAGATTCACAATAAAAATGCTTTACAAAACAAAAACCAAAGAAATGGTTTGACTAGAGATGTTCCCCAACATCACAACAAATTTGACTCAAACAAAAACAAACCGTGTTCGTCTAAAGTTACAAATCATAGGAATCAAATTCAAGAAGTGAAACAAAAATTTCAAGCTACCTTCAAGCATGGTTCAACTAATGGCAAGCAATCGGTCACATTTTGTAATTATTGTTGTAAAATTGGCCACACCTCATTAGAGTGTAGCTTTAGGAAAGGAAGCAACAAATCAAAGGTTGTTTGGATTCCTAAAGCTAAAGTAACTTAAAGTTGTAATTGAAATCTCCCCAACCTAAAACAAAAATCACTAAGGAAGGGGGAAATTAAAACAAGGTATATATTAATTAAAAATATATATATACTCTTGTAGGTATGTTTGATTACAACACACAAAGAAAATGCTTGGATCATGATAGTGGGTGTTCACACCACATGACCGGTGATAAATCTAATTTCAAATCTTTAGAACCTTATGATGGTGGGTCGGTTACTTTCGGTAGTAACCAAAGAAAAAGTTCGATTATTGGACTAGGTTCGGTCGGTAACCAAAACTTGACCATATCGGATGTCTATCTTGTTGAAGGCTTGAATTATAATTTACTTAGTGTAAGTAAATTATGTGAAGCCGGATATTATGTTAAATTCAACACTAATGCTTGTTTCTTATTTAGAGAATCCGATGACTCTTTAGTCTACACCGGTAAGAAAAAGAAAAATGTTTACTATCTATATTTTAATCATTTCGAGTCCGGTGAAATATGTTTGAATGTCACAACAACCGGTTCTAAACTATGGCATCGAAGACTAGGCCACATTTCAATTGACTCCATTAAGAAATTGGTTAAACTAGATCTAGTCCGTGGCTTACCATCTCACAAATTAGAACTTGTAGGATTGTGTGATGCATGTGTACAAGGCAAACAAACTAAAAGTAGTTTTAAGTCCAAAGAAATGGTCTCAACCTATCAACCATTACAACTACTACATATGGACTTGTTTGGACCTATTGGTATACCAAGTTTGGCTAGGAAAAGATATGCATATGTGATTGTAGATGACTATAGTCGCTTTACTTGGGTCATATTTTTGCAACATAAAGATGAAGCAATTGAAAACTTCATTAAATTTTGCAATCGTGTTGAAAATGAAAAGGGTACAAAGATCATTCGCATTCGAAGTGATCATGGGGGTGAATTTGAAAATGCAAAATTTGATGAAGTATGCTCTAAAAGAGGATATAAACATGAATATTCGGCTCCTCGCACACCTCAACAAAATGGGGTTGTTGAGAGGAAAAACCGAACATTACAAGAGCTTGCCCGAACCATGCTAAATGAATACCCTTTACCCAAACACCTTTGGGCCGAAGCGGTCAATACAGCTTGCTACATTATTAATCGCGTTAGCATAAGGTCGATATTGAAGAAAACACCTTATGAGCTATGGAAGGGGTATAAGCCAAAAATATCTCATTTTAGAGTCTTTGGATCGAAATGCTTCGTGCTTAATGAATCACCTAAAATTACAAAATTCGATTCTAAATCCATTGAGGGAATATTTGTAGGGTACTCTTTGACAAGTAAAGCCTATAGAATTTACATTGCATCTCATCAAATTGTAATAGAATCCGTACATGTCAAATTTGACGAGGCTACTAATCAAAAGGTCGAGAAAGGAATTCAAATTGTAGGTATTGAAGATGCGGAGCTCGAAATTAATGAAGTTGAAGATTCAAACAACAACATTGAGCAATCACTAGAGCAAGAGCAACCCGAAGACAATCCATTGAACGAGTCAATGCAAACCGAGAAAGACCAATCTCCACCAAGTGCATATCAACCTCCCGAAGACTTAAGGGAAGTATCATCTCATCCTCTTTCTAATGTGATTGGGAATCCTAGGGAAGGGGTTAGGACTAGATCGGGATTAAATCAAATGATTGCTCATTGTGCATTTGTATCAAATGTTGAACCCAAAAACTTCAAAGATGCAAATGGGGATTCAAATTGGATTTGTGCCATGCAAGAAGAACTTGCTCAATTTGAAAGGAACAAAGTTTGGGAACTAGTACCTAAACCAAGAGACCGAATGATTATTGGAACTAAGTGGGTCTTTAGAAATAAGAAAGATGAAAATGGAAATGTTGTTCGGAACAAAGCTAGGTTAGTAGCTCAAGGGTATAAACAACAAGAGGGTATTGACTTTGAAGAAACCTTTGCACCCGTAGCTCGTCTAGAATCCATTCGAATGCTTTTAGCATTTGCCTCAAATAAAAATTTCACTCTATTTCAAATGGATGTTAAAAGTGCATTTTTGAATGGATTTATAGATGAAGAGGTATATGTAAATCAACCACCCGGTTTTGTTGACCCGGTATTTCCTAACCATGTCTATAGACTCACCAAAGCACTCTATGGTCTTAAACAAGCTCCTAGAGCATGGTACGGTCGACTTAGTTCCTTTCTAATTGAAAATGGATTCACAAGGGGAAAGAATGACACAACCCTTTTTACAAAGAAGAAAAATAACTCAATTTTAATAGTGCAAATTTATGTCGATGACATAATTTTTGGTTCATCTAATGCGGCACTTGCCGAGGAATTTTCTTCTCTGATGAGTAGTGAATTTGAGATGAGCATGATGGGTGAATTGAACTTTTTCTTGGGGCTACAAATCAAGCAACTTTCGGATGGCACCTTTGTGAGTCAAACCAAGTATGCCAAGGAGCTGGTAAAGAAGTTTGGAATGACTGAGAGCAAGACAAGCCCAACACCAATGGCTGCAAATGCAAATCTTGACTCGGATCCAAGCGGCACACCCGTGGACATCACCCAATACCGAGCTATAATAGGTAGCCTACTTTATTTAACTGCTAGTAGACCTGATATTATGTTTGCGGTATGTCTTTGTGCTAGGTTTCAATCTAATCCCAAAGAAGTGCATTTGAAAGCCGTTAAACGAATTGTTAAATATATCAAAGGCACTTTGAATTTGGGATTGTGGTATGGCAAACAATGGGAATTAGATTTAATAGGATATACCGATGCCGATTTTGCCGGCGACAATGGATAGAAAGAGTACAAGTGGTACATGTCAATTCCTTGGCGGATCACTTGTCTCATGGTCAAGTCACAAACAAACCTCGGTTGCGCTTTCCACCGCGGAAGCCGAGTATGTTGCGGCTGGTAGTTGTTGCACACAAATTTTATGGATGATCCAAACTTTAACTGATTATGAAATTCGCTTCCGCAACGTACCAATTATGTGTGACAATACAAGTGCCATTATGATATCCAAAAATCCGGTTCTTCATTCTAGAACTAAGCACATAGAAATAAGGCATCATTTTATTAGGGATCATGTTGAGAAAGGTGAAGTCCAACTCATTCATATTGATACCAAAAATCAAATTACCGATATTTTTACCAAGCCCTTAAATACTCAACAACACAATGAATTGCGATTTAAATTAGGCATGCTTGAATTTAAGGGCTGAGAATTTTCAATTGGAAGCATAGCAATCAATTAGCTCATTTTAAGACAAAAACGCCAGAGAAAAACGTCTCAAAACGTTTCTTAAACGTTAGAATGCTTATGAACATTTCTCCAAATTCTGTCAAACTGACCTAAAACGTCCCGAACATTTTACAAAACGTCTGGACGATTTCGTGTTCTAGCATGAAAAATATCTTAAAATGTCTGAACGTTTCTTAAAACGTCTGAACGTTTGTCTGCTAAAATTTTCAATCTCAGAAAGCGACCAAAACGTCCTGAACGTTTGGTCAAACGTCGAGACGTTCTTCTTCAATATTAATTCTCACATTTCCAAAATAATTCAGGCAAATAAAGTCTACAAAACGTTTCAAACGTTTTTCTAATCGTTTTTCTAATCGTTGAGACGTTTCTCTGAAATATTAAAATTCAAAACTACATTTTCGTCTCCCACTGTCCAGAGTAAAACGTCCTGCAATGTTTTATAACCGTTCCGGACGTTTTCGGCGCAGCTTCTAAAAGACCCCTGCGAACCGACTCCTCTTCTATTCTATTTTCTTCTCTACCCGACTCTCTCTCTCACCTTCTCTTCTCCTCTCCGCCACCTTACCTCTCTTCCACCATTATAACCTCCACACACCACCGAATCATCTATTCTAAAGTGCTTTCTTCTCTTCTCTCAACCCTCCTTCCATTTCTCCTCTTAAATTCAAGGTTCTCTCCCTCCTTCTCTCTCTCCACCTAAACCCTAACTCTCACCACCTTTTCAAATCCGGCAATCCGACCGCTCAATCGACGATCCGTCTTCACCATTGTGCTTGTAGAGTCGCTCTCCTCACGGATTCGTGCTTCATTCTTCTATCGGTAACATTTAATTTTTCTCTCAAATCAATGGCTCCTAAACTCTCCAAAATGAATATCCTTAGAAACAAGAGGTCCCGAACCGATACGGGTCAGTCAAGTGCAACTGAAATTGAACCGGATACCAATATTTTTCGATCCAATACCTACTTGTTTAGAAATCCAATTGCTTACACCAATTTCACGGGACAATTTTCGGATCGAAAATTATCGAATTGCTACTATTTCAACAAAGCTTCGGTTACTTTCTCATTTCCCGAGGATGACAAAATTATCGAATATATCCAACATTGGCCTTGGGATTCCTTGATCACTTGCGATGAACCATACAGTGAAATGATTACCAAAACCTTCTATTGCAATCTCACCTACACCAAGGATCCCTTTCTCGTAAAATCCTATGTTTGTGGCCGTGAAATTATTCTATCCTTAGAAAATGTGGCCAATTGGCTTGGGTTAACCAATGAGGGTGAAGAAACCTATATCCTCCGAAAATGGCCCGATCTAGCCTTAGAATCCGCCGATCACTACAAAACCTGGTTTGCTCGACGTAACTTTGGCGGTGCACCCCTCTATGCATCAAATCTTTCATCTCTACATCGGTTGCTTTTTCTTACCATCAACAACATTCTTATACCTAAAGCAACGATCAAATCAAATATAGAGTGGGGTCCAATGTACTACTTGAGGCATCTCATATCCCGGGATGCAAAACAGTTCAACATCCCATTTATCATTCTTCGCCACATGATTGCTTGCTTTACTAGCTCCGTTGCCACTCTACCCTATGGCCATTTAATTCATCGTATGATTCGCCAAAATGGCATAAACGTCCCAAGTCATCTCATTGGAAATGCACCTCATCATTTGCTTGATATTCTACCCAAACATGGTTGGATCCAAAGTCATTTGGACTCGGGTCTACCAATGCTCCGACCTGACGGAAGACCTATTAATAGTTGGATAAATGCTGTCGATGCCCTACCAAACCAATACTGGGATCCGTATGAGGAAGAATCGGTGGCACAACATGACCAACCACCGATATCACCAATGGCTCAAGGTGAGCTCCCTCAAGGAGCGGATAATCAATTGGCTTGGCTTGTTCAACACATGCAAGAATATCAAATAGCCAATACCAACCAATTTACTGCGATAAAGAACGATCTCAAAACTTTGAAGGCAGATTCGCGCAAGAACCGAATTCAAGGCCGCAAAAATGCCAAAGCAATTAATGATATTGATATCACTACTTCCGAACTCGCTCGGCGCTTTGTGCAGCAATATAGTGCTTCTAGTGGCGCGACCACTAGTGCCCCTCACATTCCTTCCGAAGATGATGAAGAATATGATGAGGAAGGTGAAGAAGAAAACGACGAAGATGACCCCGAATTTTAAATCTATTTGATCTTTTATAATTAGAATTTGCTAAGTGATTGCTATGTTATCTTTGGTTGTGCTATGAACTTTTACTATTTCTATGTTGTATGCCTTGACCTTCTATTACTTTGCTAGGTGTATGGTTGCATGCTTACTTCTAAATTGTTCATCTTTCATGATTCCATGATTAATTTTCTAAATTTATGTCACATATTCTCAAATTGAGGGGGAGTGCATATTTTGAGGGGGAGCACTCTTAATTGTGCTATTTGGTGTTATTTTATCTCCCTTTCGTCGATTTCCAAAAAGGGGGAGAAAATGCAAGACATGCAAACACCGATTATGTGAAAATTGCAATTTGGGAAAAATCGATATATGCACTTGCGTTGTATGTTTTGCAAATCGTCAAAAGGGGGAGATTGTTGTTTCAAGCAATTCTCTTTTAGTCTATTTGACTAATTTGCAAAACATACAATTATTGAATTTTACGATTTTCTCTATTTTAGAAAGAATGCAGGTTCAAGGAAATTGGAATTGCAATTTAGAGCACTTGGACTGAAGAAATCATCAAGTTATTTATCAAGAATTTAAACTGTAAATTAATAATTGGTAAAGTAGCTTTGATGGTGAAAAACAGGGATAAAACGTTGGAACGATTAACAAAACGTTCAGACGTTTTCTATGTGAAAAATCTGGAGATTAATCGATTAAAAAGCTGGAAAAACATTCTAAAACATCCCAGACGATTGTCAAAACGTCTGGACGATTTAAATAAATTCTCAGACTTCAAATTGCATTTTGATCGATAAATCTCCAGAGGAAAACGTCCTGAGACGTTTGTTAACCGTCTGAGACGTTTTAGCAAATCTCACAGAAATTTGAATTTTTGACCTAAGTTGAACTAAAACGTTTTCATCGTTTTACAAAACGTTGGGACGTTTTATGGCAGAAAACTCGTTTGAAAGCTGCCACTATAAATAGAACCTTAGGGTTCTCCTCAAATCCATCCAGCCGACCCTAATCGTTTCAAAAGCTAATTTTCTGTGAGCACAAGTTCCTCCATTGTTGTGAGAACACGAATTTCAATATCCCTAAAAACAACCTCAAATCCACTTCACTAATCTTGAGTTAGATTAGATCAGAGTGATTACTTGAGCGTTTATCTTGAGATTTCAAACTTAGAGATTTAGTTCTCGACTCTAGTTGGCCGTGTGACTTCCCGTTGATTGTAAGGGCTCACCGGTTCACAAGTTGTAACCTTTCTCTTTTGGGTAATAGAAAGGCGCACCGAGAAGCGGTTGCGACGCCCCGGAGATGTAGGCATTTTAAGCCGAACTCCGTTATCACTCCTTGTGTCAACTTTCTCTAAACTCTTCTACTTTATTTTATTTGCAATAATTTATTTATTTCGAATTTAGTGGTGCCTAAGGGACAACAATATATATATATATAGATAGAGAGGAGGAGGGATCCACTTACAACATTTTACAACAATTTGGTTTTATGATTTTCAAAATCCAAATAGTCTATCCAAACCGTTCAACATGATATCTATATTAAAATATGCTTAGAGTTCAAATTTTATATTTTTTTGAATTTTTTACTATTTATTAAGTATTTTACAAAATTGTTGTTTTTTAGTGGTCCAGAATTGTCTAAAAATAGCAGTTTTGTAAAATACCTAATAAATAATAAAAAAGATTCAGAAAAATGTAAAATTTGATCTCTAAGCACATTTTAATATAGAGATCATGTTGAACGGTTTGGATCGACTATTTAGATATTGATAATCACAAAACTAAATTGTTGTAAGATGTTGTAACTTACAAATGTTCTAAGTGGACCCTCCTCATATACATATATATATATATATATATATATATATATATATATATATATATATATATATATATGAGCAAAGCTAGGGTGTGATGTGCTCACCAAAAGGGTTTGGTGAGCACAACTCCAAAAGTATATCGGATCGGCTTCAAACGGCGAATCCAAACTGTTGAAATCTATGTACTCCATGAGTGATACATGTACGTGCAAAATTTTGAAAGTTTCGAATTCATTTGCTACAATGTCAAGCGGTCAACGGTTTGGATTCGTTGTTTGAAGCCGATCCGATATACTTCTGGAGTTGTGCTCACCAAACTCTCTTGGTGAGCACATCACACCCTAGCTTTGCTATATATATATAGGACAGTGCTACAGTGCTACGCGTAGCATAAAGCCCTCCGTGCTACAGCTCACTTTTTGAGTTTTCAAAATTCTAACGGTCGATCCGAACTGTTCAACATGATGTTGATCAGAGTCAAAATAATGACGATTTACGCAGGGTTTTGGCTTAGGTTTTGCATATTTTCTCACACTTATGTTTAATTAATTAGAAAAAGGCTACTGTCACCCTTCTTTATGTTTTATTGCAGAAAACAGGTTTTGGGACTATTTTACACCAAATGGAGCTAGAATCGGGTCAATCGAATCAGCGACGCTCATCGACTAAGTCTATGTTACGATCCGTATTGCCCAATATGGACCAGGCCTAGAACAGACCAGAAGATAGCGCTGGAAGCATTAAACCCTAACCGTCAAGGTCCTAATACGGACCCTATTGCCCAAAACGGTCTGTAACCGAAGGCGCCTCTTGGGGAATAACTGCCGACAGCTGTTTCCAGATCAGTTTCTTAGCCCCTACTCAACCTCCAGACGTCCCTCCACTCCTATATAAGGCCCCTGGGCAGAAGAAGAAGTTATCTTTGTAATTAGGGTTAGATTTGATTAAAGTGAGAAGAGAGGAGTGCTTGTAACAATGCCGTTCCGCGGCTAAGTTCCTTTTCTTAGGGCTAGACAGTAAACCTTGTTACTCTTGATGTTTTGATATATATATTTCTGTTGATTATGATTTCTTGTTGTTGAAACAAAATGTTTTTGTGATTTACTATCTCTTCATCTAACTTCAATGATCTAGTTTGAGTCCGTTAGGGTAGTGACAGTACTTTAATGGTAAGAGAAACTATTTGTATGAATTAGCCTCGTTGAGATCTATTAGGTTTATGTGAAGAAAACCTTAGCGGGGAAACCATAAACCAGACCAACAAAACGCGTACCAAATTTCATCACTTGCGTAGGGAAAATCGTAGTGATTTGTGTAGTAATTTGGGGTATTTGATCAGACATTTGCGTAAGGAAAATCGCAGTGTCATATGTAGAATCTCGGTGAAAGATTTGTCATTCTTGCGTAACATAAATCGCAGTGACCTATGTGGTGTCTTTCATTAAACAACAACAGGAAATCAGACACAACAGGAATATATTATCAAGGCGGATTGAGTGGTAATGGTGTGCCGAAATCCTAGGAATCCTCATCTCTATCTTTATTTTAATTACTTTTAATTGCCTCCCAATTTACATTGATCAAAACAACATCTCTCAATTTTCAGATTTCGTCTAGCCTTTCGAAAAATTGTGATTCGATCGCTCAAAGCATTGAACCAATATTCCCTGTGGATCGACCTCGAATATACTACTCGATAGGATTGTGCGCTTGCAGTCCGAACCGATAGCATTTCCAAGTTTATAAATATTAAAAGAAATATTGCTCTCTTTTGAGTGATCAGATCTCCATATGAATATGTACTTGCAAACCAAATTTTACATTTTTTAGAATTTTTTTACTATTTATTAAGGCACTTCGAAAAAACACTAATTTGTACACAACAGTAAAATCTGCTGGACCATTGGATCAGTGATTTTCAAAGTGGTTTAATAAATAGTTAAAAAATTCTAAAAAAATGTAAAATTTTGTTTGCAAGTACATATTCATATGGAGATCATGTTGAACGGTTTGGATCAACCGTTAGGATTTTAAAAACTCAAAAAGTGAGCCGTAGCACGGAGAGGCCCTTATATACGCTAGCATATTAGCCAGATTATATATATATATATATATGTATATGAGGAGGGCTCAAATGGCTCATTGCTTCATGCTCCAATCGTACCCAACATCTTTATCTTCAATTTCCAAGTCCAAACAAAAGATCTAAACCGCTCAAGAGATCATATTTTGTATTTTTTGGAATTTTTTTACTATATTTTAAGATAAGTACAAAATCACTGTTTTTTAGGAAATTATGGACCATATAAAAACAATGATTTTGTACCTATCTTAAAAAATAGTAAAAAGTTTCCAAAAAATATAAAATTTGATCTCCAATCATATTTTAACGTGGATATCATGTTGAGCGGTTCAGATCGCATGTTTGAACTTTGAAATTGAATATAAAGTTGTTGGGGTACGATTTGAGCATAAAGCAATGGAGGCATTTGAGCCATCCTATATATATATATATATATATATATATTAGGCTATGGTACAATGCAATGTATAGACCCTCTTGTGCATTGGACTCTAAATCACTGAATTCAAAGTCCAAAAATTCAATCTGAAGCGCTCAATGTGTTCTCCATATTAAAATGTGTCTGAAGACCAAATTTTACATTTTTTGAAAATTTATTACTATTTATTAAGATGGGTACAAAATCGTTATTTTTCAAAAAAATCTGGACCATAAAAAACAGCGATTTTCCAAAATTTTAAACAAATAGTAAAAAAATTCCAAAAAATGTAAAATTTGGTCTCCAAACACATTTCAATATATATATCACGTTGAACGGTTTGGATCGACTGTTTGAATTTTGAATCCAACGAATTACCATCCAATGCACAAGATGGTCTATACATTGCAATGTACCGTAGCCCAACTATATATATATATAGGAGGGATCAAGTTACAACAAATTTGAGTTACAATTACAACAACCATTTTTTCATTTTCAATGTCCAAATCATCGATCCACACCGTTCAACATGATTATCTAAATAAAATGTGCTTGCATATCAAATTTTACATTTTTTTGAATTTTTTTACTATTTATTAAGTATTTTACAAAAAATAGTCATATTAAGACCATTGAATTTTGTACCCATCTTAATAAATAATAAAAAAATTCAAAAAAAATGTAAAATTTGATCTGCAAGCACATTTTATTTAGATAATCATGTTGAACGGTGTGGATCGACGATTTGGACTTTGAAAATGAAAAAATGGTTGTTGTAACTTGATTCCTCCTTATATATATATATATATATATATATATATATATATATATATATATATATATAGGAAGTGTCTACGGTGCTATGCATAGCATAGAGGCCTTCGTGCTACGGCTCAATTTTTGAGTTTTCAAAATCCTAACGGTCGATCCGAACTATTCAACATGATCTCCATATGAATATGTACTTGCAAACCAAATTTTACATTTTTTAGATTTTTTTTACTATTTATTAAGCCACTTTGAAAAATCAGTAATTTGTACACAACAGTAAAATCTTCTGGACCATTGGATCAGCAATTTTTAAAGTGGCTTAATAAATAGTAAAATAATTCTAAAAAATATAAAATTTGGTTTGCAAGTACATATTCATATGGAGATCATGTTGAACGGTTCGAATCAGCCGTTAGGATTTTAAAAACTCAAAAATTGAGCAGTAGCACGAAAACCCTCTATGCTAGGCGTAGCATATTGGCCAGATTATATATATATAAATATATATATATATATATATATATATATAGGAAATTGCTAATATGTTATGCATAACATAGAGGGCCTCCGTGCTACGGCTCAATATTTGAGTTTTCGAAATCCTAACGATCAATCCGAACCGTTCAATATGATCTCCATATAAATATATACTTGCAAACCAAATTTTACACTTTTTAGAATTTTTTTACTATTTTTTTAGATAGGTAGAAAATCACTTGATCTGAAAATTTTGTACCATTTAGATCAAGTGCTTTTCTACCTATCTAAAAAAATAGTAAAAAAAATTCTAAAAAATATAAAATATGGTTTGCAAGTACATATTCATATGGAGATCATGTTGAACGGTTCGGATTTTGAAAACTCAAATATTGAGCCGTAGCACGGAGGCTCTCTATGCTATGCATAGCATCGTAGCCAACTCCATATATATATATATATATATATAGAGAGAGAGAGAGATGGGCTACGGTGCTTTGCAAAATAAATGGGGGGTTTACTTCGGGCCATATTTTCATTTTGAAAATCTAAACAACCGATCTGAACCGTTCAACATGTTCTAAATATTGAAATGTGCTTGGAGACTAAATTTTACATTTTTTGGAATTTGTTTACTATTTATTAAGCCACTTTGAAAATCGCTGATCCACTGTGAACAGTAAAAAACAGTAAAATTTTCTGGACCACCGGATCAGCGATTTTCAAAGTGGCTTAATAAATAGTAAACAAATTCCAAAAAATGTAAAATTTAGTCTCCAAGCACATTTCAATATTTAGAACATGTTGAACGGTTCGGATCGGTTGTTTGGATTTTCAAAATGAAAATATGACCTGAAGTAAACCCCCATTTACTTTGCAAAGCACCGTTGCCCATCTCTCTCTCTCTCTCTCTCTCTCTCTCTCTCTCTCTATATATATATAAATTCAAGAAACATTAATTGAGCTATATGTAATCACTTTTAAGAAAGATGAAAACAATAAATAATAAAATACAACAACAACTAAGTATTTAGTCTCAAACAAGTTGGGTAGGTTAGAAATGAAATCCAACTGGAGTCACAATATCACAGTAGACAACAACAACAGCAACACCACCAGCAACACCAACACCAACACCAACACCACCAGCAAGTAATAATGGTACCAATAATAATAGTAATAATACTAATAACAATACTAACTATATTATGCCTACACTATAAATCGTAGGGGATGAAGTCCTAAGCCCTACGTTCTTGACCCCTTAACGTAATTCGTAGGTTATGGTTCCGGTACATGAATCGCTAATTTTCACGTGCTTCTGTGCAAAACCAACTCTTCGGATACATTCCATTTCTTCAACTAAAAATAATAAAATATTTAACTTAAATTCAACTATGATTAAAAATGGTGGTCTATGCTAATATTTATTTATATAACTTCAATTGGAAAATTTAATGAATTCTTCTTAAATATATATATTAGTAACGTGGTTAACATGTAATCCACCACCCAGCTTAATAACTATTCTGCATTAAATAAAAAATATCCAATAGTACTCTGGCAACCGAAATCAACTGCAATAATTACATTAATCAGCATCCAAACCTTTTATTTTGTTTTGATTGATCAATTAGGCTCATAAATTTTTCTTCCAACACAAAGTTATTAATTTGTGCAGGATCATAGAATCATATTCGTGTATGCTTGTACGTTTAGGATTTTGATTCTGTTAACTATATATTATACTTGTATATAATCATAAGCTGTGCCATATAAAGAAATGGTACCAAAATTTTATGGGTCGTTTTCACATAATAATAGATATTTGGTTTACGTAGTCAATAAGAATAGTTTGATATTTGGAACTGAAAAAAAAAAATGATCTAGCTATTTGACTTATATTCTCATTCATCACTTATAATAAAATTGACTCCAGTTGCAATTTCAAATAGCAATTAATAAGTTTGATTAATCAATTATGGGCCTTTTGGTACCATTTCTTTACGCCATTAGTGACCCCAAATCTATACGCCATTCAGCTGGATGCATTTGCCTTCCTTTTAATTTAACTTAAAAGAAAAAGATACTATTTGAAATATACATAGTTGGCCAGTCATACAAAAAACTGACCTATATAATATCCTGCTGTATGTTTGGTTGTTAAACAAGAATGGTTAGAATAGTCAAATCAAGAATAACTATTGTTTGTCTTATTAGAATAATTAAATTTTAAAACTCTTAGGAATAACTTATTTTAATAAGACAAAAAGTTTGAATTTACTATTCTAGCTATTCTAATCGAACCAAACACCGAATAGGCTATTCCGAATAACTTAATCTAAAAAATAACCTATTCTCAATCATACAAAATTAAAAAATTCTGACCTATATGTTATAAAGTGTTTTATTTTAGTTATATGTTTTCATCAATAAGTTATTACATAATCATCCCTGTGATGACCCTTTTTTTTGGTTCCATTGATGTGTTTCCTCAGTGTGTCACAACACCCCGTTGAAAAGTCATATAAAGAAATGTTATGTGTGTCTCTTATCTCATCATATATTTATATCAGACTTAATTTAGAATGATGTCAGGAATAATAAGTTATGTTTGGCAGGCTATATTAAGGAGGAAGAACTTAGTATTTTAGTATAGAGTATTTTAGAACGTGTCATTTATAGAGTTATCTTCTTAGAGGTTTATGTTGCTATAAATTATGTCATGTGTACTCTATATAATCATGAAGTCAAGAATACTATTAAGCTTTCTCATAAAATTCTGTTTCTTGTTTCTGGCGTCTTCTCTTTAGAAACCCTAACAAATTGGTATCAGAGTCATCTTCATCGCCGGCGGTTGTTCGACGATTTCAGGGTTCTTTGTTTCCGCTACTGCTGTTGAGGGTTTTCATATTCGTCTTTGTATCGTGGGAGAAGCATTCAGGCGCCAGGTTTTTCCTCCGTGCACTCGTGCTCCGCGTAAAGACCAAGCAAACAGAGGTGTCATTCTTTTAAGATGGAAGAAGATACATCCGTTAAGGTCCATATTTCAGACTATACCACATTTCTCAATGATGAGGATGGGATACAAAAGGGGAAGAACTTGACTTCATCAAGGCCGATTGTTTCAAACTCAAGAATAAACAGAAGGCAGACGAGAATGATACTTCTTCAGGCGATGTTAATTTAGTTGAAAATCAAGTTAATGATGTGCTTTAGGGGTTTATTTTTGGGTTTTGTTTCTGGATGAGATTTAATGTTAAGGGGAGGATTATTGTGTATGCCTCTCATCTCATCATATATTTTCATGAGGCTTGATTTAGCAAGATGTTAGAAACAGTAGGTCATGTTTGGCAAACTATATTAAAGAGAAAAATTTAGTATTTTATATAGTATTTTAGGACAAATTATTTATAGGATTTTCTTTTTAGAGATTTATATTGCTATAAATAATGTCATTTGTATTCTAGATAATAATGAAGTCAAATAATATTATTAAGTTTTCTCGTAAGATTTTGTCTCTTATTTCTGACATTTTCTTGAAAACTCTAATAAGAAATCGCATCAAAACTTTTTGATCTTTTGTCATTCATACATGAACCACATATTTGTAGAAACATTACTCTTAAGGAACCGCAACTAACACGTGGTTCTTTAGAAAGGGTTGCAGTCTGGCTGGTTAACTATGCAGCGCTGCGATATGCTAAGAAATCACACCAAATAAACGACTCCTTTCGAATTCTCAAAAGAGCAACATATTTGATGCAGTTCTTTCCATGCTATAAAAAACGTCATCATTTTTCTTATTTCTTATTTCTTAAAAGTATATTATTTCTTTTTCAAAAATAAAACGGTCAAACATCAGCCCTCTTTTTCAGGTTTGGAAAGAAAATAAAATAAAATCATGGGTGTCACGTCTACAGATGTATTTTCCAATATCCTATGTAATCTTCCAAAGAACATGACACCATCCCCCATGGTTTAATCATTCATACCCCTTGGACCTCTCACTATTAAACTAAATTAATTCACCAAGCTAGCTAACTTTTTTTCTTTTATAAATTATAAATTATAACTCACAAAACCAACTTCACAAGAATATTAATTGTACATACTGAAAACAACTACATTACATCTAATTCTGTACGCAACAAGCTATCAACCAAAGTAAAATGATTGATTGTTTCTTTCCAAATAATTTGGAAATTGCCCAGTAGAACCTTGGTGAACTTGCAATTTAATAATTGTTCCTAATTTTATACTGTATTTTATTAAACCGCACGGCTCAAATTGATCAATTTATACACAAGCCGTAGGCATTAATTTTTACTTAACACCTTTACGCGTGGTTAGAATCGAACAAAATTCAAAAGAAAGCATAAAAATTGAACTGGAAGCTTCAGGCAAAAATTCAAAATAATTACATGAAAAGCCATATTTTTATAACTTTCGGCTAATTTATTATTACCCCTCCCCACCTAATCTCCAATCATCACATTTTTCAAAATGGAGGGTGTTTGATGACCATACGATGTCCAATCAAAATCGTTTGATCCGAGCGGGGCAGTGAGTTAATCTGGCCGTCGAAGCACCGCGGTGAGTATATCCGACCGTCAGAGCGCGGCAGTGAGTAGATCTGACCTTCGGAGCACCGCCCTGAGTAGATCAAACCGTCGGATTGTGGCGGTGAGTAGATCCGACTGTCGGAGCGCAGCTGCTATCGGGCGAAAACGAATCCAATCGTAGAGAGAGTTAGAGAATGATGTATTAGGGTATTTAAGAGTGTAAATAAATATGATTAGATGGTGAGAGTAATTTAGATGAATTAATGAGAATAAAAAAGTTTAAATTTAGAAATTAGAGTCATTTGACTCGTTGTAAATAGTTTTTTATAAATAAAATTGTTAGTTGGTATTTAAAGTCACTAACTTCAAAATCGTTTGATTTGTATTAAAAATTTTGTGCACTTGATTCGCACAAATTTGACGTAGATTGAACGGCTCCAATCAAACATGAGACGTATAATGTTCATCGGACTATTCCCAACAGACACTTTTTCGGTTTGACGACCTATAAAAAAAACCAGGGTTCTAAATAGCTAGCTATAGCTTTTTCGGATCTCAAAAGCTATAACGCTATTAATCATTTTTCTTTTATAATGATTCTAAATTGCTAGCTATGGTTACGCTATAGCTGCCGACATTTTTATTAATATCCAAAGTTTAATAGAAATTAATATTTATGCCTAGAACTCTGTGTTTTCACCAAAAATGTCCAAGCCGGCCAGAAAGTGGCCGGCTTAGGGGTAGGAGTAAGCCGGCCATTTTCTGGCCGACTTACTTGTTTTTTTTTTAGAGACACTATGAAGGGCCAAATAATGAAATCTAACACTGAAAATTTGAAATTTTTGTTTAAATTATTTGTTATATTACTTCTTTTGATATATAATTAAAATACGCTAGATTAATTGAAATTATGTTGAATAACACTAAATATGTTAAATTACGCTAAATTACATTAAATTACGCTAAAATACGGTAAATTACGCTAAATTACAAATGAATAGGGACGATATCTTCACTGAAAAGGCGAAAAATAACGATGAAACTTCAAACGGTCATAAACGGCGCTCGAGTGTCCGATTTCAGCAAATGATCACTTTTCGGAAAGCTTGCAAAAATACGCATGTGTCCATGTTGGCAATGCTGGATTCCTAAATTCAGAATCGCCAAAAAACAAAGGAAAGAGTCTCAAAACTTGAGTTGAAGTTTCTGATTAAGATTTTCATTTCTATTATTCAATCCAAGTAGCTCAGTAAATTAGTTACATAATGAACTTGTAGAATACCAATTTTTACTATTTTTGGAATTTTATTACTATTTTTTATGATTCATGAAAGATGGAACAGAATCGGTCTACTTTAGCGTAATTTTGCGTAGTTTAGCGTAATTAGCGAAGTTATTGTAATTTAGCGTAATTTAACGTAATTTAGTGTAATTCAACATAATTTATTGTAATATAGTGTAATTCAACATAATTTCCAGTAATCTAGTGTATTTTAGTATAAATATGCTAATTATAAATCAAAAGAAGTAATCTAACAAAAAATTTAAACAAAAAATTCAATTTTCAGTGTTAGATTTCATTATTTTGCTCTTCCTAGTGTCTCTAAAAAAAAAAATGAGTAAGCCGGCCAGAAAATATTAATTTGTATTAAACTTTGGATATTAATAAAAATCTCAACTATAGCTGCGTTATAGTTTTGCGTTATAGTTTTTTGAGACCTTAAGTATGTCGCTATAATCGTTTTTTCGAGTACTGTACCGTAAAATTTTAAATATAATGTGTCTGTACGGATTTAAAAGCAAACAGACGGACTAAATTTAATTAAGTGTGAATCCCAACTGGAGTTTGACCAGTCATATTTATTTACTTTTAGTTCTTTGGCTTATCTTTTGTTTGTTATAGAGCTGAGGTGTGTTGTTTTCTTTACAATTCGCTTTTCACTTTTGACGAAGAGAAAATTATTTGGGGGTCAAAATGGGAAGAAATCCAAAAATGACCACAAGTTCCAAGTCAGCTCCTATCGCTTTTTGCATCATTGCTTCTCTTTCAAGATCAAATTATTAAAATTAAAAAAGTAATCCAACACTAGTGAAAACATCAAAAGGAAGATAAAGCACGCACACTCTTTTATTTTTCTCTTCTTCTTCTTTTATTATTTTATTTTAAGGAAAGGCCGTATGCACGCTAGAATTTTTATTTTTACAAATATATTAAATATTTTGTCTAGAACTGGAAAGATAAAAACCGATACTATAGAAGAAACCAACTTTTTAGATTTATTTTAAGAAACCGAATAATTAATTTGATTTATTAGAATTTGTATGCAGATCGGATATATTCTTTTTTTTTTTTTTAAAGATTTGATAGCGGCTATCAGATCGGATATATTCTATAGTTAAAATTTGAGGTCTGCACAGAAACTCTAAAATAACCGAATCAGGGATTCGGTTCTGCATCGAAAAAAACAAACTTTCCATTATTCTCCTTTTCTAAGGGCTTTCCCTCAAAAAAAAAAAAATATTCTCCTTTCTGACCAAAATTTTAATATATATCTAAAAATAGAAAAAATCTATAGGCACGCACCTAGGGATGTAAATGGATCCGGACTATCCGATCCAAATCCGCTCCGTATTTGAGCGGGATCCGAATTCGGATAAACGGATCCGGATATTTACCGGATACGGACTCGAATAATTTATTAATTAAACAACATCAAAATATCCGGATACGAATTCGGTAACCCATGCACAAACGGATCGGATATCCATATCCGGAACTCAATTACACGGATCCGAATCTCTCTCCGCTATCTGTTCTTCGCTTTTTATAGCGCTCCAAAACAATATAGGGCGTCCATCTCTTTTACTCATCTTATTGTGGGACTAAAATTATGTACATTTGGCTAGCATATTTTTTTTAGAACACAATCTTTAAAATAAATCCAAGCACTGTTGGCCCCGTCCTTGGTCACATCTTTAAAATAAATCCAATCACGATAGGCCCCGCTATCTGTTCTTTGCTTTTTATAGCGCTCCAAAACAATATAGGGCGTCCATCTCTTTTACTCATCTTATTGTGGGACTAAAAATACGTACATCCGGACAACATATTTTTTTTTTAGAACATGATCTTTAAAATAAATCCAAGCACGGTAGACCCCGCCCTTGGTCACATCTTTAAAATAAATCCAAGCACGATAGCCCCGCTATCTGTTCTTCGCTTTTTATAGCGCTCCAAAACAATATATGGCGTCCATCTCTTTTACTCATCTTATTGTGAGACTAAAAATACGTACATCCGGATAGCATATTTTTTTTAGAACATGATCTTTAAAATAAATTCAAGCACGGCAGGCCCCGTCCTTGATCACACCGATCTTTATGTAGAAAACTTCAGGAGAAAGAATTTTCTTAAATTTTGAGTCGCTACTATTTAAAAAAATATATTATTTTAAGAATGGTGTACTGTTATTTTTTTTTTATGAATCTCCGACAATTATTTGTTTTGTATTCGTATTTGAATCTGTATTCATTTATTATCCGCTTCGTATCCGTATCCGTTTAAGGCAGATTTAGTTTTAAATTTTGACATTCATTTACTATTCGTATTCGTATCAGCTCACTCAAAAATGAATACGGATTTTGTATTTACATTATCGGCTCCATATTCGCTCCGTTTTCACCCCTACACGCACCCTATTTTGTTGATAAGATTGTTGATTTATTATTTTTTTGGTTGATTTGTTCACTGGAAATGTATATAAACTAGAAAGCATTGCCTCATCAACACCGTTTACCGAGTCTCTCCAATTGTGTAGAACAATAGAGAATCGCACAGACTGACATCATCCACCGCCCATTTGGTTTGGCACAAAATTAAAGGCTGTCAACAAGTCAAGTTTAAAAAAATATATATATATATATACTCTTAATTTCTTTGGTTTAATTGTAAATCGAATCAAATCAGATTCGATGAAAATCAATCCAGTTATTTGATTTGAGATATTTCCAACTCGGTTTTGAGCTCTAGTTCTGCATACATATATTATTAATCTTTTAATATTTAATATATTAGTTTAAATAATTAAAGTTTAATCTCTTTATATTATATTTTTTTTATTATTATATCTCTGTTGATTTTATTATAAAATTTAAAAAACTTTTATATTTATACTTAAAAAAACTTATCATAAACTTAACATGTCTTAATTATTAGATATTCGAAATGAAATAATATAATTACACATTAAGCTATTTTAAGTCGAACTCAAATCAATTTGATTTTAAATTTGCGCTTGAGTTTAATTGGACGAAACTCTAATCAAACGAGTCAAGCATGAATAAGATTTAAATCAATGCCGAATATGTAATTGCAACGCTCTCTGTGTATGAGATCACAAGTTCTAAATACAAAAAGACTAATTTTTTGTGGATATTAAATAGTTGGGTGGGCTTGATTTCTAACTCTTACTAAAAAAAAATGCAGTTAGATATTTTTTTAATCTCGCAAATGGCCACTTTAATTAATAGCTTGATTTTGTGTAAGAAGCTCTTTGTTTAATCCAAAATATGGGAACGGAATTCTCTGCCCACTTATGGATAGGAAAATCCTGCCCACAGGTGAATTTAGCCAATCTATACTTGACACTGACATTTAGCTTTTATGTCATTAATAAAGATTAAAAAATAACTATCCAAACTAATTAATTAATGATAATTTTTTCTCTTTCCTTTATCTCTTCACCTTCTATTTCAAAACTAATTAAAAAAATAAAGTATGATCTAAATCTATACTAGTCCGTAACATAAATTATGATCTACATAGGCACATTTCAGTCTGTAGCAGCATATTCTAATGTGCACCAGTATGCACTATTTCTGTACCAGTATAACAACACAGTGACATCCTTATGCATTAAGACCCAGACTCATTATAAATTGCACAGTTCACTATTAATTCACATTGAATTCCCTCGTGATGGTTCGTACTGATAAGATAATTTCGAAAGATAGCATTGCTTCTTGTAACTTAAATTTGGTAAAAAAAATTTTGCTCACTACCAGAATTCCAAAAACAATAAAGTTAAAAAATAAAATCACACACATAATCAACCATTCTCTCCCTTGAACCAGACACATATTTTTTCAGACATGTTTAACATCTGAGTTAAAATATAAAAATAAATTGAACATTCAAGCCATAATTAACTGTTGGCAATGTTAGAACTTAAGCATCTATCCCATATAATTAATCTAGTACAAAACACTCATGCATTTCAAATAAAAAATATAGAGTTAGACTGGTCTAAAATTGTCAATAAACAAAAAATTACTATGAAATTGCTCTTTGTAATTATTTTTTCTATGAGATTCGTAGATTATCAAGGGGAGCTGAAAATAATGCGGACTTTGGGAGCAACTCATCTCAGGGTTGCAATTTTAGATTTTATTAAGATAATAATGCAAAAATTACACCAATATTGACCGGTTGGTTACGAAATATTTCCCCCCTTTGTTATAACAATTTTGACTTACTATGCTATTCTTGTTTTGATTTTCAGTGAACTGAGATTGAATAATTCATTTAAATTACTTTGTTAACCCAAAAATAAAAACATTTATGCAATCATGCTTGTCCAACCATGCTTTATATATCCTATGAATTCCATGAATCAATTCTAAACATAAACTTGACTTTCCTATTTTCCTCTTATTTACTGGTTTTTCTATTTTCCTCTAATTATATGTTGCTACTTGATTTAACTCAAGAAATCTTCATGGAAAGAGATTGCTGAAGCAAATTTTTTTTATCACCAATGAGAGGTAGAGAGAATTGGAAAAACAGTGTAGAAATAGAAAGTGAAGAGACAAAGAGAAAAGATTTTCATTAATTAATTAGTTTGAAAATTTATTTTTTAATCCTCATTAATGAGATAAAAGCTAGATGGCACGTGTCAAGCACAGATTGGCTAAACTCACATGTGGGTAGGATTTTCCTACCCATAGGTGAGGAGAGGATTCGGTTTCCAAAATATGAATCTTTATTGATGTCAGATGCAATGTTGTAAAATGCGGTTTCTATGCGGTATGCGGAAGGCAACCGCATACCGCATATACGGTATGCGGCCGCATATGCGGATTTTCATGCGGACTTATATATGCGGATTTTAAAATGAGAATTGATATATATATAAATAAGTATGCGGTAATATGCGGTGATATGCGGTAATATGCGGTGATATGCGGTAATATGCGGTGATATGCGGTAATATGCAGTATATGCGGTATGCGGTAATATGCGATATACGATAATATGCGGTAAAAATATGCGGCCGAATATGCGGTAGAAATATGCGGCCGCATATGCAGAACCGCATATTGGGACCGCATATTGATTTTCCATGCGGTTTCCAACCGCATACGCATATGCGGCCGTATATGCGGCCGCATGAACCGCATTTTACAACACTGGTCAGATGTATATTCAAGTCTCCTTAGTTCTAACACTGGATGAAAAACAACCCTATTATATAACACTTTTTTTTAGAAGTTCGTTTAAGTTTCATTTTAGTTGTTAAAGTTAATTGCGCTATATTCAAGAATAAGATAAAACTAAAGAGTGACGAAAAAAATGTAGTATGGATGTCTTAGTACATAAATGTGCTAAATTAATTTTCAGTTAGCAGTATAAATAGGTTTCAATGAATAAAATTATAATTTGATCATCTTATCCATAAACCAAAAGAACAACTTAGATTTTATTAATGAGAAATAAACATCTGTGAGCATGAAAAACACCATAAATTTTTTTAATAGAAAACAATCATAGCAAAAATCATTAAATAATTTTATTTTGATACATCAGCTTTTGATATAATAACAAAGACAATATTATCCGCATGAAAGGTCTCATGTTTAAAACACAGATTGAATATAAAAACAGTTCCCCTATATATATATATATAGAGAGAGAGATAGGCTATGGTGAGTTGCGAAGTAAAACGTCGTTTTACTTCACGCCATATTTTCATTTTGAAAATCTAAACACCCGATCGGAACCGTTCAACTTTTTCTAAATATTGAAATGTGCTTGGAGACTAAATTTTATATTTTTTGGAATTTTTTTACTATTTATTAAGCCACTTTGAAATCGCTGATCCACTGTGAACAGTAAAAAACAGTAAAATTTTCTGGACCACCGGATCAGCGATTTTCAAAGTGGCTTAATAAATAGTAAAAAAATTCCAAAAAATGTAAAATTTAGTCTCCAAGCACATTTCAATATTTCGAACATGTTGAGCGGTTCGGATCGGGTGTTTGAATTTTCAAAATGAAAATATGAGCGTGAAGTAAAAATGACATCTTACTTCACAACTCACCATAGCCCAGCTCTATATATATATATATATATATATATATATATATATATAAAGCAGTTAAATAGTTTGATTTCAACTTTGCTTAAAAAGAAAAACTTGTAGTCAAGTACCTAAAGGCCAACCTAATCATATCTAGTTGCCGCAAACATTATTTAGTTGGGTTAGGCGCCTCACATGAACAAAAATGAGAGGTAGAAATTTAACAAAGAATTTGTTGAGTCCTATGACCTCTCATCACACCTAATTGTATTGTTGTCTTGAGGCGCCTAATTAGTGACACAATAATTAAACCCTAAGTCAGTCTAATCATGGGAGTCACGTCTTAATTGTCTCTGTTTTGTTTGTTACATTCGCATTTATTTTACAACAACGTGACAACATGGCGGTGCCTCCCAAGCGACCTTTGATTTAGCTCCTTGTTTGCACGGTATTTTTTTTATTTGATTTAGTTAGAAAACACAACACTATGCTCCGAAATTTTTATTAATACCCCAAAAAAAAAAAAAGAAATTATCAAATCTGCTCTCATCTCAAAATTATTTTTAAAACTGCCCTAACCGCCCACCCACTGGGCGGTCCACTCTGGACACCTGACTGCCCCAAGGCTAGGCGGTCCACTACCCATACCAGACCGCCCCAAGGCTGGGCGGTCCACTACCCATACCAGACTGCCCCATGGCTGGGCGATCCGCTATAAAACCCCTATAAAATGAGTTTTTCTCTCTCCTGACCAGCACAGTATCATTCTAACAACCCCAGAAATTCAGAGAAAGAAAGAGAGGCGATTTTGAGGCTAGTAGAGGTATGGACAGTAACAATCGAGGTAAGAAAGAGAGCAACCGAGATCGTGGCATAGCGAGAGGAGGGTCAATTTTTGATTGAGGTAAAAACGAGAGAAAAAAGTACAAGTGTCAAGTATGTCGTGATTTTCTTAATTGTGAGACATTTAAGATGGAGGAATGGAGTAGACGACATGGCCGGTATGAAATTTCAGACGATGACTTTGTGGAAAACCCCTACGGCTTTGGTTTGAAAAAGAAGAAAGTTGATCCAGAGCCTCCAGCATCGGACGATAAGTTTGTTCCGTGTACTGGTAAGGCTACCACTTCGTCTGCTGTGACTGATCCAGATCAGGCAAACTCTGATGATGACTTTGTTTCATGCACTTTCAAGGCTCGTTGTAAGAAGTAGACTTTTTAGGAATTTATGTCGTAGACTTTATTTCATTAATTTTGTGTTTGTTTATATTTTATGTTGTTAGTTTTTGTATATGTAATTAAGTATTAAAAATAACAAAACTAAAGCATATAAAATAATCGAGGCAAATAAAAAATTGCATAGTTCACAAATTACCAATTAGAATAGTTCACAACATACCTCTAAAATAGTTCATAACATAATTTAACAAAACTTGGTAATCAGCGACGATGGCCGAACAAACTCAGCCGACGTTTGAGTCTGGGTGCAGCTGGTTGTGCGGCACCACCGAATGTCTCTGCATGGCTACTACCGGTTCCTGGGCTTTCATGAGTACGGTGGCTACTACCGGTTGCCTCAGCAACAACTCTAGCATTTTCTCTTTTGTTGGCTTCGTTAATGGCATCTGCATTGCATTCCAGTTGAAATAAAATCAAAATAAAATATAAGTAAATAAATAAAATCAACCGTACATGCTCGCTGCCTGTCAGTTGTTGAACGGCGGGCCTGATGTCCCATTCGACTACCTTCTATCTAGTCCATCATTACAGCACGCTTGTGGGGTCTTCTTCCTTTTCTGATCCACCCGCTTGCGGGCATGATTCTATCACCAACATAGGCCAGCCACTGATACTGGTTGGGATAAGGATGGAAAGATGCACCCCAAGTACTCGCAAGGTAATCGGTACGGTACATGTGTGCGACATAATCATCCTCAGAGAAGTTTCTCTCTCGGTACGCCGCCATAACATGAGAACAAGGTAGGTGGGCTAATTGGATTCCTTGGCAAGTGTAGGTTACAGTATTGTCAGGTCAAAAAATAACAATATACTTGAACATCCTTTTCACAAACTCCATAGTCCCATCCGGTCTACAGCCGGTTGGAGCAAACTCATTTGGACGGTGCACTTCGAATTCCAATTGGTTCTCCCCGTACGGGACAACTTTCATAACTGCACCTTTCTCCCTATGTTTCCTTAGTTTCCCCCTCCACCCTTGTTGAAAACGTTTGATTCCTGGACAGTAATTCGAGGGCTTTAACACGCCGTGCAACAAACCATGCATTTAACTTGCAGAAGGTGTCCTCTACAATTGCTGCCACGGGCAACATCCGGCTCTGCTTGAAAACAACATTCAAAGACTCAGACCCATTTGTGGTCATAATTCCCCATCGAAAATCTCCATCACGGACTTACAATATCTTCTCATATGCGGGTGGCTCAGCAAGATCTCTGGGATTATTTTTTCCCACATTGAGTAAGTACGCATTTGCCTTTGGACAGTACTGAAAAAAAAAACAATTTTAGATGAGAAAATTTAAGTAAATAATTCAGAAAATATAAGTCAACAAATAAAAAGATACATACCTTGGCAAAATCTCTGAACATCTCTTCCACCCTTCTCGGCTTCTTTCTCCTGCAACCAATTTTGAATACATGGACCGAACGCCCATGTATGGCACAGCTTGAATACATGGACCGAACGCCCATGCTATGGCCTTGAATTGCAACGCGTTGTCGACATCCTCTACGCTCAGATTCCAACATTCATACTTAGTGCCGGGATTTGTACTTGCTATGGCCTGGAGAAATAGTGCAAGCAAGTTGTATGAACCATGCCAGCTACCGAACATTCAGCAAATCGCAAGTTCATGCCCTCTCCACAACCTGTTGTATTTTGGGGTGACATGGTTGTAAACGCGTCTGACATGTCTAGCGACCTCCTTAAGGCTCATCGATGGGTCCTCCTTAAAGTCACGCTGCTCAATTACATCGGCAATAAGTGAAGCCGTAAGTTATGCATGGTTTGTCCTTGATGACGCAGACTTGCATGTGTGAGGTGGTTCACACTTCTTAATAATCCATGCCTTGCCCTTACCCACAGGGGTTGCATAAAGACGGAAGTGGCAATGCGCTTCGTCTACACAAACAATTACCAACCTTTTTTGGTCTCTTTTTTGAGTTCTGCACTCCCAGTTGCCGTGAACATGGACCTCATTTATTTTCTTCACAAGTTCATCTAAGTTGGTGTAAACCTGCTGCGGAGCAAGCTCTTGATTGTATCTGACACGCGACCCAAAAAATGTTATGTCCGCCTCTTCAAAAGCAGTGGTATCGTTGAATGTGGGGCGCAGATGCCTATCTGTCCGACCTTTAATCGAAAATCTGTCTTCTTAGGTAAATAATCTCCATCACCTTCTGACATGTGATCATAATCCCAATTCCCGTCCTATTCGTCACCAGTTTCCAAATCTCTTTGTGGTATGGCATCAATCTCAGCATCAAGGTCAAGGTCTCTCCGGGTAACAACGGTGCCACTATAGGTATTGATGGTGGTACAGATGGAAATCTGGGTTGGATTGGGATTTCAGGAGGAGGTGGTGGTGGTGGTAGATCGGTGGTAAAATCAGGTACATAATTCTCATAAACGGGTGATACGTACGTTTCATAACTCGAGTGGCGGGGGTTGTCATACCTCGAGGGGCGGGGGTTGTCATAACTATAGTGATGGGGGTTGTCATAACTAGAGTGGCGAGGGTTGTCATACCTCGAGTACTCATGACCCGAGTTGTCATAACCCGAGTGCTCATAACTCGAGCTGTCATAACTCGAGTGACACGGGTTGTCATAACCCGAGTGATCATAACCTCTATTTTCCCTAGATGTTCCAACCCCGGATTCACGTAGAACTCTCCTGGAATATAAGTCCATTACCATGGTACCCTGTGACTCAAAAGCATTGTAAACACTCCTCCATAACGACTCATCTGTTATTGGATACCTGGTATAGTAAGGTCTACTTACTGTGTAAATCCGAGTAGCTAAATCTATATCATACCGGTTGGGGTTCACACCGATCTTTTCATACACTATTCCCTTCAGTTCAACAAATGAGGTATTTTCATTTACCTCGAAGCCGTAGGCTGCTTCCTTAGTGTACTGTGCTCCCTCCGCACCCCGGGTAAACTTCCCGCCCACATACAGTGCAACCAACATATTTCTGTTTGATAACTACTGTTCAAAATCGCCTCTCTTTCTTTCTCTGTCGGTTTTGGAATTGTTAGAATGAATACTGTGCTGCTCAGGAGAGAGAAAAACCCCTTTTATAGGGGTTTTATAGCGGACCGCCCAGCTATGGGGCGGTCTGGTATGCGTAGTGGACCGCCCAGCCGTTGGGCGGTCAGGTGTCCAGAGTGGACCGCCCAGTGGCTGGGCGGTTAGGGCAATTTTAAAAATAATTTTGGGGTGAGAGCAGATTTGATAATTTTTTTTTTGGGTATTAATAAAAATGCCGACACTATGCTTGAACAGCCCTTACAAATTCAAGAAAAATAAAATCTCCCCGCCCCGCCACAATTTTACTTTTTTTTTCTTATTTTTATAGAAAAATGGGGTTCTATAACACCATGCTTGGACAGCCCTTACAAATTCAAGAAAAATAAAACCCCCCGCCCCGCCCCAATTTTACTTTTTCTTATTTTTATAGAAAAATGGAGTTCTGGCCGGATAAGGATATTAACATAGCTATTTTAGCTTCACGCAGCATTCAACTAATAGAGAACATAAAAATATAGGGAGCACCTAGCTATCTCCTGTAACCTTCTCCCATTTCTTTCCCTAATCATTAACTACTTGAGTAACTACTAACTATTTTGGGGACAGCCTAATATTTGAAATATTTTACAATTGGCGCGCGCAAGTATTCATATATAATACATCAAGTATTTACACCTAAGATATCAAGTACTTAAAAAAAATACTGGACACATCACTCACTCTCATCTTTTACACGTTTTTAGAGGTGATTTTTTTTCTCCGTTCAATCTAACTAATATTTCTGACGATCTGTGAAAATTTTTGCAAATCTAAAACCACGAACGTCTTCTACACAATTTTCTCTTCCAAATGAGATCCATGATGACATACTTTCGAGTTGTCCGTTGCACAAGTATTCATACCTCGTTGTGCAAGTGTAAATAGTTCATGTATCAAAAGTATTACAAGCATATGTCCATACCTCGATTAATTTTACAAGAGCAGCCGAATAGTATTGAATATTGTTTTATTGTTTTCTAGTTCAATTTTATTTTTTGAAAATAAAAAATAGTTACCACATGTTTCACTGTCGAAACAAAAATAATCTATCAAATTTTACAGATTATGTAATTGAAATGTTACAAACAAAAAAAATAATATTTAAAAGAAATAAAACATACTTCATTGAAGTATTCATACATATACGTTGAAGTATTTATACATAAGATATCAAGTATTCATTCATACACGTTGAAGTATTCATACATAAGATATCAAGTATTCATTCATACACGTTGAAGTATTCATACATAAGATATCAAGTATTCATTCATACACGTTGAAGTATTCATACATAAAATATCAAGTACTCATACATATACGTTGAAGTATTTATACCTAAGATATCAAGTATGCATTCATACACTTTGAAGTATTTATACCTAAGACATCAAGTATTCATTCATACATCTCTAATTTTTCCAAAATTTGTTTTTCTGTCATTTTTTAGTACTTAGTACGCACTGGCCTAATTCACCATTAATGAAGTTTTGTTCTTTGCAAATAACTCGCTACTGCATGAGGAAGAGGAACATAGACACGATGAATCTGACCCGGCGGAGGCATGCTTGATTGGGATGGAGTGACGGAGGTAGAAGTGGAAGGTTAATAGCGGTTGTAGCTGAATTAGAGCACTTTTATCTCATAGCTTAGCTTTTAGGGTCCAAAAAAGCTATAGCGTTGCTATAGCTAGCTATTTAGAACACTTTTTTGTCAACATATTGTTAGAAAAATGTATTTTGTTACAAATCTCTTTCGGAGATTGATTGTATTAATATGTAATCCAGTCTTGGGGGCCTTCATTTGTCGTTGCGGTCCAGGTAAATATCGAATTTTACAGAAACAATGATCTTTTGGTTTATTTTTTTTTGTTAAGAGTATATTTAAAAATTTCAGTCTCTAAATCAAACAAAGGCGGACGAAGCATCTCTGAAATTGAATCTCTAAATCTCTAAGTTTCTAAAAATTTGAATCTCCGAAATGTGAATTTTTTTGTTATAATATGAAATCCTCGTTTGTAGTAGACGAGCATCTCCGATAGAAATTTATTTAAATCCAAATCGCAAACAAAAGTTGATTCGAGATTATAATCCCTTTAAATCTTAATAGAAAACCTAAAAGTAAACAGATTCATTAAATTAAAAAGACACGACACGAGATTACAAATAGTTCATCCGGTATTCAATTTAAACTAAATCACATGATTCATGATTTTCTATTCCGAGATCCATAAATTTTACCAAGAGATCATAGATAACACAGATCTCACAAATCAAATAGAGGAGAAACCAAAAGGGGATAAGGAGGAGCAGTGGAGAGAGATGAGAAGCAGGTCCTGTGATTACTAATTAAAGTGATCCTCTTTAATTGGATTGCTCAAAGTATCAGATTGAAGATTTGAAACAAAGATTGAGATTTGGTGAGAGTAGAGAGAGCCAATCGCTTAGGAGGAAGGTTATGTTTTTTCTATGGAGCGAGAGAGAGATTATGGCCTGAGTGTTCTGTGAGAGAGTCGATTTTCTTTCAAAATTGCTAGGACTTTGACAGTTAGACGGTTAACTCAGTTATGAGAGATCGGGGGATGAATGGGAATTCAGATCCAGTGCAGTAACCCAATTTTTGAGTTTTGATCCAAACCGTCCAAGGTGCTTAACACGAATCTTAAAGAACCTGGACCCCACAGATAATACTGGCCTCCTGCGCTACCACCGAATAGGCACCGTACACGTCTAAACTCAAAAATTGGGTTACTTTAGGGGATCCCGACTCTCTCAGGGGATAGGAAATGGGGGAAAGAAATAATTACCCAAAAATATAATACTGGTGCGTTGCATGAAGGCAAACCAGCTCTGTCAATATGTTTGCCCGTTTTAATCCCCCGTCAGTTAAAGTTACATTTGTTTTGTCCCTTCAGTTCAGCTACTGTATATATATTTCTCTAGCAAATTTTCTAAGATACTTTTATTGAAGTAAGACTTACATGATGCGATCTTTGGCATATGATCTTGTTTCTTTTAGTAAAATAAAACCTGATTATTTTCACAACTTGATTCCCTTTTAGTTCTTTAATCATGACCTTTAACTTAGCAATTAACTATGTACATGTTTAGATATATTTTTTAGGTTCTGTAGCTTCTGTCATAAAACAACAATATATTTTGCGTGAACGCTTCCTGGCATAGGCGTAAGTTGGTATATACTAATTGCTCTCTACATTCTTTTTTTTTTTAAAGAAAAAAAAACTTTCGGAAGAATCCTCTCATAAGTGGTATTTATTTCATGAGCAAGGGAGTATTTCATCAGGTAAAATATAAATTGAGGATTTTAGTATAAAATTACATTAATTATCCAAGTAATTGCACATGTTATATGTGTAGGGCTGTAAACAAATCAAAGTTAATCACGAGCTGAATCGAGCTAGCTCGTTAACAACTTGTTTGTACTATGAGCTACATATTACACCATGACTGAGAATTTTTTTATTTCTTTTTTGAACTTTATCCTTTCATGATGAGTTCGTAGAAAAATAGTAAAAGAGTTTCATATTCCTTTTACAACGAGTTGAGAAACAAATCTAGTCACGAGCCAATTTAAACAAAACTTGAACTTGCTCATACGATCCGAGTCAGAATTGAGCGATCTAATTACCAACTTTTTTTAGCTCTTTTCCGAATTTTTTTTAAAAACCATCACCAAATCATCAAAAGTTTCGAAATCAACTTGATTATAATTTTTTTTTCAAAAACCATCACCTAATCAGTATGCAGTGACCTTCCGCATGGATGAACAAAACCGCATTTTACAACATCGTTGAAGATAATAGCCGATTTCCAATTTGTCAAACGGAACATGATTGCCGGTTTTCCATTTTTTTTTTTTGCTTTTTTCCAATTTGTCAAACGTTTATTTTTATTTAATATCCAAACTTTACAAACTGGAGATGGAACTCAGTTTCTCTCTTCAAACTGGAGATGAAACCCAGTTTCATAGTATCTGGATCTTCTGTGACATTATATGAACAGAGAAAGCAAAATCGGGTGCAAATTCAATACCGACTATGATATCCAGTATTTAATACCGAGAATCATCTCCGGTAGTAATGATTTTTGTATAAAACATTGTAATCAAGTTGGTTTCAAAAATTTTGATGATTCAGTGATGAATTTTGATAAACGTTTCTCTTTTCCGGCATAAAAAAAGCAGTGTCTCATAAAAAATATTGAGTTATGTTGACTTGTTAAAAATATTATGCATTATTCTTTTGCCGATCATTGCCAAACAAACCGCCCTGAAAATTTGATTGATACAGAAATAACAAGAACCAAACTACTTTCAACTGCTCAAACCGTAATCAATTGAACTTTTTCTCCGTCATCAATTATTTATTCATTCATAAAACATAACAGTGCTATTGACAATGAATTAGGAGCAGTACAATGACATCCATAACAATTTCAAGTCTGTTGGGGTTGTGACATACACAGTTACAGTCATAGTTATCTACCTATCAGTTGTTTTTTCTTTTTTGTGGAAAGTAGTTGGAGTTCACGTTTCTAAATTTCATTGATTTTGTGACATCAGTATTGACGGAGCCACATTGAATTAGGGTGAAGCAACTGTCTACTTCTTAATTAAAAAAAAAAAATCAGATATAGGTATATTTATAATCGAGTTGTTGTCTAATTATGGAGAAAAATTTGCCAACTTCTAGATAATCAACAATCTGAACGATTAATTCACGACTGTCTGCAACTTACTAATTCCCTGAACATTAATTATGCCAATTTTATGTAAGTCATCTATTTAACAGTTCATGAAGCTTGACCAAAATTTTAAAAGAGGTCGCCATATATACGGTAACAAAATTTTCTTTAATAGCTAGTCATAACTACAAGTTTAGAGAGTTTTGCAAGGTTAAATCTACATATTTCAAATTATATTCATTATATATGTATTTATATTTATTTAAAGCATAAATATGAAGGGGCTGCGGCCTCCTTTATCTCTATGTGGTAACCTGTGAGACATAAAATTCATGTGATCAGATTTATGAATGCGTATATATTTTAGTAAATTATACTTTCATAGGAATAAACTTACATGTATCAAATGTTTTTTTTCTTCTTCCGCACGATGTAACTTTCAAGAACAGTCATTCATATCTCTTGTGCATATTATTTCTCATAGATGTTGTAATATCCGACCCGATCCGAATAATATTTCTCGTGTGCATATTACTCCACCTATGAATCCTCCGTTAGAATAATATTTATTTTTCAATTTTCTCTCTCTTCACATATACTTCACATTTACTTCACAGTACTACTTCAAACATAGTACTACTTCAAACATGATTAATTTAACCTACTTTAATTTGAAATAAAAAGAATTTCAAATTTCAAATTTAATTTTAAACAACTTTACTTGACAACCAAACATACACTAAAATCTTTGACCTAACAGGTCCAATTGTTGTCTCTACTGCGCCAAAATCAGCCAAAACGAAATAACCAGACTGACCGATCCAATCTAATAAATTCAAAAGAATAAAACCGATATAAACTCAAATACCTGAAATTCGAAATAATTCAAACTAAATAATTCTAAATCAGATCCAACTCGATCCGAATTGATGCGAGACTCAACAACAATGGTCCCAATCCGACCGATCCAAACTAATCCAATGTTCCTAATTGTCATCTTAATTGATTTTTCTGGGATAAAAATTCACACTGTCGAAATTAAAAAAATATATATTATGTTTTTTTTTTAAGTTAAAGGTTAAAGATCCGTACATAAAAGTCCAATAATATTAAATAAATAAAAAACTATTTTATAGAGGAAGGAGAGATAATACAGTTGGTTAGAAAAAAAGATCTTAAGACTTAGTTACTCTGATACGTCCTATCTCGGAGAGAGTTGGTCATATGAGAAGTGGATTGGGCCGAATACGTCCTATCACGAGATGACAGGCTGAAGTGTAGGCCGAGTCGGGAACTCGGAAAGGTTTGGAGATATTCGGACTCTAACCTATTGATCAGAGTCAAAATAATGATGATTTACGTAGGGTTTTGGCTTAGGTTTTGCATATTTTCTCGTATTTATGTTTAATTAAATAGAGAACAAGGCTACTGTCACCCTTCTTTATGTTTTATTTCAGAAAACAGATTTTGGGACTATTTTACACCAAATGGAGCTAGAATCAGGTCAATCGGATCAGCGACGCTCGTCGACTAAGTCTTTGTTACGGCCCGTATTGGCTAATACGGACCAGACCTAGCATAGACCAGAACATAGCGCTGGAAACATTAAATCCTAACCGTCAAGGTCCTAATACGGACCGTATTACCCAATACGGTCCGTATCCGAAGACGTCTCTTGGGGAATAACTGCCGACAGCTGTTTCCAGATCAGTTTCTTAGCCCCTACTCAACCTCTACACGTCCCTCCACTCCTATTTAAGGCCCCTGGGCAGAAGGAATAATCATCTTTGTAATTAGGGTAGATTTGATTAAAGAGAGAAGAGAGGAGTGCTTGTAACCATGCCGTTACGCGGCTAAGTTCATTTTCTTAGGGCTAGGCAGTAAACCTTGTTACTCTTGATGTTTTGATATATTTATTTTTGTTGATTATGATTTCTTGTTGTTGAAACAAAATGCTTTTGTGATTTACTATCTCTTCATCTAACTTCAATGATCTAGTTTGAGTCAGTTAGGGTAGTGACAGTACTTTAATGGTAAGAGAAACTATTTGTATGAATTAGCCTCGTTGAGATTTATTAGGTTTATGTGAAGAAAACCTTAGCGGGGAAACCATAAACCAGACCAACAAAACGCGTACCAAATTCCATCACTTGCGTAAAGTAAATCGCAATGATATTTGTAGTAATTTGGGGTATTTGAGAGATCAGACATTTGCGTAAGGAAAATCGCAGTGTCCTATGTAGAATCTCGGTGAAAGATCTGTCATTCTTGCGTAACATAAATCGCAGTGACCTATGTGGTGTCTTTCATTAAACAACAACAGGAAATCAGACGTAACAGGAATATATTGTCAAGGCGGATTGAGTGGCAATGGTGTGCCAAAACCCTAGGAATTCTCATCTCTATCTTTATTTTAATTACTTTGAATTGCTTTCTAATTTACATTGATCAAAACAACATCTCTCAATTTTCAGATTTCGTCTAGCCTTTCGAAGGATTGTGATTCGATCGCTCAAAGCATTGAACCAATATTCCCTGTGGATCGATCTCGAATATACTACTCGATAGGATTGTGCGCTTGCAGTCCGAACCGATAGCATTTCCGAGTTTATAAATATTAAAAGAAACATTGCTCTCTTTTGAGTGATCACCTATGCGATATCTCTCTTAGCTAAGGATTTGATCACTGTTCAATGGGACTTCCTGCCTTATATAGTCTGTCCATAACCGACTTACCAAGCGGTTATGGGAGACTCGGGCAGTTATGCAAACCGTATCGGCGGTTATGTCACACGAAGGCGGTGCTAGCCTTTTTCGGGCTGAGTCTTGTGAGACTGTTTATTGGGCCATGTTTAGACAGAACTTGGGTTTTTCGTAGTGACTCCGGATTGGCCTTTTAAGAAGGTCCGAATTCCGTATCTTTCATGGCCCGTAAAGGGTAAGTTAAAAAGTCTGTGGAACATGGCCCTATCATACTCAAAGATCGAGAGTTCAATTTCTTTTATGATTTCGCAGTTTCTGTAAAGACTTTTGAAAAAAGAAAAAAAATTGTTCAATAGCTGCATTCCACAAAACTTAATATTAGTAATGGTATGTTACGATCTGAAGTAATACATAAAGAGATTCTCATATTGACCAAAAACCAATATTGATTATTATTAACTATAACTTGTCCAAATTAAAATTAATTGTCCTATAGAACGAGTAGAACAGGAAAATGAAATTAAATGGTGCTAACCGATGAGGAATCTAAAAATAGTTTTGAAAGTTCAACTCACAATACGCACGTGATTTGTTGAATGGTCAAATGAGAACAACTCCATTTCTTTTCCTTCGGTACAAAGAACAAATTCATTATTTTTTGTTATTGTTGTTCTCCTTGACAGCTTCTGTCATTAAAATCTGCTTCAGACCGCAACCATTAAATACAAACTGTAAAATCAGCAAAGCTCAGTTTTAGAATTGCATTAGCAGCAAGGGTCACTGCACAAGGATTGAAAATGTTCTTAGTATTTACTTGTGATACGTCCTATTTCGAAGAGAGTAGGTCGTATGGGAAATGAATTGGACTGAGTTCGTCCTGCCAAGGGATGACAGGCCGAAGTGTGGGTCGAGTTGAGAACTCGGGATGGTTTGGAGATATTTGAACTCTAACCTGTATGATATCTCTCTTAGCAAAAAGTTCGATCCATATTTAATGGAATTTCCTGCCTTATATAGTCTGCCTATAACCGCCATCCCGGACGGCCGGACGGTTATGAGGGACGTGAGCAGTTATGCAAACCATATTGGCGGTTATCCCGCACGTCGGTGGTTCAGGCCTATTTTCGGGCTAAGCCTCATAAGGCCGTTTATTGGGCCCTGTTTAAATAGAGCTTGGGCTTTTCGTATTGATCTCGGGTTGGCCTCTTAAGGAGGTCCAAATCCAGGGTCTTTCATGACCCGAAAAAGGTAAGTAAAAGAGCCTGTGGAACATGGTCCTATTAACTTGAGACAGTTTTTAAACTGAAAATTAATTAATTCACTAGCATTTTTATATTTGCATCTCAATTCATCAGAAGAAGATGAAAAACAAAAATCACAACATTTTTTTTTATTTCTGCTTCCCAATTCATCGCAAGAGATAAGAACATATGTATATGATGTCAAATAAATTAACTTACCTTGCTAGAAACGGCACCTTTTTAAGTAAAAATGGTAGCTCTTGTGGATGCGGTTAGGTTTTGTTTTAAATTATTTTGGTAATTAAACCTAACAAGATTAGGGTTTCAACTTTCTAAGTCTCCTTCTTAAATCACTTTTTAGAATAAGTCCTTTTCAGTCTTTGGATAATGACACAACGATAAAGACTCTGAATAAAATTCAAAAATAAAAATTTCAATTAAAAGGGGGATTCGCGGCCATTTGGCGTGAAGAATCTTGTAAATAAATATTTTCAAAAATAGAAAAATTACGATATTTTCATTATTTACTCAAAAGTAATTTTTGAATAGGGATCAATAACTCAGATTCAAAATATTTTTTTTCCAATAACACACAAAGAAATATTTTAATTTTTCTTACAGCCGCAAAAAATTCCGCCTGAAAAATATTGATCTGGGTTATTTGTCACAGTCTTTCTAATAAATTCAATTATACAATATTCCATCTATTTTCAAATAAATATAAAAATATTTCTAATATTTCAATACAAAAAATAAATAAATCATAACATTTTCTATTTAATTAAAAAAAACTCAAATCCGGAGAATAATTCTTTGGAACCCCATATTCGGAGAATTATTCTCCGGAAAGAGGCCTTTGGATCCGAAGAATTATTTTTCGGAAAGAGATGCTGAATGTGGAAAATAATTATTTGGATCGGACATATTTGGAAATAAGTTGAAAATAGGTGTAGATTTGTAAATTTTGAAACTTTTTTTAATATTAATAAAATTTTTGGAAATATTTGTGTATGACTTAGTGGTAGAAATTCAGTTTGTAGTTGCAGATATTTGAGTTCGAATATTTACCATTACTCGACAATATATACAATTCACTATTTTCTCTCTTTTCTTTTTAAGTATCATGCACGGTCAAGGTCAAAATAGCATGTAGTCAAACAACAAAGAACCAAACATTATTAGACCCTGTTCAGCCTACAGGTGGGAACGGAACAGGAATAGGCTCGGGTCCAATTTGAATGGCCGAAACACTGTGCACGTGGGAAAAAAATTCACTCTTAGAGCCTGTTCGGCTGTCCAAGTTTTAGTGGAATTTGATAGGATTTTTTGCTGAATAGAAGAAATTTTCCAACAGCTGTTCGGATGGTCAATTTCAGTCCATTTAATCCCATCTTACATCTTAAATCCAACCTCGGTTTCAGAGTCAGTTCATTTTGATGGGAAAACAAACACGGAGTTGGACAACATTTTTTTTTTCCCAAAAACTGACAACTCTCTCTCCTCCTCTATAATTTTTGCGTGTTCTTACTAACTTCAACTCAACTATTTTCAATAAGGGTCCCTCCTTATATATACCCACTGTAACCTTATCTCATTAATGATTGTGGGACTAACACATTCCCTAAGTCCGGACAGATTAGGCTTTTTTTTTTTAACTGATTACGAGAAATTTCTATTGCATAATTATTTAAAATTACAAATTTTAATTGTGAGAATTTTAAATACAACATATCTTTTTACTAATAGATGAAAATTACAAAGTACATAATTATTTTTTATTTTAAATAAGTGAGAATTTTAAATAGAAATACATTTTTCAAAATAAATTAAGATTTCCCACATTTAATCCCACGGTACAACCGAACACTAATTTCAGTACAATTCCGTGTGTACCCGTACTCTTGGGTTCCCACTTTTTTAAAAGTAAGTTCCCATCCCCGCCAAATCCCATCCCGTATAATCCCGTGGCAAACGAACAGGCCCTTAGTGAATTTTTTTTTTCCCACGGACCCAGTAAAAGCCGAACATACCCTTAACTATATCAAGAACTATGAACCATTACTTGAAAGTTTATTTTAGTTCAAGAATCTCCCTGTGAGATATTGCTGATGTACTGGTAAATTGTTTAAGATAGCTACTGTAAATTAGGTTCACTTTGTCACAACTAGACTATGTCTGTTTTATAGTATTATAGTATTTCCAAATGTATTGGTAAATTGTACCGATGATTAATATTAGTATGCCTACGGGTTTTTCTCAAAAAAGAAGAAAAAAGAAACTACAAACTGACACAAAATTTGAAAATTGCAACTTGTTATTCTGAATTCGAACTGCTAAATTTTATTAATTTATTTTTCGTGGTTCAAAATCGTTCAATCTATGGCAACCAAAATTGACATGTTAATATTGTCTAACAGTGATATTTCAACGACAAATCGATTCACTGTATTTGCTTTTAAAAATGAATAGTCTTAATGGAAAAGAAAATTAAATATTGTAAAATTTCAGAAATAACATAAAATTAAAGAATCTTCTCTGTAAATCATGTTCGCCGTTTGCATCAATAAATTAAAGTTTACATTTTGTGTTTGATAATATAGACTTTTTTGTTACTAATTTAACTTCTCTTCGTCATCTGTCTGATGTCCTCAGGAATGGATTTACTGTCAAGTCAGGGTTCATATAGTTCGCCTAATTAGTGAAATTTTGATTATGAATATTGAAATTTAATTATTTTTTTTTAATGTTAAATATATGCTTATAGATTAATAGGTAGAACTTCACTTTGTGGCTGCAAATACTTATATTTGAATTCAAACTTTCACACATTATAGCATTTTACATATCAATCCCCTCTAATTTAAATTTCTAATTCTGCCCCTAAATGTCTCAGTCATCAGTGTTACTTCGAAACACTAGAAAATCAAACAGTTGAAAACTACCATGCCCATCTGTTGTGCTGTAATGAATGAGAATGACATGCACAACACCACCATAAATTGAGAATTTGAGATGTTTTATGCCTTGGAGGGGACATGAAAGCAACATCTAAACCAAAAGTGTTAATTATCTTACTTTGGCGGCTTATATTAATTGACAATATAATTTTACCTAAGGACAAAATTGTGGAAGCCGCCCTTGTTGGATGACAAGATTGACTCCTACTTAATTAATTCACATAATTATCTCATGCTATTTAGCGAGAACCCTTCTTTCCTCTTTCTTGATATCTTTTGATTTTCATTCTCTCTTTCATTCTACTGCATGTGAATTTATTTTGGGGAATTTCATATATACCCCTTAAAAATTTCAAAATTACGTATTCTTCCCTCTAAAATTCATAATATCATATTTATCCTTCTAAAATTAAAAAACTCACAAATTTATCCATTTTATAGTATTTGCTATTCAAACTCATTTTAAATTTATAAATTATGTATTTTACACTTTATTTAAAAGTAAAAAAATATGTACCATATTTCAGAAAAATGTCAGTCTTCTAAGTGGTAGGTTTATGAGGGAAAATTGGTAATTCCTCTACTGATGCTTACACAAGTATATACCTAAATGTCACTGTGTAACCGTCAGAAGTAAGCTATTTTATGAACTTTAAATTAATTTTAATAGAAAAAACAATAAAATGAGTAAATTTGTGATTTTTTGAAATTTAGAAGGATAAATATGATATTATGAACTTTACAAGAGAAAATACATAATTTTGAAGCTATTGAGCGATATACATGAATTTCCCCAAATTTTCGTGAAATAGATTTTGTGTGCAAAGATATTGACAATGCTATTTTGATTTTATACAATGCATCACCAGTAAATTATTATAAAAATACATATGACTCTTGTGTTGTACTTTGTAAAAAACGATCGTTTAGGCCGATTAATCGGCTAATTAGTCGTTGGTGGCAACCAAACCGTCACATACTTTTCCGACTAATCGGTTGATTTTTCCAATTATGGCCGATTATTTCTGATTAATCGCTTGATGATATCATGTCCATCCGACGAGCCGTTATTTACAACACAGGCTAGAACAACACTGTCAATACCTTTGTTCACCATTTTTCAGATGAATAGTGGTTGCCTGTTTGGGAAATAAATATGAAACAAAGTTGAAAACATGTTGTGGAATTATTCAGAAAAAGTAGCCCTTAATATAAATGATTCACGTATATTTTCTATTAAATCTCAGCCAGACCTAATACAGTTCATTTCCAGCTTAAACTGAATTATTTTTTCTCAATGTATACGACATGCATTTAAATATTCTTTTCGTTGTTGCACCAGCAGTACATGGCAAGTCTTACAAGCAAATGGAATTATATTTCATATCTTCATTGTCACATTAAATTTTTTCGTTTTCATTAAATATTCTTTGAGGTATGATTTCATATCTTAATTGATATTTAATGTGACAATGAAGATAAGAAGATCATACCTCAAAGAATATTTCAAAAACAACAGGAAAATCAAAGAATGACATGGGGGTAACAAAATTTGGAGAGAGAACTGTTCTAAGAACCAAATGTACAAGTAAATGGTTAAAATTGGTAAAAAAATTTGATTAACTAGCTTTTGAAAATAGAGAGAGATTTTTCACTCAAGTACAGGATAAATTATTCGGTTTACTACGGCTAGAAATCAATATTGAAAGAGTAATAGAAAAAGTAAGATGGAGTAACAAGAGAGTTAATTCGGAGTAACTTACTTCACCTCTCTAGGTAAATTAAATTACTCCACACTTATTCCACTTATATGGCTCACTGTCATAAACAAAGACACATTTCTCAACATTGTACTCCTTCAAGTGGATTAATTTAAGCTATAACTTCAACTACCAAACAAGATGTAAAATATGATGAGTAACATGAAGTAAGCAATTTAATCTTTTTTAATTTTACTCCACAACTAAACATGACCAAGATGTTTAATTCACATTGAGATTCGTGCAAATGGTTTAAATTTATAGATCGGTTGAAATCAGTGCAGATTCACGAATTTCCTTTCAGAAATTTTCGGACACAAATAAATATAATTTTCAAAATATTTTAGATGTAATAATGATAAACCAATACGATTAGCGGGGCAATAATTTAAAAATCTAGCCCAAAAAATTATGTTATGAGTTTTATTATATCTTAAACATATTAAATTTATATTTTTTAAATAAAGAAAAAATTAAATAATATAAGAGCTATTTAAATCGGAGGGACAAAATCTTGATGCGACATAGTTCATATATTTTAACTAGTATCAATATCGATCAATATATTAATGTCTACTAATTTCATTTCGTTGGTAGCTTAATAGGACAGACATTACAAGACAAAAAATAAACAAATCAACAGTAGATAAAGTAGCATTTACTATTTGATTACACATTATTGAACAAAATAATTATTGAAGGATACCTATATGCAGTGTTGTAAAATGCGGTTCATGCGGCCGCATATGCGGCCACATATGCGTATGCGGTTGGCAACCGCATGAAAAATGAATATGCGGTCCCAATATGCGGTTCCGCATATGGGGCCGCATATTCGGCCGCATATTACCGCATACCGCATACTGCATACCGCATATACCGCATATACCGCATACCGCATATACCGCATATACCGCATATCACCGCATATCACCGCATATCACCGCATACGTGTTTATATATATATCAATTCTCATTTTAAAACCCGCACATATAAGTCCGCATGAAAATCCGCATATGCGGCCGCATACCGTATATGCGGTATGCGGTGGCCTTCCGCATACCGCATAGAAACCGCATTTTACAACCTTGCCTATATGGCTATATGACCGCTAAGTCAGGATTAGCTTCGACAGTTTAATAGTATCTCATTGTTTCATGGGCATAATATTATGAACAATGGGAATGTAATCACTAAGGTGGTATTTGATTGAGGTCTAAATTTTAAGAGGTCTAAATTGGTTATTCTCACTTAGGTTGGCTTAAGTTATTCATGTTTGGTTAAGGTCTAAAGTTATGTTATGTTTTAAATTATTTATTGTTTGGTTAGATTTTGATGGCTTAAAGTATGGTTTAATTTTTTATTTTTATTTTGGGGTCCATAATGCAATAAGCTTAATGGAAAAACTGTGTAAATCTTGCAACATTTTTTTGACTTATCTTGTCCATTAATTTTTTTTTTTTTTGTTTACTTACCTTACTTAATTTGATTGTATGCAAAAACAGAACAAAGAAAACTGAATTTGGTACAATTTTTATTACTGCAAAACAATACAAAAAGCCGGTACCAGTTCAAACAAGGCTTTATAATACCAGCTTAATTATAGTTAAAATATAGTAGTACAAATTACAAGTTCACATGACTTTTGCAAGGAATGAGAAATAATGAAAAACTAATGAGAAATAACACAAAAAATACACTAGTCGTATAATTACTAAAAAAAATTACAGAATCGTATAATTTCACACATAACAAAAAAATCAATAAAAAGAATTTGAAATAACATAATTGTATCATTTCAAACAAGATTCAAATGCAATCGCATAATAACAATATCTTACAAGAGTTCATGTTAGATCTATTTTTTTCTAAATTTGCCTATGCTAAATGTAATCAAGCTGGTTCATTGATCGTGCCTTTTTTTAATTTGTTCGCGTAAACAAGAGTTCATACTGGTCCATAATAAATTTGTCTATGCTAGATTCAAATATATTTTTAATTTTTTTTATTGCTAAATGTGAAAATTAAGTGCTTTTTCTTTAAGAAAGCTAATCTTCTCAAATAATCAAGTTGGTCCATTAATAACTACTTTCAATATTTTTATTAATTAAAGTCAAATGGAAACAAGTGAGAAGAAAAAAAAAGTACCACAATTTAGATCAATCAAGAGTCTCCAAGTATATACAAATACAAGATCATACGAAAGGAAAACAAAAATAAGTTAGGCCACATGAGAGACTAAACGTTAAACCACATTGATAGGTGACTTAACTTTTTGCACTTTATGCCAGTCTAAATTTGTCTTATTCCATCTTAGTCCTGCTCAATTAAATCATATTTAGTGGCTTAACTGAAGCCTAAACCCTTTATTCCATGACTTAGGCCACAATCAAACATGACCTGCCATTAGAGTTCATAATTTCCGAAATGAACTTTAGAAAGAAATTATCATTTATTTAATTTATTTTGCAAAACAAATACGAATAGCTCTCTCCATTTAAGAAAATTAGAAAACATGTAAATATTTTTACAGATTGTATTGGCGATGATTAATCTCATCTCTCTACAGAAATACGCATATCCAATTTTACCCAAAAAAAAAAATTTGTTGAGTTCGTAGGAGTTTTCATTTAAAAAAATTAAGTACTTTCATGTCTTATATTGAAAAGTATTTAAACATAAAGCATTCATAAAAACATACAGGCAAGTAAGTTAGAATAACAACTAACAGATTTGTTTATACAAAAACATATATATAATAAGAGGAGGATTCCAATGTCTTTATTTTTTTTTGTCTCTATCATGACTCTATTTTAAATATTAATAACTAAACTTAGGTATCAAAATAAAATCGTTAGAGTTGATTTATATCATTTTCACTATGCACATATGATCTTGTTAGAGATCATGCGACAACGAAATGTTCTGATACCACTTGTTAGGGATTGTGCGGCAGTAGAAGCTTTGATGTCACTTGTTAGGAATCACGCGATAGCGGAAACTCTGATACCACTTATTAGGACTCATTAGCAGTGGAAGACTCTAACATCAATTGTTAGGAGTAGCACAAGATACAATCACAACAACAACAAAAAAAACACAACAAACAAGCACACAAAACAAGACAAGACTTATGATGGAAAACCCTTAATAGAGAGAAAAAACCATCACTCGTCAAGCACTCTTTTCATTACAATCAATGAGATACATGTTGTAACCGACCTCTCAACTCATCCAACTCTCTCAACCCATCTTGAGTTTCTGCTTATGATGCTCTATATGCTGCATTTTCTGCAAGTTGCTATTAACCAGCCCCCCCCCCCCCCCCAAGGGTCCCTTTTATAGCAACAAGGGTCCCACTACTTCCTAAAATACATATTGAAAGTGGTCCATTGTCATGCCTAAAATAACTATCTCAAAATAACAATTGATAGGGCCATGTGCCAAAGGCCCTCATAAAACTGGTTTTGGGCTAAGAACAGCCCGGGATTCAGATCTCTAGTAGGGGCCAGCCCGGGGCCTAATAAAGAAAGCCTAGAACCCAAAAAGAAGAAAGGACTTACGCCAGTCTTGGGCTGAGAAGAGCCCAGGTCTCAGACCCCTATTAGCAGCCAGCTCGGGATCAAATAGAAGCAGCCCAGGATGGCGAAGCAGTTCGGCCCCGTAAGACGCAAGCGGGCCTTCGATAACAAAGGTTACTCGGGCCCAGCCCGATGGAAGCCCAACTCGAGCGCAGCTTATGGTTACCGCCTCTATATCCATACGACACAGGTGCGGTTCGGTGACCGCCATTTATGCGAGCGTAACCCCCTCTATGCGAACTGCCCTAACCGTTCTGACAACGCGGATGGTAGTTAGGGACGACCTATTTAAGGTAAACAATTCCATATAGTGGTGTCGACTTTTGGAACTAAGAGAGGTATCACAGAGGATAGAGTCTGAATACCTCCACAACTTTTCACTCCGGGAACCTACATCCGCTTTCCTCAACCTCGGTCCATCTCCTCGAGACAGGGCAAGTCCAAGCCCATAATTTTCTCCAAACGGCCTACTCCCCCCGGGATAGAACGTATCAACCATCATGGGGCATCATCTCCAACTGACGAGATGGTAACGATCCAGAAACATGTTAAGTCTAGTGTTAGCGCTCCATTGGAAACTGCTCGACAAGTTAGCACCCCGCTCAATAGGTCGAGAACACTCGACACTTAGCTAATCCTCAATTGGGTCATAGACCCAGTGCTCCTCAGAGGGAACCTTATCTCGAGAATCCAAGAACAGTGGCGACAAGCTCGAATCTCCTTGATCCACCCACTCGAAGATCTCGCAACCCTATTATTACACCCATCGATCCCTCGAACCTGCTACCAGGGGGCACCGTAAACACACAGCCAGTACTAGATTCGGGACCTATTGGATAAGCTCCTAGGCCAACCGATGCAACTCCTATGACTGGTCAAACTGCGAGACCAACTAGTCTGAACCCCGAACCAACTTAGACCGAGAGACCAGTGGGACCAACTCCTGTAACTGATTCGAACCAGGTGTTCCAACCCCAGTACAACACTCAATACATCCCTCAGTACTTGTACCCACCATATTCTTATGTTTATCCTCAGTCCTCACAGTATGCACTACCCTTCTCTCAATGCCCCTATACTACTCCACCAGGATGTTATTATCCATACACAAATCCTGGCCCCTCACAGCCTCAAATTCTTATCCCAACACATGAGGTGCGGCAACATCATTTCGCTAACGATTTAACCTTAATACACTATCCCTGTGGACCGACACCCCGATCTATACTATACAATAAATTCATACACTTGAATCGATTGTAAAGTAGACAATTAGGGTTATAAATATTATTATCTCTGATTTTGACCCATCTATACAACACAATAATGGTGGTTTCCCTCAGTAGAAAGAAAATGGGTTTTGAAGTGTTTGGCGACTGGAAAAGAATAAAAACATATCCAATGTTTCTATTTATAACAAAGGAAAAAAATCTTAAGTTTTTGGTGTCAACCGTTGTGACAACCGTTATAACAATTATAAATGTTGTGGAATTTACTCAGAATTTACTATTGCTAGTTGGTCAATAGTTACCAACGGTTGTCAATAGTTACACAACAGTTTTCACTGTCAATTTATTCTAAGATAAACCATCTTTAATTCTAAGATCAACAGTTGTCACTGTTTTTCAGCCTCAAATCTACTTTACCAATTCTTTTAATTACATTGTACTAGTCTAATTTTGCAATGACTTGTCTTGATATGTTTGCTCTAGTTCATCCAATCCATGTTGCAATTCAAACCTTATGAACCTACAAATATCTCAAGCACAAAATCGTAAAATTCAAATATACATGTTCTGTAAATTAATCAAATAGAATAATTGAGAATTGCTTAGAACAACAATGGTGTGGCCGTCACCATATGGACTAGGTTGTCACGCACCATACTAAGTTAGTAATACAAATAATAACATGCAGTAGAGATCAAATCAAGCGCACAAGATTATCATAAATGAAACTACTAAATTAAACTCATAAGAATTCAAGATTACAAGCTATTATTATGTTCTGCATATTTAGAAAATATTTGACTCCGAATGATATCTGAATCTGTTATCCGAATTTAGATCCCATCTGGATGCGAAGCAGATAATTCAGATCTGTTTTCACCCCTACTAATGTGACATAGAGAATAACAATTGCAATTGCAAGAATGTAGAATTGTAGATACTCTTATCTATGCGAGTAAATGTAAAAGATTATGTAGCTATTTGAGAAAAAAATACTAATATTATATTATATTAAACTACTATTTTATTTAATACTAATAATTACGGATGTATTCGCATACATATGAATATCCGCTCTATTTTCGGGTTAGAAAATTTATCACAAATAGCTACATAATCTTTTACATTTACTTCGCAATAGATAAGAGCATCTACATTCTTGTAATTGCAATTATTACATTCTGCATATTTAGAGAATATCTGAATTTAAATGATATCCGAATTTAGATCCCATCTGAATACGAAGCAAATAATTCGAATCTGTTTTCACCCCTACCACTATGGCATAGAGAATAACAATTACAATTGTAAAAATGTAGATGTTCTTATCTATTGCGAGTAAATATAAAAAATTATTTAGCTATTCGAGAGAATTTACTAATATTACATTATATTTAAGCTATTATTTTATTTAATACTAATATAATATTTAAACTATATTATATTACATTTAAATTTTATTTTATTTAATATTAATATAATATTTAAACTATATTATATTACATTTAAACTATTATTTTATTTAATATTAATATAATATTTAAACTATATTATATTACATTTAATAGTAAAACTAATATTTTACTCAATACTAATTTAATATATAAACTAATTTATTATATTTAAACTAATATTTTAGGTAATACTAATCTAATTGAATAGGGTTTTTATTTAATACTAATTTAATATTTTAACTAATATTATATTACATTTAATATTTAAACTGATATTATTTTACATTTAATATTTAAACTAATATTATATTACATTTAAAATTTAAACTAATATTTTATTTAAAACTAATCTAATCTAATATTTAATACTAATTTAATATTTAAACTAACTCTAATATCGCAGTTAAGAGGAATGAATAAAAAAGATGTACAAGTTATTTTTTTTTATTAATATCACTAACTCTACTGGCTTGCAAATTTGGGAACCCACAATTTCTATTCCTGAGCTAACTCAAGTTTCTAATTCTTGTTTGGAAAATCACTTTTTGGGAAAAGTGGACTTATTTATGAATTAGCTGTATTATTGTCCTAACCAAATGCACCTTGAGCCGACATTTTTATTAATATCCAAAGTTTAATAGAAATTATTATTTATGCCCAGATTTCCGAATTTTTGCCAAAAATGCCCAAGCCGGCCACAAAATGGCCGGCTTACTCCGCAAATAAACCGGCCATTTTGTAGCAAGCTAACTCCTATTTTTTTAGAGACACTATGAAGAGCAAGATAATGAAATCTAACACTAAAAATGTGAATTTTTTGTTTGAATTATTTGTTAGATTATTTCTTTTGATATATAATTAACATATTTATACTAAAATACGCTAAATTACTTGAAATTATGTTGAATTACACTATATTAATTTAAATTACACTAAATTACATTACATTACGCTAAAATACGGTAAATTACGCTAAATTACTTATGAATAGGGACGATATCTTCACTGAAAAGGTGGAAAACAACGACGAAACTTCAAACAGCCATAAAACGGCGCTCGAGTGTCCAATTTCAGCAAATGATCACTTTTCGGAAAGCTTGCGAAAATACGCATGCGTCCATGCCGACGATGCCGGCTAGATTCCAAAATTCAAAATTGCCAAAAAACAAAGGGAAGAGCCTCAAAACTTGAGTTGCAGTTTCCAATTAAGATTTTCATTTCTATTATTCAATCCAAGTAGCTTAGTAAGTTAGTTACATAATGAATTTGTAGAATACCAATTTTTACTATTTTCTGAATTTTTTTACTAATTTTTATGATTAATGAAAGAGGAGACAAAATCGGTCTACTTTAGCGTAATTTTACGTAGTTTAGCGTAATTTATCGTATTTCAGCATAATTAGCGAAGTTATTGTAATTTAACGTAATATAGTGTAATTAAACATAATTTCAAGTAATCTAATGTATTTTAGTATAAATATGCTAATTATAAATCAAAAAAATAATCTAACAAAAAATTTAAACAAAAAATTCAATTTTTTAGTGTTAGATTTCATTATTTTGCTCTTCATAGTGTCTCTAAAAAAAAAAGGAAAAAAAAAGAGTAAGCCGGCCATTTTATAGCCGATTTGGACATTTTTAACGAAAACACGGAAATCTGAGCATAAATAATAATTTCTATTAAACTTTGGATATTAATAAAAATGTCGGCACCCTGAGACATATCTTTACTGTCATACGTAAAATTTAATTAATTACATCAAAATTTAGTAAATAATGAAGTCGGCGACGACTTCATATGTATGACTATCTCATAGGTTTGCGGTGCTTTTATCCACCACCTGTCCGGATTCCCTAAACTTAAAATTTAAGATTAGATCCGGATGATTCGATTAGAATCATGATCAATCCGATCAAAGATGAAATGAACGAGGATACTTTAATATTCGTGCCAAAGTAGATCAGTCTAAACTTAAAATTTAAGTTACTTTAAGGGCCAAATCTATAGGAAATTTTTTATTGGTAGTAATTAATAGAAAAGAAGAGAGACAAATGTTAAGATTACAGTAATATTTATATTGGTAGTAAGATTGGTAGAATTTCTACCGATCTAAACCAGTTTGTTTTTTTCTTTTTAATTTTTCTAGTAAAATATATATATATATATATATATTTAACAAAAATAGATAAAGTATCTTAAAATTTAGATATATAAAAGCATTCCATCTATTTTGTGAAAAACTTTTCATATTTTATTAGAAATCAAATATAAGAATTTTCTCCATCTATACATCAGATTAAAAAAAAAGTTAAGATCGGCAGAAATTCTACCGATCTTACTACCAATATAAATAATACTGTAGTCTTACCATTTGTCTCTCTTTTTATCTATTAATTACTATCAACAAAAAATTTCCAAAATTATGTTTGGTAATTAATAGAAAATAAGAGAGACAAACAGTAAGAGTAAAGTAATATTTATATTGGTAGTAAGATCGGTAGCAATTCTACTAATCTTAACTTTATTTTTAATCTGATGTATAGATGGAGAGAAGTCTTATATTTTATTTCTAGTAAAATATGAAAAGTTTTTCAAAAACATAGATGGAATGTTTTTGATATATCTAAATTTAAGATACTTTATCTATTTTTGTAAAAAAAAATATTTTACCAGAAAAAATAAAAGGAAAAAGAATAAGCTGGTTTAGATCGGTAAAATTCCTACCGATCTAAACTTTTTTATTTTTAAAATTGGTAAAATTGCTACCGATCTTACTACTAATATAAATATTAATGTACTCTTACTGTTTGTCTCTTTCTTTTCTATTAATTACTACCGATAAAAAATTTCCAAATTTAAAATGTCAGTTTTAACATGGCACAAATCTCAAAACAAATCTCAGTTTTAACGGATTCTCGGAACGGATTTTCTTTTCAATCGAAATTTCAATCGCTCGGTTAGAAGCTCTTCGAGCTTATTGTCAAGTGCCTGAGAGATGATACGGATTCATATCTATCGTATGCTAATTGTATTTTTATTATTTAAAAGTATATACAGACAATTAAATGTATTTTTAGTATTTTATACGCTTTTTGCGTAGCTTATATTAAATTTAAGACGTAGATTTATTATCTAGATTTTGTTCCAATAAAGGAAAACGGCACTCTACATTTTCGCATTTTCACAGATACAAAGGTAAATCCATTTTCCTTTAATGGTGAGGGACAGTTTTCAACTTGAATGCATCCTATATTAGCCATTTTTGTGATAAGAAACTCTATCAATAACCAAATTTTGCAAATTATTTTTTTTTCAGTCCGATAGTCGATCTGAGTCGTTCGATTAATGTGAAATTTATCCGCACGAAGTTTAAAGTTTCTGCATAAATTTTAACGTGTAGCAAACGGGCCGATCGGACATGTCCATCAGATTTTAGAGTTCGCTTCAACTAAATATCGTAACAACAGATTTAAAAATGGAAACTTTACAATAATAAACCACAATTATTTAAAATGAAATACCATTATAGTAAATATGGGAAGTTATTATATCTCCATATTCTATTGCATGCACTGAATCTTTTTAAAAACTACCAATTTATTATCATACTATAAATAGTAAATACAAAAGAATTCAACTTACACCCGTTACGCAACCTTGTAATTATATTCATAATAGGGAGAATTTCATATATACCTCTTAAAAACTGTGAAATTACATATTTATCATCCAAATTTCTATAATTACATATTTACCATCTAAAAATCTAATAACTCACATATTTATCCAATTAATCAAAATTTTAAATTAATGAGAGATTAATTAAGTTTAATATTATAAAGAATATAATTAATACTTGAATTAGTCCCTTCCCCTTCTACGCACATAATTTTTCTTTTTTTGACGCAACATTTTCTTTCTACGCTAAAATTTATCGTTCTCTCTCGCTTCCTCCTCTCCTGCTTCGCTAAAACTTTCTCCTCATCAAAGGAATGATGGCATTAAATGGACAAAAATAAATAAAAGTTTACACATCTTACATCACACCTTAACTTGCGGATGAAAATAAATAAACCTGTTGCATAATCAGCATAAATAACATGAATTGAAAATTAAAAAGAAATCCTAAAATTAGCGATAGTTTCACATTCCTAGTTATGTTGCTCATGTACCTGTTGGAAAATAGAAGGCAGTTGCTTGTGCTATGGGTAAGTTAATCATTGATTAATAAGAGAATGTATTTAAGGAGAGAAAGAGATGGTGCTAAGTTAATCTTTAATTAATTATAGTTTTAAGAATATTAAGCATAATTAATTTTAGTTTTGGGTATATTTGATATATACTAAAGTTATATTGAATAAATATGTAAGTTATTAAATTTTTAAATGGTAAATTCGTAATTATAGAAATTTGGACGGTAAATACGTAATTTCACAGTATTTAAGTGGTATATATGCAATTCTCCCTTTAAATAAGATGAATAATAAGATGTCATAAGAAGGGTAAAAGAGGAAACTAAAATATTCAGCGTGCCTATTAAAAGGCACCCCTTCCTCTCTTCTTCTCTCCTTGCAAAGAGAAACTTCCAAATTTCCCGTCTGTTTTCACTACCGACTCTAGGATCGCCATGCCTATGCATACTAGAAGACATTCTCTATACCCCAAGAATTCCATGGCCATTGATACCATGATTGATTCCATGGCCATTAATACCATGATTGAATCCACCAGTGATACGCTGACTCCTCCGAGAAACCTAAAGAGAATACGAACACCAGAGAATGAACGCATGATTCCTACATGGGACTTCGCTACTTCTCCCCTGTTTCGAAACTCTAAAAAACAAAATGATATATGCGAAGGAGAAAACAAGCCGGAGCAATGGATGAATGGAAAAATGAAATCATATGAACAAATATGTGCCGTTAATTTGGCGAGAAAACGTCGAAAGAAGAGTACTAATTACAACGAGATGGAGCCGAATATGTTGGATATTTTGCCAGACGACTTGATTATAGATATTATGGGCAAACTTAGCGTCTCTGCTAATTCGGCTTCTGATATTTGGAATGCTCGTTTAGCGTGAGTTTTTCATATTTTTATATTCTTTATGATTTTTTTTTAATTTTTAATTTTATTTTTCATAACGTTTGATTTTTACTGAAACCTTTTTTTATCTCTACATAACTACATTTGTAGAAATAGGATAATTTCCTGAAAATTACGTAAAAATGATAACCATATATGAGTATTTGATAATATATATTAATAAAGGGGTTTGTAGTTCGCCAGATTAAGAAAATCTATTTTAAAAAAAATTGTTCGAATCCCTTCCAGAGAAAATGCTTAAGTTTTGATCCCGGTGTTGATTCAAATTTATTCTCTTGTCATAACAGATGTAAAAAATTTAATGAATTGCTTCAACTTCCCTGGGTTCTGGCTAGGACTTCGACTCGATCTCTTCCGATGCGTGCCAAGCTCTGGTCCGAGTCGGCGCACCGGTATATGAAAAGATGCGCTGACATAGGAAATTTAGAAGCCTGCTACATTCTTGGCATGGTATGATTTATATTCAATGTTATTCGTACTTATTAGCGTTTATGCTTTTCATAGTTGCTATCGTTTATGTGAGAATTTCTGGAAGTTTGTTTCTTTTTTTTTTTCTGAACTGTATTTACTGGTTTCTGCTTTTTCAAACTTTACTGGTTTCTGTTTTTTTTTTTTTTTCTGAACTGTATTCAAGGAGTACTGGTTTCTGGAACTGCTTTACATAGAAGCCTAATTTTACTTTTTTAGTGGGCTTGCGTGTAAATTGCAGAAATAACTGATTAGCGTTATAAGTTATAACGCGCGGTTGACTTTGCACTGTTAATATTGATTTATATATAAAACGATATAATTGTCTATTTCAAATTTGGAAAAATTTTAAAAAGTTGCCGTTATTACCTGGTACTTTTCCAATTTTATTTAAGTTTCCTAAAATAAACTCCATTTTATTTTACAGATATACTTTTATTGCTTGGAGAAAAGAAGCGACGGCGCTTCCTACATGGCGAAGGCTGCCATGGGGTCCCACCCGTCAGCGTTATACTCCCTCGCAATAATTCAGTTCAACGGCTCGGGAGGAACCAAAGCTGACAAGAATCTGCGCGCGGGAGTCACGCTCTGTGCACGTGCGGCGCATCTGGGACTCGTCGACGCTGTTCGCGAACTCGGGCATTGTCTCCAAGACGGGTATGGGATCCGCGCCCACTTGGAGGAAGGACGCCGTTTGCTGACCAAAGCCTCCAGGCTGGAGCTCGCCTCCGTTCTTTCCCATTTGCGCCAAGAGTCCGGTTGTAAGGTGGTCTGTAAGAACGGAAGCAAATTCCTTGAATTGAGTGGCGTCCCCGTTTTTGATCCACACCCGGCGAACCAGTTCCTGGTGGAGTGGTTAGCGTCACGTGCGGGGAAAGGGGAGGCACGTGAGGATGGGACGAGGGCGTGCACTCACCTGATGTGTGGCAGGGTTGAGACCCGACGACACGAGTTTAGAAGGTGCTCTGTTTGCGGCAAGGCCAACTACTGCTCACGTGCTTGTCAGGCGATGGATTGGAAGCGAGTGCATCGAGTAGATTGCGTGCCTCCTGACGCCGGGGCCCCACCCGTCGGAGACTTAGTGCAGTTGGTAGGGTAGTAGGAGATTGAATTCCCAAATGTTTTAGGTTATGAGATATTTACTTTTTTTATTTGGTAGAATAGAATCCAACAATGTCGTTTTTTTTGTTTATAGGACCTTCGGTTCTTTGATATTTTATGAGCGGTAATCTTTTTGCATTGTGTTTTGATGCGCTGTGACGCTGAGGGTCAAGAAGGAAGAGAATTAGAGAAGTCGTTGTAAAATGAAAATGTATTTTTGGAGGCGAAGTTACTTTGCGGACACGTACAGAAAAACTGCTTTGTAATTTCACATATTTCGATGACTGTTGCGCAATTATTTCATTTTTTGTCTTTTTGCGGTTTGTATGCGAGTACGGTGGAAGAGAAACTAGAAAGATCCGGAGTGCATATCAATGCGCTGGTGTACTTACTGTTGGTCTTGGACTAGGTTCACGTATTCCATGTACTGAAACTGAACTGTGGGGCTCAAAAGCGGTGTTTAATACCGCGGTAGTTCGTTGGGAAATGTACGGAAGATGCTTTGCCAAGAGAGACGCTTTGGGTCTGGTGTAAGCATTAATTTGGTCCTGTCGTTTCTTGAGTGAATCGAGATGGGGAGAAGACGAGGCAGTTCGGCGAGTTTTTTGTTGTTTTCTTTCGAAAACAGTTTTTAAAATGAGGCTGTTAATCCACCAGCGCGATGTCGGTCTGGATTCATTGTATTGCCGCGTTGATATTAATTTTTGCCGGAGGAATTTAAATTTAAAAATGGAAAATGGAAAATTAAATTCATAGACAAGATAAACCGAGAATTAAATTTGAGTGAGACCATGGTAATATGTATACTGGTTGGTACTATGATTTTATATTATTTTTTTTAATTTAAACAGTTAATCTGAACTGTTCTACGTGATTTTTATATAGAATGTTTTTATATAAAATATTCTTGAAGATCTAAATTTTTTATTTTTTAGAATTTTTTATTATTTTTTAGATAAAAAAATCACTGATTTCAGATGGTGCAAAATCTTTGAATGAAGATATTTTATCTATCTAAAACAATAGTAATAAAAAATTAAAAAATATAAAATTTGATTACAGAGTTATAGTACGTTGTAGTCTCCCTTATCAAACTTTGTAAAATTTAATTAGTATTTGTTGATATATTAAAAGTTGTTAATTTTGAATAATTAAAATTTTAGGTACAAATATATACTTTATCTTGGATTAATATTTAAGATTGTGAAAATAATAAAATATTGTGGAGTCATCTCTCTCAATATTTTAAGTTGTTGACCATTGATTATTTTATTTTTCTATACGATTTTCGTTTAACTAAAGTAAATGTAGCATTAAAAAAAATTATTAATTGGTCTATTTAATATTTTTTTCATGGTTGTCAGCCGTAATCAATGAATGCTAGACCTCTTGTTTTTGGATATTTCAAAAATTCTGAAAGACACTAATTTTGTACTTATCTAAAAAATAGTATAAATATTTTAAAAACAAAAAAATTTATTTCCTGATACATTTTAATATGAAGATTATGTTTAGTCGTCCGCATCAAATGTTAAAATTTTGAAACAAAAATAAGAATGTGAGACAAGAATAAGACATATTTGCTTTCTCATAATCCAATCATGTTATTTCATGTGAATTCTAAAACGAACACTCATTTTATTCAAAATAAACACACATTTCACTTGAAATGCATGTTTTTGCAATTAAAATGAACATTTTCTGTATATATATACATATGAAAAGTTAAACCAAATTAACTTGTATGGCCACCCTTCAGAGATTTTGTGGATCTGGTAGCACAAGAGTGAGAACGGAGTAGGTCCGATGCCCATCGGACCTACTTTTAGGTTCAACGAGTACGATGACCCCCCGATTTAATTTAAGATTTGTGTGCACGAACATTTAAACAAACATGCACGAACATTAAAGTGTTTCACACAATCTTAAAGCAAATCAACGGTGATTAAATCCATCAAACCAGAGTAGGTCCGATGCCCATCGAACCAGAGTAGGTCCTGATACGTCCCTTCCCAAGGGGGCCGGGCCGTACTTGGACTCGGTCCAGTAAGGTGCAGGCACGTCCTGTTCCCAGGAAGCAGGCCGTGCGGAGGTTGGTTACTGAATGTGTAACTCGTCCCGGTTCAGGTGAAACGGGCCAAGACGGTGGACACTCGGGGTGTCGGAGGGGTATTAACGCTCTAACCCTTTTTAATACCTCCTCAGATGGTGATAAAAATGCGGTCCCTTTTCTGGAAAATTCTCTGCCTTAAATAGGGGACGCCCTACTGTAGCGGGGTCTTGTCAGCATTAATGACAGGGGTCCGTACAGCTGTTTGAGGGAGTCCGCATAATAGGCGATGATATCCGCATAATTCATCTCAAGCCGAACAGCGAGGCCGTGTGTCGTCCTTCTTAGGCTGTTCGGCGTGTGTCCGAACCATTTTTGGGCCGAACCCCGAGTTATTTTCTATTCTCGGGTTGGCCCCGGGAAAGGGTCCGAGTCCCGAGCTATTTTTGGGCCGTGGCCTGTTTTTGGGCCGGCCTGCTGTGAATTCAAATCTGGAAGTGTTTAGTTGGGCCAGACCTGGACTTTTTAAGGGCCATTGGCATATGGACCTATCAGGTCTGATGCCCATCGGACCTACTCTCAAGTGCACAAGAGTCTATTGTTGGACGTCTTCTATCACAAAAGGGGGTTTGGTGGATCTCTTTGCAATGTACTATATTATAAAGTATTTCAAATAAAAATGTTATTGGAACAATTAATACAACCCCTTACTCTTTTATAATTTTTTTGTTGACCCGCATATATTTTTTAGTGAAAAAATAATGAAAGCATCATAACTCTCTTTGGGTATTGACCCTCATTAATTGTAAACTTGCCTCCGTCCCTATTCAACAATCTTAGTTTTATCTTTTTTAGGAGGCTGCTTGATAAATACAGATTTCAATAAAATAAAATTCATTTGATCTGCATTTGAACTTTTTTTGTGTAGTAGAGATACATTTTTTTTTTTAATTCTTCGTAGAAGTTGTGAAGTCGTGAGCAGAGCTCGAACTCTTAACTTTTGAATAGCTGTGCTACAGTCCCATCTCGTAGAGAGAGAGATACAAATTTGTGCAACAAAAAATTGTAGTCTATTTTTTTTTTGGAAAATATTGTAATTGATATTTTTTTTTTAGATAGAGATGAGGACGAAGCTACTCAATTTTAAATATCCACAATATATTTTTTCAATATGTTTTGAATCTACAATCTAGGATATTGCCTTAGTTACTAAATTAAAGACTGGGTTTATAAAATTTTGTGATATATTTATGTCTATCTTTTTTAAATTAGTGACTTAAATTAATCATTTTCATTGTATTATCTTTTTTTTTTTGTGAACTGATGCCAGTAGACATACCTCAATTATGTAGATGAGTATTGTTGATATTTTCACAATTTTCAGTTAGAAACTGCACTAATTTTTTTTTCAGATTTGATTATAACAAATTGTTTTGCTTTATGCATGTAGTCAATGACTTAGTGCAAAAATAAATGAATTGTGAACATGTTTTGGAAGAGAACAATACAGATACATTATTTGATACCTCCTGCAAATTGTGTAATTTTTTTTTGTGACTAAAAGATACAAGCTGGAGGAATACTGCAACGCACGAACTATAAAAAAATTAAAATTGTTATACAACTTGTTTTATAATTGCTAAAGGTGTATCTGATTTAAAAAAAAAAAAAAAAACTAAGACTACATAGCTTAAACTTTGACGCTTTGATATTGAGTTTTAGATCACGCAACTTCAACTATTTTTTATTATATGTTTGTAATGGTTTTATCACACAGTTGCACGTTAGGATGTTTATGATTTTTTTTGTTTGAATATTTTCAATTAATAGAATAAATGACCCTTCAAGGGCACTTGTTGAATTTGTATCCTCTGCATTAATTCAAAAGGAAATCTTTTGAGTTAATGCATCTCGACCATTCAATTTATTTTAAAATTCGTGCGGACTAAATCCACACTAATATTAAGCTGCCCCCTATGTTATAGACAGGAGCTGAATTGACTCCGTTTAAAATTATACGGTTGAGATCCATTAACTCAAAAGATTCTTTTTTTTAATTAATGCAAAAGATACGCATTCGCACCTGTTTAAAAAACAATAAGAAGAAAAATAAAAGAACTATGTGATTTATAAATACTAGTACTTGTTTGGTGAAAATGACATTCAAAATTTATCATGGTATTTAGTTTTAATTAAAGAGTTCTGATGTATTTTTAAACTACATTTTTCTTACGCCACTTTTTCTTGCGATACTGCAGGGATAAAATAAGGCTCGGCCGAGTTAAAAAAAATTCCGACCTATTTAAAATATAAATGATGTCACTTTAAAATTGGTACAAATTCACGATCCGAATTTCCAGCAGCACCCCCTATTTATTTTCTTGAAACTATTTCATACCGAAATTTTTATTTATACCATTTTAAAAAATAATAATAAACCAAATAACCACCTTTTCTGACAATTATAAATCTAGCACGGCCGCAGAATGCCGGAACGGATCCATGTGAGGGAGACCGCAGAATGCCGGAGCGGACCCCCATATGGGTCCGCACTATGGCGGAGCGGACCCCGGACCGCACTATGCCGGAGCGGCCCCTGTTATTTTTTTTTTAATCCGAAACCCCTGGGCAGAATACCGCTGCGGACACCTGGCTGTTCTGCGGACCCATTTTTTTTGGTTTTACCGATACACCACTCCACCAGCGACATATATCAAATTTTTAGTTTTTTATTATTTTTTAGTTTTCTATGAATCCGTGCCGCGACTTTACTCAAATTTTTAGTTTTTTAATATTTTTTTATGTCTAGAAATCCGTGCCACAGCAAAGTTTGAAAAGAGGATTGAAAAAAAAAATGAGTCCGCAGAATGGTTCTGCGGACCCATTTGAGGGTCCGCATCGGCATTCTGCGGCCCCGCTGAAATGGGTCCGCAGAATACCGATGCGGCCGTGCTAGAATTCAAATTGCCACCAAACGATGGTTATTTGATTTTTTTTTTTTTTAAATGGTAGAAATAAAAATATCGGTATTTCATATGATAAAGATAGTACTTGGTATATTATTGCCTTATTGGCCACTAACCATATGCACATAAAAAGTAAGAAAGAGAAGGCGCTTTAATTCGAAATTATTATTCATCTCAAAGGTCCAAATAAAATAAAAAAGGAAGAAGAAAAGCTGATTATATACTTGTTTATATCTTTAATTGAAAGTGAGAGAGAGAAAAATAATGGAGTATTTATGGGCAAGCTCTTTGAAAAGAGCAGAGGATAATGTGATCTAGTTAGTGTCTTTGCTTTCACACGCTTAATCCTTTTATCCTAGCACAAACACAAAAGAGAAGAAAATAATGGACCTGCGCACTTGAGCATCCCATTTCCCTAAAATGTAAAACTTGAGCATCCTCTCCAGTTTAGACAATTCAATGCACCAGTATTATTATTTCAAGCCCTCTCCAGTTGTGTAGTTTATATTGAACAAGGGACTGAGCAAAACTTGAGATTTGTGGAGTCTGAATAATATAATGTAGCGTAATTTTATTTTATAACAGAAAGTTGGAAATAATGATGCATGTAAAAGTATAAAGTTTAATGGACAGTATTATAAATTTTCAATTTATATGGAGAGCTTAGTTTTCCTTTTTTTAGTTTATAATTTCAGCCTATATCCATATATTTCATTTTAAATCGGTTCAAAATTAAATGTCTCTTTTCATATTGAGAAAAGTATAGTGGGAACATATATAAACAGTTATTTAGTTGGGCTTGATCCTAAATCAGAATTTGTGAAGGATCTCGTACATAAATATATATATGATTTATAATGAAGTTAGAATAGCTGATAAGTCCTACAAATTAAGAAGGTCAATTTTTCTAGTTGATGATCTTTGTTTGAATTGTTTACATGATCAACATCACAATAACACGATAATTTATTAGAGGTGAAAACAGAGCGGATACGAAGGGGATAGTGGTAAACTATATCTATATCTTTTTTTTTTTTATATTTCAGAGATACATATACGGATTAGATCGGATATTTATTAAAAAAATATAAAAATATTATTAAAAATTACTAAAGTTCATAGTATACATCTAATTATAATGACGAATAACATAATTTTTTCATAATATATATTAAATTATATGGTATATATCTACTATTTGGATACGGATAATTGAAATGTAAAATCATATCAGTATCCATATTCACACGGATATTCGGATATCGGATATCAACATCTAATTTTTCGAATACATATCGAATACAAATCGGATATTATTCATATTGTTTTCACCCCTATATTTTATGGATACTTTCTTATTGAATTGTTTATGGTTAGTTTCAGTATTGTAATTGGTTGTCTTTTTGCCTAAATTTCTATCTTTTAAAATTAATTGGAAATTTAATTTAACGGAACTACAAAATAAAAAGTTATTTTGATCTCATATTCAAAATAAGTGATTATTTATAAATATAATTATATTCTCATAAGTAAATTAATTTTCACATGAAAAATAACTAGTTCAAAATAGTTTAAACAGCTGATACAGTCAACTAATCCTGAAATCACCCACAATTTCAATCCTGTTAAAAACAATAATTAAATAAATGGATGTCTCCATTTTGAAAACATAGGAGGGGAGCGAGAGCCCAAAAGAAAATTACCTTTGCGTCGAAATTAAGTTGATGGCAATTGAAACGATGACAAGTAGTCAAAAGATTTAGCTTTTTACCACCATTCAATATACCATGTCAGACTTTTGTGGGTCAAGTTTTGACTTATTTTAATCATGTTTTGTTTCTTTCCCATGATCCCCTCTTAAAAAGTAATAGCAAATATTGCAATTGCCTAGAAGCAAAGACAAGTTATTTGGTGGAATACACGTTGTGATCGAGCCTAAAAGACTACAGTTCACTTTTATTAATGATAAATGATAAACAATTAGAACTCAAAATACATGTTCTAAAATTTGACATAACAATTTCACAGAAAAGAAGAAAACATTAGTCTCAAATATCTACAAAAAAGACTATTGATCAAATGTTGGAAAAATTATAATTTTTATATTTGTGGGATGATAAGCACCAGTCTGTATAAAGTCAATAGTATTTATTCTCTTTGGCAATACCTAATATGCTCATAGAATAAAGCTACATACTTATATAGGGTAGAAGTATTGAATCAGGATTAAAAAAAAGAGGCATGATAATTTTATATTTCATCTCCAAAAAAAAAAAAATATGATAATAGTTTTTTATTAATTGCAGTAGTTATACTTGTTTTTTATGTAATTATTGTATTTATACAATCCATATCCCTATAGGGAATACTAAATCATGTATGATTTACATGTTATTACATAAAAAAAAATGAAAATAAGTTTGTATATCTTTATTTAAAATAAAACTCGACGACCTTGAGAACCAACAATTGGTCTGGTGACAGAAACAATGATCTCCATATAAGAGTTCGCATGTTCGAAAATTCAATGGGGGATCCTTTGTAGATGCTAAAACAGCTTATTGATTTGAAACAAATGGCCTAAGCCTAGTTAGGATTTTCAAATTGTTCTCATTAAATTGGAGCGGATCTAAAGGTTCATATTCTAAAATCGAGAAAAAAAAAAATTGGATGAGCAAGGAATCCAAGGCACAACTCAAGAGACACTTTCAATATCATATACATAAACCCACTATCTTATCTCTTTATTCTTTTCTTTTGCTCTTCTTTTTTGAGAATTGCTGCTGGAATAAGAAAAGACGAAAAGATAATAGATAGCTTTGGTGCCCCCCTTTGAAATGAAAAAAAAGGTGATATGAAACACGGAGTCAGTATATTCGTCCACCTTTTTATAGTGGCATTATAAGTTTATGACATCTGAAACCATTTTTTTTTTTAAAACTGAAACCATATTTTTTCACAAAATAAAGTCTTGCTGGAGAATAGGCGCCGTAGTGTAGCACTCAGGTGACCTTGGATGCCATGCCTACTTGTATGTGTTTATCCTTTCAAAATCTTGAAATTACATATTTGTCCTTCATAAATTGATAATATTGTCACACCCCAAACCAGAATTTCCGGATTAGGATGTGATCAATCCCCACCGCGTGTCTAAAAATCAATAAACACGCAAGGCTAAACAACATAATAATCAAACAACAGCGGAAGCGATATAGTACAAACAAGCAATAGTCATAAATATCAAATAAACATAAATATACACATCATCAGATCATCCATACAATCCACCTCGGGATCAAATAAACATAACTAGTCAAAGGGATACATAATCTATCGAGTCCAATGTATATAACAAAAACATCAGACTCGCAAAATCCTAAACAAAAGTCCCTAATCTATATCAAGTGATGTGACCGTCGGAGACAGCTCATGACGCCTCCTGCTGCGGACCGTCAGACTCTGTACCTGCCCACATCCATAAAAAGGAGGGGATGAGCGAATGATCGCCCAGTATGTGACCCAGTATTATCCCTTCAGGGATCCTCTTAAGTCAAAGCACATTTTAAATTTGAAATCTACGTATTTTTCGGTAATCGATTCACTTTTAATGCACATGCTGCGGTAATTTAAAACCTATCATAATAACTACAAAAGAAAATACATATAATAATGACATGATGCGATTATCCTATTATGCCAAAATGATGAAATTTCCCAAAATAAAATATGAGGATCAATATTATACTCAACCGAAGTCCAGTACAATAGGTACTGTGTGTACAAATTGATATAGTAATAGTACGGATAATTTTGTCACCCTGTGCCGTGCCGAGTTCAATCAAATTGAATTTGTATCTCAAAAGTGACATAACACAAGGACTGCGATCAGAGGGGCAAAGGTACCCGATGCCTATTGACATCGAGCTTTGCCCACACAAGAAGGGCACGCTAGCCGATGGTTATATCGAAATTCGTGTAACATCCAAGGACTGCGATCAGAGGAGCAAAGGTACCCGATGCCTAAGGACATCGAGCTTTGCCCACACAAGAAGGGCACGCTAGCCGATGGTTACACTTAATTCCATGTGTTTTCCTTCTCTAAGACGATTCATCACCAAACATATAAAATAGGAGAAAACTACAAGCAATGCGTAAGAATAAGTCAATTCGTCTCCTCATGAGCAGAGACGAAACTCCACCATCCGGCCAGATCAATGGGACAAGGGCTCGTGAGCGGCCCATAACAACAAAAATAAAATCTGCCACCGCAACCTCGGCAGCCGTACTAGGCAAGTAGCTCCTAATGTAGGGGGGATATCTCCCGAATCGTCTCCGGACTCGAGATCGGTCCGCACAAAATGTAAAATGATCGAAAATGATATAATACCAATCTCATGCATATAATAATAATAATAATCCTAATAAGACCTCTAAGGGATCAAGTGATCCCTCAGCCCAATGACCCACGAACCGTCACGCATCCCATGCCTACGTGACGGAAAGCAGTCATTCGGTCTTCTATCTCACGCTCACCAATGCACATGCTTAACTACAATAATATGTTGTCCTCTACGAGAAGGGGACAACTAATATCCTAATATATTATTAATTAAATTACACTACTCCTAAGAAAGCATTAAATTTGCAATTTAGAAGGGGTTGTGCAAATCCTAAATTATAGTTCAGAAAGGATTAAACATGCTCTAATGCAACTACAAAATTTAAAGTGCGGATGTCGGGTCAAGTGGTCGACTGGTGAGAGTACGCCACGAAAGAAAATACAGATATCCCACACCTGATAGCTGTAGGGGTAGAACGCTAGCGCTAGAAATCACCGCAATCTGCACGATCCTCACCTGCTCCGGTGTAACCGTCAGCGGGATCGTACCACGGATCGAACTCAGTGTAGGTCGGCTGACCTGTAATTTAGTCGTAACTTAATTAGAGTCTAAACTAAGTATTCGTAACCCTTATTACCCCGTTTGATTATTTTCACTAAGTGGTCGTATTTAATTAATTAATTACTAAGGTTCGAATCTGATCAATTGGTTTGGTCGGTTTGACTCGATTCCGACTAAACGTAAAATTGGTCCAACTCTAATTAAATTAATCTAACGTACTTAAATCGTTTGTTATATTTTAATTTGAAAATAAACTGCTCATCTAATTAGTTAAATACCTAAGTAATGTTATTTACGGGTCCTTATGATAATTTACGTAAAGAATGAATTACGTTTATAAAATTATTATTTAATCTTAATTTAACTACTTAAAAATAAAATAAAATAAAAAGTGAGTTTCTTAATTAATTTAACTACAATTAAATTTAAATCCTAAGTACTTAACATTAAAGACTTACTTATTCTACTTAGTAAAATTTTGTAATCGTAATGATTCGAAAGTGTTAATATGTTGTTAATTAATTGTCCTTTATTAATTAACCACATATTTTATTTATAAATCATTTACTTTATTTAAAACTACATTCGATTTAATCTAATATTTACTTAACATTTAAAATCCTAACTACTTAACTTATTAATTAATTAAAAATCCTAATTAATCTACATGTGTTGAATTATTTTTATTGGGTGTGTTTCGGGATCATACAGGTGTCCATATAGGGTTGTATAGTATCTGTTCAAATTATGTTATGAACTCTCACTGAGGCATCAAGACCCGGACGGTATAATCATTTCCCGAATTAAATTTAAGTTTACATAAGCATCCGGTTTTATTCGGTTACATTATTAAAACCTAAATTTTAAAAGCCGTCATTTTATTCCGTCAATCCAAGGCAACAATTATTTCTTTTTATTTAAAAATCTGCTAAGCCCAATAGATAAAGGCCCAAGCCTCTTTGAATTTATTAATAAATTCATATTAAGGCCCCCCAACAGAAAATTAAAAAGCCCAAATCCATTTTTTTTTTATCACAACAGCCACGGCTCAACAGTAACAAAGGCCCAAAGCCTTATTTCAATTAAATCAAAGGCCCATTACTCAATTAATTCTTTTAGGACCGGCCCCTTATTAAATTCCAAAATTCACCATTTCTTCTAAGTATCGCAGGTTCAACAGAGAGCAACACAGAAGCAAAAACAAGGTCACTGGTACCCATTACCAGTAAGGGTCACTGTGCTGTACCAACTAGTACAGCAACACAATCAATAAGCACAATACAGTACCGAACCAGCACAGAACAGAACTGCAAAAGTACACAGCCAAATCGGTCACAAGGCAAGGCAAACACCCAAGCAAAACCAAGGCAACAGCAATGGGGGTAGTACCAGTAACACACATGCACCCGAGACAAGACAAAACCACATAGGCACGAAGGCCGCAAATCACAGAAAAGGCTCAAGGTCGCGGTCAAGCAAGAAGGCACAGAGGCCACAGATCAACGAAGGCTCACAGCCAGCAATAGCCAAACAAACCCGAAGGCCACAGGTCAAGCGAAATGGCACGAAGGCCACAGAACTAGGCATCAGCCGCAAGCCACAAGGCAAAAACCAAAATAATGAGTTTAGGGTTACCCGGGAAGAGCAGATCGCAAGAACCGAAAACACCAAGCAAGCACCGAAGGCAACAGAATCACAACCGAGAGCACCCAAAACCCTAGGGTTTGTAAATCGCAAGCAACACGGCAACAGAAACGAGAGAGAGGGATATGGTTCTCGGCTTGTGAGTGAAGGAAAAAGAGAGAGAGTGAGGAGGTGGTAACAGTGGAGAGAATAGAGAGCAAAAGAGAGAGAGAGAGTTGAGTCAATAGGCAGCGGGAGAGAGAGAGCAGAGAGGGGTGTGATTTTTTTATCGCCAGAGAGAAAATAGAGGGAGAGAGGGGTGAATCAGCGAAAAATCCCAAAGAGACAAAAGGGAGCGGAGGAGAGAAAGACAAAAAAAAAAAAAAAGGAGGTGAGGTGTTCTCTCGCCAGAAGGAGAAGGGTCCGAATTTTCAATAAAATCCAAAATTTTCATTTTTAAAGTTTCTATTCCGATCCAAGTAATTGTTCGTGTAACGAGTCGCTTGTTTAGCTTATTCACATAAATTTCTATAATTTTGATCAAAACCATTATTACAATCAATATGCGTCTACAATCGTTCAATTATTTTATTCGTCTAATTACTATCAGATTTCGTTTCATTTTTTTTTTTTTTTTTTTAAATTTAAATTTTTAATTAGCTGAAATTTTGATTTTTAGGTTAATTAAATAAATCAATTATACGGGTTATAACAAATATCATATTTGCCCTTTTAAATATAAAAACATACAATTTTATCAAATTATTACATTTTCTATTAAAAATCATTTTAAGTTTATAAAGTTTTCATTTTACCCTTTGTTAATAAATAAATAATATATAAAATGTGTAAAAGAAATATCCGGTCTTCTAAATAGCTGCTTTGTGAGGACAAATGGTTCTTTTCGTTGTTTGTGACACGTACACAATAGCATATAGACATATGCTTTTGTGTATCGTAGAAAAATAAATTATTTGTCATCAAAGACTGACAAATTAGAAGACTAAATATTGTTTTACACTGACTATATATTTTTTATTTTTTAATAAAGGATAAAATGAGAATTTTATAGATTTAAAATGATTTTTAATTGAAAAATAACAATAAATTGGATAATTGTGAGTTTTTGAAATTATAAGAGTAAATATAATATTATTTTAGAAAAAAATACTTAAATTTTGAGATTTTTGAAGGATACATGAAATTGTCCCTAAATAAAATAGAGAGGGATGCTCTAGTATATTGCTGAGGTATATTTATTTTTATTTTTACGGTTATTTTGGTTTGATCGGTTAGAATTTAATTAGAAAAAAGTATACAGTTAGCTAAATTCAAGTTAGTCAATTTTTTTATAATCAATTGAAAATAAATAGAATAAACTGCACTCAGCAGATATCACACCCGTCTAGCATCTAATTATCGCAATGTAATTTACTATATAGTTGTTACTAAAATTATGAAAATTAATATTTTTTTACATAGTGGCCTTGATGAAGCGCATTATTTCAAGTATAAATAAAGAGCTACTTGCGTTGTAAGTTGTAACTATTTGATGATCGTGTTTGGTTGGAACATCATTGAAAAATAAGGTTCTTATTCTTTACTTATAAAGCTTTACATAAATAATTTAAGTGTGCATCAATGCCGAAATTTTTATTTATACCATAATAATAAATAAATAAACCAAAATATTTTGATTGTGGGAGAATTCCACATCTACTCGGGCCGCCAAGCCAATCTGCGGCCCTATTTTTGAGGGCGCAGATTGGCTTGGCGCCCCCCCCCCCCCCCCCCAAAAGTTCAAAAATGCATTGTAATATTAAATATATTTATGTTTTTGAGAGGCCTCTAAACTGCGAGAATGGGACCGCAAATTGGTTTGGAGGTCCTCGTAGACGTGGAATTCCCCATAATTTGAGGTATTTTGTTTTTTTTAAATGATATAAATAAAAAATTCTTGTATAAATGAGAATAAACATGAATTATGGCTCAGTAACTTATTGAGCCTTATCTCTGTGGAATAAATTATTCTTCAAGTTATTCCACATGTATCAAAACACATAATACATAAGATGTTCATTATTTCATATTTTAGATAAAACTATAAAATTATAAAATTGGTTCAAATTTTGTTACAACATAACAAAATATTTGCACTTACATCTATTTTATCTAAAAAATGTAATTATATTTTTTTTACACTGAGTTTTCTTTTGTGTAATACGGTAATATTTAAATAAAAGGAGGAATTTCACGTATACCCCTCAAAAACTTCAAAATTACGTATTTACCCCTCTAAACTTTAAAATTACGTATTTCCCCATTTAAATTTCATAAACTCATAAATTTACCCATTTATTGTCTTGTATATTAAAACTCACTCTAAATTTATAAAATACTCATTTTATCCTTAATTAAAAGCATAAAACGCCCATCAGACACAAATTTGAATATGAAGGGTTCCTTTACCATCTGAATTGCTTTAAGATCTGTGCGCGCTAAATCAGCATGAATCTTGAACCGAATACGCACAGAATTGAAGCGACATGCACAGATCTTAATGCGATGCTTACGGATCAGAATGCTTTAAGATCTGTGCGAGCTATTTCAGCATGAATCTTAAAGTGAACATGCACATATATTGAATCGACACACACAAATCTTAATGCGATGCGCACAAATCGGACGATAGAGGAACCCTTCAAATTCAAATTTGAATCGACGGGCATTTTATGCTTTTAATAAAAGGTAAAATGGATATTTTATATATTTAGAATGAGTTTTAATATAAAAGACAATAAAATAGGAAAATTTGTGAGTTTTTGAAGCTTAGAGGGGAAAGTACATAATTTCAAAGTTTAGAGAAAGAAATACGTAATTTTAAAGTTTTTGAGGGGTATACGTGAAATTACCCCTAAATATAAACTCCAATGATTAAGTTTCTGCAGAATTTGAGCTTTAATACGTCTGATTTTGATAGCTCAATTCCAATCTTACTTAGTTGACTCTATTTGACTTGTAAACAAATCAAGTTTGTAGCTCTAATTCAGCTTAAAAAAAAAATTTCAAAACCATTCTCAGAATTTTAACTTCCCAATAATACAACTATTTGATCGCTTTCAATAATGTACGTTGCAAGCTTAAAATCTGAATAAAATATTTTCTATAAATATTTAAAATTGAAATACTTGATTCCATTTTTATTTTTAAATTAAATATCACTGTGTAAAGCAGATCAGTTATCACGAATTCAGATCACCCCCGGTACCGTAATAGGGAATCTTTTACAATTACTTGATCTGGACCGTTCTTTTTAACTTGGCACGAATCGTAAAGCCCAATAATACTGCCCCCTCCGTCAGCCCGAATCCCAAAGCGGCTGGAAGTTAATCTCAAACCGTAAAGTGAAGAGAATCTTTTACTGTACGGGGAGGATATTTGTCCAGTTATCACGTGTCGTCTGGTCAGGTACTTTCAAGAATTCAGACATTAATTTCGAGATTTTTTTGTTTTATTTTTTTCCTTTCTCTCTTTTTATGTCTTATCTTTTTAAAAAGAATGGTCCAACACGGAGCAACTAGTTTGTATTTATTAAAAGAAGGAACTGGCATAGCTTTTATAATTCTTTTGAAGCAGGATACAGAAATCTATTTAATACTATTAGATCCTACACAGCACTAGCAGTCTAGCACCTTATTATTTGCATGGATATATTTTAAAGCTTAAAATTAATGAACTCAGAGTAGTACACCTCTCCTTTTTTAGCTCTATTTTTTCTTGGGTATAATAATTTACAAGAGCTTATATGTTTTTATACTGATTCTTCACGTGTGAGTGTACCAAATTTATGTACTTTACAATATTACACCACATGCTGGCATGCTCTATGCTTGGCATTTTCAATTACTAATTTCTAAAATCTACACCACTTATGATGCATCCAACCTATTGATCTCATCATAGATTTCAAGTTGGTGCCAACAATGTGTACCAGTTTCCGGTTCTTGTTTAAGAGGGAACTTATTTGGTTCTAACTTGACAGTCTCTGATACTACAGTAGCTGCAGCAATAAACTCTCAAGGAACTGTACTGATATTTTTTATTTTTACCATACAGCAGCTAGGATATATTTTTACTTATCTTTAGTGCAGTTTGTTGAACTATTTGAAAACAGAGAAATGAAATATGCTTCCAGAGTAGTACTGGTAAAAGTGTTAGATCTCTTATTTTACTTATCATCTCTATGTTTGAATATTGGGCATGACATATGGATAAGATAATCAAGGAGGCTGCAGAGAGATGGCTGCCTGAAGACATTAATGCAATACCACTTCGAGTTTGGGATCCCTCTGACAACCAAATGGTGGTTTTTTTTTTTGAGGAAACCAAATGGTGGTTTAAGAGGGTGGTGACACTGGTATTGGAGGGTGTGCTGATACTGAGTGATGTTGGATCTCCAGCTTAATGCAGCATGAAGAAGACTTACTATTTTTGTATAGATTCAAGTTTAGGATCTCAACTTTACCTTGGCCCTTTAATATGTGGATTAGTAGTAGGATGTTGGTTTTCCATAACTGTGTTTTAGTGGACAATTAAACGCAGAGCTTTTGTGTTTTGCTCTGTATTAGCTCGTTATGGCTTAATGTTAGCTATTCACTGAATATTATCTTATGATTTGTAAGTTAACTCTGATTTCATGTTAATGAAATGAGCAGTTATGCCTTTTATCAAAAAAAGAAAAAAAAAACTTATTTGGTTCTGAATTTCTTATGAAATTTGTATCCAAGTTGATTTAAAATAAAATATAGAATATATGATTGCGGTTGTTCGGATCATAACCGGCTCCCTACAATTGCATGCAATTGTATGTGATCAAATATAAATCGATCAGTTAGCGCAATGTTTTTATTATTTTTTTTTTGTATTGAAGAATGAAGATCTAAAGTTAGGAGCGAAGCTAGATAATAAATGCCGATATTTTTATTAAAACCCCCAAAAAAAAACAAATTATCAAATCTGCTCCCACTTCAAAATTATAATTATTTCTACCCTAACCGCCCGTAAACTGGGCGGTCCACTTTTCCCACCAGACCGCCCAGCAACTGGGCGGTTCACTTTTCAACTTGACCGCCCACAGGCTGGGCGGTCTACTATTACAATCTGACCGCCCAGTGGCTGGGCGGTCCACTATTAATTTTTTTTTTTATATTAAATTGTTGTAATGATTTGTTTGAATGTTTTATATTAAATTGTTGTAATGATTTTTGAATGTTTTATATTAAATTGTTGTAATGATTTGTTTGAATGTTTTATATTAAATTGTTGTAATGATTTTTGAATGTTTTATATTAAATCGTTGTAATGATTTGTTTGAATGTTTTATATTAAATTGTATGATATATATTTATTATTTGTTGACGATTATTTTTATATGTTATGTAATTGTGTAGTTTTAATATAATTGATTAGTTTTATATTAAGTTTGTTAATGTTTAAATGTTTCTAAATGGTAATCTAAATAGTAAGCATAAACAATAAAAGTAGGTAATCTAAATGGTAAGTCTAAACATGAAACATAACAGTCCAAACATGAAATATAATAATCCAAACTAAAATACTAGAAACCTATCAAACTAAAAAAAATATAAAAACCCTAACGGCGACGACGAGGGCGAGGTCCGGAGAGGTCCAACCTCTCAGGTGCACGGTGCTCTCTCTGCGACGGCGGACGCCTCTGGTGAACCTCATCCACCTGCATGTCATCGTGTACGTCCTCACGCGCCCATGGGTCCTCCCCCAGGTGTAATGCATGCTCCCCATGGATCCCCGCCTGTGTACGCAACACCCACGGATCGGCCTCCCAAGTAGGAGGATACGTGGCCGGAGGCGGTGTGCCAAATATAGCAGCGGCAAAGCCATCTGCAGTCTGTGCCCCACTCCCACTGGCCTCGCCGTCGTGCTGTCTGGGCTCCATATACTGCGGTCTGTGGGAGCTAGCTGGCTCCCATCCGCCCTCATCTCCATCGGTGGGAGCTAGGTCATCCAATGAGAAAACGGCATCGTCCGCGGCGGCAGCTCCATCCTGCATGTAAACAATGTTAAATTAGGGACATAGAAGTAACGAGTAAATCTGGTAAATAATGAACTTTTGCTACCTCGGTATGCTGCACTGGAACTCCATACTCGTTGTAGTACGCGCTCCACGCGTTGTTGTTCAATACCCATTGGTGGAACGCCCAAGCTGGGTCATCATCTGCATAAATGAAGATAAATTAATAAGAATGATCTTTTAGAGATAAAACTTAATAATGATCATTTGTATTCCATATTATTACCTGCAGGAGGTGGCGGCATCTCCGCAGCGTAGATAGGGGCGACAGGCTGCTCCGGATCTGGTGGTGGGGCCTTTATCTCGCGCCAATTGATGTCCTCCCCGGCATCGTGCAACATACCAATGAGGCGCCCGTCCCAGCCAGAGTCCTCAACGATCGGTGCACTGTGTTGGAGCATTTGACATCCTATCGCTCTCCAACTTCTTCTCGCCATGCACACCAAGCTGTGTGCCACTCCTCTAATACCCGTCAAAATCTGCACACAATGTATTTTCATTATTATTATTAGAAGATGAATAAATAAATACAATTTTTTAAGCATGTCATTTTCATTTAAACATACCGAACGAGCATGGATCGGGCCGAAAGGCAAGTAAGTCCTAGATCCCTCACCCGTGAGTCTCCGTCGAAGAGCATCACCGTAGTCCCCCTGTAGATAAACCGTCGGCATGCCCCATCTCTGGTACCAGACGATATATCGCAATCTCCAAGGCCCGACCGGCATAGGGGCATCTCCTGCTGGAGGCGGGGTCCATAAGTGCAACTGGGGAGATGCAGCACGCTGGTAATGCTCCCAGAAACGCGTGCTCCAGTCGACTTTGGGCTTGTTGTGTTTGGTGCTGCAATATAAATTAATTAGTAACGTGTATGGCTGAATAAGTAATAAAATAGACAAAGGATAAGGCAGTGGGTAGTTATCTGTGCAGCTGGGTGGTCTGCTGCTCGCCCAACTCTGGAAAATCAGGGACAAAGGCATCTAATCCAAACTGACGGGGCACTCGGTCAGGATAGTGATACTCAACTATCCAGAAGCATACGCACGGCCCCCGATAAAACGAGAGGTGTCTCTGCTCTAATGTCATCGGGCACAGAAGGCCCCGATCGTAGAACACACGATAGGGGTACCAGGTGACGCTCGCCTCGTGAAGCATCTGGAGCTGGCCCCGGACATACGAAATCCCCACGGTCCTCCCTCTGCCCGTGTCCTCGTACGTGAGGGGAGTACTCCATATGGCACCGTACCCCGGACGTCTCTCGGGGTCATCTCCCATCCATAGCCCCTCCTGAGCTGGAGGAACAGGCCGACACACCGGTAGATGTGACCAGGACCACTGCTGGAGTAGAAGAAGTGGTCCGGCAATCTGCCTGTTCGTCGCCTAAATTTTGGACATGCGATTCATTTCTGGTAAATATGGAACCATAATATATGTAATAAAAAAATTAAAATATTTGTACAAACTTACCAGACAAGCATGACACAAGCCCCGGTATAAGTGAGCGAGCACGGCTCCACCCCAATTCCACCTCGACGGCCGCTGAATGTCCCTCAGCAGAGAGAGGAACATAATCGGGACTGCGTCACCGCTGGAATCGACAAACATGACGCTGCCACATAAATCCAAGACAAACGCCCTCACGTACCTGCAATATAAATTAGAAACATAAATAACTACATTTTTTGTTCAATCCATAACATATTTTAATTTGCAACTGTTTGTGATTACCTCAGAACAGCCTGCTCGTCACGTGTCTGAGGGGTGATCCTACGCCGGTGGAAGTGACTGCGGAGCGCCGCAAGACTGATGCAGTACTGTGAATACCGGTACTCCTCCTCCTCCTCTCCTTTCTTCTTCTTCTTCTTCTTTTGCAAGTCCGACGGAGCGGCCCCCAGCAGCTCCGGTATCATGTGCATCAGGTCTGGATGGTCTGAGACACCACCGATGGGGTCGCCGTCTATCCGTAAACCCCGCAAGGCGCTGACATCACCTAGTGTGACTGTCATCTCCCCAACCGGAAGGTGAATGTATGCGTCTCCGGTCGCCATCTCTCCACTAGACCGCAAACGAGGGCCTGATCAATATCACAGTGAGGCATGGTGGCCAACTGATACAACCCCAGATGAAGGATGCACTGCTCCATCAACGGGTGACGGACGTATGGTATCTCGGGGGTGCGATGCCTCACTGTCATCATCGTCGTGTCCTGCATGTTACAATTATTTCAATATAAACGTCTAATTAAATAATGCTATTTAAATTAGGAATACAACACCAACGTACCTCCATAGATGCAAGTGAGACACGGTGCCTGACATGTGGGATCCACAGAAGAGGACTAAACGTGTCAGGATGGTGAGGGGGATAATCTCCAAAGGGAGCATCTGCACCGGATGCCTCTGCACCGGATGCCTCTGCACCGGATGCCTCTGCACCGGATGCCGGTGCACCGGATGCCGCTGCACCGGCTGCCTCAGCATCGTGATCATGTGAACTCTCCCCCGTCTCCAGAGGGGCATCCCATTTACGTCCCCGTCTAGTTCTGACCATACTACATTTCAATAAACAGAAGATTTTATCTTACAAATCCTGATTTATAAACCCTAACTTATAAACTCTAATTATGTCAACCCTAAACCCTAATTTAGGAATTCAACCATAATCTAGCAATTCAACCCTAAACCCTAATTTGATCCTTAAACCCTAATTTAACCCCTAAATCCTAATTTAACCCCTAAACCCTAAATTAACAATTCAACCCTAATTTAACAATTCAACAAAATTTAAACAATTCAACCCTACATCCTAATTTAACAATTCAACCATAAACCCTAATTTGATCCCTAAACCCTAATTTAACCGCTAAACCCTAAATTAACCCTAACCCTAAATTAACAATTCAACACTAAACCCCAATTTAACAATTCAACCTTAAATTAACAATTCAACATAATTTAAACAATTCAACCCTAAATCCTAATTTAACAATTCAACCCTAATTTTGAACAATTCAATCGTTTCGGGAAAATCAACAACCCGGACACGATAATTAACAATTCAATTCTACCTATCGTTCCAATGCCAATACAAGATACAAAATATAAATTAAAAAAAATTATTTAGAAACTTACCCGAAAAAAATCGGACCGTCGCCGAGATGGCCGAAATTAGGGTTCGGGTGAGAGAGAGAGAGAGAGAGAGAGAGGAAGAGAGAGAGAGAGAGAGGGGAAGAGGGAGAGAATGGCAGTAGAGAGAGAGAGGCAGATCTAGAGAGAGAGAGGAAGAGAGAGAGAGGAAGAGAGGGAGAGAGAGAGGAAGAGAGGGAGAGGAAGAGAGAGAGAGAGAGAGAGAGCTCTAGAGAGAGAGCTCTAGAGAGAGAGGAAGAGAGGGAGAGAGGCGAAATGGGCTGGGGTGGACCAGGTTCGGGCGGCGACTCGGCGGGGCGGCGACTCGGCGGGGCGGCGACTCGGCGTGGAGGCAGAGGCGAAAGAGAGGCAGAGGCTGGGGAGCGGTCTGCTCCCAGCGGACCGCTTTTAAAAAAAAAAAATTCATAGTGGACCGCCCAGCCTCTGGGCGGTCAGGTTTTCAGAGTGGACCGCCCGAACGCTGGGCGGTCAGATTTCAAAAGTGAGCCGCCCAGTGACTGGGCGGTCTGGTGGGAAAAGTGGACCGCCCAGTCCACGGGCGGTTAGGGTAGAAATAATTATAATTTTGAAGTGGGAGCAGATTTGATAATTTTTATTTTTTTTGGGGGTTTTAATAAAAATATCGGTAATGAATGGGACAAAAAATTTCAGGATATGAGGTAATTGTATAATTATTTTAAACATATGCATATTTTTATTTTTTTCTCAAAAAAGAAATTTTTTTTTTTTTTAGAGCCTCTCCCTCAGCCCATGTTGCTCCGCTTAATATGTCAAAACATGATCTCACTTCAACAACAAATATACACACAAGTTACAACAAAATGGCTTAGTATATGAATGATAATATAGTAGAGAACATGTTAGACTTGATAGTCTTGTCTACTATTTTAAAAATGCATAGCTATCTTAGAATCCAGTGACGATAATTTTAATATTAAATAGTACCAAATTGTTTATATCATTTACGTAAAATTTGGTAAATCTTGATTTTATTTCAATAGCCATCAAGAGATGGAAAAAATTGACAAAATATGGTTGTTGATTTATTAATTTTAAGTCCAAGAAGTACACCAAAATTAAATCAAAAGATTTTTTGTTGGTAAATATATATTCAATTTATTGATTTTATTTTCTAAAAGTTACCTAAATAATGAGAGTCGTTTCAAAAATAAAAATAAAAACTATTGGTACTAATTTGATATTAGATTTCTCCTCAACTATGTATTTTTTTTTGCTTCGCTCAATTTTTTCTTTTTACATAAATAATTGACAAGCTATCGGTGAGGCAATTGTGAAAAAAAAATAAGATAGGGGATGAAATTGATAAGATTTTATATTTTAAGGTGTAGCAAACAAGTGTTATTTTTGAGATTTTGTGGAGTACACAAAAACTTTCTGAGATGCATCATGCACCATTCCTACATTGATAACAACGACTATAATATTTTTGAATTTTGAACTTTGTTGGTTTACCTGTCCTGATTTCTGAACAAATGCAAGAATTTATTCTAGAAGAATTCAGAAAATATACACTTGATTTCCTGACATATGCTTCCACAAATGAGATCTTCCCTAGGTTTTGCACTAGACACATTTAATTATTTTTTAAAATTGATTTGAAATTGGAAAATACATATTCTTTTATTTCAATATCAAAAGCAGAAGTATTCTGACCTCGGTACCAGTATCCTAAATTAATAAATTTCACGATCCACCAATTTTGTTCCAACGCTCTTTCAACCACCAACTTACCATATAACATGGCATGGATCTACCAAACAAAATGCACTACCTTACATTTATGGAATTTAATAATGAGGTGCATCTTTGGTGGATCTATACCATCAAAAGAAGAAAAAGGCATATGGTAATGGTCATATAGTGAAAGAGTTCTTAGACTGATCAAATTTCCTTTTACTTGCATGTGCATCAGTGCATGGTTGATTGGTTGTGCATGTTAGTTGTACTAATGCTTTGAAAGCGGATTGCTTTGTCACTAAAAAAAGCAAGGACATGAGATTTAAGATACTTAGATGGGTGCGTTTTCATGCTTAATTAGTGAATCCAATGTACATACAACATCAAATAGGACGTTAGAATTTTTTTTTTTTTTATGAGTGAAGCTACGGTACATTGCAAAATGTGGAATGGGGATCGTCTGTGCTATGAATTTATATTTTTATTTTTAAAGTTCAAATAATCGATTCGAACTGCTCAACATGATCTTTATATGAAAAAAATGTATGTGGAGACCAAATTTTATATTTTTGTTAGAACTTTTTTTTACTATTTTTAAATAGGTAGAAAATCCTTTACTTTCAGATGGTTCAAAAACTTTAGATCGGGTGATATTCTACCTATCTAAAAAATATAGTAAAAAAATTATAAAAAACATAAAATTTTGATCTTGAAGTATATTTTTATATGGAGAACTTGTTGAACGATTCGGATCGATTGTTTGAAATTTGTAATCAGAGATATTGATCCATAACACGGAATGTTCCACGCTTTGCAAGTACCATAGCCTCACTCTTTTTTTATTATTATTTGTAAACACATAGCACTAGCACACTGCATTTTTAAAGGCGCTTTGGTCTTTCGACACTTAATTAATCTATCCACGTGGATGTAGATTTGCTTTAGATTTAAAACCTATTGACTGGTTTCAATCAGCTCTCTAAAGTTGAACAATTTGGTTCTAATTTGAAGAAGTAATTGTGTTTGTTGCAACTTAAATTAGAGATATAAAATATTTAATTAGTTTACGAAAGCATGCACATGTTAGTTGAATCAGGAACAGAGAAAATTGAATCAGGAACAGAGAAAACAAGGGGTCTCATCTAACTCATGTGTGACTTAGGTTTTGATTCCTCCTGCCACTTATCCCCATTCTACTAAATAACCTAACTATATATATATATCATGATATATACCAACTTAATAGCTTTGTTCAACAATGCAAGAACCAGATACCCATTTTGGTAGTGGATCCAAATATGATCATCATGTAGGTCTCATCATTCAAATGAATCTACAATGAAGTAAAAAATAAATCCTATACTCACATTTAATGTTCCATATTCAGTATCATGTATCTAGCACAGTTGGTAAAAAAAATTAGTGTATTCGGATTCAGATTTATTGATGGATATCGGATTGTAATTCACCCGATATCGATCTTGTAGGAAAACTGTTGGCTCCTAATGAAGACTTCCTCATCGTACCTTCATCCACCAGTCAATAGTATCTGATACGTCATATCTCAGGGAGAGTAGGCCGTATGGGGAAAGGATTTCCGGATTGGGCTCGTCCTGCCTCGGGGTGGCAAGCTGAGATGAGAATCAAGTTTGGAACTCGGAGAGGTTTGGAGATATTCGAACTCTGACCTATGCGATATCTCTTTCGGTAAGAATTCCGACCGCTCCCCGTTCAATGGGCCGTTCTGCCTTATATAAGTCGTCCCCTAATCGTCATTCTGCGTGGTCATGCCGGTTAGGGGAGATGGCGTGGGTCGGTTATGTTAACCGCAGAAGCGGTTATCCCGCATAAAGGCGGTGCAAGCTGAGTTCGGGCTGGACCCACATTACTTGAGGCTTTATAAGGCTTTGTTGGGCCTGGTTGGCCTCTCAAGGAGGTCTGAATTCCGGTTCTTTCATGGCCCGTGAGAAATAGGTGAGGGTCTCGGGAACATGACCCTATCAGTATCTGTACCAGTTTGATAGGTCGTTTGGTACAGTGTACTGTCTCTGTTGTTTCCTAACCACATTTGCATGTGATGAATAATCTCTACTTGTACATAACTAAAATTGAATAGGGCTCTTGGTGGGCATTTAACACCATACCTGATATGAGAAGAAATGAATATATATTGATTTACCCAATGATATTTCACAGCTTGAACCTACTCTAATGTATTTGCTTTTGATACCACTGTTGCACAGATCATTAATTGGATTGTACATCTGATTTCAATGCTTCACTTGAAGTATTGCTTTCAATAATGAACAATTATCTTAGAAAAATCATAGGATATCAATGAGTTGTCGATAGAAAAGTACGATTAATTACAAGGGAGTTTTTATGAGAGATATTACATATTTATAAAATTTGTTACCGAACTTTGGTATATCACCATTATGTCAATATACTTTGATTTAACCTGATAAAAAGAAATACCTAGTTGTAAATTGCAAAAAAAAAAACAATAGAGGCATATGAGAAAAATTCTGAAAAGTTGAGAATACAAAAGTGGATTATTAAAAATTAGTTCCCAACCTCATATTACTAAATGGTATGGTGTTTTTTTTTTTGTTTTTGAAGTAGATCCAACCTTAATTAGTCAATGCAATTTTTTGTTTTTTTGTTTTTGTTATTGCAAAGTCAATGAATATTAAAATGATAATGAGATAGCACTACTCCTCTCCACTGTCAAAGGGAAACAAAGAGAAATTTTCTTACAAGATAGGTGTGGTTGGCTTAATCCTCTACACCTAATTTGAGAATCTTTTTTTTTCTCAAGCACCAAGATTTGTTGAAGTGGGTCCCAAGGCCCATGGACCATGGACCAAGGACCATCAATTAATGATGACTTGCTCAATTTGTTTTGGCCCAATTTACTTAAAGTTCTACCTTTTCACAGAGGTGATTAAGTGTGGAAGTTGAGAGACAAGTTTTTAAACAGGAAACTGTCAACAAATAATTCCACACAAAGGAAATGTGGGTTCTATCTTTTTATAATTTTTCGTCACCTAACCAGTTTGTTACTGTAGTTAGAACTAAGGTGCTAATTAGGATTTAGATATTGACAGAGCTGATTTGACTTCACGCAGCCCACCAGTCATATACTTTTTTGTTTTCTCTATTAGTCGTGTGTTGTGTAAAGTCAAAATAGCTTTGTCAATATTTATTTATTCTGGTTGATAGTAGTAGCACTACGAGAGATTATTGAAAGCTCATATTTATAATTAATATCACAGTACAGCTGAGTTTAAATTTACCAGAAAAAGATTTTTAGTGGTTTTGAGTCATTGATTTGATTGAGAAGCCAACTGCTGAGAGAGCATGTGAAACAAAGAAAACTTGTATGGTAATGGTATATTGGTACCACAACTAAAATTCTTTATGACCTAACATTGGTACATCTTTTATCAAACATTATGCTTTTTCAAAAGTGGGCCCAAGAAAGGCCCGGGGCCCACTGAAACCAGTGATCTGTTAGTACTTCATTGACCCAATTAGGTTATCTTCCTTGGAGTGTCAGCTAAAAGAGCAATAAAAGAAGGGGTTGCCCATGTGGGGAAGTTGGGAAGCAAGTCTCTCTTGTTTCCTGTTTAAAATGGACCAAAATGGAGAAAATTGGTTCATTTTACTGGTTTTAAATAATAGACTGTACTCATCTTTGAAAAAAAAAATTGTTTGAAAGCATAAAAATTGAAAGATAAGTACAATCTTTAATTAATTTCAGTCCAAATTTTAAGATTGTATGTGCTGGTTTTGAATTTTCGTCATGCATCTCCCGTCATGTATAGGAATTTAATTATCGTCACAGTATGAACCTAATCAAAAGCAATCTCCTGTTTCTTTGTCAGCGCAAGCAACAAAAAAATTGCAATAATTTGAAAACCAATTTTTAGACTTTTCCTTCCCAAATCATTGGAACTTGACACTGAAAGAGGTCTGTCAATTTCATTACTTCTGAATTTCTACATGAACAGAATGGAATGAAATTGACATAAAAAAAATAATAAAATTAAATTAAATATATATGATTGAGGACGCACTGTTTACGAAAATAAAATAAAATCTGACACTGTTAGTGTCCAAGCTCAAAATGAGGACTTTGGTTTATTTCCCTCTGCATATTTGAGTCATGACACTAGACATGGACACTGATAGTGTCAATGTATATCCTATTATCCTATTTTCATAAATAGGAGTATTATTTATTCATAGAAATTAATAAAATAAAAAGTACAGAAATAGAAAGAGTGTTTAAGTTGCAACATTAATAGAAATATCGAGATCGACGGTCCCGATTCAAAGTTTAAATGGTCTCGATCCAAAGTTTTAATATATTTTTTCTATTAATGGTCTTTGTTAATTAAGTTGCGCCGAATGAATAAAAAAATATATAATTTAATTGGATCGGGACTATTGAGTCCAATCCAAGTATTGGGATTAGGACCGTTGATCCCGATTTTTCTAAAAATGTTGTAAGCCAACTACTCTTTCTATTTTCATACATCTTATTTTATTAATTTCTATAGATAAAAAATTCTCCATAAATAGTGTATTCACAATTCCATATATTTAATTTTTTTTATTATGTCATAAAAAATTTCGATCAGTTGTGTGCTAATATTGTATGTTGTCATTTTTATTTTTAGACCACATTACTTGATGAATTATGTTATACTACTGCTAACTTGTAATTGATCTTGTTATTTGGATTTTTTAAGTATTGTAATAAAGTTAATGAAATGAACTTTTCTTTGAATTAAAAAATATTTTGGGTTCTTATTGGTTGCGTTTATTATAGGTTTATACAGAGTAACTTTTAGTTAAAAGCTCAATAATTTGGGTTCTTTTTTCTATTTTTCTTTCTCTTCTTCGACCTTTTCTGTCTGGTCGTGTTTTAATCTCAATAAATCAGGCACAATCTTAATATGAGCACGAAGGCTCCTCTAGATCCTCTAGCTCGCTATGACTCCAACAACAACATTGTTTGTGCTAATAACAAGAAACCAACCCGGCTTACTACCTATCAATCTGAGCACGAGCACAGAAAACTATGCAGGCTCGCTATCTACCAATTTGAGTACGGCGGTCCGACGGCTCATCTTTTTGTAATCAGAGCACGGTTCTGTTTTTCTGTTTTTTCTTGTCTAGCTTTATAAAAGAGAGTTCAGTTATAATATTTTATGTACTAGTATGACTGCTATATGTTTGTTTATGTAATGGTACGAACTCTGAGTATAATCGGATTTTGTCCTTATTAATGAAAATACTTGCATATTGTTAACCAAAAAAAAAAAACTTTTAGTTAAAAACTCTTTCCTATTTCTTCCTAAATTATTTCTCAGATTTGTCATTCGTTCTTTGTATAATGTTTTATTAATTGTTCATATTATATGTACATTTTTCTTTTTTTGTTTCGTGCCAAAGATATGGATATGATTTTAACCTTTATTTCTATAATGAAAATATTACATTATAAAAAATAAAAAATCTTTCGCTAACTCATATTATTATCTAAATGCAGTCGAAACAATGCGATACATCATATCCAGAGCCACCCTTATGAATTAATTTTTTTTGTTTTACAAAAATTGTTACTATTAGTCTCTCTCATAAAATAAAATCTCATAAAATAAAATTATATGATATCTACTCATCTGACCCTAATGTACAACAACTCTATTTTCTTTTTAAAAAATATAATCCTACTCAAAATGTTTAAAATAATTCTGACCAATCATATATTGTAGCCGGTCACGACCGTGCTTGACGCAAAATGCCGAGGAATATGAATTCACATCACCTCAGGTTACCTGACTCAAGCAAATTACGATCGGACGGCCCATTTAACATGACACGAATGTCAAAACAGACTCCCTACAGTCTCAATAGGCACCGGATTGAGTTTGGCCCAGATAGAATTAATCAGGGCCGGCCGTTGCAATTTGCTTTAGTCAGGTACTTGGAAGGATATCTGTCCGAGGAATATGACCGTGTACGGCCTCTCCCTTTTGTGATTTCTTTTAGACAGTGCATATTTCATTAATTTTTTTCAAAGCAAATATAGACAAGCAAAATTTTCCTGTCATATTGTACAAGCTTTTGCATTGTGGGACTGATCATAAAGAGAAGAGAAAGAAGTGCAATTGAAGGAAGTGTCTTTGAGTTTTTAAGTTTTCCTCTGTTTTTGAAAAACCAAAAGTATGAAGAAAAAAAAAACCAAAAGTAATACACTTGAATGAATTATTAATTTATTATGGAGACAAATCACTGTGTGCATGTAGTACTAGAGGGTACCGGACAGACCTGACAGACGGTACAAAAGATGCCTTCATTTCATCTCTTTTTGAATATTTGAGATTTGATATACTCATATTCAGGCCTGTTCAGTACGTTACTGTGTCCGTGGATAAAAAAAAATTCACTTTGATTGAATTTTTTTTTCTCCACGCGCACAGTAAAATTTAGTTCAATTCTTGTCTCCACGTCCATTCCCCCTTTTGCGCCGAACAGACCCTAATATGTATTCTATAGTTTGTTAATTGAGGCAATACACTTTACCATTCGAATGTGACAATAAATATTTTATATTCCTTTATTTTGACCTCTGGTTTGTGATACTAAATTATCAGTTTCAGATTAATTAATTAATATCTAAACCTTCTCATTTAAAAGATATGAAAAAAATCGGGTATTCATGTGTGAGTTGATGCTTTATCTTCAATGAAAACAGAGCTTAGTTAAGAAATGCCCAATATTTCTTTAGCAAAGAATAACAAAATTGTTTCCTCCAAAAAGAAAAGAAAGAATAAACACTAGACACCACTGATGTCGTTATTATTGAAATTTGAAGGCGAAAATTCATCTTTCTCTAAAAAGAAAAGAAAAAGAAAAGAAAAAGAAAAAGAAAAGAAAGAAAGTCTTCCAAAGGAGTGTTATTTCATTGGCTATTGATTTTCGAATCCCGATCACCCCAGGTACTCAACATTGAGCATATATGTAATATAATTGTGAATTATATACTGTTATATATGATTATCATAATTAAGTGATCCAATATGGAATTAAGATATTAGACAATCTATGTATTCAAAATGGTGTGATCCATAAATGTGTAGAATAATTTAGACAAAAATTAAATTATTGATGGACTGATTATGAGATTTGCAATTTAGAAAACTGTCTTTCTAGAGGTTTGTGTGGGCCGCATGGATTTTGATGTAATGCACGGTTTTTTGATGCAGTCGCACAAAATACTTTTTTCAAGTTAGCAGATAACCAGATAGGTTACCCTATATAAGGATTGGTCTCCAAGACACAAGATAACATAGAAAAGCACAGAAACTGAACAAACATTTTCTTTTTAGAAAATACAGATCTATGTGTCTTCTCTTCTTCTTCCACCATCAAAGAATAGAGAGGAAAGATTTATTAAGAAAAAGGGAGAGGATCTCTCAAGGGCCGAATCTTGCTGTCTTGGAAGACTTGATCCACGACCATACGACGTAAAGTCGAGAATGGCTTCTTGCCATTGAATACTTGTCTCGTGCTCACGGAGACGGCTCTTCAGGTTTGAGGATTTCATGGCCAATATTATGAAATCAGGTATTGTATTCTGCACTTCTAATTTATGTTTTGGGTCTCTTTGGCATAGGACGGTCCTTAGGCTAGGGCGAAAATTGTTTCTCCTTCCCTGGGTTTAAGTGTTTAACCTCTAAATGAGATGTAATTGTTTGATTTCTATAAAAGGCGTAATTGTTTGGCCTTTATGATTCCCCAACAATACAATAATGCATACCGACAGTTCTTTGACTTTTGCACGAATCTCAAAACGGGCCTCCTATATCTACAATTAGAGTGGGAAACACGGCGGAGCTGGCTCCATCACGGAACGGCACGACACGCGTGTCAGTTACGTACCGTGACTCGCGTGTCCCGTGCCATAACCATTCGCGTGCCGTGCTCATCTTTTGAAACTTTGGCACGGCACGTGAAAGATTTAGTCATGGCACGGCATGACACGTAGTCACGCGAGTCACGTGTAATTAGGACCATTAGATATTAATTTAATGGTGAATCTTGAATAAACTAACCTAAATTATGATTAAATGGTCACGCGAGTCACGTATGGTCACGGCACGTTTAGGCACGGCGTGACCATTCGCGTGCCGTGACCACCCCTTGACATTTTGGTCATGGCACGACACGGCACGTGAAAAATTAACTTGGTCATGACACAGCACGAAACCAAAATCACGGCGTGTTAGTTACGTCACAGCACAGCACGGCACGTTTTTTTCACTCTATCTACAATAGACACCGAATTTCTTTTGACCTGGTTGGGACGAAATTCAGACTGCAATGTTTCTGACAATGGCCTCAGGTATATGAGGAGATACGGATTCACTGTTTATCTACCTGCCTCTTTCTTGCATTAAATAAGAACAGTAGAAGTTGCTAGCTTTTCCTTTTAACTAAATCATCGGCTTTTGTTTAGTTCTCTAAATGTAATTTACCTTACATTTGCATTTGTCTGCGACAATACAAATACTGTGCCAAATGTGACAAAGACCATATACCAAATGTGAAATCATTTGTTGTCCTTTCTTGGGTTCCTTAAAAAAACCCTTCACAAAATTTGGAAAGAACTGAAGGAAAGTTTAGGTGATGTATTTCAAATGACATGGCGACTTAGATGTTCATGTATTACAATTTACATGAAGGTTAGATGGCAGTGATAGAATACAATTATTACTGGATTGGAATGATAATAACGAACTGTAATTGTAACTTGATTTCAGCTCATTATCAACTCGAGTTAGATCGCAACTAGTTTATAACTCGTTTAACTCAGTCCATCTCTATGTTTGGGTCAGAATTTGGGTGAGGTTTAGGTCCGTGAGTCGTTTGAGTAGTCATTTAGAATAGATGACATAGGTTCTATTGCGACGAATTTTGTGTAAGTCGAGTCGTTAATGAGCGAGTTGGGATGCTCAAATTTAACTCACTAATTAAACGAGTCAGCCAACTCAAGTTGTAAATGAGCGAGTTACGAGTTCATAACTTTTTTTGCAACCGTATGGTTGTCATTTTCCTTTTCCTTTGTGGTTAATAACTTTGATTGCATGAATACAGTCTGCATAATGACAATAAATTGACTTGGAGTAAGTTATTTGGAAGTTATAAGGCAAATCTTTGGATTTATTAATTGCATAATTACATCTGCATGACCAAAACTAAGGCAAATTTTGTTGTATACAGTACTAATTAATTGGTGCTATAATTAACCAAACCAGACAGTTCAGTGCCCTCGGTTTTTGGGCTTAAGCCTTGTTTTCGTGTGGGCTTTCTATTGTTATAACAAATGTTACATATCATTTGTCGGCCTTTTTGTAGCTTCAAATTGAGGTCTAAGGTTGAGCATAAGCACTAAACTCCGATATTTTTATTAATACCCAAAAAAAAAACAAATTATCAAATCTGCTCCCACTCCAAACTTATTTTTATTTCTACCCCAACCGCCCGTCCACTGGGCGGTCCAGTTTCCCCACCTGACCTCCCAGTAGCCGGGCGGTCCACTCATCATACCTGACCGCCCAGGTGCTGGGCGGTCCACTATTATTTTTTTTTAAAAGCGGGCCGACCCCCCCCCCCACTGAACCGCCAGATCTCTCTCTCTCTTCTTCTCTGCCTCCCCGCCGCCCCGCCAGCAGCCGCCCCGCCACTGTCCCTCTCTCTCTCATCTCTTCCTCTCTCCCTCTCCCTCTCTCTCTCCTTCTCTCTCTCTCTCTCCTTCTCTTCCTCTCTCTCACTTCCTCTCTCTCTCTCCCTCTTCCTCTCTCTCTTCAAATCTGCCACCCTCTCTCTCTCTTCCTTTCCCTCTTCCTCTCTCTCTCTCTCTTTCACCCGAACCCTAATTTTCGGCCATCTCGCGACAATCCGATTATTTTCGAGTAAGTTTCTAAATAATTTATTTAATTTATATTTTGTATCTTGTATTGGCATTGGAACGATTGGTAGAATTGAATTGTTAATTATCTTGTGCGGGTTGTTGATTTTCCCGACACGATTGAATTGTTCAAAATTAGGGTTTCCAAGTTTAGGGTTGAATTGTTAAATTAGGATTTAGGGTTGAATTGTTAAATTAGGGTTGAATTGTTTAAATTAGGGTTGAATTGTTTAAATTAGGGTTGAATTGTTAAATTAGGATTTAGGGTTGAATTGTTGAATTGTTAAATTTGGGTTGAATTGTTAAATTTGGGTTGAATTGTTAAATTTGGGTTGAATTGTTAAATTTGGGTTTAGGGTTGAATTGTTAAATTAGGGTTGAATTGTTAAATTTGGGTTTAGGGTTGAATTTGTTAAATTAGGGTTTAGGGTTGAATGGTTAAATTAGGGTTGAATTGTTAAATTTGGGTTGAATTGTTAAATTTGGGTTTAGGGTTGAATTGATAAATTAGAATCTTCTGTTTATTGAAATGTAGTATGGTCAGAACTAGACGGGGACGTGCATGGGATGCCCCTCTGGAGACGGGGGAGAGTTCACATGATTCTGGTGCAGAGGCATCCGGTGCAGCGGCATCCGGTGCAGCGGCATCAAGTGCAGAGGCATCCGGTGCAGAGGCATCCGGTGCAGAGACGTCCAGTGCAGATGCTCCCTTTGGAGATTATCCCCCTCACCATCCTGACACGTTTAGTCCTCTTCTGTGGACCCCACATGTCAGGCACCGTGTCTCACTTGCATCTATGGAGGTACGTTAGATTTGTATTCCTAATTTAAATAGCATTATTTAATATTACATATAATTAGACGTTTATATTGAAATCATTGTAAAATGCAGGACACGACGATGTTGACAGTGAGGCATCGCACCCCCGAGAAACCATACGTCCGTCACCCATTGATGGAGCAGTGCATCATGCGTCTCGGGTTGTATCAGTTGGCCACCATGCCTCACTGTGATATTGACCAGGCTCTCGTTTGCGGTCTGGTGGAGAGATGGCGACCGGAGACGCATACATTTCACCTTCCGGTTGGGGAGATGACAGTCACACTAGGTGACGTCAGCACCTTATGGGGTTTACGGATAGATGGCGACCCCATCGGTGGTGTCTCAGACCATTCGGACCTGACGGGGATGATACCAGAGCTGCTAGGGGCCGCTCCGATGGACTTGCAAAAGAAGAAGAAGAAAGGAGAGGAGGAGGAGTGCCGGTATTCTAAATACTGCATTAGTCTTGCGGCACTCCGCAGTTACTTCCACCGGCGTAGGATCACCCCCGATACACGTGACAAGCGGGCCATTCTGAGGTAATCACAAACAGTTGCAAATTAAAATATGTTATGGATTCAACAAAAAATGTAGTTATTTATGTCTCTAATTTATATTGCAGGTACGTAAAGGCGTTTGTCATGGATTTATGTGGCAGCGTCATGTTTGTCGATTCCAGCGGTGACGCAGTCCCGATTATGTTTGATATCTCGTTATTTTATCTACATTCCGACCGAACTGTGCATTAAAACCTGTGTCTAAAACCCATAAAAATGCGTGTATTACATTGAATACCTATAGGATATGGTACTGCTCTCTCTCTTTCATTGTTGCAGGAAACGGGCGAAAAAGATGAAGGATCTGGAATCTGAAGGATGATACACGGTCCGTGCACCTTTGCATGCGGACCGTACACATCTCGCCCAACCATTGACTGAAGACACGAATCTCTAATTCATCGGAACACAGGCACACGGTCCGTATATTTTTGTGTGCGGACCGTACACAGCAAATCTGGAAACAGAACCCAGAGTTGGAAACAGAGCCAGCTGGGGAAGTCGCGAATGGAAGGCTTTAAAAGGGGATCTCTCTCTCCGAAAAAGGCCATGCTGGATCTGAAGAGCAAGACCTAGGGCAGAGAAGCGACGGCTGGACTTGGAGAAGAGGAAAGCGGAGGAAATCGAGAGATTTGCGACGTCTCTTCTTGAATCTTCGAGTTTTGTCATGAACTTCTCATTTATTTCTTGTTTTATTTTCTGTTTCTCTATGCTTGAGTAGATCTCTTTGTTTCTAGGGTTAAGATGTAGTTGAATGCTTTGTTTTACTTGCTAGTTATTGGAATTTGTATTGAATCTTGTGCTTGTTTGTTGAGTAGTATTTTATTGCTTAGATGAACTTGTTCGAATTGATTAGTTTATCGTTAGATGTATGGCCACATCTAGATGGTATTCCAAGGCTTTGATATTCTTCCGACCAATCTAAGTATTTGAGATAGGTTTGTGAACCGAAATGTGAAACCAAATGGTAGCCGAAAGGTGAAGTTTTCCTCGTATCGAGAGATCGAGGTTATCTTTAGTAAACCAACGAACAACTTAGGATAATTGAACCAATAAACGAAAGTTGAAGTTTAAGAACCCTAAGAAGTTATAAATTGTGTTTCGTACCAAGCAATTAAGCCAATAAACGAGAGTTGAGGAGTATTGACTTAGGTACGACCAAAATAACTTTGCACAGGAATTCGATTCAGAAACCAATAACTTGCTGTATCAACTCGAGGGCTACACGGACCGTGTATGCAAGTACACGGCCCGTGCACATTACATACGGCCCGTGCATGAGAGTGCACGGACCGGGCACTTGAGACAAGGCTGAGACGAAGTCGAAAACCCTAGGAACCCCTTTTTATTCATTCAAAACCTTTCAACAATTTACTTTGCTATTTTAAGTACTGTCATTGAACTTAGGACTTTAAACAAAACCAAAACCAACCTTTTGCAGACTTCTAGAGTTTTTATATAATCTAAGTAGAATCCGATTTATTTCAACCGTCCCTGTGTTCGATACCCGATAATATACTACGTGCTAGGATTGTATACTTGCGATCTGAACCAAGAGTGTGTTTAAAGGTTAAAAGGTACAGCTTGCTGTACCGAAACTTTGTACTATACCTTTTTGGTGTAACAATGTTCCTCTCTCTGCTGAGGGACATTCAGCGGCCGTCGAAGTGGAACTGGGGTGGAGCCGTGCTCGCCCACTTATACCGGGGCTTGTGTCATGCTTGTCTGGTAAGTTTGTACAAATATTTTAATTTTTTTATTACAAATATTAGGGTTCCATATTTACCAGAAGTGCACCGCATGTCCAAAATTTAGGCGACGACCAAGCAGATTGCCAGACCGCTTCTTCTACTCCAGCAGTGGTCCTGGTCGCATATACCGGTGTGTCGGCCTGTTCCTCCAGCTCAGGCGGGGTTATGGATGGGAGATGACCCCGAGAGACATCCGGAGTACGGTGCCATATGAGCTACTCCCCACACATACGAGGACACGGGCAGGGGGAGGACCGTGGGGATTTCGTATGTCCGGGGTCAGCTCCAGATGCTTCACGAGGTGAGCATCACCTGGTACCCCTATCGTCTGTTCTATGATCGGGGCCTTCTGTGCCAACTGACATTAGAGCAGAGATATCTCTCGTTTTATCGGGGGCCGTGCGTATGCTTCTGGATAGTTGAGTATCACTATCCTGATCGAGTGCCCCGTCAGTTTGGCTTGGATGCCTATGTCCCTGATTTTCCAGAGTTGGGCGAGCAGTAGACCACCCAGCTGCACAGGTAACTACCCACTGCCTTATTGTTTGTCTATTTTATTACTTGTTCAGCCATACACGTTACTAATTAATTTATATTGCAGCACTAAACACAACAAGCCCAACGTCGACTGGAACACGCGTTTCTGGGAGCATTACCAGCGTGCTGCATCACCCCAGTTTCACTTATGGACCCCGCCTCCAGCTCCAGATGCCCCTATGCCGGTCGGGCCTGGAGATTGCGATATTTAGTCTGGTACCAGAGATGGGGCATGCCGACGGTTTATCTACAGGGGGACTATGGTGATGCTCTTCGACGGAGACTCACGGGTGACGGATCTAGGACTTACTTGCCTTTCGGCATGATCCATGCTCGTTCGGTATGTTTAAATGAAACTGACATGCTTCAAAAATTGTAGTTATTTATTCATCTTCTAATAATAATAATGCAAATACATTGTGTGCAGATTTTGACCGCTATTAGAGGAGTGGCACACAGCTTGGTGTGCATGGAGAGAAAAAGTTGGAGAGTAATAGGATGTCAAATGCTCCAACACAGTGCATCGATCGTGGAGGACTCTGGCTGGGACGGGCGCCTCATTGGTATGTTGCACGATGCCGGGGAGGACATCAATTGGCGCGAGATAAATGCCCCACCACCAGATCCGGAGCAGCCTAGAACCCCTATCTACGCTGATGAGATGTCGCCGCCTCCTACAGGTAATAATATGTCATACAAATGATCATTATTAAGCGTCTCTTTAAAAGATCATTATTATTAATTTATCTTCATTTCTGCAGATGATGACTCGGGTTGGGCGATCCACCAATGGGTGTTGAACAACAACGCGTGGAACGCGTACTACAACGAGCATGGAGTTCTAGTGCAGCATACCGAGATAGCAAAAGTTCATTATTTAATTAATTTACTCGTTACTTCTATGTCTTTAATTTAACATTTTTTACATGCAGAATGAAGCTGCCGCCGCCGCCGTTTTCTCATTAGATGACCTCTATGGAGATGAGGGCGGATGGGAGCCAGCTAGCTCCCACCGACCGCAATATATGGAGCCCAAACAGCACGACGGCGAGGCCAGTGGGAGTGGGTCACAGACTGCAGATGGCTTTGCCTCTGCTATATTTGGCACACCGCCTCCGGCCACGTATCCTCCTACTTGGAAGGCCTATCCGTGGGTGTTGCGTACACAGACGGGGATCCATGGGGAGCATGCATTACACCTGGGGTCGGACCCATGGGCGCCCGAGGCCGTACACGATGACATGCAGGTGGATGAGGTTCACCAGAGGCGTTCGCCGTCGCAGAGGCCGCGCCGTGCACCTGAGAGGTTGGACCTCTCCGGACCTCGCCCTCATCATTGCCGTTAGGGTTTTTATATTGTTTTTAGTTTGATAGGTTTCTAGTATTTTAGTTTGGATTATTATATTTCGTGTTTGGACTGTTATGTTTCATTTTTAGACTTACCATTTAGATTACTACTTTTGTTGTTTAGACTTACCATTTCGATTACTACTTTTGTTGTTTAGACTTACCATCTCGATTACCATTAGAAACATTTAAACATTACCAAAACTTAATATAAAACTAATCAATTATATTAAAGCTAGACAATTACATAACATATAAAAATAATCGTCAATTATAAAAATATAATCGTCAACAAATAATAAATATATATCATACAATTTAATATGAAACATTCAAACAAATCATTACAACAATTTAATATAAAACATTCAAACAAATTAAATCATAAAACTCTTATAAAAAAACAATAGCAAACCGCCCAGCACCTGGGCGGTCAGGTATGATGAGTGGACCGCCCGGCTACTGGGCGGTCAGGTGTGGAAACTGGACCGCCCAGTGGACGGGCAGTTGGGATAGAAATAAAAATAAGTTTGAAGTGGGAGCAGATTTGATAATTTGTTTTTTTTTGGGTATTAATAAAAATATCGGCACTAAACTTGTTATATGTCAAGCCGAAAAGCATCTCATCTAATTTTTTTCCCATACTCTTGGCCGTCATTTTTATTAATATCCAAAGTTAAATACAAATTAATAAATATACCCACGTTAGTTGGGTATTTTTTAAAATGTCCAAATCGGCCATTTAATGGCCGGTCCACTTTTTTTTCTTAACCGGCCATTAAATAGCCGGTTGAGACTTTTTTTTTAGACCAGATAAATACTCGTCTTTCTCTCTCCTACCTCTCTCAACTCACTAAAACACACATAACAGAAAGAGAGGAAGAGAAAGAGAAGGCAATTTCTGAGGCGAAAAGTGCAATATTTGAGGCAATTTTCCTGTAATTTTTTTTCTTTTGTTTATTTTTTATTATTTTTATTTAATTATTATTTTTAGAAATTATTTAGAATTAATATAAATTGTCTAATCCATAACTTTCATTTCAAAACCTATATCTTACCATGGCATCCAAACCCGAACTTCGAAAAAGAGGAAGTGAAACCGCACACAATGCTCGCATATTCCTCGCTAACAATTTTTGGACGGGTGAAGTGATGTCTCGTTATTTGACCTACAAATCCGACCAATTTATGTACCAAAATCTGTGTTTTAAACCACCAAATCGTGTCTATTACATTGAATATCTATAGAATGTGGTACTGCTGTATTTTTATTCTTACTTTACAGAAAACGAGCGAAATCAGGGAAGATTGTGAGTTCTGAAACCCTACACGCGGGCGGCGTCAGATCCCACGCGGGTCGCGTCAGACCCTGAAATTTCAGCACCCGAACTAAAAACAGTCATAACTTTTGACTCGTAACTCCGTTTTGAGCGTATGACCACTTTTCAGAAAGCTTGCGAGAAGATCTACAATCTGAGACAAAGACACAGACACGCGGGCCGCATCAGAATTTTTCGGAAACAGAAGCAGAATTGGAAACAGAGGCTAATTGAAGGAAGGTCGGCCAGAAAAGCTTAAAGGGGGGTTTCTTGCACCTGAGAGGGCATTCTGGATCTGAGAGGAGAGACCTAGGGTTGGGGCTTGATGGCTTGGCTTGGAGAAGAGGAAGAGAGGTGAAAATCGAGAGATTTGCGACGGATCTTCTTACTACTTCGAATTCTGCCATGAGCACTATCTTTATCATCTCTTTTATTTGTTTTGTTTGCTTTTTGACTATGCTTGAGTAGTTTACTTAGTTTCTAGGGTTACGATGTAGTTTGATACTTTGTTTTGTATGCATGTCGTTTGAATCTGTGTTGAATGTTAGTGTTTAATTGTTTGAGTAATATTTGATTGCTTTGTTGAAGTTGATTGAATGATTCTTGATTGTCTACTGTTAGATGTCTATAGCATCTTTTCTAGTACTTTGGCCTTGATGTTTCTCTCAACCAAACTTAGTATTTGAGGTAGGTTTACGAGCCGTGAGGCGAGACCAAATAGTAACTGAGAGGTGAACTTTTACACTTATCGAGAGATAGTGGTTACCTTTGGTAAACCGGACAATTAACTTAGATTAAAAACCTAAGAAGGTGAAATTGCATTTCCGATACCAAGTTTATTAAGCCAACAAATGAGAGTTGAGGTTTAGGAACATTAGGTTCGGTCAATGAATCCTTACACCAAAGAAAAACACAGAAACAGACAACTGCTACATTTACTCGAGATCCACGTGGGTCGCGTATGAGAGTACGCGGGTCGCGTCTTCCATGCGGACCGCGTATGAAAGTATCTGGGTCGTGTGAATGGTACCGAGAGGCAAGGTTGATAATGAAATCGAAAATCCTGGAAACGCTTTTCTCTATCTGATAAAAACCAAATTTTACTTTCTGTTATTTTGATTATTTCTGTCATTACTGAACTTAGGAAATTAAACAAACCAAATCAACCTTTTCCAACTTCTAGTACCTAATTGATTTAAGTAAAGTCCAGATTATATTTTGAACCGTCCTGTGGATCGATACCTGACTAAACTATATAATAGGATTCTGCACTTGCAGTCTAGTCGAAAGTTAATTCAAGGTTTAAAAGCTATAGCTTGCTGTAGTGAAACTTTGTGATACACTTTTGTGCGAACATGAAGCTCGCTTGAGGAGACGTTTATCTCGTTATGGGATGCCACCCAACGAGGTTGAATAATATGCTACCACGGATGATCCGACTATTAGAAGCGTTATTTACGAGAACTTCGGCGATATCGACCCTCCACCTGATTGGTAAGTGTACTCCGTATGTCGTGTCAAGGGAGATATTGCGAAGATGTTCTTTTGTCATCTCTGTGGCGTAAGAGTTCACCCTAAATGTATCGACAAGAATGTTGATCTGGTAAACGATTATCGTTTCCAGACGTGAGAATGTGTTACGTGTTGCTGCAGGCCTTCGAAGACGACGGGAGAAAGTTCTACTACTTCTAAGCCATAGAGTTTGCTATATGAGAATATATGGTGTGTATTTTATATTATTGTAGTATTTTCTGTTTAAATTTTATGTTGTAGTATGCATGTTGTTATTTTTGTTTTGTTGTTTATCTATTCAAACTCTCCAAATTTATTTTAGTATAATTTAACATAATTAGCATAATTTATTTTATTTTAGTATAATTTAGCATAATTTAGTTTAATTAAAAAGATCTAAAAATATATATAAATACTACCATAAAAACACACATAAAAAAACCAAAACATAAGATAATCCAAACATAAAACACCAAACATAGTATACCAAATATAAATAGTACAAAACAATCTAACTAAAACTACCATAAAAAATGGTCAGCGACGATATGCTATCCAGAGGGGGATCATCGCTGGGGCGGATGTCCCCTGTTCTCTCTCTCGGGTAGTCCCGACCATGGTTTCAGCCCGACTCTCTCTCTTGGTGTGACGACATCAGCCTCGGTCTCTCTGCGCACCCGACCGCGGTATCCCAAATATTCTCATCCTCACCCCTAGGGACTGGCAGGGGGTGTAGAGAAAATGGATGCTGCCAACTCAGTCGTAAAGTCAGTCTGAGTCTGAGACCGACTACTAATGGCCTCTCTATCATGAGGTAGCTTTGTATCATATCGTTGTCTCGTCGACTCAAACTCTAGAGGGTCCCCGAACTCGAAGTCATCCAGACTGAAAGATGACCCCTCATCCTCCATAGGAAAGAACTCAGGAGGCTCCTGCTGCGTTAGCGGTGGCGGCATGTAAGTCGGACCCTGCAATCAAACAAATAATTAAGTAAATTTTCTCTGAAGGAAGAAATTTGTACTAACTTGACAACTAATGAAATAGGACATACCGGAGGCTGAACTGGACGTCCCTGCGCGTCATAGAATGCTTGTCAGCCAGTCATGGACAATACCCAACGATGGTAGTTCCATTCTGGCTGCTCTCAGGAGGGAGATGGCATCTCACTAGCTATAACTGGGGCCGCGTCAGGCTCGGCCGGATCTACCTGACGCTAGTTGATGTTCTCTCCGGTGTCTCGTAGCATGGTGATGAGCTGCCCACCGTGCTCGACATCCTCAACAAAATTGGCATGGCTCTTCAATAACAACCACCCAATATCTCTCCAGCTCCTTTTTCCCAGCATCTTGATCCCATGCAACCTTTAAGAGGCACTAAAAGCTGCCAAAAAATTATTTTGTTAGATCAAAAATTTATGAACTAATCAGTTAAGAAAAATGTGCAGTTTTAGGTGCATTACCGCGCGAGCCCATTTGCAACCATTGGGGGTGTAACCCTCTGGGTCTTCTTGGATCTTCTGGCATAAAAAGGCACCGTAATCGCCTTGCAAATACAATGATGCCATATAGACCTGTAAGTACCGAGAATCATATCTCAATAGGGGATGTCCCGGGGTCTGCGTGAAGTCATCTGACATCTGCCACATATCGGCATGTCCTAGAGCCACTGATCTAGCGTAGTACTCCTCATAATGCGTACTCCAGTCTTTGTCGGGATATGAACCGTGGCTAGTACTGTAAGGAACACGTTAGTTCCAATACACATTATGTTAACTTAAGCCAAGTAAATCCTAAACCCTAAACTCTAATTTCAAAAATTAAATTATGCTATAATTACGCTAAGTAAACCCTAAACCCTAAAACATGATAATTACGCTAAAATGCACTAAAATAGGCTAATTGCGCTAAAATAGGCTAAAATAGGCTAAAATTTGCTAAATTATTCTTAAATATGCTCAAATACGTGTAAATATGCTAAAATAGGTGTAAATAGGCTAAAATATGCTGAAGTACGTGTAAATATGCTAAAATCGCCTAAAATAGGCTAAAATATGCTAAAATATGCTAAAATAGACTAATTGCGCTACAATATACTAAAATAGGCTAATTGCGCTAAAATAAGCTAAACAAATGAAATATGCTAAAATAGGCTAAAATATGCTAAAATACGCTAAAATATGCTAGTTGCCCTAAAATATGCTAAAATAGGCTAATTGCGGTAAAATATGCTTAAAAAAGTGAAAATATGCTAAAATAGGCTAATTGCGCTAAAATATGCTAAAGAAAGTGAAAATATGCTAAAATATGTTAAAATACGCTAAAATATGCTAATTGCGCTAAAATATGCTAAAATATGCTAGAATACGCTAAAATATGCTAATTGCGCTAAAATATGCTAAATTATGCTAATTTAACTAATTAAAACTAAAATATACTAAATATGCTCAAATATACTTAATTAAACTAATTAAACTAAAATATACTAATTTTGGTACACTTTTAACAAATTCTATCAATTTACAACCATTAAACTAAAATTTACTTAATTAAAACTAATTAAACTTAATTATCACAAATTAAAACTAATTGAGAACTAAATTATACTAATTTTGGTACATTTCTAACAAATTCTATCAATTTACAACCGTTTTGGACTTCAAATAAATTTAAAAAATAAAGAAACTTACTTGCAAATGTGGGAAGAGAAGGAAAAACTTTGGAGAAAGAGAAAAAGTGAGGAGGGAGAGTGTGAATTTTGTGAGAATGATGTTTTGGAAAAAAAATAGAACCCCTTTGCTATTTTTATAAATACTCAGACTGGCTATTTAATGGCCGGTTTGGGCATTTTTTTAAAATATTCAGCTAAACTGGGTATAATTATTAATTTATATTTAATTATGGATATTAATAAAAAAGTCGGTACTCTTGGTGTCTATAAAAAAAATCATAAAAATGTGAATTTTTGAATATGAAATAGGAATATCAATTTGTGAATTCCGAAATTAAAAAACTCACAGAAAAATCTAGAATACAGACGTTCAACAAGTACATCTGTACATGAAATAAATTTTAGGAAGTTGATTTTTACATGTTTAATCAATTTTTGTATTGTTTAATTATGATTATGTTAACAGAGATGCAAAGTAGATAGCTGAATCAGGGTACAATTGGCCATGACCAGCAACAATAAAGTTTAGCATCAAAGCTTAGCACTGATAGGTTGATCTCTAAGCCTTCCCATGGAAACAAACCATTGTTGTATATGGGCAATTTAGGAATAAGATAAGGGATTTAACATGCAAAATATTATACACTGAAATGATCACACAATATTAATGACTATATCTATCTATTTCTGTCAAGAGCTAGATATAATTTTTTTTTTAAAAAACCTAACTGCCATTAAACATTTTCTGACAAAACTAAAATAATAAACTGTAATTGTAAGGAACCCTGAACTTGGAAGTTGGAAGGGAGCAAGCTGCTCTTTTTCATAAATAAATATATTACTGTCATCTTGTTAAATATATTCTAAAAGAGCAGAGTTCAAATTTCTCATGTATTTCATTCCTTAATCGTGTCTCACATTATTATCTTCGTTTTTAAAATTAAAAAAATTAATCCAACAACATAATATTATCTTCATATTGAAATGTGCTTGGAGATTATTTTTTTTTAAATATAAAATTTAATTTCCAAATATATTTTCAAATGGAGTTCATGTTGAACTATTTCGGAGGAGTGTTTGGACTTTAAAAAGAGAAGTATTGGTCACAGTACGAACTAATCTGCGATATACATAACCACACTCTTACATATCCCTGCGGTACTGTTCCCAGCCGAACTAAAATCATTTGAGAACCTGTTAGAGTGTTAGGATTATAAGCGGTCTGCTTTAAGATTTGTGCTATATTAAAACGGACGATTAAGATCTCATTTACACAATCAGGTATTGCACTGAATCTGAATTCCTGACAAAGGGAGTGAATTTTCACGGATTGAACTGAATTATAATGGTGTAACCTCAGATGTAATCTGAAGCGTTTGATTGTGATCGAACGGTTTAAATGAAAATGGTAAATCCAGTGGCAGCTGATACTCGTCCATGTAGAAACAAAACCCACGCACCATCTCCGAACAGTCAAACACAGTCCAGATATGGCAGGGGATAACCGGACGACGACACACCGGAGCCGGGGAAGAGCTTCGCCTGAGAGGACCGCCGACGATGCCACAAGAGAGAAGTCAAGACGTCAAGGTGGTCGTGGGCCCCAGCACCAGCGTCGCTCAGGCGTCCCCATTCGCTGGACCTTTCCAGTGCTGGGGTTTATCTCTCTTCTCTTGATCGGATCCGTGGTGTATTACAACTGGGGATTTGGGGAGGCAGAAGGAGAGCTGGTTAAGAGGGCTAAGAGAAGTGTCACGCCATTGGCGATGCCCAAATTGATGGATCTTCCCCAGGTTAGCCATGGTTTTGAATTTGACATCCTTTTTATTTTTGAACCCTTCATTACTAAATCTAAAGATGAATTAGGAATATTTTTGGTTCTTTGAACATGAGTCAGGATGCGACTCATGGAATAAATATGGCAGTGTACTCTAGAATCTGGGTTAATTTTAGGATGTAATGGAATAAATGGTCACATAAGTGTTTTATCTGTCATCTAGAACCTTCATATGGTTTGAAAAATGATACTGATTTATGTTTTAAAATTAGTGCAGTTTGAAGGGTCTCACAAGGACAGTCTGTACTGGGGGACTTACCGGCCCCATGTTTACCTCGGAATACGTGCGAGGTGCTTATTTTAAACAGCAACTTTCTGCACCTTTTCTTTTTCTGTAAATTCTGAATTCCTGGCTGCTGGATATAATAACACTGCCAAATATTCCTTATCTGGTGCTTGGTTCAATAAGAGATTAAAGAACTTGCTGTTAGTATACCAATCATTTGTGGTGCCACCAACACCAATTTGCTTCAGTTGGAACATTACTTTATACTGGTATGTTATGTTTTTATCAGAACCGCCATATACTGCAATTCTAAACCACGGATAGAAAATGAATGCATGAAACATGAAAGAATTATGCACTGGTTATTATTAGATTTTGGACAGTCTGGTTTTGCATGTTCCTTTTGGAATGGTGTGAAGGAATAAATCTTTGTACAATTCTGCAAAATGATAAATATTATCTGTGCCACTGCCATCAAACGAGGAAAAATATCAGTTATGCTCCTCTTCTGCTAAGTTCCCTAAAATATCACAAGTGCGTTATGTGAAAGGAGTGAAACTATAGGTATCTTCAATGTTAATGGGAAAGGAAGGGGCAAGTGTGATGGCGTTCACATGCTTTCCAGGGGTAGTCTTGATTTCCTTTCTGCTGCCAGTATTTCTCCTTTTTGCAAATATGAATTCTAACATTTAAAATTTATAGTGGACATATATAAAATATCTTTTGTTTTTTCGTTTCTTTTCAGGATACCACAGTCGCTAATTTTTGGCATGATGTGGCTTGGAATAAAAAATGGGCAATACCACCTCCGTCATGTGTGTCAGGATTCTGATGAACTCAGCACGTATGGCTGGGTAGAGCACAATGGCCGAGATTATGGCCACCAGGTGTTGAGAGATCATGGTTTTCATATTGAAACCAGCTTCCTGAAACAGAAGGGAGAGGATAGTGGGTTTGGTGGCGACTGGGCGGTCAGAATTGATACTGGCAAAGAAGTGTAATTTTTTTTGTCTTAGATATAACCAAGTTTCTGATATTTTGCTTTTCTTTTGTTTTTTCTTTCATTGTCTTGTGTCAAATGTTCCCATGGAGGGGCCCGGACATGCCAACATAGCCCACAAATTTAAAACTGTCTGGAAATGGCCCTTAACTTGTTTTCTGTTCAACTGGGCACTTCATCTTCTTTTGCTTTGTTCAATCAGGGCTCAACTTTTGTTCAAACTTAGGTCTGTCCTGTTTGTTAATGGCTAAAAAGTATCTGATACGGCAGAGATCTATAATGCTTGGTTGGTAATTGTCATTCCAACAATGATTAAGCAAATGGTAATAGGGTTGCAGAATTTTGCCAAAACAAGCAATCTAGATCTCTGCCCTATCATCATCCCTTACCCAATAACTGACAGTGCTTGGTTGAATTAAAAAGGAAGTTGAAAGAGCCCAATTTAACAAAGCAACAAATCTCAGGGACCTTTTTGAACCTTTCGTCAAAGAAGTAGGTAGTCAGCCTGCTCAATATCCTTCTTACAGTCCCATATATCTATTGTAATCTGTTATGTACTTGTACATATGATATGCCTTACACCTACTTGTCAGGTCAGGTAATGCTGAAGAGAGTCCAATGCATTTGTTCTTTTACGTAGCGGATGAGTCAGGGCAATCCTTAACTATGAACAGTCAGGAATCGTACCGTCATGGTACCACTCTTTTGGCATCAGGATCAAGGGTTGATGTTGGCACATGGCAACTCCATTTACATTCACATGTATGCAGTTCTTTTCTTTTGTCTTTCCTTTGTCCTTTCAAACAAAGAGCTCATATTAGTAAGGATGTCATGCCTCGGTTCTTATGATGACCCTTTTGACCCGTTTATGTACTTGTCTACCTTTTACATATATATTGCTTTTTTTTGTCTTTCCTGGGCATGTGTGTGGGATTAGTTGCATAATTTAGGTTTAACAAATTGATGTGATTGAGGCTTAATTACTTAATTAAGTACTCACTGCACTACTGAAGGTCAATTTTGACCTATCTGGGGCTGGATTTGGCTCAATTTACCATGTAGAAAAACTTATTTTGCACCACTACTATTTTGTTTTACCATCAGGGCCAGTACTGTTATGTACCGGATAAAATTTTGGTGTGTTGGCAGGAACTAAAATTCTTGGTTTTTTGCACTTTTAAATGAGAATTCTGTTCTCTCTGTAATCTCTCTAAAAAGTTAACATGACCAATTCTAATATCTCCAGGACTCTGTAGAAGTACACACTGCTGGATACAAATCTCCTCATATGCATAATTTAACCGAGCTAGTTCAGGCAACACTTGCTGTTAATGTATGTTTACATCACTTATACTTTGTCAGACATTTCATGAATAATTTGTAGTACAACCTGAATTCTTTTTTTATTTACTTATAGGCCCGGAGAACAGGTCTTATTCAGCTGCCTGACATCAAAGAAAGTTATTCAAATATATTGGTCTATCAGGTACTTAAATGGAGCATGAAATAAAACATTTAGATATTGCAACGGATTAGAATACCTAGGTTCTGTAATTTAGTCTCAAATAAATCCAACTTTTTCTTTGGCTGGCATCTGTGCAATTTTTCTGCTGATTATATTAATAGAAAGGAAATTCAAGAATTAATGATATAATTTGCACCAGTACATAGTTAAATATATGTGTTATGCATCTATTAGTTTCAAGTGCAATGCATAATTTAATTTGGTTACTTATTACTCATATTTTTTTTACTTTCTTACTGGTGCTAATCTTTTTGTAGCTTGCTCTCTCTCTCGCTCTCTCCTCCCTCCCTCCCTCCCTCCCTCCCTTTGCTTTTGAACGTGACTGGTCACTTTTATTTACTATAAATTTTCTCAGATTTCAGTTGAGCTTCCAGCCAAAGTTGATCTAGCATTCTTCTCTGGGGTAGACTCGGAGAGTTCAAGGATTCCAGAACGAGTTACTAGCCTAACTGGTACCTGCTTTTCTTTCTTATCTTGTAAAACTTGCTTTGGATTTTATTATTGGAAATTCTATATCTTTTTTTCTTTTTCTTTTTTTATGTCTGAATATTTCAGGGAAACAGTTGACTAGACAGCTAAGGGAGAGACAAAAGGCTTTTGAAGAGAAATATGACCGACTGTTTGACAAGCAAAAGGTTACCTACTACACTCTTTGTGACTGCTTTGGTTCTTTACTGCCAATGAAGTAATGAAATGAAGGTACCTGGATCTTGATATGAACTGATAGCACAGTGACCTGGTCTTTATAGGCATTTTTGTTATTTGTTTGTGAAATTTGGGGGTACTGACAACATAAAACACTGGTACTACGTCAGTAAGACTGGTAACATAGAACATTTTTTTACCTAACACAATGGTTGAAATATTAAAGATTTTATCTTCAAATAGTCAAAGTGGGAAATAACAGGTTTCATAATTCTAATTAGATTGAGAAAGAGGAAAAGGCGGCCGGGAAAGCAGCTATAGGGAACCTCCTTGGTGGCATTGGTTATTTCTATGGCCAGTCTAAAATTGCTGTTCCTAAGGGTTTGACTGTAAGTTCTTTGCTCCATATATGCATGAAATTGTGAATCCATCGTTAATTTACTACGTTTAGTGTTTCAATACTACCAGTACTGGGGGCGGAGCCAGACTTTCAAACTATGGGGGTCAATCGTGAATGGGGGTCAATCTTACAGGAACCATGACATTTTGCTCTAAATTATATAGAAAATCATATATAACTATAGAACTTTAAAAAAAAAAAATGGGGGTCAATTGACCCCCATTCAACCTATATGCATCTGCCACTGAGTACTGCGTAGTTTGTGCTCTGATCGGCAGGGTACCCCAGCTCATTACAATACCAACATAGGAAGTGTCATATTTTTTATTTTTTTTAATAATTACAACCCCAGTTGAACCCAATCATGGTTTTTTTATTAAGTGATTTCACCAGTTTCCATTTAATTTTCAGGAAACAAAAAAATATTAACTTGTATGATTGGCCAAAAATGCATTGTAAAATGGGGTTAACCAAGAGGTCCTTGGTTCCAGATGGTGTACAAAAAAAATTAACAGCTGTTGATCAAGTACTATGGCACCATAATAATGTAATCCTTGGAAAATATTTTAACTGCTTAAATAAAAAAGTAGTCAAGGGATATTAACTATATTGTATATCTGGTAATTCTGTTGCAGCTAAAGAATGGTGAAAAATCAATCTCTTACTGGCCAGCTGAGTTGTACACTGCTGTCCCCAGTCGGTCTTTTTTCCCCAGAGGCTTTCTCTGGGATGAGGGCTTTCATCAATTGCTCATTTGGTAAAAGTTCTAAGCATCATGCACCTACTATCTGATGACTTAAGTTTTGATATCAACTAGTTACTTCCTATCTGACAACTGTAGATGTTTGTATTTTATACCACTGCTGGTACAAATATGGATTGAATTTGTTAATTGAAGTTTCTGCACGAGTTTTTATCAATCCGGAAGCCGCCTGGCAGACACATAGAAATTATTGATTATCAAAGTTTGGAGAAGAGAAAAAGAAAATTCACTGACCCAAGTAGTAAAGTTGTGGCCCTACTTACATCTAATTATATCAAATTAAGTTGATGATGTTACTATTAAACGATGATGAGGTAATTTAAATGAAAAAAACAGCCCCAACCTAGTCCTCATTTAGGTCCATTCTTTTGTTTGCCACTGTAATTTTCATTAATGAACTATGCTTCAAAAATTGATGTTACAATTTAAAATTAACATGTAGGAGATGGGATGTTGATATATGCATGGATATTATTGGGCATTGGTTGGATCTACTTAATATAGATGGATGGATCCCTCGTGAGCAAATATTGGGAGCAGAAGCCTTGAGGTTATTATTTCTTTTTCTAAAATCTATTTTCCCATGATTTCCACAAAGATGAATCTCTTAATGTACAGTTTGTTTTATTGATGCCATATTTTTATGTTTTCTCATTTCTCATAGTAAGGTCCCAGAGGAATTTGTTGTCCAGTATCCATCAAATGGGAACCCACCTACCTTATTTCTTGTTCTTCGAGGTACCGTCTCTCTCTCTACCCACGACCACTCATTCTCTTTTCCATTTTGCATAAAATGTATTAAATACCTTTATGTGTTTGTGTGAGATTATTGAGAGAGGAGCGAAGACACGTTTTCTGTTTCTACTAGTTTCATATTTTTTTTTTTAAATAAGGGCTCCCTTGAACTCCAGCATCAATTTCTTTTTAATTGAACTTGCGTCTCTCCATAGAGAGGCAAGACCCACCACCATCTGCGCTAGGTCTGCGGTTCTATGTTTATGAGTTGACTACATTTTTTTCACATATTTACTTCAATTATCTTTTTGCATTTTGTAGACTTATCTAGAGCCCTATATTCAAAGGAATTCTCCAACGAAGAGGCGGAGAGAATATCTACATTCCTTGAAAGGGCTTATGCCCGCCTGGATGCATGGTTCCAATGGTTCAACACCACACAGTCAGGTGAGTTGTACTTTCTTGAATGCTTTACATTTTTGGGTTCAACGCCAATTGAGATGAACTTGTTCTTAATTAAGCTGAGGTTATTTTTTTTGTATAATTTGTAGATAATGCAAAAAAATATTAAATATGAACATATTTTGTTTGTCACTCAGGGAAGCATGAAGGAACCTTCTATTGGCATGGAAGAGATAACTCTACAAAACGGGAGTTGAATCCAAAGGTCCTCACTGCTTCATACCTTGTATTTTTCAGGGATTAAAAAAGATCTAATTCTTCCAATCTAGAGCGCTTTTTAAATGAGAGAAACTGAGAAACAAACATATATTACTCTGGCAATTGAGATGGACCAATAAATTAAGATGCATATTTTTGGATTTACCAATACTGTTTTAAACATGCTTCTTGGTTTGGATTTAATACTTGTACTACTGAAATTCAGAGTCTAAGGTCCTAAGTGAAATTCTGTAAGTGTCAACTCTAGATAAAACATCAAGTTGTCCTCATTGCCCAAGCAAGACCAAAAATATGTAATATAATAAATAAATTATTTAATTAAATCAACTGTTCCATGCTTGCTGGGACATGCTGGCTAGTACTGATATTATCTTTACAGTGTCTGTATTGCGTCATGTAGTTATACTAAATTCAATCATGTTTCATATTTTCAGACATTAACTTCTGGATTAGATGACTATCCACGAGCATCACACCCAAATGATGAAGAGAGGCATGTAGACTTGAGATGTTGGATGCTTCTTGCTTCCAATTGCATGCATTCCATTCAACAAATGTTAGGCATCAAGCACAGTTCTGTAAAGGTGATTACACCCAACCAGGTGCCAAGGATTGAATTCTTGAGTGCTTTTCTCCATTTTAATATCCATTTGTGTCCCACTTGTCGTGATTACCAGTGTAATCAATATTGATATATACCACCTGCTGAGATTCAAAATATACTTTGCCCAGTAGTATGTTTGCCATCACTGATGATATACACAACTACTGGACTAAATGACACTGCCTCACGAGTACTGCATTTACTATTCATGATTGAATTTTGGTAAAGGTAGTAGTCTAAATATGAATCTAACACCTTTAGGTGGTTTTTTCAGGCTTATACTCTCATGTCAAAGCAACTTTCTGAGTTTGATGTTCTTAACAAGGTACTTGTATATTCTCATAGCTTGAATTATTTCCAAGTAATTGGTGCTGCTTTTTATTTGGTTCAAGTCTGAGCTGCTATTAATTTTAACTTAGAAAGGACCATATATGTTCTTGGCTTATTATCTGAGGAAATTTTATGTCTGGCTTCTTGTTAATATTGGTGGTTTAAGTACAACAATTTGTTAACACTATGTACTGCTTGGTACCAAAGCAGGACGTGCTGTTACCATATCACTAGTGGTTTATTTATTTATCTCTATAAATTTGCTGAGTTGCTTTGTGTTAAAGATCTTTGATTGAAAATATTATATGCATCTGTGGGTTCAAGTGCAAAGGATAAACTTACCACCACATATAGCCTGGTACCAACAAATATTGCGCTTATTCCTCTTATAGTGTCATATCATGGTATTATGTATTAGAATAACTGAGAAGAAATTAACAGAGAAGTCTTTTTGTGCTAGTGGTTTATTCTTATCAAGTACTGTCTTTTCAGCAGGTGTAGCATTTGTTTTTAACTCTTAACATTTTAATTCCGTTTATCTTTATATTGGTTTATTTATTTATTTTCCTTCTTTGAAAGATGCATTTGGATGAGAAGTCTGGGGCCTACTTTGATTTTGGTTTCCATACGGAGAAGGTGATCTCTGTTTAACTGTTATCATCATTACCAATACAGCCTCATTTACTAATAAAGCTTGCTTAGAGTTCCGCTCATAGATCATGTGTTGCATTTTAGGTTAGGCTGAGATGGCATGAATCGAGAGAAAATGAAGTGGTGAAACGAGAGTTCTTGAGGGAGACACTGGAGCAACCCCAATTGAGATTAGTTCCCCATATTGGCTATGTCAGCCTCTTTCCTTTCATGATGAGCATTATTCCTGCAGTAAGTCAAACGAATTATTTTGCATAGTACTTCATTTATGCATTTTGTTTTCATTTGTGCTTGTATTCAAGTAAAAGCAAGTACAAGCAGAAGGGTAGAAAGGAAAAAATGGAGAAATAGAAGGGACGAGCTGAGTCGTACCATTTACCAAAAGAAATGGGTTGATCATGCTTGTGATGTACACTTTTGGTACATATCAGGTGTACCTGAACCTATATTATTATGGTTTAATAACAATTCTTGTAATTATTTACTTTTTAATGCAGGAATCATGGGTTCTTGAAAAGCAGCTGGATCTCATTTCTAACCGTTCGATCTTGTGGACTGATTATGGTCTCCGTTCCCTTTCAAAAATTAGGTTGTCTTCTTATTGTCTACAAGTATATAACATAACGTAATTTCTATTATATTTGGAAAGCATCTGCTGTAGATTATCTCTCCGTTTTACATTTTTTTTAAGAACTTAGCAGAGGCTGCCAAGCTTGTGCAAATGTAAATTACATCCATCCGTGATATAACAAAAAAACATCATAATTCTAAATTGCACCAAACATTTTTCATGTCTGAAACTAACACATGCCAGTTTTGGTTTACTTGTAAATAACAGCTAACCTACCCAGGTTTTAAGTGCAGAAAATACTATATTGCCTAGTATGTTTCACATTTACTAGCTACTTAGTTATATAACCAGTTCATGCAAGCAATGATCCAACACCCAGAATCCTCTTGGTTGGCTTGTTGTTAGTTCAAATCAGAAGTTAAGAAAGTTCTCATCATCACTGACTGTGGGGTCATGTATTCCTTAAAACTGTAAACGAACTTCAAACATGTCAAGAGAAACCCCCCCAAAAAAATTATATTATGAGATCTCTGAAATATCTCTCTTGCTGTGTAGCACCATGTATATGAAACATAATACAGAGCACGACCCGCCTTACTGGAGGGGTGCTATCTGGATAAACATGAACTACATGATTCTTTCCTCCCTTCATCACTACTCCCAAGGTACGATGATGTATTCTTATTTCTTGACCTTGTAGTAGTTGGTACATAATATGTTGTCGTTTTGATATCATGGCAGTGGATGGACCATACAAGGAGCGGGCTGGCGAGTTGTATGAAGAACTAAGGTCAAACTTGATAAGGTACATTTGTCCGCTGTTTTCTTTCTTCTGAAACATTATTGTTAACCAAGTTTTGAAATGGAGGATTGTTATGAGATTAGGAACTATCAGGAAGTAAAAAGGAACATTTGACAATCTAAATGGTGCCAGTGTGGGAACTCTTTTTGTTGGGTATTATTTAGAAAGGAAAAGTGGCAAATGAGAGGAAACTAACCAAGATGACCTCATTTTGCAAATGCCAAACTCAAGCTAAGAAAAGCAAATCTAAATAATATGTTTTGAAAAGTACAGGTCATGTGATACTACTTTTCTTTCTTATTTTTTGCTCTTTCCGTTGACAGGAATATTGTTAGAAATTACCATGAGACGGGCTTCTTGTGGGAAAACTATGACCAGAAAAATAAAGGGAAAGGTAAAGGTGCTAGGCCATTCACTGGTTGGAGTTCCCTGGTGGTTTTAATTATGGCCGAGTCTTATCCAAATTTAAGATAAAATTTCTGGTACGTGTACAAGGAAATTTATGTGTTATATTTATTTTCCTTCATTAAAAATGACTTTTCCATCTCATTTTGTATTTTATAAAACTAATAGAGAACGCCAGATGTAATGATAGAAAAAATGTATTAATTTTGTCATAGAGTTGTTTTATTAACTATCTCATCTAGATGAGGAACTTGTAGCTAATTTAGTTTAATCTCGTTCAACTTGTGTTTGAAAGTTCAAAACTGGTAGGTAATTTCCATTGCTTGAATAATATGAACTCAATTTTTTCTGTTACTTTGGGATTACATCTATTGAAAATGTCTAGGAATTGGCATATTTCTTAAATGTCTTGATTTACTACGGGACCTCAATATGTTGTACATTTGACTAAATCCTGAGAATTAGCTTTTATCTCAAGTTATTGTAACCACACAACAATACACTAAACTTGTATATCTCTCACATGTAATTTTCACTCAACTAAATGGTGGGACTGGTTTTACATCAGCAATAAGTCCACCAAACTTGCTGCTGCATCAATTCGATCTGCATCCTCTTTCAATGGGACGGTGAAATGCAAATTTGAGCAATATATAATATGAGCTTAGCTTGCTGCCAATTACAAGGTATGTGTTAGAGCATCCTTAATTAAAAAAAAAACAAAAAACAACAACAACAAAGTAACCTAGCAAATGAAGGTAAAAATGAAGGTAAGAATGTCACTAATTGAATATATATGCTTCTACTTACATGAGAGTAGTCAAAAGAATGCAGTAAAAGAAACACAATGTTATCGCCACCAATCTGGTATCTTAAGCCGCCTATTCCTATGCATGGATAAATTAACATCCGGTAATTTTCTCCTAACTTCCCGCCAGATCAAATCCACCGCATCCCCTCTTTCTGCTGGGTAGTTGAATTCAAAATTATGAGATACACTTTTTAACCTCCCCCACATCTCTAACCATCTCTCTCTAGGGAAATTTCTCAATTGTTCAAGCAGATAATTGGGCGTGAGAGCTTCATTAACAGAGAAAAACAGGGAGAATTCGGTATAATCTATCTCGTCTTCAAAAGGGAGCTCAATACGGTCACTGATGATGACTGGTACACAATGGCTGACTATGGCGTCAAAGAGGCGGCACGAGGAGGGCGTGTCTCCAGAAGGGCTTAAACAAAATTTTGACCTCCTCATTCCATCAGTTGACTGTAAAAGATGGTAAGGAGGTATAAGTTGGATTTTGAATTAAGTAATTAACTTTAGTGCAATGTTGGACCTACAAATGCTCCAAATTTGAACTGCTCAATTTATTTACAGTGGAATAGTTAAGCAATAAATAATAAACACTTAGTGAGTTCAACAATAATACTTCCTAAAGTTTTAGTTAAAAAATTAACTAATTTTTAATATTTGCAAGTTAGTTTTGTGAATTTCAGCGGGGTTATACAACAACTCCACTCCAACCCATCTAGCTCCACCTCTCTCCTGATATGGAAAAAAAACTTGAGCCTTTTTACAAAAATAAAAATAAAAGTCTTATCCATTGTGATATTACAATCCAGCAGTATAATACTGGAACTGAAATTTAGCTTTTTGAATCAAAATTCTAACAATGGATTATTTTATCAACACCAATTTGCCTGAAAAACCATCAAAAGGGTTACATTTGTATATTTTGTCCCTCTCTGAAATTCTGGTGAGATGTCTATGTAATATTGGTGGCAAATTGACCTACTATTAGTACTCGACCAAAGAATGCAGGTATTTCAGCTGAGCCTGAAACAATTAACTTCTTTCTTAATAAAGTGTGCTAGTTTGGTATAATCACAAATGAACTTAATACCCAGCATTTTCACATGCTTTCTATTGAAACATATCTTTATCACCCCAAAATATCATAAAGGTATCTCTTGTTTACTCACAATAAAAGAAATCAACTTACTGCCTTGATGCCTTCGCCAGTAGCAAAGCTATCCTCGAAATGCACGTCTTCATGCCCTTTCAACATCTTTGCAAGTTTTTTACGGACAACTCCTTCCTAAAAAGGTTGGAAGATAATGAAATAGGGAAAGGTTAAGAAAAATTGTCACACTTGAAGTCCCATTATGAGAAGATAACAGCTAAATCTAGAGGCGAAAAAGTAGTACAATGTGAGCTCATGGCAACATTACACAAAAATATCATGTACACCTCAACCAGTTTCTTCAAAATATTACCACAGCACACCTTTAGCCTCAAGAAATCTTAGAAAATGGCATTTTGAGCATTTTTTTTCTACAGAAGTGGCAATCATTATGAGTTCCCTATGTTTTTGGTAAAAAAAGAAAATCAACTACATACTGCTTTTCTGATGGTGCGGCCTCTGAAAAAGAGAAGAGTTGGTCGGGAATCAAAAGGGTCGGTCGGGTCATCATCCAGAAATGAACTGACCACATGCACATAAGGGGCAACAATGTCTTTTCTCAGGTATGACACATCCACAGGTAACCGTGCAAAATCAGACACAACCAGCATCGATGAATTCAATAAATCTCGATAAAATCTGAAGGCATTGGGGTGGTGCATTGGGATGACATGGTCACGACCAGCAGACCTCTGGTAGAACTTGGAGTTTCTAAGAATTTCTAGAAGGTCAACCTGATAAAAATTGGCCAAAAGTGAAAACCATTACATGCTGGTCCACACTGAATGCAGAATATTGTGTTCTACCTCAATAAACCATGATCAATATGCAAATACTTACTTAAATAAAACCAGCATATGCTAGTACTAATGGCATGTTACTGTTGATGCCAGACCTGACAGCCTTGTACAGTTGTATTGGTGCACACTGCTGCTTGGTCTAAGACTATACCAAAAAGAAGCCCTGAATGATGGAAATTGATGCCACACCGGTAGCTGTACATTCTAATACAGTCTTATATGTAACAGTACTGTTACATGTATGATGTAGCTACTGTACTGAAAGATGGCAAAAAAAAAAAAAGTTTAGGTCCAACTTAAGTATTCTGGTTTCAACCAACAATTGTTAAACCCATGCCAAGAAAATTGGTCCCATTAACAACTGGCTGCTTTGCAGTCTTTACAAATATCACAAACGTATAAAGCCTTTGCAAGTTAACATAATTGTTAAAAAATAAATGCACCCAGTTTAGATGGTGTATAAAAAGGTTACTTTTTTTGTTGTTTTTTAAATAAAGTTATTTAATTATAGCAGTCAAGCCCAAGTTCCTGGATAAAGTTTGTCCTAGAGTGAAGCAACTTCTTAAACCAATCAAACTAGACAATGAAGAACAAAAGTTATCCTCTAAAACAAGAAAGGTTCAAACATAAAGTAACAAGGCCCGTTGTTCATAACCCCTTAATTTTGGCACTAAATCACTCAAATGAACTACGAACTTCCTTTATATCTAAAATATAAGAAGGCAACTTGCATATACTCTTTCCTAAAAATCAATGGATTACCATTAATAAAGGTAGAAGTATAATTAATTACGGCATGCTTTATTACCTAAGAGAATAAACTCGTAAATCTAGTTATATCAGACACAGTGTAAAAGTGCATGCAATTGAAACAACTGGCCATGAAACAAATATGCTTGCATTGTGGCATTGCCGAGAAAAGGTAATTGTAAACTGCAAACCATTATTGAACAAAATGAACAAATCAAGAACTGAAAGTTGCAAAAAACAAAGAGAAGAACACTCAGATTGTTAAGGTGACTTGAACAGCTATTAAAATTTGAAAGGGCACCGATGCAACAAAGAAAATAAATTTTGAGAGGTGAGAAATATATACTTGGAGCTGGCGATCGATCTCTGTATCAGGATCTGTCATGTTATGTCCATGCACATTGAAGCTCAGTGACGAGAAAAACGGCACGAAGAACACATCGGCCTCGTCTCCATTCCAAACTCTGACGACACCAATTCCATTATCTCCTCGTTTATCACCTGGCAAGATCTCTTGCGAGACGAGAGAACCCATCATCCAGTACTCCACACTGTGCTGCCTCTTTATCCCGGATCCCTCTGGCCATGGCGGGAAGGATGGATCGTTGGTCGTGTTTCGTTCACTACCTGAGGCGGAGGAAGGTGAGAGCATGGCGAGGTTGAATCGAGGAGGGAGATCGTACATGTAGACCTTTAAAGGGCGGTCGCTGGTTGATGCAACGGAGAGGCATGGTGAAAAGGACAGGAGACGAGAGGCGATCGAGGAATTGGAGAGGAAGAAGAGAAGAGAGGCCGGGATGAGGAGGAGGAGGAAGGAGAGGGCGATTGTCGCGGCCAAAGAGAGCTTGGCAGCCATTTTCGTCGGCAATGGAGATCTGCGGTTCGTCTGGTGTTTATTTGGTACATAATTACGTGCGATGTCACGTTTTGTTCGTTTCTTTTTTTATTTTTATTTTTTTTTGTGTGCATAGTCCTTCGTGGAATCGTGGGTGTCATGTTTTGTTCGTTTTTATTACCTATCAAGGAAGCATTCAGATTCAGACTGGGTGTTCGGAGTGGCTGAAATGTGGGCCATGTACCATCATGATCATTTTGAAACCAAACTTGTGTTGAGAGATGGGATCAGGTAGTTATCAGAGATATGGCCGGATTTAATCGGGTCCGTCGAATACATAAATTAGGAACAACTGTACTCCTAAAATTGGACTTTCACATCCATGACTGTCAATTTCAGTTGCGCACGAGATAAAAGATATGGCGCGAATTAAATTCAAATTACTTTTTAATTTTTAAACAAGACAATACACTACTTCCAATTCGCTTGCTAACATTTTTAAGTTCAATTTTGTGATCTTATTTTTTGTTATTAAAATAACTAATTGTTTCGTATAAGATTTACTTTCATGAATTCGGATCCTCTACTTTCATAGGGTGGTGATGGCCGAAATTTTTATTAATAGGAATATAAATAAAAAAAATATCGGTAATGAGAAAGGGTTTCGTGCAATTTCGACATATATGAAAAACTTCATAGTCCATAACATTCAGGACTATTGCGGCCCGGTTAGCGAAATCAAATTAACCAACTAATTACGTTGGTTATGGACGTTACAGAGAACAACAGCCAGTGCCCAGCGGAGCCGAGGTACCGACACGGCCTGGACCCTTGCTTTTTCTGCTTGTTCTCCTCTATCACGTCTAGATACAATTGCTTTTTTTTTTAAATCTAAGCCATATGGCCTGGAGGTACCGACACGGATGTTAATATATTTAACAAATGAAAATTTTTTTTTTGTAAATACTCAATTTTCATTCTGAAAGACTATCATGAAGGGTAGAATTGCAGGTGAGGCTCAACTGCTCAAAATAATGTTTGATGAACAAACTCTTCCCTAGAAACTAGTGCTCCTTTTATTTTTCTAAACCGAACGGGCTGTGATAGAGGAGAACGAGCAGAAAAAGCAAGGATCCAGGCCGTGATAGAGGAAAACGGCCAGACTTTTAATTTTTTATTTCCGCTGGGCACAGACTGTTGTTCTCTGTAACGTCCAGAACCAACGTAATTAGTTAGTTAATTTGATTTCGCTAACCGGGCCATGATGGTGGACGTTATGGACTATGAAATTTTTTCTATATGTCGAAATTTCACAAAACCCTTCCTCATTACCGATATTTTTTTATTTATATTCCTATTAATAAAAAAAACCGGTGGTGATGGTGGTGAATTCGGATCCTCTAGAACAACTCAAAGTTTGAGTTTGGATCTAGGCCGTCCGATTAAAATTCGCACGAATATTGAAGAGAGTAAATTCCAACTTGGACCGAATCAGCCTGAATTTTGATCCAACCGTCCGGATCCAAACTCAAATTTTTATTTTACGGACTTGGGACCAAACCATATATTTCAGAGCCATTAATTGAATCCAGCAAGATCAACATAATGAATAAATTAATATTTCAATATAATAATTACTAATAATTGAGTACAAAAGCAAAATTGAATTCCAGTAGAAAGGTATTACAGAAATTCAGTTCCGAGTTCCGACAACTGTACATGACAATAAAACAGAAATACAGTCAAACAAACCTCTGAAATTTTTATTTATAGTACAGCTTCAAAAAAAAATAAACCAAAAAATCACTATTTTTGGAAATTTCAAAACTTACCACGGTCGCATCGGTGTTGTGCGGACCCATTTCAGAGAGGCCGCACAATGCCGGTGCGAACCCTTAAATGGGTCCACACAATGCTGGAGCGGACCCAGGGCCGCATTATGCCGGAGCGGACCCCTGGGAAGGTATATAAGGGATCCGCTGGTTTCATTTTTTGTATCAATTCAAAAAAGTTTCAATCTCTTCGACCCCGAGTAAGTTTTCTTCTTCTTTTCTAGTTTTATTTTCTAATTTAGAGTAGTAATTAGATTTAGAATTTAGGTTTAGGATTTAGATTTAGAATTAGATTTAGGATTTAGAATTAGATATTAATTTAGGTTTTATAATTAGAATATGACCAAAATTTAAATAGAATTGTATCAAATATTTAATTGTTTGAGCACTAAAATTAATGGACTTGTACCAAAAATTAAACAAGTTTATTATACCAAAATTTATTGTTTGAGTTAAATTAGATTTATACCAAAATTTAATTAGGTTTATTTTACCAAAATTAATTGTTTGAGCACCAACGTTAAACTGGACTTGTACTAAAATTTAATTAGGTTTATTATACCAAAATTCTCATATTTGACAAAAAATTATCAAATACAACATGACATCTAGTAGAGATATACCGTTTTCCAGTAGGGGTGTACCATCTTCTAGTAGAGGTACACAACATGGCCCTACAGCCACTCCGTACGAGATGTCCCAGTACATCTAGAGTGCGTTGGCAGATGTTCCGGGTATCTGGAGTCGCACTGACTGACATATTTATTCACGCAACCTGAGTCTGGACAAACTATGATTTTTGGTCCTGGAGTCCAGCAGACATCCGAGATTGAGGAGGTTCATGACGAGCCGATTCAGTTTTTAGATGTCCAGGCGGATGACTCTATAGACTCAGCAGAGACTAACGAGACGCCACTCTCTAGGCAAGATCGAGGGTTCAGAAGGAAGAAGGCGAGAACGGTATTTAGACCTGATCCGTAGGCTTTGATTTCTAGTATTGTTAGATGTTTTGTTAAATACTTATTTGTTAGATACTATCACTTATTTATTTTGTTGCTTAGTTATTTATTTATTTTGTTCATTATATTATTATCTCGTCGTATACAAAAAAATTTCCAAACAAATGACATATCTAAAATATTCCAAACGAACGATATTTCTAAAATACGATACGACAAAAAATATATCAATTTAAATAACATTTGAAACTAAAACAAATAACAGATTTAAATTATATAAAAATATTATTTCTATAACAAAAAAACAGATGACAAATTTCAATTTTTTTTTTTAAATAGGAGACCGTTTTGGCATTGTGTGGCCTCTCTAAAATGAATCCGCACAAGTGTGCGGTCATGATAAATTTCAAAATTTCCAAAACTGTGATTTTTTTGTTTATTTTTTTTTTTTTGGAGCTGTGGTATAAATACAAATTTCGGAACAAAGCTAGGGTGCATTCAGAATTGCTCACATCTCTCGGTACAATAACAAAAAATTCACCAAAGCATGTGTATCAGTATTATACCACAGAAAAAGAAAAAGAGAAAAGTTTAAATAAAATTAAAGAACAACGAGACAACTATCTAAAAAATGAAATGTAAAAAAAAAAAAAAAAAAAAAAGACATTTAACAAAGCCCGTATACTGACCGATCACTTAGGAGGCCTCCCTCCCCCTAGGGTTTCCCGGGACCCCCTGAAACCCTTCAAACAGATCCGCAACATGATTTTCAAGATCTTCTGGTGCATATTTTATATACCTCGTAGCACTTCGACCCTCAAACTGTCCTCTAGACCTTCCATAAAATGACCGATAAGCTTGTACAGCCTTTTCAGAAATTGATATTTTCAACTCCTCTCTGAGTTGTGGGTCAGACACCCGCCAATTTGTCTGCACCCGGTATATCTCATCAAAAGCATTGTTGAAGTTTTTGAACTTCTCCTTTAGTGCATTTTTATTGGAAAATCCGCTGCCTCCTCCTAACCCATCATCCCTTAAGAAAGAAAGAACCCTGGTCCAGGAAGCCCTTAGATACCCAGTCGAGTGCTGACGGATCAGGCCCCGCCTCTTGCGAACCCAATTGTCACCCAATAAGGTCTTCATCTCTGAATCCTTTACCTTCTGCACTATGTACAACAAATTATTCATTATGAAAATGTGTTGCAATGCCTCATCTTCATACAACCTTTTCTTCTCATCTAGATTTGTCTCAAGATAAGTTATCAAGGTTAGCATGCAGTTTCCCAAAGGGGTCAGGTTAGCACCCTCAGCCGTACCGGCACCTGTACCCTTATCCGACCCATAGGCATCCTCATCAGCAAGAAGGGTATTGAGTGCACCGCCATAATCAGCGAGCAAACCAATGTAGTTCATGACATACCGTGTCAATGGGTGTATCTCCCCATATTGCAATGGTTTCCTGGACATCTCGCCACGGATTAAATTGCCAAACTCCAAAATTGTACCCTTGACTGCATCACCGAGCCGTGAAAATATCCCCTCAGCCTCCTCTCTAACAAACGCCTGAGCATGGCCAGAAAACAGGGATTCTAGGTCCGGCAAAACATCGGCAAGGGCTTCATACATACCCACAATCCTAAACAATTTCTCAGATGTTCTTTTACCAATTGCAACTGCATCCCCGAAATTCAATAACTGCAACACACACCCTTTAGCTGCCTCAGCAAAGCACTCATCCTTCAAACAATTAGATGTCTCAAAGACAGTTTCACACACACGTTTTTCTTCTAGAAGAACGCCATGCATGATTTTCAATGCCTGGATCCATTTCTTCATTTTGGAATCAAGAGTGGGCCAATCAATCTTTTGCACCTCCTCAATGCTCATTTTGTCGACCCCAAGTGAGCCCAAGCAGTCTGTTAAGGCCTCCCTCCTGGTGTCACTATATGCTTGACATAACTCGGGTTCATAACAGGCCGCAATCATACGCAGTGCAATTTGTTTCAAGTCCCCAATGGTATCAGGCGACACAAGGTAAGAGACAATGACATCAGAGGAGAGAGGTAGAGAGAGAGAGTGCTCCAGCTCACCCACATGAGGCGACTCGGGATTGTCAGGTATGACTGGGGTGGGCTCAGTGGCCATACGGCGAAGAGAGACAGAGTGGTGGGAAGTGAGGGGATCGGTTGTGGATTGAGAAAGAAGATTGCGAAACTCATCCTCCAAGCGGGACATGGCGAGCTGGAGGGATGACTCGGCACGGACCCGATACGAGGTGGGGAGTGAAGGCTCAGAAGAAAGAGTTATTAAGTCGTCAATTCCTGAGAGGTACTGTTTTGCCTCTTCAGGGGCCTCGAAGAGGGAGGAGATTGAATTTACCGAGGAGTCCCACATGAGTACCTTTATCAGAAAAAAAAAAAACAGAGATGTTATGAATGCGTATGCAGATAAATTTCATCAGCTGTTGTAAAAGCAAAAGCATATAAAAAGTGTGCACTCTAGACATTGCCAATACAAGTAATGGCAGTATTGGAAATTGGAATGACTTATTCTTATTTTTTTCTTAAGGGTAGTGGCCTGGTGGTTATTCTTATTACTGATATAAGAGGCTTAGATGATTGCCGACAAGTAATATGTTCTAATGATATCAAAGGATGTAGGAACTACACAATAACAACTCCCAAATGGATCCCAGAGTATTAAAACTCCCAATTTTTAGCGGTTATGCCAAATATTATATGACCCTTGTAATGATGCATGTCGACAAAGTAATTAATGGCTGATAGGAAGCTAATGACTAATGAGGGGCTTCATGTTTCTTTCAAGACAGACTTGGTCGTTGAGCCTCAATTAAGGAATCAAACTACAGCTGGAAAAGAAATAATCAGAAATCTTGATCCCTATGCAGTATCAGCTGATGCCCCTGGCATGTGTATACCGGTACTGATTTCTTGCACCGTGTGCACCGCCATTTACAGTGGTATATGGGACATACGAACAAAAGTACCTAAACCGAGGAGGGCAGGGTGATGTTTTGCTAAGTTCGACATTGAATTGGCATTTGTTCAATTTTACTTTTCAGGGGTTTAACCAGATTACCAGAAAGAGTATTGATGTTTTGGGTTTAATCAGAAAAAATATTGATGTTTTGCTAAAATTAGCATAAACAGCTAGAACGGCACCCATAAAGCAAAGGTTTACAACACAAAAGGCAAACTTATTTTGAAGGCACAAAGAGTCAAATGCAAATTCATAAAAGTTAAAAATAGGAACCCTGGTTTCCTTTTTGTTACTTAACACAAAAAAGGGTATCCACGTCAAATATAGAAAATAAGATTACTGCTTAGGCTCTGACTTCATAGCAGGAAATATAAATACTCGTCCCATCCTAAAAAGCATAACCTAAATTTATAGCAATGTAAACTCATGTATTATGTGCCCAAAAAACATATTTATGATAAAAGGGGAAAATTACGACCCACTAAGATGGACCCCTTCAAAAAGGTACAAGACTGTTTAGGGTCAAGCTTACCAGTTTCTCGGCCATTTCAAGTTTAACACTGTCATCCTCCGAGATCCCATCTCTCTCCTTCGCTGAGATCTCCCTGCTTGCCTCGCGTTGATCGTTGACCTCATGCACGGTCGCACGAGGTGACTGTTGATATCCCTTTAGTGGCGATCCAGACTGCTCCTGCGTCGGATCTCCCCCGATCGCCGGAGTTTCCTCCCCGGAAGTAGCCGGATGATCATCTCCAGTGGCCCCACAAGAGGTGGAGGCGGTGGATGAAGGGAACAGATCATTGAAACGGTCGTCGAAGCCAGACAGGATCCGTATCATGTCATCCGCCGCGTTCTTCGAAGTGGCGAGAGTCCGTACGATGTGCTGTGCGGTTAAACGCACCTTCTCGTCCGCTGCCGCCATTACTGTCGAGTGATGTGGGTGCAAGATAATATAGGTCGAGGTTAGGGTTTGTAAGGAGAGAGAGAGAGAAAGAGAAAGGTAACTGAAAAGGGTCCAAGGAAGAAGAGGAGAGCTGGAAACGGAGACTAGAGTCGAGACGAAGACATTGGCGATCGAGTTTTGTGTTTTTTTAATATTTGCAGTTTTGTTTTTATCTTTCTTTCTTCCCTGGATATGAACGAGAATAAAATAATCGAATCTCCTCGTTTGATTTCTTTGACCAGCCTCTTTTGAGAATTCACATCACCTCACCTGACTGAGTACAATTCAAATGGATGGTCTAGGATTGTCCTTTTAAATTGGCACGAATCTCAAAGCACAATTAATACTGGTCCTGCGCTATCCCGAATAGGCACCGACTGAGAATAAATTTGGGCCGTCCCTTGCAATTGTCCGATCAGAATCTGAACCAATCCGGCCTGAAGTGAAAAGCACGGAGTCCTTTAATATTCATGCTAGATTATATCGGAGAGTTCGGATCTAAACTAAAAATTTGAGTTAACTCAGGTGATATGAATTACTATTTGATAAGGAGAGAACCAGAGGAAAATCGTACTGGATATTAACTTCGCCATATGAGATGCGCAGGTGGTAGGTTTAGTTTAAACTATTAATTACTAATTTTAATCGGATAATTTTTAAATAAAAAAATAATAATAATTTGTATAAGATTTTTTCCACAGAAATTTCCGCTCGGATTAATATGTTACTTTATATTGTACATATTTTTAGTGTTTTGAAAACAAACAAAAATTGTGTTCAAATTTTGCTAAATGCAATTTTATTATCTTATTTTTTTAATATACATTTTATTTAGTATTTTTTTGGGTGGGGGTTTTGTCCAAACGGTTTTGGAAAGGACCTAAACCGTCTGATTTGTATCAAAATTCGTAATGATATTTAGATTCAAGAAACTATTTAAATTTATTAAGTTTTAAATATATTTGTACGAATCTGAATGCAAATCAGACATTTAAGCTTGACTTTTGATGAGGCTTTATCCAAAGTCCTTTGGACAAAACCCAATCACCTTTATGTTTTTGAGAAACAAATCAGAAAAAACTTAATAATTTAAAAAATAATAATAATAATATAGTATTTGTAATGTGTCATCAACAACTTAGATTTAAGGATTGAACATAAGAGCTTCAGTGTGCAACAACATGGGTGAAAACGGATCGGATATTCGATAAATTTTCGGATACGGATCTGATATTAGACAGATACATATAGACACTGATTGGATATCAGATATCCGTAAATATATATATATAAATATTTTCATAATATATATTAAACTATATGATATATATCTATTATTCGAATACGGAATACGGATAATTAAAATTCAAAACCATATTCGTACTACTATCTGCACCGATATTTAGAATAAAATTATAATTGATATTGAGTTTTAGATTTTTAATGCAATTATATGATAATGAGTTTTGGTAGAAATTGATGTAAGAGATCCACTAATTTTTGTAGTGATGATATCAACCAAAACTTTAATTATCCCATGCAGCCATGCTTCGTTGCATGGTAGAATTACTTTACGTTGGTTCCGTTAGAATTCATATCACGTAAGATAAAGTAATATTTTTTTTATTAGAATCCGTACGAATTTTAAAGGGACTTTATGTATTTTACGGTATGATTTGAATTTTAGGAATACGTATCCTTCCGGAACCGAATCTGACTCTTGTGAGCAGGAAATTTCTGCTTCTAAAGTCACTAATATATAAGTTCGGAATTGATTTTAACATTTAAATATTGGATATAGTTTTGTTTCAAAATTCACTCTGAATCCACATGTCAGTGATTTTAGGAGCAGAAATTTCCTGACCACAGGGGGCAAGTGATCCGGTTCCCTCCCAGGTACCTAACTCAAGCAAAATTACAAACGCAGATACCTAGCTCAAGCAAATTACAAACGAACGGTTAAGATTAATTCCAGCCGGATCAAAGTCAATTCAGTGCCTATAGAAACTATAGAGGATTCATTTTGAGATTGGGCCAAGTTAAAAGAACTAATGTGGGCTGTTCATTTGTAATTTGCTTGAGTCAGGTACCTAAGGTGATCCGAATTTGAATTTTAGACGGTGCGAATTTAAACAGAAATATTATGTTATCTCAAGGGATATGGACTCGTTTTGTTATCTCTCGACTCCTATTTTCTAAAGAAGAAGTTCATAACACATCAAACTTATAAATTTTAATTTCTACCCCATCACAGCATTTCGAAAATAATATTCAAGCAGTGCGTTTAAGACATTGCTCTCAGTAATGTGTCTATTCTATTAATGAGTCTGGCTAGTATAACATCAGTGTCATTTCAACCTATATAACACCAACTCCAAAACCTATCGAATTGACTAATATAATTAGTTAGACTAACCATAACAATTATAGTTTGATTAATAATATTATTAATTGTTATGATATCATTAATATCAATCGGCAACCAAGATATATGTTAATCGTGAAATAGTTCTGTATTACATAGTTAGAAGATAATAATAATAAAATGATAATAACTATTAACATATTAATTATACTTTTTATTATCCGTAATAATATAATAAATTATAATGTAATGGAGCGGCCAGGTCTCAAAGGTACTTTTTTTTTTTAGAAAGTTAGAGTTCGAGTCTTTATTTTTGAGATAGACATTCGTATATCGTCATCCGACTAATTTTAAGATAATTAATGGTGGAAAGCAAGCCTTCCGTCTTTAAATATCTATAAATGACTTCTTCTTTTTTTGAAAAACTGATAGTGGCTATCAGTGGTTACATCAGAACAAAGAAAATAAAATTACAAAAATTGAAACAGCTTAATTATTAGCAATGTCGTATCCACAAAATGGCCTCATGCCATGCTCGGTGGGCAACACCCCATGGCTCCATGCCCTTCCCCTCAAAAATTTTAGTATTTCGCTCCTTCCATATACTCCAACATGCCGAGAAGAAGAAGGAGCCCCACATCTGTTTTTGCAAGTGGGTCCGACATGCCCTCCTTGAAGCAGTCACAGTCTGTTGAACCGTATGTGCCGGTACCATGATGGTAAAGCCCAAAAAATAGTGGTACCATCTCCAAACCTCGGATGCATACTGACAATGGAAAAGTATGTGCATAGTGATCTCCAAATGGCAAATTGTACATTGGAAACAGCGGGTATCGCACAGCCACCCCCTCCGAAGCATGACCTCATGAGACAATAACTTCCCCTTAAGGCACAGGAAACCGAAAATTCTGATAGATTGGAGTATTCGAAGCCGCCATATGTAGCTGTATTTCCATCTTGTTTTACCCCCGGATACCACCATGTCATAGAATGATTTAGCGGAGTACTCATTCCCGGGAGTCCATCTCCAATGCAATGCGTCCTCTGATCCTGAGAAGTCGGATCCTTGCATACCGTTCTGTATCGCTTGCTGCAGTGACCATCAAGCGATACAGAACGGTATGCAACACGTTCATATTCGGATTTTGAACTTGTGATCTCCAACACGGAGTGCATTGCTCTTAGCCACTAGGTAGTAGCTGGTTTTTAGATCTCGAAGGTAATTTTATCCAACAAAACTATCCCTGATGTCTCAGAAGAATGAAAATTTGAAGGGGGTTCAGAGTCTGAGTTCTTTTTTATTCACCTGATCATCTGATTTTATACTAAATCATCTTACTGCTGTTAGCAAGACTGACATTTGTCTTTGGTAGATGTGAATTTTCTCTTGTTTGAATTCAAGCTTTTCCTCTTGTTTTCTGAGAATTTTGGTCCGTTATTTTGAGAACTAATAGATGTTTGCTATATGCAATTAAGTATTATTGTTTTGTTATTCATTTCATATTTGCCGTGTATTGAAAATGCTACATGCAGATGACAAGTTACACACACTAATTCAATATTTGTTTGATTTGAAGAACTTAAAATTCTGGAAAACAATTTTTCATGCTTGATGTGATGTGTTAAAATCTAAATATTGTCGAAAAAAATAGATATGGCTACTTATTTTAACTAAATATAAAACTTCCGACAAACATGTCACTAATTCCAACAGTGAGGTATTTCAACCTTATGTGGCACGCTTTTTAAAGTTTTCCTTAAAAAGCTCATCGTCAGCCCATCAGAATTTTTCTTAAATTTCTAATAAATACTACACGCATGTCTTTCTTTATTTCTTTGTCGCCGCCACCATGCATCTCTACAGACTGCAGCAATAGCTTCTCTTCATATAGCGTTTCTAAATTTCTCAATTGCCTTTTTAATACGAGTGATAAATTCATTCATTGTAGTCGGTTATCTCCAACATCACATTGATAATTTTAATAATTGAAACAAATAATTAAACTACAACTTATTACGCTTTTTTTATTTATTTGAAGAAATGAGTTGCTTTTATTTATTTTTTCAAATCTATGTGATAGTCCAAGTTTTTATAGACATTTATCCAGCACATCATCTAATATGCATGATTTCTCACACTTTTTTAGTTTAGTCAAATTAAAAATTATAAGTTCATTTCCATTTCAGTGATTAAATAATTTAAACTTATTTATCACATCGCAATTTGATAATTATTCTTCATATTTATTTTAAAATGTTTCCATTCTTATAATTTAATTTTGCTGATATGGTAAAAGAAATTAGAAACAAAGAGAGTATTTTTTTTTTTTTTTTTGTAATTGCAGGGATGGAGCATCACTTGTAAGACAAATTTCTAGTTTAGCAATCTTGCTAAATTAGCAAGTAGTTAACAATATCCCTACAATTAAAATTGATAAGCATACATAACTCCTTTGCAAGAGGGAAGAAGATGCTCCAAACAAATTTCAAAGTTTAAAAAGAAGGTGATAAAAAAAATTCAGCTCGTATTTATTTTCAGTTAAAAAATAAAAAAGTTAAAGATAAGAACATATAAATATGACTGATGATAATAATAGACAAAAGTCTCATCCCTAAAAAATAGAGATTTGAAAGTTGAGCATAAGAATTAGTTGGGATCAAGCTATTCAACTGTTTTAATATTTACAAAAAAATTCTCATTCGTACTTCGAACCCATGACCTCTCAAACCTCTGAGTATTATTGTTGCCACTAGATTAAAGACTTATTCTAAGCATAAGAATTTAAAAGCTCTTATCTTTTGTGTTAATAAAAAGAAACTAAGATTAGGACAATATTTCAAGAATATATGTGATTAAGATCAGGATGTTCTTATTTCAGTCCTCCAAATTTTGAAGTTCTTGATTAGAAAATTTCGGTTTTACTTGTGCATGCATATTTACTCTTGCTACTACTGTATAGATTACCGCCTAAATTATGTACCAATTAAACTTTGTTTGTCACAATCTTACATGTTAGTTTTTGTAAATTTACTTCTAGTCGAATTCATATTTGGATTAATAACCAATTTGAACCGTTCAACATAATTCCCGTATGAAAATATACTTGTAGATAAAATTTTATATTTTTAGAATTTTTTAGTATATTTTAGTATTTTTTAATAGGTAGAAAATCACTTGATCTAAAGATTCTAGATCATTCAAAAGTAGCAATTTTCTACCAATCTTAAAAAATAGTAAAAAATTCTACAAAAATGTAAAATTTTGCCTCTAAGTACATTTTCATTTGAAGATCATGTTGAACTGTTCATATCAACAGCCTGGACTTTAAAATTAAAGATATTGATCTAAAGTATAGACCAACAAGCGTTATGCATAGTACCATAGGGATCTAGGTAAGAGGGTCTGATCATGTCTTATGCGCTAGTTATATCCTGAATCATTCCTTAATTCCAAATGATGACTCTTTTTCTTCTACCAAATGGATCAGGTGCACTGTGTGTCTGTCTGTGCATGAAGCTGGCTCAATGAAATTCTGAATTCACATCACCTCAGGTTACTTGATTCAAGCAAATTATGATCGGACGGTCCATTTAACATGGCACGAATCTCAAAACAAACCCCCTACAGTCTCAATAGGCGCCGAATTGAGTTTGGTCCAGATAGAATTAATCTGGGCCGGCCGTTGCAATTTGCTTGAGTCAGGTACCTGGGAGGATATCTGTCCTGAAATTCTTATAGTAGGACAATGTGTGTCTAGGGCTGCTCATGAGCCGAGTTGAGTCCGAGTTGCTAATCTAGTTCCGAGTCAGAAACTCCAATTTGGAATCAACTCGCGAGCAACTCGAGTCGAAGCGAGTCGACTCGTGACTCATAATATAGTACATAGTGAGACAATCTAATTTAATTCTAACAAAAAAAATATTACATAGTTTACCAAAATAATACACAATTAAAAACAGTACATAATGAGACAATAACCAATACATAATTAAAAATTACAAAAATACGAAAATAGTACATAATTAAAAATTACCAAACAGATAAAGTCTAACAAAATAATACATAGTTTAATAAATTAACAAAACAAAAGAAATAGTGCATAATTTATCAAATTATCAAATATTGTGAGAAACAGGTATAAGGTTTGGGGACGCAAAAATTAGGAATATATGGATTAGGGTTGGTGTGAGTCCAACCGAGTTCATTTGTTTATGATTTTTCTCTGTTATTATTCATGATGATTGTAGCTTTGTATGTTTGCATCACTCTCTTGATTTTTATCTATTATCATTTTTCTCTTGATATGTTTGTAGCATCGGATGATCTGACAAATAATGGTAGATACAAACAAAAATCTCAATTAATAAACAAGAAATTGTATTTCTGCTCAATTAATTTGCTAATGTTTCTTCACGATGGACATACTGTAATTATTAGTTGACCACTTTTTAATAGCTCCTCTGTTATAAATTAACAAATTCGAAAAATTTGGTGTTTTTGGTTAAACACACATGGGGATCGGACCCAAGCTGCTCCCTATTCCCTAATCGAATGGATTTGTAAAAAGAAAATCATGCGGAGAAATAGTTTATTGGACCGACCAGGACATTGGGCTAAAGCCCGCCCATTAGCAGCCCCTAGTAAAAAAATTGTAAACTCGGCCCATCCACTAGGGTTTTAATTTATATAACACCACGCGTTAGGGTTTTGTTCCAAGCCGCCGCAGCACCGAAAGCACGAGCTTCAGGTTCCTACCGCAGCAATGGTTCTCTCCATCTCCCCATCCTAAATTTCTTAACTGGTTTCTTGATTGAACTTTATGTATTAATCAATTTTCTTGTGGTGTTTTTGTCTGATGGCAGGTGAAGTACTCGAGAGAACCCGTTAATGTTACCAAGTGTAAGATCTCTCTTCTTCCAGTTCATTTCACGGTTTTTTTTTCTCTCTCTGCATTTTTTTGACTGGCTCGTTTCTCCGATCTAATCGGATCAGATCATCATTTCCATGATTTTAACATTGCATCTATAACTGATTTATATTTCTCCTGTATTTTGCAGCCGCCAAGGCTATGGGTCGTGACTTGAGGGTTCACTTCAAGGTTAGATTATGTTTTTTTTTTATTTAATTTTCTCACCATTTGGTACTTCTTTGTAAACATATGATCTCAAATTTGTATAGCGTCCCTTTGGTCCGGTAGTGAAGCCATTACAATATATGTGATCTAAGATTTGTTCTCTTGCTTGTCAGTTATTTTTGATTGATATACGCTATGTATATTGCTGGTTTGATTTTATTAAATGTCTATTTTGTTTTAAAGACTGGTATTCTGGTTTATGTTCATTGTCCTATATTTTTTCTTTTGTCCATTTAGTGTGTTTTGGTTCCAATCCTAGTTTGAATATGCGGGTTGCTATTTTGAGTTGTTTGTGTACAGTATTGGGCAACCTAATTAGGTTTGATTAGATAGATTTAATTCATTGATCTTATACATTATTGTTGTATTTTATAAAACTAAAAATGTAGCATACCTTGAAAGTCATGTTCAAGTTTAGTTGTCAGTAACTTGAATTCATGGAATTAGTTAGTTTCAACAAGGTGTAAGTAACCTAATAACCTAAAGTATAAAAGCAGGGTGTTGTTTTGTTTTACTGAACAGTGCTCTCGTAAACTTTAGGGAAAATAATTCAATGTTATTGGGTGAACCATTTGGACCACACGATGCCATCTGGTTCAGTAAACAATGATACATTTATTGACATTACTTTATCTTCTGTTGTCATAGCTTATATGCCTGATTTCTTAAATTGTTCTTTTTATTGTAGTTGATGTTCATTTCGTATTAGATTCAACTGGCCTGGGGAAACATTTGTGCAATAATCTACTCTTAGGATTTTATTATTTTTTATGTGAAATTTTAATATGTATGATAAAATCTTATTTTTTAGTTAGATAATTGTAACCTAATGAAAAAGCATGGTTCTGTTTAGTACCAATCAGCAGAGCTATCGTCAAACTTTAGGGATATAAAATCAATGTTATTGGGTGAACCTTTTGGTTAGATTTTTCTATGGCAGAAGGTTCAGTAAACAGTGATACATGTTTTTGCTTATGTGCACTCTTTTAGTCAATGAGTGATATTCAAGTATTTAAATTCGTCAACACTTCTATCTTTTGGTTATATAATTGTAACCTAACGAGAAAGCATGGTTCTGTTTAGTACCAGTCAGCAGGGCTATCGTCAAACTTTAGGGATATAAAATCAATGTTATTGGGTGAACCTTTTGGTTAGATTTTTCTATGGCAGATGGTTCAGTAAACAGTGATACATGTTTTTTCTTATGTGTACTCTTTTAGTCAATGAGTGTTATTGAAGTATTTAAATTCGTCACAACTTCTATTTTTTTTTTTACTTTTCTGTCTGTAGTCAGTTTACAAGTCGTTTGATTTATTCATTAGTCAAGTATTTCTTGCATGATAACAAAATTCAATTATGAAGACCATAAATATTGTTGATGCTGTCTTGACTCTACACTAACGGTGCATTCTTTTGTTAATTATAGAACACAAGGGAGACAGCGTTTTCCATTAGGCGTATGCCATTGGGAAAGGCAAAGAGGTACCTTGAAGATGTTATTGCACACAAGCAGGCAATCCCCTTCCGTCGTTTCTGCGGTGGTGTGGGCCGTACTGCACAGGCCAAGAACCGCCATTCCAATGGGCAGGGACGCTGGCCCGCCAAGTCAGCCCGCTTCGTCCTTGATTTGCTCAAGAATGCTGAGAGCAATGCTGAGGTCAAGGGGCTTGACGTGGATAACCTATACATTTCTCACATCCAGGTCAATCAGGCCCAGAAGCAGCGTCGCCGCACCTACCGTGCTCATGGAAGAATCAATCGTATGGTTTTCTTAGTTTGTTCTATCTTTTTTCTTGTATTATAGCTCTCCTGAAGACAAAGCCATTTCTGGCTGTGTTCATTTATTTGTTAAAGTCAGGGGTATTGTAGTAAATGAATTTTTGATTGAGATCTAGTGGGTTATAGATTCTGACTTTGACATAACTTAATTTTCAGCTTACATGTCTTCACCATGCCACATTGAGCTGATTCTGTCAGAGAAAGAAGAGGCTGTCAAAAAGGAGGTATTTTTCGTTAAATCTCTTCTCCCACTGAACTTTTTGTTTTATTTGAAGTGACTTGAAAAATGACATATAATTTGTTATATTCGTTTTTATGAACAGCCTGAGACTCAAATTGCACCAAGAAAGGGAAAGGCAACTCAAGTTCAAGCAGCTTAAAGTCTTAATTTTGAGAGATACCTCCTTGGATTTGTTAGTAATTTTGGAGTTTATTTAGTTGGACTTGGTAGTTCTAAACTCGGTTCTTTTTTTGTTGAGAGACAGCAAAGCAAATTTTGTGTATGGAAATTTTTTTTCTTTCAGTTCAACTAGTGTATTACAATTTTGTTTGGTCGTACTGCATGCTTGTGTTGTTTACATCTGTTACCATGAATCACTGTTTTCATCCAAGTTGATACCGCTGCTGAACTTAACTGGACGTGCATGGAATCACTTCAGTTACGCACAGAACTTTGTGCAGAGTTACAGTTATTTGTCCAAAAGAAATGTGCTTTATGTTGAATCTACAGATATAAACTACAACTTGAAGAAAGTATGTAAAATTAAACTTATTACGGTAGAAATTTGAACATGGAGTTGAATCATATATTATAATGGGCAAGATACATGTAATATGCTGATCTTAAATCTCATCTGTTCTGAACTTGCAGTTACTAAGTTCTTATTTTCTAATGTTGTATACTTGTATTTACAAACTATACCAGAGAGCAAGGAACTAAGATCAATTGTGAGACAATGTTTCCACATATCACTGGGCATCTGGATCGATGTCTCTGTTCTCAACTTACAGTTACTTAGTTCTTATTTTCTAATGTTGTATTTACAAACTATACCAGAGAACAAGGAACTAAGATCAATTGTGAGACAATGTTTCCACATATCACTGGGCATCCGGATCGATGTCTCTGTTTTCTTTCTTCAGGTTTTTTGGGGTTCGGATTGACGTGTTTGTGTTATGCATCAAATATACAACTAAAGAGGGATATGTGAAGCTGGCGATGCTGGCTGAATTACATAAAAGAACTAGATCTATTTGCCCTAAATGCTTGAGATGTGGTCAAGTAAAGAGTATCTAAACCATGTCTTATTCTTCTGCTCCCTGTCCGAGGTTTACCTGGTTTGTATCTGACCTAGCACTTTGAGTGGATGTGTTACCGCTCCTTCACTGCCACAATCCTTGATCTAACTGACAACATGGAGGAATCTCAAATTGCCAAACTATTCAACCTAATTTGGTGCATCTGGAAGGCACGCAACGAGACAATCTTTCAAGGAAAGTCCCCACGCCTCAGTCCATCATCATGCAGGCTAGACATATGAATCCCCCAGCAACCGAGCACCACACTACCAACCGGACAATTCCTACAGGTGGCCACTCACAGGTACTGACTATCCCTTATCAAACATGCTTGACTTTGACTGATGCATCCTGGGATGTTCAGAAAAATGCGGGTTGGGGAGTGGTAATGTACCAGCACAATGGGGAGCTACAAAAGGTATAGTTCGATTATATGAAGGCAGAGGACCCCTTCCATGCTGAGGCACTGGCCTTGTTACAAACCTTAAAACTGCACCAGGCAACGCACGATCAACAAACCAAGGACGTTCACGTCTTCTCAGATTGTAAGCAGCTGGTGCAGGCGGTTAATAAAAACACAGTGGGCGATCTGCCTTCTTGGAAAGCAGGGGAAACAGTAGCAAAATGTGTGAGATGTGTACAGAGCATGAGGGAACGGCTTACCATTAGGCATGCTAAAAGAGAGGCGATCAATGGGCCACATCTCCTAACTAACTGGGCAAGAAGAAACCACCTCAGCAGCGATACCTCAGGCCATGCATAAAGGGACAATGAGCCAACCATTGATGAACGACTTAGTGAAGAATTATTCCTCTTTGAAAATGGATGATTAGGATTCTGGTAGGGCACTGTTCTTTTACGTGCCGATTGATCCAGTGTCGGTTGCTTTCTGATGATCTTATTTGTAACTTAAAAGCAAACACTAGCTTTATTTTTCCTTTGCTTATTTGTTGTAACAAATTTTTGTTGTGGTAATGATTAATGCCTACGGGATTTTCCTAAAAAAAAAAAAAGTTGGTCCAATGCAAACTCTACACTCCAGATATGAAGAGCTATTAGCAGTAAATTACCTGAGAATATAATTTTAGTTAATCCATAAAGGCCGAAATTTTTATTTATACCATTTTTAAAAATAAATTAATAAAATAACCATCGTTTTTGGTCAATTCTAAATCTAACACGGCCGCAGAATGCCGGCGCGGACCCAAATGAGGGGGGGCCGCAGAATGCCAGAGCGGACCCCCATATGGGTCCGCTCCGGCATTCTACGGACCCTCTTTTTTTTTTTTTTTTTTACCAAGGCATAGGCCGCACAGCTACTTGTTGGTTCTGCGGACCCATATGGTTTGTTTAGTATTTGTTGGTTTAGGGATGCGTGCCAAGGTTTGAATATGGAATGAAAGTCAAAGCTGTAAACGAGATAAAAAAAATATATATATATGGGTCCGCAGAATGCCGGAGCGGACCCATATGAGGGTCCGCTCCGGCATTCTGCGGCCCCCCCATATGGGTCCGCTCCGGCATTCTGCGGCCGTGTTAGATTTAAAATTGACCAGAAACGATGGTTATTTTATTAATTTATTTTGTTAAAATGGTATAAATAAAAATTTCGGCCATAAAGGTTAGAATTCAGAAAATAAATTTCAGTTATCATGTTAGATACATAGATTGAGTATCATTTATTAATAAATTGGGAATTTTTAAATTCACAGAAGGGGCGTCCGATGGAGATATTGGATCAAAATCGGTATGATGACTAGTTGAAGCCGTCTGATTCACATTAAGATTTATGCACATTGCTTTGAGATTCGTGCATGTCAGGTTAGCCTGTCTTGATGTAAATCGGACGGTTCCAACCGGGCATCAGATGGATTTTGGTCCAATGCTCATCGAACCGAAATTTTTATTTCTAACATTTAAAATAAAAATAAACCAAATAACCATCGTTTGGTGGGATTTCGAATTCTAGCACGGTAGCACTTGCATTCTGCGGACCCATTTCAGCGCGGCCGCAGAATGCCGCTGCGGATCCTAAAATGGATCCGCACCAGCATTGTGCGGACCAGGGGTGCATTTTTTTTTTTTTTGGTGTTATAAAAGGCATCACGCATCATACAAACTTTTTAATTTTTTAATACAATGAATTGAACTTTGACCCATTTTATGATCCATTGAATTTTTTAATACTGTGTTTATTAACTTTGCATCGGTATCTCACAAAGTTTTTGATTTTTTAATACTAAGAATAGAACTTTGACCATGAACTTTGACCCAATTTATTAATTTATTGAATTTTTTAATACTATATTTATTAACTTTGCACAGATATCGAGGTATTTTATGAATCTATTGAATTTTTTAATATTATATTTATTAACTTTGCACAGATATCGAGGCATCTGAGATACCTCAAAGTTTTGAAAAAAAAAAGAAATGGGTCCGCAGAATGTCGGTGCGGCTGTACTAAATTTCGAATTCTGTTTGATGGTTATTTGATTTTTTTTTTAAATGTTAGAAATACAAATTTCGGCTCATCGAACGCCCCCCTGTTCCTAAATTCACCCCATTAAAAAAAATATACTGTCTAATCTGCCAAATAAATAATGTCTACATTGTTGGGTTTGATATTTCAGTGTAAATTAACACATTAAACTTTGTTAGCAACGGGACTTTAATCTGTCTTGCAAGTTGCTGCACTTTTAATCGATTCAAGCCCATTTGATAAAAAATAGCTACAGTGTGATAATGTAGAAATATTTTGCTAATGTAAACAATTTTCACTGCACGGAGAATTCTTCTCACAATTATAATTTTTGCTGAAAAATTATATCTATGTCGACTAAGATATCTCGCTCTATATAAGAGGTCGTAGATTTGAAACTCAATACTTGCTGCTCAGGAAATGTGAGGTTTTAATACATGAATTTCCCCCTTAATACTATACCATGCTAAACAAATTATCTTTTGTTTATGTACAAACAGGGGCGGACCCAGAGTGTTTCAGGGGGGCAGCTGCCCCCTTGAATTTTGAGTAGTGGAGATTTATTTGTTCCGACCGACTTTGCCTCCCTTAAAATTTTTTTTACCCCCCTCTGGACGTTTAATTTGTAATTCGAGTTAAATTTAGGGTTAAAATTGAAATAAATATGTTGAATTTTGATTGGTAATTAGAATTATAAGTCAAAGAATTAGAAATTACAAGTCAAAATATTGGAAAGTATAAGTTAAAGCATTATTTTTTATCAAGTACCCAATTGGTTAATGGATTTAAATCCAATTAGATATTTAAACCCGATTTGATATTTTTTTGCCTCTCCTGACGAAAATTCTGGATCCGCCCCTGTGTACAAAACTACAAATTACATGAAGTTGTTAGTTTAGATTTTAGAAGAACCATATCTGGTACGGCTATGTATAAAAAATAGCATATCTATGAAGGTTTCTGTTCGAATCATTTATCCGGTTACAATTTTGACACCATACTTTAAAAAAAGCATAAGATCCACGGAATCTTAGGTGAACAAAAATGGGAAAATATGGATCAAAAGTGCTCTAGTTCAATTGTTTGTTTAAATATTTAGCTTTATTTGAATATATGATTCTTGATCGTGGGAGAGAGATTGTATTTTGTTGATTTCACAATAGCCTGGATATAATGAAACTTGGTTCTATTATTTAATTAATAGGGTTGATTATAAGATTCATCTAACAAGGAAATTCGGTACTGGCTAGTACTGCGGGGAATACACGATGCATGTACGCTATAAACTAGTGCCACATATGAGCCTCAATTTGACACAGAGAACTGTCAGATCAAACTCGAACGGTCATGATCACTTTCACAAAGGTGGAGCTTTCATTGTAATTAGATCCAAAATTATACTATAGCATCGTGCTATCACCAAACTGTCCGTAACAGAGAGAGGTGTGGACCGAATGAAAGACGGATTGAGGACACAGCCATATTTAATTTTACAAGCCTGATATTGATAGCATTATTATGCTCTTCTGTCTGTCCCTTTCTTTAAAAATATAAAAATTATTTTTTAAAGAGCAACAAAATTGTTCCAAATTTTGAATACATAGGTTCGGAAGCTTGTTGAGAGTCAAAAGTGGATGTCCATACAAACAGTCAACAGCGAAGCCCCCTTTTAAAACTCAATACAGACGTCTGAAACTCTTAATAACCTACCTACTTAATTGTATCATGATTTTAACTTTGATGTGGATATCTTTCCTTTGAGACTGTTGAGAAATAGAAGATTTGCCTCAGAAGATCATCATTGGCATTTTAAGGAACAAAATCAAATTAGCATCTACAACAGCTGTTAAGCTAAATATAGTACCTAGCAAGATTTGAGAAAACCGAAAGGGGAGAACGAAAAGAGGGGTTACGCAGCAGCAGCCCAGGGGTCTCTCCTCTCTTCTGGCGCAACAGAGAAACCCAAACCCTTCTCTTTTTCTGGCGCAACAGATAGACCCGGTCCAGGTGAACCAAGTGAAGCTGGAGAGGATCCTATGCGGCAACTAATGGCGTAGCTGTCCGTGATACTTGCTAGACAGAACACCAATTCATGTGGTATCGCTTTAAATTCAATTAAATTTTTACCTAACAGTCAATTAATAATAGACACGGGTGCTACTGACCATATGATATGCAATAGAGAGTTATTTAAGACCCTAGAAATGTGCAAAAACAACCAATACATTTTAGTTGCCAATGGAACCAAGGTACCCGTTACTGGTATAGGCACCATTGATCTCTTCTCCTAAGAAATTAAAAATGTTTTATACATAAATTCATTTACAACAAATCTAATTTATGTAAGTAAAATTACGCAAGAATTTAATTGTGATGTACTGTTTTAAAAAACAAATGTTAAATTTCAGGACCAAACAACAGGGATGATGATTGGTGAGGGATTCTATGACAAGGGACTTTATATTTTGAATTATCAGAAATTTAATTTATGTGCAACCAAGCAATCTAGTGAAAACGATCTATGGCACAAGAGGCTTGGACATCCTTCTGATAGAATTTTAAATTTCTTTTTAAATTTTCCTTTAAATAATTGTGTTAATTGCGATGTATGCAAATTAGCTAAACAAACTAGACTTCCGTTTTCATTATCAATTAGCAAGAGTAAAGCACCGTTTGAATTAATACATTCTGATGTGTGGGGACCCGCTCCTACTACTTCATATAATCATTAGATATTTTGTTTTATTTATTGATGATTTTTCTCGTGCTACTTAGTTATATTTACTTAAATCAAAAAATGAAGTTTTTGTATGCTTTCAAGAATTTGCAACTTTGGTAGAAAATCAATTTAATACAAAAATTAAAATATTTAGGTCTGATAATGGCACAGAATTTGTTAATAATAATTTTACTCAATATTTTAAAACTAAAGGGATTTTACATCAAACGACTTGTATAAATACACCCGAACAAAATGGAGTCTCCGAAAGAAAAAATAGGCATTTGTTAGAAATGACAAGAGCACTTTTGTTTCAAATGAATGTCCCAAGACAATATTGGTCAGATGCAATACTCACAGCCACATATTTAATTAATAGACTCCCTAGCATTAAGTTAGAAAATAAAAGTCCTTTAGAAATTCTTTACCAAAGAAAAATTAATATTGATCATCTAAGGATTTTTGGTTGTGTGTGCTTTGTTCATAAAAAAAGAAAAGATAAATTTGACTCAACATCAACAAAAGTTATTTTCTTAGGATATTCAACACACAAAAAGGGATACAAGTGTTATGATCCAATTAATAGAAAAATGTTCATTTCAAGGGATGTTATTTTTAATGAAAATGAAACTTATTTTTTAAAGGAAGAGATTAGTGAGCCTATTACCAATAGTCAAAATAGAGTATTGTTACCAACCAACCATACTATGGATGTGATACATTTGACCGAAAATAAAAATAGAGATGAAAGTAATATAAGTGAGCAAGAAAATGAAAATGAAGAAAGCAATAACCCTACTAATGACAATCATGAGAATGATGAAGAAATTAGTGTAAGAAGGTCTTCAAGGACAATTCAACCATCCTCCAGACTTCGAGACTTTGTGACTTACAAGGTAACTTATCCTATTCAAGATTTTATTTCTTATGAAAAAATTTCGACAAATTACAAAGCCTTCTTGACTTCTCTCTCTAAACAAGAAGAACCAAAAAACTTCCAAGAAGCCTTAAGTCAATCGGTATGGTGTGAAGCCATGAAAGAAGAACTTAGGGCATTAGAAAAAAATAATACTTGGGTTATTATGCCTTTACCAAAAGACAAAAAACCAGTTGGATGCAAGTGGGTGTACAAAACAAAATATAATAGTGATGGTACCATAGAAAGATATAAAGCTAGATTGGTGGCCAAAGGATATACATAAACCTATGGTATTGACTATCATGAAACATTTGCTCCAGTTGAAAAAATGAACACTGTTAGAATTTTGTTCTCAGTAGCAACAAATAATGGTTGGAACCTTTACCAAATGGACGTGAAAAATATTTTTCTTCAAGGAACACTTGAAGAAGAAGTTTATATGAACCTACTACCTGGTCATGAGAGAGAGAAAGATTATAATCTTGTTTGTAGGTTAAAAAAATCCATATATGGTCTGAAGCAATCTCCAAGGGCATGGTATGGAAAACTCAGTTTTTTTTCTTAAATCATGTGATTTTACAATTAGTAGTGCTGATAATTCTCTTTTCACCAAACAAAGTAATGACAATATTGTTATTGTATTAGTTTATGTAGATGACATAATTGTTACAGGAAATAATCAAACAGAAATTAACATGATTAAATGTCAGTTGAAGAAGAATTTTGATATAAAAGATTTAGGAATATTGAAATATTTTCTAGGCATTAAAGTAGCTCATTCAATCAAAGGTTTATTTATCTCTCAAAGAAAATATGCACTAGATCTTCTTAAAGAAACAGGTAAAATAAGATCAAAACTTGCCTCAACACCCATTGAATATAGGTGCAAATTAAATACCGAGAATGGAGAACCATTAAAAGATATAAATCAATTTCAAAGACTTGTAGGAAAATTGATATATTTAATAGTAACAAGACCTGATATCTCATTTGCTGTTAGTCAAATTAGTAAATTTATGCATGCACCAAGAACACCTCATTTAGAAGCAATTAATAGAATTTTAAGATATTTAAAATGATCACCTGGAAAGGGAATATGGATGAAAAATAATAATTCTAATGAAGTGTGTGGCTATTCCGATGCAGATTGGGCAGGAAGCTTCGATAGAAAATCAACTACTGGCTTCTGCACATTTGTAGGTGGGAATCTAGTCACATGGAAGAGCAAGAAGCAAAATGTTGTAGCAAGATCAAGTGCTGAAGCAGAATATCAAGCTATGGCATCAACCGCTAGTGAACTAACTTGGGTTAGACAAGTGTTAACCAATTTGAATATTACAAATCATGAACCTATAAAAATATTTTGTGATAATCAAGCGGCTAGACATATTGCGTCTAATCTAGTTTTTCATGAAAGGACCAAGCATATTGAAGTCGATTGTCATTTTGTGCGAGAAAAAATTCAAGCAAAAGAAATCGAAACACCATATGTGAAGAGTCAAGACCAACTTGCTGATATCTTCACAAAAGGGCTAGAACCAGGACCATTTTATAAAATTACAAGCAAGTTAGGATTGATCGACATTTACAATCCTAACTTGAGGGGGAGTGTTGAGAAATAGAAAATTTGCCTCAGAAGATCATCATTGGCATTTTAAGGAACAAAATCAAGTTAACATCTACAATAGCTGTTAAGCAAAATATAGTACCTAGCAAGATTTGAGAATTTCTGTATATTCAGAAATTGTAATTTAGGCAACTAGGCAACGGCTAGGACCTCTCCTTAATTATAAATAGGCCTAATATTCATTGTAAGATCAGAACAATCAATATAATTATTCATCATTTCAATTTTCTAGAGAGACATATATAATAATTTAAAAACAATTAGTTGCTATCACTCTGTTCTATATGCATGCATCTCAGCATCTCTCATCCAATGTTCAAATAATGTATAGTTTGTTTGTTTCTGGACTTGAAACTATGATCTACGAATTAAAAAATAATCTTCAGTTGGTAGAAATTTTGTACTGGTGCTTATCAACTCAGCACCATATCAATTAAAAGAACATTTAAAGGAGCATCTAATACTATATATCCGTTGGAAATGTAAAATTTAAAAAATTATACTGAAACTGGAAACAACAACTAACAATTGAAATCAATATATTTAACCTTAAAACTTATCCTCTTGTCCTATATTATTCTTTATGGGCCCATGAAAATAAGATATACCTCTACCTCAAAGAATACTACTATACAAATAAATAAACACATTGAACAATGAAAAACTAAATAAATGTAGAAAAAGATAATTAAATGGAAAAATTTATACACTTGTAGTTTCAGTGAATGCATCTCCCTCCTTCAAACCTCCATTGGATCTTGCCGGCCTGTTGTCTCTCCCATTGGGGATGGGTTAGGTAGCTCCTCCAATCCTCTATAATTCTTTTCAAATCAAATAACTTGTTCTCTAAGCCGATACAACATGTCATGTGGACTGTTGCAATCTTGCTCAAATCCCTCCCTAACTGGCAAAACCCGCTGATGTGTTCGGTGTCAAGAAACTTCATTCGAACACCGAATTTTGAAACAATTTCATTCTTGATTTCGTTGAACACAAATTGATCGTGGTTTTTGGGAAACCTCTTTCTTGATTTGTGCCAATAGTCCATGACCTTTATGTTCTTCTTGCATGACTTGAAATATATGAATCCTGTGTTGGGGTAATTTCCAAGATCATTGGGATTACCAAAGTAAAAATCGCTCGATGTGGATATGTGGGGTGCTACGGTTATGTGCTCAAATGGATCCCTAAGCCAAGCAATATCTACATCCTGCAACCACAAATAATTAACAAGAGGTTAGGAATTCAAATTCTGCGTTAGACGGAGATGCAACTCCCATGAAATATATGCACTTGTACTAATGTTTTTTTTTTTTGAGGTAAACTCTTGTACTATTTGTCACATTCTGAACTCATTTGTGTATAGAAAGAGGTTTAATAAAAAAAAGTAATCATTCTAATACCACAATGAAAGCAACTTTTTAACCAAAAAAAGTTAAAATTTCTGAATTAATTGAAGGTACTACTAGTTTATTTGATAAAAAAAAAGTTAAATCAGTTGGAAAATAAGTAAATTGAAGCAAAATGAGGGTGTATAAATGGGTGTGCGGAGGCAACACTGAGCAGCAGCAGAAAGTCATTTTTCCCTTCCATATTTCATTTTAAAAGGTGCAATATGACTTTGAAAAATACAACAAGAAAAAATAATATGTTGGCATGCACAATCAAGCTACTTTACAAAAAAGGAAAAAAAATTTACCGTGAACAATAAATTGTACCCGAGCTCTAGTATACGCTGCTGTAGCTTGAGCTTGCTCCAAACCAAATCAAGATATACATTTTTCATGTAACTTTGCGCCTCGGACAAGTCAACTCCTTCTTGCTTGAGGAAATAACAATAAGGGTGCAAGGATTTGCACCTCTGGTATGCCTTAGCATCCAAGGCCACGACAAATATGTGCTTTAAAAATCGCTCTGTGCCTTCTCCGACCCGAAAGCTCTCAAAAAATGAATCGAGAAGTGAGTTTGGTGCGGCCCATGCCTCGTTCACTGAAGTCATAATGATGGTGTGGTCATCCAAGGCCACTTTTCTTAACATGTCTTGTAGGAGTTGATCATCTGATGTCTGTTTGATGAAATTTGTCATTGAAACAAATACCTTAATTAGGAAAGAAAGTTTTGATTTGTTATATTATTATTGTTATTGTTATTCTTGTTGCTATTTAGGTGCAGAAGCCTAAAGCTATTGTTTCTTTTTTTTTTGTCTCAATATCGAGTTGCTACTTTTTTTTTTTTTTTTAAACTACGATTATATGCATCGAAATAATATTTTTAGGAGGTTATATTTTAAATGTTTATACTTCCCAAATAATATTCCTATTGCAGCAGATATTGTTGTTGCTCTGTATTGAGTTGGCTAATTATTTAGTTTTTGCCATTTTGTATTGTATTCAAGAATATCTAAATTGTGCAGTTTTTAAAATTGAATGTCACAGAATCCTCCTCGAAAGTTACAATAATCCAATTTTCCTCCAAAGTTTATTGAGTGAGGCTATGGTGCTATGCATAACACGGATGGCTAGTGTACTACGGCTCAATATGGTACTTTTTAAAATCCCAACGGTCGATCCGAACCGTTCAATGTGATATCCATATGAATATGTACTTGCAAACTAAATTTTATATTTTTTTGAATTTTTTTACTATTTTTTTAGATAGGTAGAAAAATCAGTGTTTTCTGAAAATTCTGGACCATCAAAATTCTACCTATCTAAAAAAATAGTAAAAAAATTCGAAAAAATTTAAAATTTAGTTTGCAAGTACATATTCATATGGTTATCACATTGAACGGTTTGGATCGACCGTTAGGATTTTAAAAAGTACCATATTGAGCCGTAGTACACTAGCCATCCGTGCTATATATGCATAGCACCATAGCCTCACTCAAGTTTATTTTCTCTTTTTCTGGATAGTTTCCTTCCAAAGTTTTTGACCTTACCAACCTTTGGAAGCCAAACTGAAGTATCTAATTGTACTTCCATAATTTGATAGTGACCATTGAGAAAATTAGTCATGTACAAGAAGAGTAAAATAACTAACTATTGAATGAACCAATAGGGGCCAATGATGGTGACAGCAAGAATAAAGACTTGTTCAATAGCATTGCCAGCAGTCTATACAAGTGCAAAAGAATTAATGTAGATCCAATAATGCATTAACAATATGTGGAATCAAATGTGCTATTCTATTTTTAAAAGGACCAATTGAGATAAAAAAGGGGTATACTGGTAGATTTGAATGTTTTGATGGTTTTACTTTCAGTTTCCTCAAAGATTAATTTCCTTGAGTAATAAAAAAGAAAAAGAAGAAAAAAAAGGATTAATTTTTCATCTGATTGTTTCAGTTTATATAAATAGTTGTCCTTCTTTTTTGGTGCATATAAATAGTGTTGGAAATTACTAATGAATTTTTTTTGAAAAATTTGAAGGCAAGGATACCAATACACCGTTGACTAATTGTAAAAAATTGGAAAAGAAAATTTTAAAGTAGAAACTGCACGCATTCCAAAGCAGAAAAAAGCAGTATAATCACGCAAAATGAAAACTAATACAGAAAAATAAAAAAGAGATAGCACCAACCTGATTGGCATGTGATTGCTTCTTGGGAACTCTGTTACCAGCTTGAATAGAAGTCTTGTTAATTTTGATTTCAAAATTGGGGGAGTCTAAAGGGGCAGCAAATTGGTGCTTGGTTTTGAAAGGAGAAGTCTCCAATGGCTGCCTAGCCTTCTGATCAGAGAAAATGAAAACTAAGAAAACGGTGGCAACTGCTGCTCCTAGAAGAAATGGCACTATTGGGCCTCCCTTTCCTTTGCTTGCCATCATTGTTGGGGTGGGGGGGATTGGGTTGCTTGTAAGGACTTGTCAATGGTGTGTTTTAATGAACAGAGGAGGGGAGGGAGGGGGTATACAGGAATTCAGATGACCTAAGCTACCTCAATTTTTGAGTTTGAATCCGATCCGTTGGTATATACTGGCACGAATCTTAAAGAGTCTCCGTGCATTAAAGATTTGAATAAGATTATCTGAATTCTGATCGGACTGTTCGAATTGAAACACATTACTTCAGAGGATCTGGACTCGGTAAACTGGTATAGAATTAGAATGGACATCAGCAGTTTGAAAGGGTCCTGCTCTATGCATGAACTCTATTTAAATATGCACAAACTACCCCAAAAAGTTTAAAATAAGGAATCTCAAGTTTGACCCTTACATATCCACATGACAGGAGGAAGTGGTAACCAACAAAATTCTCTTCTTGCGTTATACCGAATATTTAATTACAATAGAGAAGTCATTTCTTTTGGGATTGGATATTGTCCAAAGTGCTTTGGACAAAATTCATCAAAGCTGAATATGAACCCTCCGATACGTGTTAAGATTCGTGCGAATGATTACAAACTTAATAAATTTAAATGGCTCCATAAATCATACAAATTTTAGCATGAATCAAATAATTTAGACCAGGTACTTTGTCCAAAACCCTTTGGACAAAAACCAACCCTGTTTTCTTTCCATTTCAGACCCAACAACCCCTCCAATTTAAATTTTCTGATTAATAATGAAGTCTCTGATCCAAGATCTAAACCTTTATTTTTTTTTATGGAAAAAGATCAACTACTAGGAGGAATTAACCTTTTTGGCTTAATCTCAGTTTTCAAACTTGATCGCAGAAGTATTATCTATAAATAAATATCATGCATACCACCGCAAAATAAATAGAAAAAAAGGATACTTTTGTGCGCTCTGGAAAGATGGATGGTATTAAGAAAAAATATCACTGCTCTTGTAGATCGAACAACTCTCATCAGATATATTTTTTTTTTTGTTAAAAAAGGCTATTGCCCATTTCATTGCTGAAATTTTAAATACACTTTATCAGTTATTCAGCAAAGCTGATCCAAAAGCCTCCTAGACGAGGTAAACTCAAAATAAAGCAACATTTTAATCCACACATCAAGCATATAAACCGGGATTGTGAGATAGCTAGACTCCAAAAGAAATCTAAGTTTGCACTAACTAAGCCGCACTGTAAAGGGCTAGGGAAGTTAACTAAGTACAAAAAAGGGTAATTCTTCAACTTCATTATGGTGCTGGTAGACTACAAGCTCCTGAGGCATATACTGTGCCAGAGGCACTGCATCTTCTATCACAGGAAGCCACTCTTCAACATCCGGCCTAACTTTTTTCTTCATGGTACCTGCCCAATATAATGACATTGATTTAATTAGAAGTATCAAAGTTCGTGCGGATTGGATATTGCAGTTCTCAAAACAGAGTGTATTTCTGTGCTTCCAAACTACCCAGCATAAGGCACTGAATACAATTAAAAATCCAGTTCTGTGTAAGGTAGGGAGCTGTATAGCAAAGTCCACTATATCGGAAAATGAATGCCATTGATGCATAATCTCTTGTGTTTTACCTAACCAAAACCAGATATGTTGCAATAAAGGACAGGTCAGAAACAGATGTGTAACAGATTCATTGTCAGTACAAAAAACACAAGTAGAAGACCCATTCCAACCTTTGATAGAAAGATTATCTTTTGTAAGAATTTTATTATTTTGAGTCAACCACATAAAAATTCTAATTTTTTAGGGTACAGGTAATGTCCACCACATCAGGGGTAAAACTGGGAAATCCCATCTACAATTTAGAAATTTATAAAGGGAGTGAGTTGTGAACTTCCCTGATGTTTCCCATCTCCAGTTCAGTTTGTCATGGGTATGTGTGAATGATGTAATACTTAGAATGTGAAGTAGTCCCCCCCAATCCTTTTGGTTAGCCCCTTCCAAGGTCCTTCTAAATGACAAGGAGGCCCCTTGGGAGTGAATGACCTCTTAACAATATTAGTTTTGTACTACATAGTTGATATAGCTCAGGAAACCTAGTGGCTGAGGAATAATCTAAAAACCAAATATCAGTCCAAAATTTAACTGTAGAGTTAAGACCTGGTTCATAGGTAATACTAAGGTCACCTAATGATTCTAATTTTAAGATATGAGACCAGAAAGCGGAAAGTGGCATTGGGGTACCAGTATAATACTTATGAATAATTATGTTATTCCACAAACCTTGAAATTCTGGATTTTTATACTTCCACCACCATTTCAGCATTAATGCAATATTCATATGATTAAGATCTATAGCTCCTAAACCTCCAAATTGTTTGGCAATGCAAATAGTCTCACAATTCATGAGAGCATATTTAAATTTCTTATCTGACCCCTGCCATAAAAATCTTCTTCTAATCTTATCTATTTGTTTCAAAACAGTTACTGGCACTCTAAAAACTGACAAAGCATATAATGGGATGGAGCTAAGAACTGAATTTAATAAAGTAGCTCTACCCCCTATAGATAGGAGTTGACTTTGCCAGCTAGGTAATTTACTCTCTAATTTATCTAGCAGGAATGTCCAATCTGCCACTAGTAATTTTTTATTATGTAAAGGTAATCCTAAGTATTTTATAGGAAACTGTCCTAGTTGACATCTAAACACTTGATGAAGTTCTACATTATCAGCTACATTAAGGGTATACATTTCTGTTTTCTCATAGTTCATTCTAATACCAGACAAGGCTTCAAAAGCCATCATGATCCACCATGCAGCCTCCATATTATTGTCCTGGGCAGCCAGGAACAGTATTGTGTCATCTGCATAGTGGCAGTTAGTGACAGCCTGCTGATCCAGACATGTAGGGCCTATGCCTTGTATTACATTAGCTTTCCTACCCTTATTAAATATCTTATTAAGTGTATTTGCAGCTAGGATATACAAAAAAGGTGATAGTGGATCTCCTTGTCTGACCCCTCTTTTATAGTAAAAATAGTCTGTCAGTTCCCCATTAATACTAAGACATGATTGTGAGCTATATAACCAGAGGGTAATCCATTTAATCCACCTAGTCCCAAAATTCCTACTAGCTAAAACTTCTAATAGATATTCCCAGTGTATTTTATCATATGCTTTTTCAAAATCTACCTTAATAAGAACTCCAGGTTGTTTGGCAACCTGACAGGAATGTATAAGTTCTTGACTAAGTATCATATTATCTAAGATATATCTATTCTTAAGAAAAGCTGACTGACTTGGGTCTATTAATCTAGGCATAACTGATTCCATTCTAATGGTAAGTAGTTTGAAAATTATTTTAAAGCTACAATTAACTAAACTAATTGGTCTAAACTTTTTAATAAGGGTAGCATCTTTTTCTTTAGGGATTAGACAAATGCAAGACTTATTTATCTTATGTAAATCTAAGTTATGATCATAGAAGTAGTGAAGAAGGAGCATCATATCAGATTTAATTAATAGCCAGAAGAATTGATAAAAATGGAAACTGAAGCCATCAGGGCCAGGGGCCCCATTTGGTTCATATGCAAAAACAGCATCCTATAATTCTTGTTCAGTAAAGGGTCTCTCTAATTGCCATTGTTCTATATTAAGTAACCTATCTTCTGGCTCCCAAAAGTCATTTTCTAAATGGCCATATTTAAAGCCCTCTGTACCTAAAAGGTTTTTATAATAATCTAGAACATGAGTTTTGATAAGGGGTATATTATTGGTTAGATGTCCATCTATTTCTAAAGTATTAGTCCTATTTTTTCTAGATCTATGTGTAGCTACAGTGTGAAAGTATTTAGTATTAGCATCTCCTTCTTCTAACCATTTTTGTTTGGATCTTAATTTCCAGTGTTGTTCCTCTTGCTTGTATATGTCTTCTAATCTATTTTTCAAAAGAATCCATTGATCCATTTCCTGTGTTGTGAGCTCTCTGGTTTCTTTAATAAGTTCAAGGTCATGAAATAGTGAATGAATTAGGGATTTTTCTCTTTTTTGTTGACCATAAAAATTCTTTGACCAACCTCTAATTTTTTTCTGACATGTTTAAGTTTTCTAGACCAGCTCTTAGCTATGTCAGGTAATCTAAGGGGGAACTCATTCCACCATTTATGCATGAGGTTAACAAACTCTTCTTGCTCTGTCCATAATGGATCAAACTTAAAAGGAGCTAAAGTATGAGGAGTGTCTGGATTAGTGTGTAAGAGAAGGGGACAGTGGTCAGAGGAATGACAACTAAGGTCTACTAGGGAGCTAGAACTATATTTACTATCCCAAGCTATTGAAGTAAAAATCCTATCTAACAATGCAAAATTTCTACCATTGGACCATGTATACTTCCTAGAATGAAGTTTATGTTCTATCAGATGATGATTATTAATAAAAGAATTAAAGTTTCTACTAAGTGCAAAATCAAAGTTATGTCCTGATTTTTCAGTTTTTTTTCTAATAGCATTGAAGTCTCCACAGATAAGCCACATATCCTTATTTGATCTCTAACCTGGTTTAATTCTGTCCAGAATTCTTGTTTTAGATGTCTTAGCACTGGACCATATACAATAGTTAATTGCCATAGTGTAGTGTCACACTTATTTTCTAAAATAATATCTAAACAGAATTTGTGTAAAGTATGATGAATGATCTTAATTTTACTACTATCACAACCAAACAGAATACCTCTTGAGTTTCCTACAGATGGAAGCTGATACCTCGCATATTTAGTCTATTTTAGGCCTGTTTTAGTACCAGATTCGTGCCCTAATTCACCAGAATCATGTGCATTTCATCGATATATCTTTAGAATTTGGTACTGCTGAGTGTTTGTTTGTTTTCTGCAGGCTTGGAGCAAAACACACGAAGAAACGACGATTTGGGATGATCTGGTACGGCCCTTACCAAGTTTGGTACGTGTCTTACCGGACTTAGCCATTTTTCAGCTCATCACGCCTGGTACGGCCTGGCCGTACCAATTTGGTACGGGCCGTACCTAAAGGCGGCCTGACAGATTCAAATTTTGGCAGAGGCTATTTAAAGCGGGGAACTCTCCAATTTCGACATTCATTCCATTCCAGATCTATTTGAGAGCACAGTAAGAGAGAGAAAGAGAGCTAAGGAGCTAGGAGCAAGAAGGAAGGAAGAGGAAAGAGGCGAAACTCGACGGATCTAGCTTCCTCCTCTCGATCCCTTCGATCCATGGCTATCTCTATCCCTTTTATTGTATTTTTAGATCAGATCATGTGCTGTGAGTAGTTATTTTAGTTTCTAGGGTTTAGAGATGGATTCTTGATTTGTTTTGACTTTCTTTGACTTGTATCTTGTATGAACTCTTTTGATTGATTGATTGTGATTTCTTTGCTATCTTTTGCTTTGATTGCTGTGATTGTGTATGATGAACCTCTAGGTTTAGATCGAACCTATCAAGGTCATGTGATCATCTCAATCTCTCAACCAAATCAATTGTTTAGGGTAGACTTGTTCGAATTGAAGCCGAGAGGTTGAATTCTCCTCTAATCGACAGATTAGAGGGTGCCTTAGGTCTCCAATCAACCAGTTAGGGTAGATCTGTACCAACACACGAGAGTTGAGGTGTAGAAATCCCTAAAAGGCAATCAATTGCATTCCAACCTAGATCTTGATCCAACAAACGACAGTTGAGGCTTAGGAACCCTAGGTATGGTCAATTGAACCTTTCCAAAGAGTTTAGCACAAGGTACCAGCAAGGAAATGCATCAACTCGAACTGATAAGCTCTGTTCTGGGAAGCCAGTACGGGTCTTACCAGAGTGGTACGGCCTTGCCTTACCAAGTTAAGTACGGCCTAGCCGTACCGACTTGGTACGGGCCGTACCACTAGAGGCAGATCACAGATGAAGTCTGAAACCCTGGAAACGCCTTTTATCCATAATCAAAACACAATTTACATTTCTTCTAGCATTTTATTACATCTTTCTGAATTGTTTGAATTGTTTGAATTGACCTTTTTAGGAAATTAAATACCGAACCAAATCTTTCTCACTTCTAGTTTTTAATCGAGTTAGGTAGATTCTAACCTAGTAATTGTCCGTCCCTGTGGATCGATACCCGATTATACTACTCGATAGGGGTTGTGCACTTGCAACCCTTACTCGTGAAGTGTAAACGCGGTTTTAAAAGGTACGCCCTCAAGCGTACCGAAACTTGCGTTGCGCTTCTGCGCGAACAAGTTTTTGGCGCCGTTGCCGGGGACGGTAACCAATTGCCTAGTTAGATTTTACCTTACTTAGTTAATCTAGACTTTATCTTGTATCCTTTATTTTCTTTTATTTTGTTTCGTTTCTTTTATTTATTTATTTTCTCTTTTTCAGGAACACTATGGCGATTACTATCTGAGGAGCTCGAGACACCATGGATCTCATGTACAACATGACGACAGACCAACATTGGTTTGGCCGCGACAATTTTCAAGCTGGAGGAGGCGGCCGATCCAAAGCTGATCAGATCACAGCTCTATATGCTAGAGCTGCCGAGCTAGAGGAGGCCATGATCGCAGCTTTATATGCTAGAGCTGCCGAGCTAGAGGAGGCCATGGAGAGTTATTCAATCAGAATGAGTATGAGGGCAGCCAGAAACCAGAAACCACAGCCATGTGCCATGTGTGGGGACAGGAGACACTCTTATGAGTATTGCCCACTGGCTGATTGGAGTGAGGAACCGGAGCAGGATGGCTATATCAGCAACAACAATTGCAATTTCTATGACCCTGCACCATTCGATGACTCGAACAATTGCGTATTCCAACCCGACCCACCCGAGCCGTACGTTGATCCCGCTGAGATCGAATTCATACACGAGCAAGGGAAGGTGAACCAGATGCTGTGGGAACAGTTGCAAAACATGTCCACACAGATGGCCGCTCAAAACAAGCTGTTGGAGCAGTTGAGTCAGATCATCATCTCACGCCAATCTCAACCTAGAAAGCTGCCAGCTCAGCCAGAATGCGAAGGACCAGCCCAGCCAACAGACCAGACCGCACTTGACGCGACCCGCATCATTGAGACACGACCCGCATCACCCACGGAAGAACATGTGGACCCAGGTCGCATCGAGCCAAGTCGACCCGCATCTCCACCTGAAGAGCATGTGGATGCGACCCACACGCCACCCGATGCGACCCGCATGCCGTGGTCTGAGGACCTGGAAACCGAAGGACGCGAGTCGGATTGGTCAGCACGCGATACCATTTCACTTGATGCGACCCGCACGACACCTGATGCGACCCGCGTCAAGACCCAGACAGAGCGGCTGACTCCTGAGCTCAAGCCTCCAGCAGCTCACCTCAGGTATGAGTTTCTAGACCCAGATAGATGTCGTCCTGTGATCATAAGTGCAGATCTTGAACCCGATCGGACTGCTACACTCTTGGAGAAATTGGAAGCGCACAAAAGCGCGATCGGGCGCTCGATCAAGAACTTGATGGGAATCTTGCGGATTCTTCTGATGCAAGAGTGTGATCGCATGGGCCGTGTACCTCAGAAGTGGGTGCTCCCACCAGTGCCACCTGATCCACCTCCCACCAACCAGTGAGACGCCCCCGCTTCATCCCTCGCTCACCATCTAGTAAGTTTCCATATTTTCTTCTATTTACTTTTGCCTTGTGTAGATTCAAGCATTAAGGACAATGCTTCATTCAAGCTTGGGGGGGGGGGTGGAATAGAAGAAAATTGTATCTGCATTTAGACATGTTTCTTTTTCAAAAAATTTTCATTTAGGTGATAAATTTGTGTGATTGCTAGGATTAGGGACTTGTTTGAAAACTTTTGTTTGTGAGTTGGATGACCTTGGGAAATTAGAACTAACCTCATAATTGACCAAACAAAACTGATTACGAACAAATGGTTTGAGATTTGTAAAATTGGAAACTTGAATGTCGAGATAGCATTTAGAAACCGAATTGTGCCTTTCAAATGTGGAAATAGGGATTTCAAATAAAGAAAAGTTGGGATATCCGTTGGTGTGAATGAACACTAGTGGATGTGTGTATTCATGGTATGTGCGAAAAAAAAAAGAAAAAAAAAAGAAGAAAAAAAAAAGATGAAAAGATGGAGAACATAAGAGTACTGGCAATAAGCCTTGAATGAGCGCCTTTGAGCTCGTCTCCCAATTAGAAATGAAAAAAATAAAATTTTTGCACATATCAACACACGAAGTCCGCAACTTTCTGACCTAAGCTTGATTCAAACTTGGGGGTGCCAAAAAGGGAAAATCTCTACAAACGAAGGCATAGTTTAGTGAAAAAATGATAAATCGATAAATTCGAGTAATCAACTTTGCAAGACTTGAAACATTTAGAGTTTGAGGTTTTATTAATCAATTTGTGAGGTGAATCACAATTGACCAAAGGAAGTCCGAATCATAGCAAAAAGATTCTTGCGTTCTTTTATTGTAGCAATCATGTAAGTTTTCACATTTAGACTTGTATCCGCATTTAGATTTAGTTGTCCAGCACTTTTACCCGAGTTTGAAACTTTTTGCTTGAGGACAAGCAAAGGTTCAGCTTGGGGGAATTTGATACCTCGCATATTTAGTCTATTTTAGGCCTGTTTTAGTACCAGATTCGTGCCCTAATTCACCAGTATCATGTGCATTTCATCGATATATCTTTAGAATTTGGTACTGCTGAGTGTTTGTTTGTTTTCTGCAGGCTTGGAGCAAAACACACGAAGAAACGACGATTTGGGATGATCTGGTACGGCCCTTACCAAGTTTGGTACGGGTCTTACCGGACTTAGCCATTTTTCAGCTCATCACGCCTGGTACGGCCTGGCCGTACCAATTTGGTACGGGCCGTACCTAAAGGCGGCCTGACAGATTCAAATTTTGGCAGAGGCTATTTAAAGCGGGGAACTCTCCAATTTCGACATTCATTCCATTCCAGATCTATTTGAGAGCACAGTAAGAGAGAGAAAGAGAGCTAAGGAGCTAGGAGCAAGAAGGAAGGAAGAGGAAAGAGGCGAAACTCGACGGATCTAGCTTCCTCCTCTCGATCCCTTCGATCCATGGCTATCTCTATCCCTTTTATTGTATTTTTAGATCAGATCATGTGCTGTGAGTAGTTATTTTAGTTTCTAGGGTTTAGAGATGGATTCTTGATTTGTTTTGACTTTCTTTGACTTGTATCTTGTATGAACTCTTTTGATTGATTGATTGTGATTTCTTTGCTATCTTTTGCTTTGATTGCTGTGATTGTGTATGATGAACCTCTAGGTTTAGATCGAACCTATCAAGGTCATGTGATCATCTCAATCTCTCAACCAAATCAATTGTTTAGGGTAGACTTGTTCGAATTGAAGCCGAGAGGTTGAATTCTCCTCTAATCGACAGATTAGAGGGTGCCTTAGGTCTCCAATCAACCAGTTAGGGTAGATCTGTACCAACACACGAGAGTTGAGGTGTAGAAATCCCTAAAAGGCAATCAATTGCATTCCAACCTAGATCTTGATCCAACAAACGACAGTTGAGGCTTAGGAACCCTAGGTATGGTCAATTGAACCTTTCCAAAGAGTTTAGCACAAGGTACCAGCAAGGAAATGCATCAACTCGAACTGGTAAGCTCTGTTCTGGGAAGCCAGTACGGGTCTTACCAGAGTGGTACGGCCTTGCCTTACCAAGTTAAGTACGGCCTAGCCGTACCGACTTGGTACGGGCCGTACCACTAGAGGCAGATCACAGATGAAGTCTGAAACCCTGGAAACGCCTTTTATCCATAATCAAAACACAATTTACATTTCTTCTAGCATTTTATTACATCTTTCTGAATTGTTTGAATTGTTTGAATTGACCTTTTTAGGAAATTAAATACCGAACCAAATCTTTCTCACTTCTAGTTTTTAATCGAGTTAGGTAGATTCTAACCTAGTAATTGTCCGTCCCTGTGGATCGATACCCGATTATACTACTCGATAGGGGTTGTGCACTTGCAACCCTTACTCGTGAAGTGTAAACGCGGTTTTAAAAGGTACGCCCTCAAGCGTACCGAAACTTGCGTTGCGCTTCTGCGCGAACAGAAGCCATAACCAGTTATCTATTTTTAAAGAAAATTGTCTAAGGCATCTATTAGTAAAATTCTCTTTTTTGGTTTCCTGTAGTGCAATGATATCTAGATGATTATTAGTGATAAGATCTTTAACTATTTGTTTTTTCCTAGTAGAGTTTAATCCCCTACAGTTCCAATTCAAGAAGTTGAGATGCATAAATCAACTATGCAATCACTCTGAATGAGAGGCAGAAAGCTACTACTAGAAGTGTTATCTACTAAACTACATTGTCTATCTAGCTCTTCTACAGTTAAACCAATCATCTGAGTATCTGTTGGAGAATTACTAAGAAGTTGCTTAACTACCTTTTCAATTGAGCCCGATCTAAATGTTGTATCCTATCTATAATGGTTCTGCTATCTACCTCTGAATTACCTAATCGAATTTGGTACACTTGAAATAAGGCTACAATTTGATCTAAAGTAAGCCTAGAATAAGGAAATTTGTTAATAATACTCATACCTGAAGGTCCACTGCCATCATTGTTTTTTCCTTTTCTGTGCCTTACTCATTGTAGAGGTGGGGTCTCCTTGCACAGTCAATCAAAGACTCTTCCTGGGGACAGCAGTAGCTTGCGAGGTGAGGTCTGGTACCTCTGGTGTAGGTACATGTTCAGAGTCAGAGAGGCAGATGGCAGCCTCAGGAGAAGCACCCGGGCCTGACTCCGATCAGATATCAAACTGAATTTGATCTGATACCCATCAGACCGAATTCACATCACCCCCGGTACCGTAATATGGAATCTTTTACAATTACTTGATCTGGACCGTTCTTTTTAACTTGGCACGAATCCCAAAGCGGCTGGGAGTTAATCTCAAACCGTAAAGTGAAGGGAAGCTTTTACGGTACCGGAGAGGATATTTGCCCCATCAGACCGCCTCTGATTCTCTTGTACAATTTCTTAAATAATTATGGATCCTTCTTATTTACTTCCATTTATCTTTATATATCTTCTTAAACTAAAACTGGGAAGCAAGATATAAAAATATATCTGTCGGAACTTTATTTGAAAACTCAAAATTCCAACTCAATATATTATATTTGATTAAAATATCCAATTGTAATATTTCCAAACTTGAGGGTTAAATTGTAAATCTCATATCTAATTATTTTCAATTCCATTATACTCTCTGTTCTGTTACATAATAAAAAGAATAATAATTAGCCCAAAGGGCGTTTGGGCACCGTTTAGCCTTTGATTGATTATCCATTAATATTCTCTTAATAGCCTTATATTTTGGATCTTTTTTTTTCTTATTTTCAATTCTTATTTAATTTATAGTCTCACTCAAACAACAGAGACAACTCTCTCGTCCATTAATCTCTTTGATTCTCTCTGTTTTGAATCCGAGCAAAACAAGAATGGCATAATTATTTTATTCTCCCATTTTACATTTATCTCAAGTTATCAAATTCTGATCTATGTTGGATATTGCGGAGTTATCGTCAGTCGCTTTCATGGCGTGCCTAAGAAGTTGACTCTTTAAGATTATCTTGGCTGCGGTTCCATCTTGCACGATGAGACAGAATAGGACAGTGCTTCGCACGATCTGGATAACTCTATTTCAATTTGATTTATTTCAATTAATTTATAAATATCCGAATATTTTGAAAATTTATCCTAACAATATCTTCCCTTCCTTCCCATTTACCTCTCCAAAAGCGCATTTTAGTTTTCAGATCATGTGTAAATAGAGAAGATTTTCTCAAAGAAAATAAAGTGTAAATAGAGAAGAATGCGAGTAAACAAGTAAACAACATATCCGGTGGGACAGAAACAATATTTCCCTCTTTTTGGAGGGCACAAATGACTTTTACTTTTTCTAAGCAATACTAAAAATGACATGGAAAATTGTGTACTATTATGTATTATTATCCTGTACTTTTACTCTTTTAATGAAAATTGCCATAAATGATAATTAAAAAGCCTGAGTAGGACTAGAGTATTTTTAAGCTCACAAGTTCGTTAGTGAGTTTTAAATTCAAAATCTATCGAACTAACTTCAAACAACTAATTCAAACCATAATTGATTTACTTTACTAGCAATGTATTTACATGTTAATTTTTTTAATTAATTTAGTATAATCAAACAACAACAAAAAAGATAAAAAATGAATGTATTCGAATTAAATTATAAATCCTTTTTTACCACTTAACTTTATACTAAATTAATTCCAAAATATATAAATTTAACATGTAAATGCATTACTCGTGAAGTAGACCAATTTTAACGATTGGATTCGTTATTTGAAATCATTATAATATATTTTGAAAGAGGGTTCAAATGTCTTCATTTTTTGTGCCTCCACTATGCCTCCATTTTTAAAACGTTAATAACTCAAAATTTAAATCATAAATGTCAAAATAAAACAGTTAGATGTGATCTATATTATTTTCTCTATGTACTCATAAAAAATTATTACATTTTGATTTTGTTTTTATGTGAATCAATAAGTTAAAAAATCAACGTCTATAAATTATCCACATTAATACGTTTTTACAAGCTCTTGATGACAACCAAAACAAAATTGAAATGTCATAATTTTTTAGACGTGCAAGATAAAATGATGTATATCATATCCAATAGTTTTATTTTGACTTTTAAGTTTTAAATTTTGAGTTATTAAAGTTTTTCAAAAATAGAGGCATAATGGAGGTATAAAAAATAGAGACATTTAAACCATTCTCATTTTGAAATTAAATTCAGTAATTATTTAATGAGCTTAAAACATCTTAGCTGTACTCTTAAAAAGCCAGCATATAATTTATGATGATATCGATCCAATAATTGCCCCTGATTTAACAAGTTACGGTTTTCCGGTTAATGCTCAAATCCTTTTGAAATTAACAAAGATTAGACCCAATCCTGTTGTAGGAGCAGCGCCACATTGGAAGGGAAGGGTCCAATGGACATGGAATCAAAATCGATCCAATATTTGATTAGAGCCATTCGATTTGTGTTAAGATTTACGAACTTGATCCGTAGAAATCACAGGTGACAGAATTGGTATCTGTTAGTAGCATTAGAGCATCCGCATCTGTGAAATTGAATAGAAATTAACGACAGCTGTTAATTATGAAATTAAGTTTATATATCCTAATGATCCTTGAATTTATATTTTTGATACAAGCTTTGCTTTATACAAAATCTAAAGAATTTTAAAAATGGGATAGAAGAAAGCAAATCAAGATTGGTAGAATTTGTATTATCCTTAACATGTTGCCACTGTATTCTGGGAATTGTGAGTTAATACCAGAATCATGCATATACTTTTTTCTACTATGTAAAAATAGAAACTTCTTCTTTCTTTTTCTGATCTAAAAATAAAAACAGAGACGTTGGATCAACCAAACAACACAGACGTTGCAACGTGTAGGCTAGGCCACAGAGGATTCGAAAAACAGACAAGGAACGAGTACAGTGCTATATATTGGATCCCAAAAAAAAATTTCAGCTCCATTCTTTGCGGCTCCTATGCCATATAAATCCCACTGTACTCATTCTAATACCCTATATTATTTTATATTAATTTTTATAAATAAAAAATTCTGCAATTTTAATACTGGTTATATATTTCAGGTGGCAGAAGATATTATTATTTATTACATTCTTTTTTTATTTGAATTAGATCTTCAGAAACATAACATAATTTTGCATCATTCTAAGAAGTATAAATTTATAAATTAAAAATATGTAACATAAATTGAAAATTACAACAATCAATAAGCAACATCAACATAATTTCGTATCTTAATGAACCTTGCAATAGTTCTTTCAAATTGCACACTTGCTGGTATATTTTCTCTTTTGGGCACACATTTAATGCACACACAACTTCTCAGTAAAGGCATCTGCCTGGAGCTTGCCATGAAAATCTTTTTCTCCTTTTCTTATCTCTTACAGGAATAGAGGTATAATTCTTCCAGACTGCAGCAACATATCTCAGATTATGAAGCTTATTATCAAGATGTATGCAACAGTTAGCATGCATTGTGCGGATCTTGTTGAAATCATTGCCGTGATTACAGAATCCACCGAAATAAAACGTGTCAAGAAATTGTATCTTCACTTTAAGTTTTGAGGCCAGTTCCTGCTTGATTATGTTAAAAACATATTGCTCATGGTTTGGAGGAAATCTGTTCCTGGCTTCGCGCCAGTACCTGAGCATCTTGACTGTTCTTTCGGTAGATTTCACATAGAAAAAGCCAGTATTGGGAGAATTTCTCAAGCTGTCTGGGTTTCCATCAAAGACATCACACGAGGTTGTTATGTCGGCGTATATGGTCATTTGTTTGAAGGGATTCCGGAACCACAATATATCAACGTCCTGTCAGAAATTGCAACTTATTTAGAATTATATATTAAAAGACTAATTACAGAATTATTATATGTGGAAACATACTGAAAAACCATGGTACTCATTTTTTTGCATTCCTTAATCTTCTAGAGTTGTGATCTTCTTCAAAAGCAAGATTTACAAAACCCGGTATAAAATTATGCGGAAGATAGATCATAGCAAAATTAACCAAGTTTCGGGTAAAGATTTTAAGAGACCAGTTTTGGCTTCATGCAGTGCACAAACCATATGTGTTTTGATTATATAGTCCGTGCGCTGCATGAAGTCAAGACTGCTCTGTTAAAATCTTTACCCCAAGTTAATTTCTTTGGGTAATTTTCAGAAAATATTAGTTGCAAGTCTTAGAAGGTTCATATAGAAATATTAACAAGAGAATTTACAGTGCCAAGCTTTACAGGGCTGCATATACAAGTAAATAAAGTTAGTTCCATGTTGTAGTATAAAGTTAGTTCCATGTTGTAGTATATAAAGTTCCCAGAATCGACTAATTCTATCAGATTTCAACCATTTTTCATCCAGCATCAAATTAATTACCATACTGTTTGGAAATAGACAACAAGTAATTAGCAATTGCAATAGACTGGAGATATAGAAAATTAGAAACCTCAGCTTACAGTGAAAAGGAAGTTGTAACCAAACTCGAGTATCTGCTGTTGTAGATTGAGCTTCTCCCAGACCAACTCGAAGTAATCTTTTGTCATGAATACTTTCTCAGTCGCAAAATCGACACCATCTACTTTAAGCTGATAGCATAGATTGTGTACATTTTTGCACCTTACAAATGCCTTTGGATCTAGTGCAACTATTATCAGATGTCTTAAGAGATGCTCTATGTTCTTGCCAATGCGAAAGCTTTCGAGGAACAAATCGAGCAGAGAATTGGGTGCCGACCATGCTTCGTTGACGGATGTTATTATGATGGTTCTGTCATCGGTAGCTGCCTTTTGTAATAAAGGAAGTATGTCTTTAAATGGAGTCTGCAGGTATAGATATATATGGAGAATCATTGATTTAATTAATCATATAAATACATGTTTTCCTGTTTCTCATGTTGTATGCTTATGAAATTTTGGGAACTGCCTTGTGCATTATCTTCAGAAATGCATTACTGATCCAAACTTCTTGGTTCTTACCAGAGTATTCTCTTATATAAAGCCCACTTTAAGATTTCTTACTAGAAAAAATAAAAATACCCTGGTTGTAGAACATAGGAGACGTCTTGCATTTACATTGCTATGTACACTAAAATTACCAAAAACACAAGGGCACCTTGCAAAAGTTTCAAGGGCACCTATTCAAGTAGTTTTTTTGAATCGATCCATTTAGGTAATTATTTTTTTCAAATTTGGTGTCAAGAAAGTCTGGATCTATATGGAAATTTAAAAGAAATGCAAATTATAATTAACCTCTTTTTGTTGCTCTGCTATGGTGTCATTAAGTTTATTAGGTGAAACCTCCTTGGCTGGGTTTGTGACACCAAATTTGGTAGCCTGAGGAAGCATTAGTAGTCAATACATCAATGTAAGTAAAGGTGAGATATCATACCAAAAAAAAAAAAAACTGCAAACAAACATTTGCATGATTTCATTATTTTATTTTATTTTATTTTTTGATTTAGTGTTCCAACTTTTTCCAAAAAAAGGAAAAGAAAACGAAGTATCAAATGAAATGTAATTGTGATAGAAGAACTCTGAAAGATAACCGCGGAAATTAAAAAGACATATATGTGAAGGCGATTAATTAATGCGTGTGTCGTGAAATTTGAAAAGCATATATTACCAGTATCTCTATTTCACAAATCTCAAAAAAGAGAAAAAGAAAAGCACAATGTACCGAAATTAATTATAACAAAACTAAAAAAGAAAAAGAAAAAGGAAACGGTTGCTCATTAGAACAACTCTCTACACAAGAGCAGTATACAAAATGCCACAGAAAAAAACTAACCGATGTATCGTTCGCCATTTTGTTGGACATTTGAACCGATTTGTCATTGTTACTTGCACAAGAAAACAACTCTAATGGCCTCCTTCCTTGGTTCATTGAGAAGTAAAGCAACACAATAGCAATGCAAATTGCCCCCTCCACTGCAAAACACAGTAGTTTTCTCATGCCAGTTGCCATTTCATGCATCTGCTAGAGAGAAAGAGAAGCATTTCGTATGAGAGAATCACATGCATATTTATCTTGTGAGTATGTACATCAAATGTTAAGCAAAAAGAGGCAAGATTCATTGATCTAATAGCGGTTTCATGTTTATAAGAGTAAACTATTAAGGTATCATGCCTATTATCAACGCAGAGTCATATATATCGCCTTGCTACATGCATAGAGAAAGGCCAGTAATAAAATACCAAATAAATTATTCTCGTGACACTTCACAATTTGATTTTAATGTCAATGATGAAACATCCAGTTTAAGTTTTTAATTGCTTCAGCATTTATGGAAAAAAAAAAACTTGATTCATAGAATTGTACATATTAAGCGCGAAACTATTTGGATGGTTGAAATGACTATAATCTTTTACACCTCGGATTAAAAAAAAATTTATAAATGAAAATTCTAAACTTAAATATTAAAATAAAACAATTAGATAATTTATATATGTCACTTTTGTACACACACATATTGTTGAAAAATAGGATAGGTTCTAGAGTTTGAAATTGAAAAATTTTAATTGCTATTTTAATTGCTATTTTTTTTATAGTTAGTGGTTAAAATTACCACTATTTTTTAATCAAGATTTATATGTAAATTAGGTCTAATGATAATTCACTTGTGGTCTTCCTCTCTACTTGCCTCGTTATGAGTCGGAAAAATTGTCGACAATGTACAAAAATGGCAGCTGCACCTCTACCAGTATCCACACGAACGGTTAGAGCTCTGCAAGTCGATGTTCTAGTACCACAAACTGGCAGCCCCTTTTCTAGGCTTCAGGAATTCCTATTCACTTTCTCTCCCTGACAGTTATGATTTTGCACTTGTGAGTTGTGAATGCGCGTGGGTAAGCGATGACTTGTAGTTCATATTTGTCCCCTTTTAAAGACCTTGAAGTAAGAACTAGCCTTTGGTAGTGGCAAAGATATATGATTTTTATTGTGGAAGGTCATGAGTTCGAAATTACAATTTTCATAAATTACACAGAGAAAATGAAGAAAGTTGAGAGTGTGGATTCAAACCGCATATAAATTCAGACACATATCCACATCGTCCAAATTAGCATGTCGATCCCTAACAGCCTAATCAACATTTATTTTATTGGCATCAAAGTTGGTAAAATTTCACTAATGCGGACAATACCTGGAGGACGAGGATTTTTGAAGTTCTTGATGTATTTCCATCGAAGTCAAGTGAAAATGAAATATTTTGTTATATGTGAATATACATTTATTATATAGTTCATATCTAGAATCTAGTGATTTTATTTGTTATTTGAGTTTTAAAGTTTTGTTGTTACGGAGATTTGAACGTATACAAAAATTTAAAGACATTTGAATATCACTTAATTAGTAATTTTATGATAAAAATGATGAATAATTAGAGCACACTATTAAACATTCGGAATCCAATAAATTTAAAACAACTAAACAAACAAGGAAAAATGACGAAATATTGTCAATAACACTATATAGATGCAAAAATAATCCAAACCATCACAAAATTAGAAATGCTGGAGATACAGCCGCTTACACCATAGGTGAGTTAGTAAAGAAAAAAATGAAGGGGAATGAAAAAGAGAGAGATCTTCGGCTACAAATTTTCATTTTGGATCTATTGATTTGAATTATGATTGAATTTCCCGGATTCAAACTCAAAATAAATTACTTTAGAGAACCCGGACCCACCTGATCAGATGGATTATTACAAAAAATATTCCAGTTATCCAGTGACGAAAGAAACAGCATGCGCAAGGACTGTCAATTGGTTTAATATATATCACTAGAAATTCGTATGTGGCTAAACAGCAACGAAATATAGTAAAACTTTTTTTTTTTTTGAGTAAAGATTGGAGGTCAAGCCACCCAACTATTTTATACCCTTATTATTACAATAAAGAATTTCCCCCATTCGGATTTTAAACCCATGACCTTTATGTTAGTGTGCTCTAATTTAATAATTAGAGCACACTATTGAATAATTTGAGCACACTATTGAATAAATTAATAGAGCACACTATTGAATAATTAGAACACACTATTGAATAATTAGAGCACACTATTGAATAATTAGAAAGTTAGAGCACACTATTACATTTTGGACATACATTGAATTTTTTTTAATAAATTATTAGAAAACATTACTTGTGTAATATGAAACTTGATAACAGCAGACCTATATTTAAACTTTGTGATTTTTTTAATTAATTTGAAAAATATTGACTCGAAAAATTCTCATCCCATTTAATTAATTAACTACAGTCCTGTTGAGATTCTTTTTTCCCCAATTGTGTTAGACCTCTATATAATGATGATACATTTGAATAATTTTCTATTAAAACACAAGCGTTAGTTGATGTCTTATTCATAGCAAATAAGATTTGTTTCAAATGTGCATTATGTGCCAAGAAGCTTCCATACTGCATATATAAATTCTTGTTTATTCTCTTTTTTTTAATGTGTGGCAGCCGCTGCATGCGGCATATGCCTAAAGGTCAAATTCTCTCTCGCAAATACCCCCAGATGTATACACTTCAAATAAAAATCATGAATACAGAATCATTTAAGTACCTCTTATAAAATAATAAAACCACCCTATAAACAAATATTCACTCTAAAACAATAAATAAACCAATAGAAATTAATCCCAACTATTATTTTCCAAACGAAGTATATAATAATTCTTAACTTATGTACCAGATCAGATACCTCAAAATTGTTATCTTAATGCATACATATACCGGGAACTCTCCAAGATACCGGCCCCTTCTTCCTCTCCTCCATGGTTAGGGTTTTGTACCTGTTCCAGTCAACTAGAAGACTTCTCAAATCATGCAACTTAGCTCCTATACCGACACAGCAGTTCGCATGCATCGTGTAGAGTTTGTCGAAATCGTTCGTGCTGTTGCAAAACCCCATGTTATATGTTGTACTGAGGAACTGTATCTTGAGTTGCATGCTATGAACTACGTCGAACTTGATTTGGTTGAAAACCCACTGCTCGTGATTTGGCGGGAATTTATCCCGCGATTCATGCCAGTGTTTGAACAGTTCTATGTTTTTCTGACTTGATTTCACATAGAGAAATCCTGTGTTCGGAAAATTCCAGGGGCTGTTTTCGTCGCCAAAAAAGAAATCGCAAGACGTGGACATGTCGGCATCTGGAGCAAACCGCTCAAAGGGATTTCTGAACCACATTATGTCTACATCCTGTGGCAATTAATTGGTAGAAGAAATTAATTGTTAGTTCCAGAAAATATATAATTGTTGGAAATGGAAATTCTGAATTTTTGCTTTTAATTAGCATGCTTCAGGACTTTCTATACATATTTTCACTGTGTATACTTCATGGATTAAGTTCTTAATTTGTATATGTGTTCTTTGGTGCAAAGATAAATTGATGGAAAAAAGAAAGGGTGCATTACAATTGGAGTGCATGAACCATACTGTCAAGCCAGGTTTAATTTTGAATGTTTTTTTTTGAAAAAAAAATGCTTTCTCAGGTTTCATATGCAAATACCTATAGTAAGGAAATATATAATGCAAATTAGTACTTTATGTTTGCAGATTTCATAATTAGGTTCAATACAAATAATGACTAATGAAAAGAGAAAATGAAAACCGACAATTTCTTCAATAATATACTTGAAAATGAACCAGTTTGTTATATCATATTCAACTGTTTTAAAAGACCACAAAATGAGAAACAAGGAAACTGATAAATATAAATAATGAAATATATCAATAACCATAACTAAGCATGTACATACCGTGAAAAGAAAGTTGTAACCAAGCTCAAGAATTCTCTGCTGCAGCTTGACCTTGGTCCAGACCAAGTCGAAGTAGTCGTTTGTCATGTAAACTTTCTCTCCGGCAAAATTAGCTCCTCTGAGCAAATAACACAACGGGTGCAGTGCCGTGCACCTCTCGAATGCCTTCGGATCCAATGTAATGATGATTAAGTTGTCTAAAAAATGGTCAATATTTTCGCCGCTGCGAAAGCTCTCCAAAAATAGGTCGAGGAGGGAGTTTGGGGCGGCCCACACCTCGTTCACTGACGTCATTATGATGTTCTTATCTTTGGTTGCGGCTTTCTTCAGCAATTCTTCGAGATTGTCAGAATTTTCCTGCTGTAAAAGAACTTGTAGAATTAACAGTGTTTTTTTTTTTTTTTTAAAACCTTGACAATAGTTGTAAAATATTTTTTTTGGTTAATTATATATATAGAGAGAGAGAGAGGAGGGCTCCAATGCCTCATTGCTTTCATGCCTCAATCATATCTCACATCGTTATCTTCAATTTCAAAGTTCAAATAAACAATCTCAACCACTCAATATGATATCCACATTAAAATGTACTTAGAGATTAAAAAAGCAAGCCTAATTAAGTTGTCGCTTGTATTAAATTATAACGTGGAATTATGAGATAATTTTTTCTAGGATATATGAAATGACAAAAGGACATTGTTTTAATGCTCCTGCACCAAAGGTCGGAGAATTTTTCATAAATCTTTTTTTAATTAAAATTTAGGCATTATCGGACCAAAGATTCAAAATGATATACATAGAAAGTACATTGACACAAAAAAAACTCTATAAAGGACCATAGTATAAATTCATGACACTTTATGGTTCTTCTGTGAAATTTACCTTACTAGGAGAAAGGAAGACTTTATCAACACCGACCGTACAAATTTTAGAGAAACTTATTTTTTAGCCTATTCAACACCTACCCCGCAAATACATCTGCCTTTGCCAGTTCAATTAATTATATATAGATCTCTCTCTCTATATATAATAATACAAAACCTGATATTAAATATAAGTACCAGAAAGATAACTTGCGAATTTGCGATACTTCACAAAAGACGGATAATTTTTTAACAGAGCAGTTTCGACTTTATGCAACGCAAAAGCTACATAATCAAAACAGTGCTGTATATGACAAATTAAACTGCTCTCTTAAAATCTTTATCCCGAAAGACACCTATCAAACTCGTATAAATTTAAAATGGCTGATATTAAATCTAATTACCACAAAAAATATATAATTTTTTTTTTTTGCTACTTACCTCGTTCTTGGCAGAAGGTATTGTTTCATTTCTCTGTAGTTCATTTGGAGAAGACTGTGTCTCATTTCTCTCTGATTCCTTTGTACTCAATTCTGTTTCGTTCTCCTTCAGCTCATCCTTTGGTGCAGTTGTATTGAATACAATAACTTGTACAATTGTTGAGGAGGTTTCCTGAGACCAAGATGACTTTTCTACGTAGCCTCCGCCTCGGTCCGCCGAGAGAACGAAGAAGAGAATCACACTAGCTACTGATGCGCCGAGGAGGAAAGAGATTATTTGTTGGAGGCTGTTTGAACCCATGCTCTCCTTCCTTGAATTCATCATGGCTGCTCTGGAGAGAGAGACGAGAGACTTGAACAAGAGAGGGTTTGTCAAAGCTGACTAAAACAAGTTGGTGTTTTTGAGTGACAGAGTTATATAAAGAAAAGGGAAAATTTCATGTATATTCCTCGAAAACTTTGAAATCACGTTTTTCTCCTTTGAAAGTTCATAATATTATATTACCTTCTAAATTTCAAAAACTCACAAAATTATCTGTTTTATTGTCTTTTCTATTAAAACTCATTTTAAATTTATAAAATATTCATTTTACTATCATGTTTTAGAAAATAACAGTCTTCTAATTGGTCGGTTTCCGAGGGCAAATGAGTAATTTCTCTATTTTGACGTTTACATAAGCATATACCTAAATGTCACTTTGTAAGCGTCATAAATTGAGAAATTACTCATTTGTTTTCGGAAACCGACTAATTAAAAAACTGACATTTTTTTGAAACATGTTACATATTTTTTTTTCTAATAAAGAGCAAAATGGGTGTTTTATGAATTTAAAATGAGTTTAAATAGAAAGACAATAAAATTGATAAATTTGTGAGTTCTTTAAATTTAGAAGGATAAATAGGATGTTATGGACTCCAAGGGAAAAATATTTAATTTTGAAGTTTTTGAGAGCCGGGTATACATAAAAACCCCCCTTGAAGAAAATTGACTAGTCGCATACATTTTTTTGCCTGAAATTTCTAGTATACCCTTCAAAAATTATAAAATTACGTTATTTCTTAAAAATTGTAAGTACGACACTTGTACTTTTAAAATATAAAAACTCTTGTATTTATCTTGGGATAATTAGTTATATGCCACCCCAAAACAAGGAAATTGTAAATTTGCCACCCTACCTCAAAAATGAATGATTAGTACCCCCAAATTTGTCCCCAGAATAAACTAGATGTGTAAACAAAGTGCATATTTAAAATTTTGAGCAAGAACAATTATAAATGGTATGATCAAACCTGAACTGCTGACCTGGAATATTTGAAAATAAAAAGTCACAACAAAAATTACGTACAGGCTGGTTTATGAGCGAAAGGTGGGAGCAATCCATTCAAGAGTGGTATACGAATAGGGGTGCAAACGGATCGGATACGGATCGGATAGTGGTAAAACCATATCCGTATCCGTTTTTATTTTTCGAATACGGATACGGATCGGATATTAGACGGATACGTTCGGATACGGATCGGATATCGGATATCCGTAGATATATACATAAATATTTTCATAATATATATTAAATTATATAGTATATATGTACTATTCGGATACGGATAATTAATATTCAAAACCATATCCGTATCCGTATCCGCACGGATATTCGGATATCGGATATCCGTATCTAATTTTCGGATACGAATCCGGATACGGTCAGATTTTATCCGATCCGTTTGCACCCCTATATACGAAGTCTCGAACCTCTAATCTAGAATACCTAGATCTCTCAGAAACAACCATAACTAACAAACACTTAGCCAACAACATTTCTGTCATATATGACAGATTAAACCTGTTAAGCCGAGTAAGCTTAAAGAATTTTAAGCAAACCCAAGAACAGATCCACTTCCTGGACCAGAAAATCCAAAAACTTGAACAAAACCTGAAAAACCTCACAATCCTATTAACAGAAAACCGTCCTTTAACAACATCAGACGTCAAAACTTTGGTGACAGAAGTCACAAAGCAACCCAAACTTATTGAAACAGAAGCCCTAAAAATTTCTGAAGAACTCAACCAGAAACTCGAAAGAGTTGAAACTGTCCTCAAAAGAGTGGAAACCTGGCTTAGTTCATGAGTAATTACACACTCACTCAAAACACCCAATTCTACAAACAAGCAGTTCAAGCAACAGACTCAATTGAGTCACCCGCGGTAGGCTTTGTAAAACCTTCTGACCATCGTGGTGGTACCTCAGGCACAACCGCATTAATTAAGCAGAACAACACCCAAATCCAGCTGCTGGTGCAAGCACTAGAAGGAATCCGAAACCTTGAAGCAGAAGTTAAAATCCTTAAAGAACAAATTCAGAAACAAAAGGGTGTGAACCTGCCAAGCGACATAACTGACGAACTATCAGCCAGACTAGCCGAACTATCAATCGGACCCTCCAGACAAAAGGAAAAGAAAGGGGTTTTAAGAGTTTTCAAAGACCCCTTTGTTATCCTCCAAGAAGAAAAACAAAAACTTAAATGATGGAAGCATCAGGGAGACCTAGTGTAACCCAAACCCAAACAATAAACCCTGATGCACCGTTATTTGAAGATCAGGTTCGCGGATACAGAAGAGGGCAAAGAAGGAGATATAATGCTCAAAGAAACCTGAGGAGTCTTGCCCGAACTGTAACGGGTAGGAATCCCTACCAAATGACCCTGGAAGAGCAGGTGGATCCTGATGCTCAGCTCAGGAGATCCCTGAGAGATCGAGCCGCTATAGTACCTGCTGAAGTACTATACAATTCCATAAGGGACGATAACAACCACCGTGTCTATAACCATTTCTCTGAAGAGGCAATTCTCTGCACAGACATCCAACAAATCGACAGGCCATTTATACAACCCGAGAGCTATGCGTCCCTTCAACAAAGTGGTATGCAATTTATCCACATAGGGGTCGCTCAAGTAAGAATACAAATCCTGCACAGGCAAGATGAAGGCACCTCGGCGTTGGTTGTTTTTAGGGACAACAGGTGGCAAGGAGATCAGTCCATCTTCGATACAGTAGAGATTGATCTAACGAGAGGAAGCCAGCTGGTATATGTTATACCGGATACTATGCAAACAATCGGGGATTTCTATAGAAATTTCCATATATCAATCCTAACAAGGGGATACCAAAACTGGCAAAATGGTGAGGCTAACCTCCTAGTCACTAGAGGTTTAGTAGGAAGACTTTCCAATACATCGAATGTTGGATTCGCTTACCAAATAAGCAATGTTTCCGAATACCTGGCAAGCAGGGGAGTACGAGCCCTCCCGGGTAGACGATACTCAGCGCAAGAAAATCAAGGGAGAAACTGGGTAGTACGACCATCGCGAGTTGATATTCCTATGATGCCTACCGAATTGCAAACCAGTAACCTCCTCGATGGCAGAATCTCTATATCATTCCAGAATTATGTCCCAGCCCCTGATCTCGTGAACGATACACCTGACGATGATGAAGATGAAGTTAGGAGTGAGACAATTCTCGTTCTAACCGAAGAAGATAATGATACCGAGAAAACTGATCAGGATGAAGAAGACGACTGGCAGTACATACAGTACCTTGCCGACCGGTCAGCACAACCACCTGATAATCCCCAACAAGAGGATTCTGGTCCTATTTGGGATACAGATCATGAAGGTGGTACTAGCAATATTGACAAGGATTGGATCAATCCTTTTTCGCAACATGGTGGGGATATGAATACCATTTTTATGATGCATGGTAATAACACAGAAGAAACTTTCGATTACCCGCAGTTCAGAAACCTATCCGAAACACTAAACGAGCGTGCTTTCATGTCAAGTTCTTCTGCGATATCTCATTACCAACCACCACAGGACCAGTCAATGCACATGCCCAGCTACCCTCCTGCAAGGGGTACAACTGAAACAAGATGGACCATTCCCACTTTTGAAGAACGATTGCCTAAAACAGGGCGATTTCGCGGGGGCTACAACAATGAGATGTGGACATTACCATCAGCACAACAACAGCAAGGCGCTATGTTTGTAATCCCGGATCAACTGGGGTTGTTTCATGATGCATTCTCAAGATGGGAGTCTATTACTCGAAACCATGTAGCGGAAAAGGGGTTTACAGACCCCAGGGATAAAATAGAATATATGGAAAATCTCTTGGGAGAAGTAGAGAAATTAACATGGGTTCAGTGGAGGATGCAATTCCTCACTGAGTACGAGGCGTTGATAGCAGTGGCGGACGGCCGGGAAGGTACACAAAACATATTTTCCCAGATGAGAAGAGTATTTTCGCTGGAAGACCCTGCCCAAGGATCAACAGTTCTCCAAGATCAGACCTACAAAGATCTGGAGCGCCTCACCTGCGACAATGTTAAAAATCTCATTCAGTATATGAACGAGTATTTAAGGTTAGCGGCAAAATCTGGGCAAATGTACATTAGCCCAGAACTCTCGGAAAAATTCTGGTTGAAGATGCCCGGTGACCTCGGGACCAGAATAAAAACAATGTTTGAGGAGAAATACCCTGGTCTCACGATAGGGGTAATTCCGAGGGTACTGTTTGCCTATAAATATTTGGAAGGCGAGTGCAAAGATGCTGCTTTCAAACGATCACTCAAAGACCTCTCCTTTTGTAGCCAAATCCCAATTCCTGGTTATTACCGTAAACCAGAGAAGAGATACGGCCTGAGAAGATCAACAACCTATAAAGGCAAGCCCCATGAATCTCACGCGAGAATCGAAAAGAGAAAGCACCTTGTTAGAAACAAAAGGTGTAAATGCTACCTATGTGGGCAAGAAGGTCACTTTGCGCGAGAGTGCCCCAATGATAGAAGAAACATTAAACGAGCAGCAATCTTTGAAGGGCTCGATATGCCAGATGATTGTGACATAATATCAGTACAAGAAGGGGAAGGCCAGAGCGATGCTATATTCAGCATTTCTGAAGGAGAAGATGGGGAGATGGAGCTACAACAAGGAATACAAACCCTACAGCTAAACTCTCTCTTTATGCTCGAGGAAGAGAATTCGGGCTACAGGCCTAGAATAAAATTACCCGAGAAACAGATGGGGTGCCAACACCAATGGCTTCATAATCAAGTCATCGAGCAGCCATTCAAAACAACCTGTTCCTGTTGCGCCAGAGAAACTATAATCCGTGCTAGAATACATTGTTCAGATTGCGGAGTAACAGCATGCAACCTGTGCGGCCCGTTCTACTTCAAGAAGGAAGTACCAGTTACCCCAGCAACCGCACCAGCACAAATCAACCTCAGAACGCTAGTCCAAGAGCAGAGAGACTACATTGTATGGTGTGAGGCTGAAATGGGAAGGCTGCAGAAAGAGGTTGACCATTACAAAAAGAGGTACGAAGACCTCCTCGAAGAACACCTGAAGGAAGAATTCGACAACCTAGAGCAAGATGCTAAGCAAAAAGGCGTTAAGAGCAATGAAAACGCGAACGTCCTCAATGGAGAAACAGTCTATAACACTAGCGGTAATCCATCCACTGGGAGAATTATCAAAAATAGGCTATATAACCTAGAAGTGGAACTCGATGTTCCTGGAGTTCAAAAACTCAAAATAAGAGCAATCCTAGATACTGGTGCCACAACCTGCTGCATAGATCAAGGGTCAGTACCAAAGGAAGCTCTTGAAGAAAATACCTTTGTGGTACAATTCACAGGGGTAAACTCCACTCAAACCGCCAACATGAAGTTAAAATATGGTAGAATGATCATTGGTGAAAACTAGTTCCGCATACCATATACCTATGCATTCCCAATGAAGTTGGGGGGGGAAATACAAATGATCATAGGGTGCAATTTTATACGCTCTATGCATGGAGGTCTGAGGATAGAGGGTGATACGATTACCTTCTATAAAAACCTGACAGTCATCAATACACAACCACAAGCAAAGGTCCTAACCATAGAAGAAATAGACCTTCAAGACCTGGAGTACATACAACTCCAAGAAATGGTCCATTACAACTATGGGCAAACATTATCAAACTTTATTACAAAGTTTGACCAACTACTAAAAAGTCTAAAGGAGGCCGGGTTCATTGGCGAAAATCCTTTGCAACATTGGAGTAGAAACAAGATCGTCTGCATGCTGGATATCAAGAATCCAGACTTCATCATTGAAGACAGACCCTTAAAACAGGTCACGCCACTGATGAAGCAAACTTTCAGCAAACATGTGGAGGCCCTGCTGAAACTCGGAGTAATACGACCCAGCAAGAGCAGGCACCGGACGACGGCGATTATTGTTAATTCCGGTACATCAATAGACCCGAAAACTGGGAAGGAGGTAAAGGGCAAAGAACGCATGGTATTTAATTACAAGAGGCTTAATGATATAACTGAAAAAGATCAATATAGCCTTCCTGGAATTAATACCATCATGAGGAAAGTAGCTAATAGTAAAATCTACTCTAAGTTCGATTTAAAGAGTGGATTTCACCAAGTAGCTATGCACCCAAATTCAGTCGAATGGACGGCATTCTGGGTGCCTGATGGATTATATGAATGGCTAGTAATGCCGTTTGGGTTGAAAAATGCTCCAACAGTATTCCAAAGAAAGATGGATCATTGCTTCAAAGGCACTGAGAATTTTATAGCAGTTTATATTGATGATATTCTGGTATTTTCTCAGTCCGAAAGAGATCATGCAGAGCATTTAAAAATAATGCTCTCAAAATGCGAAGAGCATGGCCTTGTCCTAAGCCCAACAAAGATGAAGATAGCCGTTCCTCAAATAGAATTCTTAGGGGCAGTGATAGGCAAGGGTACTATTCGGTTACAACCGAATATTATCACAAAAATCGAAGAATTCAAAGAAAATGATCTCACTCAGAAGTCTGGTATGAGATCTTGGCTAGGGCTCCTCAATTATGCCAGAAGCTATATCCCTAACCTCGGGAAACTTTTAAGCCCTTTATATGCGAAAACCAGTCCAACCGGAGATAAACGATTGAATAAACAGGATTGGGAGCTGATTCGCGCAATAAAACATCAGGTCAGAAACCTGCCTGATCTCTGCATACCCCCAGAAGAATGCTTCATCGTGATCGAAACATACGGATGCATGGATGGATGGGGAGGTGTATGCAAGTGGAAGCCAAAGAGATATGATCCAAAGAGCACAGAGAAGCCGTGCGCCTATGCAAGTGGCAAATTCAACCCGCCTAAATCCACAATAGACGCAGAAATCTTCGCAGTCATGAATAGCCTGGAGGCACTGAAGATTTACTACCTCGACAGAAAGGAATTAGTGATACGCACTGATTGTCAGGCTATCATTAGTTTCTTTAATAAATCTAACATTAATAAGCCGTCAAGAGTGCGCTGGATCTCGTTCACAGACTTTGTAACGGGATTGGGGATTAATGTTCAGTTCGAGCACATAGATGGGAAGGACAACCTTTTGGCTGACTCCCTATCACGGTTAATTAATGTTTTAATGGATGCAGGATGGCCCAATCAGGAAGCATTGAATGTTCTGGAGAACCTAGCCGGGGCTCTTCACGAGAACGAGGAGCATCCCAACCAGAAGGTCCAGGAGAAAATATCTCAAATAATCCTGCAAATCAGTCACTCGTTTACCAGTACAGGGATCTACTACGGCAATCTGACGAAATCCATACCTTGGAAAGACGAAACGAGCTTAGACTCCAACTTCGAGCAATAGAAAACAAAATAATTTCAAAAGCACTTGAAGGGATTAATGATTTAATAAAAGTACAACAGATGAAGGAATCCCAAAGTTCTAAATTCGCCACAAGGGACAATTACTGGGGAGATTGGTTGCCTCAAGTCCAGCAAACTCTTACTAGGCTTCAAAAGGCTTACCGAGAGTTTAAGCAGCTAATTCGTGAAGTAAAAGTGTTCCGTGTCTAAATGTGTTCTGAACCCTACCACTATAGGATATGTATCATAAGGTGTGTTTTGCTTTTTAGGCCTGCTTGTATTGGCCTCTGCTTTTTCTTTAGTGTGCTTTAGTGTGGGCCAATAATTGGCCAGAATATTTACTTTCGGTGCATTATAAGCATCTTTTAGGGGAGACAGAAGTTTGTGGAAATCCTTTAATCACATGCGATGGGGCCCAATGAGTACCCGATGTGATGATTGAGATTCCATCCTAAGTCTCTATATAAGTGTTAGTTTTCAGAGTTGAAAAACAAGCTGAGCACCAGCAAGTTTTACTTCTCTCTATTTCCTTGTAACATTCCACTTAATAATATTTCCGCTTGTGTGCCTTCTTTCTTCCCGTGTTCACAGTAGCCCGTTGAAGTTTGAAGGCTCTTACCGATCCTCACCCTGGTATCAGAGCAAGGTCTGTTTTTATTCATGACTTTCTAAGTTTCTTTGTATTCTAGGAAGGTAGCTAGGGGGAGATCATACCAAAATCATAAAAAGTGTTCAAAATCTAAGTATAATTATACAATTTAAAGGCTTTTCTTCAAATACTACTCTATCAATATTAACCCAAGGATATTAGCTTATAGGGCTTGATTTTCGAAAAATATAGCTGAACCAAAAAAATCATCCTGCCGTACAGTACCCTAAGAAGTGGGGAAGATTACGGATTAACACGATGAGGTGAGGTATGGCTAAATTCGGTAGAAAATATCGCCCCAAAGTTAAGAGCAAAGGTTGATATATATATAAAAAAAAAAAAATCGTTTGGGTACAAAGATTGGGGATATTGTATCATTAATCTAAAGGAATATTCCCTCAGAGTGGCAAAAATCTAATTGTGAAGTTTTGAAGTGGCATAAAACAGAGTGCCCCATTTATCTTTATAAGAACCTCAAAGTATAATATCATATTTATTCTTTTTATAAGTATATAAATTTCATAATTTATATATTACTTTTTTAAAATCCAAAAATTACATAATTTTCAATTCTACTCATTAATTATCTTTTATCCTCATTCTAAATAAAAATTCTCTTTCTCCCTCCCTCAGTCCCTCCTCCAATTAATCCTCTCTCTCATCTGACAATACTGGACAGTAAAAAAACATCCAAAGACAAGAGAATAAATAACCTACATGCCTACTTCAAGTCTTCAAATGACTCAAAATTTATAATTTTATTTTTTTCTTTGATTTATGTCTTAATTTGCGTTTCGTGACTAATTAAATGTATCGAGATGACAAGAGGGGATGGGGGAGAGATAATATTTCATCCATAACAAGGTAAAAAGATAATTTTATGAGTATGGATTAATTTGTGTTCAAATGGTTCGGTTTGTTTGGTTTTCAATCTAACTAAAAAATTTATGTTTAAATGGATTGGTTCAGTTGACTTTTTAATTTATATCGGATTAAATGGATAAGTTTGGTTTAGACTTTTCAAAACCAACTAAACCGAACCGACCGAATGACAATGGTTTAAGTATGGTTTAATATTCATCGCTTCCTTCGGAATTGAATAATGTGTGTTATGTTATCTTCAAATTTATTTCTATGAAATTACTAATGTATTGGTGTGTATTGAGTTTTGATTTTTTTTTCTAAATTTAATCTCTCATATTCGGTTCAACCGAACAAATCGAAATTTATTTCGGTTTAAACGGTTCGTCATTTTAATTTGATTAGTTCAGTTGGATTTTTAAAAACCAAAATAAAATTGATTTGCCTATTTATTTTGGTTTCAACCGAACCGATTGTTTGAACACCCCTAAGGCCCTAACTATGGATCGAAAAATATATATTTGTGAAATTTTAAAAGATTTAAATATAAGAGACTGTGCTTTGATTAGAAGGATAAATATGATATTTTTATTTTAGTATGAGAAAATATGTTTTGAAGTTTTAAAAGAGTAAATATGTAATGATCGGTATTTTTAAAAGATTCAATATAGGAGGATTTGTGCTCTTATTAAAATGTTAAACATGATATTTATTTTTTTAGGAGTAAACATGTTCTGAAGTTTTAAAAGATAGATATTAGTGTTTCATGTTTTAGAAGGGCAAATAAGATATTGCATTTTTTAAGGGGTATGCAGTTGAAGAGGGTATACATGAAATTTCTGCCTATTTTAATATATAGTAGCAAGAATATATAAAATGAGGAGGGTTCCAATGCCTCCATTTTTCATGCCTCCACCATGTCTCCATTTTTAAAACTTTAATAACTCAAAATTTAAAACTTAAAAGTCAAAATAAAACCGTTGGATATGATCTACATCATTATATCTATGTGCTCATAAAAAATTATCACATTTTGATTTTGTTTTTATGTGAATCAATAAGTTGAAAAATCAACGTCTAGAAATTATCCACATTAGTACGTTTTTTACAAGCTCTTGATGACAACCAAAACAAAATTGAAATGTCATAATTTTTTATACGTGTATAGATATAATGATGTAGATCATATCCAACGGTTTTATTTTGACTTTTAAGTTTTAAATTTTGAGTTATTAAAGTTTTAAAAATGGAAGCATGGTGGAGGTATAAAAAAATGGAGGCATTGGAACCCTCCTCATATAAAATATATACCTAGTATAAGTATTTCTTTTTGTTCTTCCAACGAATTCTTTTGATCATTTCAGCCTAGACAAGGCCAAAGGTTTTTTCTATCATTATTACTATATATTTTATTAAAACAATTGTGTAAAACCCTAGTTTATATGGTAGGTACTCAGACGTTGATTATTCAAGACTCAAGAGTCAAGACTAGGTCCTAGGTGATAACGATATTACAACAAATATATAATTCAATGCTTACCATCAATGCAAGATTAAAGTTATTGAAAATTTGTAATTAAAATGTATCATGCTTAATTATTAACCTATGTAAAAACTTTGATGCAAGTGATATACATAAGAGGAATGTTTTGTTCGTTCGGATTAGTTTTCACTTTTGGGTGTCCTATCATTTAAAAAATGTTTTGTGCCACTCATATTATGGTATATACAAATTTAAATATAAATTTTGTATAAGTTTTTGTTTAAGTGTGAATCATATATAAATTTAAATTTAAAAAAATGTACTAAAAATATGTGAAAGATAAAATTTGAATATGCAAAAGACCGACTTAATTTGTGGTGTGTCAGTGATTTGGTACGTTATTATTATTGCTCACAGGCGGAGCCAAACTTTCAAGTTATGGGGTCAATATTTTATTTAAACTATATAGAAAATCACGTAGAAGTATAAATTTTTTTGAAAATAAATGGGGTCAATTGACCCCATACTCGATGTGTGCATCCGCCCCCTCTTATTGTTCTCTTGAAATTTTGGCAACTCGAAACAGGAGTGGAGTCAGACTTTCACACTATGGAAGTCAAACGTAAATGAGAATTAGTTATATAAAATTTTCATACTGAGAATAAAAATCAATTATACAATATCCATAATATTTTACTCTAAATTATATAAAGAAAAAATCATATATAAATACAAAAATTAAAAAAAAATGAGGATGCATGGATTGACCATATTCATTATGCATGCTCTGCTGTGACTTGAAACCTTAATTGGTCAGGAGTAAGATGCTGATTACTCGTTATCAGGCAGGTATTACGCATAAACTACATGCATTCTCACATCATAACATGTTACCATACAAGCTAATTAATTGATTAATTAAACTGTTCAAAGTCAACCATGCACATGTATGGCCTTTAATGGTATCTATTCTGGAGTAGTTGCGATTTCCTTGTAGCGTCCGAGTGTGTACTATCAGAAAAAAAAAAATTAGAGAGAATTTTCAAAAGTCACATGACAAGCAATTAACTAGTGTGACTTGGTCTGGAGTCTGGACCAAGTTCAAGCTACAGCGTGGAATGGGTAATTAAAGATATTGACAAGATTATTTTGACTTCACACACAACACATTAGTATTTTGCCAAAATAGTTCCCAAAACAGTTCTCCCAGTGTTTATTACTTTATTGGCTTTCTTTGTTTCTCACTTGGAGTCTTTCAAAAGAGTTGGATTTGAAATGAGGTCTGCCTTCTTTCTATTGTCACTATTTTGATTAGAGTATTCAATTTTAATTACATTTAGCATTCTCTTACCAGTCCCTTTAATATCCAATTTTTTATTCAACATTAGGCCTATAATTTATCTAAATTACAAAATATATAAAGTGGTCGCGTTTGATGCTAATATATTCGTGTTTTTAATCAAATTAATTGAATTTCAAATCATTAATCGACAAAACCCACAAGCACTGGCGGACCCAGGTAGGATCAGGAGTAGGCAAGTGGTTATCTCAGGATTCGAATTTTTTTTAGATTTAGTGGTATTTTATATTTGTGCTTACCTCTGAATGTAAATAAGGCCTACCCTTGAATTTAATCTACAACTCAGTAGAAGAAAATTATGCGAAAAAGAAAGTCAATCTAAATTGATTCACGTAAAAGAAAGAAAGAAAATAAGACGCGGTCCAATTCACTACTCCATTCAGAATAATCACTAATTCGCTAGGAGAAAAAAAGGTCTGCTACTGGGATCTAAATATGTACAGTGTCGTGACTTGAATCACATGTCGTGCCCTGACCAAGTCAGATTTATACGTACCGTGACCAAATCTGAAAGGATGGTCATGGCACGCGAATGATCACAATACATTAGTCACGCCGTGACCACACATGACGTGTCCAAACGTGACCAGTCACGTTTGGTAATTTTTTCATAATTTGAGTCAGTTTATTCAATATTCACCATTCAATCAAGATCTAACAGCCCTAATCAGGGATGGAGCCAGACTTTCAGACTATGGGAATCAAATATATATAAAGGTCAATCATATAAAAATTTTCTATGACGAATGAGGATTAATTTTACAGTACCATCACATTTTACTCTACATTATTTGAAAAATCATACATAATTATAAAAAAATAAAAATAGGGGTCAATTGACCCCATTGATTCAACGTAAATCCGCCTCTGGTCCTAATTACATGTGACCGTTGTCGTGACCAAATATTTCGAATAACGTGATGTGTCGTGTCAAATTTTTTAGAGTTGGTCACGGCATGGAACACATGAGTGGTCGTGCCGTGACATATACGTACGGTCACGCCATGACTTTTTTAAATCCCTATCCGCTATTCCGCTCCTATTTGCTAGGAGAAAAATAATTATATTTTTATCATGTTTTTATACCAAGATTAAAATTCTGAATCCGCTCCTGCCCACAAGTATCCTCGAAATATTATCTATCTACATTCTTGTGAGTTTGTTTGTATTATATCAAAATGATACATCATATATTACACCCGCGTATATGTTGGTTTGAATTTATAAAATGATACGTCACATAGTCATGCGCATGTTTCGCTAAATCAGAAAAAGTATACATCAAATATTATACAAAAATAATAATTTATAAATTATAATGCATTTACAACTTATCTCGCATTTGTCAATGACTTTAATTAATTGTGCCAATATTTTAATTCATATAATCATCAAAACTTATAAATATCTTCTTAATATGATCATGTAGTGTATGTGGTTTGTTAATTTGTGTTAAATTAAAAAGGAACATATTCAAACAAATCTGGTACAATGCAATTACAACACATGTCTCACAGATTTATTCATAATATTAATTAATTCGAAATATATTTAAATCGATATATTATATTATGTACTTGCACGAAAATTTATTTGAGATACATCAAACGTACTTATTAATTGTTCTAAGCGCCCTCGATATCGTCCGAATCCGGAGCAGATAATGCTAACATTAAATATATATCTGTTTTTTTTAATGAGCGAATACAAATACGGATAGTAAATGTCAAATTTAAAATCAAATCCACCTTAAATAAATACAGAGTGGATAATCTACGAATTTGAATACGAATACGAAACGAATAATTAACGGATAATTGAGTCATATGTATTATAATGTACGTTGTATTGAATTTTTTGTGTGCTAAAAAGATATATACATCGTATATTACACAAAAGCTGTTGACCCATTATGTGCATTTTTTTAAAATTTTAAATGTTGGGCCTCATTTCAAATATACTCTTGATATTATTAAGTACATTGTCGTGATTTGTTTTGGCCTAAAACATATACACGATCTATTTTGCAAGAAAAAAAAAAAAAAAGTTGCTGAAATGCTTTTAAAACATTTTACGTGCATTTGTTTATATTTTAATTTTTAATTTATTTAGATCTTTCGGACTTAGATATATAACACTATACCACTTAGAGATACTCTATTCTTGGAATTAATTAAGGGTGCCACTTTGGATTTTATGGTTAACTAAGAACAACATATGTTTTAAATAATTCCTTTATTCCATCTTTAGCTTCTGTTGGCTCTTCTATAATTTCTTTAGCCTCTTATTAGTATAAATCTAGGAATGATAACTCTTTTTTTTTAATTGACTTTACTACTTTCTTTTGATGTTGCACACAGTGATAGTTATATCGTACAGGAAAGAATTATTTAGAATTGGTATTGGGATCCCCTCGAAAATTATTTAGAATTGGTATTGGAATCCGGCCCATTAACAATTTTACACCCTCGGCCTCGGCGTGTGGTCCGTGATCATGTTTCAAATCCAGCCACTAGTAGTTTCTACATTTATCTCTCTTCCTTCGTGTGTGGTCGTGTGGGTCCTATAAATCGAAGGGCCTTTTCAAAAGGTCTGAATCATTTGGGCCCTTTCTTGCCACGTGTAATCATGGTGTGATCTGGCTGCGCAATGACATGGGATGGTCATGGAAAGGCTATCAAATTTCTCCTGAGACCGGGTCTACGCGTAGAACAAGCGCAAATTTTGCCAGAATAATCCAATTATTAATACAGCTATTTCGACATTTTTCAATGAAGCAATTTGTAATTTGGTTCAGCTGTGTTATCAATTAAATAAATTCACTTCTATTTATATTAAGAGTATAGAGATTCTTGACTTTTACTATACAGATTTTTTTTTCTTTAAGGTTGTGTTTGGATGGGACAAGAATAGCTCTATTTTTGAGTTAGCTCCACTATTCTTAATCTTGGGTGATCCAAACAACAATTAGAAAATTGGGTTAGCTCAAGAATAGTTCTACTAACCCATAGAAATGGTGGGTTAGCAGGAATAGAGCTAGTGGGGTTAGTGATATTAATAAAAAAATAGTTTTCATTCCTCTCAATTAGAGTTAGTTTAAATATTAAATTAGTATTAAATAAAATATTTGATTAGTATTAAATAAATATAATATTTGATTAGATTAGTGTTAAATATTAAATTTAATATAATATTAATTAAAATATTAGATTAGTATTAAATAAATATAATATCAAATTAGATTAATATTAAATAAAATGTTAGATTAAATATTATAAATATTAATTTAAAATTTTAATATAATATAATATTATTTTAAATGTTAAGTGTTAAATGTAATATAATATTAGTTTAAATATTACATTAGCAAATATAATATCAGATTTGATTAGATTAGTATTAAATAAAATATTATATTAAATATAATATAATATTAGTTTAAATATTAAATGTAATATAATATTACTTTAATATTAGATTAGTATTAAATAAACTATTAGATTAAATATAATATAATATAATATTAGTTTAAATATTAAATATAATATAATATTACTTTAATTAAATGTAATATAACATTAATTTAAATATTAAATGTAATATAATATTACTTTAAATATTATGTGTATTAAATATAATATTAGTTAAATATAATATAATATTAGTTTAAATATTAAATGTAATATAATATTAGTTTAAATGTTAAATGTAATATAATATTTTAGTTTAAATATTATATTAGTATTAAATAAAATATTTGATTAGTATTAAATAAATATAATATTAGATTAGAATCGATTAGTATTAAATAAAATATTATATTAGTATTTAAATGTGATATAATAATAATTTAAATATTAAATGTAAAAATATTAGATTAGTTTAATCAATATTTTATTCATTCTCTCCATTGCTATTTCAAATATACAATCCAAACGATATTTTTACTGAATTGTTGATAGTCAATTTATTGTCAATTTATTGTCAATTTATTGTCAAAATTGACATATTAGTCAATTTATTGTCGCGTACTCATATTGGCAAGTAGATAATAAAATATTAGCTATCGGAATTTATTTATATTGTTATGTGCACTATTGTGAGAATAATAGTTTATTTCGCACTGATACTTGAGTTGAAAACAAACTATCCTAACCTGGTTGTATTTTGTATTTAATGCACTATGTTTTTAATTGACTGCCAATCATTTTTCTTATAAATCGCTTTGCCTGAATTGTTGATAGTTTGTGATTTGGTGAACAAGCATCGTGGGGATTTTAATAACAATATAATTGCATTTCATGACAAAATTTGTTTGGGTCAAATTAATGCTATGAGTTTTAATCTCATCAAAAGAAAGCTTGTGATCTCGTATAAAACAATTAAAAAACTTAACTTAGAATGTAAATGCGTTGGCTATTGCATAATTTGAGATTAGCTTGTGAAACTTTTATATATAGCGAGCTTGAACTCATATTAAATCTACTTGAAAATAAATCGACAGATTTTAAATTACCCAATTATAATAAATTCAATGTAGATGATTCAAAATATAACAACTTTTGATCCTGTACGAAACAAACTCCAAAATATTATAAAAATTTATGTTAGCAAAAGATCAACGATTCTTATTGACAGTTAGGATTTTTAAATTTTAAAACAGTCAACGCAAAAGAAAAGGAGTTTTGCAATGATACAGAACTCATAGCAATGAAACCTCCTCGTACTAAAATTAGCCAACAAATCGGATAGTTTTTCAATTTAATTACAGTCAAAATTCACAGTTCACGGTTAAATCTGTAAAACAGGTGCAGCTACGTTATTTTTAAAGGGAAGTCCAATTCTTGGGGAGCAGGGCTGCAGGAGTACCATCCTTTTGCAAACTGGACTCGCATAGAAAATGACGAGTTTACCGAAAGCGGTCTCTTCTCCTTTAAAGGAGACTGGAGATGTCCATTACTCACAGTGAATTTAGCTAAAATTAACGAATCACAGTAAACAAACCAAAAGGACAGCTAAATTTTTCGACAAGAAAACTAAATCGTTGTTAATTTTTTATGAGAATTCTGCTTTGACATGTAGAATTTTGATTACAAAACTGTCGAGTGTGATAGTATCTTAGTTTCTTATGCTAATATCTATGTTGAAGTATAGAAATTACAATATATTTGTGTTCTAAATAGCTAGTTATAGCAGTTTTGGACTTAAAAGGCTAAGCTACGGGATAAAACTGCGCTAATCGAGCCACGGCCGCTAATAGCGGTCCGCTATGCTAGATGGACTTATATTTTTTTTTTTTTGCAATTTAAATTGCGTGGGCTTTTTTTTTTAAATTAAGAAGCTATATCAATAAACTTCAACATTGTGCGTTGGGCTTTCCAACTTGCTTACTCAGAAGAAGAAATGACTCAAATTGCTTTCTCCATAAATTGAAACGAAACCTAGTTGCTAAAAAATTGAAACGAAACCAAATCACCCTAGTCACTGATTGTTGAAATGAAAACTAAAAAGAAAACTAAAGATAGGTACGAAGCTAACACGAAGCAGAAAGTAAAAAGTTAGGGTTTTTATGAACTAGCTCACTCCGTTTTAATGGTACGTGCACAGAAAAATTGTCTGTTGCTTGACATTTTTTTCATTATGTAATATTTATCTTATTTCTTTCTTAGAACCAGTGTTTTTTCTTGCTTTTTTGTCGTAACTCATAAAAAATCCTATGTACGATAGCTTCCGTTATAGCTACACTATTTGCGATAGTTTTTTTTCTCCTCGTTATGCCGCTATAATTGCTATTTATAACCTTGCAATATACAGAAAAATATCAATTTTTTGACCTACTACAATTTATGTTACTGTCCACTGACGACTAATTAATACGAAATATGCCAACAACAAAAGAGGTTTATTTTTTTTTTCTAGTCACGAACTAGAGTTCAGGACATCTCCATTTATTTATAACTGGAGAGTACTATACCCAATAATAGACCCACTCCCTCCGGGCGGTGCAGGAGCATCAAGGATTAAATGAACGGGTGAGATTTTATTTGCTCCGAGATCTCTTGGTTTCGACAGTCCCGCAAGAAAAATGTATGCGATTATACGGGGTATATTCATCTATGCGTCGGCACGCATCCCTTCAAATGCATCCTTCGAAGAGACCCTCGTCCAAGAAACTACTTCCTGATATGCCCTTTCCCGAAATAAACTTTTCTTTACCCAAGTACAACGCTTACAGATCCTAACAAAATATGAGATTGTGTAATCACCTTAGCATCGGATGATTAACTATAAATAAATTTCAAAGCAATATATATAGTGATCTAGTGTAATTTCGTTTGATAATAAGCCAAAAGACATTGACTCATTTAAACATCACATATTTAATTAATCCAAATTTAATTATTTAAAAAAATTACAGTCAAATTTGGATAAATAAAACAATAGTCTGTCCACCCAATATTATAAGGGGTCCACTTTAAGATTTATGCAAACTTAGATTAAATGATACAAATCTAACTTGACAAAATCAGATACCTAACATGATATGAATTTGTGAGGTAATAGTAATGTAGAGATAAAGAGATTAAAATTGACACACAATTGATAATACAGTTATGAGCATATACTTAGAACCCGTTGCTCAAATTTATTTTTAGCGACATATTTTAGAAAAATCCATATAAACACAGAGTTAGCAAGCTTATGTATTCTACTAATCAATTTGTCATGATTTTTATTTAAAAAAATAAATTTGAATTAAACTGTCTAAAGTAATAATGTTCAATTTAAACACATTTTGATAAAAAAAATTTGTTAACGTGAAGAAGAAGTAAACTTATTTATTTTTACTATTAGCAGAAAATGCGTCGTTATAAACACCAGTAGGCAGTAGCTTGCGGCATAATTAAACTATAAGGCTATGTTTGGGTCATCTAAGAATAGTGCTATTCTTAAAATAGCATTGCTATTCTAAATCTAGAGCAACCAAACAACATCAGGGGCTATTCGGAACAAGCAGAACAGCGTTGTTCCGCTATTCTAACCAAAAGTTGGAACAGCGATTGACCTCTCTTCGCCCGAAAAAAAAAACACTTTCGTTAATTTTTTAATCAGTTCCACCTACCCTACCGTTAGAAAGAGAGAGAAAAACGAAAATGGAGGCAGCCACAAAAGCTCAGATCTCCGTCGATATAGCTAACGATTGAGAGAAAAACTACCGGTTTCGACCTCTCCACCTCACGACGAACACATAGACACCCGAAACCCCTCTCCTCTCGTCTCCTCTCTCTGACCGCTGCTCCTCACCGTGCTCCTCACCGCTGCTCCTCACCGTGCTCCTCGCTGGCTAATTGAGAGAAAGGCTTGAGTACCTCCTCACCGCTGCTCCTCACTGATTTGGTACCAATCGACTCTCGTCAATGGCTAATTGGAGCAATTTCTGGTAATTAGATTAACTCTCTTATTATATGTAGTAATTTCTGCTAATTGGAGTAATTTCTGGTAATTAGATGAACTCTCGTCAATGGCTAATTTTAGTTTATGTAATGTGCAGTATACTGAGCTGATTAATTCTCAAAATAAAGTTCTTCGTCAACTGTTAATTGACTGCAACAGGTATGTTCTTCTTTCAAAATTGACATGAAAATCTCAAAACAAATATGTGGGCCTGATGAAAGAAAACGGGATGTATTATGAGAAAAATATTATGGCTTACTAACAATTGCAGTGGGCTTTTCTTAAATTAAGGTTTCAATTTGGTTTCTATAATTAGGTTTACTTGGTTTTCAAATTATGAATGAACAGTTGTTTCAATTTGGTTTCTATAATTAGGTTTATTCAAACAGCCACGCCATCTACACCTGAACAGGTGTTTCATGATTTTTTGAAAAAGCTTAAGGTCATGCTTTCTCTTGACGATCAAAGAAAAGTAAGTTATTTATAAATATCTGTTAGTTTAGCAAAAATCAACAGTATTACCAAATAAATTGGTGGCAACCCTATCTAGACAGAAGTCTATGGAAACATGAGGGTTTGTGCAATAAGAAATCTATATTTCTTATTGTTTTGCTTTCATTGAACTATTATTTTAATTAATACCTACAGCGTTCAACAACACTTTTGAAAATCACCACAAAACCCACAGTATCAACCTTACAGCAACACACCCAAACAACCATTACTCTAATTAGTTACTCTAATTACTCTATTACTCTAATTAGTTACTTACTGTCCATCAGCCTATACTCCCCCGTGCTAGCTATCCAGCAGAAGCATAGTATTTATCTATCTCATTCCACCTATCTATGCCATAATTAGAAAGTAACAAGAGACTTAACATGATATGGTTGGTAGATTCGTTTACTAAGATGTGTAAGGCCAGTAATTGATGTCAAAATGCTGAGGCAGGCAAGAAGAAGATGAATATGATTTTCTTGATTTTGCATCTAATTGTTTCATATAAAAGGCATATTTTAATAATTTCATATGATATTTGAATGATTTTCTTGATTTTTGTAGGGACATTAATTGATCACTAGAGGAGACAGAGGCAAGCAAAATCTGACCACCGCTTTAGACCCAAATAATTTGAGCAAATTTCGGGTAATTAGATGAACTCTCTTATTATTATTTCTTTGTGATGATTGACTCTGACTATTTGCATTGTTGGTAATTTAATTAAGGCCTTGTAGTTTGATCACTAGTTGATCTATTGTCTTGTAAGTTGATACATAAGTTTGGTACAAGCATGTTGATCATTTGCCCACTTTTAATAATCTCCCTAGCTTCATGAATCGAATCCGTAAGGCTGTCGGGACAACCTCCAAAGCAAAGGGGAAGAAAGAGAGTTCCCTAATGGAAGGTGAGATTGGAACTACGAAGAGAGGCGATAATTGGGAAAATGATGAGTCGCGCACCTTACTAGATGTATGTCAAGAGGTCCAGTTATTGACACATAAGAGGGACATGAATTTCAAATCAACCCAATGGAGGCAGATTTATGATATATTCAAGGAAAAAGACCGGAAGTCTCGAACATTAGACCAGGTTGTTAATAGAATCAAAACAATGAGAAGGGAGTTCAGCCATTTCAAAGAATTGGCCAATAAAAGTGGTTGGAGCTGGAATCATGATCTTCACAAACCAATACCACCAGATGACAACACATGGGAGGAATTACTTAAGGTAAGAAAGTGTTATTTATTTAATCAATATTATTTGGATTAATGAAATGAGCTTACTAAAATTTAATTTGGTTTTTCTGTTTGCTACAGGTTGATAAGGTGAGGTGGCTATATTACCATAAAAAGACTTGCTCCTGGTACGAACAAATGCTTGCAATGTCTGGTGGCAAAATGGCCAATGGTAATGCAAGTTACGATGCATTTGCCACAGCCAACAGTGCAACCGGTAGCGAAACCAGAAGTTCAGATGTGCCTCGTACGCCGGTGCATGATGATTGGCCTGATCCGCACTTCGATTTCGAGCCATTTTACTCACAGAGGGATCCGACAATTGAACAACCCATGTGTCAAAATGATTATCAAGAAAGCCCTTCCATTGCCGATCCAATGAGAGTCAGCCAAACCAGTCGAGACTCAGGATCAGGAAAGAGAAAAAGCACTGATGAAGGGTCTAATATGTCGAAAGGCAAGAAAATCCAACGACGAATTTCTGAAAAAACTAAGATTATCCAAGAGATAGCGGGAACAGGTGCACAAATGGCCAAGATAAATGAACAACTTGTCGACCAAGTTGGTCGTGTTGCCAAGCTAAAGGAGGATAAATACCGTCGGAAGGAAGAAGAAAAAGAAGAAAAAAAGAAAGAATCCGAGTACTTGATGAATAAGTTGAGCAATCTTCAATTAGATTCGGGTTTATTTCATTTAATTCGGCATAAACTTAAGGATCCTCATGAAAGAGAATATTTCTTGCGGGCATCTGATTAGGAAATTGTGGATTGGGTTAATTACATGAGAACTCCACAATACCCGAGCTATGGAATGAACCCACAGGGAGGCATGCAGCAAGGAGGGGTGAACCAACTTGGAGGCACATTTTTTATGAACCCCAGTATGTATGATCCAGCCAGGCTTTTCAATAGTGGATACAGGCCACCACAACAGTGATTACATGCTTGTACCAACAATTAATATTAATATTAGGCATTTATTATATGTAGTAATTATTATGGATTTGGACTTTTATATTTCAATTTTAAATGTAGTGAGTTATATGTTGCTTGTACCAACAGTGCTTACCTATGAAGTTCCATCAATTTGAGTATTGTTAAATAATGCATCAAGTATCATATTTTTAAATCAAGACCAATCAAAAGTTATAATTAAAATCATTCTAGCTACGGAAAGTTATAATTAAAGTGTTAGATTTTTTTTATTTGCACTTTATCTGATGAACGGTAACTCATGTGAAATTATCAAATTATATAGTTTCGAATGTATTTTTTCTTTCTGAAGATTGCCAGAGGCAAAAAACTAATCTTCTAGGTGCACCTTTTTTTTTTGAAGAAAAATAGAGATCTAGCCCATATTTAGGAGCAACGTTTCTAAATCACTTGTTCATATTGCAGCTCATGTTCCTTCAAAATGCACATACAATATATATATATTGTATATATAGGTTGAATTTGCTAGGGTATTCTTGAGGCGTATATAATACATTCGAGCATCAATTATAAATATTATTTATGGTGGGAGGGGCGATGTTAATAACCAAAATAACCAACTTATCTCTTCACTTCCTGCTACTGCTATTTTTTGTCAATCGGTTTAATTATTTTTTAATTATTTTTTCCAATCGGTTTAATTATTTTTTAAATATTTGATGATTGTCCACAATGAAAATTTAGGATCATGGAAATGGAATATATTTCGGAAGAAGAATCTTCAAGTGACGAATCTTCAAGTGAGGATGATTCGATCGTCACAATTGTTGCACAAGCGGTCTGTTGTCCCTTAGGCACCACTAATTTCGAAAATAAAGAAATAATTGCAAATAAAATAAAGTAGATGAGTTTAGAGAGATTTGACACAAGGAGTGATAACGGAGTTCGGCTTAAAATGCCTACGTCTCCGGGGCGTCGCAACCGCTTCTCGGTGCGCCTTTCTATTACCCAAAAGAGAAAGGTTACAACTTGTGAACCGGTGAGCCCTTACAACCAATGGGAAGTCACACGGCCAACTAGAGTAGAGAACGAAGACTCTAAGTTCGAAATCTCAAGATGAACACTCAAAGGCTCACTCTAACCTAATCTAACTCGAGATTAGTGAAGTGAATTTGAGGTTGTTTGAGGGATATTGAAGTTTTTGTTCTCACAACAATGGAGGAACTTGAGCTCACAGAAAATTAGCTTTTGAAATGATTAGGGTCGGCTGTATTATTTAGAGGAGAACCCTAAGGTTCTATTTATAGTGGCAGCTTTCAAACGAACTTTCTGCCATAAAACGTCCCGACGTTTTGTAAAACGTAGAAAACGTTTTAGTTCAATTTAGTTCAAAAATTCAAATTTCTGTGAGAATTCCTAAAACGTTTCCAACGATTATAAAACGTTGCAAGACGTTTTTGTCTGGAAATTTATCGACTAAAATGCTATTTTGAAGTCTGAAAAATGAATTAAAACGTTCAGACGTTTTGACAAACGTCCAAAACGTTTTAGAGTATTTTTCAGCCTACTTTGAAGTCTGAGAAGCGAATTAAAACGTCCAGACGTTTTGACAAACGTCTGAAACGTTTTAGAGCATTTTTCAGCTTTTAATCGATCAATTTCTAGATCTTTTACACGAGGTAAAACGTCTGAACGTTTTGTTAACCGTTCCAACGTTTTGTCCCTGTGAATCAACATCAAAGCTACTTTACTAAATGTAAATTTTACAATTTAGATTCTTGATAACTAGCTTGATGATTCTTCAGTTCAAGCACTTTGTATATTGCAATTCCTATCGTCTTGAACCTGCATTCTTTCTAAGATAGAGAAAATCGTAAAATTCAATCATTGTATGTTTTGCAAATTAGTCAAATAAACTAAAAGAGAATTGCTTGAAACAACAATCTCCCCCTTTTGACGATTTGCAAAACATACAACGCAAGTAAGTGCATAAATCGATTTTTCCCAAATAATAAAAAATTAATTTCCCAATTAATCGGTTTTTGCATGTCTTGCATTTTCTCCCCCTTTTGGAAATCGACGAAAGGGAGACCAAAAGTCATTAAATAGCACAATCAATAGTGCTCCCCCTCAAAATATGCACTCCCCCTCAATTTGATAATATATGACTAATAAAATTTGAGAGTTATGAATAGCATCACAAATGAGATAAGCATGTAAGATAGTAAATTTATAAATAATCATGCAACCATTATGCAAACATTCATATCAATACCATAAATCAAAGAGTCATAATAATATCATAAATATTCTTGAGCAAAAGGGAATCAATTCATGCAAGATAAGGAGCAAAATAAAACAAGTTTAAGGGATAGCATAACATAGCAACCATTTAGTGAATTTTAATTTAAAAACTAGAGAAGTTTAGAATGAGGGGTCATCTTCGTCATCGCCACCGTCTTCAACATCATCCTCGTCATCATCTTCGGACGGAATATAAGGAGCACTAGAGGTCGCACCACTAGAAGCACCGTATTGTTGCACAAAGCGCCGAGCAAGTTCGGAGGTAGTGATATTGACATCATGAATGGCTTTGGCGTTTTTGAGACCTCGGTTTCGGATTTTGCGCGAATCTTCCTTCAAGACTTTAAGATCATTCTTAATCGCGGTAAATTCATTGGTATTGGTTAATTGGTATTGTTGCATGTGTTGAATAATCCAAGCCAATTGATTTTCCGCTCCTTGAGGTATCTCACCTTGAGCCATTGATGGTACCGGTGGTGGTTCATTGTGTACCGGTGATTCTTCTTCATACGGATCTCAATATTGGTTCGGTTGGGCATTGGGAGCATTGATCCAATCATTGATAGGCCGTCCATCGGGTCTAAGCATTGGTAAGCCCGAGTCCGAATGACCTTTGATCCAACCATGTTTGGGTAAAACATCAACTAAATGAAGTGGTGCGTTAGCAATGAGATGACTTGGGACGGTTATGCCACTTTGACGAATTAGGCGATGAATCACATGAGCGAAAGGTAAAGTGGCAACGGAGCTAGTGAAGCAAACAATCATGTGGCGGAGAATTATGTAGGGAATGTTGAACCGTTTTTCATCCATGGAAATGAGATGTCGCATGTAGTACATTGGACCCCACTCTATGTTTGATTTGATTGTTGCTTTGGGTACGAGAATGTTGTTGACTAGGAGAAAAAGCAAGCGATGTAGGGATGGAAGATGTGATGCATAGAGGGGTCCACCGCCATGGTTACGGCGATCAAACCAGGTTTTGTAGTGATCGGCGGATTCTAAAGCTTGATCGGGCCAATTCCAAAGGAGATATGTTTCTTCACCCTCATTTGACAAACCAAGCCAATTGGCTACATTCTCCAAAGATAGGACAATTTCTTGCCCGCATACATAGGATTTTACTAGAAAGGGGTCTTCGGTGAATGTTAAGTTGGAGTAGAAAACTTTGGTGATTAGTTCGCTATAGGGTTCATCACAAGTGAGCAAGGATTCCCATGGCCAATGGTTGATATACCCGATAATTTTGTCATCCTCGGGATATCGAAAGGTAACCGAGGCTTTGTTAAAATAGTAGCAATTGGATAACTTCCGATTTGTAAATTGGCCCGTGAAATTGGTGTGAGCAATTTGATTCCGGAATAGGTAAGTGTTAGATCGAAAAGGGTTGGTATCCGGGGCAATTTCAGTTCTACTTGATTGACCCGCTTCGGTTCGGGCCCTTTTCTTTCTAAGTGCATTCATTTTGGCAAGTTTTGGAGCCATTGGTTTGAGAGAGAATTTTAAAGTTACCGATTGAAGAATGAAGCACGAATCCGTGAAGAGAGCGACTCTACAAGCACAATGGTGAAGACGGATCGTCGATTGAGCGGTCGGATTGCCGGATTTGAAAAGGTGGCGAGAGTTAGGGTTTTGGTGGAGAGAGAGAAGGAGGGAGAAAACCTTGATTTTAAGTGGAGAAATGGAAGGAGGGTTAAGAGGAGAGGAGAAAGCACTTTAAAATAAGTGATTTGGTGGTGTATGGTGGTTGTAATGGAGGTTGAAGGGCAAGGGTGGCGGAGAGAAGAAGAGAAAGAGAGAAGATTTGAAGAAGAGAGAGAGGCGGCTAAGGGAGATAGAAAAAAATGCGTCGGTTCACAGGTGTATTTGGGATGCTGCGCTGAAAACGTCTGAGACGTTTATAAAACGTCTCACAACGTTTTAGTCTGGACTTTTGGAGACGAAAATTTCGTTTTTGAATTTTGACTTAACATTAAATCGTCTCCACGTTTTACAAATCGTCTAGGACGTTTTGTACTTTTTGTCATATATATATTTTGAAATTTTGAAGATTAATATCGAATATGAATCGTCACGACGTTTGACCAAACGTTCCAGCCGTTTTGACAGATTTCTGAGAAGTTAAAAATTCAGCAGACAAACGTTCAGACGTTTGGCTAAACGTTCAGACGTTTCAAAATTATTTGTCATGCAAGGAATTTGAAGAATTTTTGAAGATAAAAGAACACTGAATCGTCCAGACGTTTGGTAAAACGTTCGGGACGTTTAGGTCATTTTCTCAGATGAATTTTTCAGAGTTTTGGAATGAGCAAATCGTCCAGACGTTTTGGAAAACGTCTGGGACGTTTTAGGTCATTGAGATATTATCTGGACAAATGTTCATAAACGTTCTGACGTTTCAGAAACGTTTTGAGACGTTTTTCTCTGGCGTTTTTGTCTTAAAATGAGCTAATTGATTGCTATGCTTCCAATTAAAAATTCTTACTCCTTAAATTCAAGCATGCCTAATTTAAATCGCAATTCGTTGTGTTGTTGAGTATTTAAGGGCTTGGTAAAAATATCGGCAATTTGATTTTTGGTATCAATATGAATGAGTTGGACCTCACCTTTCTCAACATGATCCCTAATAAAATGATGCCTTATTTCTATGTGCTTAGTTCTAGAATGAAGAACTGGATTTTTGGATATCATTATGGCACTGTATTGTCACACATAATTGGTACGTTGCGGAAGCGAATTTCATAATCAGTTAAAGTTTGGATCATCCATAAAATTTGTGTGCAACAACTACCAGCCGCAACATACTCGGCTTCCGCGGTGGAAAGCGCAACCGAGGTTTGTTTGCGACTTGACCATGAGACAAGTGATCCGCCAAGGAATTGACATGTACCACTTGTACTCTTTCTATCCATTCTGTCGCCGGCAAAATCGGCATCGGTATATCCTATTAAATCTAATTCCGATTGTTTGCCATACCACAATCCCAAATTTAAAGTGCCTTTGATATATTTAACAATTCGTTTAACGGCTTTCAAATGCACCTCTTTGGGATTGGATTGAAACCTAGCACATAGACATACCGCAAACATAATATCGGGTCTACTAGCAGTTAAATAAAGTAGGCTACCTATTATAGCTCGGTATTGGGTGATGTCCACGGGTGTGCCGCTTGGATCTGAGTCAAGATTTGCATTTGCAGCCATTGGTGTTGGGCTCGTCTTGCTCTCAGTCATTCCAAACTTCTTCACCAACTCCTTGGCATACTTGGTTTGGCTCACAAAGGTGCCATCCGAAAGTTGCTTGATTTGTAGCCCAAGAAGAAATTTAATTCACCCATCATGCTCATCTCGAACTCACTACTCATAAGAGAAGAAAATTCCTTGGCAAGTGCCGCATTAGGTGAACCAAAAATGATATCATCGACATAAATTTGTACTATTATAATTGAATCATTTCTCTTCTTTGTAAAAAGAGTTGTGTCATTCTTTCCTCTTGTAAATTCATTTTCAATTAGAAAGGAACTAAGCCTACCATACCATGCTCTAGGAGCTTGTTTAAGACCATAAAGTGCTTTGGTGAGTCTATAGACATGATTAGGAAATGCCGGGTCAACAAAACCGGGTGGTTGATTTACATATACTTCTTCATCTATGAATCCATTCAAAAATGCACTTTTAACATCCATTTGAAATAGAGTGAAGTTTTTATTTGAGGCATATGCTAAAAGCATTCGAATAGATTCTAGACGAGCTACGGGTGCGAAGGTTTCTTCAAAGTCAATACCCTCTTGTTGTTTATACCCTTGAGCTACTAACCTAGCCTTGTTCCGAACGACATTTCCATTTTCATCTTTCTTATTCCTAAAGACCCATTTAGTTCCAATAATCATCCGTTCTCTTGGCTTAGGTACTAGTATCCAAACTTTGTTCCTTTCAAATTGAGCAAGTTCTTCTTGCATGGCACAAATCCAATTTGAATCCCCATTGGCATCTTTAAAGTTTTTGGGTTCAACATTTGATACAAATGCACAATGGGCAATCATTTGATTTAACCCCGATCTAGTCCTAACCCCTTCCCTAGGATTTCCAATCACATTAGAAACAGGGTGAGAGGAAACTTCCCTTAGATCTTCGGGAGGTTGATATATACATTGTGGAGATTGTGCTTCCTCGGTTTGCATTGACTCGTTCAATGGATTTTCTTCGGGTTGCTCTTGCTCGAGTGGTTGCTCAATGTTGTTGTTTGTATTTTCGACCTCATTAATCTCGAGCTCGGCATCTTCAACACCTACAATTTGAATACCTTTCTCGGCCTTTTGATTAGTAGCTTCATCAAATTTGACGTGTACGGACTCAATTACAATTTGATGAGATGCGATGTAGATTCTATAGGCTTTACTTGTCAAAGAGTACCCCACAAATGTTCCTTCAATGGATTTAGAGTCGAATTTTGTAATTTTTGGTGATTCGTTAAGCACGAAGCATTTCGATCCGAATACTCTAAGATGAGATATTTTTGGCTTATACCCCTTCCATAGCTCATAAGGTGTTTTCTTCAATATTGACCTTATACTAACGCGATTGATCACGTAGCAAGCCGTATTGACCGCCTCGGCCCAAAGGTGTTTGGGTAAAGGGTATTCGTTTAGCATGGTTCGGGCAAGCTCTTGCAATGTTCGGTTTTTTCTCTCAACAACCCCATTTTGTTGAGGTGTGCGAGGAGCCGAATATTCATGTTTATATCCTCTTTTAGAGCATACTTCATCAAATTTTGCATTTTCAAATTCACCCCCATGATCACTTCGAATACGAATGATTTTTGTGCATTTTTCATTTTCAACCCGATTGCAAAATCTAATGAAGTTTTATATTGCTTCATCCTTATGTTGCAAAAATATAACCCAAGTAAAGCGACTATAGTCATCTACAATTACATATGCATATTTCTTTCTAGCCAAACTTGGTACACTAATTGGTCCAAATAAGTCCATATGTAGTAATTGCAATGGTTGATCGGTTGAGACCATATCTTTGGACTTAAAGCAATTTTTAGTTTGTTTGCCTTGGACACATGCATCACACAATCCTACGATTTCTAATTTGTGTGTTGGTAAACCGCGAACTAGGTCTAATTTAACCAACTTTTTAATGGAGTCAATTGAAATGTGACCTAGTCTACGATGCCATAACCTAGAGCCGGTTGTAATGGCATTCAAACATATTTCACCGGATTCGAAATGATTAAAATATAAGTAGTAAACATTTTTCTTTCTCTTACCGGTGTAGACTAAAGAATCATCGGATTCTCTAAACAAAAGACAAGCATTAGTATTGAATTTAACGTAATAGCCGGCTTCACATAATTTACTCACGCTAAGTAAATTATAGTTCAAGCCGTCAATAAGGTAGACATCCGATATGGTTAAGTTTTGGTTGCCAACCGTACCTAATCCGATTATCGAACTCTTTCTTTGGTTACTACCGAAAGTAACCGACCCACCATCATATGGTTCTAAAGATTTGAAATTAGATTTATCACCGGTCATGTGGTGTGAACATCCACTATCAATGATCCAAGCATTTTCTTTATGTGTTGTAATCAAACATACCTACAAGAGTATATATATATTTGCAATTAATATATACCTTGTTTTAATCTCCCCCTTTCCTTTTTTTTTTTTTTGTTTAGGTTGGGGAGATTTCAATTACAACTTTAAGCTAGTTTAGCTTTAGGAATCCAAACAACATTTGATTTGTTGCTTCCTTTCCTAAAGTTACACTCTAATGAGGTGTGGCCAATTTTACAACAATAGTTACAAAATGTGACCGATTGCTTGACATTTGTTGAGCCATGCTTGAAAGTGGCTTGAAATTTATCTTTCACTCCTTGAATTTGATTCCTATGATTTGTAACTTTAGATGAATAAGACTTATTTTTGTTTGAATCAAATTTGTTGGTATGTTGGGGAACATCTCTCGTCAAACCATTTCTTTGGTTTTTGTTTTGGAAAATATTTTTGTTGTTGATTTCATAAAACCATCCATCCGGTCATTTGAAATATGTTTTGTTTGACCTTTTTGGATTAAAAGTATTCCTATCACTATTTTGACATTTGTTTTCATTTTTGTAATTTTTGTTAGAAAATTTGTATCTAAATGCATGATTTTGTTTTGACTTTTTGGTTTGAGGAGTTATCCCTTTATTTGACTCCTTTGTCAAGGGTGTTTTACCATGTTTGGAGTGAAATTGGTAATCAAAATATTCTTTGCAATTGAACTTGAATTTATTTAAATTTTGAGTAAGTTCCCCATTTTCTTTTGGGCTTTGTGAGTAATTTGATTCAAATGAGGATTGACCCTTCTTGTATCCAATGCCCATTGTACCGATTTTTCGATTCAAATTGGCATTGATCAAATTATCTACATAGTAGGGATCGAGACTAGTGACATTTGAGAATTCACTAGGAGATCTTAAAGCCCTATTTTCGGTCTCTAAAGTTTGAATTTTTACTTTTAACATCTCTATATCCCCTATGTGTGATTGACAAGAATGTAATGTAAATAGTTCCAATTCTAAGTTTTTTATTTTGGATTCAAATTCAAGAAGTTGTGATTGCAATTTTTGTATGGTACCTTCCTTTTCAAGCACGGCCTTTTTGGATTCCTCAAGCAACCTAGGTGCATTATAATTCATTAGAGTTTCATCCATGAACGTGCTTGTCTCATTTGTCTCTATATAATTCTCATTCATGTCAATTTTGGATTCATCTTTCCTAACTCGGTAACCGTTTGAAGGGTAGTCGGGGTTGGTCAAGTCAATGGGAGACATGTACCGGCTAGGAAAAGAAATAAGATGTACCTCATTTAAGGAGTATGTTACATCTTCTATAGATACATCATCTACCTCAATGATGGTGTTAGTTGAGGCTTCGATGGGACCAACCTCAATCTCAATGGTAGAGCTTGTGGAGGCTTTGGTAGAATCCTCCGACTCCTTGTTGTTTTTTGAGTTGGCGAGATCTTTGAGGAATTCAATAGTGGTCTCGTCGGTTATGTTTTTGTTTGCAATGATTGTATCCACGTCAATCATTGCCGAACCCTCATCTACTATTGCCATAAGAGCGAGGTTGATCTCTTGTTCATCGCCCGACTCCGAGTCGGATTCTTCTCTATCACTCTCATCGGAATCGATGCAAAATAGAGCTTGCATTGCCTTGGCCTTCTTCTTGCTTTTGTACCCGTCGTACTTTTGCTTAGGCCCTCGGTCATTTTGCCCTTCACTATCATTGTTCTTCAAGTTGGGAAATAGCTTGAAGCATGTTTGAATGGTATGGCCTTCTCTTTCACATGCAAAGCAAATGACCCGTTTGTTTCCTTCTTCACGTTCTTTGTTGTATTTGCGTTCGAAGTTTAGCATGGCTTGAAACATTTTGGTTAAGTAAACGGCATCATTTGAGGTGTCATGTCCTAGTTGGTTTATGAAAGAGTCACTTGATGGACGATTATTTGAGGAGCTAGGGTGGTTTCGGTGGTTTTGAGCTGGAAAAGCCACGGTTTTTGTTTTTGGCTCTTGTTTGAGATCACCGGCTTGTATTAGCTTTTCTTCAAAACTCCGAAAATGGGCATAGAGTTCATCCGGTGTGAATGATTTTTGTGTCCCATGAATTGCTTCTAGGGCACTCACCAATCCGTCCCACCTAGGCCTCCTAAGCATTACTCGGAGGAGCTTTCCTACAATTTTATCGTTAGAAAGCGGTTCTCCTAATTCAATGAATTCATTTTGAATATGCATAAGTCTATTATACATATCCTCAACATTTTCACCATTTTCAACTTTAAAAGTTTCAAATTTGGTTTCTAGACCGGCTATTTTGGTTCGTTTGATTTGGGTGTTACCCTCGTACCGGTTAACGAGAGCATCCCACATTTCTTTTGCATTGGTTGTGTTACCGAAAATTAATGCAACCGATTCACTTACCGCATTGTATATTGCATTAACGGCAAGGTCATTTACTTTCTTTAATTCGGTAGATGGAAATGTTTCAGTTTTAGCCGCATTGCCGGTAGGATTGGTGTATACCGCTTCATACCCTTTTTCAATTACATTCCAAACTTCAAGGATGTTTAGATAGTTCATCATGGTTCTTTTCCAATGACTAAAATTTTTGGTAGTACTACCAAAGGTTGGAGGTTCTTTCACATATCTAGTGGGTGCCATTTTAGATCGGTAAGCTCGAATTAAGTGAGTCTTAATTTGAGTAACGCGCTCTGATACCACTTTGTTGTCCCTTAGGCACCACTAATTTCGAAAATAAAGAAATAATTGCAAATAAAATAAAGTAGATGAGTTTAGAGAGATTTGACACAAGGAGTGATAACGGAGTTCGGCTTAAAATGCCTACGTCTCCGGGGCGTCGCAACCGCTTCTCGGTGCGCCTTTCTATTACTCAAAAGAGAAAGGTTACAACTTGTGAACCGGTGAGCCCTTACAACCAATGGGAAGTCACACGGCCAACTAGAGTAGAGAACGAAGTCTCTAAGTTCGAAATCTCAAGATGAACACTCAAAGGCTCACTCTAACCTAATCTAACTCGAGATTAGTGAAGTGAATTTGAGGTTGTTTGAGGGATATTGAAGTTTTTGTTCTCACAACAATGGAGGAACTTGAGCTCACAGAAAATTAGCTTTTGAAATGATTAGGGTCGGCTGTATTATTTAGAGGAGAACCCTAAGGTTCTATTTATAGTGGCAGCTTTCAAACGAACTTTCTGCCATAAAACGTCCTGACGTTTTGTAAAACGTAGAAAACGTTTTAGTTCAATTTAGTTCAAAAATTCAAATTTCTGTGAGAATTCCTAAAACGTTTCCAACGATTATAAAACGTTGCAAGACGTTTTTGTCTGGAAATTTATCGACTAAAATGCTATTTTAAAGTCTGAAAAATGAATTAAAACGTTCAGACGTTTTGACAAACGTCTAAAACGTTTTAGAGTATTTTTCAGCCTACTTTGAAGTCTGAGAAGCGAATTAAAACGTCCAGACGTTTTGACAAACGTCTGAAACATTTTAGAGCATTTTTCAGCTTTTAATCGATCAATTTCTAGATCTTTTACACGAGGTAAAACGTCTGAACGTTTTGTTAACCGTTCCAACGTTTTGTCCCTGTGAATCAACATCAAAGCTACTTTACTAAATGTAAATTTTACAATTTAGATTCTTGATAACTAGCTTGATGATTCTTCAGTTCAAGCACTTTGTATATTGCAATTCCTATCGTCTTGAACCTGCATTCTTTCTAAGATAGAGAAAATCGTAAAATTCAATCATTGTATGTTTTGCAAATTAGTCAAATAAACTAAAAGAGAATTGCTTGAAACAACACGGTCATGAATTCAACTTCATGGATTTGGGATGCCACACAAGTTTGTGCTATGGATCTTAAGGAAGTTAAAAATGATAGACCTATGAGTGGTAGAAAATACATTCGAGATATATTGGAAGGCCATCATGAGCGTCCTTACGAAAACTTTCGAATGAGCGCAGAAAATTTCATAATTTTGAAACATGAGTTGGAGCAGAAAGGTCTGGTGTCATCTGGAGATGTTACGATTGAGGAGCAATTGGGGATGTTTCTGCAGATTGTTGGCCACTCACATACAATCCGCAAAGTGGGTGAGGATTTCCAACATTCAATAGAAACGGTGTGGCGATGTTTCAACAATGTGTTGCGGAAAATTCTTCGCATGCGTCGGGACTACATTAAGTTGCTAGGTGCTGACGCCCCTGTACATGCAAAAGTATCGGAAGGAACTCCACATGAGGCATTCAAGGTAAATTTTGGAAAATTATCCAATCAGAATTAAAAAACTTACTGCAAAAATTGCATGTCATTTTTTTTAATGTTGCATTGTAGGGAGCATTAGGTGCAATTGATGGCACGCACATTCCCGCATTTGCTGACCCTGATGACAAAGAACCTGAACGATTTTGTAACAGGAAGCATTTTTATTCACAAAATGTTATGGCCGCGGTGGACTTCGACGGTAATTTTGTGGCTGTTGTGAGTGGTTGGGAGGGGTCGGCCCACGATAATTTGGTATTGCGTAAGGCAGTAGAGAAGGGTTTTGAAGTACCGCCGGACAGATATTATCTTGTTGATCTAGGTTACGCAAATAATAGGAACTTTATGTGCCCATACCGTGGTCGACCATACCACTTGGATGAATATCGAGGGCGTCATCGCATGTACAACTGTCCAGAGGATCTGTTTAATCACAGACATGCGCAACTTAGAAACATTGTGGAGAAGACATTTGGAATTTTGAAAATTAGATTTAAGATTTGTCAATGGATGCGTAGGTACAAATTTAAGATACAAGCCAGAGTTGTAGTTGCATGTTGCGTTTTGCACAATTTCATTAATCGTCAAAATATGATTCGAGATGTTTCAGACGAATCGTGGTTGGACTAACAACAAATGGGCACCAACAATTATGTTGGTGATACTGAAATTGAAGGAGATTTTTCTGCACGGGATAATGAAGTTGGAGCTGATTTGAGGGAAAGGATAAAAAATATTTTATGGGATAACAGGTGAATGGATTTATTGATGAATTAATCATTCACTTTTATTGTACTTTAATTATCTGTTATTTAAGTCTTGTGTTGTAGCTTATTAACTATTTCAGATTTATTTGAACTATTTTTGTTGTAATGGTTAGATTTTGCTTTCAAACATTGCTACAAATTTAAATGACGACTGAAATATTTTCTTTATTTGTACTTTCTTACATGGTTAGCTACTTGTTAGATATTTTTTTTCCCCATCTTTAGCTCTATACGTATTGGATAAAAAGATGCTTCAAATATTTTTAGTTGCTCTTGTATGAATATTTTATTTTTAATTACTCTTGACGTTGAGGTATTAAATTGGATAAAAAGATGTTTCAAGCAATACTTAAAATAATATTGTATTACATTTAATATTTAAAATAATATTGTATTACATTTAATATTGAAACTAATATTGAATTACATTTAATAATTAAAATAATATTATATTACATTTAATATTTAAACTAATATTATATTACATTTAATCTAATATTTTATTTAATACTAATCTAATATTTAAAATAATATAATATTACATTTAATAATTAAATTAATATTATATTGTATTATATTTAAAATAATATTATATTACATTTAATATTTAAACTAATATTATATTACATTTAATCTAATATTTTATTTAATACTAATCTAATATTTAAATTATATAACATTTAACATTTAACCTAATATTATATTATATTTAATATTTAAACTAATATTATATAATATTTTATTTAATACTAATCTAATATTTAAAATAATATTATATTACATTTAATCTAATATTTTATTTAATACTAATGTAATATTTAAAATAATATTATATTACATTTAATTTAAAATAATATTATATTACATTTAATATTTAAAATAATATTATTCCATTTAATATTTAAACTAATATTATATTACATTTAATCTAATATTTTATTTAATACTAATCTAATATTTAAATTTATATTAAATAAATTTAACCTTTAACCTAATATTATATTACATTTAATATTTAAACTAATATTATATTATATTTAATATAATTTTTATTTAATACTAATCTAATATTTAAAATAATATTGTATTACATTTAATATTTAAATTAATATTATATTGTATTATATTTAATCTAACACATAAATTATTACTTTATTCATTCCCTCCAAACTCTATTCCAAATATACAATCCAAACAACTTTTTCACTATTCCGAATAGCTTGAGTTAGCACTGTTCTTAAACAGTAGCTATTCTTATTTACTATTCTAAACAGTAGCTATTCTAGCTATTCTAGTGTACATCCAAACGTACCCTAAAAATATAGTAAAAAAGAAGAAAGAAAATGATTAGTTTGTATTTCGAAAGGTTACGTAGGTAAAATAAAAGCAAAAGCAGCAAACCGTCTAGCAGGGCTAGTAATGTCATTTGGTCACCATTTAAAAAAAATAGAAAAAAATAAGGAAAAGGAAAACACCAGGCCCTGGTCCAGAGAATTCCTCGACCTCTCCTCCGTTCTCGCCTCCACACTTCTGTAGTATCGAAAAATATTCAAATCGAAGCGAACTATCGTCCTAGCAAAACCCTAACCCTATTCCGATCGGGATTCCTCTCGCTCCGATGGCGACGGACGATCCCTCAGCCCCATCACCGACCAACTCTGCCGCAGCGGCGGCGGAGATGGCCGCGGCGGTCGGAAGCTCCGTGATCCCGATCGTGAATAAGCTTCAAGACATCTTCGCCCAACTGGGAAGCAGTTCGACGATCGATTTACCACAAGTCGCGGTCGTGGGAAGCCAGAGTAGTGGGAAGTCTAGCGTGTTAGAGGCGCTTGTGGGAAGAGATTTCTTACCACGTGGGTCGGATATCTGTACCAGGAGGCCTCTCGTGTTGCAACTGGTGCATTGTCCTCAAAAGACAGATGGACAAGGAGACGAGTGGGGCGAGTTCTTGCACTTGCCTGGGAAGAGATTCTTTGATTTCCAAGAGATTAAAAAAGAGATCGAGGTGACTTTTTTTTTCATTTTGGATTGAATTTGTTTATTTTGTACTGCTGTAGCTAGTTAATCATTGAGTCGTTTTGAATTACTAATTATCCTTGCTTTAGCTAGATGTTTTTCTCATAGCAGCAAAGGAATTATAGGTGCATCCTGGTATGGATGTTTTACCATTGTTGAACTGTCTGGTAAAATTTTTGGTATTTGGTAAGTGTGAAGTCAATTGTCATGACTTATGAAGCTTAGAGCAGTGCTAGTTTCTTCAATCTTTGTAAAGTTCTATATTATCCCCTTTATTAATTTCAAAACCTGCATTTCGTAGACCTGGTGCTATTAATTATGTCAATTCTCTTTCTAGTTGTGCTAGACTTGTAACTAAGAAAGAAATAATTTCATTGATAGTACCTAGTCCAGCCTCTCTCTCTGTGTTGCACAGATTTGCAGGTGGTGAATTTAAGCCTTTTGAAGTATCCATATGTCTGTGCGCTAGCTGTCACTTTAATTTCAGGTTTCCAGATTTAGTTAAAAAGGGTTCGGTTATGATGATTTGGTAGGTAAAGTGATTTGCATTCCTATACCCACAATGATATATTACTGCGTTCTGACTTCTGAAGGCAAGCTTTTGGATACACATGCAGCAAATTTCTGTTGAAATTATTTGTATATGTATACTTAGAATGCTATGTTATTGCATTCTGATGATGAACTTTGAATATATAGGCAGCAAATTGCTGTTGAAGCTATGTCAAGCTCTATCTAGTTTGCTATTTCACTTCCTGCACCTTTAGGTTGCTTAGTAATGCACGAAAAGTATTAATAATTAAATGTATGCTCTGATATTTTAAAATTGGGCCTATGGAATGTTTGAAATGTGTCGGTGTGAAATTAAATAGATGGAGGTCAAAAAACGGACCTCCAACTTTCAACATTTTGGTCAGTGGCGTCTCTGAAATTTCTTTTGTTTAATCAGACTTCTGGTTCTCAAATTATTCATCATTTCTCCTATTAGACCTTTTGTTAGTCATGTCTTGTATTTTTACTGTAGTAAAGATTGATGATCAACATACTTTTTTAAATTTTGGTATTTATCCTGGTCCTGTGATGGTGTCAGAGCTACTTTGCACCCCCACTAATATTGGTTCAGTTCAACTAAAATCAAGAGTCCTTCATGGGCCTGATTGACCAAAGAATTTACACTAACAAAATATATGGAGATGCCATTGTGCAAGTTCTATTGGTTTCTTTTGGTAAGTTGTTCGCTGAAGGGGGGGGGGGGGGGAGCTTGAAGCTTGCTTGTACAACTGAGGCATAGCTTGGGGGGGGGGGGGGATTGTGGATATTGTTGACCTTTTGTGGGAACATGGCAGGTTTTTTAAGTCCTAACTGATATTTTATGAAATTTGGAAGTAATGTTGAAAATTATCGTTAATCCATGTGGAAATTTCCAAGAGCTTTATTTAATCTGAAAATAGATGGGTCCATATATATATTTTTTTAATGGTGAGTTGTTATGAGTTGTTATTGCTCTCAGCTGGGATGGTCATTATAATATGGAATTGCAGAAAGTAAATAGTAATTATTTCAAAAAATTTAAAGTTACATGTCTTTTAATTCAGACAGAGACAAACAAAGAGGCGGGAGGAAATAAGGGTGTTTCCGACAAGCAGATCAGGCTCAAAATTTTCTCCCCAAATGTTCTAAACATAACTCTAGTGGATTTGCCAGGAATTACAAAAGTTCCTGTGGGAGACCAGCCAACTGACATAGAAGCACGCATTCGCACCATGATTCTCTCCTACATTAAGCACAAGACTTGTATTATTCTTGCTGTGTCACCGGCCAATGCTGACCTGGCTAACTCTGATGCCCTCCAGATGGCCAGGGTTGCTGATCCTGATGGTAAGTGCCTTGTCTTAGTATTTATGGATCATGCCATGCTTGCAGAGCGCATGTCAAAAGTTATGTCAGAAGGGATTTTAACAGAAATATTGTATTAACTGGTACTCAATGGTATTATATTGTTGATACATACTGCTATGGTGCCTGTAATTTCTGGTAACGGTTGATAACGAGGAACCATGAGATTGCTACAATTGTCTAATCTGGATAGCGTTTATTGTAATTTAGGGATGGGGGACCATTTCTGTGATCGTAACATGCAAAATATTTCAACTTGTCTTGGTATCTTATTATGTCATGTTCCTTTATTGTACTTGCTAATATCTTTGTTCCTTTTACATTAAACTGTAGGTTCTCGCACGATTGGTGTAATCACAAAGGTTGGTAATTTGTCATTTTCTAGTGTTGTATTTATTTGTTTTTGTAATATTTTCTCGTATAAGCTAAAGTTTTATTTTGAAACTTTATGGCTGTAGCTGGATATAATGGACAGAGGAACTGATGCCCGGAATTTTTTACTTGGAAATGTTATCCCTTTACGTCTGGGATATGTTGGTGTTGTCAACCGGAGTCAACAGGTACACAACATTTTAATTGTTACGTCCAACCTTGTATGGGACTATTTGCCAATTTAGTCAACATTTCTACCCTTGCGTGCAATGCTTCTCTTAATCATAATTTTTTTGGGTTTGCCCCAAGTTTGGAGGGAAATTGATTGGAGAGGTTAAAACAGTTAGCCATAAAATAGGGGGAAAGGAACTCGGAGAATGTATTGGAGCATTTAACCGAATTCTTCTCGGTACATTTTCACTTATTTCCTAAAATTTAAGTTGGGAGTGTGGTTAAACAAGATCTTACCCTCCCTTCCCTGACCTTTGCCACTCACTCTCACAAACTTGGGAGTAGACCCTTCGTATCATGAACCCTTGTTTAATTTTGGAGCATTTCTATATCTCATTTCCATGGTAATATTGACTATTAGCACTTCAGTACTTTGATGGCGAAACAACAAAGTATTTTTCGTTTTCACTGAACCTGACTATCATCTCGTGATTTGTCTTGAAATGCTTCAATTATGTGCTCCGTAATACAGGACATAAACATGAACCGAAGTATAAAAGATGCTTTGGCCTATGAGGAGAATTTCTTCAGAAATCAGCCGGTACATAATTTCTTTATATTATTATTCTTTTTATTTTACCCCTTATTATCTTCCTTCTTGTTCACTAAAATTTTTCTCTACTTGCATTTAATAATTGACAGGTTTATCATGGTCTTACTAATTGTTGTGGGGTTCCGCAATTAGCAAAGAAGCTCAACCAGGTATTTGCTTTGTTAACGTTTTGAAGGATTTTAATTTTAGTTGGTTACAATGTTGGCCTTACTATTGTGCAGTTGCTATATTGTGTTTTATAGAAGCTCAATTAACCCTTAGTAGTGCAGTACAACACTGAAAAATTCTGGAACAATGACAAAATTTAAAGAAGATTGGAAAATCAAGCAAACTTGTACAGGAGCTGAAATGAGGTGTGGTTGAGACAAGGTTATAGTACTTCTTTTTATGAATAATCCTTTCTTTAATACCCATTTTGTAGATATTGGTACAACATATAAAAACCGTTCTTCCAGGCCTCAAGTCTCGTGTAAGTGCCCAGTTAACATCTGTAGCAAAGGAGCTTGCAGCTTATGGTGATGTTGTGGAATCAAAGGTATGTGTTGTCTAAAATTAAATAATAGAATAAGAAAGAACTGTCGGATCTAAAATTTTGTATTTGTTCATGGAAAACTCTTTATGTGTTTTTATAGTAGCTACCAGTCCATAGCAGTGAGGTCTCAGTAAAGGGTATAGTGGATTTTATATCCTACCTAGATGCTTATGCAAAAATATTATTCGTTTTTCTCACTATCTACCCCATAATTGGATATTGTAAGTCTTAAAATAAGTGTTATATTCACAATATGTTAAATAAAGTCATAAAACCAAGTGCAGTACCAATATACTGTATGAGGGTACCATCATAAAGCCAGTACCCAACTGCATAATAAAATACTCCATAATAATTCTCATGATCACACAAAAGAAAAGAAAAGAAAAGAAAAATATTTCAATACAAGCACAAATCACTCTCTCCAAATAATAACTCTTTGGCAAATTATTCTGTAGTTATAAGATGAGATTCCTTTAAAAGAAGCTTTGAGTTTTCTATGCAGCGTAGATAACTGCTAAAGCTGCCATGGCTAACTGCTATAGAGTAAAAACAGCAATTTTCCAGATTTCTTGAGTTTTTTAGTGTTTAGTATCCAAAACCATTATAGCGCTGCTATCTTGAATATTGGTTGCTGTTTTCCTTCAAATATTTGAAGATTTTGTAGGGCATATTTTTTTATTATTGACATATTCTCCACATGCGTAGTGAAGTATATGAAGTGGTTTCTTCAAGTTTCTGTGAAAAGCTTGAAATTGTTCTTGGTATTTTTTTTTTGTATCTTTTGTTGAATATGTTAATGTATTTTTGCCTCTGATTTCTATCTCAGACTGGTCAAGGCGCTAAACTTCTGAACATTCTTGCGAAGTATTGCGAAGGTATTTATTTGTTTTTGAACCTTTGTATGCATACTATTTAGAAGCTAATTTGCTATTCCTTTTTCTTACTGATTGTTATTAATTCGGCCTTTTCATACTATCTTTGGAATATCGTATGACTGTTTTGCCTCTACAGCTTTTTCTTCATTGGTAGAAGGTAAGAATGAAGAACTGTCCACTGCTGAATTATCAGGCGGAGCAAGGATCCATTATATATTCCAGTTGATATTTGTCAAAAGTTTAGAGGTACCATCTTCAAGTTCATGTGATGTATTTCTAGTTTCTTATTGATGAGTGGATATGCTTAGTTCTGAATGCTTTTTTTTTTCCCCTTCACTTTGAAAGGAAGTGGATCCTTGTGATGACATCACAGATGAAGACATACGCCTTGCTATTCAAAATGCAACTGGTCCCAGAAGTGCTTTATTTGTCCCTGAGGTAACTTGTTTTCTCATGCATAAAAAAAATAAAGGATGTGAAATATAGTTGATATGAATCAATCAAGGAGATAAAAGGAGGGGGGACACAGTGAGGAAAATAACATTATTGTTTGTGAATTGTTGTTGTTATTTGTGAGATGTCTGTGATTTTTTGTTTTCATTTTGTTTATTCTTTTTTTTTACCATTAGGTACCGTTTGAAGTACTAGTAAGGAGGCAAATAGGCCGGTTGCTTGACCCAAGCCTTCAGTGTGCAAAATTCATATATGATGAATTGCTCAAGGTACATAATTCGTTTGAAAAATTAAATTGATTATTGTTAACAAACAAGGTTCTTAAGTTTCTATGTTACTCTTAAACGTTGTGCATGACTTATATTTTTCCCTGTTGTATGTGCTTAAGCCAAGTATTAGAGCTTGCCTTGAAAATCTTATATGTGGGGTCTTTATTGAATATCTGTACCAGAACATATTACTACAGTCTTGTTACTGCAATAGTGATTGGCATTTATTCATTCAATATGTGGCCATATTTCGCCCACATTTTAAATGTAATTTACAGTATCTCAACTTGTAAACTTCAGGTCATCTTAAGAGCAATCCAGTTAAGTCTCTTGTGCAATCAAGTGCAAGAGGAAAGGAAGAAAACAAAATGAGTTAAATCTAGAACAATAGGTAGAGACTTCCAGTACATATTTTGAGCTCCGAAAATATAATTATGTTCTCCCTGTACTGGCAGATGAGCCATCGGTGCTTAGGAAGTGAACTTCAGCAGTTCCCAATGCTGAGAAGGTACATGGATGAGGTTATATGCAACTTCCTGCGAGATGGCCTCCAACCTGCTGAAGCAATGATAACCCACATCATCGAAATGGAGGTACCATAATCTTATCTAATTTCCCCTTTGTTCCTGTGGCCCCCGCAAGGTGTATGTTATTAATTTGATAGTAAATTTTGTGCATGTTAATTGAGAAAAATCCTGAGGCAACAAAACTAACATGGTCTGGTACAGTACCAGTACAAACTAGCTGCGGCTACAATCTTGTACTACAAGAAGTGAACAAGTTAATGTTTTTATTGCGATTTGATATTTTAACCTTGCATGATGGAAATTTTCTAATTAAGTTCTATTAATGTTGTAATTTGCTTGGTAAATTCTGTTTGTGCTGTTCTTTGCAGATGGATTACATCAATACATCTCACCCAAGTTTTGTTGGGGGTAACAAAGCAGTGGAGCTTGCGCAACAACAAGTAAAAACAGCAAGGATGTCTTCTACTGTGATCAAATCCAAGGTATGTCATACATTTTTTCATGCCTTCTATTCAGTTACATTTTCCTCATTTTCCCTATTAATTTTTCTACAAGTCTTTCGTGACTATTTTGAAACACATAAAATGGACCCAACCTGAGTATGCAGCCTTGTCAGTTGTCACTGACTTCTATTAGGGGTGTAAACGGATCGGATATTATCTGATTTCGTCTGGATTCGAATCCGGAAAATTACTTAAATTATCCGATCCGTATCCGTATCCGTATCCGAGACTATCCGTATCCGTATCTGTATCCGAAAATTTATAACGGATAAGGATACAGTTTGATTTTTTAACTATCCGTATCCGACCGTTTATATCCCTGAACCTCAAAAAAGGTACTATGTTCTTAAATTAATTTATTAAACTGCATATACATACCAATGATTTATTAAATTGGATATACATATATATTATGATGAACAATTTAACACTATGACATAATTAGTGACTATTGTTTTGGTAATATGATATATGTTTTGTAACCAACGAACTTATTATGAAAAATATTAGATATAATTTATGAATAAAAAAATTATATTTAGATGTGATTCTTTATTAGAATGTACACAAGTAATTTATTTTTAATTATCCGAATTATATTCATATCTGTATTCATATCCGTCCGATATCCAATCCGAATCCGTTTAATATCCGATCCGTAGCCGTATCTGAGACTATCCGTATTCGTATCCGTATCCGAAAAATTATAACGGATAAGGATACGGTTTGATCACTATCCGATCCGTATCCGACCGTTTACACCCTAACTTCTGTAGGTGCTATTTGGACTTGGATCTTCTTGATTTTTTTTTAAGTTCATGTTGGTTTGCTTATGGGTTAATGAATGCATTCAGGTTGAAGTGAATTGCTTAAATGTATTTGAAACAGAACCAATAAGCCTCGGTACATATGTACTGATGTTATGCACTTGCGTAATACCGAAGGAGGAGCTTTTATATATTAGATTTTGTTAGTGTTTCAAGATACTCTTTATTTTTGTGATAATTTTAAAGAATGGAAACTTCTTGGGTCATATATTCAAAAAATTTAGTTAGTCCATTTGTCAAATTTTGAAATTGGAGACTGTAAATATATGAATATGCTTTGGGTAAATTCTTCTAGAGGTCACTACACTTTGCCCGTTGTAACAAATTGTGCAATGAACATTTCCCTCACAATCCACCAAACGTTCAATTGGTTCCAATGAAGACACTGTAACATTTGCCACCTAAAAGCTAACAGGTACTAACATCACTGTCCATGTCAGGAAAGCTGTTTCTCCATGTCAGAAAAAAGTTGTTTCAGAATAATTATGTTGCCATCAGCTGAAATTAGTCCATGTTACAGAAAAAATATAACATTTTTTTGGGATGGAATGACTAAATTGGAACAAATTGAGATTGCAACTGCTGGTGGGGAACAAATCAAAGTTTCTGTGATCTGTGAAGAAATTTGTGCAATTGTTGTTGATTTCTTATTTTTCTTTACTTAATGGGGACTATGCTTATATACAGGATGGGATTGATCTTGAGAAGGCATCAGAAAAGAGAACTAGAGCTATTCTGGCTAGGACAGGTGCAAATGGTGTCACTTCTGATACTCTTCAGGTCCAGTTTACTCTTATCCCATCAAATTCTTACTTCTTCACACTTCATAACTTCTAAAAATCTCTCTAAATGTTTGCTTTAATTTCCACTTTCATAATTTCAGGGACGTCATGGTGCCGATGGTGAGAGACCTGGCTCATCAGGTAACAGGAGCCTTGAAAATTATATAAATGGTCAATGCTGAATAAATAAATAAATAAAGGAAGACGTGAGGACTGCAAATCTGATATAGGAATGCTTTTTTTTAATTTCAGGTGAGAAGAGCACCTCAAGCTGGGGTATCTCTTCAATTTTTGGGGGAGGAGAAGATCGGGCCCCACCAGCTCCAAAAGAGAACTTCTCAATGAATAAATCGGCCTATAACAGTATCCCAGCCCAATCTATCAATGCTTTTGATCAGGCTCTATCCATCATCCAGTTGAGAGAGGTATGTGCCTGGTGCAATTTTACCTAGATAGTATTGAACGGGATCATGTGATATCCAGCTCTCTCGGTTCATGCCTATATGGTTAAATGAAATTATACTAGTATATAGTTTGAATGACGCGGGGACAGGAATGAAATGATTTCCTGTGGATTATCATATTGTCCTAGGCTTGCTACTTAGATTATTATATACTGTTAATGGATCTCCATTATGGAAATTATTTCCTGAAAAGTTTCACTCTTAGCTGGTCTTCTTTGGTATGTACTAGATATATGCGATATTAATTATTTCCAACCTCTATTTAATGGTGCTACATTACATTTATTATTTGGTTGTTTTCTGCAGCCCCCGGTCATATTGAAGCCATCAGAGCACCAGACGGAGCAAGAGGCACTAGAAATTGCAATAACAAAATTGTTGTTGAAATCATATTATGATATTGTGAGGAAGAATGTTGAAGATTCTGTGCCTAAAGCCATCATGCACTTCTTGGTACTATGTCTTTTTCTTTATGTTTATCTTAAAGAAGTTTTATGGAGAAGCTGGTTATGTTACTGGGCCAGTGTAATGTGGTTTGCTTTCTCCACTTGTAGGTTAATCATACAAAGAGAGAGCTGCATAATGTCCTTATCACTACCCTTTACAAGTACAGTTGCTACTTACTATAAATTTGTTCTATCATTAGCATGATCTTTTTCTTTTTTTTTTCTATCCATCCTTGTTTAAGTTTCAAATGAAATATTTTCTGAATGTTATGCCTCTCTATGTATGTTTCAGGGAGAGCCTGTTTGAGGAAATGCTTAAAGAACCAGATGAAATCTCTACCAAGAGGAAACGCATCAGGGAAACACTCAAGGTCTTACAACAGGCCTACAGGGTATGTGTGTTCTGAAAGCACCTCCTTTAAATAGATTTGCATCTTGATCTTTTTACTAAGATAAATCTTGAAAAGATGTTATTTTTTCAAGTAATATCTTACAAATTCTATTGGTAATTTATAGCATGTTAAAAGCAGTTAAAAAGTTTGGGTCATTCATGCTACTGAAAACCTCTAATGCGACCCTGCAAAACATCGTGTTACTGCAAATCTCAAATGTGACCCTACTGCAAATCTCATTTACTTGAAAAATATGCCCAAAATAACCCTCATTACTCTGTATATCACTTTCAACATGTGAAAGTAAAAGTGGGGGTGTGACAATATGTTAATTTTTCTTTATAGTTAAATTCGAACTTTAGTAAATCTAGATGTGCTTCAGTGCTTGGCACTAACTGTGACCCAATGTTAGGACTTAAAATTGCTGATCTTATTATTTTTCATTGTTGTGTAGACACTGGATGAGATACCGCTGGAGGCAGAGAATGTGGAGAAGGGGTATGCTGATACAACTGGCCTGTCGAAGGTGCACAACCTTCCGCCTAGCTTCTATGACACCACCCCTAAAAGCAGTAGATCCCGCAAATCCCACTCTGGTGAACAACCCTCCTTTCTCCATTCACATTCAGATGCAAACGGGCTAGGTTCTTATTCTCCTATTGGTATTTGATTGGTTTTATTGAGAGCACTGCTTAGCTTACTTACGTGGTAGCATGTTATAATATTCTTTTTTTCTATAAGGTGCCGCTTATTGAAAGAATTAGCGGTTCTGGCTATTTTTTGTCGGGTTGTTGTACAGTTTTGTTGTCTTTTTTTTTTTCTGAAACTTATTGGCATAGTTTATGGTATTGTCGTGAGAGAGGAGATAAAATACACCCTGTTGGATTGTAATCTTTTTTGCTTTCCCTTGTGGAATCCATTGGCTGGTGAGAGAGACAGCCTTTGATACATAATGCTGGGGCCTACAACGTTCGATGGTTGTTATGTTGGTTTTGAATTATTTAATTATTTTTTCTGTAGAATATACGGCGTTGTAGCCAACATGTTATAAAAAAGCCAGTTACATTACTAGTTTAATTTTTCTAAGTATTGAGCCGCTTAACTGTCTATATGCAAAATCGTCAATTACTAGTGTGACGGGTATTATAACTTGCACCCATTACGTTTCACGGAGCTAATAGTTTCCTCGTGTGTTACTTGGTGCGTCAGTTGCCGAATTATATGTTATGTGATATTATTTTTGTGCCATTTACTGCCTCTCATCAAAACAGTTCATCGCACCATTTCATCGCATCAAACAATGAGACTCAATTCTTTCTATGACAAAGAATAAAAAGTCAAAATCATAGAAAGCAAGGTAATTTTTCAGATCCTATTCCAAACTCACCTTAAAAATCCTACATTCCATTTCTTAAGAACTCTTTTACAAGAATAATCACTTCTAGACCTTTCAAATTGATCAGGCAGATCGTGGAAGTTATGGCATACGCTACTCTTTGGTAGCTTGCTATGCATATCTGGTAGGTACAGTTTAACTGGTGAACCAATAGAAGCCTTATAACAAACATATCTGGAGATTTTAAACTTTGTAGGTAGAAAAGAAAATTTCATTACATACAAGTCTTCTTTTCAGAAAAGAGACCTGCCCTATTTTCTCATTAAGCGCTAAAAAGAAAAGAGACCCCATACAATAACAAACAAACATAGTCCTACATGACCGATAGCCACAGTACCCATACACACAAATATTAACGGACAAGTTCACAAAAAAAAAAATATGACATAGGCTCATCTTTTTCCCAGAGATTGTGCGGCCACTTCATCCCTACAAGCTGGCTACACCATTAAATTCTGTTTGATGCTGTCCGACCGAACTTGTCCGGCTTGTTACCCTGTTGAGACATGTCGATCTCTAGAATGGCAGGTGAGAGCTAGTAAGTTTCTCTTGGCAACAAATAGCATCTCCCTTTCAAGAATTGTTTTTCTTTGCTTTCTCCTTCTTCTCCTTCTTCTTTTTCTTCTTCTTTAGGCTGTCACTTGGGCCCCGCTTGAAGATAGCCAGTACCTCAACGCTGTGTTTGCACATAGTGTATATTAAGAAAAAAAGGATATAGAAAAAAAGGATATATCTATTGGCATGTTACATTTTAATTTACTGAAACAAGTCCAAGCATTTGATTAGCAACTAAGTGTCGGTGCTATTATGTATGAATGGAGTAGCTTTAAATAAGACTCAAATATCTCAAGCATCCAACCCGAAGCTGTTTTTTTTTTGGGGGTTATCTTCAAAAGAAAATAAAGGAACTATTCACATTTATTTCTCTTGGCCTGGTTTTGAACTTAACCAAGGTTTTTTCTACCAGGGAGCAGGAGGAGAGGCTCATTAAATTGAGGCAAATTTATCTACAATTAACAGGACGGATACATCTTTTCCATAAAACATATTTAGCCGATAGTTTATATACAAATACTTCAGGAATCTTGGGTCTTTTTTCAAATATGACTAATACAAGACATATATATCGTGTAAGTTGCAAATATGTTGGCTACTATTATGTGAAGATTAATAACTATGGCATGGTAAAGAAATTATTGAGACAGAAAAGCACCTCTGTGTGCCAGGAAAGAAATTGAAAGCATGTGCTTTCTCTAGATGCCACCCATTTTTTCCCACCAAGCTTTTACAGTCCTGTTGAAAACACCTTATTCAGATAAAATTTTCAAAACTCGTAAATTTTAACTAGAGAGCAAAGGCCCCTATGTCATATATAAATTGCAATCAGAGCTTGGTACAAATCATAATGCCATTTCCAATACCCCTCACAATGTTATAATACTGAACAATGACTGTCAACAGTGATCTGATACGATGCTATTTCCAATACCCTGTGCTGTCTATATAATGAAGCAGCAATTGTATAGAATTATAACACAAACAATACTTAATAATAAACAATCCAAATAATCTTAAGACCAAAATGATATGTATTATTGACTTTGCTCAGGATTTTCATCTTTGCTTTCACTTTCAGATGTTGCTTGTTAGGGCTTCTCCCTTATCTTCCTTTTTGTTTGGAAGTTTATAAAACCTCTTCAATAGAGGGCCACAGAGGCCAGTTCTCAATCCTACCATTAGTATATAATTCTCAGCTCGCACTTGTCAAAACATAGAATACAAAAAAAAAAAGGAAAAGTGTACCTCCTTGAAGCTGTCCCAACCACAACTAATGTAAATTAGTGTTGAAGGCCAAACTTGGTCACCATCTAAATTGGTACCACTTTCAACTTGTACGGATGCTTCTCTAGCACGCAGAATCCATGGTCTCTTTTCTTTTTTGGCCCTTACAACTGAGCTGGATTTGAGAAAATAATAACTAAAATGATGTGTATCTCTTTTGGCAAACTTCAGCATTACTAGGCCTTTAATAGATTAAAAAAATAAACAAGACTAGCTATATTTGTTTTTCTTTCTCCAAAGGGAAGGAAAAAAAGGGGAGACCATAATCTGAATTTACTGCAGGGTACAGGTGGCTGATTTCCTGGCTGATATCATTTCCATAGTGTTCAGTCTCAGTATGGTTAGTGCTGCTACCATTGTCTTTTTTGTGACCTTTTTTTGGCGGCTTCATTGTATTTACTTGGGAGTATTGAAGAATGATGAAGTGTGCATGGACAATTGGATTTGATTGAGACAAAATTATATTAAATTGAGGCTTTCTGTTTTTTTTTTCTGAATCAATTGAAAATAAAGGTTTATGGTGACCATAAATACCAGCCGATACAGTATTTCACCTTCTAACACTAAAATAAACTAAAGTATTCCTTCATTTGGGAAAAAAGTCAAGAAAATGGTTGGAGGTTTGACCAAATTTCAAATATTTGCAAATTTACTCATATACCATATAAAGCAAAATTCACACCTTTCAAGCTTCGAAGCAACCTTCTTGTTAGAGAGGGAAACCTTTTGCAAAGCATCAAGAAGAGATGGATGCAAACCCTTTCGGGGAGGATCAACTATTACTACATCTGATCCTACCAGCCAATGAAGGGGCTCCTGAAATTTCAATAGGTTACAATTCCAACTACATTCTCATAAGTTATATATTATATATAGTTGGAAGCTCTAGTACTAAAGTCCTCATTAAACGTCACCTTTTTCTTTCTATACTTCTTATTTTTTTTTTGAGAATTTGAGTAAATCAAAGTCGAGAATGTAACTAGTAAGGGCCAAAAATGAAAAGGTCGTACTAGCCAAGCTTGTGCTAAAGATTATAATTGCTTCAATCCACTAGCACTATACCAGAACAAAAACAACAGCAACAAACTTGAATGATTGTTATTGACATGCAAAAGCTCTGAAATTTGATTGACCTATAATTATCCAAAAAATGTAATTTACAAACTAATTGAGTTCTATTTGAAACGTAATTGAATAAAAGAAGTTACTAAACTTAAGTCCTAAACATACAAACTTATAGAATAAAAATAATTCAACCCTTCCTATCTATGTAATTTTTCTCTACCAAAATTAGCTTTCTATTGAGCACAAATTGATGCAAGGGAATCCACTTTTATTAACAAAATGATAAATGTTTAAAAATGGCAATAAAAGAAGATACTACAAGAAACCATAAAAATGGAAAGCACAAATAGTACTTTCTAAAGTTCTAGAATATCAAATTTGAAATTTCTAGTATTTACATAAACTTACAAGTGATGCATCAGAATTATGCCAACTAATGGCACAATCAATGGTTTTCGGCAAGCGGCTGAGGGACTTCTCAAAAGATGCTTTCGACTCTTTATTTATTTCTACACATTTCACTGATCTAATACAAGAAAGATATACAAATTAATGCAAACCGCGGTTCCCAGATTCAGCAATTCTTCATCATCAGTAAACCAGGTAGGTAGCCTACAATGCTAGGCTAGTGTAGGATATATCATATCAGCCAAATGAGGCTGTTAAAGTTGGAATCAGCTTTTATCCCAATAACCTACACATATTGTCAATATATTCTTCTAAAAAAAGGTAAAAAAGGAACATCGAATTATAGAGGATAAATTACCGGCATTTTCTGGCGGCAGCCACAGATAAGCCAATTACCCCAGATCCAGAATATAAATCAACAACTGATGAGCCTTTGGGTACATAGTTTTGTACTTTCCTCAGTAAAGAATTAAAGGCCTACAATGCCAACAAAAAGAGAGGAAAACTTGACTTCATCAATCTGGCCAAATTTTCACAGTAACCAAATTCATCAAACCAATAAATCAGTCGGTTTTGAAATTTTCACCATAAAGGACCAACAGCAAGTCCTTTTTTTTGTTACATTTAGTGAGGTTAAAGCTCAATTTTTGTTTATCCCAGATTGTAAAAGAATAATACTAAAATCCGGATTTAAAAAATTTGGCATGTGTATCTGAATGCCGCAGAATTATTTTCATGAGTAGGAGATGAATGCACCAGGCCTAAACACATGCGTCCAGGTCTGTCTGCATGTGTTCAGGCCTGCTTCCTTCATTTGATACTGTTGAGATTTATTGTATGTTTATGTGTTGTTGGGTGTTTATGGGCCTAATTAGGATTAGGCCCGTGTCATTATGAGATAATCTAGGGTGAATCTAGGGTATTAATTGTAAGATTGCGTTGTAAGGCTATATAAGCCCAAGTCATTAGTCAATAAGATATAACTTTTGCTCATTCAACTATATGGTATCAGAGCTTAATTAGGGTTAGGGTTAGCCACCTTTTTTCGCTACTGTAGCAAATTCTGCTACTGTAGCAGACAGCAACCTCACAGCCTCTGGGCCAGCAAGGTCACCGCTAGGGCCAGGGCACCTGCTCCGCCAGGCCGCCGCTGCCAGGCCGCCGTCAGGCCGCTGCCTTCCTGGCGCCTTAAGCTGGCCGCCGTAGCCTCTGCTGGTCCGCTCTCTCTCGCTGTAGGTGTGCCGCTCTCTCTCGCTGTGAGCTCCGCTCTCTGGTCCTCTCTCTCTTTTCTCTTTTCTCTTGGTCCGATTATGGTCCTCTCCGCTCTCTTTTCTCTTTTCTCTCTCTTTTCTCTTTTCTCTTGGTGATCTGTTGATTTGAAAAAAAAAAGAAAAAAAAAAGAGAGTAAAGCAACCTCTCTTGATGAGATAGATCTGGAGGGGTTTTGTGATTGGGTTTTGTGATTTAATCGGGTTCGATTCGAATCTTGATGAGATAGATCAAGATCGGATCAAGAAGACAAGGTAGGAGGGATTCGAACTTGGTGTGTGACAAGGGGATCTGAGTCGGATTAATGGCCGAAGAAGGTAAGAATCCGATGGAGGAGATTATGTCGAAACTGAGTATCACCGAGCTTCAGACGCTGATGCGAGCGTTCAGTGTGGCTGCGAGTGAGAGCACACCGAGGCCAGCGCCGAATGTAGTCCTTCCACCGCTCGACAGGAAGCTCGATGGGCCAGCTACATATCTGAGTTGGTCGCGTCGGGTAAGGTACACTTTGGAGGGGAAAGATCTGGAGGGGTACTTGACTGGTGAAAAGAATGAGCCACCTGCGGGATCTCCAGAGAGGGTCGAGTGGAAGTCCACTCATATGACAGTATACATGTGGCTTCTGAGTTCATTGACTCCTTCTATCGCCTCCACAGTGGAGGGCATAGATCGAGTCAAGGATGTCTGGGAGAAGCTGAAGAAGACTTATGATGGAGTAGGGAACAGTCTGAAGGTGTTTCAGATTGAGAGGGAGATCGAGACAGTAGTACAGGGAGATCGATTGATCCAGGAGTATGCCGCAGATCTGGAGCGACTGTGGGCTGATTTTGATCATTTCTCACCAGCTTTGTCATGCAGCGATCCCTCGTGTAGGTGTGGGGAGCGAGATGCTCAGAGGAGGACTATGCAATTTATGAGAGGGTTGGACCCGATTTTTGAGCAGAGGTGTGCAGTGTTGCTAGCACAGCCGAAGATTCCGTCACTGGATGAGACGATCTCGGCCATGGTACAGGAGGAGAGCAGGATTAGGCTCCAGTCTGGTGCAGCTGGACTTACAGGAGGGAAGTCAGCACTAGCAGCCTCCCGGTCAGGTAACACAAGACACAGGGGCGAGACTCGGCAGTGCTACAACTGCGGGGAGGTAGGTCACTTGAGGCAGACTTGTCCTAAGCCACCAAAGGAGAGAGATGCAGGTGGGCGGGGACAGTTTGGGAGTCGTGGTCGCGGCCGTGGGGGTCGCAGAGGTGGTGGAAGAGGGGGCTACCGGGCAAATCTGATGGTAGCAGATGAAGAGGAAGAAGGCGGTATGGCTGAGGTGGGTCACTCTGAGGAGGAGCAGGCAGTTGTGGATGCTTATACTGCCTTGATGAAGAAAAAGCAGAAGGGTGTGCTCGATGATGCGTCCACCTCATCTTCATCCAGGGGTAACATTGCTTCCTTTGCTCACTCAGCCACAGGTACTTGTGATACACTTGCTCTAGCCTCTATATCCACCACTAGATCATCAGATTGGATAGTCGACTCTGGTGCATCTCGACATGTGACTGGTGCTGCTAGGGAGTTTTCTTCCTATACTCACCTAGCAGTCCCAGAGAGCATTCAGATTGCTGATGGAACGGCTCAGCCCGTGGTTGGTAAGGGTACCGTGCAATGTACCAACACTTTGACTTTGTCTAATGTTTTGCATGCTCCTTCCTTTCCTGTAAACCTTTTGTCCATTAGTGCCATTATATCACAACTAAAATGTGTTGTTTTGTTTGATATTCCAAAGGTGATCTTTCAGGAGAAGGAGACCGGCCGGCGACTTGGGACTGGCACATGGCGTAGCGGACTATGGTATATAGATAAGGGGAGTATGGATTCGGCTCTCTCATCTATTGTAGAGGATGCAGGAGGAGTTGGGAGGAGTGTGGAGGATCTACTGTTGCTCCATCATAGGCGCTTAGGTCACCCATCTTTTTCTGTTTTGAGTAGGTTGTATCCGCCTTTGTTTGAAAAGGCTAATAAAGAAAAATTGGTATGTGATGCATGTGAGTTAGGAAAACACACCAGAAGCTCTTATTCAAGCTCTGGTAGTAGGAGTACTTTGCCTTTTGAGTTGGTACATTCAGATGTATGGGGGCCTTGTCCCACAACTACTATGAATGGATTTCGATATTTTGTTTCCTTCATTGATTGTTTTTCTCGTGTGACCTGGCTTTATTTGATGAAAAACAAGGGTGATGTGTTTGCCTGCTTCAAAGATTTTCACAAAGGGGTTCAGACTCAATACGGTGCAGTTGTGAAGGTATTGAGGTCTGACAATGGGACAGAGTATATCAACAGGGCATTTGGAGATTACTTGTCATCCCAGGGAATACAACATCAAACCACCTGTCCTTACACACCAGAGCAGAATGGGGTAGCTGAGCGAAAGAACAGGCATCTCCTTGAGGTGACCCGGAGTATGATGATGTCAATGAAGGTACCAAAATATTTGTGGGGGCAAGCAGTCCTAACAGCGGCCTACCTGATCAATAGGATGCCCTCACGGGTATTGGATTGGAAGTCTCCGATTGAGATGCTGAGAGGTAAGAATGAAAATGTTCTCCCTCTCAAAACTTTTGGCTGTGTGCTTTGTGCAGGACAACAGACCAAATGTGGGAAAACTTGATCCAAGGGCTGTGAAGTGTGTGTTTGTTGGATACTCGGCTACTCAGAAGGGGTATGTTTGCTGGAGTCCGGTGGAGAGGAGGTTGTTTGTTAGTATGGATGTCACATTTAGAGAGTTTGAGCCATACTACTCCTCTCAGGTTGCATCGCCTTTTGAGGATTCGCTCGATACAGGAGGTACGAGGCGAGAGGGGGAGGATAGTAGCGATATTGAGAGGAGGATGGTGAGTGTGGGGGATATTCCTTGTCCGATTGCGCCGGTTGGGCCGATTATGGAGTCGGCTGTGGTGCCGGGCGGTGAGAGGACCGAACCCGAGAATGGTGGAACTCAGACTCAGGGGGAGCTGAGAGTATACACGAGGAGAAGAAAGGAGGCTGAGGGAGCTATGCCGACAGTGCCACCTGTGCCAAGTCCCTTGTCCCTGCCTTCTCCAACTCCTGAGACACCTACACCATCTACCTCAGATTCAGAGTACACAGGTGATATGATTCCTCTCTCTACTCCTCCCACTCCCCTATCGATAAGGAGGACCTCTCGCAGCAATGCGGGAGTTCCACCTGATCGATATGGCTTTCCACATGATATTGCCCATTTTGTCTCTTACTCTCACATATCACCTGTACATGGAGCATTCATTGCATCTTTGGACATTGTCTCTATTCCTAAGTGTTGGCAGGTTGCTAAGGAGGATCCGAAGTGGAAAGCTGCCATGTTAGAGGAACTTGGGGCTCTGGACAAGAATAAAACCTGGGAGCTCGTGTCACTACCACCAGGCAAGAAGGCAGTGGGTTGCAAGTGGGTCTTCACAGTGAAGCAAAACCCAGAGGGTCGGGTTGAGCGCTACAAGGCCCGATTGGTAGCAAAGGGGTACAGTCAGACTTATGGCATTGACTATGATGAGACCTTTGCGCCCGTGGCAAAGATGAGCACAGTGCGAACACTCATTTCCTTGGCAGCGAATGAGGGTTGGAAGTTAAACCAGCTTGATGTGAAAAATGTTTTTCTCCATGGTGATTTGTTGGAGGAGGTATACATGGAGGTACCACCAGGTTTCGGCACGAAACAGACGGCTGGTAAGGTGTGCAGACTCAAGAAGTCTCTTTATGAGCTGAAGCAGTCTCCTCGAGCCTGGTTTGACAGGTTTAGGAGAGCTATGGTAGGCATGGGGTATCGACAGACCAATGCAGACCATACAGTGCTCTTTAGGCGACATGGAGTTCACACTACAATGCTTGCTGTGTATGTGGACGACATGATTATCACTGGTGATGATGAGGGTGAGATTGCTCAGCTGAAGGCCAAATTGGGCAAGGAGTTTGAGGTAAAAGACTAGGGGCAGCTGAGGTACTTCCTTGGGATCGAGATAGCTCGTGGTGAAGAAGGGATTGTTTTATCTCAAAGGAAGTATGTGCTAGATTTGCTTACAGAGACAGGTATGCTAGGGTGCAAGCCTGCGGCTGCTCCCATTGACCAGAAGTCCAAGCTGAGTGCTGAGGCAGGAGAGCCAGTTGATAGAGAAAGGTACCAGAGGTTGGTGGGCCGCTTGATCTATTTGAGCCACACTCGTCCCGACATATCCTTTGCTGTGAGTGTGGTGAGTCGCTATATGCATGACCCTAGAGAGGGTCACATGGATGCTGTGTACCAGATTCTGAGGTACCTGAAGAGTGCACCAGGGAAGGGGTTGATCTTCAGAAAGAATGGGCACTTGAACATTGAGGGCTATTGTGATTCAGACTGGGCTAGTTGTGCCGATGACAGGAAGTCCACGTCTGGATATTGTATGTTTGTAGGGGGCAATTTGGTCTCCTGGAAGAGCAAGAAGCAAACAGTGGTTGCGAGATCCACAGCCGAGGCAGAGTACAGGGCCATGGCCTTAGGCGTGGCAGAGATGTTGTGGTTGAGAGCCCTGCTGGTGGAGCTCGAGGTGGACCTAGGGGCCCAAATGAAGTTATGGTGCGATAACAAGTCAGCCATCAGTATCGCTAACAATCCAGTGCAGCATGATAGGACCAAGCATATCGAGATCGATAGGTTCTTCATCAAGGAGAAGTTGAACAGTGGACTCCTGGAGTTAGGCCATGTTGCAACTAAAGACCAAGCAGCAGATTGTCTGACGAAAGGACTAAATTCGTTGGACTTAGCGAGAGGATGTGACAAGATGGGCTTAGTGGATATCTTTCGCCCATCTTGAGGGGGAGTGTTGAGATTTATTGTATGTTTATGTGTTGTTGGGTGTTTATGGGCCTAATTAGGATTAGGCCCGTGTCATTATGAGATAATCTAGGGTGAATCTAGGGTATTAATTGTAAGATTGCGTTGTAAGGCTATATATGCCCAAGTCATTAGTCAATAAGATATAACTTTTGCTCATTCAACTATAGATACATAGAAAAATATTCCCATGCCCTGAACACATGCTTTCAGAACTACTGAAAGCATGTTTTCAAAAACCAAACATAGTCTTGTCAAATTTAAAAAAAAAAGGGATATTAGTGTTATTCTAACCCAGGACCGGCAAAACAAATTCTCAAGTCTCTGCCTACTTGAAGTCTGGTAAAAGAACTGGGTTCATTTTTCCAGAGCATTTGCTAAATATCTCAATATAAGTTTTCTTATTTCTTTTAATTATTTTTTCTCTTTTCACCTTAGTGTTGGCTTGGCCAAAGCTAGCAGGATCAATAGTAGTGTCAATTCCTCCCAAATGCTCCCAAAAGTCTCTTTCTCCTTCTAGATGGCTCCATTTGTTCCCGAATATGGTCTGCTTTTTGTAAAGCTCTTAAAAGAATGTTGGATGTTTGACCAAATTCATTTTAACTCCTTTATTGTTTGTTTGTCATGACATACAATGGATTCTTTTTGTGTTAGCAGATTGATCACATGATTGGTACTTTTTCTTGGAGGTGGCAGGGGGGTATTGAGGTTTGCTCAGGCTACTGTGATTGGTCAAATTGTAAGACAATAATATATTGGTATAGAACAGGTCTAGTATCATTCTGTTTTGGTCTGGTACAGGTTGAGGTGTTGAGTGGATTATCCAGTTTGTGCTCCAGTGCAGTCAAAATGGGTTCTGGAAACACTTGTAAATTATGTACATTGTCACAGTAGCCCACTCAAGGCTTCCGTGTTTTTGTCACTCACTAAAATTATTCAAATACTTGAATTGATATATCGAGTATGAAGCTTTAAAATATTAAAAATAATGAAATCAGTGCTGTTTCTTTCTCCTCAACAAATGTGGTGCCCATTTGTTTGGATTTTGTGTTTATTAGGACACCTGTATAATGCAAAAGTTAGTTGGCGGTCATTTCAAGTTTGCATTATTTTGGGTTCCAGGTTGAATGAATCAAGAACGGGTTTGATCAAGTCAGTTATTTCTGGGATTCAGGTCAGATCAGGTTTTCAGATAAGTGCAGGGGGCAATTGGCGTAGGTCAAATTTTGTCATTTGTAGACTGTAAGTACAGATATTTTCTGGTCAGTACATTCAGGGCAAGTGTTGTAATGGACAAATTCAGACTATTTGAGAGGGATTAGAGTAAAAGCTTATCTTACGTTGGTGTTTGATGTCTGAAAGTTAACCCATATTGAATGGATCAAATGCATGCCACACCTGGGCCCACCATTTTTCCACAAAAACTGCCACATAATTGAGACTTACACATAAGTTTTACTGAGAAAAATGCCTACAACATGAAGGCATCATTCATAAGTAATTTTGTTTAAGCACTAAAAGTGAGGTCACAGTAGCAGGCTAATAATCATGATGCCCTCAATAATATGCGCTGATGTTTTGTTTTGGTCATAAACTAGTAACATGTTAGAGAACGTACATTTGACAATTCAGATAACTTTTTAGAATTAGGGGACTGCTCATCTTGTGAGTTCCAAACCAAGGTCAGCTGAACTTTACCTGAAAGCCGAAATAAAAGAGGTAATATCATCTTAGTGCATTCAATGTCAGAAATGGCATAAGGCTGGTTGGTTACATTTCTCATAAGGTATCTCAAATTTGCTAAATTTTTTTATTAAAAAAAACAAAAAATTTGATAAATTTTTTTTGCTAAATCTAATAATGAAGAAAATTTAAACTTTGTTCAATTTGTCATTTTAAATTGGTTTAGTTCCCTTGTCGAGGGGCTAAAAAAAATTAAACTTAAATTTCAATGTGACAAATAAATCAGAAGAGAGAGAAGACTTCTTAGTAGTAATTCAAAAAATATGGATTCTACACTTGAGAGCTGATGATGATGATGATGATGAAAATAGCAACAATAATACAAAATAAAGAATAAAAGAAAAATAATATAGGATAATAAAAGGCCGACGAGACCAAGCTGCAATCAACAAACGGGAATCACTACCGGCAAAAGCAATACAAATTACCAATGTCATCATTGGCAACTGCTTCCATCCCCAATTATCATCAGCATTATCATCTTATTACAAAATTACGTAAGAATACCTTGTGAATATCTTTCTGCAAGAGGAAGGGATGTGTTGTGCGTAGTCACAGCCATCTAATTCCACAGGAAAAAGGAGATTAAGTGAGTATTGACATTGTTGTCTAGTAAAAGATTTGTAAATACCAGATAGCAGGGCCATAGCCCATAGGGGTCACAACTCACAACAAGTACATACTAAAATATCAGTAGCAGTGGGTCTATTATCCAACTTCTCTTTAGGCAAACTATTTTATCTTTTGTATACATTTGTTTTATTCTGCATGCAAGTCTTTTACTGGTAGCGCTAGGTTGGTACTGTAATACTTCCATAAGAATCATCCATCACTTGGATGGGCCAATTTTGTTCCCCAAATGTTCTCTCTCTCTCCACTATAAAATTGAAATTACGACATTATATTGACCTGGACATATCTCACTTCACCAATGTCTGAGTCCTCATCGTACGGTCGAATATTCAGCTCAACAATACCTAAAAGATTAATAAACTGAATTAAAAGTAGAATAAAAACATATCTCTCTTTTTTTATCAATTGAAGAGAAGAGATATGAGGGTATGCCTCGTTTTAAAAGGTCGACAGCAGCATTAATTTTGGGATGATGAGCTGTCAAAAGAGCAAAAAATTAAATTTCAATAACTGCAGAGAAAAATTAGAAAAAGTGAAGTTTGAGTGGAGGCAAACTAAGCTCAGAAAATATTTTTATGTGACGATTGTAATTCCAGTCTCTGTGTATTATACTACAGTTTCTTAAGAGATCAGCTTAACCGAACTAAGCATCATTTACCCCTTGGTAAAGAAGAAACCTTATGCCACTACCCTTCAGTAATTTTACATATTAGGAAAATCTAAAATTCCAAAGGTTGATGTGGTAATATGCATGAAATAACCAAAAGACGAACTATATAATGTTTTAACCTTTGCATAGAGGTATGTCAACCACATTATGTGTCCCTTCCTCATATAAGCCAACAAGCGGTTCATTGGGTGTACCACGTACTGCCAGCTTGGCCCGGCATCTCCATTCCCACTACACATGTTCAACATAAAAAGAATATCAAATATCAAAATTTTCATATAATCATGAGTATAAATTTTGGTGCATTAAAGGATTTAATACAAGACACAGGTTCACATTAACTTCATTGCAGCCTGTGTATACTGGTGTTGGACCTTAACCGGTAAAGTCAGGCACCGTTTTGATTATTTTTTCAATGTTATATGGCCATAACTTGGTGTTTGTCGAAGCCTAAGCTAGCCTAATTAAGTGTCAATGAAGCTTACAGAACAAAAGGGGGAAGGGACACAAGGAAAAGGAAATGAAAAATCTATATTACATCCTGCTTACCTGAATAGATTGGATAATGCAAAATCTGAGTTGGAGTTATTTGGTACATACAAAACATGGCTAAGTTGTTACAAGTTATCTATTTATTATTAAAAAAAAGGGCAAGTATTTAAATACAAACCAATTTTTCACTATGAAAAGAGAAATCTTTGACACCATTCCCCACAAAAAAATTTCTAACTCCATGTAGTACATCTGGATGATCAAGATTCAATTCATGACTGCAACCTGAGCACCTGTTGTTCAGAAGAATGTATATGATTAAATTTCACCATGAACCACCAATCTATTATTGACCTATTTGTCAATCAAATATGTACTCGGGTAAAAAAAATGCTCATTTGTTCCTTTCTTAATCGAGAAGCTATTTCCCAAAACATAGAAGTAAAATAAATCTAACAAATGAACCTTAGCAAATCAATTGATAGCGTACAACAACTCCCATTGGCAATGTAAATTTTTCGTATAAACATACAATGGTAATTTATATGAGGTGATAGACAAAAGTTATATAGAATTTTGACCAATATTGTCTAGTCTAACACAGATGCCAACGTAATTCACGGGATGCTTGATGGCAATTTGATAGAATACCAATCACAAAGGGATATAATGAGAATGTACGGCTTTAATCAATATGAACACTAATTCATTATACTTCGCGCGAAATCACACAGGACAACCGATTACACATACACAGAGCGACGCCTATTATCTGTCAGAATTACCAGCGAGCTCATAAGTATTCTATTCCATATGGAAAAGGGAATCTAATTGAGGTATCCCAAGTGAAACTCTAGAGAAAGACAGAGAGAGAGAGAGAGAGAGAGAGAGAGGTTGTATGAGCTTACGATTGGAAGTGAGGGCACTGGAGAGAGCAGTCCAGGTTCTTCTTGTACGGTTCAACTGGAGGAGCTGGGGTAGCTACGCGACGCGGAGCACGGCGAGGTACAACGGCGGTCAGCCTCGCCGTGGCAAGAGTCGACGGCGACGCCATTTCTCTCTTGAGTCACTGCAGTGAGTGGGAGATAGAAAAAACCAGAGAACTCGAATATCTTTGCTTTTGAAGAAAGCAGGATAAAATGCTGGAATTCAATCTAGTGCAATACCTGACCATGTAGAATGAGATTTGAACCGTCTATTTTAATCTGGCACGAATCTCAAATCGAACCCCTTATCTATATATTAATTTTGGATGGATGAGTTATTGTAGCGCTACAGTACTGCTACAGTAACGTCCCTTCTTTTCTCCGTCTGATTCCTATCTGATGGTTGAATATGGACTCCGCTGCCGCCCTCTCTTGCGCCTCTCGTCCTTTTTTCGCTCCGTGTCGCTCTCTCAATTAAACAGGTGTTCTCTCTCGCTACAACAGTCAACAGTACTCTCCTCTCTCGAACCTTTGCTCCTTCCAACCACGACAAAGAGGATTTTGTGAAAAGGAAAACCTTTATCCTACCAAAATCTCGCTAAAACCCTAGCCTTCCAGTCAATGCCGAGGTGAATTTATCCCCGTAATAGAAGCCGTCTCCCCTCACCCTCTTCGTCTTTCTCTCAAATGCCACCGAAAACGCTCCTCTGGTACCGCTCCCGAGTTGAGCCTCAACCGGACTCTGATGGTTCGATTGAGACAATCAGGTGTGGCGCCTGCGGATATGGCGAGGCCGATGCAGAGTTGCTTTTGTGTGACAATCCTGCCACGTGTCGCACCTGGCTTTGGGTTCTGCCCTTCTCGCTCCTCCAGTTCAGTTCTTCATCTGGCAAGAAAACCCGTAAAAGTATGCGGTACTGTTTCACAGTTCTTATTTCTTTTCTACTTCTTTTTGCAACATTTTGTGTGTTTGCATTAACAAATGGTGTTTGCTGAGATTAAGAACCGGACAAACTTTACAATTACTACCTTTATTATCATAGTTGACCTTCAATTCCTTCTTCTTTTGTCTCAAATTTGTAACCTTTAAGTTTAGATGTACAGTTATCTTTTTTTCTATTCTGAATTAACATCAAAATCATTTCCTTTTGTTATTCTTTTTTGTTGCAGAATTCCCTCTGGTTCAAACCAAAATAGTTGATTTCTTCAAAATCAAGCGTTCATGGGGCTTTGAAAAGATAGAATCCTAAAAGAGAAAGAGAAAGAGTGTATTCATTTCTACAAAGAAGAGAAAGTTGTTGTCTTTTAACTTGACCGAGAATGCGATGAGGAGGCTTGAGCAAATGGCTTCGCTTGCAACTAGTCTTACCCAACTGGTGTGTAGTGTTTAGCAATGAGCTCACCTATGTAGCTGGCATGGCCCCAAATCTGCTAATCGAGCGGCAATGTAATAGAGGGATGCAGGTACTTTTTTTAGTGTCCTCTTTAATGATTTTTCTATTATGAGAGTAAAAACAAACATTCTTATTCAATCAATTGGGGCTTATTGGGTTAATTAATCACAAGTGCATAAAGATATATTGCTTGAGGTTCAATTCAAACTATTCGAAAAAATATTGATCAAATGGGGAGTAATTCAGTCTTAGTAAAAACTAAAGACACAATTATGTAGTTGATGTACATTGAGATGCAGGTGAGGTGTACTTTGCACAATTAAGATTTATTTAGGCTTTTATGTCTTTAAATACAACAAAGACGTAAAATCTTCTGTTTAATGTTCCTATTAATTCAACAAAGATTTATTTAGGCTTTTATGTCTTTAAATACAACAAAGACGTAAAACCTTCTGTTTAATGTTCCTATTAATTCTTTTTCATTGCTTACAATGATTACTAGAGTTTAGCGATATGTCTATGGACTAAGAATTTCTTCTGTGAATGTCTTTTTTTCCGGAGTCATTAAGGTATATTGAACTACAAGGACAGAAAAATTGAAGGCTTTCTTTCCAGATATGGTTTCAACTCAAAAGAGATATTCTCTTATTAATATTGTATCATGAAAAAACTTACTCTTTTTGTTAGCGTTTGGGGTTTATCTATTTTGTTTATATTTTTCAGATGATGAAATAGATTTCTGCCGATTGATTATATAAATTTGTATGTATTAACATCCATTATTTTCAGTTCAAGCATGTTTTCTTTTAGTTTCCTTCATTAGCAGAGCTACTTGGATATTTAGGTCGAACATCACTCATCTGTGTGAGTGGTTGTACTCAAAGGTACCTTTGTAGATGTTTTGTTGCAATTGGTCAAACCAAAATTTTCTTTGGTCCTTTGCTTAGTTTTAACTCCCTATATTTGTTCATCATATTTTGCCCTACAGACTAACTATTTACTTTGCCAATTGCTTTGAATTAGTCTAAACTTAAGCATCCTGTTAAAATCAAACTAGAATTATCTTAAATCAGTTCATATGTTTTGCAAAATGAATTTGCTTATTTTTTTAACTGTGGGGAAAGAGTTTTCCAAACTTAACATCTTCATTCAATAACATTCTTTCTTTAAATACAACAAAGATGTAAACCAATAAATTTCATGCAGAATTTATAATCTAAATGCTCGATTATTTTCCCTCAACATCGATCACAGGACCAATAAAAAATAGCAGCTCTTCATTTGTTGTAGCTGGCCTCTACTCCCCTCTACTATCCCCTCTACTATCTTGGTGGGATTTCTAAAATCTATTGGCCGATTGAATCACCATATGTTTAATTTTTCATCGGACTTTATTTAATTTTTCTTATTCTATATTTTATATTGGATTGAATTACCATATGTGTATCTATTTAGGGTTTAAAGAGAAAGAAGGAAACTCCTGCTTTGAGCAAAAGCAAACAAAGGAAACTAAGAACATTGGAGGTCTGTTTGTGTTTGATATTGTATTTGGCATGGGACTTCAATTAGTTTTTCTTATTTAACATTTTATATTTGATTGAATCTCCATCTATTTATGTTTATCTATTCATGGTTTAAACTTTAAAGAGAAAGAAAGAAGCTCCTACTTTTGAGCAAAAACAAGCAAAAAAAATTAAGAAAATTGGACGTTTGTTTGTGCTTCATATTGTATTAGTAAAGCTTTTGGTTCCATATCTTTGCTCAGGTATTCCATTTGACGGATCTTTTGTTTAGTTCTTTCTTTCCTCTTTTTTTTGTTCAGAAGAAGCAACAGAAGCTATAGGATGCTAATTAAGATACCAAAAGAGGCTGAGAAGACAAGTAGAGACGATAATAAAAATGTGGTTACCTGAGAAGATGGGAAAATCAAGGAGAGCAGCGCTAAGAAGGACAGTGAGAAAACATCATCCAGATAAGGACAGTGTTGACAAGGAACTGCTACAGGTAACTATTTTATTATGACTTACACAATTCTGGATAAAAAAAATTGTATGTTCTTAATTCATTGATAATTGTTGGATTGGACTTTGTATATGGTGAAATTCCTTTTCTTGCTCTCTTTTTCTTTTTTTCCTATTTTGGTCGAACTTGGAAAATTATTAATGACAGGGGGTACTTATGGAAATTGTGTTGTTTTTCATGCATTAAACCTAATTGATTTGAGGGGTGTTAGGAATTTAAATCCAGCTTAATGTTGGGATGGATTTGATAAAATGTATTGGGACTTGATATTAACAATGTTATATTATTGTTTGATGCATAAATATGAAATAGCATGATTTCAGAAACCATTTCATTACAGTTTATTATTTTCTTGAGAAAATAGGGATCAATTTGAGAAATAAAATGATTTCTCTTTTTCTCAAGCTTCGGAAAAACCAGCACAGCACTCCATCCACATTAGTTGCTCATTGTTGCATACTGGTTCAGTTTTGAAAGGGTTTTCCTACATTGTCATTAAAAACAAAATTTAGTCTAAATAATACAATTTAAATCATACTTGCTTGCATTAAGCCTCAACACTGCACCTTTTTTTTTTGTTTAGTAATTTTAGTTGTGCTTGATTGCAATCAAATTGAAGAAAATTAAGAGTATATATTTGGAATTGAGGATATATAAGAGTAGAGAAGTGTGCTACAATGGTTTCTGACTACTGGTACCAGTTTGATACCAGCCAGTTTTTATCATCTGGTACGGTGTACCAATTGGTACCAGTTTTTGTCTTCAGTCATTTGGTACACAGTACCAGTAAGCTAAAGTGTATGCTAATACCGGCATACACTTAGTGTTGCATGCGCTAGGCTTGACCTTTGCTACAAGCCTATGAAATTGAATTTTACCACAATTGAAATGCATTTTTTATATTTTATTTATGAAATGCACAGGTTCAAGAAGTTGATAACTTAGGTTAGCCACAATTTTTGTTCAATATGTAAACTAATATTTATATAACATGAACACATGGTATAGTTTTTTTTTTTTTTCAATTATATTACCAACAACTTATACAACATATCTTAATTACCACTGCCGAAGCACAGCGAGGAATTTTGCTAGTTGTATATAAGCTCCGAATTGATTTTGGCTATTCTATTCCTGCGGTACTGCAGGGATACTTGGTCACTCGGGCACTGGGCCAGTGAATCTTTCTTTTTGCATACTAGTTCTGAACTTCTAACATCTTTTTGTAAATTAGACAAAGTTTCTCATGCTTGAAACTTGAAACACGGTGTGCGCGCTTGTTGGGTCAATTTTTTTTCACATCATATTGATTAATTTAATAAAGATTAAGCAACCAAAATTCGATTACTACTATAATGAGCCATTTTTTCGCTAATTAATGGTCCTGTTGACTTTTGCAAAAAAAAACAAAACAAAGGAAACTACTCTTAGCGTCATGTTGAAATACACAGAGCAAGAATTACCTCAATCAGTGCTCAAATGGAGAATTGTAACTAACATGTTAATTGCTTATATATATAAAAAAAAAACTCTTTTTAGAGATTAAAATATACATTCGATTTATTTAGCTCACATTAGACAGAGGATATCCCCCCTCTCCACACTACACACAAAAACAGAAGCTCATACCAAGTTGAAGAAACTGATCACATCATTGTATAACATTGTTTTTGCAGAAATGCCCATGACAAAGTCTATGTGAGCATAATCCTTCACAAAATGACTCTTTAATTTGTCAGTTTCATGAAACTTCAAATCATTCAGTAAGTGTTCAACGTCACGACCATTGGAGATTGAATCTTGGCCGCCGTATCCAACGAAAAGAGGCAAGTCGTGGGGAACATTTGATATGTTGTATACCGGCGGTTCGCTCTGTCCGTAGTGTTCCATGTTTTGCTCTTTGTTTTGATAGTTGTATTTGGCCAGGATACCCCCTCTAAATGCTATAAATTAAGTAACAAAGTGTTATCAGTGAACAATGTTGTAAATATTAAGTAAAGAGTTGATAATTGCTGTTTACGTGCTATTGATTTGATTAAATGTTGAATGAGACGTAGAGGAAGTTTTTTTTTTTTCATAAATTGTGCATATCCTCTCTTTTTTTCGTTAAGAGGATGTGTTGGTAAATTGAAGGTTGTTTGTTTTAAACTGTGCCTATCCTTTGAAAAAATTAAAAGGATATCCTTTTAACGAGGATATGCACAGTTTATTCTTGAATTCGTTAGGAGGATATGCACAGTTTTAATTTGTTTTAAATTCGTTAAGAGGATATAATCAACACATCTCTCTTTTTTCATAACAAATTACATGCAATACATACCAGATTACCATAAACTCTTTGGTAAATTGAAATTCAATAATGTCTATGCATATACAAATGTCTGCCAAGATAATATAAATTCTATATGCTTCTTATGACTTGCAAATTAGAAAAAGAAGAACAAAAAAAAAAATCAGAGAAAAGAGACATTACTTTGGGCCAAATGGACCATGGTTTTTGTAGAGGTTGGTTGGAGCTCATACTCGAGAAATAATTCCACGGTGGAGGCATTTAAGCAACAGTTATTTCCTTTATATATTTGAACCAAAGTATTAGAGAACTCGCATTACTTAAATTTTTTAATACACTGTTAAATTTTAACTTTGATCAGCAAGGTAAGGAAGCATGAGAGAAGTCCCATATGCCTCTCAATTTATCTAGCATTTTTAATAACATTGACCGAATTATATAAAATTAAAACTGTGCATATCCTCTTAACGAATTTAAGAATAGGTTGTTTTCAACAAATTGATATTAAATGTTTTTTTTATACACAACCCTTATCTAAATGATAAATGATGCATCCATAAATATTTTTTTATTATGACAATTTTGGATGATGTGTTGAATATATATCATGTACCACATAACTATATGCAAGCCAGGACTTAATCTCAGCAAGTACTATATATGGATGCCATATAATGAAAAAAAAAATGGAATGGTATAGGCTTGGTGGATATTTCTCATGTAGGGGAAAGTCTATATTTTTCATATTTGGCATCAGTATATGCATGCAAAGGATTGTTTTCATTTACTGGGTTATTAGAAAGAATTTCAGGTTCTGCAGGGGATGAAACAGGATATTAGGTTAAACTGGGCGAGCTAACAAGGCAATTTTTCTCAAAAAAGTTTGTAAAAAAGTATAATCAAATGTTCAGTGTAATGTTTCACTCACCTGTGATAGTTTTCATTAGGTCATAGCAGTCTAGATGTGTACATAATGCCTTCAAGAAATTTGCTATTATCTCCCTATCAATAACAAAAGAATAAGATATTATACAAGGAACTCAGTAATTTTTTTTTATTAAAATTCATATAGAGGTCACTTTCTACAACAAACTCATTTCATGAATATAATCCAAAAAAGCAACAAAAAAGAAGAATGTTTAATAAATGAAAGAAAGCATACCCTTTGGGATTGAACTCAGCTACACCAAGCAGGTTGCTCAAAATCTGCAATGATATTGCATAATTAATTAAGGGTCATTTTTTTCGACATTAACAAAATAAGAATAATATCATTGATTAAGTAATGGAAACATACTTCTCCTACAAAGGCTCTGGCACAAAGGATCCCCAGTGGTGTGGTCATGTGTGTAAGATATGCCACAGGGCTTAGCAAGACAGCTGATTTTAGTTTATCAACCAACTTGCCTTCTGACAAGGATGCTAAGGCTACTAGCGTTCCCTTCCATACAGAAAATAATACAAAAAAAACAAAGATTGACCAATATTTAATAGTGTTTTATTAGCTGTATATATTGCCATAACAAAAAGAAGTATATTGTGAAAATGAACTAGGTATGGAGAGATCACAGAAAGTTCTCAATTTCGGATGATGAAACCATTTTTAATTTATTTGGGTCCAATTAGTAATAGGAGGCTTTTAAAATCTCTGTTTATTATGGACAATTAATAAGAGAGTACAAATTTTGCATTTTTGTAGGGATATATATATTTATGTAGCTAGGATAAATAAAGGAAATTAATATATTTCGGCTGAATAAGACCATTAAGTGCATCAAACTATAGATACTTAGCTACATATATAGAATCAATACCATATGAAATTAGCGAGGCATAGAAAAATGCATAATTACCAGCGAGTGACCAACATAGTGAAGTTTTAGGCCGGTTTTGCTATACACAAAATCAACATTAGAAGGCAGATCATGCATTACTAGCTCATCCCAAGACCAAGCCCAATAATCCTTCATTATTAAAATGACCACAATTCTGGTAAATAATTAGCTAACCAATAATTATACAAGTGTTAAATACTTTACAGGCAAATTAAGCCTATATAAGTATATATATGTAAGATTTGAAAAGGAACTTTCAAATTAAAGATGGAAGTTAAGGATCTGCCACCAAGGCACTTTGTTAATTGGCATGTGGTTACTGGTACCATATTTTCGTTATGTCTTTGAAACCATACTTATCACATTTCAACAAAAGAAAAAACTGATAACCAAAAAAGTCGATAAACAAAAAATGAGAAAGGTTATGAACCCTAGTTGAAGAGTCAAGAGAAACATGGCGCTGGCTCCATCTCGTGCCTCTCGTGTTAGCAATCCAAACATCAAATCCGTTATCCGCTAGAATGAATGCAAGAGATTCTTCAGGGGAATTTAATAGCCAAGTGATACCGTCCTATGATTGTTTATATTTTACCCTGCCATTAGTTTGATAAATACAATCCAAAGTACTGTGTGTTTGTGTGTGTGTAGGAAGCTCTAACATGTCATAAGTAAATGAAATTCAATTTCTCCATCATCAAGTTCCCCATGAACAATCGACCAATTGAAGAGGCTCAACCGATGAAGATCAAAGGAATGGATATATCAGGCATAGGATAGATATTTTGTACTGTGCTGATTTTCTGATTTTTTTAGCTTTCTTTTTTCATTTTCCTCCACCTTTTCACACTCTCTTTTTATTTTCTTTTGCACCTCATCACTCACAACACCACTGCGGTTCCCAACTCGGGAAACCAACAACATGTAACCAACTAAGGTTAATATAAAATAGGGGCTTGACCCCTATTGTTTCTCAACAAAGTTCGCCGTAAATGAGATTTTGTTTAATCCTATTTTTTTCCATCTCAACAAAAAGTTTTAGATGCTAATGACAATAAATCTTGCATAAAACAGTCATATATGAATTCTACAAAAAAAACATCACCATATTTAAAAATGAAACATTCAGAAGTAAAATAATAAATAAATAAAATTGGAGTTAGCTGTGCATGTCATTTTACCATTAGGATTCCATGTTGCAGAAGAATAGGCTGCTTCTTGCCTCCGTTTTTGTCACCGTTGCGCCCCTCGGGGATCCTTTGCATGCTTAAAATGTAACCATCTTGTGTTCTTACCTAAATTTCCAAAAAAAAACGCAAGAAAAAAAGGGGAAAAAAAATCATGATATCGAATGATTCAGCATGTCACATAGATATAACAGTCTTATACCGTACGTACGTGTCGATATATGTCAAGCTTCGACATGCTGCAGTTGAGGCATCAAAGCAAACCCGATTGAGCATGCATATATAACACTAAACCGTCTTCCATAAGGCGCATTTTTCAAAGACAAACCGATGTATGTATAATGAACAAAGCAGTTTCAGAATATTAATTACAACAGAAATCTTTCATTTACCTCGTACTCTTCACACTTGTAACCACGTGAGTTCACCATTAGTGTGCATGGTCCATCAGATACATCTGACAATAGTGACGGGTTCAAGACGCGCGCTTTGGCAGGTTCTATTCTGGTGCTGAGTAACAGAAGGGTTGAAGCAATGATAATGGCACAAGCAAAGCCATAGGATGCCATGTTGGAATAACATGATGAAGAATTAACAAGATTTATATATACACACATAGACAATTTCAAAAGGAGGACAATAATTTTTCCTTTTTAAAACTGTCTATGGATATAACTTCTTTTCTTTTTACTATTTGGGCCAAGCAATCATCTGATTTAAAATGGACGATCCGAATATTTGATAAATCATTCCTTGTGCCTTCATATATTTAATTATATTTATGAAAGATAATTATTAGATACTTAAAATTAAGATGTTATAAGGGTATGCGTGCAAATTTCATGCCTGTGTATTGATAAATCTAAGAAATTGAACCAAAGGGAAGAAGTGTATCCGTACTGGCTGTATGTAATAATAATATCTCTTGGGGGGCGGGACCCAACTGTCACCGGAGTTATCCAAACAGATTTGGAGATGATATGCAGCCAGTAGGAAAAGGGGCCCACACAAGACTGCCACGTGTTAACCATGCATGTGTTCTTTACTACAAGAGGGTATGGAGCCGGGTGACTTAGTTTCCCAGGCTAAGTTTATAGATGATGGTTTTCTAGTCGATTATTCATTCATTCCATGGTTGTAATATCGTATTGAATTTTTCTCTTTCAAAGCCCGGTAGGCAAAGTTTCATTTTTTTTTTTTTAGTAGTTTATAGGGTTTCATAGTAGGTAACGAAAAATTTAATCCAAAAGCAAGCAACCCTAGCCTTTGATTCACGTTGCGACTTGAAAATCTATAAGATTATAAATTTATGTATCGTGGATCTGAACTCTGCAAATTTTTCTTTTTATTTTTTTATTTTGATATTTGGACAAAAACTCTGGAGATGTTGGTTTTCCTACGTTTTTATTTGGGTCATCATAGTCATAGGCCTCTAAGCCCTCGCATGAAAAAAAAAATACTGATATATTTTAAGGAATTCGCATCCTTTCCTTTGCAAGGAATTCATATGTTTTCTAAAATTTGTGATGAAAGAAGATATCCTCTCTAATTGACACAGAAGCAGCTTTATAAGACGGTACCCATCAATTTTGGAATTTTGAACGGTTCAGATGTTACTGCCTTAGGTATCTGACAAGGGCCATAGACATTCAAATACAAATATATATACGAGGAGGGATCCAATTACACTAATTTATGGTGATCATCTTGACACTATATGTTTATAAGTCATTTTTACAATTTTAAAATCCAAACAGTCAATCCGAACCGTTCAACATGATCTCCATATTAAAATGTGCTTGGAGACTAAATTTTACATTTTTTTAAATTGTTTACTATTTTTTTAGAATTTTTGAAAATCACTGTTTTAATGGTCCAGAATTGTCTGAAAATAGTAATTTTGTGCACATCTTAATAAATACTAAAAAAATTCCAAAATATGTAAAATTTGGTCTCCAAGAACATTTTAATATGGAGATCATGTTGAACTGTTTGGATCGATTGTTTAGATTTTAAAATTGCAAAAATAACTTATAAGCATATGATGTCAAGATGTCAAGATGTGCCACCATAAAATGGTGTAATTGGATCCCTCCTCTATATATATACAATGATCATTATAATGAATTTTTTCATTTAATATGCTATATGTTGTTGTTCCAATTCTGTCAGTAAAAAAAAAAACTTGATAGCATATATAAATTCCAGTAAAATTAAAATGAAAATAGGAGCATTTATTCTGACCTGACCCAATTCAACCCCAAACCGTCCTGTTGACATCCTCACTTGAAAGATGAGACAGTACGTTTTCTATGAAAGATATTTCTGGATCAATACAAATAAACAAACAAATTTTGTTCACCTTTTCCTATTCAGCAAATGTTGTTCACTTTTTCGTATGTGAACATTCACTTTGTATAATTTTGTTGTTTGAATAAAAACTTATGGACAATTTTGCCCAAAAAACATAATAATAAAAGATAAATTTTGCTATATAATTTTTATGACCCATCAAGCAAGATTTTCTTAGATCTCCTATAATCTCCATCAATAAGATGTAGATATATGCTAGACTTATCCTTTAAAAAAAATAACAACAACAACAATACTGATTGCTAACATAGTTAATTAAGAACCTTGAATTAAATATCAGGGACTATAGGAAAGTTTCTAGTGTCTATATAAACTTTTTAAATAACCAATTTCTTCGTCAAAATACCATAATATCCAATATCCTTATGCAAATTTAACATTTTTTATTCTATCTCCTTCAACTATTTAACATTTTATTTAATTATTTTAAAAATTAAATTAACCAATTTATTCTCTGATTTAAACTGAAGATGTCTATTATTAATGCCCTTTCTTTGTACTGTCCTGTACCAGTGGTCCAGTGCGGACGTATCTGCTTGGTCTAGCAAGCAGCAAGGAGCCAAAGAGGACTGCTGTTTTAGATTTAGACCAACCATATTGAACTCTCTAGATCGCTGCACGCTTTAGAAATTAGCAGACGCAATTCACAAATAGAGGTGCTAAATCAGAAAAATGCCGAGAACAAAGGGGAGATCAGGGACCTCAAGTATACAATCAGTAGCAAAAATGAGAAAATTGAGGGGATCGATTAAGAAATTGACATCTTACAACTCGCAATTGCAGAAGCAAGCAAGAAAGCTGGTTTCTGGTGCTGAATTTATCCCGCTGCCACGACTATTATAGATGTCATTTCATTTATCTATGCAACTAGGGAAGTTCTAGCTGCCACGACTACATCCAGAGAAGTTCACATTACAGGAAGGGAGGAAGATGGCATACTAGTCACTTTTAACTTTTAAAATAATTAAAATGGAATACAAGAAAGAATGTTAAATTTGCATGGGATATTAGATATTATAATATTTTAATGGGGAAATTGGCTATTTCAAAAGTTTAGATGGGCACACAAGAAATTTTTCCTTATTTTATATATTGGCAGTAATTGACACAACTCAAAAAAAAAATTATATAGTGAGTTTTTCATTTGTTTCTGCTTGCTTGAATAATTATAGATCTATTGCTTGCACTTCTCACATCTTCAGCCAAGTCACATGAATGTCAAGCACCAGATATGACAGGTATAGTACTGACAATACACATACAGCATAACCTTTGAATTTAATTGTCTTGATGCCTCTTACAGTTTTACCATATGTACCCAATTTTTCTTTACACATTATACAAGTTTGTAATAATAATATCACATGAACAGGTTCTCTACCAAGATAATATTTTTGAAAAAGATAGTTCCCGCATCATGCCCTCCCCTCATAGAAAGATCTGTTTTGCATATATATACCTCCTATGGCAACAATTGGAACAGGTATCCTTCAACGCAACAATTTGCATGCCCAATGCTCAACAATCAATGTGTTCACTTTTAAGGATAAGTGAGCCAATTCTATATTAAACAAGGGCATATATGCAAAAAAGTATGTGTACTTACTACACAGTACAAGGACTAGGGCTCGATTTCTGCCTCCTTCCATCAATTCCAACAGCACCAGCAAAACCCGGTATGCAACACTTACTGCCATAATTCAAAAGTCTATCCCTCCTCTTTTTCTCTCTGTTTGGTGTCATCCCATTACCAGTGAGAGGTGAATTGGTTGCAGTATCATCAACCACAGGGGATCCGACCACTTTCATAGGCTTTTCAGTTTTGCTATTTTTGTCGATACTTGAATCATTTAGACTTTTGTCAATTTCTGAAGCCTCTACAAAAAGATCACCTAATTTCTTTCTGGGAGAAGGTTCAGATTTTGTATCAGGGAATTTTTCATTTAATGATAAATTAAACATTCTAGGGGTCCCTGGTGAAAATTTTGGGTGGTTGGGTGTACTGCCACGAGATGGCGTGAATTCTGCAAGTTAAAAAAAATAAAATTAATAACACCACATATTACTAATGTAGATATACATTTCAAGCATTCAATATTCCAACAAAGGATTTCTAATCTCCGGCACCCCACTATAGAATATAGATACAGTTTACTTTCTTACCTTTCGTTTGTTTAAACTGCTCTTGGTTTTCAGTTTTGTTTCATAAATACAGTTGTATCAAGGCAAAATTTAAGTCTTAGTTGACGCCGAATTGCATGGTTAAGGTAAATTAAGAAAAATAGTTGCAGAATTGAGGCCCAATTACACAAGTGAAAAATAGTTGAGGCTTCATTGCAGAGCCAAGGGTTTAAATAAGCTTAGTTGAGTGCAACATTTGTTCAGTTGAAGAATCACAAAATGCAGGGAATTTTACAAAAGTAACCTCACAGGTGTTCAACATACACGAAACATTGGTGCATAACTCTCTCATTAATTAAATATACGATTATGACTGGTCAGAAAATACTAACGAAAATTACCTCCATTAACACTGAAAAAGTCGTCTTCGCAATCAGAGTCCATCCAAGCTTTTGAGTCGAAGAAAATCTCCTCTTTGCTACCTGTTTATGTAAATTCATATAATATTCAACTAAACAACTGTATCAAAGTGAAAGGAAGAGATCGGGTGTTTGTCTTAGTACTACCTTCTTAAAAACTTAATGAGTCATGTTTAAATTGAGTACAGTACCTGGATACTTAAAAGTCACATTACCATTGTAATACAAATCTTAAAGTCATATTGAGTAAAAACTATACTGAAACACTGTACTTTAATGAGGCAGAATTAAAATATTTGTTAGTTAGTAATTACAACAACAAAATTCGACCCTTCAACTAGACTCATTACACCGGAATTTGATTTGTTTCAACAAAGGCCCTGAACATTAATTTTGTTGAAGTTAGGCCATGCATGTACTTCTCATGCAAAATATGAAAAAAAAAACATGACCAGAGAACCTAGGAAAATACTTTTTTATGCTTGGATCCAATTATTTTCATGATGCATTACTGCCAAATATATGCAAGTAAAATATTATTGACCAGTATGCTATTGTAGCTCAAACTCAGTTTTGATATTTTGCTCTATTTACTGATATACAGTCCCACATCAGATTTTCAGAAGTTACAAAAAAAAAACAATAGTAGGAACTATAATTTCGACTAAAACAAAATTCAGGAGCTCTAGTGAGTTCAGCAACTAATTTGGAGCATAAGGTATAGTTGAGTGATCTCAGCTAGAATCTATAGCAGGTATATAATTACAAAATAAAAATAAAAATAAGAGACGAGAAGCAAGGAGGACAAATCCAACAGTTTCGCCTTAGAACCAGCAGGTCCCTTCTGGTACTGATCTGACCATTTTAGGAAGGACTACAGAACATTACAGTCTTATTTTGTTCTTTTTGAATTTTTTTTCTTTCCAATTTATCATACAAGAAATTTAAAAAGTTAAAAGAAAAAAGGACAATTACTGTATCAAACTAATAGGTGTATAATGCCAAATGGTAATAGACCTACTTGCTACTTTTACAGGTTGATGGTAAACTATAAGGGGAGATATCTAGTAACTTCAGAAATATATGTTAATAAGTATCTCTAAGAAAATGAAAAGTAACTCAACTTGGAATAGTGGCTCTTTGTACTTTCTTTAAAAGGTAATCATCAGCTCAGAAATATACAAAAAAGGAGAGAACAAAAAGGTTGTGTTTTAAAAGCATTGGGCCCATACTCTAATAACAGCCTCTTAAGCTTCGAGTAAGACATCCAACTAACCAACCAACAAAATAAACATACTGAAAGGCGACCCTTTTTTCTTTTTATTGATCAAGGATTCCGGTTGTACACAAAACAAGAACTCCATTTTCCCAAAACAATAGTATTAGTAACTCATTTACTAAAGATCACGAGTTCGAAAATACAATACCAAATTCTGTGCTTAAGTTCCCAAAATGAGACTTTCGTTTATTTTCTCTGTCCTACTTACAAATTGTTATATACAATTTTAAAAATTATCAAACTAAGTGATTTAAGCATTTGTTAAAAAGAATGGGGAAAAATCCAAAGATTTGAAGACATAACATTCCAAAACTCAAGATACAGGCACAACTAAACTACCTTTTAGTTTACTCGTTTTCTAATACAGATTATACTTGTCAAGGCCTAAGACGGATAAATAATTTAATTAATCTTTCAAAGAGGAAAAGAAACACAGATTTAAGTACCAAAATCTTCACTTTTATGAGCCAAGCAGGATTCCACCTCCACACCATGTTTTGCCGAACCAAACCCAGCAACAAGTTTGGATTCTTGTTCTCCATTAAAGTGTTCCTTTTCCTTGATTGGAGATGCCATAAATAGCCTCTTTGCCTTTGTAACCAGACGCATTCTAAGCCCCATATGTGTGCCTTGCTCTTTGTGTACTGATGCACAAGATCCCATTTTTCTTTACTAATTCCCTATAATTAAATTTGCTTATTCAGTAAAGAGATATGTTTGGCCAACGAAAAGAGGGCACATGATTATAAACTATAAAAAGGAAAAATAATACGTTTGTTTATAAAATCAAAAGAATAATATTGGAGTTATTCATGCAATTTGACTTTTGCAATTAGAGTCAAATAATTAGAAGATAATTAAACAGGATATCCAAGATGCCAAAAGGAGACAAGATTAATTGGAGGGGAAAAGCACAACTTTGGAAAGGTAATGTTTGTTTTGAAGTGTCAAAAGAGAAGTCAGGTTTAGTTGGATTAGCTTGAAAGGTGTAATAGCTAAATCATCACACCAACTTTTGCAATTTTATAGCATGTAAATTAAAGCAGGAAAATGATAGAAGATTTAAAGGAGAAGTGTTCTTCACTTAGTTTTATCAAGACAAAAAACATTATCACAAGACTATTTTCCTAGTTATTAAAAAAAAAACTAAATAGAGAAGCCATGTGATATCTTCAAATGAGATGATATTGTTTGGTGTTAGATGCAGCTTCAAATCAAGGGGTGAGAACTTCTGACAAAAAATTAGCAAAAAAAATAAAAAATAAAATGGCACAAAAGGTCAGAAAAAATGTTCAAATCATATTAATTCATGTTAGGTTATTAGAACACAATTAAGAAGATCATTAAAACTTGATAAACACAAAAGGTAAATAAATGTTCACGAGAGGAAGGATTAACAAGAGAGATGATGAGACACAAGATTTTTGAAAGGGAAAGGCGAGATTAAATGGGGAAAGGAGGAAGTCAATTTCTTTCTTTTTCTTAAAATTAAAATCAGTCTTCATTTCACTTGTAGTAGAGAAAAAGGTTGAATAACACTATCATAGCACCTAAAAAGAAAACAAGATTCAAAGTAGATAAAAGATTAAAAGGAGAAGCGGGTTTTACTTAGTTTAGTGGAGGGAGAAAAAACACATCACAAGCTTAGTTCCTGAAACAAACAAACAAACAAATAAGTAAATGGAAAAAAAAAAAAATAGTTACAAAGAAAGGAAAATTTCAACAACTTAAAAGGCTAAAAATGTTCTGAACCTTTTTGGCATCACTGCTTTAAGATCAAGCTCCATGGTTTAGGGATAAAGAGACCTACAGTAGAGACGCCGTGTGAAAACTGAAAACCCTTTTAGATAGATAAATGGAGAGAGATAGAGAGAGAGAGAGTTTGGAATGCGAGGCGACCTCAAAAGACGCAGGAGAGAGAAATTTTGTCCCTTCACTGCTTCAGGAAAATCCAATGAGAGAGAGAGAGGGTGCTTTGGAAAGTGGGTGCTTTGAGTGGAGTATTTACAAACACAAATTAATGATCTCATTAAATCACGCTTTAAAATATATTTGTTACCGGATTTAGATATTTCATCTTTCAGATCCTCTGTGCTTCCAACCATGAGTTGCATGGTGTGTCTTGCAGTTTCATGTTTGGTCTCTCGGGATAACATTGAGCGCACAAACAAATAATATAGACACTTGTCACACTTCAATAATTTTTTTTTTTTTTTTTTTGCAAAAGGAACTATTTCCAGACGAAACTCGTCAATGATATTGATAGGTCCGATTTTATTTAGATCGTGAATCTAAATTAAGTTATAATAATTAAATTACGACATTTTTAATCTCAATTTTATATCAAATGATTAAATTTTAGAGACCTAACAGATTTTATTTAAAGAAATTATTACAACAAGATAAGCAAAAAATTATAAACAGTGACATATAAAAATTATTAATAGTAAAATATAATTTATACGATAATATTTTCTAAAAACAATTTTTCTTGAGAAAATTTAAGTACAATGGCCGTGTCAAATTTTACTCAACATTTTTTTGTAAATCCGTGTCCAAAAATATTTTGTCGGATAAGTTCAATTGGTCAAATTTGTTGAATTAATCAAGTTAGACTTACACCTCACAACCCTGAATTTGGACCTTTTCTTCAAAGTACATTGCACGAGTGATCACACAGACCAACCACGTTTAAAATTCACCTGCTATTGAAGTCACATGCACCTACAATTCCATTTCCAAGATTTTATCTTCCAAAGCCAATCAACAGGCATCCACCTTTTCGTAGGACCAAATTGAGAATAATGCCCCGTTGGCCTTTGGTAACCGAATCCGTATCCCCTCAATATATGAAGCTACTGCAGAAAAATAAACGGTTTGGATTTAGTCTTAACTGGACTAAAAGAATTCGTGCTACAGTCAAAGAACGATATGAATTTATCCGGGGTGATGCAAATTCTTTGATAACCTTGATCTCCTACAAAAATTTTAGTTGTGCAATGTCTCGTCTCACGAAGAAAGAGTCAATTCTTTTCATATATTGAATTTGAAAAAATAAATTAAAATTTATAATACTAAATTACCAAAATTTTGAATCATAATAAAAACATTTTCGAAGGAACCGAATTCTCTGCTCACATGAGGCGCACGAAAATTCTGCCCACCATTAAATTAACACATGACATTCATCTTTTATCTCATTAACGGGTATCTTTTTATTTAATTAAATTATTGTGGATCTTTCATTTCCTCTCTCATCTGTCTCTTCACCTTGTTTTTCCATTATTTTATTAAATTTTGATCTAATGCCGTATCGGCCGATATTTTTATTAAAACCCCAAAAAAAAACAAATTATCAAATCTGCTCCCACCCCAACTTTATTTTTATTTCTACCCCAACAGCCCGTGGGCTGGGCGGTTCACTTTCCGGACCTGACCGCCCAGTAGGCGGGCGGTCCACTACCCTCATCAGACCGCCCAGCAGCTGGGCGGTCTGCTATAAAACCCTATAAAAGGGCCTTTTCTCTCTCCTGAGCAACACAGTGTTCATTCCAATCCCAGAAATTTTCCAGAACCGAAAGAGAGAGAGAAGAGAGAGCCGTCAGAGGCGATTTTGAGGCGATTGTGCACAGTAATCCGTGCACAGTAATCCGTGCACAGTAATCCCAGCACAGTAATCCCAGCACAATATTTCCAGCACAGTATTTCCAGAACAGTATTTTCAGCACAGTATTTCCAGAACAGTAATTCCAGCACGGAAATATGTTGGTTGCACTGTATGTGGGCGGGAAGTTTACCCGGGGTGCGGAGGGAGCACAGTACACCAAGGAAGCAGCCTACGGCTTTGAGGTAAATGAAAATACCTCATTTGTTGAACTGAAGGGAATAGTGTATGAAAAAATTGGTGTGAACCCCAACCGGTGTGATATAGATTTAGCTACCCGGATTAACACAATAAGTGGTTGTAGACCTTACTATACCATGTATCCAATAACTGATGAGTCGGTATGGAGGAGTGTTTACAACACTTTTCAGACACAGGGAGTAATGGTAATGGACTTATATTCCAGGAGAGTTCAGCGTGAACCCAGGGTTAGAACATCTAGAGAAAATAGAGGTTATGATCACTCGGGTTATGACAACCCGCGTCACTCGAGTTATGACAGCTCGAGTTATGATCACTCGGGTTATGACAACTCGGGTCGTGAGCAATCGGGGTATGACAACCCCCGCCACTCTAGTTATGACAACCCCCGCCACTATAGTTATGACAACCCCCACCCCTCGAGGTATGACAACCCCCGCCACTCGAGTTATGAACCGCCCGTATCACCCGTTTATGAGAATTATGTACCTGATTTTACCACCGATCTACCACCACCACCACCACCTCCTCCTGAAACCCCAATCCAGCCCAGATTTCCATCTGTACCACCATCAATACCTATAGTGTCACCCGTTGCTACCCGGAGAGACCTTGACCTTGATGCGGAGGTCGATGCCGTACCACAAGGAAATTTGGAAACAGGTGACGAATGGGAAGGGGATTGGGATTCTGATCACCTGTCAGAAGGTGATGGAGATTATTTACCTAAGGAAGACAGATTTCCGATTAGAGGTCGGACAGATAGGCACCCGTGCCCCACATTCAACGATACCACTGCTTTTGAAGAGGCAGACATCTCATTTTTTGGACCGCGTGTCAGGTACAGTCAAGAGCTTGCTCCGCAGCAGGTTTACACCAACATAGATGAACTTGTGAAGAAAATACATGAGGTCCATGTTCACGGCAACTGGGAGTGCATAACTGAAAAAAGGGACCGAAGAAGGTTAGTAATTGTTTGTAAAGACGAAGAGCATTGCCACTTCCGTCTCTATGCAACCCCTGTGGGTAAGGGCGAGGCATGGATTATTAAGAAATGTGAACCACCTCACACATGCAAGGCTGCGTCATCAAGGAAAGACCATGCAAATCTTACGGCTTCACTTATTGCCGATGTAATTGAGAATGACGTTAAGGATGACCCATCGATGAGCCTTAAGGAGGTCGCTAGACATGTCAGACGCGTTTACAAGCATGTCGTCCCAAAATACAACAGGTTGTGGAGAGGGCGTGAACTTGCGATTTGCCGAATGTTCGGTAGCTGGCATGGTTCATACAACTTGCTTGCACCATTGCTGCAGGCCATAGTAAGTACAAATCCCGGCACTGTCTTTGAATGTTGGAATATAGGCGTACGGGATGTCGACAATGCGGTGCAATTCAAGGCCATAGCATGGGCGTTCGGTCCATGTATTCAAGCTGTGCCATACATTAGACCGGTCATCAGTGTGGATGCATGCTTCCTGTCTGGCCGTTACGACGGGAGACTGCTGATCGCATGTGCATATGATGCTGAAAACCAGTTGTTGCCTTTGGCCTTTGCAATTGTTGAGAAGGAGGACGGGGAAAACTGGGGATTTTTCATGAGGTTCGTAAGAAGACAAGTGGTTGGCGACCGGTTCTTTTGTGTCATATCAGACCAGCACAAAGGAATCAAATATGTTTTTGATCGCCCAGATTTCGGGTGGTCGACAGCGAACGGCGAATGTGTGCACAGGCTGTGTATGCAACATGTTACAGACAACCTACACAAGAACTGCGGATCTGGAAAATGGGTTGCAGATACATTCAGAATTGGTGCCAAGAAGAATAAGCCGAGAAGGGTGGAAGAGATGTTCAAAGATTTTGCCAAGGTATGTATATTTTCACAGACTTATATTTTCTGAATTACTTAATCAAACGTTTTCTCATCTGAATTTTTTTTTTTGCAGTACTGTCCAAAGGCAAATTTGTACTTACTCAAGGTGGGAAAAAATAATCCCGCCGATCTAGCTGAGCCACCTCGATATGAGAAGATATTGCAAGCCCGTGATGGAGGTTTCCGATGAGGAATTATGACCACAAATGGGTCTGAGTCCTTGAATGCTGTTTTCAAGCAGAGCCGGCAGTTGCCCATGGCAGCAATTGTGGAGGACACCTTCTACAAGTTAAATGCATGGTTTGTTGCACGGCGTGTTAAAGCCCTCGAATTACTGTCCAGGTATGTATATTTTTATTCAGAGATTTTGCCAAGGCATGCATATTTTTATTTGTTGACTTATATTTTCTGAATTACTGTCCAGGAATCAAACGTTTTCAACAATGGTGGAGGGGAAACTAAGGAAACATAGGGAGAAAGGTGCAGTTATGAGAGTTGTCCCGTACGGGGATAACCAATTGGAATTCGAAGTGCACTGTCCAGATGAGTTTGCTCCAACCGGCCGTAGACCGGATGGGACTATGGAGTTTGTGAAAAGGATGTTCAAGTATGTTGTTATTTTTGCACCTGACAATACTGTAACATGCACTTGCCAAGGAATCCAGTTGGCCCACATACCTTGTTCTCATGTTATGGCGGTGTGCCGGGAGAGAAACTTCTCTGAGGATGATTATGTCGCAGACATGTACCGTACCGAGTACCTTGCGAGTACTTGGGGTGCATCTTTCCATCCTTATCCCAACCAGTATCAGTGGCCGCCCTATGTTGGTGATAGAGTCTGTCCCGCAAGCGGGTGGATCAGAAAAGGAAGAAGACCCCACAAGCGTCAAGTAATGACCATGGACGAGATGGAAGGTAGGCGAATGGGACATCAGGCCCGCCGGTCAACAACTGACAGGCAGCGAGCAGGTACGGTTGATTCCTTTTATTTACTTATATTTTTTTTATTTACTTATATTTTATTTGTTTACTTATATTTTGTTTTGATTTTATTTCTACTGGAATGCAATGCAGATGCCATTAACGAAGCCAACGAAAGAGAAAATGCTAGAGTTGTTGCTGAGGCTACCGGTAGTAGCCACCGCAGGGGTGAAAGCTCAGGAACCGGTAGTAGCCGCCGCACTCATGAAAGCCCAGGAACCGGTAGTAGCCATGGAGAGACATCCGGTAGTGCCGCAGAACCAGCTGCACCCAGACCCAGACGTCGTATTTTGAGTTTGTTCGGCCGTCGTCGCTGATTACCAAGTTTTGTTAAATTATGTTATGAACTATTTTAGATGTATATTGTGAACTATTCTAATTGGTAGTTTGTGAACTATGCAATTTTTTATTTGCCTCGATTATTTTATATGCTTCATTTTTGTTATTTTTATTACTTAATTACGTATACAAAAACTAACAACATAAAATATAAACAAACACAAAACTAATGAAATAAAGTCTGCGACATAAATTTCTAAAAATTCTACAACATAAATTTCTAAAAAAATCTACCTCTTACAACGAGCCTTGAAAGTGCATGGAACAAAGTCATCATCAGAGTTTGCCTGATCTGGATCAGTCACAGCAGACGAAGTGGTAGCCTTACCAGCACACGGAACAAACTCATCGTCCGATGCTGGAGGCTCTGGATCAACTTTCTTCTTTTTCAAACCAAAGCCGTAGGGGTTTTCCACAAAGTCATCGTCTGAAATTTCATACTGAACATGTCGTTTCTTCCATTCCTCCAGCTTACATGTCTCACAATTAAAAAAATCACGACATATTTGACACTTGTATTTTTTTTTCTCATTTTTACCTCGATCACTAATTGACCCTTCTCTCGCTACGCCACGATCTCGGTTGCTCGCTTTCTTACCTCGTTTGTTACTGTCCATACCTCAAAATCGCCTGACAGATCTCTCTTTCGGTTCTGGAAAATTTCTGGGATTGGAATGAACACTGTGTTGCTCAGGAGAGAGAAAAGGCCCTTTTATAGGGTTTTATAGCAGACCGCCCAGCTGCTGGACGGTCTGATGAGGGTAGTGGACCGCCCGCCTACTGGGCGGTCAGGTCCGGAAAGTGAACCGCCCAGCCCACGGGCGGTTGGGGTAGAAATAAAAATAAAGTTGGGGTGGGAGCATATTTTATAATTTGTTTTTTTTTTTGGGGGTTTTAATAAAAATATCGGCCGTATCGGTGCATCCCTCCTCTTTCATTATTTTATTAAATTTTGATATAAATCTTTTGATAACATTCAAAACTTAGACTAGTTTAATCTGCATTTTTCATTCAGTTTTTATCTGTGCACAAGTAAAGTTATATAAGAACTTTCAGGGTCTATTTTGTGAATTTATTTCATACACATTGTCAACAATTTAAATTTCATGATCAAAACCTAATAATCCTTTTTTTATGAAATTAGTGAATATGATTGAGATTAGAGCATTCATGGTTAAAAACATTAAAAATTGAAACATAAGTGACATGATTGACAAATGCTTAAACTACTCTCAGTTATTGGCATTGAACAAGAAGATAACAATACCTATTCCAAAAATAATGAACTGGTACTTAGTACCTTGCGTGATGGCGAATACACCATACTTACTCCATCAAATTAAATAAATTAAAATTAAATAGCTTACTTAAACAAAAAAAAAAAACACCAATAATCCCTAAATCATACTAACTAAAAAGATCCTCATTAATAAAAAGAGGAAAGAAAAGAAAAGATTCTCATTAATGAGATAAAATATACATGCCATGTGTCAATTAGATATTGACTAAATTTAATGGTGGACAGAATTTTTCTGTTCTCATGTGACAGAAGATTCGATTCCTTTTCAAACACAATGTTTTCTTTTCAGATTAGGAGAAGCGTATCATCTCTGAAGCAAATATTATTTTTGAATAATTGAAATAGCATAATAAAATATAGGAATGCAACCCTATCAATAACTGTATTTTACCTCAGCACGAAAATACTATCATTGATAACGTTCGTTATATATTAGCACGAATTTTAAAGAGATTTAGTACCTTACAGGTTTGTGCCGAATCGGACGGTCCGGATATAAACTCAAACGTTGAGGTGACGCAGAGGATCCGGACTGCTCATATCTTGCCAAGGTCATTAGCAGTTTAGCACCGCTCTGTTACTAATTTATTCTTATTTTGGTGTTAGCAACTGCCAATCCGAATTAAATAGCCCGTCCCATCTCCTTTTTGTCCCTACTTGGAAAAGCTGCCGACCAGGGACCACTTCTCCTTGCTCTCTGAAAAAAAACGTAATTAAATCAAGTATTTTTTTTTTTCATAACCCTGAAGATAGAGTGGAAAAACATGCCGTGCTGTGACTAACACGCCGTGACTTTGGTCTCGTGCTGTGATCAAGTTAATTTTTCACGTGATATGCCGTGCCGTGGCTAAAATGTCAAGGGGTGGTCACGCCACGTGAGTCACGCCGTGCCTAAACGTGCTGTGACCCGCGTGACTCGCGTGACCATTTAATCATAATTTAAGTTAATTTATTCAAGATTCACCATTAAATTAATATCTAATGATCCTAATTACACGTGACTCGCGTAACTACATGTCGTGCCATGCCGTGACTAAATTTTTCACGTGTCGTGTCTTGCCAAAGTTTCAAAAGATGAACACGGCACGCGAATAGTCACGGCACAGGACACGCGAGTTACGGCACGCGAATGACACGCGTGCCGTGCCGTTCTGTGCCGTAACCGTGCCGTTCCGTGACGGAGCCGGCTCCGGCGTGCCATTTTTCCCACTCTACCTGAAGATCTCTGCATTTCAAATTCTGTGCGGCGCGTTGGAATTTATTAAGATTCGTGCTAGCACACATCTCTAAAACCTTCTACAGAGCCACTATGTCATCCGCGCTATAATTAGATGATAATCTATCTCCGTTACACCTTCAAATTAATATAAAATATTGATATGATAATTTAAATTTTAACTTTAAAATATGTGAGGTCTAGCCTGTGAAAAATTTAATTTATTATGATCCAAAAATAACTAGTCTTAAATAAGAGATATTTTTATTTTAGGAGATATACTATTGAAAAAAATAAATTTACACATTAATGATGAGAGAAGTTATAATAATAATTAAATTGAATTTGATGGTTCGCCATCTAAAAAATTGATTAGTATTTTATTGATAATAAAAAAAATTGCGTGAATATCAGCACGATAATTTTGCTCTCGATTCGTCTGTAAGGGCAAAGTGTTGCATGTGAAAACTCGATAAAAAGTTTTGTAAAAGAAAATCATGTGGTCTACCAGTCAGCTAATATTGACGGGGCATAAGGCTTTAGTTAGCTTATTTATTTCTAATGTAGCAATGTATATTTTTCTTTTTGCAGAACCTTCACTTTGTACTATACTGTTGTCTAAATAAAAGTTTAGGGGCACTTTCGCTAAAAAAAAGTAAAATTATTGACTGGTATAAGCTATGTACATAGATTTGGACATGCATTGACCGGCGTCACCGTATAGAAGAGGATAAAATAAATGACATTTATTAGGTGCAAGTGAATCATACAGTGGGCTACCGATATTTTTATTAATATCCAAAGTTAATTACGAATTAATTATTATACCCACGTTTTCTAACTTTTGCTAAAAATGTTCAAACCGGTCATTTTATGGCCGGTTTCCTCTCTCTTTTTGTTTTTTGTTTTTTTAGAGACTATGAAGAGAAAGATAATGAAATCTAACACTGAAAATTTGAATTGTTTGTTTCAACTATTTATTATATTACTTCTTTTGATTTATAATTAGAATATTTATACAAAAATATACTAGATATTATGTTGAATTACACTATATTACAATAAATTATGTTGAATTACACTAAATTACATTAAATTACGCTAAATTACAATAACTTCGCTAATTACGTTGAAATACGGTAAAACGCTAAAGTAGACCGATTTTGTGTCATCTTTCATGAATTATAAAAAATAGTAAAAAAATTTCGAAAATAGTAAAAATTGGTATTCTACAAGTTCATTATGTAACTAATTTACTGAGCTACTTGGATTGAATAATAGAAATAAAAATCTTAATTGGAAACTTCAACTTAAGTTTTAAGGCTCTTCTCTTTGTTTTTTGGCGATTTTGAATTTCAGATTATGCTGTCACGGACGGATGCGCATTTTTGCAAGCTTTCCGAAAAGTAGTCATTTGCTGAAATCGAAAACTCGAGCGCCGTTTTATGGCCGTTTGAAGTTTCGTCGTCGTTTTTCGCCTTTTCAGTGAAGATATCGTCCCTATTCATATGTAATTTAGCGTACTTTACCGTATTTTAGCGTAATGTAATGTAATTTAGTATAATTCAACATAATTTCAAGTAATTTAGCGTATTTTAGTATAAATATGCTAATTAACATCAAAAGAAGTAATCTAACAAATAATTTAAACAAAATATTCGAATTTTCAGTGTTATATTTCATTATCTTGCTCTTCATAGTGTCTCTAAAAAAAAAAAAAAAAAAGAGAGAAAACCAGTTTCTGGGAGAGGGAAATCAATTATTTTTTGTAAAAGTCAGAAATCATGAATATAATAATTAATTTGTAATTAACTTTGGATATTAATAAAAATGTCGGAGCGGGCTATTATCATCAAGCGAGTCTAGAAGCAATTACCAGCTCATTTACTAACTTTAAAAACCGCGGCACTCTCGATGTACAGTTGTACACCTCTTCGTGTCTTGTTCTCCTCATTCCCCGCTGTGAGGTCTAGCGACGAGTGCGCATCCTGTGAGATGTCTCATATCTTGCGTGACCGACGTGTCCGGTGCCTATTCGGAGGTAGCACGGGCAGTATTATTTGTACTTTGAGATTCGTGCAGAACGTATTTGAACCAGTGTTGTAGAAAAAGACTGTTTAGTCCGATTAATCAGTCAATTAGTCGTTGTCAGCGATCAAACTGTTACAGATTTTTCCGATTAATTATCTGATTATTTTGAATTATAACTGATTATTTTGAATTATTTTTAATTAATCACTTAGCAGTACTCTATACGTTCAACGAGCACATACTTTTATTTCCAACACTGTTTTTAAAAAAGTCACGCAAATTATGAGATATCTCAGAGGATGCGAATTCTCTAGCGACCGAAGTGATAGCTCCCGAAAGGACACTCATTGATTTTCTTTTCAAACGGAAATGCATTGTGATATAATGTAGTTTTATCTGGTTGTATGTATTTGTTTGATACCTTCGAAGCGCCACATGTTATATATATATTTGTTTGTCTTTGACAAAAAATATAATTATATACGAGAGCACATTTTTTACTGTCCATCTAACTGTCAATCTTCTAATTTATTAAGCATACTTTACATATCTTTAAGTGAAAATAATTATTAATTACTAAAGTTTAAACGTTTTATATAAAATTCACATAAATGTATACAATATTTGGCAGTTATTTTTTAAAATAGCTATACAATTTCCAGAAAATAACAAAAAAAACTAGTCATTTTCTCTCAAGAATAAGTTGTGGTTGGCAATTTGGCATCACCAAGCAGAGTTGTTAGTGACTGTGACTTCGAGTTCCTTGCCTGGCAAAGTGGTGTCGGAGATTTCGCGTAGCATTCGCTGTGTATTCCGTGTTGAAACTCGAAGATACTAATTTACAGTTTTTTACACTGAATTCTACGCGGATGGATCTTTTGAAACAGAGTGAGCCTATGGTATCAACTACTATGCATGGCGTAAATTGATTAATAGTCCGTACTACGGATTAATATTTTTGTTTTTAAAATTCAGATAGTCGGTTTGAATCATCTCTATATAAAATTGTATTTGAAGCCTAAATTATATTTTTTTAGTTTTTTATACTATTTTTTTTAGATAAATGAAAATTACTTGATCTAAAAATTCTATTTTTTCGTCGTCGTTTTTCGTTTTTTCAGTGAAGATATGATTTAAACCGTCCAAATCGAATCCGTCGCTCGAGATGGCCTCGGAATTCGAATCTGTCGCTTGAGATGCGTGCGCTCCACTTTAGATGGATGGTTACGGATTCGAATTGGACGGTCCCGATCCAAAACCCAATTTTTGAGTTACTTCACTGGATCTGAATTCCTATGCAGATCTAGTACCACTCTCTCACTCTTTGAAACAACTTAGATTTTTTTTTTCGAGGATCCTATACGAAAAAAAAGGATGTTCAATTGTTCATTGTCAGGTTATCCTGCATCTTGGTTATTCCTTAATAAAACATGTCAAGAGAGAGATAGAGAGGATAAAGATATGACAGAGATAGAGAAACTGTGGAAAATGATTTATTCCTTCATTCTTACTGTACTGGAATACATCTCATCTATTTATAAGATTTGACTGTAAAGCTAATCACAGTTAGTTACAGTCAACACAATCATAGTCAACATATAACAGCAATCTAGTTAGTTACAAACTGAACCTTCTAGAATCTATTACTTCAATACCCCCCCGCAAGCAGAGCCATCAGTGATGTGAAGCTTGGTCCGAAGATAGTGCAATCTAGGAGATGGTAGGCCCTTTGTAAAAAGGTCGGCTAATTGATCTTTTGAACAAATAAACCGAACCAATAGCTCTTTAGAAGCAACCTTTTCCCGAACAAAGTGGAAATCGATCTCAATATGCTTAGTACGGGCATGAAAGACCGGATTAGTAGCGAGAAAAGTTGCCCCGAGATTATCACACCACAAAGTCGGTTTGGAGGGAAGAGCAATGTGGAGTTCGTTAAAGAGATGATGCAGCCAAATTAGTTCCATGCAAGCAACGGCCATGCTTCTATACTCGGCTTCGGTGCTCGAGCGAGAAACGGTTTGTTGTTTCTTGGAACCCCAAGAAAGAAGGTTGGAGCCAAGAAAAATACAAAACTGAACCTTCTAGAACCTATTACTTCAATACTTAACGATCGAATGGTTCGTAGTTTCCCTATATATGTTTCCGAGCTGTAGCAGATCCAGTACAGTGCGTGCAAGTTTATTATATTTCTTCTCTTATTAGGCCTCGTAAATTCTTCAAATCGGAACATTGTTTACTTGAATGTATCTATAATCTTTAATGGATATATTTTTGTGAATTTCAGATCATGTTGATTTTTTTTCGTTAAAATGCACGTCTCTTCTGTGTGAGTGTAATTGTTTAATATCAAATATATTTTGTGGTTATCTTCACAAGTTTTTTTTTATTCTCTTTTTTTATTGGATCCTTTAGATTTGAAGCATTTTTCTATTTCATGTGTAATAATCATTATTTAGAAAATAGTTGTTGGCATTAATTGTCAAGTACTTAAACTTTTTTTTAGTTCAGATCGGAGTCAGCCTACTCACCTCTTTGTGTCTCTGAGAGTTCTTTTTTTCTTGTGTTCTTCTACGATCTGTTTGGCTGAGAAGCGAAAACTGACTAATCTGAGGTATCACTTAGGCATGGACCGAGAAGTGTCTTTTTTTAACAATTATTTTCTTATTCACTTTGGGCTACAATTTTGACTTGTGCATCAAAATCATACGGAAAATTTTGTCTACAACTTTTCTAATGGTTCTTTTCTTATTTGCTTTGAGTAAATCGTGGACTGAGTTATTGCAAAATTAGGATCAGTATCCTCCCAGGTACCTGACTCAAGCAAATTGAAACGGATGATCCAGATTAATCTTATCTGGGTCAAACTCAATCCGGTGCCTATAGAGACTGTGAGGGTCTGTTTTGAGATTCGTGTATGTTAAAAGATCGTCCGATCATAATTTGCTTGAGTCAGATAACCTGATGTGAATTCGCAAAATTATGGGCTGACAGGGCAGGTCATTTTCTTTAGAACGTGAGTTGTCTTATCCTGCAGTATGCTGGATCCGTCTCTGCTTTTGATATATGGAAGAAGATTTTCTTTTAAAACGTGAAAAGTCACATGAACCTGGAGTTGTGCCATTTGAAGATCCTTATTTATTTTTTTATTTTTTGTTTCTTAAAACAAAAGGCGGAAACCATCATGATTACAAGATTCCAACGATATCGCTATACATGCTACTGTGTTAATTTTAACTTTGTTTCATACGTATCCTCAAAAAAAAAAATCCTTCTTTCATTCGTGGAATCTGTATATATTAGTGGCCGACATACTTTTGAATGAGGTATTAACGGGTCAGCTTTAAATGAGACTGATCCGGATTGCCTAGCTAGTACCCGTCTACCACTCATATCTGACTCTGCTGTTTTTTTTAGAACAAAGAAGGACTCTGCTTTTCCGATTCCAACCATTCAAAATTTTTTATTCACGTATTTCGATAAAAAACTTTTTCATGTTCAAATTTCAACAAATTTGAATGATTGGGATCGGGAAAGCAGAATTTTGCTTTTCTCTAAGAAAAACAGCAGAGTCCATTCCCTACCACTCGGTCAGAGTTTCAAATGCGAGTCCGTAAAAAATACATCATTAACGTGTAGTAAGTTTAAAAACATATTAATTAATTAGAAATTGCTCCTTTAGATCTCACTATCGATAACACTGTTTGATAATTATGTAATAGCAAATTTGATCACTGTTTATTATAAAACACACACTTTAAATATTAAATAGAAGTTATAGGATATAAGACAGATTCTACTTTCCAAATATCAGTAATATCTATCATAAGAGAACGGAGTAGGTCAGATGGGCATCATACTAGTTTTGAATTTGATGGGCTCTAAAATTGTCCGATCCATTTTAAAATCCGTGCACACAAATATTGACAAGAGTGCGTACAAATATTAAAGCACGACACACGCATACAATTCTGACATCCATCCATCGAACTTAAAGTAGGTCTGAGGAGCATCAGACCTACTCCGCAATCATATCATAAATCTTAACCTTGTACGTGATTCATAACTTTGTATTATTATTAGGGCATCAGACCTCCTCCGCAATCATATCATAAGTCTTAGCTCTGTGATCCATAACTTTATATTATTATTATGCAATTAAATTTCAGAATATCAAAGATTTCAGAGGCGTCTATTCGCTGCTCAAACTTCTAAACTTCAATAGAGACATCTAACCTAACCACATCTTCGCAAAATTTAAAAGACAAAATTGCAGTCATGTTGTGCATTTTTTTCTGCAACCTTGATTGTACCAATTACATTAGAAAAAGGGTAACCCAAATTTCATTAATTTGGAATTACATTAAATTTGACGCATGAATTACGCGTAGCTCTCCAAGTGGAGTTCAATTTGATTGGAGTTTCCGATGCAAATGTCAAGAAAATGATGTATCGGAGAATAATCACTGGAAAATGTGTCAAAGAATTATTGGAACTGATGAATACCATCAACTTCCATAACAAAATAATTTGAATACTATAAATTGGATCAGTTGGAGGGAGCAAAAATTAAAAAAATTTAGATTGAAAGAGTCAAAGAGTGAAACATTAAATGCATAATATAAATATGTAAAATGCACAGTTTAAATATGTGACTACTGAAATTTAATTTCAAATTTTCACAATCACAAAGTAAGTTCTAACTACTAAGTTACAGACACAATTTTAACATTTTATGAGATATGAACAATTAAAAACTTAAAAAGAAAAAAAAAGAAATTTCAATATGCAGTTAAAGTTTTTAAAATTATGGGGTGATTAAACACTCTCTGGCTTGGCCTTAAATCTACCTCTATTAGTTGGTGATGGGTCCTACACAATTTTTATCTCTCTCTTTTTTTTTTATAAATTTTTTGTACAATACTATTACTATTTCCGCTCTTGACTTTTTATAAGGATTATTTCAACACAATCTCAAAGCGGATGAAAGGTTCAAAGTTGTTCAATGTTCTAAAATTAATGAAATGAAAATTAAATTAGATATAATTGTCATAGAAATAATAGAAATTAACTTAGAGCATCATTATTTTTAAAATTGATTAAAAAATTTCGTGTCAGGGTAAAAATTAGATTTGAAAATCCATTTTAAAATAAAATAATTAATCAACAATGAGAATGTATAGTTTTGCAGACGCGGGATTTAGAAAATGATTTATTTTAAAGGAAGTTGTAGACTACACATCTCAGAATTTGATCACATTAGAGCATCTACATCCCTGGTATTATTAGGGTACGTTTGGATCGTGCAAGGATTAGTGCAAGAATAGCGATTTTTGGGTTAGTGGTTGAAAATAGTGCTAACCCGAGTGGTTTGAAAATAGCGCAAACTTTGGACTATTCGAGTTAGTAAAAATGTCGTTTGAATTGTATAATTAGAATAGCGATGGAAGGAATGAATAAAATAATATTTAAAATAATATTTTTAATACTAATATAATATTTTATTTAATACTAATACTAATATTTTATTTAATACTAATATAATATTTTATTTAATACAAATATAATATAATATAATATAATATTTATTTAATACTAATCTAATATTTAAACTAATATTATATTACATTTAACATTTAAACTAATATTATATTATATTTAATATTTAAACTAATATTATATTATATTTAATCTAATATTTTATTTAATACTAATCTAATATTTAAAATAATATTATATTACATTTAATATTTCAATCAATATTATATTATATTTAATATTTAAACTAATATTATATTAAAATTAATCAAATATTTTATTTAATACTAATCTAATATTTAAAGTAATATTATATTAAATTTAATATATAAACTAATATTATATTACATTCAATTTTTAAATTAATATTATATTATCTTTTTAATACTAATCTAATATTTAAAATAATATTATATTACATTTAATATTTCAATTAATATTATATTATATTTAATATTTAAACTAATATTATATTATAATTAATCTAATATTTTATTTAATACTAATTTAATATTTAAAGTAATATTATATTACTTTTAAAATTTAAACTAATATTATATTACATTCAACACTTAACATTTACACTAATATTATATTACATTCAATTCTTAAATTAATATTATATTATCATTAATCTAACATTTTATTTAATCTTAATCTAATTTGATATTATATTTATTTAATACTAATCTAATATTTAAAGTGATATTATATTACATTTAATATTTAAACTAATATTTTACTTAATACTAATTTAATCTAATATTTTTTTATTACTAATCTAATATTTAAACTAATAATTATATTACAATTAACATTTGAACTAATATTATATTACATTTACTATTTGAAATAATATTATATTATATTTAATCTAATATTTTATTTAATACTAATCTAATCTGATATTATATTTATTTAATACTAATATAATATTTAAACTAATATTATATACCATTTAATATTTAATGACTACAATATGATATTTAGTCTAACATTTTATTTAATATTAATCTAATTTGATGTTATATTTATTTAATACTATACTTTAAATTAATTTATATTACATTAATATTTAAACTAATTTTATTTAATACTAATCTATTCTAATATTATATTTATTTAATACTAATAAAATATTTTATTTAATACTAATTTAATATTTAAACTAACTCTAATTGAGAAGAATCAAATATTTTATTAATATCACTAACCCCACTAGCTCTATTCTTGGTAACCCACCATTTCTATGGGTTAGTAAAATAAAGCTGTTATTGAGCTAACCCAATTTGCTAATTTGTGTTTGGATCACTAAGGTTTGAGAATAGTGGAGCTAACCCAAGGTTAGCTCTATTCTTGAGTCATCCTAACACATCCTTAGAGTTTCTAATTTGATGTGGCAGTTTCTAATTCAGTTTCAGGGATGTGGGAGAGTTTCTTATTTAGAAATTATGCAGTAAAGTTTATTATTAAAAAACTGTTTATAAACTCCATGTTGGTCAAATGATTGGCTCAAATTTTTTTTTTAAATTTGTTGCTGACATGGCTTAATAGAAACTCTAAAATTAATTTTAGAAATGTAAGAGTTAGAAACTTTAGAGACCTTAATTTCTAAAAAAAATGTTAATAGTTATTTAGAAACTCATTTTAATTACTGAAATGTAGATGCTCTTAGATTCAAAATTAAAATAAAGTGTCTAACATAATATAAATACCCTTATAAATATCGAACTAAAAACAACAAGATTCTGAAGAATCATGATTCCCCGTACGTGTACTTTAATTTCGTTGTATAGTTGTAACAATAGCAAACTAGGGCATGTGACATGTCGTCCAATTGGACACGAACCAACTTTAAAAGTTTCAACAAAAAACAATAATGTAGTTTGGTATAATAAATCCAAATCGGACAATTATGTGTTAATGTTATCATAATAGTGACAACCGTTGCTAACCCTATACACGACACAATTATCAAAACATAATTAGGATAGCGAGATATTTTTTCCGAATTCTAAATGCAAGGAGAAAAAAAATCAATAAGTGAAGCTATGATGATATGTACATTACCAAGCAACCGTGTTATCAACTCATATATATATTTTTAAATTCAAACAGATAATCTAAACCAATCAACATGATTTGCACACCAAATTTTTAGAAATCACTTAGTCAGAAAATTCTGAACCATCCGAAAATACTGATTTTCTACCTATCTAAAATATATAGCACACATATTCTAAAAAATTACAAAGTTTTGTCTCCAAATATATTTTCCTATAAAAATTACGTTCAACATATTCAGTCGATTTTTAAATTTTAAAAATAAAAATATCTATTCATAGCACGGGTCCGTCCCACCATAGCCTCACATAATTTCAATTCATCAACATGCTATCAACTAGTGTGTTGAAAAGGGGCCGGGTCGGGTCGGTCCGGTCCAAAACCGTCCGGTCCCCGGGTTGACTCGGGCACGGGTTAGCCCGGGTCAACGGGTTGAGTCGGGGGGGGTCGGGTTGGGGTCTGACTCGGCCGATCCTAACCCGGTCTAAACCCGGCGGGTTAGGTCGGGGCGGGTTAGGTCGGGTCGGGGCGGGTTAGGTAGGGTCGGGGGTCGGTCCGGTCCGGGTAGGTTCGGTCCGGTTTTTTTTTTTTTTCGGTTTCTGTTTCCAGAGAGGCAGAGAGGGCCAGACAGAGGCAGAGACGTTTTTTTTTTGGCATTTTTTTTTCTTTTTTTTTTAGTTGAACTCAATATATTTTTGTTATAACAAAATCAAATTAAGTTAAAACCGAATTTTGTTAAAACCAAATTAGTCTAAAACCAAATTATTCTAAAACCGAGATATACCGAATTAGTTTAAAACCGAATTATTTTTTATCTTTAAACCGAATTATTTTAAAACAATAGATTTAAAAACAAAAGTTACCCTCATCCTTTATTCCGGGCTTGGGACCGGCTATGTAAAATAACATAGGCGGAGTTCTAACTTTTTTTTTGTTAGTAATTATTCTTTAAAATGAAACAATTGAAATATTTAGAAATTATAATTTAAAAAAATAACAATAAAGATTAAAAGAGGTTAAAATTTTATACCGACACTACCTATCTAGTAGTTGTTGTGCATATACCATAGGTCGCTCTCTTGCTCACCGTCCGAATCCTCGTTAGGCTCAGGTCCCTCGGTACCGCTTTTTTGAGTGTCGACACCGGATGATGACGCTTCCAATCTCATGGCATGTTGCGTGCGATTTTCAGCATCAATCCAGTCTTTCAAGCACACAAGTCTCTCGAAAACATGTGCACCCAGCTTACTTCGTTTATCGGTAAGGATCCTGTTCGCCGAGCTAAAACAGGATTCAGAAGGGACGGTTGACACGGGCACGGCAAATATGTCGCGAGCCATCATCGCCAGTGTTGGATAGGAAGTTGCATTCCTCCTCCACCAATCCATGAAGTCAACTCCTTCACTTTCGGTGGTCCCCAAACAGTAGCTCATTAACTCGTTCGTGTTACCTTGGGATCCCGTCGGGTCGTCATCATCCTGAAAATCGCCTAACAATCCAGTACTGCTGTGTGTGGATAGACTATTAAAACAATAGAAAAAAATTAGTGGACAAATAATGTAGATATTATAAATAATAAATATCAAAAGCATATGTATAAATTCATACCTCACGCCACCGGTCGGAGGCGGTTGGTCGGCATTTCTTCTTTCGTTGTATATGGCAAACATGTCCTCCAATGCCTTTTGTACGCGTGGCTCCTCGTCCCTCCAGTTTAATTTTAGATTTCTCTTGTAGGCTTGAAGTATTTTTACCGTGAACTTCTTCTTGTATGTCGGATGGAGGCATTTTGCGAGAACGGTCAAAAGGGGTACCTCTTCCCAATATTTAAGAAATTTTACCTTCATGGCTGCTACGATCGGATGGAGAGGGGAATCCTCACTATCCCTATCTTCCATATCACGGTACACCTTGGAAATATAGTAGAGATGGTGCATCAACTCATGTGCCGTCGGTGTGTACGAGCAAGATAATTTCACGGTTGCGGTGAAAAAGGTTCCAATGAATTGTGCAAGCATTATTATTAGCTGCCATTCGGAGTCGGTGAGTTCCAAAGCTTGTCCTTCGTTCGTCGATCTCAACATCTCCCCTATAACTGCCTTGTAAGGAATGCATCGGTGCAGCATCCTGTAGGTGGAATTCCAACGGGTGTCTATATCCCAAGGTACCTTCATTTTGCCCAAACCTATTCTTTCGCACAAAGCTGCGAAATTTTGTTTTTTTTCTTGGTTTGAATAAATATGGGCAAGACCTCCCTTGAATTTAATTATCAAGTCCTTTACGGCTTCTACCTTAAGACCATCTTTTACGGTAAGGTTTAGTATATGGCAATCACACTTTTGGTGAAACAGTGCACCATTCATGATTGGGTTTAGGGACCGGATGAAATGATCGATGGACGCTACATTGTTGCTAGCATTATCGAACGAGATAGAAAAAATATTGTTCCGTAAATCCCTTTTTAGATTATATTCTTGTAAAACCTCAATAATTGAATGGTAAATAACTTGTGCAGTGTGCGGGGACTCTAACACCCGAAAACTTAAAACCCGTTTTTGTAAAACCCAATTCTCATCGATCCAATGACCGGTAATACAAGAGTACCCTAGGCCGTGTTTACCGGCAGTCCATATATCGGAGGTAATGGAGACATTATAATTGGAATATCCAAATGTAGCTAGTAGCTCGTTTTTCTTTTGGATAAACTGGTTTTTCATTTCACGTACCATTTTTCTATGATAGATTTTCTTATACAATGGTTGAGCTAACCCCCGAATGCAGAGCCGGGCAAAACTACTACAATTACCCATACTAATTGGTTGTTCCTTGTGGGCAATATATCGGGCAAATTCTTCAAGCATTATTTTTTCATCATATCTTTGGTGGGTTCTACTACCATCCGGGTTCATAAGGGTTTGGACTAACCGCGGGTCCGCATTTTCTTGCGGTTGCTCACCCTTTTTCGCATGACCATCGGCATGTTTCTTAAAAGTGGACATACCATTTGCAAGTTTATACTCGTAAATAACCTTGCAACCGCGTACCTTACATTTTAGAGTACGGACAACTCCACTCGCATTCAATGTCCTCTCATAATACCGCCACCAATCCGCCTTGTATTCGGGCGTCTTGGTTTTCCTCTTCTTCGGTGGTTCGATGGGAATGGGAGCAACAACTTCGGCTTGGGTTGCGGGGACAACTTCGACTTCAATTTCCGGGACACTTGTCGAGGGACCGCTTCCTATAGGGGCGGTGTATTGAGTCGATCCTGTAGAAGCCGTACCTGCTCCATATGAAGGGTTAGAATAATAGTAATTAGGTGGTGCCATTTGGGATGGATTTTGTGGATAATAGTTAGGATATTGTTGATGATAAATAGGTGGTGGCACTTGGGAGGGATTTTGTGGATACGGCGGTTGCACTTGGGAGGGATTTTGTGGAAAAAGTTGTGGTTCTTGTTGTTGAATCCTACTTTCTATTGCGTCCATATTTTGATGTTGACCATCGGGCGTAGGGTCGAAAAAATCGGCGGAACCTCTATGCATCCAATTTTCGTCCGCCATTTGTTCTACATATTAAAATTAAATCCATATCAAAATAAATCCGAAATGGTGTAACCTATTTAAATGTAAATCTAAATTCAATATAAATTAGATTAAATGTAAATTAAATCTAAATTACGTCTAAAATAAATCTAAATTAAATCTAACATAAATCTAAATTAAATATAAATTAAAGTAATTAAAAGAAAAAGAAAAAGAAAAAAGAAAAAGAAAAAAAAATTACATCCAATTTTGCCTCATTGGCCTCTGCCCTCTGGCCTATGGCCGAACTTCACAAGAAAAAGAAAAAAAAAAAAAAAAAACTGCGGTCCCTGAACCCTGATGCCTCTGCCCTCTGGGCCATTGGCCGAAATTGATAAAAAAAAAAAAAAAACAAAAGGCCGAACTTCAAAAGAAAAAGAAAAAGAAAAAATAAGTGTAATTAAAATTAAAAAAAAAATAAAGTTTAATTAAAATTTAAAAAATAAAATCTAATTCAAATTTAAAAAAAAGGTCTAATTCAATTTTATAAATTTTAAAAAAATAACTCTAATTCAAAATTTAAAAAATATATTTAAGAAAAAATAAATCTAATTCAAATTATAACTCTAACAAAATAAAATATAAATTATTTAAATTTAAAAAATAAAATCTAATTCAAATTTACAAAATGAAATCTAATTCAAATTTAAAAAATAAGTTTAATTCGAATTTAAAAAAATGTCTCATTCAAATTTAAAAATTTTAAAAAAATAAAATATAACATATTTATATAACAAATCTATTTATCTAATCTATTTATAAATAAAATAACTTATTTTAAAAAGTAAAATCTAACCTATTTCAAAATCTAGTCTATTTCAAAATAAATTCGAATTTCAAAATAAAATCCAATAATCTAACATATTCAAAATTTAAATTATAACTCTAACAAAATCTAACAAATCTATTGTATATTGAAGTAACAAATCTAAAATCTAAAAAATCTAACCTATTTAAGATAAATCCGAATTTAAAAAAATAAAATCTAGTCTATTTCAAAATAAATCCGAATTTCAAAATAAAATCCAATAATCTAACATATTCAAAATTTAAAAAAGAAAATATAACATATTTATCTAACAAATCTATTTATCTAACCTATTTATAAATAAAATAACTTATTTTAAAAAGTAAAATCTAACATATTTCAAAATTAAATACAATAATCTAACATATTTAAAAATAAATCTAAAATCTAACATATTTGAAATTATTCAAATGTAACCTATTAAAAATAAAGATTACATATTTAAAAATAAATCTAACTATCCAACAAATTCAAAAATAAAAAATAACTAAAAAATTTAACCTATTTAAGATAAATCCGAATTTTAAAAAATAAAATCTAGTCTATTTCAAAATAAATCCGAATTTCAAAATAAAATCCAATAATCTAACATATTCAAAATTTAAAAAAGAAAATATAACATATTTATCTAACAAATCTATTTATCTAACCTATTTATAAATAAAATAACTTATTTTAAAAAGTAAAATCTAACATATTTCAAAATTAAATACAATAATCTAACATATTTAAAAATAAATCTAAAATCTAACATATTTGAAATTATTCAAATGTAACCTATTAAAAATAAATATTACATATTTAAAAATAAATCTAACTATCCAACAAATTCAAAAATAAAAAATAACTAAAAAATCTAACCTATTTAAGATAAATCCGAATTTAAAAAAATAAAATCTAACATATTTCAAAATAAATCCGATTTTCAAAATAAAATATAATAATCTAACAAATCCAATAATCTAACATATCCATTATCCAATAATCTAACATATTCAAAAATAAAATCCAATAATCTAACATATTCAAAAATCTAACAAATATAACATTTATTTGAACAAACAAATAAATGTAGCTTATTTATCTAACAAATTTAAAAATAAATCCGAATTTAACAAAGAAAAACTAACAATATTAAAAATTACTAACAATATCTAACTGATACGTCCTATCTCGGGAGATGAGGCCGTATGGAAGTTTTTGGGCTGGGCTGGATTCGTCCTGCCAAGGAATGGCAGGCCGAGGTGTGGATCGAGTTAGGAACTCGGGATATTTGATGAGAGATTCGGACTCTGACCTGTATGATCTCTCTCTTAGTAAAAATTTGCGTCCCCCCTTTCATGGGAATCACTGCCTTATATATCGTCCAGCCATAACTGCCATCTCGGGCGTTTATGGAGAACGTGGGCAGTTATGTCAGCCGTTACTGGGACGTGGGCATTAAGCTAGCCGTTTCCCGGCTATCCCGTATGTCGGTTGACCTGGGCCTATTTTGAGGCTCTGGTTTGGGGCCGGCATATTGGGCCCCGGCTTAACGAGTTTTTGGGCTTTTTCATATGACGTCGGGTTGGCCTTGTTAAGGTCCGAATCCCAGTCTTTCATGGCCCAGTTTGGAACAAGTAAAAGGGCCTGTGGAACATGGCCCTATCATTAGCCCCCGAAGTCGGAATGCATCGGCGAGATGCTTTCGACTTGAAGGTGAATAATTCATAAAACATGGTTTCTATTACCGACATTTGTATATTAGTCGTGCTGTAATAGCTCGGGTGTGACATTTGTCGGGTGCATGTCTTGTTACGGACCCAACATGTTAACTTATACCTATCTCGGTATGGATCCGATAGTTCATGTGTTATCATACGGAATAACCCGATACAATTGAGCGTACTTAGCGTCGAAGAATTTTAACACCGACGTTAGTGTATGCTGTAACAAAATTTTTTTTTTTTTTTTTTTTTTTTTTTTTTTTTTTTTTTTTTTTTTTGTTTTTTTTTTTAATTGCGACATGGTATCCAATTTAGTCCGAGATTAGGAAAAGATTAGTAAAAGAAGGAAATCGTAGAAATGGCAAGGAATCATTGATATTACAGTAGTAGAATAAGCCTACATATAAGAAAACATCGAAATCATACAACGCCTCGATCTAGTAAAATATCGAAATCATACAACGCCTAATTAGACTAAACATGGTATATGAAAACATGGGATGCCTGGTAGAATATTCCCACTGTTGATGCCATGTCTGTCATGTCGCGTCTCCCAAGCATCGCGCTGTCCATGTTTGACAAAAAGACGGGTGTGATGTCGTTTTTTAAGTTGAAAATCACACTTACACCATGTCATTGTCGGTATCCTCAAAGAGGTTATCCGATATGAGCTCGGGTTCAGTGGCGGTGTACAACGTTGGACCTCCGGCATAGCGTGATAAACATCCAGCACACTTCCAAAACCGGCGACGAGGGTCTGACCGACCTTGGATGTTGTAGTGGGTGAAGCAACTCCACTCACGGCACCCCCGACATTTCACCATCTCGTGCTTGTCTTCTTTTTTACGGCAGATGCGGCACTTACGCAACTTGGGCTCGAGATTGAATCTAGAAATGTCGTTCTCGTCTTCCCTGGTAAACGAGGGTGCGTTAGCAAGGATTAAGTTAAGAAGGTCACCAATTTGGAAGTCCTCATTCGCGAGCATCCAATCCAAATCTTTCTCGGAAAAATGTTGGAGGAGGGTCCATCTCTCAGGCCGAGATAGGGCCCGTATCGTGTCCTCAGAATACCGAAGATTAGGGGAAGGTAGATTGGGGCTACTTTGGCCTTGGTCGGTAGGTTTTTTATTTTTGGAGACCACTCCTTTGATAGGCATCTCGGAAGTATAGAGAATTGTAAAGGCTCAGAGTAAAAAATGTGTCTTTTTACCGTATGGTAACTCTGGTATTTATAGTTGTTGGGAAAGATATTGCCATAAATGACGTGGGCCATATTGCCTAAATAGGTAGCCGCCAGCTACTAGCCATAAATGTCATTGGGCATTGTGTAAGTTATACGAGATGACAATCTTCCGACGTTGTTGAGGTGGTCAAAAATGTATTAAATAGTACTGAAACGCCTATGCAAAAATGTATATTAATCAAAACAACACGAGGGAAAAACCTCGGCTGGGTGTTACAACATAAGCAAGTAAGAAAGTAAGAAAATTTAAAAAGTTGCAGTTAATTAAAACAAAAGGCGGGCTATTTCCGCAATACGCTACATATAGCTAGTGTTATTCACGGCGGGAGCGCTTAGCCCGGCGTTCTTGATCCAGACATCTCTTGCAAGTGAAGGATGTGAAGCGGGGATCACCATGGTTCCGAGGTGATCTGCGAGCGAGACATCCGGGGTGAAAAGCTTCTTCGCATCCGTCACAATGGAACATGTGCCGATAGTTCCCACGGGTTTTACAAATAGCACACTTATCCCAGGCCAACGGGTCGTCTTCTTCTTCCCCCAAGGTAATTCGGGGTTGTTCGATGTTGATCTCGGGGTTCTGACGTTGTGGAGATGTGTTTGGTGATGGAATATCTTCTTTCTCCTCCTTGACCTCGTCCTTCATATTTTTACTAGTTGTCATCATATTATGATTCGAGCTGGAAGGTATGGTGGGGATTGATAGACGTTCCGTTAAAGGAAGATGGAAGTAGTATATATAGTATGTCGGCATTAAGTACTCCGACGCCTCGTCTTCCGTTAACCGTCATCAGCCATCAAATCAGCCGTCAAATCAGTCAAAGGTACGAGGTTATAGCGCAATCTCCGCGCGACACCTGGCATCCTTTAGCTCGGTTCGACCCCGAAGCGCTAAAACCGAGGCGTTGCCATGATGAGGGGTGGCAACGCGTCGTCTCGCGGCTTCATTTCGAAATTCGTGCTAGGATTGAGCGGGAAAAATAGAGACCCTTATATATATCTCATCCCGTTTCGTTCATTCATTATCGATTATTGCGAGGAAATCTATCTCGGAACCATAGAGCGAAAATATTTGTTGGTGATAACGGAGCGAGTTCAGAGCATTTAGGAAACCTCGGAGAAGACATCCGAAGATTGCGTTGTAGAGAAATTTCAACTTCAGGTAATCCTTTCCCATCTCGGTAGTCGAATTTATATTGATTAATTGTGTATGATCATTGCCGAGGTTAATAATGATGTAATGATCACATAGGCATGATAACGTTATCGAGGCTAGGATTAATGATTCAGCCTTGGCAATCGATCCGTAGTGGATAAGTCGGTAAATGTAATACCTTAGAAATAAAGAATAGCGGTTACCTAAGCCAATCCTATTTCTTCGTTAATTTAGAAATGGCCGGAGAACAAGAAGGATCTCGGGATTCATCGCCCACTACTTCGGGGGAACCGTCCCAGTTATGTTATTTGCCCCCCCGTCCTGGTAAGGGCAAGAGTTTATATGGCATGTTGCCTCCGCATTCCGATGCAATGCCGGAAAATATTGAGGAACAACATGGTGACAGGAATGATGGAGACGGAGGCGATCCATCTCGGGGTGAGCTTGTAGTTGCCCTAGTGGGAACGTCTCGTGAGTCGAAGGAGCCCAAGAAGAAAAAAACTAAAGATGTCCCTCCCCGAAATGGTCATGGGGATGATTCGGATTTTTCAGTATCAGCTGGCATTATTCCTAAACTAGTTGTCCGATGTCAAGCCTATGCTGACGCATTCTATGAGGAACTCGTAGATGAAGCTGATAGAGCAGAATATCCACGACATGCGCTTAAGTTGACAGCCCCGAGTCTAAATGACCGAGCGCATGACTCGAGTCGTGGGATGTGCATTTACTGGAAAATGCCGAGATGCGGTTTCAAAGTGAGGGTGTCTAAGTTCGTTCGCGAGATATTACGATATCTCGACGTGGCCCCTGCACAGTTAACCGCACCAGCATGGTGTTACATAATGAGTTTTAAGTATTTGTTTGATTTCATGCCCGAGTTAGAGTCGTACTGGCCCAGTACGGGATTGTTCTTTCATTATTTCACGGTATTGTACAATAATGAGAGCCACCTTGCAATTCGGAAGCGCTCTAAAGTTGCGCTTTTTGAAAAGCTGTCAAAAGTGGATGATTGGAACCATGGCTGGGTATACCTCGAGAATCCCAAGGATTTGAAATGCTTTCGGGGGATACGGAGGAAGTGGCGTCCCCTGAATAAAGAAAGTTTGGTTCCGGCTTCTCCTCCACCTCCGACGTCATGTACAATAATGAGAGCCACCTTGCAATTCGGAAGCGCTCTAAAGTTGCGCTTTTTGAAAAGCTGTCAAAAGTGGATGATTGGAACCATGGCTGGGTATACCTCGAGAATCCCAAGTTAGTACCGATATCTTTTTACATCGCATTTGTTCATTAATCCTGCTATATTAAATACATTGTTAATGTTGGTGTGCTTTTTTGTGTCCTAGGACGCGGGTTTATGGCACTACCCTGGAAGGCTGCTCGTCCTGCTCTTGTTTTTGACACCCCAGAGGACGGCTTCGCAACAGGAAAAGAAGTTGCGACATCTCGAAAACCAACTTCTTCCCAGGGTCCTAAGACAGTAAAGTTGGGGTCTGCTAAAACTACAACGGGTCGCCCGAAATCTACCACAAACGTTGCGGCGACCATCAAAGGAGCTAAAAGTAGTGTTTCCGGGTCCTCCAAGCTCGGGGGTTCCCAGAAGAGGAAGGAAGTTTCTGTTGATCCCCCCGTGCAGTTAACAAGGCGAGAGAAGGGGAAGGAAGTCGTGGTAAAGGAACCTGAGTCGAAAAGGTTAAAGGTTCAGTCTGATAGTGTGTTAGAGGTGTCTGGGGCTGCCCCGAAAGAAACACCCCAATCTCGGGTTGAGGCTGCCGAGAGGGAGTTGGAGAGAATTATTGAAGAAGCGGCACGCGACGTGTGGGATCCCGCGAAGGAGCACACCGAGCATCTCAAGTCGTGTATATCGGAACAGGGGCGAAATACCGGATTCGTGTGGGGGACCCATATTTCGCAAGGATTCCCTGATAGTATTTTGGCGTATCTCCCCGGATATTCTACCATGCAGGATGATGAAGAGCATCCCGAAGTACAAGCCGCGTTTTCTCGGGAAACCTTCAGGCTAACCACAACCGCTCATCAAAAGAAGTGGGCTGAAGAGCATCCTGACCAAGTCGTCGGTCAAGTGTTAAGGTCGCTGCATGATGCCGGGGTTTTCTTTGGGTTCCTCAAAGATTCGCTTGAAAATCGCAGTGCTCTTACTATCACAACTGATCAAGAGGCGATTAATAAGGCGATCATGGAGAGGGATTATTTTGTCAAGTTGGCTAAGTTAAAGGAAAGGGAAAGGAAGATAGCCACTGGGGAAGCCGCCGTTGCTTCGGCAAAATACGAGATGGTGCGATTGTTAGGTTTGCAGGCTGACAAAGAGCGCAAGGAGAATGAGGAAAAGGCAAAGCGTTATAAACACAAGGCTAAAGAGTACAAGGACAAAGTCGATGGCCTTAACTCTAAGCTCGAGACCCAGGCCAAGGAGATGGAAGAGGCAAGATCGGAAAATGTCCGACTAAAGGCCGAGATGGCAGGTCTCAAGAGGAAAACGCTGAGCAAATTTTTAGGCAGTAAGGCCTTTGCGCAAGCCGTTCCCTACGCGTGTAAAGAAATGATGACGGAGACCGTTTATTGTTATATGGGTGAACTGGCCAGGATTTACCCGTTCAAACCCGAGCATATGGGTTTTACGAAAGTGGAAACCGAGAAGCTCGTTATTAAGAATCTCTCAGATCATGGGTGGGACGAAGAAAATGACGTTTTGTTGAACCCGGATGGTACTCCTTTTCGAAAAGAGTTGGAACTTGAGAACCATCCTCGTGGAAGGATTGTTCATCCCTGGCCGAAAGATAAATGGCCTCAGCATCTCGAGCTTGTCGATAATGATGCTGAAGGGGAGGATGACGGGATTCCTTCCGAGACTTCTTCTGAGGAAAGTGACGAAGAGGAGACCGACATAAGAGATCCCGAGGTGAACGCTGCTGTTATCACCGAGATGAATGTCGAGATGTACCCTGTTGCTCCACAAGGTGATGGAAAGGATCCGGAGGATGTTTCTATCGTATCTTGTGGTGATGGAACTAATGTTCTTGAGTCGGAAAAGGCTCCAACTTCTGTAAGTAGAAGACTTCTAATATCGTGATTGTCGAGATATTGCTGTCACGCTTAATCTTATTTCTTTTGTTTTGTTTGTAGGAAGGATGATGGCCAGCACTGGACGCCACCTTGGTCTTATGCAATTTCTGTGTCTCTGATAGGTTGAAGGATTTACCCTTGTTATTTTATTTGTGCCCCCGGGATGTGGGGGTTTAAACAAAAGCGTGTTGTAATATAAAGTTGATATCCCCGGGATGTGGGGATTTAACAGAATATTTGGTGTAACATGATTTTTACTTCTCTCGTTGCATTAGGTTTATGTTTTTCCGACATTAGGTTTATCTTTTTCCGAGATCTTTTTGTTTTTTCTGGAATATATCTCGGGGTATTCTTAGAATGTCATTGTGAACGAGTGAAGTATGTATGATATCCTTAGCCCCCTTTCTTTTTCTTTATTTTTGACAGAAATGGTCAACGTCGGGGGAAAGTTATATTGCCAGAAACGTATGCGTTACCCCGAGGGGTTTTCGATAAATGTTTCCAACAAAAGCATTACTATTTTATCAGTCATCGTCCTTTAGGACTACATTAATTTATGTCGCGTATCTCGGGATTTTAACCAGGACATCTTTCGTTGCCTTAGATGGCGTTCGTTCATATATCTCGGACCCAATACACAAAACATAATTGTAAATAATATCATATATATTGATAAATGCTTAGAACCATACAAAAATTGTATCATGGTCTAAGTGAATACATGAAAAGAAAAGAAAACAGAGGCTTATCTTGCCCTGAGCGCACGACATACATTAAATGTAGAATTTCCTCAAATGGCAAGTGTTCCATGGACGAGTGAGTATGAAACCACTCGGATCTTCCAACTCGTAAGCGCCTTTACCTCGTGGACGAATGATCCTAAAAGGGCCTTCCCACTGAGGATCAAGTTTGCTGACATGTTTGCCAGTTGCTTCCACGGTTTTGAGCACCAAATCGCCCGGTTGAAATTCCCGAGGTACCACGTGTTTGTCAAATGCACGTTTAACCCTGCGTTGATACTCCGTGGTACGAATACGAGCCCGCTCCCGACCTTCTGTGATGAGGTCGAGTTCAACGGCACGTGCGTCGCGATTCTCGTCAGTGGAATATGTCAGAGTACGGAGAGATGGTTCCATCATTTCAATTGGCGTTACTGCTTCCATCCCGAATACTAAAGAGTAAGGTGTTTGTTGTGTGGCTTCGCGAGGTGTTGTGCGGTAGGCCCACAAGATTCCATCGAGAATGTCGGGCCAATTCTTCCTGTTAGCCGCCACTTTCTTTTTGAGACCGTCCAAGATGGTACGGTTAGTGACCTCGGCCAATCCATTGCTAGCAGGGTGACTGACCGAGGTGAAGTTGTTTTGGACACCTAAGTTGGAGAGGAATGACATGGTGCTGGCTGCATTGAACTGTGTTCCATTGTCTGATATGAGTGCATGGGGTATGCCAAAACGACATATGATGTTCCGCCAGATGAATTTTTCTGCCGCTGCAGCGGTGATATTGGCCAGTGCTTCGGCTTCAACCCATTTAGTAAAATACTCTACGGCTACGATAATCCAGCGGCGTTGCCTGACGGCTTTGGGGAATGGCCCGACGATGTCAATCCCCCATAAGTCGAACGGCCAAGCCCCCGAAATGGATATCTGATCGTATGGCGGGATATTGCTCAGCTTGCTGTGGAATTGGCAGCGTTCACATTTTCGAACCAGGGTTGCCGCATCGTGCTGCATGGTTGGCCAATAGAAACCAGCTCTGAGAATTCGTTTGGCGAGAGTTTTTGCTCCTTGATGACTTCCGCAAATGCCTTCATGCACCTCGGAAAGCATTCGCAAGGCTACCTCCTCGTTGATGCACTTAAGCCAAGGTCGCACGTATCCCCGTTTGTATAGATGGTTGTTGAATATGGAGTACATCGGTGCGATCCTTTTCAAACGTCGGGCTTCCAGCTGATCGGTGGGGAGGACCCCGGTGTTAAGAAAGTTCCACATTGGGGTGAACCAGGACTCACCGGGTTCCCCGATGGCAAGTACAGCTATGGTGTCAAGGGTGATGCTGGATTCTGGAACATCCATAACAATCACGGGCCGATCTTTGTCAAGGTTGCCCGCAGCGCCAAGTTTGGACAAAGCATCGGCTTGGCAGTTTTTGTTGCGGGAGACATGTTGGATATCAACCTCGTTGAAATGACTCTTGAGCAGGTGAAACTGTTGTCGGTACTTGCGCAACTTATCGTCCATGACGCGGCATTCATCGTTTATTTGCTTTACCGCTAACTCAGAATCACTGCGAAGATGAACCTCGCGGGCGCCCAATTCTTTGGCTAGCTTAAGGCCTGCTATCATGGCTTCATATTCCGCGGTGTTGTTCGTTACCGGGAATTGAAAATGGAGAGCATAATTCAGGGTTTCCCCATGTGGACCAGTGAGGGATACTCCGGCCCCTGCCCCCTGTAATGAAGAAGCGCCATCGACATGGATTGTCCAACGTCCTTCAGATTCGGGAGGAACGCCGGAATACTCGGCGATGAAATCAGCGAAGATCTGTGATTTCAAAGCATTTTGGGGATGGAAAGAAACATCGAACTCGGATAATTCGAGTGCCCAAGCTAGCAATCGCCCGGATGAATCGAAATTTGCAAATGCCTTCTTGAGTGGGATCCCGGTGTAAACCTTTACGGAATGCGACTGGAAGTAAGGTCTCAATTTCCTTGCGGCTATGACAAGAGCATATGCTGCCTTTTCAATCTGGGAATACCTTGTTTCGGCATCCCGAAGCACATGAGAAACGAAATAAATCGGCTTTTGATCTCGTCCCTCTTCCCGAACAAGGGCAGCACTTACCGCATGATTCGTTGTTGCCAAGTACAATACCAGGACATCGCCTGCGGTCGGCCTGCTAAGGCATGGAGGATTAACGAGGTAAGCTTTGACTTTTTCGAAGGCCGCGGCACACTCTTCGGTCCACTCAAATTTGGCGGATTTACGCATGGCTTTGAAGAAGGGGAAACACACATCCCCGGACCTCGCAATGAACCTGTTAAGAGCGGCCAGCTTGCCTGTGAGAGATTGCAGTTCTTTGAGGTTCTGAGGCGGCTTCATGTCGAGGATGGCTTGTGATTTGGAAGGATGAATCTCAATGCCTCGCATAGAAACCATGAAACCAAGGAACTTACCCCCGGTTAGGCCGAAAAAGCTCTTCTTCGGGTTGAGTTTCATGTTGGCTGAATTCAGTGTCGCGAAGGTTTCTCGGAGATCTCGGACATGGTCAAGGTCCGACATGCTCTTGACGAGCAGGTCATCTACATATGCCTCTACATTTCGCCCGATCTGGTTGTGAAATACCGTGTTAACCATGCGCTGGAATGTGGCTCCAGCGTTGCGCAACCCGAAAGGCATGACTCGGTAGCAGTATAGCCCCGAGTTGGTGGTGAAAGCGGTCTTTTCTTCATCGTCTTGATTCATCCGGATTTGATTGTACCCGGAGAACGCGTCCATAAAACTGAGGTAGGCATGTCCCGAGGTAGAGTCGACCAGTTGATCGATTTTTGGCAAGGGGAATGGATCCATGGGGCATGCCTTATTGAGATCGGTGTAATCGATACACATACGCCAGTCACCGTTGGACTTCTTGACAAGCACGGGGTTGGCTGTCCATTCCGGGCACTCGACATTTCTGATGAAACCAGCGTCAAGTAGCTTCTGGACTTCACATTTTACGGCCTGCTGCCGTTCTTCCCCCATGTTACGTTTTCGTTGCCGAACTGGTTTTGAGCCCGGTTTGATATGCAGTCGGTGTTCTGCTATTGACCTCGGAATTCCTGGCATGTCGGCGGCTGTCCAGGCAAAGACGGACTGATTTTCTCGGAGAAATATGGCAAGTTCATCTTTCGCTTGCCCCTGGACCGCCTTTCCGATGTTGAGTGTTCTGCCTCCGCCCAAATCGAGTTGTTCGACTTCATCTGCCGGCTCAAGGGAAGCCGTAATCTCAGCTTTATCAACTGGATCCAGCGCCAGGTTGGTGTTGGGTGGTAGATATGCGGTACTTGAACGCAACCGCTGTTGGTTGGTTTTTGCTTCCGATTGTTCGACTTGGTGGACAGAGCCTCCTTGACTCTGAATGGAAGTTATGTAGCATTCCCGCGCCACCTGCTGTTGGCCACTTTCTTCCCCTATCCCGTTATCTGTATGAAATTTGATTTTTAGGTGGGAAGGGGAGATGATTGCGCCAATTTTGTTCAGAGTTCCTCTTCCCAGAATTGCGTTGTACGCCGAGGGGGCATTAACGATGAGGAAGTCCACCATGACTTCCACCGTGCGAGGGGACTTACCAAATGTCACCTTGAGTGGCATCATACCCCGAGGTCGGAGGGCATCTCCCGTAAAGCCTATCAAAGGTGAGATATGCTGTTGGAGGGCGCGAGTGTCGAGGCCCATTTGCGTGAAAGCCGACAAGTACAGGATGTCTGCTGAGCTTCCCGTGTCGACTAACACCCTCCTAACCCGGTGGGTGTTAATTTTGAGGTTCAACACCACGGGATCATCGTGTGGGCTGGAAATCTCACCTAGATCCTTCTCGGAGAAAGATATCGCTTCTTCCGGGCGAGGTCGTTTTTTGTCGGTCTCGACTTGTAAAACAGTGGGATATGGCTTTCGATTGTCGCGAGGCAAGATTTTTCGGATGGTACCGCGATGGCCTCCACTGATCACGTTAATGACAGGGCTGCTCTGCCTTTCCTGGCGCCTTGTCTCGGGACCATCCCGAGTTTGAGGTCTGTCCTCTCCAACCCGAGGTCCCGTGTAATCTTGTCTGTAAGGAATGGGTTTCTTAAAAACCTTACCTTTGCCATTGTATTTCCTGGAGAACTTTCTGAAGAAATCGGGATTGATGAACTCGATCAGCTTACCCTCGCGGGCTAGTCTCTCCAGGATGTCTTTGAGTTGAAGGCAATCCGCAGTGGAATGTCCATTGAATCCATGATACTCGCACTTCTTGGAGTTATCTTGTACCGTAAAGATGCCTTCAGGCAATGGTGGGGGCAGGTCGAACATCTCCTCTACGATGTTATACATCTCGTGTCGTTTTTTCGTGAGAGGCGCGTATCTCACGAAATGTTGTCGGTACCCCTCAGTGCCAGATTTGTGTTCTTGCTCGGTTGATCGGTTTGGTTGGTTTCTCCGAGGTTCCCTTTGGTTGCGAAACCTATCCGGAGCCGGCTGTCTGTTTGTTTGATGGCGGGGAGATCGAGATCTCGGTCTCATGGGACTCCCGTTGTCATCTTCGGCACGGATGTAACCTTCTGCAAAGTTTACAAACTCCCTCAGAGTATTCATTTTCTTCATGTGGGCTTCGTAACGCAAGGTTCCTGGACCCCCTTTGCGGAGTCCTTTCTTGATTGCGGCTAGGGCGAATTCCTCATTGAGATTTTGAATTCGCCGAGATGCTTGTATGAAACGGTTGACAAACGCACCCGTTCTTTCTCGCTGTCCCTGGACTATGTCCAGAAGCATCTCGCACGTGGCTTGCGGTGGTTTGATTATTGTATATCTTTCCAAGAACAGTTTCGCGAAGTCCTCGAATTTGTTGATGGACCTCCGGGGTAGCGTCATGTACCAGTCCCATGCTTCTCCGGTTAAGCAAGTGGTGAAGACTCGGCACATGATGGCATCGGTGGCTCCAAGAAGGCGGAGTCGCTCAAGGAACCCGTATACGAAGTTGTGTGGATCCTGAGTATCCCCACTACCTCGGAAGCTGGGAAGGGTTGTTGGGTATTTGAAATCTGTCATTGATTGGCGGTAGATGTCTCTGGACAGGGGGCCGTCTTCGATTCCCATGGGCCGAGAGTAAGTGCCTGCCTTCTGGGATTCGAGTTCGGCTAGTTTGGCCGCAAGTCTGGTTTGGATCAGTTCTTCGACTTGGGCCATGTTGATACCTCGGATTGGGGTTGGTGATCGTCGGTTCCTTCTCCGGTCATCGCGGCGAGCTCTATCCCGACCTCGGGGTGGGCTTCGTTCGCGCTCTCTATGGGAGCGAGATTGATCTCTGCGGGAAAGCCTGGACCCTCTGCCATGGTTAGCTGATTCTCGTTCGTTGTTAGGGTGGGCTCTGAGACTTTCGGTGCGTGGTCCTTCCACGGGGTGTGGCCCCCTATTCTCATCCTGACCTTCCGGGCGTCTTCCTATATCGGGATGTACACCTGTAGGCAGGACATTTTGATCCCTGCGTTCGGATTGGACCTGTTGGTCGGGTAGTGATGGGGTATCTGTCTCATTGCCAGTTCGGACCTGTACGAACTCTTGCTCCAGATTTCTTGGCGACACATTTGCTGGTCGACTATGGACACGATTGGCAGACAAAGGTCGCGGTACAGCTACGACGGGGGGTACGATTTGGTGGACAGGTCGTAGTGGTATTTGCGGGGAACAATGGGTTGGACCTGTCACGGGATACGTCCCGTGAGCGCCTTCCGGGCCCCATTGCACAGGTGGTGCGGCATAAGGATACTGGGGGCCCGTGGGAGTGTAAGGTGTGTAAGGAGTCGCACCGTAGTGGTACAGCGGTGTTTGCTGAGGGTAATACGGTATGTAGGGTATCTGATATGCACCAGTTACCTGATTGTGCTCGATGTAGAGTGGCCTGGTCGCATTCCCTTCAGCGAATGAAGGTCGGGTAACGTCGGGGCGAGGTTGAACAGGTTGAGGACCCTGAGGTCGTACCGTTAAATTATTAGGCCTCGGCCCCGGGACTTGGCTGTGGGAAGGATTTGCTGTGGGTGATGTTACCACTGGAGGTGGTGTGATTGTTACCCCGGGTGGGGTCGTCACCCCTGGTGGGAGCGGAGTTGATGTGGTCGGACGAGCCATCTAGTTCTGTGTTCGAGCCAGGCGTGGCCCCACGGTGGTTGATACGTCCTATCTCGGGAGATGAGGCCGTATGGAAGTTTTTGGGCTGGGCTGGATTCGTCCTGCCAAGGAATGGCAGGCCGAGGTGTGGATCGAGTTAGGAACTCGGGATATTTGATGAGAGATTCGGACTCTGACCTGTATGATCTCTCTCTTAGTAAAAATTTGCGTCCCCCCTTTCATGGGAATCACTGCCTTATATATCGTCCAGCCATAACTGCCATCTCGGGCGTTTATGGAGAACGTGGGCAGTTATGTCAGCCGTTACTGGGACGTGGGCATTAAGCTAGCCGTTTCCCGGCTATCCCGTATGTCGGTTGACCTGGGCCTATTTTGAGGCTCTGGTTTGGGGCCGGCATATTGGGCCCCGGCTTAACGAGTTTTTGGGCTTTTTCATATGACGTCGGGTTGGCCTTGTTAAGGTCCGAATCCCAGTCTTTCATGGCCCAGTTTGGAACAAGTAAAAGGGCCTGTGGAACATGGCCCTATCACTAACAATTACTAAAAATTACTAACAACTACTTAAAATTACTAACAATTACTAACAAAGTAACAATTACTCAAAATTACTACAAATTTCTAAACATTACTAACAATTACTTAAAATTATCTAACAATTCCTAACAATTACTAAATTAACCTATTTAAACTAATTCTAATTATTTAACAATTACTAAAAATAAATCTAACATTTTAATCTTGCGGAAAAATCTTGCGGGAGGTAGAATGAAAAAATCCTTCGTAATTCCTCTACTTTCGTCTTTCGTATTCCTTTGCGTATTTGTAGAATGAAATAAATTGCAACTCTTTTTTTTTAAACAATAAAAATAAAATTTGAGAATAATAAAAATATTGAGAGTATGAGAATATGAGATTGAGAGAATGAGAGATTGAGAATAATGAGTATGAGATGTGAAAATTTATGAAGAATGGGGGTATATTTAAGAGTGTTTTTTTTTTGGGGGGGGGGGGGGGAATCTGCCGTTGAAACTCAAAAAAATTTCAAATTTCGGTGGGGGGGGTCGGGTTGGCTCGGGTCGGGTCGGGTCCCGCCGGGTTTGACCTGGGTTTCGGGGGGGTTAGGGTGGGTTAGGTCGGGTTAGGGTCGGGTTAGGGTCGGTTCACCCGGGTTCGGCCGGGTTTGAGGGGGTTTAGTCGGGTTTTGGGTCGGGTTAGGTCGGTTCGGATCGGGTTTAGGCCGGTCCGGGTCGGGTTCGGGTAGACGGGTTGAAACGGTGGGGGGAGGTCGGGTTTCGCCCAGAAAACCGCATCCGACCCGTTTTAAACCCGACCCATCCCTTTAGGACGGTTCGGGTCGGGTTCATGCTCGGATCCGGGTCGGTCCGGGTCCGGGTCCCGAGTTTGCGTGGGTCGGGTTGGACCGGTCGGATAAAATCAATACACTACTATCAACATCCAGCAAATTCTTGGTACATGGATTAACATTCAGCAAATTTCCTATTTTTTTTTCCTAACATTTAAACAAATACCAACTATATGGATCATACTGGTGTAAAATGGCCCATAAATTCTATTTGCTCATTGTTGAATCAGGTGTCAGTCCACTAATTAGACTGGGCCCAATTCCTTTCCTCTCTGGTAAGAGCAGATTCAAATTGGACCTTAATTAGCCGACATTTTTATTAATATCCAAAGTTTAATACAAATTATTAATTATACCCAGAACTCAACTCAATATCGAAATATACCCAAGCCGGCCATTTTCTGGCCGGCTATGTTCCCTCCCTAAGCCGGCCATTTTATGGCCGGCTATGTATTTTTTTTTTTTTTTTTTTTTTTTTTTAGAGAGAGACACTATGAAGATCAAAATATTGAAATCTAACTCTGAAAATTTGAAATTTTTGTCTAAATTATTTGTTATATTACTTCTATGAGGAGGGATCAAATTACAACAATTATTTTTTTTATTTTCAAAGTCCAAATCGTCAATCCAAACCGTTCAACATGATTTCCACAATAAACTGTGCTTGCAGATCAAATTTTATATTTTTTGAATTTGTTTACTATTTATTAAGTATTTTACAAAAAATAGTCATATTCAGACCATTGAATTTTGTACCCATCTTAATAAATAGTAAACAAATTCAAAAAAATGTAAAATTTGATCTGCAAGCACATTTTATTTAGATAATCATGTTGAACGGTTTGGATCGACGATTTGGACTTTGAAAATGAAAAAAATGGGTGTTATAACTTGATCCCTCATCTACTTCTTTTGATGTATAATTAGCATATTTATACTAAAATACGCTAGAATACTTGAAATTATGTTGAATTACACTATATTACAATAAATTATGTTCAATTATACTAAATTACGTTAAATTACAATAACTTCGCTAATTATGCTGAAATACAGTAAAAAAACACTAAACTACACAAAATTACGCTATAGTAGACTGATTTTGCTCATCTTTCATGAATCATAAAAAATAGTAAAAAAATTCCAAAAATAGTAAAAATTGGTAATCTGCAAGTTCATTATGTAACTAATTTACTGAGCTACTTGGATTGAATGATAGAAATGAAAATCTTAATCGGAAACTTCAACTCAAGTTTTGAGGCTCTTCCCTGTGTTTTTTGGCGATTCTGAATTTCGGAATCCAAAATAGATGGCACGGACGCATGCGTATTTTCGCAAGCTTTCCGAAAAGTGATCATTTGCTGAAATCGGACACTCGAGCGCCGTTTTATGACCGTTTGAAGTTTCATCGTCGTTTTTCTCCTTTTCAGTGAAGATATCGTCCCTATTCATATCGTATTTTAGCGTAATTTACCGTATTTTAACGTAATTTAATGTAATTTAACGTAATTTAACATAATTTAGTGTTATTCAACATAATTTCAATTAATCTATCGTATTTTAGTATAAATATGCTAATTATACATCAAAGAAGTAATATAACAAATAATTTAAACAAAAAATTCAAATTTTCAGAGTTAGATTTCAATATTTTGATCTTCATAGTGTCTCTCTAAAATAAAAAAATAAAAAAAAAATAAAAAGGTACATAGCCGGCCATTTTATGGCCGGCTTAGGGAGGGAACATAGCCGGCCAGAAAATGGCCGGCTTGGGTATATTTCGATATTGAGTTGAGTTCTGGGTATAATTAATAATTTGTATTAAACTTTGGATATTAATAAAAATGTCGGCTTAATTAGACCCAATTCATTTGTAACTCTGCGTGGAAAACCGCGTGCAATATAAGCCGTTCGTATGATCACAATCATGGTCGCTTTAGTAGGGAATTTGCGAATTTGGGATCTCCCAAAACCGGAGGTGTTCTCCTTAACACGTCGGGTTTAAATGTTACAAGATATCTTGAAAATCAAGTTGCATTTCTCTGATTGTGGACTACGCAGTTCATTTTTTACTCGTGCACAAGGAAAGGCCTTTCGAATCTGCCACATATGATCTTACAAGTACCGACTCACGCTTTCTTTTGTAATCTCATAGAAGAGTCGCCGACTCACGCTTTCTGTTTTTAATCTTAAGTCGTCTTAGCGTCAACCTAGACTTAACGCTTTTGGCCCCAGCCAAACCTTTTCCTTCTCTCATCTTTCTTCTTTTTCTTATTCAAATAAATCTCTCCCTCTTTCGGAAGACAATCTCTCTTTACTTTCTTTGTTTCTCGCTTTGACTAGAATCGACTATGGGGCTTGCCGCTGGCGATCGAGCGCGCTTATCCATCTTGAACAACTGTAATCTCTCTCTCTCTATTCTCAATTTCACAATTCCGGAATTCTGTCCGTCCCCTTTGCAGACGAACAAACGCAAGTTGTTTATGAAGAGGATCGGCCGAGATACTTTGAAAAAGATTCGTCGAGATACTTTTGTAAGTAGAAAGATCTGTTCTTGTTTTTGTATATTTGATCTGAATCGTCTCTTTTGTTGTCGTTGCCTGTTTATAAAAAGTCCAAGTCGGTAAACAGTTTAATTTGAGTTTTTCTTTTAATTACCAAGAGGATTATACGATTCAGGCCAGTTATTGGTATTCTTAGACAAGGATGCTCTTGAACCCTTTGGATGGTACTCAATTTAAACAACATGATCTTCTTTCTTCATTTGTCGATTGTGAGTTTTGGGGATTCTTATGACAAATAAAATCCTCTCATCTAGCTGCTCATATTGAGGAAGAAATTTTAATTTTAAATCATCTTTATGAAATCTTTTCAATTGAAATCATGTTAATTTTTCTTTCAGCCAAATTCTTATATTCTGCGTATTTTTTGTGTTTCAGCGCGATTTTTGCAGTAAATCTGAACAGATATTGACATGAAGGAATTGACAGCTGACTAAATTCGAGCACAATCCATTACTCTATATTTCGAACAAATGTTGATCCGATGAATTTGTACAAAATCTTGGTGGCATTTGTCCACTAAATTCATACAAAAGCTTGGTGGCATTTGTCCACCAGATTACCAGACAAACTCTCAAGAAAGTTTAAAGAGAAACCATATAGAATCAATTCAAGCAAGAAATTTAAGCAGACAATTCAAGCTAGCTATTCAGACAAGCACATTTCCATGCAAACATGGTGCGACATTTGTCCACAACACTATGAATTGTACAAGTGTGATGCGGCATTTGCCCGCAAGATCTCAAATTATGGCTATTGCAAGCAAGGTGTGGCATTTGTCCAACTTCATTGCAACTAGGGTGTGTCACAGTCACACAAGGTCTCTGTGCAAAGACGGTGCGGCATTTGTCTACTAGATAACAAACTCATGTGCAAAAGGTGGCGTGGCATTTGTCCACGGAGGCACAGACTACAGACTTCAGTGTAATATCATCGCAACACTAACTTCGTGCAAACCCTCTGTGGCATTTGTCCACAAGGCTGCATACGTTGTGCATTCCTCCATGCAAAGCGGGGCATTTGCCCACGGGACTACAAATATATGTTGTGCATTCCTCAATGCAAAGCGTGGCATTTGCCCATGGGACTACAAATATATGTTGTGCATTCCTCAATGCAAAGCATGGCATTTGCCCACGGGACTACAGATATATGTTGTGCATTCCTCAATGCAAAGCGTGGCATTTTCCCACAGGACTACAGATATATGTTGTGCATTCCTCAATGCAAAGCGTGGCATTTGCCCACGGGACTACAGATATATGTTGTGCATTCCTCAATGCAAAGCGTGGCATTTTCCCACGGGACTACAGATATATGATGTGCATTCCTCAATGCAAAGCGTGGCATTTGCCCACGGGACTACAGATATATGTTGTGCATTCCTCAATGCAAAGCGTGGCATTTGCCCACGGGACTACATATATATGTTGTGCATTCCTCAATGCAAAGCGTGGCATTTGCCCACGGGACTACAAATATATTCAAAGGCGGTGTGGCATTTGTCCACAACACCAGAAATAGCAGCAAATCAACTTTGGGCAAAGCCGGCATCGAACTTGTCCATGAGGCTACATACAATGTGCATTCCTCCATGCAAAGTCAGACATATTTGCCCACATGACTACAATTATATGCAAGGACAGCGTGGCATTTGTCCACAGATACTACCAGCTCTGTGCAATGGTGGTGAATGATGTCCTTGCAAAATTATAATCTTCCTGTAAGATGACCGTGTGGCATTTGCCCTCATTAATATTATTACATGCAAGGATGGCGTGGCACTTGTCCACAGATACCTACCAGCTCTGTGCAATGGCGGTGCATGATGTCTTCGCAAAGCTATAATCTTCCTGCAAAATGACGGTGTGGCATTTGTCCACACGAGTACAAATGTCATGCCAACTATCAAGTGCATTTGTTCACATGAATACATGTTAAACTTGCATGCATATACTTCGTGGCATCTGCCCACAAAACTAAAAATGTTTGGGCAAGTATTTGGTGGCATTTGTCCACCTGACTACAAACTCTAATGTGATGCACAATCGAGAAAATACTCAGTACTGGGTGGCATCTGTTGACGGGACAGCTTTTGTGCAAATACTTGGTGGCAGTTCTCTACACGACTTGTTATATGGAGCCTGTGACCCATCCTCTGCCTCACTGAAGGTAGTACACTCTTTCTTTTTCTTTGTAATTTATTAATTCTATTATTATATTTATGATGGATTCTAACGGTTTTACAAGTTTTAACTCTGCCTATGTCATGTGGACATAGCCGGTCCCAAGCCCGGATTAAAAGAGGAGGGTTGCATTAAGAAAAACTTGAAAATAATATGAAAGTTTATTGCACGCTACTTGTATCTTGTGGGGTCAGACTTCTCCTTATTGAGAAATATGATCAATAAATTTGTGTAATGTCTTGTTAACTTTTGTTTCTCTGATGTTTAAATTAAGTGTTTGACCAGTACCTCTACACAATCAGGGTTATTTGATACTAAATGGGTTTTCCAGAATTGCAGCTCATTTTTTTTTCCTTAAATTTGGCAACAAAATAATTTTTGTGGAAAGGTGTTATATACCTTGCAGGTACCCTCTGGTTGTATTGCTGGGAGGGAAAGGGGGAGGGTGGGTAAAAAGTAGAAAAATTATTTGCTCCACAAATTTGAATAGGAAGGGAAAGAAAGCCAAGGGTGACGTTCTTACTCTAGGCAGATGAAATTCGTCCCCTCCAGATCGGGGTGTAGTGGGAGAAAAAGAGGGCCCACCAGAAGATAATGGCTAATTTACCCCTTTCCCGCCTCTCTCGTTTTCCCTCCCAGAAACAAATGAGCAAGTTCTCAGTCTGGGTACTTCCTCTTTCGGTGGTGCTTTGTCTCTCTTGGTGGTTGCTGTCGGTGATCCTTTTTCTCTCTCAGCCGGCTGGGTAAGTTTTGAGACAATTTATTTTCTCTGATGTTGTATTTATTTGGCTTTGAGAATTATTTTTGTTTTTTGCAGATTTGAAGAAAACCTAGTTTGTTTGTGCGATTTACAAAGCAACGACCAAGCTCGATTACTTTCTTTTCTTCCTTACTAAAAACAAATTCGCATCTTTCCCTATGCCAGACTCATACAACTCTATTTTGGTTCTGAATTTAATTTTTATTTTTAAGAATGTTTATGAGAAAAGAGTAATAATTCAATAAATTTTTTTTTTCTTTTCTTTTCTTTCGGACACAAGGCATACAGAGACTGCCAGTTTGAGCTGTATTCTCGTTTCATTGATTCGAAGGAGGCTTCTACTGGGTACACTTCCATTGACTCCTTACAATCTGTATCTTATAATTCATTGCCTATATAAAGACCCTTCTGATTCTTCGATTGAGATGCTGACCATTCTGAAAGAAGTATTCATGGTTGTTAATGCAATGTGAGCTAATTGTGTGCATCCAAATTAAAATTTTGATTGAAGCATCCAAAAGAATGATGCTAAAGTTGTCATGTGCTACTTCCCAATTCTGGCTACATTATGAGTACTGTCAATCATATGCTACTTCCCAAAGTTGTCATATGCTACTTCGCAAAGTGCAGATCCAGTTCCTAGTAATGAACAGTAAAATTTGATAAAAAGAGAAGGATGTGAATCCCCTTAATATAGTTCATCTTTTTTATAAACAGTTGTAGATTCTGTTCTTTCCCCTTTTGAATCTCTTTAACTTGCATCTGCACTTTAGCTAAACAAAATAAGCCAAAAAAATATAATGTAACTATTAGGGGTTTACTCGCATTTTTGCATTTTCCTGTCAGCTTCACATTACATTTTCATTGATTTTTGATCCATTAGGGTTCCTAATGACAACGCACACATGCCACATCCACACAAGCGACCCATTAGAAGCAGAGGTCTGACGCTCAATTGAGCTTTGGATTACATCTCAACTGCCATCACTTCAGATGACGAGAAGGAATAGGTGATATACACAGCCTGTAAAATCCTATCGACTGCAATCCAGATGAACAATGTACAAGACCTACCCTACTGGGAGGCAGTACAAACGGTTGCTCAATGCGTCACTACATTCCAACAGCTCTAGGAGAGAATGGTGATACAACATGTAGGAAGGGAGGCCTTGAAGGAACCACACATGCTGGCAAACTGAGCGTGAAAAACCAAAGGAAACTTCAACGGCTATCTAAGTGCTAGATTCAGGGAGGAGGTACAGCTTTAGACCACAATCAACCATACACACCTGGAGTCCCAGGGAGGAGGTACAGCTTTAGATTCAGGGAGGAGGTACAGCTTTAGACCACAATCAACCATAAACTTCAACGGCTATCTAACGGCTATCTAAGTGCTAGATTCAGGGATAGACGTGGAGTCCCTCGGTATGTCCACACCGATGGCGGGACCGATCGACTCGACCATCGTGATCGCCCAAGCCGCTGGGCCGATCGGGTCGACCCCCCAAAACACACAAAACCAGATGATTTATGCCCAATACCATTCTCCGTACGTCACCCAGTACGTATGCCCACCTCTCTACAACTATCCTCCATACCAGCAGTATGCTCCTCCATACTCACCGTATCCGGCCACCCCCTTAGCACACTACCCTCCACAGGCTGATCCCAACCCGCTATACTGTCCACAAACCCCCACCTCAGCTCCCGGGGTACGAATGATTCATCCCCCACCGCCCGTGGCGCAATTAATCCGAACTGGGCCCGGATCGAACAACCCAGGGCCCAGTCTGCACAACACAGAAGGCGACTTTGACAACCCCGACCCCGAACTTGAGACCCTTGCAGGCGAGGGGGAAACGAGACAGGCCGGCGGATCAAGGCGGAGGTTATCCTTCGGGGCTGAACGGGAAGAAAGCGAAGGCTCGTCCGCGGCGGCCAGCTCGAGAAGGAGTGCTGGTCAAGCGAGAACAGAGCGGGCTCGAGAAGGCCCCGGCAAACAGACCGAAGAACGGTCCCGCCACTCAAGGAGGGACGATCATTCCCACCACTCGAGGAAAGACGATCAGTCTCATCACTCGCGGGAGGAGCGTCGTCACACACCCCCTAAGAGGCGGCGAAAACCACTCACCCCACCACGAGCTGCAGGAGTAAATATGACAACGATAAACACAATGATCAAGAAAGGGGTGGAGAAAGAGATAGCCAGGAGGGAAAGAAGAAGAGCAGGGACTCGTTCCGGGTCGACGAATATTCTGGAAGGACCACTAGCCCCGGAACTTTACAAGGCCCCCATGGGTGACTTCAAATACCCTGTCGGCCTCCCGTGCTTCCAAGGAAGCGGCGACGCCCAGGACCCGCAGAACTTTGTGTACGGGTTCTATGAAAGGCTTCGACTGCACGGGGCATCGGACGCCGTCGCGTGCCGCATTTTCACCACTTGCCTGACGGGGGAGGCGTGGGAATGGTACATGAGACTGAGGCAAGGATCCATAAAAACCTTCGATCAATTAGCGAGAGCCTTCCTGGCCCGCTACGACATGCTCCGACCTCCGCGGGCGACGTGTGACTCCCTCCTGAAGTATGTTCAAGGACACCAGGAGCCCACCCGGACCTTTGTGAATAGGTTTGTAAAGGCCTCTAGGGAGGTCCGAAACTACAGCGAGGATATCGCCCTGGCGGCTGTACAGAATGGGCTCTGGCAAGGAGGACCGGGCACCCTCCGGTACGATGCCCGGAAAAGAGAGTTTAAGAATTTACCGGAATTCTTGGCTTTTGCCGAAGGATACATCCGGGCTGAGGAGGATGCTGTCCAATTTGTTAGGCCGCGATCCAGATCGCCAAAACCCCAGCAGCGTGACCGGCAACCCGGCGTCGGTCCGTCCCGAAAGCGAGAGCTGCCAAAAAGAAATATCCTGTCTACGCTACAAGAAGAACGGCGCGAAGACGGTAGAGAGGGCTATCGACCCCATTATGTGCGATACGCCCCCTTTATCAAGAAGATGAGCGAGATGTATCATGTCATAAAAGACATGCCTGAAGTCCCAAGGCCGCTGCGCAAGAGTATTTTCGAGAAAAAAGACGAGGCGGTAAAGTGCCTATTCCACCGTTTCAATGGGCACTCCACGGGAGACTGCCTCCAGTTGAAGGACGTGTTGGAAAGACTAGCCAGAGAAGGGAAACTGATCGAGTACATCAAGCCGGAATTCTTCCAAAAGTTTACAAAAGAATACAATGGGGAAGTTGAGCACCAGAAGAAAGCCTCCCACCGGAACGATTACCAGGGGCCCAGGGATACGGCACCAAGGCCCGGAGGAGATAAGGGAAAAGGACCAGGAACATCCGGTAGGCGGCCAAACGTGGAGATCAATGTTATCAGCGGAGGGCACGAGGTGCTGGCTCCTGAGAAACATAACCGAAGTACCACCAAGCTGTACCCGACCATATTGAACGTTGAACGGCCTTTTGAAAGGAAGAGGCCCCGGATGGACGAAGCCATATGTTTTTCCGAGAAAGACTTCGGCACCATCGCGTGGCCCCACGATGACCCCATAGTGCTAAGGCTCCAAATAGAGGAGTTCGGGGTGAAGAGGATCCTCGTAGATACGGGAAGCTCGGCTGACATCTTGTACTTCTCGGCTTTCGAAAAGATGGGAATACAACTTGAGAAATCCTAGAAGAAGGTGACACCGCTAGTCGGATTCACTGGCGATTCCCTCCGGCCTAAAGGGATCGTCCGGCTGAAAGTAGCCTTCGGGTCCTCGCCTCGCATCACTGAAGTCATGGTGGATTTCCTTGTGGTGAATGCCCCCTCCGCATACAATGCGATCATCGGCAGGGGCACCCTAAACAAAATTGGAGCCATAGTGTCCTCTCCCCACCTAAAGATCAAATTCCCTACCATCCATGGGGTGGGAGAGGAATGCGGGCAACAGCAGGTGGCCCAAGAGTGCTATCAAACCTCCCATCAAGGAGCGGGAGCAGGAGTAGCTCTCACAGGCCCCCAGGGAGAAGCTCTCAACTACGCACTCCATTTCCAGTTCCCCGTAACCAATAACACCGCCGAGTACGAGGCCATGATAGCTGGCCTCAAATTAGCTGCCGGGCTGGGAGCCCGAGAAGTCCATCTACATAGCGACTCCGAGCTCGCGGTCAGGCAAATCAACGATGAGTGCCGTGTGCACGACGACCGGTTACGACGATACCGTGAGCAGTTCCATTCCTTAAAGGGACAATTCGATAGAGTGGTGATCGAGCACGTGTCTAGAAACAAAAATTGTCAGGCAGACGCCCTCTCAAAACTAGGAGCGGCTGGAAACCTCGACAAAGATCGTCCCGTGATAGTCATGGACATACCCGAATCAAGTATATCGGGTGACGTAAAGGAAGTCCATGTTATTAACGAACCCGGGGATGCTTGGTACGCTCCCATGTGGATATACCTCACCTCGGGGACGTTGCCTGAGGACCCGCTGGAGTCCAGGAGATTGAGGAGGATTGCCCCTTTATACTCGGTACATAACCACCAGCTATACAAAAGGGGATATGCCCGCCCATGGCTCAAGTGCATCGGAGAGAAGGACGCTCAGGCAATGCTGGAGGAAGCCCATGAGGGACTTTGTGGTAGCCATCAAGGAGTGAAAACTCTGGCCAAAAGAGTCCTGCGTGCAAGATATTATTGGCCCACAATGCAGCAAGATGCGGCCAATATGGCGCGAAAATGCGAAAAATGCCAGTACCATTGCCGATTATCCAGCGTCCCGGGTTACGACATGATCACAATCTCGGGAGCTTGGCCCTTCGACCTATGGGGGATCGATATCCTAGGCCCTTTCCCCATGGCTGCCCAACAACAAAAATGGATCATCGTAGCCGTGGAATATTTTACGAAGTGGGTCGAAGCCAAAGCATTAACTCACATTACAGCAGAAGCCGCCAAGAACTTCATCTGGCGCAACATCGTGTGCCGCTTCGGCATTCCGCATGCGCTCATTTCTAACAATGGCACACAATTTAATGCAGATATCACCCTGACCTTCCTCGAAAGGTTAGGCATTCGCAGCAACTTTACCTCGGTGAGTCACCCCGCTAGCAATGGCCTGGCCGAAGTCACCAACAGGACCATTCTGGATGGTCTGAAAAAGAAGGTGGCCTCCAACAGGAAAAATTGGCCCGATAAACTCGACGAAATCCTTTGGGCGTACAGAACAACTCCCCGCGAGGCTACCCAACAAACACCATACTCCCTAGTATAAGGCATGGAGGCTGTCACACCCCTCGAACTCATTGCACCTTCCCTCCGGATGACGGCTTATTCCACAGAAAGCAACCCTGAAGCACGAGCAGTGGACCTCGAGCTAGTGCAAGAACTCCGAGACAAGGCCCGCATTCGGACCACTGAATACCAGCGGAGGGTAAAACGCGCCTTCGATAAGCGCGTATCCCCCCGTGCGTTTGAACCAGGCGACCTGGTACTAAAAAAGATAGAAGCTACCGGACAGCATGTTGGTAAGCTTCAACCTAATTGGGAAGGACCTTTCCGGATAATTCGCACCTGCGGCAAGGGAGCTTACGAGCTCGAAGGCCCTGATGGGCGAATGCTCGCCCGGCCCTGGAACGTCGTCCATCTCCGCAAATTTTATATTTAAAAAAAAGAGAGGGGGGGGGGAGAAAGAACAGGTACAGCAGCGGACATGCCGTCTGCAAAAATGTAATTACTATCTTTTGTCTTTTTTGGACCAGCATGGGAATGCCCATGTAAGGCCAAGGGCGCCGTTGCGTTATTATAAGCACGGCCTGACATTTCATACTTTTGGATCAACACGGGAATGCCCGTGAGTGGTCGAGGGCGCCTGTGCGACATTAGAAGCACGGCCCCGGTATGCGATGTCTGACTAACAAATTCGAGGCCCGACGACACAAAATTGCCGTCGGAACCACCTCACAAAAAACAACTGATTATCACAAGGGCAAACAAAAGCCCAAGGGCAATAAATGCCTCTATAAAAAATAATAAATAAAATTATTGCGTTAAGAGGATAACCGAAAGCCCCAGGGGCAACGAACGCCTCCGCAATAAAACAATAGCACTTCTCATATCAGAAGGATAAAAACCCACGGGCAACATATGTCACCATCGACAAAACCGGAAATCATCATAATAACTTCAGACCAAAGGCCCTCGAGCATAAAACAGCTGAAATCAACTTTTCCATAAGCAGCGAGTGCGCGCTAGTCGTGCAAAGTACAAACGAACACTCTGAAAAGATGACGAAGTACACACGACGCGCCCCGCAAGGAAAATTCGTGCTATCCTCGGGCCAAACAACCTGAAGTACGAAGCGCCAAAACAAATCTCCAAAGGCATTACAGGAAGAGAGTCACAAAAGTGTGAATAAAAGCTCTGCAAAGAGCAACAAATACACATGACTCTCGAACATGGCAACACAGGCGCGAGTCACAAGAGTGTGAACAAAAACTCTGCAAAGAGCAACAAATACACTTGACTCGCGAACTCAAAAGGGACAGTTATGCAAAAAGCGAACGAAAATCTCAAAAGAATAACGAATGCGCATAACTCTGCTTTGGAAAGACAATAGCGAAAACCCGCAGGGTAACGAAAAAATCTCTCCAAGGATCCCGATACACAGCGTAAACGAAAGCCCGACGGGGCAACGAACACGCACAAAACCGGATAAAACGTTCCGCTATTCTGCACAGACAACGAGCTTGCCTATACAATAGGTACAAACGAAAGTCATGCGGAATGAGCAGGAATAATCTACTGGCCTCGCGAGACAACAAGTAGGCATGGCAACATGTCCGAACAAAAGGTCTCGCAGGAATAATTTACTGGCCTCGCAAGACAAACGAGTCGGCATTATTACATGCTTGAACAAAAGTCTTGCAGGAACATACACACTAGCTCTGCCAATACAGAGGACAAGCCCTACGGGACGTGGCACAATAGTACAATATGCAGCGCAGACAACTCCTAAGCAGACACCTCCGCGGGATGAGCTATAGGAAGAAGGGGACCGAGAAGTCGCGGAAGCACGCCTCATGAGGTAAAGAAAATGGTCTATTCTTATTATATTTGCGGTACCAACGCGCACAAGGAAAGTATTCCGAGTCCCCCGAACCAAAGAAAAAGACCAGACAAACACGTCACTGGATAATGTAAAAGTGACACAGATAAAACGTCGCCCGCTATCGCGGTGTAAACAAAGGTAAGGCCGTTAAATGAGAACCCCCCCGGACCTATACGACCCTAAGGCTTATGTCACAACAATCGCGTAACGAAGTAAGCAGAAAACGTAAACATAAATATGGTCAAAACAACTGTATCTCGGATGGCTGAGGAACATTCCTCAGCAAACCACCCGAGCAAAAGCATACAACAAGTTATGTTAAACACCTCCACATCTCGGAGGGTTCCTCGCACTAAATACGCTCCGATAAAAATAAAAAATAAAAAACAAAGAAGAAGAATGGGCTCCGCTCGACCCGACCATCCATCCGCGACATGCCTACTCGTCTTTATCCTGCAATAGGTGCAATTAGGTCGGGTGAGTATTCAGCATAAAAACCCGCGAGGCGATATACAAAGGACAGAGTTATACCTGGTTCACTTCGAGGTTTCCTGGAAGGTCATCTCCTGGCTCTTGATTGTAATCCACCTGGTCCAACGAAGCCTCTCCTTCGGCAGTACCCGAGGCGGTCTCTTGGACCGTGGGACCCTCGCTGCCTTCCGCAGGACCTTGAGGAGACTGCGGCGGCGTATCATCTCTGTCCAAATGATGAGGCCACGGCGCGACCTTACGCCAAGTATGAAAAGGCATCTTGGGATCACAGCTCATTAATGATGACAAGACCTCGCTACAGTAAAGGCGACCCCTATTTAAGGCAGAGAAATCCCCAGAGAGAGGGACCGCATAATTTATCACCACCAGAGGAGGTATTAAAAAGGGTTAGAGCGTTAATACCCCTCCGACACCCCGCGTGTCCACCCTCTCGGCCCGATTCGCTTGAACTGGGACGAGTTACACTTTCGGCAGCCAGCCTCCGCACGGCCTACTTCCCAGGAACAGGACGTGCGCGCACCTTACTGGACCGAGTCCAAGTACGGCCCGGCCCTCAGGGGAAGGGACGTATCAACAAGCTTACTTAAAAAATAAAAATATGAAGTAACATATACTTACCAAGCCTCCATAACAGAAGATACTTTACCCAGTGCAGATAATTAATTTGTGGCTCCAAGTAATATTTGTTCGATGAAGTGGACAAAGAGTTATACATTTGAATTTTTTGGTTCTTCAGATCAAAGGCAGCTAATACCAGTGGTCTCGACCAACCAATGGTACGAAAAGTTATCTGACTTTCTCAAATTGTGATGAAAATAACTCTCTGACGACAAAACACACTTTCAAATGAATTAAATAGTCACATTTCCTACAATATTGCAATAATTAAAAAAAAGGCAAACTAATATTAAATTATTTCAAAAATTTATAAAAATACTTTTTATAGTATTAGATACTTACAATAGCATCATTTACCATATAGAACCATTCTTCTTCAGCTGTAGTCTCTCTTTGCATAATTAACAGTGCAATATCAACAACCTGCATAATTCATCCTGTCATACTAAGTATACATCCTTAATGTAACAGATATTCATCCATTAATGATCTAAGTATTCATCTCTAATATAACACCTCAACAGTTTGTGTACAACATCATTCATCCTAAATGCATAAAGTATTCACATCTCAAACAGTCAAACATGTACACATTATAACAAAAGAAAAATGTTACCTGAGAGAATTAGATATTGTGCCTACTGATATCTCTATAAAAAAAAACAATGTAAACATCAAAATTAGATATCAAAATAAAATGAATAGATCTATACTAGTATCGTGCCCGTGCGTTGCAACGGAGACATATTATAAAATTGGGTAGAATATGAAGAGACTTTTTTGTTTGACATTCACACAAAATTAAAAAAAAAAATTAAAAGAAAATAAAAGACACAAATGATTGTTTCCATGAGCACAAGATATGCTCTTCATCTATTTACAAAGATAGAGTAGCCCTAAACAAAATTCGGAAATATATGATTGTTTACTTTTTCATTATCAATAATATTAGATTGTAGGTTGCTATCAGTGACATCTCATTCACATGAGATTCGAAATTAACAATCAAGACACCTTTGGTTGTCACGTAGAAGTACCTAGTGAGTTATGTAGTGATTAAGCTGCACATTAAAAAAAAAAACATCAAATACAAAGATAAAATAAGTACAGCAATACAAGTACTTAAAAATTACTGATTTGCAAAGATCAAACGTGTCGTGAAGTATGCGAGGTTTCAGTGAATCAATATGATTTCATGGTTCCTAAAACATTTTGGGTTTAATACACTTTTATTGTCAATTGCGTGTTTGATTCAATAAATCATAAAAATGAATCACAAAAAGAAACTGAAACCGATAAAACCACCTTTAATCACAAAAAGAGATGCAAAATTTAATAGAAGGAATCATCAATAATACAGTGGTACCAGCAAATACGAGTATTATTTTGTGTACTGGTTCAATCTACTGTGATTCCAAGGATTTGTATTCAAATATCCTAAAACTTTAGAGGGTTTTATGCAAATTTGATTCAATAAACCACCATTAATCACAGAAAAAAATGCAAACTTTGTTTAGAAAATCACCTTGAAAAACTGAGAATGAAGTTGAGTTATGAGAGAAGGAGTCCGAGCTCCGGTCGACGCTGTCGGGTAGCACGACAGAGGAGGAGAAGAATCTGAAATTAGAAGCTATTAAAATTATTTGTTCTGAGAAAGAAGCACCAGATCTAGGTCGTGTTGTTTTACTTGATCTCCAATTAAGAGGAATTCTAATATGAATAAAATAAACAAATACTTTTCATATCAGATGGCGAAAATATTGGAGTGATCTATTTAGAAATAATATTTATCAATTATTTTATAGAATATAATATTTATCAATTATTTATCATATATAAAATATAATATTTATCAATTATTTTATAGAATAACATTTACAAAATAGTTCGTACCCTCACGCCCCTTGGAGAATCAGTTTCATGCTAGGATCAAAATATAAGTTAAAAAAAAAAACCTTAATCATATTCATATCCACTAAGTTAACGATTTTATCTTTTTATCCATACCGTCTTGTTGAATGGATAAGAGGATTTGATTTACACCCCTATCTCCAAAGTATTACGTTTATCTCATTTATTCAGCGGATATTAATTACATGCATTGGGCCTCTCTCGATGTCCGCACAAAATAATTGCATCTACGTCTCTGAAATTCTTAGAGTTTCTAAATAACAGTTAACTGCTTTTAAGAAATTATAGTCTCTGGAGTTTCTAAATGTTCACATCTCTGAAACTAATTTTAGAGTTTTTAATAAGCCACATCATCAGTAAATTAAACTAATTTTAGCGAATACAGACCAATCGTTTTGCCACGTCAGAGTTTATAAATGATTTCTTAATAAGAAATTATTGAGCAAAGTTACTAATAAGAAATCCATCTACATCTCTGAAACTAGTTTAGCAACTGCCACATCAAATTAGAAACTCTAATAGTTTCAGGAATGCAGGTGCTCTAAACTTCTTATGATCTTAATTTTTCTAATCTTTATAGAGAGAGATACGGAACGAAGTAACTGGCAGCATCTGCCAAGATCGAGTATTTTTTATTCATAGAAACTAGTTGCATTGTTGCGGCTCCGCCGCAATCATTTTTTTAATGCTTGTTGGCGTACATAGGTGGCGCATTTTTTTATTAATACCAACATCGTAAGTAAGAACGTGTCCCATAACCCTTCAAAAATTTCTCAATCTCTAAATTATGCGCCCTGTTCAAATGATGAGATCCAAAAAAATACAATGCCTTCTAAATTTCATCTTCGTTGTGTATACCAGCTATTAGAATGTTGTTATGTCACCATCAGCTATCAAAATGTTGTTATGTCACAACTCGGGGCTGACGCAATTTAGAAATATTCACAATTTTTAGAAAATCAAACGCCCTCTGAACTTCACCTATTTTGCACAGCCCAGTTACAGGAGTGATATACGTCATCAGATTAACTTTATGCCATATGAAAATTATGACATACAGAAAATCCAATGTCTTACTAATTTCGCTTTTCTTGCACAGTCCATTTACAAGAGTACTATAGGTCACAACTTTAGGCTCATGCCCTTCAGAAATCATGTCATCATAAGAAATCATGTCATCATAAGAGCGCCATAGATCATCGTATTAAGCTCAAGCTCTTTGCAAATTATAACTACAAAATCCAATGTTTTCTGAGTTCCACCTTTGTTGCACAACAAAATTATAAGAGCCTATCTATCACAACATTCGACCCGTGTTCTTTACAGATTATTAGGTCTAGAAAAACCAATGCCTTCTCAAGGTATACCTTCCTTGCACAGCGAAGTTATAAGAGTGTTACAGAGTCACGACATTAGGCTAATGTTCTTTGGAAATCATATTTCTTTGCACATCTTACTCTCGTCAGTGACAAAGCTATCAGAGCTGCTCGACCAAGAGAATGCGGGCCCTGGTAAAACACCAAGGGAATGCATGAACCTCATATCGTCAAGATTATTTTTTTTAATAGTGGAAAACAAATTGATATTGTTAAGAGTGTAACCTTATGCTAGTCATATTTACGAAAAAAAATATGATTTCATCCAAACTTAATATAATATAGCTTTCAATTCCTGACATAATAAAATCATGTTAGAAGCTTTTATTTTCTGTCTTCATCATATCATAAGACAATTATATTGTCATAGTTCAATTTTTAAGCCTACATTGCTACAGTTTTAGACTAGACGAACAACAAAAATTATAATAAAACTAAATAAAATATACAAAAAGAGTATATTGGTATGGAAGTTGTCTGACACATTTTCTCAGACATGTTAATTTGATTAGCTCAAGTTAATAAGAATGAAAAAAGTACCTTAGGACTCGCAGAGGCAGCTAGGCACAAAAGAGTAACTTCAATGAGTAGACAGGAGAAATTCTTTCATAGATTTGCTAATTTAATACCAAGTCTATTCTATTCTAACTATTTTATCTTTTTACACTTTAGACATAGAAGTTATGTATGGAAAGAAGTGTAACACACGAACCTGAAACAATGGACAGATGAAGAAGAAGTAGCGCGTGCAATCCAGAAATTCAAAATGCTGACTTCCTTTCGAGAACCCTTTAGTTCCATCAATTGGATGAAGGACCCATATTTATTTTATTAGAATAGACACATAAGTTCTTTTATATCGCGAAGGAGGAAAAAATATACAAGTACCATTATTTTTGTGTCCTGTCCTTATTGGGTGGTAATCTACTTCATTATTCAGATTTTGAGTGTAGTAATATATAGTACTGGTATGAAGTATTGATCAAGCATGACAAGTTTAAGAAATTACTAATACCCAATATGTTGCTGGCTATTCGATAATGAGCTGGCCTCCTTGCCTCCACTATCAATGGCTCTTAGCACATCATCAATGTTGAAATTCTCATCTTCACCATCGATCTTATTAGAAACAACATCAAGTATTGCATCCACAACAATATTGTTGAACTCAGTATCCAGCTTCTCCGCGCCCCTCTTACTGGCGCAGTTTCGACCTCTCTAGGTTGCCGGAATAAGCATCATACTAGTCTATGAAAGATCACAAAGAACGCACTCCATGGGAAGACTTCGCTGCCGATTGGATATCAAATCTAGAAAAGGAGTACCCAAAATAAAGAGAGATGGGCATCAGTAACAATGAGTTATATCCGACCAGTGAACGCATTCGTGTGCAAAATGACAAAGTCAAGCCTCTCTGCCTAATATTATTTCTGCGTGGGGTTTTGGGTTAAGATAGGCTCTATAGAGGTGTCAAAGTATTTCCAATTGATGCAAAGTTGCCTTTTTTATTTTATTATTTTGCCCAAATTCATTCTCATACCAACCTCAACATTTTCTTCTCATTTGTTGCATCTTCTGTTTCCAACTGGTACCAATCTCTCTAGACAACTGAAAAGAGTTCCACGGATAACTCTCAATTTTATCATGATCTAGCTTCAAATCTGAACATATGCCTAGAAGTGATTTGAGTATTAGTAGATAGAAAAAGGGCCTTATGATCAGATTTGTATCTAGGCAGTGCTTTAATTGTACTGAGACGAAATTTCCTGTCCCCATCTGGTTGGTTTATAAACAATCCTATCTAGCAGCGCTAGGCAAGGAGGGTGTCTGAGATTATAGGTCTGCATCAAATCGCACAATTGAATTCGCAAACTGCAAAATTATCAGATGAGGATGGCTTTTAATTGAAGCGCGTCAGATTAAAGACAGAATTAGTTACGGAATCATAGAAGGGAATGACGATTTAATTACTTACCCAACATTAAAAGCGAATCATGTTCTCCAGTCTCCATTGACAATGCAAACAATTTTTTTCCTTTACCGAGACCTCGGACCCGAATCCGCCAATCAGTGAAATGAGCAGAGAGACGAGTAGCGAGATAGCGGGTACTGCCGTAGAGGGAGCGAAAGGAGGGTTCCCAATCGCAACACAGACGGCTGTTTGTCCTCTGTATTTCTTGCGCTATTGCTTCCTGTTTTCGGATTTGGGGGTGAGAGAGGCGCTGGAGGAGAAGTGCCTGGAGAGACTGGAGAAGCGGTCGAACTGGAAGAGAGAGGAGAGAAGTCCTCTTCATCATCTGTGCGCTGTAGAGAGAGAAAAAGGTAGGTCTGCGTTTTCCCTTTGCAACGGAGTGGAGAAGAGAAAGCGCCAAAAATAGAGAAGCGAAATAAGAAAAATGGTCACCGAGAGAAGGAGAAGCAACACATAGAGGGGAGACGAACACGCGGCAAGCAATAAGAAACAAAATAGCGACGCCTGTCACCAGATTCAAACGCCCAAGAATCGCGAGGGGGCTTAGTCGGTGTTGTGAAGATGACGGATGCAAGCGTCACCATGAAATAATCTGATCCATTGAAACCACATCGGACGGCAGATCAGTGGGATGGCACTGTTCATCGCTGACGTCACAACCTATTGAAAATTAAGGTATTTATAATTTATAAAAAAAATAAGAGAGAAATGAAAAGAGTCAATCATTTTTATATCCATAGAAAAATTGTGATTAATGATTCCGATTCAAAATTTGAATCGGATTTATTATCTCTTATCAAAATTGTTTTTTATTTTTTATTTACAATGCAAAAAGGTTAAACCAATTTAAACGATTCATCCATCTTTCACAGTTTCAATTATAAAAAATTGTGTGAAACCCACCTACAATATATATAAACAAATAATATGGGACCCACCATCAAGTTTCACTACAGAGTAGCAGTCAATAAAAATTTGTATGGAACCTGCTACCAAGGTTTATAAAATGCATTCACGATTATATGCAAATAAACTGTGAAAACTAAAAAAAGAAAAAAATATTTTGAATCGGGATTAAAGAATCCGATTCAAACTTTGGCTCGGAATCATTGATCATGACCTTTCTACTGATATAAAAATAGTTGTATTCTTTCTATATTTCTGTCTCTTACTTTTTATAAAATTTTATGAATAAAAAGATCCCTTAAAAAAAAAGAGAGATACGGAACATTTTTGGTAATTTCATTTTTAAGAAAGTGCTTGTATATCATATCAAAGTTATGTAATTTTTTTTTTCAAACATCGTATCAAGCCCATGCAAACTGATCAAGAACATCTGGATTATGAGCGGGGGCGGTTCGATGAGTATCATGTTAAATTCAGTTTGATGTTCGGTCGAAACTGTTCGATACACATTAAGGCTTATGTATATTTGATATGTACAAATTTTTAAGTTGTTAATACAAATTTTGATTCGTATCGAACGATTCCGATAAGACCGAATTTTATATGATGTCCATTTTACCGTCTCCGATTCCATGCATATAGGGTTTTAAATGAAAAAAACCAACGATATAGGTCTTCGTTGTACAGAACCTCAGAGATCATGTTTTTTTTTTTCCCTTATTCCGTTAAAAACCTCTACTTAGCCCTCTGATCTCAATCTATATAAAAACCTAGTAGAGTTCGAGGTGCATTTTTCAAATTAGAATAATTATGGAATCCAACCATAATTATTAAATTCAAATCCTCTACTTATCAGGGATCAGGGTTTTTGAAATTGCATTATAATATTTATGAAGTTCGTGCCGGAAATTTTTTATTAGTAGTAATTAATATAAAAGAAGAGAGATAAATGGTAAGATTACAGTAATATTTATATTGGTAGTCCTTAACTTTTTTTTTAATTTAATGTATAGATGGAGAGAATTCTTATATTTAATTTCTAATAAAATATGAAAAGTTTTTCAAAAAATAGATGGAATGTTTTTGATATATCTAAATTTTAAGATACTTTATCTATTTTTGTAAAAAATAAATATATTTTACTAGAAAAAATTAAAAAGAAAAAAAAACAAACTGGTTTAAATTGGTAGAAATTCTACAGATCTTACTACCAACATAAATATTACTATAATCTTACCATTTGTCTCTCTTCTTTTCTATTAATTACTACCAATAAAAAATTTCCGTTCGTGCCATCGATCAGTGTTACGATTTGCGAACAAAAATCCATCAGAACTCAATAGACCAAATGGAATCCAACCATATCCGACTTTGCCCTATTTAATTAGCATTTGGAGCGTCCACATCGGACGCTTCTAATTAATTTCTCATCGATTTGATTTTTTTTTTTTTTTTAATTCCTGCAATGTACGAAGATTTCTAAATTAGCCATTTTTTTAATAAAAAATCACTTTCTAAATAACACTGTTAAAAAATATAGATTTCCATTTGCTCCTAACTAAATTAGCAAAAAAAAAAAAAAAAATACAAATTTACGAGCAGAGTGATCATCATGAGTTATGACAACTTGATACGATAAAAAAAAAGGTATGAGAACATAAAATTACACCATACGACTAATTTAGCTTATTGAATTTATATTTGACATAATAATATTAGAGTCTGGGCTTATTTATATAAGCATATTATGACATATATTTATAAGTCGTCTATCTGTTTTCAAAGTCCAAATGACAAATTCAAACTGCTAAAAAACGATCTCCTTTTTGAGAGTTTCGTTTACATATACAATTTTAAAATTTTCAAACTTATTTAGTATCAAGTCAAGCGGTAAAAAAATAAAGGTTTTTGTACACATCTTAATGCATTATTTTTCTGAAAAATCTTCATTTTCAAAAATTATAATAAAATAGTAAATTAAATAAATAAAATAAATGTAAAATTTGGCCTCCAAGTTCATTTTAATATGGAGATTATGTTGAGTGGTTTGAATTTGTCATTTGAACTTTGAAAACATAAATATGACTTATAAGCATACATCATGATATGCTTATACAAATAACATAGCCGGACTCTTAATATTAATATTGAGATAAAAAACTCAAAATCATCACAATATTTTATGAACCCTAAAAAACTAACAATTAGGCAGTCCAGTTGTTGACTTGTTTTCACAAATTGATTGAGCAATTATATTCTGTAAACTTTAATAATCACAATGTTGTTATTTTTTTTTAAATAAAATAAATAGTATATCTAATTGATTTTTTAGCATATCTAAGATGATTTGTTGAGTTTACACCTTATTCATATTCCGTTAAATAAGCTGTATTCAGATTTGTTGTGGCACTCTATTCGTTAGTTTATTTATAAGACAATGGTAATAGGCTGCTTTATTACCTTAAAGTCCTTAACAACTAACAAGTAACAAGAATATGCCACAGAGGCTTCAGTTTTTATCACGCTTTCTTCTGTATCAACTATCGACTATCAAGCGACCGACAAACGTCAATACATTATTTCTTATACGCCAGATTTGCTGTTTCGAGATCCCTATCACTATGAGATCCTATTCACTGACATATGAATTCGCACGGCTTGATTAGACCCACAAATAACTCGTTAGATGAGTTCTCTCAGGAAATTGTAACAGAGGCTTCGGTTTCTCCCATTTTGTTTTCTTTATATACTCGTCCGACCAGACCGATGGTTTTGCCCACAGGCCACAGCCTTCTCTCTCTCCCTCTCTCAAATCTCGTTTACTGTTTCTCTATCTACCGATGGATCTCGCCCCTGGTTCTCCGATCAAGCCCACTTCTCCCTCTCGCACAACAGTACTCTCTCTCTCTCTCTCTCTTTGTCTATCTATCTATCTATCTATCTATCTATCTATATTTGAGTTTCCCTATTCCGTAACCTTTTCTTCTGAAGCCGAGCATGCCCAATTCCCGGTTACAAAAATATTAGTAGTGGCGATACTTTGAGAAAGATTGCTCGTGATACTTCTGTAAGTGGAAAGAATTTTTTTTTTTCTTGTATGATCGATCTAAATGTTGTCTTTCGTTGTCTGTGCCTGTTTATAATTCAAGTTCAGATCAGTGAATAATTTAATTTGAATTTTGTTTATAATACACCAAAGAAATTGTATGATTCAGGTCAGCTTTTTGGTGTTCTAATGTTCTTGGACTTCGACGCTATTGAACACAGTGGATGATACTCAATTTAAACAAAAATGATCTTCTTTCTATGTCTGTTTGTTTTATACTTTTTTGCTTGCATGTCCTTGTAAGCTTTTGAATTTGCAGGTGGACCCTGAAAAATTGACAGTTTCATAGGGATAGGCCCCTTTTTCTGATCATCATATGTAGTAATAAAATATTATTGATTTACTAAATGGTTGTCAAACTCCCTTTCCTGTTTTTGTGGGTTCAGTGCTACCTGTTATCTTTTTTTAGAAGAATTTAAGGAGATATTTCTGGTAAGACTAAAGGAAAGAACAATTTTACTAAAAAACACACTTACCCTTTCCTTAACAACAATAGTTATGTTTAGATCATGTAAATACTCTTTTATCAATGAAAATTCGTAAGATGGCATGTTGCCACCTTACCCTAAAAAAAATAGTTATGTTTAGATAAAAATACAAAAGTTAAATAAGTAAAAAGCTGATTTTTTTTTTTAAATAGAAATCCCGCAATCCATGATTGCGGTCTAAAGGTTAGTGCCAGTTGCTCAACAGTGATTAAGGCCTCTTGCTACACAATTCGTTAGATTCTGTGTTGCTCTCAAAGTACATTGCTCAATTTGTGGAAAATTTTGAATTCAGAATTTATTGTGAATTATGTTTTTTTACATTTGTGAACATAATATTTCCTTTTTACATCCAACATATTTTTATGTTACTATGATATCCAGGACTAATTTTTCAAGGTGAGCAAACCAAAGCATGATTCTGTAAATGCAGAGAATGCATCCTGTGTAATCTTAGCATTATAAGGATTAGGATCAGCATTTGTGTTGAACTTGTCGGCATTTGCATCCTTCTTGTATATTTCTATTGCTGTTTTTGCGTGTATAGTAATTAGACCATAGCGGGAATATTGGCCATGTAGGTATATAATCTTGTTTTTAATGAAGCCGCCATGAGTAAATTTCAAATTGTTGCTAATTTATAATATTTTTGCTGATAAAAGGTTGTGTCTTTGTGTGGACTCGAGATGTTCTTCCAACTCCAGAGACCTTTTCACAGCATGAGGTATCTTGTAATATTTATTGCTTTGCCTCTTCTAAAAGATTAGACTCGATTAGTAAATCATAATACAAATAGTTCAGCTGACACATGTCCTTTGTGTTGTTAATGACTATTTCCAAAATCAACTGTTAATGCCAGTGTATCTTAGTATTTCAGAGCAAAAGAAATTATGCCTTGGAAAGTTTCATTTCATTAAAAGAAAAAGTGTAGGAAATTATAAATTGTCGGTCCGATCCTGTACTATTTGGTGTAAGGCTGGTACCAGTTTTGGATATAAATGCTATAAATCTTGGTAGCTTTGGATCAGTTAGACCTGTATTGGATTTAAATTGTCTTTGATCATTACACAAACTGACAAAAGAGAATTTGTATAGTGTGATTCTCTTGATAGAATGTTAGGAGCGAACTGTCGGAGAGGTCTCTGGGGTAAAATGCGTCAATGAAATCATTTGAAAAAGGTTGGATTTGGCTGAGGTGACCGATTGGCTTCACCCTCATCTTTTTCTCTCAAAAGCAGTGCTCTGACCAGGTGATGATTATACATTTCCTATGTCTTGCTCTCACTCTTGCACTTTCTCCTTAGTTCTCTCAGACCTTTATTTTCTGGGGTTTGAGTGGCATGTGGTAATTCTAGTGAAATTTGTGGGTTTTCGGGTACTATCTAACAATAAAATCCTCTCATCAAGCTGCGCATTCTGAGCAAGAAAATTAATTTTAAATAGTCTTCATTAAAATCTTTTCAATCAAAATCATCTGAAATTTTGTAAAAATTTGTTCGGTCAGAGCCTAACATTTAAGTATTTCTTTCTCTCTTTATTTTTTGGCATGTTTTGTAGTAAAGCTGGGAATATATTGACATGATCTAAGTGACAACTGACTAGATTTGAGGATACACTGGTGGTATGTTACTTTTCATATTCTGAGCATTTAAATCCATGATTGAGCAAAAATTTGGTGGCATTTGTCCACCAGATAAACTCTCAACCAAGCTTTTATACACGCCATCAGACGAGCAATTTAAGGAAGTCATTCAAACAAGCAATTTCTTTTTTTTGATGAAAGTGGATATATATATCCACCAATTTCATTTCAAGAAACCACAATTGTTTTACAAGTAAAAGGATTCAAAACAAGCAATTTAAGGAAGTTATTTTTGCAAGCAGGTTACATGCAATTATGGTGTGGCATTTGTCCACAAATTGTTATGCAAATTTTGAGCATACCCTTGTGGGTATTTTACTTTTCATATTTGAGCATTTAAATCCATGATTGAGCAAACACTGGGTGGCATCTGTCCACTGAATTGTGATGTCTTTTGGGTGGAAATTGTCCACCAGATTAGTTCTCAAGCAAGCTTTTATACAAGCAATTAAGGAAGCCATTCAAACAAGCAATTTTTTATTTTTTGCGGTAACATTCAAATAAGCACCATTTAAAAAAAAAACATTCAAATAAGCAATTTAAGGAAGCTATTTTTACAAGCAGATTGCCATGCAAATATGGGTGGCATTTGTCCATTAAACTGTGATGTCTTTTGGGTGGCATTTATCCCCCAGTTAAATTCTCATGTAAGCTTTTATACAAGCAATTAGATGAGCAATTTAAGGAAGCCATTCAAACAATCAATTTTTTTTTTTTGAGGAAATATTTAAACAAGCAAAATTAAGGAAGCTATTTTTACATGCTGATTGCCATGCAAATATGAGTGGCATTTGTCCGCTAAACTGTGATGTCTTTTGGGTGGCATTTGTCCACCAGTTAAAATTCTTATGCAAGCTTTTATACAAGCAATTAGACGAGCAATTTAAGGAAGCCATTCAAACAATCAATTTTTTTTTTGAGGAAACATTTAAACAAGAAAATTAAGGAATCTATTTTTACAAGCAGATTGCCATGCAAATATGGCGTGGCATTTGTCCACAAGATCACAAGTTGTTATCCAAAATTGCAAATATAGTGTGGCATTTGTCCACAGCACTATGAACTTTTGTACTGATTTTGTGCGGTATTTGTTTGTAAGTCATCAAACTTTAGAAATAGCGAACGGGGTGGCATTTGCCCATGGATACATAAACTTCATTGTAAGGATGGTATGGCATTTGTAGACGAGATACAAAATCTCTGCAAAAGTTTGACAGGCCATTTGTGTGCAAGAAATGCAAATTTCATGCATACTTTTGTGCAAAGACAACAAACTTCATGTAAAGGTGACAACACTGCAGCTTCTCCGCAAGACTAACTTTGTGCAAAGAAGATGTGGCATTTGTCCACGAGGTTGCGCGCTATGTTTACAACTCTGTAATGGTGCGGCATTTGTCCGTAAGTCTTCAAACTTATAAAATTGCGAACGTGGTGGCATTTGTCCACGGATACGTACGTAAACTTCATTGCAAGATGGTGTGGCATTGGTGGGGAGCATCTGTTGAACATCCTTTCCTGTTTATGAATTGCGAATGGTGGGCATTTGTCCACAGGATACAAACTTTGTGCAAATACTCAACTTTTTGTGCAAATTCTGGTGCGATCTGAAGATATGCTCTCTAATATGGAGCCTGTGATCCCAATCTGCGGATTAATTTAATGAAAGGTATACTCAAATCCTTTTTTTTTGTAATTCTATTACTTCTACAATTATATTAATGATGAATACTAACAAGATTTCCAAGTTTTAACTCTGCCTATGTCATATTGGACATAGCCGGTCCCAAGCCCGAAATAAAGAGGAGGGTTACGTATAAAAACTTGAAAAAATGTAGAAATTAATCACGAGCTGTCAAAATCAATTATTTAATGAGGAATGCGATCAATAAATTTGTGTAGCTTGATGTGCTATTGTGTTTGGTGGCCTTGATGTTCCAAACTTTAGTTGAGTGTGTTAGAAGTACCTCTAACTTGATTTCTTTCTCTAATTTTGCAAAGAATTAATTTTCATGAAAAAGGCATACCTTTTGGGTAATCACTGTTCTGACTTCATTTCTGACCATATTTTCTCCTCTTCCAGTACATACCTCGTCGCCGGTCATTTCTGTCTTTTTCGTCTTTGTTTGCTTGTACTTTTGTGGATGCTAAGAGTCTAAAAAATAATTACATTTTAGTTTTGGAAATTCTATTTCTGACTCCTACCAATCCCTCACTACAATTCAAGAATTTTGTTAAAGGAAAAGAGAGAAAGAAAGGGCAAGAGTGCTTCTTGGCTGTGGCTTCCTATCCGAGATAATGAGATTGGCTTGTTACCGCCCCTTATCTTAGGGGAGCTTAGATAATGGAATAGGCATGTTGATGTTTCTTATCTTGGATGATGGGATTGGCATGCTGTTGTCGTCCCTCATCTCTTGAGTTCAAAAGAAGCCACATTCAAGAGGAAGCTCTTCCTGATTGATCTCAGAACTCGTGTATTGAGTTATTTTAATGAATTGAATAAAGGAATGATTTTGCTTTCTCCTTCATTGATGCTCTCCTTGTTTCTGTATTTTCAGATTTACATTTTTTTTTGTTATCTTTCAATGCTGGTGCTTTGATCTCCCATCTTCTTTTCTTTGATCAGGATGCATATTCAATAAAAGTTAACATTTCAAATATAAAATGTCCTTTATGATTTGCTGAAAATACAATTCTTTTCGAAAATTCTATGTTTATGGGGTTTTGTTTGTGATTCCTGCATGTTTCTTTGTCAGTTACCTCTCTTATCAAATAGTTGCAAGTTCTTTCTAATTCCAATCTACATACAGAACTAAATGTTTTCTCCTTCTGCTCACTTTCTTTCTTAGATCCTAAGCTAGACATATTAATAATTGTTGATTCTTGTAATAAAGAGATGTTTGAAGGACCTGCCTGCACTTTGACTGATCTTCATGCCCTTTTTTCATCCCTTTCAGAGTTTGAAACTAATTAGTAGCATCATGTAGAGTTTTTCTTCTACAATAACCAGTTTAGGATTGATTTTACATTAGTGTTTATGCATCAGTGCCTCACACTAGCTTAATTATGTCATTCTTGTACAGTTGCTCTACATCTCTTAATATCTCTCTCACTTTGTGTTCTCCATATTCCGGTTTTTCTCTCCTTTACTGATGAAACCAGCAAAAAGCTATTGCACACATCTTAATATTTGCATTTCCTTTCTCATTGGACATTCAAACGCATGATTTTTTCTTTATTCTAATTTTTTTATTGATGAATACTGAGAGCCACGATCAGGTACAAGTCTGCTCTTGAATTGAACAATAGTTTTTTTTTTTTTTGCAAACTTTCACGCCCTTAGGCTTTCATTTCCATCAAAGTTCAGTTATAGTTTCCTACAGAGTACATTTAATTTCGTAGCTAGATTCTTTATTTCATAAATACAATCACAGATTAAAAGTAGGATATGAGAATCCAGTATACCCATCTAATAAGCTCCCAACCTTAGCTGAATAGTCAGCCATGAGATTAACCCGGTATTAATAGCGTTGTACTAAAATCAATTTGAGAAAAAAAAATTAAGTTTAAAAATGATAAATTTTCTTAAATTCACACAAAATATCTGAAAATTCATGTGAATCACCTGAGAACTTTTAAAAAACATACAAAAATATAATTGAACTCTAAAAAAATCCTGAAAATTATTTGAATGCCTGAAAGCTCCTCATGAAAATCTTAGAAGTTACTAATATTAATGACATAAATTTAAATTGAATTAAATTCAAACAACGTTCAGAAATAAATTTTATTTAAAACCAAGATGAAACCAATTTAATTTAAAAACAAAAATGAAACAAATTTAATTTAAGATCTAGATGGAACAAATTAAAACAATTCAATCAAATCAAACCAAATGAATTAAATAAAATCAATATCATATCTAGTTAAATCAAACAAATCAAATCAAGATGAAAATCAAATTAAATCAAACCTTAATCAAATTTAGATCACATCAAACATAATCAAAATAAATCAACCTTAAAGTCAAGTTAAATCAACCAAATCAAATCTCGATTGGAACTTGAGCTGACATAGTGCTTCATGTTAAGAACTCAATTTTGTACGTATCGACAACTTGAGTTGGCATAGTGCATCGAAATCAGACTCGAGTTTTTTTTTTTTGTGAATTACAATTCAGACTCGAGTTGCACAATTTATTAGGAACATACCTTTTAGCCCGAAATTTTTATTAATATTAATTTTTTTTTGAAATTTAACAATTTGCATCCGTTTTTGGATTATTTCCGATTCTGCCCAATCTAGAGAATAATTCTCCAGATCTGGGCTTACTTTCTCCGGATTTGAGTTTTTTTTAATTAAACAGAAAATGTTATGATTTATTTATTTTTTGTATTGAAATATTAGAAATATTTTATATATTTCTTTGAAAATAGATAGAATAGTGTTTTTTTGTCACTATTGAATAGTCTTTCAGTTCACTAAAATATTGACCTCTTCCCCTTCCTCATCGCTATCCACCTCACAATCCAAGTCTGGATCCATCTTGAAAGGGTGTCTTGGCCTAATCACCGAACTGGAATGGCAAGAGTACCAAAATATTAAGTTAGACAATTTTTATTAATAAAACAGAAGTATTTCCCTATGCTTTTTCGAAATAATGGAAGGTAATTGGTTATTAGTAAATAAACAGAAGGTTTAAAAAGAAATTACCTCTTTCTGCTCCAATTGCCGTAATATGCCGGTCTATATATGACTCTTATCAAACTGTAAAAGTTTCTTCTTCACTATATGGATAGTTGGCACATGGCTCCTCTGACGAGCTACTTGTTCAGAAATTGACACTTTCATTTCATCCAGAATTTTATCATAATTATGTTCTTGACCCAGATCAATTGTACCAGTTTTTGTAAATGCCGTGGCCTCTGAAATCTCACTTCCAAGTAACTTCAATTTTTTTACCACATTTGTCATCGACTTGCGCCTAAAACCCCCACCGGCTCAATTTGCTATTTAACATTAGTTTTTTCCATCCAGTAACATGTGACCTAAATATTTAAAAATAACAAAAAATTAGGTTTGGTAGAGATGGGCAGCATTTTCCAAATCTACTCCCATTTACATTTCTTGTAATTGATGTCTTGACTGTATGACCAGCTGTCAGTATTCGAATTTATTGTTTCTCCAGGTTGAAGGAATTTGAATCTTTAATTTGAGCATCAATTTGAGGACATTATAAAATGTCATGAATACATCTGGAAAGGCTGTCAAAATTAATAGAAGATGAAACTAACCTCCACATCTCATCCAAGGTGAGTTCCTCTCCTTTAGAAAAGGCTCTATCCATAGAAAATGTAACAGCACAACAACTGCCTCTGATTTCTGAGTTGTATCATCCCTCTCTTCCTTCAATAAACCATTCTCTGAATATTCCGTCTTATTGTCCTTTTTACTCTTGCTTACAAACGATCTGAAATATTTCAAAATTGAATAAACAGCCTAAACCCCAAAATAATAAAAAACGAGCTGAAATATTTCAAGAAAGATATGACAAAGTGTAGAGGAGATTCATCACAGGCGCTTAGATATGTAGATTGCTTGTTTAGTTAGGTTCTGTTTACTGTGTTATGCGATTCTACAGTATATACATTGTAATTAACTAGGATGTCAAAACTTTTTTTTATTACTTAATATCTCATCAGATTTCTTTAAGAGATGACAAAGTGTACCTCAGGTCTCTCATTAGCACTTAGTTTTTGCAATATAGAGAATACCTATAAAAACAGCTTATTGTAATCAGGCACACCTAGTAGCCATGGTTTCATCAGAAAGACCATCACTGGGGAAATTATGATTGTCGGAAGCTCATCTGAAAATTAAAATGAAGATATTCAGTACAAAATAATATACAAGTGAAGCTAAGGTGCAATCGTACCAGTACCATTTTCTGTACAAAGAGAGGAATCTTGAGCACGATTGTTAACTAATCCCATTGCAATAAAATCAGAGTCAGAAAGACTTGTGTTCAAATCTTCTTTCTGAGGGCCATATGCCCCAGTAACTTCCGTACATCTATGATTATAAAAATAGGCCAGGAAAGGATACTTCAAAGTTTCAGTAAATGGGTAATAGCACGTTACAAACCAAAACCATGTTAATTTAAAGAACAACGCATTAAGGCCTCGAGGGCTTTTTGTACACTTTCTGTGTTTATTTGTGCATGGGTCTTCATCTCATCACCATAATCAAATTCAGACAATTCATCTACAAAATGATAAGTAATTAATGAAATCAGAATTTGAAAATCATGCTCATGGGCTTTTTGTAAGCTCGCCATGGTGGCCGCATCATCAGCCAGAAACCTTGTAGAAGCTAAATGCACAGGACAGTTTGTTACAAAAGAAAAGGATGAATGCTAGACAAGGATTCAGATGTTAAGGGATTAGGGTTTTAACATATAAGAAATTTCAGGTCTAAGTTTTCTAAATTGTGAGGTTTAGGGTCTCAGGTCTACAGTCACGTTCATAGTTTCTAAATTTAAGAAATATCAGATTTGTCACAAACAACATAATAGAATCATATCTAAATTCAGGCGATCTAGGTTAAAGGTGAGAGCTCTGGACCTCATATTGCCTTCTCTCAACACATCAATCATGTCATATATTATCTTCTCAACCTTTGATTGAACCTAAATAGAAGTAGCACATAACTGTAACCTTTTGAACTATTTCTCTAACAAGAGCACGAAAAGGCATCGCAAGAAGCTTTAGTTCTATTGCTTTCCTCCATTGAAAAGCAGAAGTTTAAAACCAAGTGAAACCACACAAAAGCAAGCTCATAGGCACTAAACAATTAACCAGAGTTTAATGAAAGAATTTGAGAAGGTTAGATAAAATGTACATGCTAAGAGAGAGAGCATCACAATAAAACAAGAAAAGAAGTCTCACCAATGGTCACATAAAATCCACGAGGACCGCAAGAACCAACACCATATTATTCCAGGACCAACACAGGAATCCTAATTTGACGTGTTATGAGTTTAGTACATGAATTACATTTAAAATGAGGGAAAGAGAAAAGGTTGGTTAAAAATAGATTCTTCTCACAGTGATCTTCTCATTTCCAATGAGACCGAGATGATTTGCAGATGCAAAGTTCAGCACCTCCTTTCCATTAAAAATAGATACTTCTCACCGTGATCACATAGCTCATCTATTTCCTGTTTTTATATTTCAGCAGAAGCACTTTACTATTAACACAGCACAAGAAAACACAATATTCAACTGTTTTTTTACTAAAAGTAAAAAGTAGACACTGTAAAAATAAAAAATAAGACCTTTCGTGTCAGAGACCTCTTTGGGGGTTTATAACTCTTCCTTGTAAGCTGGAATAATATCACCACTACTAGTAATACTTCAACCACTAGGTGGCCTTTGTTTGAAAATCAAGCAAACAATTAGATTCATTTAAAAGAAAAATATCAATATAGTTAATGTACATGTACTGAAAATTAGTATCAATTAACTTATTGCTCTCAATTTTCTACTCTCTCATAGCTCCAAAGGTTTTATAATCACAGAAATGGGCAAATTGTAAAAGGAGAAATTACAATCAATAGGTACACCAAAAACAACAGCTCTGGTAGGAGCATAAATAGCTAAAGAGACACAGTCTAGCACACTCGCTGTTACATTCCCGAGTCTAGCACACTTGCTAAAGATTCTTATTAGAGCCCATTTGATAAGAATCTTCTTGTTTGCTTGAGATAGCTTCATTTCTCAAGCAGTTTTTCCATTTGCACTGTTTCTCCCATAAAACACTCAATTCTCGAGTTAAGTTGCGTTTAGACGGTAACTATTAACACAATCAAATCTGAATTCAGATCAACAATTACAATTCCAATGTTGACTACCAAGTATCAAGTATTACCTCTATCACATAAACATCACACAATACATTAGCACATTACATAGCCGCAACATATAATTATTCTGAAGACAAGGATCAAACAATGAAAACACTACCATCAAATGTTCCACGAAATTCTAGCTAATTTAACTTATCATCTAAGGAGAAAATACACAACACCTGAGGAAAAACCCTAATTTGAAGTGTCTAATACACAGTCCGGCCATCTCCATCAAGGATCATATCCTTGAATGCCCCTCCACTCGGTATCATCGGCAAGACATGCTCTTGGTGTGGCACAACCACATCCAGCAGGTAAGGACCTGGTGTATCCAGCATTTTCCTTATGGCTTCCCGCACCTCACTCTTCCTTGTAACCCGTGCCGCAGGCACACCGAAACCCTCAGCTATCTTGACGAAATCAGGATATATCTGCTCCTCATTAGCCGGATTGCCTAAGTAGGTGTGTGCCCGGTTGGCCTTGTAAAACCGATCCTCCCATTGTACCACCATGCCCAAGTGTTGGTTGTTCAATACCATGGCCTTAACGGGTAGGTTCTCGATCTTTATCATGGCAAGCTCTTGGATGTTCATGAGAAAGGAACCATCACCGTCTATGTCCACCACAGTAACACCCGGGTTGCCAACTGCAGCCCCGGCAGCTGCAGGTAACCCGAAACCCATTGCACCCAAACCCGCACTTGAAAGCCACTGACGAGGTCTCTTATAGTTGTAATACTGTGCGGCCCACATTTGGTGTTGACCCACACCTGTGCTTATAATCGCTTCTCCCTTGGTCAATTCATTAAGCACCTGGATGGCGTACTGAGGCGGGATCTCCTCTCCAAAAGTATTGTAGTTTAAAGGGTATGCTTTCTTTTGCTCATCCAGTTCACCTCTCCAACTAGAGAAATCCAGTTTGTGGTGCAGCCCAGTTGACTCCACGATTTCATTCATGCCTTGCAAAGCAGATTTGACATCTGCGCAGATCGACACGTGTGGTTGTTTATTCTTGCCAATTTCAGCTGGGTCGATATCTATGTGCACAATTTTGGAGCGACTAGCAAATGTCTCAAGCTTTCCAGTAACGCGATCATCAAACCTCACCCCAAAGGCCAACAAAAGATCTGCTTTGTCTACTGCATAATTCGCATATACAGTGCCATGCATACCCAACATGCGTAGAGACAGCTCATCATTGCTCGGGTAATTACCAAGACCCATCAAGGTGGTAGTAACAGGTATACCTGTTAGATCCACAAATCGTTTCAATTCTGTGCCCGAGTTGGCACATCCACCTCCAACGTACAAGACCGGGCGCTTTGATTCAGAAACAAGACGGATTATTTGATCAAGCAGGTGATGTGCAGGTTCCTTCGGGAGGCGAGAGGTGTACCCTGGAAGGCGCATTGGTGGGTCCCACACTGGGACAGCCAGCTGTTGTTGAATGTCCTTTGGGATGTCAACCAAAACAGGCCCCGGCCGGCCTGAAGTGGCCAGGAAAAAGGCCTCTTTGATGATGCGAGGTATGTCATCTACGTCTAGTACAAGATAGTTATGTTTTGTTATGGAACGAGTCACTTCAACAATTGGGGTTTCTTGGAAGGCATCAGTGCCAATCATGCGACGAGGGACCTGTAACAGAATCATAGAAATTGGACTTATTAATAATAATATAATCAAGTTTCAAGAAAAACTATCTGGAAGACAATAATGTCCAAGCTACCAACAAGGTGCTTTATACTTTAGATTTATCTTTTGATAATAGTATAACTTCTTTCCATTGACTGATTCATCTTTTGATCTAAATACTTATTAATAATAGTATAACTTCTTTCTATTGACTGATTCATCTTTTGATCTAAATATTTTCTGATAAACTAATATATGCAGCATTTTTCTGTCAACAAGGTGCTTTATACCTTAGATTTATCTGACATAATTTTGGCGATGCCTTGGCTATCTATTATGGTCTATATCACCCTTCTTTTTCTAACCACATATTGTTACAATTATTTCTTAATGCCATATAATACTTTCTGTTTAGTTAATATTATTTTGCTAATGTGAGTTGGTGTTTTTACATGGAGGAATTAAACTAAATTAAAAAAAAAACATCTCAGATTAAACTCGGATTTTTTCTCATATATGTTCAAATAGTGAAGTCAGATAAAGAAAAATGGCCAGCAAAGCTTGTAATTTTTTAGAGACAAACATATCCCGAAGTGCATTCTGAATTTGACTTTTTAAAGGATTCATACGACCAAAATAATCAGTTAAAATTAAAAAAATAAAAACAAAGGCTTAATTAAAACGACCAATTTTCTGGTTCACAGAAACAAAACAAAAAGAGATAGAGAGAAAGCAATAAGACCTGTCCAGTAATTGCCACCATAGGCACTGAATCAAGTAATGCATCTGCAAGAGCTGAAACAAGATTTGTTGCCCCCGGTCCCGATGTAGCCACGCATATGCCAGCCTTACCAGTGGAGCGCGCGTATCCCGAGGCAGCGAACGACTCTCCCTGTTCATGCCTCAATAGGTGATTCTCTATAACAGGAGACCTCGTCAGGGCTTGGTGGATTTCCATGGAGGCCCCGCCTGGGTACGCAAAAACATCGGTCACACCTTCTCTCTCAAGCGCCTCGACCAGTATTTCAGCACCTTTCCGGGGATCGGTTGGAGAAAGATTGCGAATCTGGCGCTGAGGTGGAGCAGTTAAAGTGGTTGTGGTGGTGGCAGGGCTAGCGGCGTGGAGTGAGAAAGAGGGTTTGGAGTATTTGGAGAAGAAAATGGGGGTGCGTATGGGAGGAGTGAAGCGGCGGACGGAAGGAGTGGAGATGGAGGAGGTGGCGGCGCTGGTGGAGAGAGAGGAAGCCATAAACAGGGACTGGAGAGGAAGGACAGCGATCAAAAGGTGTGCGGCGCGGGTGACGGGTGAGTGGTGACCATGAATGTCATGAACTGAATAAAAAAATTCTCTCCGTTTAATTTGTCCAGTCGTCATCCGTTCCAAACGAATTGCTTGGCGGCACCAGCAAGGCACCCTTATCTGTACAGATTGGAAAGAGAGTCATCTAGATTCCTAGAATTTGACATAATCACGTATAATATAAGAGGAGGGATCAAGTTACAACAAATTTGAGTTACAACAAAGTTACAACATTCATTTTTTTTATTTTCAAAGTCCAAATCGTCAATTTAAACCGTTCAACATGATCTCCACAATAAAATGTGCTTGCAATCAAATTTTACATTTTTTTGAATTTTTTTACTATTTATTAAGTATTTTACAAAAAATAGTTATATTTAGACCATTGAATTTTGTACCCATCTTAATAAATAGTAAAAAAATTCAAAAAAATGTAAAATTTGATCTGCAAGCACATTTTATTTAGATAATCATGTTGAACGGTTTGGATCGACAATTTGGACTTTGAAAATGAAAAAAATGGATGTTGTAACTTTGTTGTAACTCAAATTTGTTGTAACTTGATCCCTCCTCATAATATAATCCTTCAGGTAGCTTTTGGCAATCTGATTATATGAGAGAGTACTTATTCCATATAATTATATTTATAAGATTAAAACCTATTAACAACATATAAAATAATTTGCATTTTAGACATCTAATAATTAGATTAGATACATTATGCATATCATACTTCTTTAATTAAGAAGTATGAAAAAATAGATAGAAAACGCAGATGACTTGCAATTTTTTTATATAAAAGATAAATTGTTTATAATGAATACTTCCATTTTTCATAAGCAAAAATGTATATTGTAGTAACGAAAAAATTATTTATATAAATACACTAATTTGTGCAAGCGCTTGTTCTACCTACTAATTTTTTTTTTATATATATAATACTAAACATTATATATATAACTTAAATTCATTAACTCTTTTGCGAGTTTTACTGTATTCCAAACTCAGTGTTGAATCAGATACAATCAGTAAATCTTCTTAGTTCCTGTGCAAGATGGGTTCCGACTCTAATTACGAGATTTCACCAATGGGTACCCAAAGCTGTTGACGTCCACTGGATCGTCCGAATGACTTCTTGATTAGAGAGGATCGATCTTGACATTTCCCCCCCTTGTTCGTCTGATCGAGTGATCCTCATCCTCCTTAGACCTCCTCCAATTGTGTTGGATGATCCCGTATCCCCAGAGGCGACCCAGTCTAGTCCGGCGGGGTCAATTGTTTCTCTCTGAATTTCAAATTTTATATAAATTTATGAGTGAGTCTATGGTACTATGCATAGCACGGATTGATCCGTACTACGGATCAATATTTTCGTTTTCAAAATTCTAACAGCCGATCCGAACCGTTCAACATGATTTTCATATGAGAATATACTTATGGGCTAAATTTTCTATTTTTTAGAAATTTTTTACTATTTTTTTAGATAGATAGAAAATCACTGTTTTTTTATGGTCCAGAATTTTCAGATCAAGTGATTTTCTACCTATCTTAAAATATAGTAAACAAATTCTAAAAAAATGTAAAATTTAGTCTACAAGTACATGTTCATGTGGGTATCACGTTGAACGGCTCAGATCGACCATTAGGATTTTCAAAATGAAAATATGACTCCATAGTACGGACTAATTCGTGTTATGCATAGTACCATAGACTCACTCAAAATTTATAGATTCGGACCGATTTTGTCTCTCTTTGGAATTTTATTTGTCTCCCTCTAAACTTTTGGTTTGTAATTAATGTTAAATTTAGAGTTAAAACTATAATAATTTTTTTGAATCCTAATTATTAATTAGTAATTAGAATTAGAAGTCAGATTATTGAAAATTAGAAATTAGAGCATTATTTTTTTTATCTAGTACCTGAATAGCTAATGAATTTGAACCCGATTAATTATTTTCTTGTCCCTCCCTGATGGAAATCCTGGATCCGTCCTTGAGTAGTATCCCCTCAGATTACTGAGGTGCAATAGAGAAACATATCGATATTTTAACTTTAACACAACTCTTAAAGCGGGAGCCCCTAGTTTAAACCGGCACCGAATTCTTTTGGTCCGACTGAGATTTAATCAGAACTGTATCCCTTCAGTTTTGAACTGTTCTTTTTTTTTTACCATGACCAAATGTAGAAAATTCACAATTGTTTACTTACACCGGTTTTGTTACAACTCCTAAGAACAGTGAAACTTTTTCTTCGTAGAAATAAAAAAATTACAGTGTCCCGAATTGTTTTAGTCACCACATCAATATTTCAAAATTTTGACCATACAATTGATTTCTGCAAAATTCTCTAGTAAAATCTTTCAAAATTCGCAATTGCACTGCATCTATGAAAATGAAATTAAAAGTGTCAACTATAATTTTGAAATTCAATTTGCAAGCCTATGAAGATGCTATAACATACCCGAGTCCGTATCCCCTTAGGTTCCCTGAGGTGCAATACAGGAAATCAGACCGTTATTTCAACTCTAGCACGAATCTTAAAGCAGAATCCGCTATGTTTAATAGGCGCCGAATTCTTTTGATCCGACTGAGATTAAATCAGAACCGTATCCCCTCAGGTTACCCGTTTTGAACTGTTTCATTTTTTTTTACCATGGCCAAATGTAGAAAATTTACAACAATTTACTTGCCCCAACTCCGTTACAACTCCTCATAACAGTGGAACTTTTTTTTTAGAAATGAAAAAATTACATAAAGTCATAATCTAATAACAAAATGCAACAAAAAAATGCTTAACAGTTGATTGGAAACGGATCCAGATTATATTTGGTGGTTCCTAATCTCCGAGGCTCTAACCGAATCCGACCCTACAAATTGGGTGCATCCGTGCTCGTGCATGTGGCTGTCAACTTGTCATGTTTATCCCAAAAAAAAAAAAAAGCTAGAGAGGGCTCGAATTCTTCTATGAATTTTTTCCTAATACCGCTCATCTCAACTTATTTATTATTATTCTGTAACAAAATAATCGCATGATGTCTATTATCTGATGATTCTATTCTTTTTTATGTAGTTGTGTAATACAGTAATAGAAACTTGCAACACTTGTACTAAAATACATTTTTTTAGACTGAAGATTTTTTTTGTGCGCTTTTAATTACTCCCCTACTGAACGAGTGCGGAGACTGAAAAATAGAGGACCATAGAGGAATAATGCTGCAGGGATTTTAGAATAATAATTAATGAGGACCATATAATATTTTTTTAGAATAATTAGTGGGACCATAGAATTAGTATGGACCATTTAATATAATATTTCTAAATAGGTATGGGGATTTCAAATAATTATTTGATTTTAGTAAGCTTATTGAATCATAAAAATTCCTGCAAATTAGATTTTACGTATAAGAGTATCTCCAACCCAGCAATCCGTAAAAAATTAAAAACAGCTGTAAAACATTATTTAAAAATTAAGTTCTTTTTAATTTCTTAATCCCTCCATTCCAGAAATTGGGTCAGAGCCAATAAGAAAGAGAACAAATGAGTCAGAGCCAATAGGAAAGAGATAGAGTATTAGCATGTCCAAAAGAAATCGTTTGCTTTATAAGCAAATTTGCTTTTTTAGCAATTGACCTACAACCTAACAATTATATTAGCAATTGACACATCAAATTAGCAATTTAAAAACAATTACCATTGTAGATGCTCTAAGGCCTTATCGGTTGTTGTATTGTTGTGGGCTTCGCATGTGCGACCGTGTCAGCAACTTGTTCCAGACATGGGAACATTATACTGCGACGAACGGCAAGCTGGTCAATCAACAGACATTAATAATTTAAAAAATGTTTGATGAATATTCGCTAGGGGACGTAGCTCATATGGTAGAGCGCTCGCTTCGCATGCGAGAGGCACGGGGTTCGATTCCCCGCGTCTCCACCTTTTTTAATTTTACGGCTGTCTTCCATTCTTTCCCTGATCGCTCTCCAAACTGTAACTGCAAAAACTCTTTTAGATAAATATTTTTTATTAATAGAGACAATTTATCTTCTTTAACTAAATTTCGATGTCTTTTATCTTCTTTAACTAAATTGCATGCATCTACATAACATCGAAATTGCATGCTACTTTCCATGGACTAATTTCATGTACATTAAAAAAATCCATAGGTGCATGCATTATTTTGATAAATTCACATGCAAAAATAGTTTAGTTTCTTTTTTCTTAGGTACATTATTTTGATACTTCAAGAAATGCAGCTGCCGCAAATTAAATTAAGAAATGCTTGACAATTTCCTTAGAAAATGGCAGCAATTAATGACAAGCAATTACTAACCACCTTGAATCATTCGTTATTTTTCTCCATGCATCTCTACAATCCGACATTTTTATTAATATCTAACATAAAATAAAAAATATCAAATGTACGAAAATTTTTAAAAATACCCAAACTGGCTATTTTTTAGCCGGTTGGATTAAAAATTCAGATTGACCATTTTTCAAAAAATGGCCGGTCAGATTTTTTTTTAAATATTTATTATATTACTTCTTTTGATGATAATTAGCATAATTACACTAAAATACGCTACATTATGCTAAATTATGTTAAATTACGCTAAAATACGATAAATTCAGCTAAATTCCGCTAAATCTGATACAATCCGAATCCAAAATCCATTAAGAGTAAATAAATAAATATTATTTGAGTTATTTCAAAGCTAAATGACCACTTTTCGGAAACCTTGCGAAAAAATGCATGCGTCGGTGACGCCGTTTTTCAAAATTCAGAATTGCCAAACAATAAAGGGAAGTGCCTCAAAATTTGAGTTGAAGTTTTCGATTAAGTTTTTCATTTTTAATTTTCTATTCAAGTAACTCAGTAAATTGGTTATATAATGAACTTGTAGAATACCAATTTTTACTATTTTTGTAATTTTTTTTACTATTTTTTATGATTTATGAAAGATGGCACAAAATGACTTACAAATAAAAGAAAATTGCCAATTTAGTAGCGTAATTTAGCGTAATTAGCGTAATTTTGCATAATTTAATATAATTTAGCGTAATTAGCATAATTTGCTTAATTTGACGTAATTTAGCGTAATTTATCGTAATTTAGCATAATGTAGAGTATTTTAGTATAATTTAGTATAATTTAGCGTAATTTAACATAATTTAACATAATTTAGCATAATTTAGCATAATTTAGCGTATTTTAGCGTAATTCAAAGAAGTAATCTAACAAATATTTAAAAAAAAAAACCTGACTGGCTATTTTTTGGCCGTCTGAATTTTTAATCCAACCGGCTAGGTTTTCTGGGTATATTTGATATTTTTTATTTATGTTGGATATTAATAAAAATGTCGGCTCTACAATTTAAGTTTTTCATCTTCACAAATCTTTGTTCAGAACTGCAAAAGATAAAGCGTTTTCCCCTATATTAATTTAAACTCGTAAAGATAAAAAAAAAAATGAAATTTTTAGTGGTTTCGAAAGAAATATTCACAAAGTGGTTTCGAAAGGAATATTGACAAAATGATTTTTAGTGGTTTCGAAAGGAATGCATACAAAATGTGCAAACTGTTAACATATGAGATAACATGTTACGTACTTCTACATTATCAATAAGGCGATATATGCATCACATACATTATCAATAACAACACATAATATGCCACAATTTTATTCATTTATTCAATTCAAAACAAGTCTAACAAACCGCAAAGACGAACATAGCTCTAGTCTCATATGTGTTGTCATGTCCGTTCAATGTATCAATTATTTCTAACAAACAACAAAACAGAAGCATTTATTGAAAACAAAACGTATGACATCTTTATTATTCCCGCTTACATTTCTTCTACTCTTGAGTTGGCTCTAATCCTTCTCCTTCATCACTTGGAACCTACGTAATATTATTGTCGATGTGGACTCAACTCACCAACAACTTGAGTTGGAACTGACTAGAGTTTATTGACTTAGTTGACTCACAAATTAAATCCAAATTAGCTCCAGCTCGCTGATAAACAACTCGGGTTAGTAGTATATTTTCTAAAATTTCACTTCCCAACCCACTCCACTTCGCCACTTTTCTATTTCTCATGCAAAGTCCTTATGCTTCTGTTATTATTGGGACTTTTATTATTGTGACGATTCTTTTTACTATTATCATTCATTTTGTATGTACAGTACCATGTATATATGAATGGAAAGTTTATGAGTTATTTGTACTAAAAAAATAACAAATTCGGCGAGCTGACTATTTACGCAGTATGTACATATATTAAGTGATCGTAGTATCGTACACCAACACCACAAGCAACTATTAATTAATTTGTTATATATCCATATCCGACTAGAATACTATTATGAATTAAGTCATATCATTTGCTACTTTATATTTTAGGTTATAAATTTTAATGTCAGTCATCATTTCTTATGTGTGATTTCTATTCATGTAAAACTTGTTAACTTGGAGTGAGTATATTTTCTAATATAATTGTGTTGAAAGACGCATAGTAGTATATTTACTAGAAATTGCAAACAAAAAACTTACCAGAAATTTCAATGAGCTAGAGATGGTGTATCCATTTCTACAATATAATTATTATTAAGATATTGGAGACAACCATATACAATAAACATGTTTGCCTTTTATTTTATTTTTAATTGACAATTTGATTCATAATAGGTGTATTTTCTTTCATTATTATTCTCAATTGTGGGTTTTAACAGGAGTTGCCTTCTTAACCCGTATTTTATACGGTTTGTTGTTGTGTGGTAGTTCAATTACATTGAGTATTATTGTTGAGAAAGAATAATATCAGCCTCAGAATATTATTCATCACAGGCTAACTTAGGCAACAAATCAAGTTAGCCTCAAATTGATAGCTGTCAAGCTATAATTAGTACCCAGCTGGATTTTTGTAATTAGGCAATAATTAGGATGTAATTAGGCAACATATTCAGCCAATGTAAAATAGGAAGTAGCCAAACGGCTAGTAGAGATACACATGTAATTTAGGCTATATATACCCATGTACAGAACATGTAAAATCAGAACAAGCAAATAAAAACAATTGCTCAGTTTCTCTACTCTTTAAATTTCCACAATTATTGTACGGGTTTTCAATAGGTATTTCGAAGATAATCCGATTGGTTCGAGACTCAAGATTATGACAATTTTAAAGAAATAACATATTCTCTTGATTAAAAAATTACAAGTAGAGTTAGTTTGTATGAGAGAAACTATTTTGAAAATTAATTTTCTTTGATTGAGATGACTCTTGTATAATCAATTAAGATGTCATGTAACAAGAGTATTATTTGTTATCTAGAATTCCTTGATACGTATATTGAAATTGAAAAATGTTTAAGATGAATTTGTGTTTACTTTTAAAGTAATGTGCTAATTATTATTTGGATACTAGTAGTTTTTGTATCATTAATTTTCCTTTGTACGGGAATTGTAGTATTTTTGGTACTTTTTTCTTATTATATTTATTTATTTTTGTATGTGCAAATGTTATTACATTATGTATAATTAAATAAAGTAATTTTTAATTTGTATCTAGTAGCAAGGTGAGAGTTAGAGGAGCAGAGTGGAGTATGTATTGATTTAATATTTATAATGATAAAAATGACTATAGCGGAAGTTAAAAAATCAGTGAATATGTGAGAGTAAAAAATTATTATTGCTGAGTGATCTAGCTCATTTTGGTACTCAAAATTTATTTTGGTAGTGAATTACGTAGTATTTTTGCTTGAGTTTTGTCTTATTTTCTCACCTTTATATTTAATTATTATGTGAAAAAAATTATTGTTGTCCTATTTTATATTTTAATGCAGGAACCATGTTTTGAGGCTATTTTACTTCATTTCAAGCAAGAATCGGGTGATCGGAAAAGCGCAGCTCACAGACTAAGGTTCTGGTACAGACCGTATCAGCCAATACGGACCAGAGCCCCAGTACTGACCTACAAAGGCTAAATACGCATTAACTCCTAGAGCGCTAAATTCTGCACAGGAGGAGTACGATTCGTATTAGCCAATACGGACCGTACCCGATGCGCCCTTTGGTGATTTTTTTTACAGTTGTATCCGGATCAGATCACTTTGACTCCACTCACCTCCAGACGCCTCTTCACTCCTATAAAAGACCCCTAAACTGAACAGAACAATCTATCTTTGTATCTTTGGTGTTTTCATTTCTTAAGTGAGAAGAGATGAGTGTGTAAAGACTAAGTATGAGGGTACTTTGTGTATGGTTGTATCTTTCCCTTATCTCTTTGTAAACACGCCGTTCAACGGCTAAGTTTAGATTCTTAGGATTGACAGTAAACCTTGTTACTCATGATGCTTTGATATATATTTTTATTTGAACATTGTTTAGTCTTTTGTTGTCCGATTGCTTTTGTACTTTATGTTCGATCTTACTTGATTTTGTTTATTAGTCTAGACCGTCATGTGATGGCAACACATGAAAGTTAGTCACCATTGGGCTAATTGGATTGGGATAAGGGAGAATAAAAATACTAAATTAGTGGTGGAAACCTTAGCCGGAAATACCATTAATTGGATCAACAAAGTATACATGAGAGTCTCGACATTCGCAAACGAATGTCGCATTATCATGCCTTACCATGGGGACACCAAATAAAACCAAGATAGTAGGGCGACGTACCCAATAAGTGAAGTCTAAATTATTTTGGGCTAATCACAGATTTTCTTGCACCAACCGAGACAAGCCTTAACGGGATCTCTTGGTTGGTATGGTGAATGTTAGACAAAAATGACAGTCACTAAATTGGATTAGAAACCTTCATACAACATCTGAAAATCAACATCAAATAAAGTAGAAACCAAAGCGGATTGAAGTAACAACGGTATGCCAAAATCCTAGGAATTCACATCTGTATCTTATTTATTTTATTTACTTTTAATTTTCGCCAAATACAAAGATAAAAAACAACAACTCTTGAATTTCAGATTTTGTCTAGTTTTTTGAAAGATTGTGATTTAATCGATCAAGACCTTAAATCTTATTCCCTGCGGATCAACACTCGATATACTACTCGATAGGATTATGCGCTTGTAATCTGACTCGATAGGAAACCGGGTTATAAATTTTATTAGCCTGATCACAAAAACACACATCACTGAGGGTAAGTCGATATAAATTGTTATTTTTGAGAGTATCGTCATTACCAACGAGAATATCTACATTGTTATGTATTTTTATCCTCGCAGATAGTCACATATTCTTGTAGTGGTATGCATGATCAACTCGTTACCAACTCGAGTTGACTCGTAACTCGTTTGATAACTCATAGTCCGTGAGAGAGAAAGAGAGTACTGAGCGTGTGAGAGAGAGAGTACTTAGTACGTGACTATTGAGCTAGGTATTTGGGTCCGGTTGGAATCTTATGTGATTTGATTTCATGTAACTCGAGTTGGGATATACTCAAACTTAATTCACGAATTTAACGAGTCAACAAACTTAAATTAGTAACAAACAAGTTATTAGCGAGCTGATACCAAGTGAGTCATGAACGAACCACGAATTACGAACTTTTTGTGCAGCACTAATAACTTCTCATAAAATATTTCTCATTATATCTAACTAATGCATCAAACACATAATCTCTCCCTCGGAAACCAATTTGAACGTTGAACACAACCTTCACTTTCACCGAAACATCGCTTTGCTTCACTACATGAACAGTGTAAGTGTCACTAGTTCCGGACGCGTATCCTCCCAGGTACCTGACTCAACACAATTGAAACGGATGGCCCATATTTACTCCCAGCCGGTGCCTACTCGGGATGACATAGGGGGTCAGTATTATTTATGCTTTGAGATTCGTGCTAAGTGAAAATGAACAATTTTAGACTGTCCGATTCAATTGTGTTGAGTCAGTTAACCTGAGAGGATATGAATTCCACTAGTTCCAACGTTCTTCATTCTTCTATACTGATCTTCGCTTGCCCGAGAGGTACTTTTAAATCTTTAAACGAGGGTGTTGGGGCACTTGTATGGTTTCAAAAACAGAGTTATGTTTCTTTTAAATAAGTTGTATATGAAATTTAATGTAATTTGAAAATTATTTTTTTGCTGATTAAATGTCGATAAAATTTTAGTCTGGCTAGTTGCCCATAAAATTTTGTTTAATTTTAAATTTATTTCGTTACCAATTAAATGGCGGTAAAATTATATTGTTAGTTCTAAAACATTTATTGTAACAAATTTGATAATATATAAGCTATCTAATTTATAGAGAATATATTTATACTTTTACTTTTAAAATTTTAATAACCTTTTAATTGGTTATCATGATTAGTGGATATATTTGTTTTCAGTAAAACATATTCTACGATCATGTATCCAATACTTAACCTTTGGGTTGAACAAATTTTGAATCCTGTTTTTGAAAAAAAAAAAAGCCACTGAATCCTAGTTGATAAACAAATTTAGTTGGTTGTTAATTTTCTTTCCTTTCAAGTATACTATTTCTCCTCTTTTTAATTTGTGTTTATTTAACAAAAAACATAACATCTGTTTTACCCAAGGTTCTAAATAGCGATTATAGCGCTATAGCTTTTAAGGTCCAAAAAAGCTATAGCGTAGCTATAGCGCAACCATAGCTAGCTAGTTAGAATCATTATAAAAAAAACGGTTAATAGCGTTATAGCTTTTAAGGTCCGAAAAAGCTATAGCGCAGCTATTGCGTAGCTATAGCTAGCTATTCAGAACTCTGGTTTTACCTGCTTAATTCTTTCGTAACAGGTGTGTATGGTTGTAATGTGAGGTATGGGTATATCTTTAAGACTCTCGTGGAAAATCCAAATTACTTGAATAATTAAAGTCGTTAATGTGCAACCCGCGATGAGAACTTTCAATTGTCTGTGTGGTGATGAAATTTGAATCAAAGAAAAGCAGAGGAAGAGCTGTAGCTGGAGGCCCAAGATCCACACTTGAGAGTAGGTTCGATAGGTTTAATCACTGTCGATTTGTTTTAAGATTCGTGCAAAATGCTTTAAACTTCGTGCGGTCTGTTTCAATTTCCGTGCGCACAAATCTTAAATTAGATCGGACGGTCATCATGCTCGTTGAAATGCTTCGTGCGGTCTGTTTCAAAATGCTTTAAACTTCGTGCGATATGTTTCAATTTCCGTGCCCACAAATCTCAATTTCCGTGGGCATCGGACCTACTCCGTTCTCCAAGATCCAATCCATATGTTTGGAACAGGATTGCTTGATTCTTAGCTAATTTTGCTCTGTTATTGTTGTTGCTAAAAAAACTTGCATCTATATCGTTTTGATTCGGTACTATCTTCATTTGTTGCAATATAGGTAGCTAGTTACAAGCTCGCTAGCTAGGTATTTTGAACTTTTATAGTTTTTAGTCTGATTTGTAATAATCTGACTTAACTCCAGTTGTTTGAAGTTAGAGGTGTTTATTGGATCAGTTTGGTTAAATCATATTAAAATAGTCAAATTAAAAATTTGTTCGGTTTTCAAAAATATAACTGAACCAGCTGAATTGAACTTGTCAACCGAATAACAATATAACCAAAATAACCAAAGTAATTTCAGTTTGTTTCGTTGAATCAAAATAAGAGCGATTAAATGTTAAAAGGCCAAAGTTCAATATATATACAAATACATTTAATAATCATAAAAATAAATATGAATTATATATGTACTTTGTTGACATTACACGCATTATTCCATACAAAAAATCGAACCAAATATAAAAACTCAAAATAATTAAAATATAAAAAACTGAACCAAATATATTTAAGTTGTTGACATTGTACATTGGTTGGTTCAGTCTTTTCAGTTTTGAAAAATCTAAACCTAATCAAATATAAAAAAACTGAAGTAATTCAAAAATTCAACCGAACCGATCTATTTAATCCAAACTTTTTTCAGTTCAAGTTGAAAACCAAATAAACTGGACCCAATGAACACCCCTATTTGGAGTTATTTGCAGATTTTAAACTCCGTGTGTTTCTAATAAAATCGGCAAATTCACCCTCCACTTTCTTAAATAAATAAATAACAAATCTTATAATTAGGCATCATTATGCATATCCAGCTATATAGTATTGCTCGAAAAGAACTAATTGTACGATAGATCTCAAGTATATAATATCTATATATCTAGCAACTAGCTAGCAAGATTCTTTTTTGTTTTGTTTTGAGGAAAGGCCCGTAGGCTAGCTAGCAAGAGTCGAAGAGTTAAAAATTGGAAATTTTTTATTGATAGTAATTAACAGAAAATAAGAAAGAGAAACAGTAAGAGTACAGCAATATTTATATTGGTAGTAAGATCGGTAGGAATCTTACCGATCGAAAAAATCAAAAAGTTTCGAACAGTATGAATCTCGCCGATCTTAAATATCAAAAAGTTTCGACGGTATAACTCTCACCACTCGTAACCCTTTTGTTATTTTTTTAATTTGTTCACCGGTATGAAATACGTTGTCTTGCTTCCCTTCTTTGTCTTTTCTTTTCTTTTTTTAATCATATGTAGTGTATGATTTTGATTGGTTTATATAATATATAGTGTTATAACAATATTAATAACAAAATAACAAAAGGGTTACAATCGGTGAGAGTTATACCGTTCGAAACTTTTTGATATTTAAGATCGGTGAGATTCATACCGTTCGAACTTTTTGATTTTTTCGATCAGTAAGATTCCTACCGATCTTACTACCAATATAAATATTGCTGTACTCTTTCTTATTTTCTGGTAATTACTACCAATAAAAAAATCCCTTAAAAATTGGATAAGATCAGGCACATTCTTTGTGGATATCTGGCGACACATGCATGCATGCAGAGTTTAATAAGTAGTTAATTAAGATGTGACAAGATGACGATAAGAGAAACAAGGGAACAAATCTGGAACTCTTTGTCGAGGCAGAATTCACATCCTCTACTTTACAGTAATAGAAAATCTTTTACAATTACTTGATCTGGACCGTTCTTTTTAAATTGGCATGAATCTGAAAGCCCAATAATACTGCCCCCTCCGTCCGTCCGAATCTCAAAGGGTCTGAGAGTTAATCTCAAACCATAAAGTGAAGAGAATCTTTTACAGTAATGGAGAGGATATTTGTCCTGTCGAGGCAACCCACCAAAGCAAGTGAGAGAGGATTAAAAATAAGTTTTGCATATTTTAGTGTTAATTTGTACGGATCTTCAAAGCTACGACTTAAAAGAAAGAGAGGAAACGGTTTCATGGATATCGGACTAAACTGTGGGTTTGATATTTTATTGGAACTATTCGATTCACATCAAAATTCATATGTTTTCGATCTGTACAAATTTTAATGTTATTTTTTTTCTTAAAATTTTCGCAGAGGCTGTGAAGTATTAATACAGATCAAATTACTGATCTAATTATGTATTTGATTCGATGTTCCTCGAGTTGCCCCCATTTCCTTTGAAATATTGAGATACCTCACTCCATCGCAACGGAACAAAAACATATACCTTTAATGAACCACCTCTCTCTGCATTGTTAGATTCTAAATTTCATAATTTTAATTGTTTTTAACATAAAAAGATGAAATCTAATTTTTAACTTTTATTTAATATCTATAGAAAGAACTCTTAGTTCGAAGTTCGAACCCACAAACCCACAAAGTCGTAATTTTAATGTTAGGAATTAAATCCCTTTTTATGCTATAGAAACGAACAAATCGGGTCCTGTTATGTTATAGCCCTACTGTTTCGCTGCTTGAGAGTTCTCTACAGCACTATCCCAAAAAGAGAACTAGAAAGAAAAAAAAAAAAAAAAAAACAGAGAAACAAAGCAACTGAAAAATTTATGAGAAATGTTAAAAATATATATAGGACCTGTTGGGATTATGGGTGTCAACGGGTATGGTAAGGGTTGGGTGGAAGCATTTTCATACCCGTACCCATTACAAATTATTCTTATCTGTATCTTACATTTATCTGCTATAAATTATCTTATCCGTACTTTATTCTTATCTGTTATGGTTGTCGGATAACGAAACGATGGCGGATAAATAACGGATAATACTAATATAATAATTATTTTTATTATTTATTAAATAAAACATTAAAACATATATATTCATTTTACACATGTATAAAATTTCTGATCATGTATAATAAACCAATTAATATATATAATATATATATTTTTTTTATAATTATCCAATTAGGTAACGAAAAAAAATTATTTTCCGTACCCGTACCCGATAAGTTCATGTCTTATTGGATACGATACGGATCGGAACACCTCTAATTAGGATCATGGGGACACTGATCGGCAAGCGCACGCGGAAATAAATCTGCGGTAAACTCTTAATCTGAGCCTACTTGGCTGCTACATATTTTGATGAAAAATAATAAAAATAATAAAAACAAACAAGCCGCCGGCCCAATTGCCAATCTTTTGCAATCCTTTTCAGATATAAATAGTCCTTTTCCCAATCTCACCCCACAATTATTTCTCTCTTTCAACGCACCAACAATTGAACCATGAGAAAAATCCCAGCAAATGTAAAGCTCTTTACCTTAGTCCTGTTTTGCTTAGGAGCACTGTCCTTGACCATCCAGGCACAGCAATGTGGGTCTCAGGCTGGCAACGCAACATGCGCCAACAACCTGTGCTGTAGCCAGTACGGCTTTTTCGGGTCCACATCAGAATACTGTGGTACCGGTTGCCAAAGCCAGTGTGGTGGTGGCGGCGGAGGTGGAGATAGTGGTGTTGCATCCATAATCAGTTCATCACTTTGTGATCAAATGATGAAACACAGGAATGATGCGGCTTGCCCTGGCAAGGGTTTCTACACATACGACGCATTTATCGCCGCTGCCAACTCCTTCAGTGAATTTGGGACAACAAAAGACACAGATACACGAAAGCGCGAGATTGCAGCTTTCTTGGCCCAAACATCCCATGAAACCACAGGTATATAGATTAAATTCAGTACCGAGATACTTCAAACATACATGTAATTTTGTGTTATCATTACTTGACCCGATCCGACATGTCGAAGTAGCTCTGAGATGAATTGAAAGTTGTTCTGAATTGTAGGCGGTTGGGCGACTGCACCAGATGGTCCTTACACATGGGGATACTGCTACCTTAGAGAGAACAATGGAGATGCCGGTGATTACTGCATTCAGAACTCGCAATACCCGTGCGCTTCAGGCCAGAAGTACTTCGGCCGAGGGCCTATTCAGATCTCCTTGTAATTTGTTTTCCCTTCAGATCATTTTATTTAATTACCAATTAATTTACCAGTAACTACAACTATCTGATCCCCTGGATGAAAAATGCTAATTTGTTGATTTATAAATTATTTTCCAGTAACTACAACTATGGTGCATGTGGTCAAGCAATAGGGCAAAATCTGCTCAGCAACCCTGACCTAGTCGCCACGAACCCCACTGTCTCATTCAAATCTGCACTGTGGTTTTGGATGACCCCGCAATCGCCAAAACCATCATGCCATGCTGTCATGACTGGGCAGTGGACCCCGTCAGCTGCCGACCAATCTGCCGGCCGGCTGGCAGGGTACGGTGTAGTCACTAACATTATCAACGGAGGCATTGAGTGTGGTAAAGGGTCCGATACAACTGGCGCAGTAGCAGATCGGATCGGATTCTACAAGCGGTACTGTGACCTCTTGAGTGTCAGTTATGGCAACAACTTGGATTGCTACAATATGAAATCATTTGATCAAATTTCTTTCAAGAGTACTGATCAGAACTCTAGTTTTGATAATTAAACTATATATTCCTAGCTAGCTCTTTTGTCAAGTTGGCCCTTGGGAATGTCGTCTGCAAAAATTAGCATCATGAAAACAGATGTAAACGTGTAGTAGTTTGTTGATTAATCTTTCTAAGTCGTGTGCTTTTTTTAGATAAAAGAACTGTCACACCCCCGGACAACCCGCCGCGCATTTAAACGCAAGGCGTTAAGCACATCACATACATTATCAATAATACAACCAACAAGCCACTATATTGAACATAAAAGGAGTCCACAAACAAATAGAAAAGGGAAAATATGTCAGACATGGCTAGTCAAACAGTTACCGCCATGTCTACACAATATATAGTTCATACAATTGTAAATTTAAAGCAAATAGTGGCTACTTTAAGAACTTCCGCTAAATCCTCACTCGCGGCCTTCCTCCATGTCTTCTTCTCCATTTCCTGGAACTCACATAAAAGGTGGTACGGTGAGAGATCGAACTATCTCTCAGTGCGGGATTTAGTTCCAGCCCGGTGTTTTTACAAATCAATGCATTTGATATCCCAAATAACAATAAAGTAAAGATTTCAAAATTTTCCCCAAATTTTCTATCAATTCAGATATGCAATCATTTCAAAATCATTTTCGTCCCCGCCTCTTTTAAATTCACGTTTAAGGTTTTTAAATTCCACACTCTGGAAATCCATGCCCGTACATAGAAATCCGGCGAATCGCCACACAAGGACGACCCGTTCAATCACACTCTAGATGGGCCATTGCGGGGACCCATCCGGCGAACCGCCACACAAGGACGACCCGTTCTGTTCACATTTCACACTCTGGGGGTCTGTCACACACGGACAGCCTGATTTTCAAAACACATGCTGAGCCGCCTCACACGGACGGCCCTAATTTAAAGAAAAACAAATCATTTACTTTCCCCATCCCCAATTCACATTCACAATTCCTGTCAATTCAATTCTATGCACCAAGAATTCCTATCATGCAATTCTAAAACAAAATCAAACAAATGTTCGACATCCACAACATGCAGTTTATCTACCAGATTTGAAAAATGATTTATTACCTCAATCCACGCATTTGTATATTATTTGTAAAACAAGACCAGGAACCCGCACCTGTATTCTTAGTGACCTCGCGTGTGTCGGGATCTCGCGTGTTCTCAGCGTCTCCTAGAACCTCGCGGTTTGCTCCTAAGTTTGTAAACGCTTGATTAGGTTCTTATTTCTATTTGTATTTAAATCAATTGTCATCTAACAATCTTTTAAAAAAAATCATTTAATGGGTTAATGAGCTTCGGGTCTAGGGTTAGGGTTAATGGGTTGTATGATTTCGGCTAGGGTTAGGGTTTCGACTGAGTAGGTACGGCCTGGTCTGACCTAGTTGGTACGGCCTGGTCTGACCTAGGTAGGTACGGCCTAGCCGCACGGCCTGGTACGGGCCGTACCTAACTTAGGGTTTTGGAGTTTGGCCGGCCAAGAGAAAAAGAGAAAGAGTGTCGGCCAACAAAGGGAAAAGGAGGGGGAGAGGCCAGAGGGTTGCGGCTAGGGGTTTCCTTCGGGTCTACGGCAGCCAAGGGAAAGGAGAGGCGGTAGAGAGAGAGGAAGGGATGGGGTTCGGTTGGGGTAGAGAGGGAGGGCAGCGGCAAGGAAGGAGGCCGCCGGTTTGGTGGTGTTTGGCCTTGTGGCCGGCGGCAGCCAAAGAGGGAAAGGGGGGCGGAAAAGGAGAAAGAAAAAGAAAGAGAGAAAGAGAGGGAGAGGAAGAAAACTTAGAGAACTTGAGAAGAAAGGTTGGCTGTATAATTCAGAACTTGAGAAGAGGGATAGGTTATATGGTGGGGTTTGGGCTGAATTTAGGTTTGCATTTTTCTAATTTGGGCTTACTAATTGGGTTAAGCCATATATAATTAAGATTATATGCAGAGTTTAGATATAACTTCATGTAAATTTATAAAACGTTTTGCTATTTATTTGATTGTCTTTTTATAAATTATTTTTCTGAACTATATATTATTCTTATTTTTATTTTGTTCTAAATTGGATTCTAATTTTAAAATATACCCGGATTCGGAAGCGTTACATCCTCCCCCCCTTGGAAATCCTGTTCAGTCCTCTGAACAGCCTAGGCACCTATGTCTTCGAACAATTCTAGGTATGTGGCACGCATCATTTCCTCCATTTCCCAAGTTGCTTCTCGGCTGGTGTGTCGTCCCCATTGTACTAATACCTGTCTAATGGTCTTTCGCCGGAGACTTATTTCTTTGGTGTCCAGTATTTTCATGGGTCGCTCTTCATACACCAAGGTTTCATCTAACCCCAGATTTGAAAAATCGAGGATGTGGGAGGGGTCTCGGATATATTTCCGTAGTTGAGATACGTGGAAGACTGGGTGTACTTTATCTAGGGTTGGAGGTAGCGCCAGTTCATATGCAAGTGGTCCGATTCTTCTAAGAATTTCAAATGGCCCCACATATCTAGGACTCAGTTTTCCTGTTACGCCAAAACGTCTCACTCCCCTCCTTGGAGAGACTTTCAACCAAACATGATCTCCGGTTTCGAACTCTAGTGGTCGTCTCCTCAAGTCTGCATACTTTTTCTGTCTGTCTCGAGCAGTGTCTAGTCGGTTTAGAATCAGTTGGGTTCTATCCGCGCAATCTTTTACCATTTCTGGCCCTGTTGGCAGTTGTTCCCCGTTGTTTCCCCACCACAAGGGGGTCTTCCAACGATGCCCACACCAAGCTTCAGATGGTGCCATGTCGATACTGGCATGGTAACTATTGTTGTATGCGAACTCGGCCATTGTCAAATGATCAGCCCATGATCCTTGGAAGTTGATGGCACACGCCCTTAGCATGTCCTCTAAAGTTTGGATTGTTCGTTCTGACTGGCCGTCCGTCTGAGGGTGATGAGCGGTACTGAAATTGAGTCGGGTTCCCATTGCCTCTTGAAAGCTTTTCCAGAAATGCGAGGTGAACCGCGTATCCCGGTCCGATATGATAGTTTCAGGAACTCCATGATATTTGAACTGATACTGAAGAAATAATTCTGCTAATTCCCCACCCGATGTAGGGGTTCGCAGTGGTATAAAGTGGGCTACCTTGGTTAGTGTGTCTACAATGACCCAGATTGAGTCATACCTCTTTTGGGTGCGCGGTAACCCCGTGATGAAGTCCATAGTAATAATCTGGAACTTCATTTGTGCTCTGGAGTTTGGATATAACAATCCCGCTATCTTTCTCCGTTCGGCTTTTACTTGTTGGCAGGTGATGCACCTAGCCACGAATTCTGAAACGTCTTTCTTCATGTTGGGCCACCAAAATTGGGCACGAAGATCCTTATACATCTTCACCTCTCCTGGGTGGATGGTATATCCCGACTCGTGAGCTTCTTGCAGAATTTCCTTTCTCAGTCCCCCCTGTTCTGGCACACACACCCGCTGGTTGAAATAGAGGAGTCCGTCCTCGTTTTCCTTGAAGGTCGACGTTGGATTGGTACGGGCCAATTCCCGGTATCTTTGGTGATGCTCGTCGTCTTGGCCCGCGTCCCGTATTCGAGACTTTAATTCCGGTTGTACCGATATGGCTGCCAGGGTAAGTACCGCATTCGTCGCGTCTCCTTTGGTGTTGGTTTGCTCTTGGATCCAGTTGGTGGATACACACACTCCCAAATTCATGTGTCGCATCTCCTTGATCAATTCTGTTTCTTGGGTTATGACTTCTGCCAAATTTGTCGCCCCCTTCCTACTGAGTGCGTCTGCCACCACATTTGCCTTCCCGGCCAAGTATTGTATATCTAAATCATAGTCCTTCATCAGTTCCAGCCACCTCCTTTGTCTCATGTTCAATTCTTTCTGGGTAAACACATACTTCAAGCTTTGGTGGTCCGTGAATACTCGGCATTTCGCCCCATACAGATAGTGTCTCCATGCCTTGAGTGCAAAGATAACTGCTGCCAATTCTAGGTCGTGTGTGGGGTAGTTCTGTTCATGGTTCTTCAATTGCCGTGACCCGTAAGCAATTACTCGTCCGTCTTGCATGAGTACACATCCTAGGCCGTTCCTTGACGCGTCGGTATACACCGTGAACTCTTGGTCTGGTTTAGGTAATGTTAATACTGGGGCACTGGTTAGTAGTTTCTTCAAAGTTTGGAAACTCTCTTCTTGACTCTCCGTCCATTTGAAAGTAGTCCCTTTGTGTAGGAGCTGGGTCATGGGTCGGGCGGTCTTTGAGTACCCGGGAACGAAGCGCCTGTAGTATCCCGCTAACCCTAGGAAACTGCGTATATCCGTTACACTTTTGGGTTGATTCCATTCTACCACTGCCTTGATTTTATCTGGGTCCACACGGATACCTTCTCCTGTCACTACATGTCCCAAAAATTTAACCTCTTTCATCCAAAATTCACACTTAGAGAATTTGGCGTACAATTGGTGTTCCCGTAATCTTTGTAATACTGTACGTAGGTCCTCGGCATGATCTTCTTCCCTTTTTGAATAAATCAGGATGTCATCTATAAAAACAATGACGCAGCAATCAAGTAAGTCGTGGAATACTCGGTTCATCAAATCCATGAATGCTGCAGGAGCATTGGTTAACCCAAATGGCATGACCGTAAATTCATAGTGCCCGTAACGGGTACGGAATGCTGATTTCTCTACGTCTTGAGGTTGAATCTTTAACTGATGGTACCCCGATCTCAGATCGATCTTGGAATAAACGGCCGCACCCTGGAGTTGATCAAATAGGTCTTCAATTCGTGGGAGAGGGTATTTGTTTTTGATCGTGACATTGTTTAACTCTCGGTAGTCGATGCACAGTCTCATACTACCGTCCTTCTTCCTGACGAATAGTATCGGTGCGCCCCACGGCGATGTGCTTGGTCGTATGAAACCCAGTTCTAAGAGTTCCTCTAACTGAACCTTCAGTTCCTTAAGTTCCGCCGGTGCCATCCGGTACGGGGCCTTAGAGATTGGACGGGTACCCGGGAGTAAGTCTATGTGAAATTCAATTTCCCGATCCGGGGGTATTCCTGGTAACTCCTCCGGGAACACATCGATATACTCCGAGACTATAGGTACTGACGTTATCTCGGGTTTTTTCGTCTCGAGTTGCATTATGGTGACTATAAAGGCGGGACTACCGCTATTGATGAGTCTTCTTGCTTGGTTGGCAGATATTGTCGGAGTTCCGCCTCCTCGTTTCTTGAGTCGGACCGAGAGGTCATGGAGACCTGGCCTGTTAATGACCATCCTCCCTTTCAGGCAGTCAACCGTCACACCGTTTCGAGTGAGCCACTCAAGACCCAACATTAAATCATAGAGACCCGTCTTAGAGACTATGGGGTTTATCGGGAATTCCCTCCCCGCTATTTGGAGTTTCAACCCTACGCTTCGAAGTTCTGGGGTGGTATATTGTACGGAAGGGGTACTTATATTCAATACTTTACCAGAGTCTCGAGTTGGTACACCGTGTTTTTCTACCCACTCCTTTGCTATAACTGAATGACTACAACCAGTGTCTATAAGTACGAAAACAGGAATTCCAGATAGTTCAAACATACCAGTCAGAAGATCAGTAGACACGTCTTCTCCTTCGTACTCTTCGATAGTCGGTGTTCCTCCCATCTCACAATTGTACTGCTCATGCGCATGCATCCCCACCCTTTGGTTTCCTTGGTTCCCGCTGCGGTTGTTATTGGGAGGATTGTAGCCACCGGTCCCTCTGCCAAGTGGTGCTCGTGTGGGTGGACCCGTATTTCCCACTTGCTGCCCGGAATAACCTCGCGGAGCTGGGCAGTCCTTGATGAAATGTCCCGGTTTGTTACACCGGTGACACACCCCCAAACGGAAACTGCATTGACCAGGTGAATGATTTCGGCCACAGTAGTTGCACGGGGGTGTTGGATTAGACTGGTAATTAGGCCGGTTATCCCCATAATTATTTCTGTTCGGGGCCGGTCTCATGGGTTCATCTATCTTGGGTCGCACATTTCTCGATCCCCCGGCTTGGCTGATACGCCCGTCATACGACTCCGCGGTGCTTGCTCTTAACATTAAATCCGACAATTGGTTGGTTCCCGGAATGTCAATGATTTGAGCAAGACGGGGGTTCAGTCCCCCGAGGTATTGTTGTCTGAGGCGGAATTCATCTCTTACGATATCGGGTGCATATCTCATTAGGTTCTCAAACTTGGAGTTATACTCCACCACTAAGCTGTTCCCCTGTTTCAGGCTTGTAAACCGTTGTCGGAGTGCCTCTCTTGACATGGTGTCCATATAGCGGCGTTCGAACTGCCTTTCGAACTCAGTCCACCCCTTCGCATCAGCCGTTTCACCCCACCCACGTTTCACCTCTTGCCACCAGAATCGAGCATGACCCTCCAGCAATTGAGTAGCTAGCTCTACCCGGTGTTCCTCAGGGGCTCTCAAGATTTGAAGTTTATCCTTGATATTTGCGACCCAGTTCTCTGCTGCGGCAAAGTCACCTGTCCCATCGAAGGTCGGGGGGCGCAATGAGGTGAACGATCGGTAGTATTCAAAGAACGTGTCGGCCTCTCTAGGCTGTCGCTGTTCATATTCCATGGCTACCCTGGTCACCCGCTCTAGTCCCTGCAGTAGGGCATTCAGCTGAGGGTTCTCGAGTGGAATCCTAGTGTCGCCATCTGCGTCGCTCGTGTTTGAGTTAGTCCTGGTTCCTTTCGCCATCTCTGACTTCGCTGCGCAAAGGGTGCTTGATGTGAGTTTTTCATTCTTCCAAGTTTTATATATATATATATATACTTGCATTGTTATTAGTTACCGAGTTCATCGCATGACTTATAGTTATTCAACTCAAGGCAAATAGGCGCAATTTAAAGAAGGGATTTAAAATTACGAATCGAACTTTAAATTTCTTTAGATTATAACTGCTCATTTAAAACATTCAACAAAATTAAGGATACATGTGAGGTTTATAACTATATCATTTCCTTTTCCCTAAAGTGCCCTAATCGGTCTCAAAATATCCCTTAAGTATGTCTTTCCTAACGTGATACGTCCAGTCGTTCCGAACTTCTGACATTGTGAATGGTTCTGCTTCCATTTCCGCTCTTATAGCTGGGTCTTCTTCTTCCTTCTGGGGTCTTTCCCCGATGAGCTTGCTCTTATTTCCCGATATTCTCCGCATTTCTGCTCTGACTGGTTGTTCGTGAGGCGGCCAGAACACTAAGCTGCGGTGCGCGCAGTCTATCAGCACGTGGTGCTCCTTGAGCCAGTCCATTCCTAAGACCATTTCGTATGCTCCGGTGTCAGCCACGATTGGGTCCACTCGCCATTTTCCATTCTGCGTGTTCACATGAAGATCCGGACAGTATTGCTCTTCCACACTATGTTCGAGCCCTGCGAAGAAACGGCGTCTTCCGGTATTCTTCACCCTGAATCCGCTAGCCTCCACTACGTGTGGCGAGATGACGGAGTAAGGACAATTGACGGAGATTGCAGTATTGACAGTGGTTCCGGACAAGTCGACCCATCCGACCATTTCCTTGACCTTTGCGGTGGCTGAGAACGCCCGTAGCCAAGTGGGCTGTCCGTTAAATTGATTTGCCATCTAGGGAAAAGAATCTATTTTGCTTATCTTCTACAAAATTTAATTGGTTCAATAATCCAAGGAGAGTGTTGTTTGTTATTTTTCAAAATAAGTTGTACCGTTACTACAAAGGCATAATCCGTCACCAAATATATATACATTTGTTACTAATGGTACGCTCGGTCCACATAGTTTGGTCTATGACTTAAACACCGCATCCTATTGCTAACGCTCTCTTAGCGGAAGTTTATTGATATTGTATGTGCTGGCTCTGATACCAACTAAGTTGTCACACCCCCGGACAACCCGCCGCGCATTTAAACGCAAGGCGTTAAGCACATCACATACATTATCAATAATACAACCAACAAGCCACTATATTGAACATAAAAGGAGTCCACAAACAAATAGAAAAGGGGAAATATGTCAGACATGGCTAGTCAAACAGTTACCGCCATGTCTACACAATATATAGTTCATACAATTGTAAATTTAAAGCAAATAGTGGCTACTTTAAGAACTTCCGCTAAATCCTCACATGCGGCCTTCCTCCATGTCTTCTTCTCCATTTCCTGGAACTCACATAAAAGGTGGTACGGTGAGAGATCGAACTATCTCTCAGTGCGGGATTTAGTTCCAGCCCGGTGTTTTTACAAATCAATGCATTTGATATCCCAAATAACAATAAAGTAAAGATTTCAAAATTTTCCCCAAATTTCCTATCAATTCAGATATGCAATCATTTCAAAATCATTTTCGTCCCCGCCTCTTTTAAATTCACGTTTAAGGTTTTTAAATTCCACACTCTGGAAATCCATGCCCGTACATAGAAATCCGGCGAATCGCCACACAAGGACGACCCGTTCAATCACACTCTAGATGGGCCATTGCGGGGACCCATCCGGCGAACCGCCACACAAGGACGACCCGTTCTGTTCACATTTCACACTCTGGGGGTCTGTCACACACGGACAGCCTGATTTTCAAAACACATGCTGAGCCGCCTCACACGGACGGCCCTAATTTAAAGAAAAACAAATCATTTACTTTCCCCATCCCCAATTCACATTCACAATTCCTGTCAATTCAATTCTATGCACCAAGAATTCCTATCATGCAATTCTAAAACAAAATCAAACGAATGTTCGACATCCACAACATGCAGTTTATCTACCAGATTTGAAAAAGGATTTCTTACCTCAATCCACGCATTTGTATATTATTTGTAAAACAAGACCAGGAACCCGCACCTGTATTCTTAGTGACCTCGCGTGTGTCGGGATCTCGCGTGTTCTCAGCGTCTCCTAGAACCTCGCGGTTTGCTCCTAAGTTTGTAAACGCTTGATTAGGTTCTTATTTCTATTTGTATTTAAATCAATTGTCATCTAACAATCTTTTAAAAAAAATCATTTAATGGGTTAATGAGCTTCGGGTCTAGGGTTAGGGTTAATGGGTTGTATGATTTCGGCTAGGGTTAGGGTTTCGACTGAGTAGGTACGGCCTGGTCTGACCTAGTTGGTACGGCCTGGTCTGACCTAGGTAGGTACGGCCTAGCCGCACGGCCTGGTACGGGCCGTACCTAACTTAGGGTTTTGGAGTTTGGCCGGCCAAGAGAAAAAGAGAAAGAGTGTCGGCCAACAAAGGGAAAAGGAGGGGGAGAGGCCAGAGGGTTGCGGCTAGGGGTTTCCTTCGGGTCTGCGGCAGCCAAGGGAAAGGAGAGGCGGTAGAGAGAGAGGAAGGGATGGGGTTCGGTTGGGGTAGAGAGGGAGGGCAGCGGCAAGGAAGGAGGCCGCCGGTTTGGTGGTGTTTGGCCTTGTGGCCGGCGGCAGCCAAAGAGGGAAAGGGGGGCGGAAAAGGAGAAAGAAAAAGAAAGAGAGAAAGAGAGGGAGAGGAAGAAAACTTACAGAACTTGAGAAGAAAGGTTGGCTGTATAATTCAGAACTTGAGAAGAGGGATAGGTTATATGGTGGGGTTTGGGCTGAATTTAGGTTTGCATTTTTCTAATTTGGGCTTACTAATTGGGTTAAGCCACATATAATTAAGATTATATGCAGAGTTTAGATATAACTTCATGTAAATTTATAAAACGTTTTGCTATTTATTTGATTGTCTTTTTATAAATTATTTTTCTGAACTATATATTATTCTTATTTTTATTTTGTTCTAAATTGGATTCTAATTTTAAAATATACCCGGATTCGGAAGCGTTACAAGAACCTTTTGTATTGTTTTTGAGAATTAATTACTCATCTTTCAGTTATGCGAAATCTATTCAATACTTTTATAATGAAAAAAAAAATGAGAAGCTCGTCCAAGGCGCTACTACGAATCTTGAAGCACATAAATTAAGGGTGAATTCTGCACATTTTTTTTTTTTAGTACAGAATTCTGCACATAAATTACTATATATACGGCTTTATAATGCACGACAATGACGAATCATGTATAACAACATGTTAGAATTATTAATTACTACAAGCGTGAAACGTTGGATGATTTTCTAACGATAATTGTTGCCAACCATGCATCTTTTATAAGGATATTTTCATTTTATCTTGTTGTCAGAACATTTCTTTAGCAAGCTTGTTAACTAACAATTAGTTTTATATCCCTAGAATTTGTAAATTTCGCACCATTATTTACAGTTAGAGCATACTTTAATGGACATTATATATATTTCCTTCTAATTAAAACACCCTCTGTGGAAGCGCTCCTTAGTACCTAAGCTGGTGTTCGGCAAGATTAAAAAAAAAAATGAGTGGAAGAGAATAAAATAGATGCTGATCAGGTGAGTTAAAGAGATTTGAATTTGTTATTAATGATAATATAAAGGGGAAAAAAACATAATAGAGAAAAAGAAATTGAAGCTAGATCCCTCAATCTTGCAATTAGACACCGTTTTTCCAACATGATAAAATAAAATATTTTATGAGGAAATGACTATAAAAATGATAACTTAAAGAAGGAAAAAAATGTTCCAACCGAATAAAATTAGATCTAAAGTATGAAAATGACATTTTCTTAGTGAAATAAAAAGAAAATTTCTCATTTTACATTGTAAATTTCATGTTTGTTGAAATAGGGCTAACAAAAAAATTCATAGCTCGTGGCTCGCTCGAGAACAGCTCAGAAAAGTCTCGTAATTAGCTCATTTAATTCTAACTCAACTCGTCATTAGCGAGTTTAAACTTGACTCAGCTCGGCTCGAGCTGACTCAGCTCGTTATTAGAAAAAGATAAAAGTTATTTGCCGACTCTTGCACTATATCTCTTTGTGCTCATCATGATAGGATGAAGCTCAAACTATGAAACTCTTTTTCGGCTTGCGGTATATAAGCAACATTGAAGCATCAAATCAACGAAAATCTTTGGTCTATGTGTGACTCACGCACAATGAGTTTTCTCGGCATGTGTTCAGCTCGGACTCAGGTCGTTCTGACACGAGCCGAGTTCAAACTTTGTCTAACTCAGCTCGGCTCGTGTACGGCCCACAGCAGCTGAACGGATACTAAAAAGAATACTATAAGCCCAAAAAACTCTTATGGGCCGTTTTTTTTTTCTTTTTGAAAATAACCATTTAAGTAGATTGCTTGCTTTCATTTCTGGGCTAATTTAATGAAGGCTAATTGACCGGCGGGCGTATACTTAAAAGCCGCTCCCAATTGTTCATTTTTTTTTTTTTGATCTCAGCCCGTAGGCACTCACAATTGTTCATGGTAATTATTGGTAAACCCTAATCTATTATCTTGTTTTTTTTAAAACTCGGTAGTGGCTACCAAGTGCTAATCTATTATCTTGGAATCCATATTCTCTGAGGTAACAGGATATTTCTGTTTGGATTACGGCCGTCCGATCGGAATCCTGGTCAATCCAATCCAAGGTGAAACCTGAAACGCACGGGGACTCTTTAATAGTCGTGTCAAAGTGAACCTAGACCATTTATCTACCGTGTGATTAACATCTGACAAAGTGGATAATCTATGATCCGGTGCGTCGTCGCCGCCTCTTGCTCGATGGATACTCTTCACGAGACTCGCTCTCAAGCGCCCGGCCCCTCTTACGACAGTAATCTCTCTCTCGCCAAATTTGTGATAAAATAATACTCATGAGCTGCCGAGTTTGCTAATCGGTGCAATTTTACAGTTTTGTGATTTATATCCGGAATTTTGATGTGCTGGTATCTTTCAGGTTTTTTTTTTTTTCTGATGAGTGCTTCAAATCATATAAGGAGTTCAATTCGCAAAGTGGATGGAAGGATCTGTCCGACTGTTTCAGATCTGCATTTTTTTAGGTACATTTGGTTTACCCTTTTTGTGCCAGTTAATCGAAACATTTATTCTCGTTTTCATGCATGTTGTTATGTTCGTAATAGGTTCTTCTGTGCGTGTAACATTTGTATTTTGTTCTATAAATGATTGAAATCTTCATTTCGTATTTCTTCTGTTATTTTCTGAACTTCCAATGATATATTCATTTAGATTGTTTTTAGGGTTTTCCTTTGCTGTAAATTTCTTGTAAAATTATCAAAGTTGGACTTTATAGCATGATTATCTGAAATAGAAAGCTGTGCAAGTTAACTTGGTTACTCATTCACATTTTTCAATTTGCTAGGTATTGATGAGGAAGAATTATTCACAGGCCCTTCTGACAGTTTAAGTGGACTTTATGGTATGTTTCAATGTCATGTTCCTTGATTGCATTTTACCATAGGATATTTGAATGCAACTATAGAAACTGACTTGAAGGTTATTTGTTGAAGGGTATCATTAATCCAAAATTAAGCCTTTATCCGTGCATAACAAATAGAAGCATTATGCAATAGAGAATACCCTATTGATGCAATGGAATTGAAGTTTGCACTTAGCATTTCCTGCCTTGCTAGAGTGTTAAAAGCCTCATCAAGGACTGCATATAAATTAAGAATTTGAGATCTGTTAATTAATATTTATCAGTTGGCATTTATCCACAAAGCTTGAACATATGTTTAGTGGCAATATTCATAGGAGTAGGGTTAAAATACCCCATTGTTTTTGTGTCCCAATCATGCCTCACATCCTTATCTCCGTTTTCAAAGTTTAAACAATCAATCTGAACCGCTCAACATGATCTCCATATTAAAACATACTTGGAGATCAAATTTTATATTTTTTGGAAATTTTAACTATTTTTTTAGTTAGGTACAAATCAATTTTTGGTCCATAATCTTCTGAGAAACAGTGATTTTGTACCTATCTAAAAAAATAGTAAAAAAGTTCAAAAAAATATAAAATTTGGTCTCCAAGCACATTTTAATATTGAGATCAATGTTTAGCGGTTTGGATCAACTGTTTGGACTTCGGATACGGAGATAAGGATGTAAGGCTTGATTGGGGCACGAAAACAATGGGGCATTTTAGTCCTACTCTTTTCGTAGAAGCTTGAACTTAAATTTGGTGGCATTTGTCCACAAAAGCTAGAACAGAACACTATTGGCATTTGTCCGCAAAGCTCGAGTGTGAATCACTTGAGTTGAGATACTCTACTCATATTGCTTACGGTGACATGGCAGTGAGCCCTTCGATGGTAATAATGATGGCATCCAATGGCTACAATGTTATGTAGTCTGGTGCAATTTTGTCGAGTTTTTAAACTTTTGTCTGGTGGCATTTGTCCACAAAAATGCTGGTGTCCATATCCTCTACATTATTTGCACTGTGTGGCATGACAGTGTGGCTGTTGGATGATGATGACATCCCACAGGTATATTGACATGCCGTATAGTGCAAATATTGCAGAGTATTTGGACTTGTATCTGGTGTCATTTGCACACGAGTTTGGAATGAGAACTAGTGGCATTTGTCCACAAAAATGTTGGTGTCCATATCCTCTACAATATTTGCAATGTGCGGCATGACAGTGTGGCTGTTGGATGATGATGACATCCCACAGGTATGTTGACATGCCTCGTAGTGCAACTATTGTAGAGTATTTGGACTTGTATCTGGTGTCATTTGCACACGAGTTTGGAACGAAATTTAGTGGCATTTGCCCACGCAACTCTAGTTCAAATTCTCTTCAACACTACATTGTGATGCACAATACTGTTATGTTTGATCTTGTCATCAAAGATCCAACATAACATTATTGTGCAGCATGCGGTGGTGCTGTAGAGCATGTGGACTTTACTTTTCTCTAGTGGCATTTGTCCACAACTATAGGAGTTTGGTTATAGCACTAACAATAGTACCAAGGAGTTGTACTAACAGTTCGAATATTACCTTGTGAAGTTCAAACAAGCAGTCCAAGCAGTCCATTGTGATCGAAACATTAAAATTTAGTAGAGTGACAATTTTTCCAACTCTAAAAGGTTTAGTTAAAATTTGCCATAAATGAATGGTCAGAGATGTAGTTTGTATTGCAAAAACATTACATAGAATAAGCAAATGAGTGAACCAATCAACTAGACATTATTACTACATATAAGATTAGTTGTGGATCAAAACTCAGTACATTTCTGCAGCATTTTACCATAAATTAACAATATTTGTTTTTTTTTTGTCATTCATTAGTCACATAATGGATGGGTAAAGTACTTTTATAAAAATAAAATTTGAAACTCTACTAGGTTTTGATGTGTAGATCTTAATGGAATGCTTGGATCACTGGTTTGGATGCCAAAATGTAAGATTTAAACCTTTAGTACCAACTCCTTGGTACTAATGTTAGTACCGTGGCCATACTCATATATATCACATATGTATCATTCGAGTTCAGGCCCTCTGTAGCAGGGCATTGTGTTACATAATGGTGCTGCCATTGGATTTATCATCAGAAATCCAACAGTTGCAACATTGTGTACCACTGTGCTGCGCCACAGGGTATCTGGACACGTATAGTGGCATTTGTCCACGAAGCTTGGAGGCATAGCCGGCATTAGTCCGTGAAGTTGAGACTAGATGTAACTAGGTGGGGCATATGTCCAACTACTTTTGAGGATATTTAGGCTACAAACTGAAGGTGATCAGAAAATCATGATAATTGTGAGGATGGGTTGCTTCATCAGCATAGCATGCTGGTGTTAGTCTCTCTTGTCTATATTGTTTTATATTATTTTTTTAACCATTATTGTTATATTTTTATACTAACCAAGTTTTTAACTCCGCCTATGTTATGATAATTCATAGCCGGTCCCAAGCCCGGATATAAGGAGGAGGGTTAAATTACAAAACTTGGCGACTTTAAAGAAAAAAGGATCAAATTCAGAATAATGATCTGATTCTTTCATGATTAAAGGTCAGGTATCAATAGCAATATCATATTTTCTTGCTATTGATGCATTGTTACCAGGGTTTTTCCACGATTTTATTATTCTGTAGTAATATTAGATGGTCTTGTTTATTGATGCAATTGTTGCAAAAATTTTTTTTTTTTTGGGCTGTTGGATAATTTTTTAACTTGTTTTTTTTTTACTGGTATTTAACTGCAGAACTATGGATAAAGGGTGCAGTTGAGCTAAGTTGAAAGGCTTTATAGTAAAATGCCATCTGGTTTGAAGTGCTTCAGATACGGAACAAACCATTAATGGAATTAAACCAAATGGAGAAAACAATTTCAAAGTTTACCTAGTTTTTGGAAATATGATTTTACATGATAAAACAGTTTTCTTTGAATGCATACAGATCAGATTAAAGCAGAAGCAGGTATGATGGAAATGCATTCGCAACTAAAACTGTATTCCAAATATACAAAAGGGTACCGGTGTTTGGTGTGTCATTTTGCATTAAAAAAGTTATCTCGTGTCATGTTATATTTAAAAAGTTATTTTGTATCAGTATTGCATATTATACTAGAGTTGGAAGAAAAATAGTTAATGAAGTACAAAATTGAACCGGACATCAACTCGTAGATGCTTCGGTTGAACGGTTTACTAGTTTCAACCTCTGATTTTTTATAACATGGAATTTATTAATAAATAGAAAGGTTCTGCTCCAAATAAAATGAAGGTTAAGGTTCTGCTCCAATAAAATGCAACTTATCAACCCTCGACTAATTAATTTTAGCTAAGTGCACAAGGTATAAAAATATATATTGTCGAGCTAATTCATTAAATAAAATAATTCATCAAATAAAAGTTTGATATTCTTAATGGCTAAAAAAATAAACCAGCAACAAAATTGAAAGGCTAAAAGTTACAATTCTAAAGTTCAGCAAATTATCGCTTGGTAATTAAAACATCTTAATATACATCATTAACATTTGCAAGGTGTATAAAATTAGTTTACAATATTACTACTATATTGTATAGTGTAGAAGATAACAAATTATGAATTATACTCCGATGCAATTATAACGAGAGATTTGAGCTTTAAACCAATTTTTTTAATTTAAAATGTGAAGTTTTCAACTTTTTTCTGTTTAATTATTTTATATAACCTAAATCTGTCCAATCAAGTCGGTAAATACTGGATATTAAATAATTAAAGATGCAAAAAAAAAATACTAAATTAGAAAGTGGGAACATTTTGTATGGGTTGTAATAGATCACATCGGACTGTCTAAATTTAGGTCTATTTAAGTTATCTTTGTCTGACAAAGACTTAAAATATAACGTGATAAGAGTTATTATCAATGTTTTAAATAGCGTTTATAGCGTCATAGCGGGAGGGCTACAAAAAAAGTTATAGCGAATAGCGTAGCTATAGCGGAAGCTATGCTACCTAACATTTTTTTTTTTACAAAATTTATATTATATATTTTTACTAAATATCAACATTATTTAAAGTCTCATAGAACAATAAATAACATCAAATTAATTAAGAAATTATAATATTCATATTGAACCAGTACAAAGTCCAAATTCCGGTTCAAAATATCCATATTAATATCATAAACTATCGATCTTTTTCTATTCAAAATATCTTAAACATAATGATTCATGACATAATCTATTTTTTTTCTATTCAAATTTCAAAATATCTTAAGCATCATGATTTTTATTTAAAATTTTCTCAATTTCAGCGACAAATGTTTCCTTCTCGGTTTGAGCAAATTAAAAGATCTATAGCAACAAAGCTTTTAATTGATTTCGGTTTGGGCTTTTATTTAATTTTTTTGTGTCTTTATTTAAAGCCCATATAAATTGCCTAAAAAAGCTCATTATGTATAGCGCGCGCTATTTGCGCTACACGCTATGTGCTATAGCGGCCGTAGCTCAATTAGCGCATTTTGATGCCATAGCTTAGCATTTAGGGTCCAAAAACACTATAGCGCACTAATTAGAACATTAGTTATTATACACGGTATGGTCATGTTTGATGGAGGATGGTTATTACAAATTAGCCGATGAATGATATTTGGTAGAAGTATCAAGTTAGATATGTGTAAGTTATTTTTGTCTGGCGAAGACTTAAAATTAAGGTTAAGTCAGATCAAAAAATAATTTTCATTGACAACGAATCTTACATGCATAACAAGTTAAACTATCTAAACATGTGGTTTAAACGTTTGGCGATTTAAGTGATGACTAAACTCATATACCTCAGTCTAGCCGAAAATTTTAAAGTTACCATTTTCTTAAAAGAAAAATAAACTAAAAAACCAGCATTTTCAGATCTACTACGGCCGCAGATTCATTCTGCGTCCCCAAATGTTTTTTTTATTAGTTAAACTTTGAGATATCTCACGCGAATTTAGGAGAGAAAAATAGGAGGGCACGAATTCCAACGAATCAAAACTTTGACGGAATCAAAACTTTGTAAAAAATCAATTTTTCTGTTAAAAAGAAAAGAAAAGAAGGAGCCGGAAAACCATTCTGCGGACCTCTAGCTGGGTCCGCATAATGCATGTGCAGTCTCCAGTATTTGAGGCCGCGAATGAATCTGTAGCCGTGGTAGATCTCGAAATATTCAGATTTCGTGATTTTTTGGTTTATTTTTTTTGAACAAATGATAACTTTAAAAATTTCGGTCAGTCTAGTCAACTAAACACGAGCTATATTTAACACCATATATCCATGTTTTATGTAAATGGATGCGTAACATTGAAAAATCTACTACACTTTAATAGTTAAGCAGGAGTTATATTCGTTACAAATATTCTTGCATAATCAGCTAATAGTATGTCATTCTTACAAATATTTGTGCATTACAATGGGATATATTATAAGAGAATAAAAGAAAAAATCTCATACATAATCAGGGGAGGATGCAGGATTTTTGTCAGGAGGGTAGAAATCGGGTTCAAATAGTTTATTGGGTTCAAACCTTAAACTCTAAACTTTAAACTCGGATTTTTTTGACAGAAATTTGTTTTGTTATAAAAAAATAGAAAAAATGATAAAAATTAATTTAAAAAAATTATATTATGACAAAATATTACACGCAAATAATATAGTAATATAATACACATTAAAATATGAATACGCATTTTTAATGCTATAAATTATGTCGAGAACGCTGGATTATCTAATCGTCGTCCAAAACAAAGAAAAATGAAGACATTGTAGAGCCAAACCATTAGATTATTAACAGTTTCATATAGTATACTTCTTTTACTAGCAAAATTAGTTATTAGTTTTTCATTTTCAAAATATCTTTCTGAAAAATAATTAAATATAAATATATATATCCTAAGAGAAATAAAAAAGTTACTTCACACGAATAAGTAAAAATTGGAGACGTCCATTTTATCAAAGACAACATCTTAACATAGACAGAGCCACAGACGACTATAATGTTGATCCCTAAAAAATATAATATATAGAAAAAATATAGGAAGAATAAGAAACAAAAAGGAAGTAGAAAATATGGAAAACAATTCAAAAGAAAATACAAAAATGCAAAAAATTATGAAAATGGATGGTTCCATTGGACACTGAAATTGAGAGAGAAAAGGAAAAGTTGGAGCAGCTCTTGCTCTTATTAAATTTTAGGAGTGAGTCTCATTTCTCCAGTATATTATTAATTGAAACCGGCCCACAAAAGCCTCTTTACAATTTTCTTCAATAATGCGTACACCTAGTCTAACTAGACAAGGGAAGCTTTCTTCCCCGACACAACTCAACCAAAAAAACAAAGGGAAATGGCGGAGATAGAAAAGAGTAGCAAAATTGACTTATAGGGTTCAGGAAGGAAGGGGCAAATTAATTTTTAGAGGGGGGCAAACAAAGAGCTGATCCTATTTTTCTATTGAATTTCAAAATCCAGTGAGGCAAATAATGACATATTTTCATAAAATAATAGACCAATAAAAAAATAATTATTCAACAATATCCATGAATGACATTAAAATAGATTGGTTCTAAATCTCAATGAAAAATAACGTTGACTTAGTGCAAATGTAAATCCATTCTTTAATAACATACTTATAAGGTTTTTTTTACTGGTACATACTATGTTTTTTTTGTTATGCTGCTTAACAAGGAAATAAAAGAAAAAAAAATCATCAAAATAAATTGTATTATTTGATTTTGTCATATTATGACACTTTTTGTTGTCATATTATGACTCTTTTTATTGTTATAAGGGTAATCCTCATCTTTCTAGGATTTATATGTATTTGGGTACTTAAAATAGAAAATAGAATCAAGTTTAATTAAATAGGATTATTAAATAACAAATAATATTCTTTAAATAATATAAAAAATAGAAAAAATGAAAGCATGACCAATGAATTATCGATTAATCCAAAAATTTCTTTAAAAAATAAAATAAATATGATTTCAAAGAACATAATGAATATATAAAAAAAAATAGTATTACAAACTTCAACAATAAGTACTAATTAAAGTTATCAACATATGACAACTCATTTCTTTTTGCTTTTTTAATCATCTTACTAATTAACTAATTGGTATTTCATTGCAATTTCCCGTGTGGGTTAAATTTTTATATTCCAACGTATTAAGCAAGATTTCATAAACTCATTTGGAACATAATATGTTTTTTTGTAAGATTCAAGATACAAGCTAGGCAATACTTTTTAGAACGGACATTGATAGTTTAGTAGTCATTGGTGTCGGTTTTTAAATAAGGAACCCATACTGATATATTTACATGTTTGCTATCATTAATTCTTTTCTAAAACGGACATTATTGATGTACCGACACTGATGTCCGTCAAATGAGAACGGAGTAGGTCCGATGCCCATCGGACCTACTTTTAGGTTCAACAAGCACGATGACCGTCCGATTTAATTTAAGATTTGTGCGCACGAACATTGAAACAAACACGCACGAATTTTAAAGTGTTCTGCACGAATCTTAAAGCAAATCGACGGTGATTAAACCCATCGAACCAGAGTAGGTATGATGCCCATCGGACCTACTCTCAAGTGCTGTCAAATTCCTTAAAGTGCTATTTGTTTATATTTTCTTTCGAAAATTAAAACAAAGATAACTTAGTGCTACATCTAATTTTCCGTAATCATGGTCTTAAGAATCTATTGGAATTCAAGATTAGTCGGATTTAATTATCTTCGAAGAGATAATGCATGTATTTCTTCACGGTTAGCCTGCAAAACTTTACCAAATTAATTTGACAAGATATGTTACTTATTCTAAAAGAAATATATTGCTTTTTGCGTTTGCGGCATCCTGAACTTAATTTTTCGCATTGCTTGCAATTTTGACAAGATATTACTTATTCCAAAAGAAATATATTGATGGAATTTCCCAGATTTAATATATGAATTAACAACTTTAAACATTTATCAATATAAAAATCGAGTATTTGACAATTAAATAAGGGGATTTAGAAATTTTTTTGAAAATTAAAATGATAAAAGAAGAGGAAGCGTAAATTCTATGAGATAGAGAGGGTTGGAGAGCTGTTGGCGAGTACATATCTAAATAAATTTAGACTTCTACATGTAAAAAATATAAAAAAAAATGCATAAAATAAAATAAAAAGTCAGATTATTTGATTAAATGGTTGATATTCAATGGAAAATTTTATTTTTTAATCACTATCGTTAACGGATCAGAACATCTTATGTACTTGATAGATATTCATTTGGATTTGATTCATTTGCGGCTCTCTTAAAATATTAAATTGAAAATTTCATCTAAAAGGGGCCGGACTTGAGGTTCTATTTCGGCAAACCAGCAGAAAATAGTCTAAACTTTACAATATACAAATTTAAGTTTCGACAGAACATCTACATTCATAAAATTTGACTGAAATTAGAATACGAATTACTGAAATTAATTTAAAAGGTATTGTAATCATACAATTATTTTTTAAAATTAATTGCTTTTAGCTTTCATAAATTAAAAAATAAACTTTCATAAATCTCAAAAAAATTAATTTTTGAAAAATAAGCGAACATGAATTAATATTTTTATCATCATAATGTTTCGAAAACCATTTTAATAAAAAAAATTTCTATTTATAAAATGATCATACATTCTTAAATTAATTGTAAATAAAATTGTCGGATTTAAAATTAGAATGAAATTAAATATTATTAGAGCATCTACATCCCTGAAACTATCAGAGTTTCTAATCTGATGTGGCAGTTTCTAAACCAGTTTCAGGGATGTAGACCAGTTTCTTATTTAGCAACTATGCTCAAGAATTTCTTAATAAAAAATCGTTTATAAACTGTGAGTTGGCAAAATGATTGGCCGGTGTTCGCTTAATTTTTTTCTTTATTTTATTTTATTGCTGATGTGTCATTTTAGAAACTCTTAAATTAGTTTCAGGGATGTGAATCCTTAGAAACTCCATAGCCTATAATTTCTGAAAATTAGTTAGTAATTACTTAGAAACTCTAAGAGTTTTAGGGATGTAGATGCTCTTAGGCCAGATAAAAATAACCGACTAATGATATTGAGCCATCTATTTTCTTCCCTGTGATATATCCGATCCGCTAAAATTAGTTCGATAAAAACGACTTCCTAACTGCTGAATTCGCTCTCTGATCTCACTTGGGATCTATCCCAAATTCCCAATCGCCCCCCCTTTCGCCCCGGATGCGTTCCTATCTGTTGGAATTTGGAAAGGTAATCTCTTGCTCTCTTCTCTTAGAAAATATCGGTTTGAGTTTGGGATTCGTTAGCACCAAGTCGATTTTTTTTTTTTCTCTTCTCAATCTATGATTTTGTTCTGATTCTTCTCGTTTTCCTTTTCTCTTTCCTTCTTCAAAAGTTAAATCGTCTAAGAAGGTCGATCCGATTCTGTAGGCCCTCTGTAGTTCCACTTAGGGTTTGTTCTTGTAGATTAAATACTTTGGATTGTCTCGTTTTATTTATTTCAAGTGTAACGCTATAACTGAAACACGATTTTATCATATTTTACCGCAAGGTTGTCATCTATTATATTCTTTGCAATTTTTTCCGGGGAAGCAAAATTTGTAAGATTGAGAAAAAAAGAGCGAAATTTATATTCACATCTCTCATTACACAGTACTTTTGGATTCAAACTTTTGGGAACTGATACAGTTATAATCTATAAATTGTGGCGGCCAAAATATTATTACTGGTCGACTTTGTTACTGATTGTTCAGTTTCTTTTCTGTAAATTTCTTCCTTTCAGAACCCTGGAAACTTCTGACAGCATGAGGTATACTGTTTCAGCTTGCCATAATAGTTTAATTTAGGTTACATGGCTGATTTGAGGGATTTTTATTGGGGTATGAAGATGATAGCTAGCCCAACCTCCAATAAATAAAAGAAAGAGAGAAAATAAACAAAAATAAAAGAAGGGAATCAAACAAGAAAAACTACTGTAAGCAAACATTAAGAGGGCATTTCTCTATTGCAAAACATGTTTTATTATACTTATACTCTAAATTGATTTTTTTTATAGGTGATCCAGAGCGATAGAGGAGTAAATTGACATGTTTTTTATAGGTGATCCAGAGCGATAGAGGAGATGTCAACCACATCTTACCACAGTATTTCATCATATAGCTGTGTGATTTGATGGCATACACTAGATATCTCAGGTTTGGGTGGGCATTTGGCACCAAGTTTGGGTGACGAATCAAGCGGGCTGCTTGAAATGAGCTTGATGAATCAGGCAGCATTTGAGCAAGGTCTTTGTCTCCCCCTGTTTGTCTTTATCTATGAGCTTGATGGATTAAGTGGCATTTGTCCACGGGTCTCTTTCTATTAGCTTGAGCTTGATGATGTTACAAGGGGCTTTCTCTCTTTGAGATTGATGATTAATTCTGTGGCATTTGTCCACAGGTCTCTCTCTATACGAGGTTGATGATCAAGAAATGTGCTTTCTCCCTATGTGCTTGATGATGATCAAGGATCTCTCTTTCTCTGTCTGTGCTTGATTTGGAATCAAGGAGCCATCTCTCATGCAATGTGCTAATCAAGGGACTTTTCTCATTATGTGCTTGATTATGAATCAAGAGAAGAGCAATGTGGCATTTGTCCACTTGGCTTGGAGAATGTCAACTGTGGAGGCTGTTGGCCATGGGGTTTGAGTAACCCGAAGGTTTCAACTGTCCACAGGCTTGGTGAGAAACCATATGTGGCATTTGTCCACGGCGTGTTTGATGAGATTTGAGAATGTGAAAATGTGGTTGCGTTATGAGATCGGAGAAGGCTGACGTGGCATTTGTCCACATATCTTGATTAGATTGAAAAAATACTGACTTGGCATTTGTCCATGTAGTTGCTTGTAGTTCTAGCTAGTGGTGTTGGCATCTCTCATGCTTGAGTTATGCATATCTACCTATTGTGCTTGTGAATAAACCTGGTGGCATTTGTCCACGGTGTGTTTTTTCCAATTGTCGATGGTGTTTTTTTTTTCCAATTATCCTTGTGAATAAACCTGGTGGCATTTGTCCACAGTGTGTTTGATGTGATTGGAGAACGCAAAAATGTGGATGTCCCCAGTGCGTAATGAGATCGTAGAAGGCTGACATGGCATTTGTCCATGTAGTTGCTTGTAATTCTAGCTAGTGGTGTTGGCATTTCTCATACTTGAGTTATGCATATCTTATCTATTGTGCTTATGATGAAATCTGGTGGCATTTGTCCACAGTGTGTTTGATGAGATTAGATAATGTGAAAATGTGGCATTTGTCCACAAAAAATGATGAGAAAACATGGCATTTGTCCATGGCAGCTCGAAGGTGAATGTGGATCTAGCAGTCGATTGAGCCTAAGATCGGAAAGTTTGAAGATCAAATCACCTGGCATTTCCGCGTCATAACACCGATTCTAAGCATGTGATATATTTCTTTGGGATGATATATATATGGTGGTAGTACTCTTTTCCCTCTTTCAATATGTAATTTACACTTTTATTTATTTTATAATTTTTATTTTATTATCATTTGCTACTAACGATTTCCAAGTTTTAACTCCGCCTATGTCATGTGCACATAGCCGGTCCCAAGCCCGGGCAAAGGAGGAGGGTTAAGTTAGACAAAAAGCTTGAAAATTGGGGAAAAAAATTGAGTTAAAAAAAAAGGCAGTGTATTATTTGTTTTTAATGTTAGGTACTTAATTGGTCGATCATATTATTTTGCCTTGTGATACATTGTTACAAGTTATCAATTTGCATGTTTGTTTAATTGCATAATTTAGATAAGTGGTGGTTTAATTGAGCCCAAGTGTTTAACTGATTATGTGGTGCTATTTGATTAAACAATCAAGAATGTCAAATTGGATCTAAAATGAGGCTTTGTTCAACTGGGGCTAATAAAGAGTTATTTTGGGTTGATTTAGGCAACTAGCAAAAGTTGGTACAAAACAAGCAAACTAAAACAACGCTTTGGGGAACAATTTACGGGGCAGAGTTTTTAACTACCCAAGCCACTTTTGTCAGGTTTTGTATCCTCCAAATGGTCTTACTGTGGTTCATTGGCCTGGCAAATAGCTTTATCAAAACTGATTCTGGAAACCCTAATTGAGAAAGTCCAGATAAAATAGTTATGCCCGCCCCTTTTGTATTATTTGCAACTGATACTAAATGTTTTTTTTTTCTTTATTTATAAATTACACCAGTGTTCTATGCTCAACGTATACAAAACTATATATGCATCTTTTGAGTAGACTAGGGTGTTCTTAAGCTCACCAAGCCTCTTTGTGAGCTTAACTAAAAAATCCATTAAATTGGTTTCAATCGACGCATCCATACCATTGAAACTGTTCTACTTCACGAGTGATGAGTTTACATGTCAAGTTTTTAAATTTTCGAACTAATTTAATATGAAGTCAAGCGGTCAAAAAATAATGAAAAATGAACTCATTAAAATTAATTTATAAATCATCTTTTTTTTTCACCGTTTAACTTTATACTAAACTAGTTCGAAAAATTATAAATTTGACATGTAAATGCATCACTTGTGAAGTAGATCGGTTTCAACGGTTTGGATGTGTTGTTTGAAGCCAGTCCGATAGATTTTTGAGTTAAGCTTGGTGAGCTTAAGAAAACCCTAGTTCTACTCGTATCTTTTATTGGGGCCAATAAGCTAATTTCAGGTATTTGATGCACAATGATCTCCAATCTGAAGGATAATCTGGATGAGAGGGTCAAATTGGTGAATATAGGACATGACTTTCATGCTGCATTGGATCATAGTAGATTCTCTTGAGCATATTGGAAAAATAAGGTTATTATAAGAAATAGGTAGTCTCAGCAATGGTTCATACTTCTATTGATGCATTTTTTGCAAGGCTTTGTCTTTTCATGCTTTGTTTAATTGTATATCTTTTCCTTTTGCTATTCATGCATTGATTTACTGCTATATTACTGCCATATTGGGCCATAATGAGGATAAATTGCTCAATTTGAGAAAGGCATAAATTGAGACTTAGGCAAATGAGCAAATGTATTTGACATGCCATGTATTTGAGATCAAAGGTCGTTATAACTCTTTGAGGTAAAAAAGATCGAAAGAGCATTTTTTTTTTTAAGCAGAAATATTAATGCTATCAATTTCATTCATCATGTTATCATATGAATACAAGTCTCCCATTATTTCTGAAGAGAACTGGATATAAATATATAGATATATACAAGAGTTCCATTCATTATGCTCTATCTTGCAGTAATGTTTCATAGCTGTCAAGTGTTAAACAAATTAAGCATATTTAAAAGGGGACCTAAAATTATTTGTGAACAGAAGCAGATATCAGATATTTTTTATAGGGGTACGAGCTGTATTTTTTAATTGGCATCATAATATATGAATTCTATTATGTTTATGCAAGGACAACATTTTCTCCATCGTACCGTGAATTATGAGTCCATACCCTATCAGATATCTTAAAATTTTCAGTTATTTAAAATCGGGTTAATTTTTTGTTTTTTTTGGTGTGTGCCTATTCAGAATGCAGAGTCCATTATATCGTGCTTTGAGTTGCACAGATTTAACGGACCAGATTTACAGATCAACTCAAAATTTGAGATACCTCGGATGCAAATTCCTGAACTTGTACTTGTCAATTTTTCCGGACCCATACCTGGCAAACAGCAACCGTTCATAGACTTGTGATACCTGCTTGTCGACCTTTATAAAACAATATTCCCTTTTTAATCTTGCACAAGTCCGTGCTTGTAGAATCGGGGATAGGGGAATTTGTAACGTGTTATGACTAGTCAGTGTGATTTGAGTAACATGTCGTGTAGGGCTGCTAATGAGCTAATGAGTTGAACAGCTCAATAAATTGTATCGAGTCAGGTTCTAAACTAAATAAAATCCGAACTCGACTCGGCTCATATTTTATCACTCAAACAGGGCCGAGCTCGAGCCGAGCCGAGCTGGCTCATGAGCCAATGAGTCTCTTCTATTTTATCACCCAAACATTTACTGTTCGATTCTAAAATTATGAAAACTTTATTATGTTAATGTTGCATTTGCAATAAATGTTTACAAATGCTAAACAGTAAATGTTTTATTATACCGAGAGTTGTACATATATTTTTGCAAAAATATAGTACACGAGATTTTAGAACCGAACAGTAAACGAGTTGAGCTCATAGCCCAAAACAGTAAAGGATTTTTCAAACGTTTGTTTTTTTAATGCTTGGCATGAGTTGAGCACGAGTTATTGCATAAGTTGAGCTCGCGAGTTATGAGCCGAGTTTGAGCCGACCTGAAGGCTCAAACTCATTAAATTGAGTCGAGTTTTTTCTTCAAGACCGAGCCAAGCCTGAATTGAGCCTGTTTAGTTATATGACGAGTTGAGCTGAGTTTTGAGCCGAGCTTGACTCATTAGCAACCCTAATGTCGTGACTAACACAAGCTTTTACATATCTCATGACATGTGAATGATTACAATATATTAGACATATTGTGACTTGATTCTGCCTTAATCAAAAGTAACGTGGTGGATCATATTTGATCACATTAGTCACATGAAGCTATTTGCTTCAAACTTTTTAGTATAAGTAATAAAGAGAACTAGGAATTTTTTGTAAATAATTAAAAAATAAAGAAATAATGCTGTAAAAAAATATTTACATATAAAACATCAAATTTATTATTTGTAATTTGAATTGTTATTGAGATAATAGTGACATCAATTTTATGTGACTTTGATCACGTTTTGTGTTGTGTCGTGTCTTGTGGTGATCAGTTCATTTGCCGTGTTATTTTTTTCGAGGATGATCATGAAACGCTAATGGTTATGACACGCGACACGTGAGTTTCATCACGTTACTGACACACATGTCATATTGTGATGTGACGTATCTTGTCACGACGTGAATTTTTTTCATCTTTAGTTGGAAAGTTTGTAGACACCACACATGCGGATGTAAGTGAATAGAATGGAAGTCAATTGACTCCTATTTATTTTCAAAATTTTGTACTTAAACATGAATTTATTGTATAATTTAGACTAAAATATTATGGATACTATAAAATTGACCCTTTTCCATTTTAATAATATATGTGACTCACAATATATGTTTAACCCCATAATTCAATAGTCTAAATTTTTTTTTTTTTGGGTTTGTTCGTGTAATTGCTGTGTCTTTTTTATTAAATTATTTGATATTAGTCAATAGAATACTGTAAAATTACCACATCATTCTTCGTAAAAAAAGACAAAATAAAATGGACTGCAATTCTCCATCGCTGCATCAAAAAAAAGGTCTGTATCTTCTATAATACTTAACGGTTGTGGATGGTCAGATATAGATTTTAGCTTTTATAATCTGCACTCGACAAGCAGGATGCCGTGTAGGTCAGCATAATGGTAATAATTAGTTTTATTAAATTTAACGATACATTTTTATATCAACGATAGGGGATGTAGCTCAAACGGTAGTTACCGTGCCAGTGTATGAATGTAGAGAGTTTGGTTTCACTTCCCTACCATTTTAAAAAAAAAGTCTCATTGCCATATTCATCCTTTCTCTCATGATACTTGATTTAATGTTGTCATGCATGTCACTGGTTGAAGTGCCAATCTAGCATTTCGCCACTCCACACGGTACCAATTCCGCACGGTACCAATCTAACATGTCTAGCTAGACATTTCGTCAAAGGATTGATGTCAATCCAAACATGTCTAGCTACTCAAGAAATGATAATCTCCCCTATTTTGTTTCCGCTTCCGCTGTAGTCAAGTAAATTTTAAATATGAATAATTATTTTTTTGTAAAATTCTAAAAATATATCAAATATAAAATAACACAATTAACCACATATAAATTTCTTTATAAAGATACAAATTCTCTTAGATGAAAATGACATTGATAAAAATATCTGAAAACTTAACTCTCTACGAGTGTAGATTATTCATCTCTGAGATGAAAACAACATGAATAAATGTCTAGTCCATGCACCAATAGCTACTGCCAATTAATGGCAAGTTTGATCATTTATTATGATTAGAGGACTTTGTATACAATAGACATCACCCCAATAAGTGTTGAAAATGATTGAGAATAAAGAGATTTGATCTCAGTCATCCATCATCGATCAATAGGTTAGGATTAAAGTAGAAAAGGCAAATTCTATTTTAGGCAAAAGTACCAACGGTACACTGTTCATAGGTACTGAAAATAGGAACATAGGCAACGGTATAATACCAACGGCTAATTAGCCACTGTAAATTATAAAAAGCAATCCCCACTGTAAGAAAACAACAACTGTGAATGAAATATATTTTTCTCCTCAGATTCTCATAAAATTCAACATGGTATCAGAGCAAGGCTCGATAATCCAATAATCTCCATAACCTCTATAATCCAATATCAGTAGCAAAGAATACTGAAAAACCCACAAAAAGAAATTTCTGACAAAAGCAAGAATGTCACAAATGGGGCAGCACTCAAATGAAGCTACCAACCATTCGAGACTCACCAATACCTTACTCAATGATAGAAATTATCTATCTTGGGCAAAATCAGTAACTCTATCCCTGAGTGGAAGAGAAAAAAATCGAATTCATCACTGGAGAAAATACAAAACCAAAAATCACAGACCCAGCAAAACCAGCAGAGGAAGAAAAGCAGGCAGTGCGACAATGGCAAGCCACAGATCACAAAATCATGGCTTGGCTATTAGATTCCATGGAACCCCAAATTTCAGACCTCTTCCTTCACAGCAGTACCACATCACACGGCCTATAGGAAGATGTCAAAGCATTCTTCGGCCAACAACAAAACCAAGCACATATCTTTAGACTCAAACAAGAAATTCACACAGCAAAACAAGGTTCAATGACCAACACAGAATACCTCGGCCACCTCAAGAAAAAATTTGACGAGCTCAAAATTTATCGACCAATCACAACAGATTTCAATGAGCTCCAAAAAAGGCAACAAGAAGATGAATTTTTTGTGTACCTCGCGGGTCTAGATGATAGCTACGAAGCCTTGAGGTCGCAAATTCTTCTCGGGCCCGAACTCCCCTCATACTCGGCTGTCGCAGCCATGCTACACCGAGAAGAAACAAGACGGCAGACTATGGGCGGTCCACAAGTCAAAAATGACGAGGGACACGAGACCCACGGCCTCGCCGCTAGAAATTTCAAAAACCCTAACTTTCAAAATCGGCAAAATTCCAAAGAGATGTGCTCTCACTGTAAGAAAGAAGGGCATACTCACGAGAGGTGCTGGTTTCTCCATCCGCACCTTCAACCAAAAAAATGGAAGAACAGTGCGGCGGAGAGATTAGGGAGAGGAGGCGACATAGACGAAGAAAAAAGAGGCGGAAATGAAGCGCCTCACAGGGTTACTCAGCACAAACCAAAACCGCACAAAACCAAACCGATCCCAACTCTCGGGCTTTCTCGGCTCAGACTCAAACCGAGTCTATTAAACTGGCGCCTCAGTTTTTCAGAAACGGGTCAAGCGGGTCGACCTCTAGCGGGTCAGATGGATTTAGAGCTGAGGATCATATGCAATGCATGCTGAAGCAATTTTCTGTGTGGTACACTCAACAAAACACTTCTGGTTTATGCGGTACTGTTTCTTAATTCAAAAAATTGAATTTATTTGACCAAATAATTGTAGATAGTGGTGCTACCGATCATATGTTTGGTACCAATTTAGACCCGACAAATAAAAATCAATATGTAATGGTAGCAAACGGTATGAAGACAAAAATAGATGGCATAGGCAAAGTCAACCTTTTTAACAAAAAAATTGATAATGTACTATATTTAAAATCATTTCCTATAAATTTAATTTCGATTAAAAGATTAACACAAGATTTTAATTTGTGAGGCAATTTTTTCTTGTAAAAATGTTATATTTCAGGACCGGAAAACCGGGAAGACGATTGGGGAAGGTTTTCTTAAAAATGGACATTACATTTTGTATCTACAAAAATTGAGTTTAGGTGCTTCCGCAAAACTAGTTAGTTGTGATCTATGGCACAAAGACTTGGACATCCTTCTGATAAGATTTTAACTAGTATTCTAGAATTTCCAAATTTAAATTGTATCAATTGTGATGTTTGTAAAATGGCCAAACAAACAAGGCTTCCTTTCTCTCATTCAAATAGTAGAACATGTTTAATTTGGTTCATTCCGATGTATGGGGACCGGCCCCAATTAATTCATATAATGGATTTAGATATTTTGTTATATTTATTGATGATTTTTCAAGAGCTACTTGGTTATATTTGTTAAAATCAAAAGATGAAGTATTTAAATGCTTTGAAGAATTTCTAAATTTAATAGAAAATCAATTTGATACTAAACTAAAAAATTTTAGATCCGACAATGGTACGGAATTTATAAACAAAAATTTCACAAATCTTTTTAGAATTAAAGAGATTATACATCAAACAACATGCATAAATACACCCGAACAAAATGGAGTTTCGGAAAGAAAAAATAGACATTTGTTAGAAATGACAAGAGCATTATTATTTCAAAATAATGTTCCAAAAATATATTGGTCGGATGCCATTCTTTGTACCACTCATCTAATTAATCGATTGCCAAGTAGTGTACTTAATAATAAAAGTCCATTAGAAATTCTTTATCAACAAAAATATAATCTAAATTATTTAAGAGTATTTGGTTGTATATGTTGGGTAAAAAATCAAAGAAAGGATAAGTTAGATTATATGTCAACAAAAACTATTTTTTTTTTATATTCTTCTTTTAAGAAGGGATATAAATGCTATGATCCAAAAAATAAAAAATATATTTTTCTAGAGATGTTATATTTTGTGAAGAGGAACCATATTTTAAAAACAAAGAAATAATTGATAAGCCACACACTAATGATCAAGTTTGCCCCCTAGTACCTCACATAAATGAACAAGAGCCCTTACAAAACATAAACCATATCAATGATATCAATGATCATGAAGAAGAAATGAGTGAAAATAATAATAGTGACAATGATAATGAAATTGAGAAAAATTCGGTAGTGCGAAAGTCATCAAGAATACCTCAACCGTCTACAAGACTTAGAGATTTTGTAACATATACCGTACAATACCCCATACAAGACTTTGTTTCATATGAAAACATTTCTTTATCATACAAAGCATTCCTTACTTCGGTTAGTAAGGAAGTAGAACCACTAAATTATCAAGAGGCCATAACAAAACCAATATGGTGTAAAGCCATGAGGGAAGAATTGAATGCCTTAGAAAAAAATAAAACATGGGTAATTGTACAATTACCAAAAAATAAAAAAACCCGTAGGGTGCAAATGGGTATACAAAATTAAGTATAAAAGTGATGGTACCGTAGAAAGGTACAAGGCAAGGCTAGTGGCCAAAGGGTATACCCAAACCTATGGAATAGATTATAATGAAACCTTTGCACCAGTAGCAAAAATGAACACCGTTATAATTTTATTTTCTATTGCGGTAAATAATGGTTGGAACCTATACCAAATGGATGTGAAAAATGCCTTTCTTCAAGGAACACTTGAAGAAGATGTATATATGAACCTACCACCCGGTCATAAATTGAAAAACAAATCTAATCTAGTTTGTAGGTTAAATAAATCAATCTATGGATTGAAGCAATCTCCACGGGCATGGTATGGAAAACTTAGCTCTTATTTAAATTCTTGTAATTTTAAAATTAGTAGTGCCGACCATTCTTTATTCACCAAAATTGATAAAGAGAATATAACCCTTGTATTAGTATATGTAGACGATATAATAATTACCGGAAACAATATGGAAGAAATTAGGAAAATTAAAGGTCAATTAAAAGAAAAATTTGACATTAAAGATCTTGGATATTTAAAATATTTTTTAGGAATAGAGGTAGCACACTCTAAGTCGGGCCTTTTTATTTCACAAAGAAAATACACTTTGGACCTATTAAAAGAAACCGGAAAATTAGGTTGTAAACCAACTTCTACCCCAACCGACAACAAATGTAAATTAAATAGTGAGGATGGTAAACCATTAGAAGACATCAACAAATTTCAAAAATTAGTAGGCAAATTAATCTATCTTACGGTCACCCGTCCAGATATTTCATTTGCGGTAAGCCAAATTAATAGGTTCATGCATTCACCAAGAACTCCACATTTAGAGGCCATACATAGAATTTTAAGATATTTAAAGAATAACCCCGGAAAAGAAATTTGGATGAAAAACCATAATTCTAACAATATATGTGGCTATTCCGATGCAAATTGGGCCGGAAGTTTCAATAGAAAATCCACTACCGGCTTTTGCACATTTGTAGGCGGAAATCTAGTCACATAGAAAAGCAAGAAGCAAAGTGTTGTGGCACGTGTTGTGTATTTTGGGTATAAGAATAATTGGTCTATTTCGTACACTTCTGCTTTAAATTTATAAAACCCTAAATACACAAAGTTAGATTGAATTGCAAGCGCACAATCTATCCTTGTAGTAATTATGGGTATCGATCCAAAGATAACGGGAGATATTACTTTCTACTAAATCAATTAACTCTAAAATAGTGCAAATAAAATAAAAGGGGGGTAGTTGTAAAATTGGTTTTGGGTTCAATACCCGATTGAGAGTTGAAATTAAAACAAGACAATTTTAAACAAACAAATAAAAAGGAGTTTGTGATTCAAATGGATAAGAGTCTAGGGGCTATCGGCATACAATCCTTTGGTCAAATCCACATTTACTCGGTATTCTAAACTCATGTTTGCAATTATGGGGTTTCTAAACGTAAATATCAAAAAGGGTCACTTTCATGAATTAATGACGTGTCTAGATAATTCGGACTTCACGATTAAGTTCTTCGCCCTAGCTATCTAGACCATAAACACAGATTAGCCTAGTTTATCCCTAAATACCAATACTTCACGGTTAAGTCCTTCATACGATATTTGGTTCAATTCTAGGTGTCCCAATCAAATATAAGGCTTCACGATTAAGTCCTTCACCTCAATTCAACCTTTGTTCTTGTGGTTCCGGACTAAGAAATAGATTTGGTCTTTTCTAATCTTAATCCTAAGGTAATTCATGTATACAATTTGGTACCATTAATTATAACTCCTAGCATCTTAAGTTGGTTAGACTCAAGCGGGAAATTAACAAGCAATCAAATCATACAAGCACATGAATTGTAAAATCAACAAGAATAAACAAACTTGCAAACAATCATCATAAAGAAATTAATCCAAGTAAATATTAATTCGACGCAAATTCATGTTTTTAGCCTAAGCCCCTAGAGAGGAAATCTAGCCTCTCATGGGTGAGTTAACATCCAAGAAAGTTACAAGAGAAATCATAATGAAAACAAAGTAAAACAAGTAAGAGAATAGACTACACCAATCTCTTCGCTCGCTGCCTTTGATCTTCACTTTTGCTTGCTCGAGAATTCTTCAAACCTTGCTCTTAATCGCCTTTGATCACGAGGAGAAGATAGAAGATGTGTAGAGAGATGTGGAAATTAAACCTAGAATGAAGAATAGTTTCTCCTCCTGCCTCCCTGCCCATATATAGCTATTTTCGTGCCTTGGGAAGCAATCCAACAAAATCTGGAAGTGAATCGGGCGAAGATGGCAATAAAATCTGTCCAAGTCTAGGCTGGGCGGCCATTGGTGCGGCTGTACAAAATTCTACATTCCGAATTTGGATTTGTTTCCTTCATGAAAGTTGTAGATCTTTTCGTTCTGGTTCAGCCAAGCTTTGATTCACCCAAATCGGAGTCCGTATGACCAAGATATGGCCAAAATACGAACTGTGTGTCGACAGCTATAATTTTGTGCGGCCTTCACAAATTTCCTGCGGCCCGCACGAGTACCCGCAAAACTCTCGGACAAATCCGTGCGGCCCGCACAGAATCCGTGCGGTCCGCACAAAAGGCTGTTTTGCTCATTTTTGCTCGATTTCTGCAAATTAGATAAAGGAAATGCAGTAACTTGGTTCTACGGTGCATTCTATACTAAACTAGACTAAAATACAAGGGTTTTGGTATATTTTAAGAGGTAAAACCTCGACCGAAGGTATATATAATTGAGGCTTATCAGCACGATCTAGCGCCGAGGCGGAATATCGTGCTATGGCATCAACCGCAAGTGAATTAATATGGCTCAAGCAATTACTCAAAGACATGGGTATTACTAGTGATCAACCCAATATTGCGATAACAACTCCGCTCGACACATCGCATCTAATCCGGTATTTCATGAGCGAACCAAACACATAGAAGTAGATTGCCACTTCGTTAGAGGGAAGGTTCAATCAAAGGAAATAGAAACACCGTATGTTAAAAGTGAAGAACAATTGGCCAACGTTTTCACTAAAGGATTAGATCCTCGACAATTTGAAGATATTACAAGCAAGCTCGGATTGTACGATATTTACACTCCAAGCTTGAGGGAGGGTGTTGAAAATGATTGAGAATAAAGGAATTTGATCTCAATCATCCATCATCGATCAATAGGCTAGGATTAAAGTAGAAAAGGCAAATTCTATTTTAGGTAAAAGTACCAACAGTACACTGTTCATAGGTACCGAAAATAGGAACATAGGCAACGGTATAATACCAACGGCTAATTAGCCACTGTAAATTATAAAAAGCAATCCCCATTGTAAGAAAACAACAACTGTGAATGAAATATATTTTTCTCCTCATATTCTCATAAAATTCAACAACAAGATACTTGTTTATTTTACTAAAAGTTTATAAAACTTTGCTATTAATACTACTTGTAGTTGCTGGCGATTAAAGGCATGCTTGACCGGTTCAAATGATTTAAAAAAAAAGGAAGAAGAAGAGAGAAACATGGAAGTCATGCCCCCAGATTTCATTAGTTCAGATGAAATTTATTCTGACCAAAAAAACTTGCATCCAATAGAGATCATCCGAATACAATAATTGATACATCATATCTTGAGGAGAGTAGACCGTATGAGAAGTGGATTGGATTGAATTCGTCCTGTCAAAGAATGACAGGCCGAAGTGTGGACCGAGTTGGAAACTCGGAGAGGTTTGAAGATATTCGGACTCTAACCTATGCGATATCTCTCTTAGCAAGGATTTGATCACTGTTTAATGGGATTTCTTGCCTTATATAGTATGTTCATAACCGCCATCCCGAGCAGTTATGGAGAACTTGGGCAGTTATGCAAACCGTGTCGGCGGTTATCCCGCGCGGAGACGGTTCAAGCCGTTTTTGGGCTGAACCTTGTGATGTCGTTTATTGGGCTCTATTTAAACAGAGTTGGGCTTTTCATATTCATTCCAGGTTGGCCTGCCAAGGAGGTCCGAATGCCGGATCTTTCATGGTCCGCAAAGTGTAAGTTAAAGAGCCTATGGAATATGGCCCTATCAATAATTATTTATTTCCTAAAGGTTTTAAAAATTTACTATTAGCACTACTCATAGTTATTTGCATGTTGTAATGAATCATATCAGTTAAAGATGGGGTTAGGTCTTTTTGTCTGGTGATCTGATTGATTTGTGCACTGAGTTGATGAGATACGTTTATTCTTTTTTTTTTTGTCATATTTTTTTTTATCCCACTGCTTAGTTTTGCTATAGCTAACGGTATGATCATATTTTTAAACAAATGCATTGAGATTTTTAACATGATTTTTTTTTTTCAATTCATAAAAGAGGGAGATCACTTAATAATAATTATTTTAACAAACTTAGACAGTGCTTTTTTTGGAAAAATAAAAAGTAAAAGTAAAAAGTAAATTTATAGATATGCTATTGGATATATAGATAGTCTAATAATCAAATTTCATATAATTTTTTTAATATTGTTTGATGATGTAACTATTGTTAATTTTGGACCGTTGAATTCTAAATCACTTGATGTACAGTAAAACCTACATCAATCTCATCATTTTATAGGCATTATATGTGAAATATATAGATTATGTTTATAATACTGGGATTTAAATTTAAATTTTATTTGTTAAAAATTGTAAAATGAAGAATTTTCAAGTGATCCTCCTATATAAAAATCTGACAAAATTTTGTCATGTTTTCAAAAGAAACTGTCATTTAATTTTGTCCATCTGATCGAGTTCATACTGTTGATATCTTGTAGAGAACTTTCACAAGAATTATAATCAAACCGTGGGTTCAAAATCAAACGATCCAGAACTTCTAGCTGCCATGAATGTAAATCGCCCAAAATTAACAAAAGATATAGCCAGCCCATAATTTATTAATTTATTAGCTCGAACAGAGAGCATATAGAAACTTTTTTTGTGTGTGAAAACTTATTGGTAGCTACCAGGATAGACATGTTATGCTTAGAGGTGCTATCGGGTTGGGTAGGGTTCGGATAGTATTATATTCGGATCCGTAGTCATTTTTAGGATCCGAATTTCAATCCATATACTTATTAGTTTCAAATCGGATCGGGTCCGGATCCAGATACCGCATCTAATAGTAGATATTTCGATTCCAGGTAAATAGATAACTTGTCTGTGAATTATCGGATCTGATCCGAATCCAGAGCAAGTACATGTCACAACTCACAAACATTTGAGAAACCCTTTACTCTTAAATATAATTATAGTTTCTTAAACATCTCACAATCAATTGAAGGAATTAATTATTAATGTATGATAAGATATTACGATTTATTTCTTAAAAAATATTAAAGATTGTTATCTTTCATAGTTATTAATCTATATTTTTATATTAATTAATTATAAATAATTGTATTAGCATTGTATCGGATATTTATACGGTATCGGGTCATATTCAGTTATGGGTCGGATAATTAAAATATTAATTTTGTGACCGTATCCATAATTTAACCGTTTTTTTAAAATCATATCCTATCTAAATTAATCAGATCCGGGTCGGTTTTAATTCGGCTCCAGATCAAGACCGGGTAATCTGATAAAAGTAGCACCTCTAGTTATGCTACGTTAATATTTATTATATAGGATTTAAAATGATAAATTCAAACTATTCAAACTAATTTACTTTTTGAGTAATGTGTTTATATATAAAATTGTAATGTTTTTAGATTTAGGTTCATTGTTTGAATTCTATTTGATATTTTTTTTAAATAATAACATGAAACGTTGTATAGGCATTGAGAGCTCATCCGATAAAAAAATTTATTGGATTTCACATTAGCAAATCTTAACTAGTTGTCTCTCTATTCATTCAAAATTTAATAGTATTAAGTAATAACTAAGATAGGCAATGAGAGCTCATCCAATAAAAAATGAGCTATGGATGTCAACCAGTCAATAATTCAAATTGAAGTCCAAGAGGGGTGCTCTGTGCCCCCTCGATCGTGATTCGTGACACTTGTCAATAAAAAAATGCATCTACTTATTTTTCAACTCCAACTTTTCAGATCCGTTCCTCCAATTCTAGTTTTTCAGATCCGTTCCTTTAATTATTATGAATAATAGTTTTTTTTTACATTTTGAAGAATAAAAAATATGTCAGCACTCAAGTCTCATGTGAGGTCCATGTGTACTTAAGTTTATTTAGATAGTAGATGAGCTTAATTTTAGAATCTATTGAATCGACTTCAGATAATATATCAAAATTGTTAAATAGTAATGTGTTTATATTTTAAATTTTAATTTTATTTAGTATAAAGTCAAACTATAAAAAAAATAGTGAAAAATGATGCACTAAAATAAACTTTCATTTTTTTTTAACGGCTTGATTTTGTACTAAATAATTTAAAATTTAAAAATTTAAAATGTAAATGTATCACTCATAAATTACATCCATTCACCAACTATCTTAATAAGTTTAAGTATGTACTACACATTTATACTTATTATCATGTACAATAACTTGAAACCAACACGATTGGGTGTTTATACTTCAACCGTCTAGTGTTAGGATTTTACAAAGTCATGTGTTTATATTAAATGATAAACATGTTTCTATAGAAATTTATATAGTGATTGAATCTTGGACATTAATTAACAGATCTACAATAATATATGTCCTAAAAAAGTAAGAAATAAAGAGCAAAATTTCAATTTTTATGAAAAAGAAAAGAACAAAACAGAAGGACGGGGATAACTATTTGGATATGGGAAAGCACAAAAGGCGAATAAAGATGTTTGTTAGAAATAAAATGCACGAGCGGAACACATCTCCATTCTTATATTATGCACTTAGTTGTCCTGATCTGCCAATGGTTGAGATTGAAAAATAAATTTTCAAATTGAATATCAGCCCTCCAATCACATAATCTGTCTTCTTTTGATTAAATACATCTATTTTATGTGTAGAAGTCTAAATTTAGTTAAAAACATACTTGCCACATAGACTGCTACATGGTTTGTCACAATTAAAATTGAATGAATCTCTAGCGATCCGTTTTCTTATTTCTCCTTACAGCTATCTCTGATTCGTGCAATTAAATTATTTCCTTATTTCTTCGTTTCCTCCGTTTCATTTCTCCTCTTCCTCTATATTTTCGACAATGAAAATGGAAATAATCATATCTTTCCGAATTTTGTTTAGGGCTACTGTATCTTTGTGAATAAATAAAGAACAGATCTTGTGCTGATGGAAACAATCATATATTTCTGATCTGGAGAGAAAATGAAAATATCAAGAATTTTCGTGTAGAGAAATTTCCATTATTAAAATAATTTCCATCAAAAATATATCTGTAGAGAAAATTCTTATTTGAATCATTTAATTATACCTTTCCTAATTTTGTTTCTTTACATATCATTTATCCTCTAAATCGTTTAACGACCTGTCTTGTTTGTGGAGAAAATTAGATATTAAATCGTACAATGATACTTTAAGAATTTTTTTCATGTTATATTTGATCCGTTTTTTTATTTGTCAAACAAAAAGGTTTCTTCATATTCTATTTAATTTATAATATGTCCCCGTTGCAATGCACGAGCATGATACTAGTTTAAATAAATTTAGGTAGGATTTGGAGAACGTCTGATAATCTAGCTACAATGAATATAAATCTCACAAATTGACGCTTATATCTTATGAGATATTTTTTAGATATATATCAAATCTTGGTTGTTCGCTTTTGGGTCCGTTTGATATACAAGCAAATGGCAAAAAAAAAAAAAAAAGAAAGAAAGTAGTAATTTTTTCTGAATCAGTACTGTGCCTAGCGCACATTGATCCGTACTATAAATTTATATATTTATTTTCAAAAACTAAAATGCTCGATCCGAACCTACAATCTCCATATAAAATGTACTTTGATCAAATTTTATATTTTTCTAGAATGTTTTAATGGAAAATTACTACTTTGAATGTTCTAGAATCATTAGATCAAGTGATTATATACATATCTAAAAAATAGTAAAATTATTCTAAAAAATGTAAAATTTAATCTCCAAGTACAAATTCATATGAAAATCATAATGAATTAGAGTTGAAAATGAAAATATAAATTTATAGTGAAAACCGATGTGCGCTATGCATCGTATTATAACCTCCCTCTAATTAAATTATATATATTATTTTTGATAATTAAGTTTTCTGCTACTTTGCCATGCCACCTGAATGTTAGGCAGTCGGCACTACATAATGCATACATTGTATTTTAATTTTTTTTTAATATTTACAAATATTAAAATTCCACTGGATATTTCCCCTAAAAAACCGAGAGGTCCATAAAAGCGTGACCCCTTTTTCGTCGTGCTCCATATATCAAAGAACACTTGACAAAACAAACCCCGCAGATTTCTCCACAAGTCCGCTCTCTCCAGCTCTCCAGCTCTCCAATCCTCTCTCTCTTTCTCAACCCTTCATTACATGTACATGGGATCGACCTCAATCGTGCTACCATGCCCACCTCCTCTCTCCATTGTACGGTCCCGCCTCGAAACGCTAGCTCTAGCCATACCCAAACAAAACCATTAATTTTCTTAACCCCCTCCTGTCCAAAACCCATTACTCTCTCTCTTACTCTCCACCTTACCTTCCTCCATTCCCTCTTATAGCAACACCTCATCACTAGATTTTCTAATTCGATCCATAAAATAAGTAAACAAAGACCAATAGAGAGATTCACCATTCATTTAATTCTCTCAAGCATAATCATGAATTCGTTATTCATCCACCATGTGATAGGCGATCTGACCGTCGGGAAGCCCGATTTGATGGAGTTGTACGAGTCTGACACCCTCGAGGTGGCCGCGCGCGTTATCGCCGCGTCTCCAGAGGCCTCTGCCGCCGTTCTTCGGCGACCCCCGGAGAGTGGTATCCTTGCTCGTGAGGACAGGTTCGTCGGTTTGATCAATCCCATGGAGATCGTCGGTTTTCTGGCGAGGAACTGTCCGGATGGGGACCACACGCAGAGAGAGAATCTGATGAAGGCCGCGACTGTGAAAGAGGTGATTGATTCAGATCAAGGCTCTTTGAAATCGATTGATCCTGGTACAAGGTATAGTCTTGTTTCTGATTTGAATTTTATCTAAAAAATTTCTCAGATTTTGTTGTGGATTGGGAATTTTGCGATGTTGTCTTGCTGTTCATTTGATTGATTAATCTACGGCGGTTAGAAAGATTTGATTTGGAAATTTTGCTCTCTCTCTCTCCCCCTCCCCGAATTCACATCACCTCAGTCCTCAGGTTACCTGACCGAGTACAAATGAAATGGATGGTCTAGGATTATCCTTTTAACTGGGCACGAATCTCAAAGCACAATTAATACTGCCCCCCTGCGCTATCCCGAATAGGCACCGGCTGAGAGTAAATCTGGGCCGTCCCTTGCAATTGTCTTTAGTCAGGTACCTGGGAGGATACGGATCCCTCCCTCCCTTGCTGGATCGTTATTTTGCATTACAAGGGTTTCGTTTCTCATTTTTGAAAGAGCATGAGAGAAAAGACTGACAATGGCAACAACATGGTATAATAGTTTTCATGTATCATGCTGGACTAATAAGTATAATTTAACAGAGATTTATCTACCAGCAGATTCCAGCCTGTACTGGTTGGCCTAGATCCATGCCAGTTATAGCTAAACTGTTGGTACAGTTAACAGGCTGTACGGAAATCATGCTATGATATTAATTTAAAGAAAATTATGCTATGATATTCTTTCTGGTAGATAATCAATCATTTTTAGCATGACCATAGTTAAATGTTAGCATAACATTTGTTCTGTATATAATGGCATTATATTAGACCATCAAATAGTTTGTCCTACTGTACAAGGAGTGGGACCATCTCTATCTAGTGTATATTAATGACTTGAAACAAAGCCTCATACTTAGGGGTGAAAACGGAGTGGCTAATATCCAATCCGTATTCGAAAAATTAGATACGGAATATCCGAATATCCGTGTGGATACGGATACTGATATGGTTTTACGTTTCAATTATCCGTATCCGAATAGTAGATATATATATATTTTTTTTTGACAAAAGTGGGTAACCCCCCACCTGTTTCATATTGAAACAAAATCAGTTATTATGAAAAAACTAAGTTATTCACCATAATTAGATAAATATTATGAACTTTGGTATTAGTTAATAATATTTATATATTTTTTTAATAAATATCCGATCCGTATCCAAAAAATAAAAACAGATATGGATATGGTTTTACCACTATCCGCTCCGTATCCAATCCGTTTTCACCCCTAATAACTCACACTTTAAAGGAAAAATAAGAAATATAGTAATTAATCACGTATAGGATTGTATAGAAATATTGAATGAACTGTGGGCATGACTTCAAATTTTTATATTCATTTCTCCAATATAGCTAAAATTCATGAGTTGAAGACTTAAAGGCCTTCTTTTATCTCTTTTCATTATCTAATCTCTTCTATAGAATTGGGCCCCAGTGCGTGATTTTGCATGCCTGTCTATTCAATGCGCATAGTAATGTCCCGACAACACGCTTGCGACAACAAAATCTGTACTCTGCAATTTATGTCCAAAAATTTAATTTTGTTTTTTTTTTCAAATATCAGATATTTCTAATTTCTCAAATCGGCTTATCTTCAATAGGTGGGTAGGTTGATGATATTTCACATTAAATTGCATACGACAATATCTTTCGAATTTTTCAACATCGAGTTCATGCATATTTATTGATGTCATCCCCGTCCAAGCTACACACGCTCAGATACACATCAAGCACATGCACTTTATTATTTTTTAACTTTGTTTTTCCTATTGAGCAACGGCCGCTTTTCTTCTTATTCTTTTTCCCCCTTTCTTTCCTTCATTGTCACAAACTAGGTTGGTCAATTTATTTATATCATGCATGTCCTTTTATTAATTTTAGTTCGAACTTTTCTTTGTTAAACTCTGGTTTTTAACATTTTTGTTTCTGACAAGACTTCTATTCTTAGTATGGAGATACTCTAGTTGTAGGCTGATACATGCTAGTATGAAATCAGATGACATAGTCCAGAGCTTGTCAATTGTCAAATTCCTGATTCAGCGCAAATTTTCCTCAAATTAAGAGCTGTGAAACATCAAATAATCGAGGACTGAAGGCAAAAATATAATCAAACTAATAGGGGAAATTATTTGTCAAACCAGTAACCATACTTCTTTTGGTATAATACCTCTCTGACCTGTAATTCTATTATTTCTTAACTTGCCAGGTTGATTGACACATTGGAAATGATGAAGCAAGGTGTTAAGCGCCTCATAGTCCGCAAAAGTGGCTCCTGGTATGGCTTCTCCAAGCGCTTCTCTGTCCTCTACAATGGCAAGTGGCTCAAAACTGGTGCCACCTCATCCAACTCCACAACCTCTACCACCCCCATATCCTTTGCAACGCCCTATGTGGATAAATTTTGTAGCCTTTCACGGGAAGATGTGGTTCGCTTCCTAATAGGTTGCCTTGGTGCCCTTGCCCCCATCCCTCTCACCTCCATCTCCTCTCTTGGTGCAATCTCTACAAATTTTGCCTCTATTGAGGGATCTTCTCCAGCCTTGGAGGCAATTACCAAAACACCCCTAGACCCTTGTGCAGTTGCTGTGGTTGAGACGGCTCCCGACGGAACTAAAAAAATAATAGGTGATATCTCCGCATACAAGTTATGGAAGTGTGACTATTCCTCAGCTGCATGGGCCCTTGCAAACCTGTCAGCCGCACAGTTTGTTATGGGGTCTGACGAGAATGGGTCAGGTGAGATACCTGTTCCCGTACAAGAAATGTCTTCCGTGGATGATCCGGGCCCATCTGTGGCTCCAGGGGTCTCGCCCAAAAAACGGTTCAGCAGTAGGAGCATTGGGTTCTTTAATAACCGTGTTGACGGTGTCAGTGTTGGTACAGCTTCTTTGACGAGGGGCAGGAACATGTACCGGGGAAGAAGTGCCCCGCTTACATGCAAGTGTGAGAGTTCACTCGCTGCCGTAATGGCCCAGGTGCTTTCTCACCGGGCCACCCATGTGTGGGTCACAGATGGAGACACTTTGGTAGGTATTGTGGGCTACGTAGAGATTATAAATGCTGTGACGAAAAGTGCAGCTCCTAGTACCTCTTGAACAACAGATACGATTTTTGTTGTTTATAAATGTGAAAAGTTTTAGACCTCTTCTTTTTGAAGTTCTTTTGTTTTCTTTTCTGTTTCTGTTCAATCGACAGAGTATAAATGACTTTGCATATAGTGTGTAAATTTGCCGTCTTTTATGGAAGTTTTCGTTAGTGAATCATAAATGGTTGAAACTTGAGATATGTTTTTGTCGCAAGTTTTTCTTGTGACATCCTGTTGTGGAAAATGACTTCTTTTTAAGTATTCTTTGGGAAAATTCTGTTAAGGTCGCCAACATATCTACCCCGTGTATATATCGTTGGTCAACTGTCAATTTATAATAACTGTCTTATGATTTTAATTATTTTGAAGACAGCTCAAAAACATGGTTCTGAAACTCGGAATCAGAATTGGAATCGGATACTTGACCGTAGAATCAGAATCGGTTGGAATTAGACAAATTGGATTGGAAATTCGAATATTTTTGACAGAAGCATATTTTATACTAAATTTGATAAATAATCCATTCCAACACTCATAATAATTAAATAATTAAATTTGAACGGATAACAATCAAATTTTGCAGTGTATTACTTAAAAAAAAAATATTTATTTAATTTAAAAATTAAATAGACGTACTATTCGATAAAACAATAAAATTAATATATCGTTGGTCAACTGTCAATTTATAATAACTGTCTTATGATTTTAATTATTTTGAAGACAGCTAAAAAAGTTCTCACTCGAAAAGGGGAAATGCTTGAACTTTAGCCACGATTTGCAAAATGGAGTACTATAGTTACATTCAAGTGTTCACCCTCCACCGTTTTTTTATTAATAGAAAAAATAAATATTAATAATGAGGAACAGTTTTGCTAGATTTAAAAAAATAGGAAGAACGTTATAATTTGTACTGTCTATAGCACTGTAGCTGGACGTTATAAACCATAACGTCTAGTTAATCGATTGCTAATGATTTTTAATTAATAAAAAATACTGTAGCTGAATGTTATGGTCTATAACGTCCAGCTACAGTGTTTTTTTTTTTTTTTGAAAAAAAACCTCAGTTTCATGTAGAAAATTAAGTGTATACATGACATATTGAACTTGCTTTATTTTCCGTACCTGATATTTGATATAGACTGGTAAGATAACTTAAAATTTCTAGTATAATTTAGCATAAAATTTGGTCACTAATATTGTAAAGTATAAAATAAAATCACAGTGCTAGCAAGTAAAATTGGACCAGCAAATACTGATACAAGTGTACAAATAACTGGTAAATAATAGGCCAAGTTTCCTCTTATTTTTTTTCTTCGATAACAAATAAAATAACCTATACTTCTGAAAACATTTCAAATTACATATTATTTTCTCTAAAGTTCATAATATCATATTTATTACCTTTTCTGTAAAAACTCATTTTAAATTTGTAAAATACTTACTCTATTTTTTATTAAAAAATTAAAAATATGTAGCCTATTTAAGATAAATATCAATATTCTAATTGGACGGTTTCTAAACGCAAATGATTAATTTCTTTACTTCTTATGTATACATAGTGACATTTAGGCATACGCTTGTGTATGTGTGAGAAGTAGAGAAATGAACCATTTGTCCTCGGAAACCGACTAATAAGAAGTTTGATAGTTTTCTTAAACATGCTACATATGTTTTGTATTTTTTTAATAAAGAATAAGATATGTACTTTATAAATTAAAAATGAATATTGATAGGAAACACAATAAAAATGGATAAATTTGTAAGTTTTTCCATAAAATTTAGAAGGGTAAATATGGTATTATAAACTTTAGAAGGAAAATTACGTAATTTCCAAAAAATTTAGGGGTAACATGAAATTACCCTTGGTTTGGTATGGAGAAGGAACCTTAACAGCATAGAATAATTTATTTTGGTTTATTATCTTTTGCAGATACTTTTATTTATAAAAAATAATTAAAAAAATATAGAAAAATGTATGATGGTGGTGATATTTCAATGTCATAGAAAGAATTGAAATAATTATTGAGTGTACCATCCTACCTGTATATGTTCTGCCATAAAAAATTCTCTCTAGTCCCATTTTATTTTTAAAGGAATCCAATTATTATTTCGGTTCATTTAGAACTGTCTAAAGAAACCGAATTCTTATATGGAATCAAAAATTTCAGAAAATCTATCTATTTTTATATTATTTTTAATAAATTTCTATAAATAAAAAACTGTGTTTCTTATAAAGAGGAACTTTACAAAGTGGAACCCGTAAAATCAAATGTTCTGGATTTTAGCAAGGCCATTTGACCAACGTACATCACCTATTATTTGTTGAGAAAAGGTATTGTCCTCCACCCTTCCGTCCCCGTAAAGTCCTCGGCCACCATTTTCACGCAGTTTCAAACCGTTGAACTCTAACTACTCGACCTTCTTTTTTATAAACTTTCTTCATTCGCAATCTCTCTCCCTCTACCAAAAATTTTCTCATTCGCAATCTCTGATCTCTCTCACAATCTCCGATCTCTCACTTCCAAACTACCTTACTGGCTTTAGCAGAGAGAGCACCTATCGGTCACCCCGGCGCCACGCTCACCGCTCATCGCTGGAGATCTGGTGAGGCTCCGTTACCTATCTAACAAGCAAAGGCTGAATAACTTTGGATTATTGTGTGCATTTGATTTTATTTCGTTCCATTTGCATGTCTATGGTTGCATCGACGCTGAAATGTGAAATTTCCTTTTCGTTTTATTTAGTTTATTATCTAGCTAAAGTAATTGAATTATTATATGGATGAAATATCAGATTACAAGTTCAGCTGAATATCTGACCTCTATATGCCAAATTTGCATTGAGTAGATTAAATGTAATAAAATTGATTTTGTTTACAACTGATAAAATTGTAGTTTTTGGATGCAGCACATCAAAAAAAGATAAAATTCATAATTTATAATTTAGGTTTACAGAATTCAAAACTTAAGTTTACAGAGTTATGTTATAAAATTTACATAATTCAAAAAATTAAAAGGAGCATCTAAATGCTGAATTAAAAAAAATTAGAATTTGAAAAATTTTCACCGGTTTGCAGTATTTAACGAAACTGTCTACGAAGTTAATGTGATAAGTTTACAGAATTCAAAAAATTGAAAAAGCATCTAGATGCAGATTTAAAAAAATTTAAAAAAAAATTGAAAAATTTTGAAATTTTTTACCGGTGTACATTATTCAACGAAACTGTCTATAGAGTTATGTAATAAGATTTACATAATTCAAAATAATTGAAAAAAAAAATTGAAATAAAAATTTTTGAATTTTTTTTTGAAAATAAATTTAACTGTTTACAAAATTCGAAGAAAGGTTTGCAGAATTTAAAAGTGGTCCCGGTTAGTTACTAGTTTTGAAAACCTGTTAGAGATCTTCTAAATATAGTCTCAGTGGTTCTAGTCAAAAGTCTAAAAATGGTCGATTTACAGAATTTAGTATTGAAGTTTATAAATCTCGTGAATTTGGAGATAATCCGAAAATTGATGTCGGGGACTGTTAGCAGAGCTTCGTTATTTGTTTAGTAGTTTGGAATTTGAGAAGAAAAGTCCGATTACGCTATCTTGTCTGTCTCTGTTTTATTCAGGGAGTATTATATATGTCACGGGCAATAATTGGTTTTACTGAACACCACCGCACCTTTCCCCATCAAAGAGATTACATACATACATCTAAGCTCTGAAGTCTTCTGATTCTCTTACAATGATTAGATCAAATAATTCCCCATTTAAAATGACGGAAGTTGGTACATAAATATCTTTATTGTTAATATTACTGTTACTATATTTATTGTTTATTTTGACAGCATGAGTATTTAGTTTATACTCTTAAATATAGTTTGATCAGCGCCAAGGTTCTAATAAAATAGCTAGCTATAACATTTTTGAACCTTAAAAGCTGTAACGCTATTAGCTGCTTTGTTTTTATCAGAGTTCTAAATAGCTAGCTATAGCTGCACAATAACTGCGGTACAATTTTTTCGGACCTTAAAAGCAATGACGCAATAATTGCTATTGAGAATCTTGATCAGCGCATAACCAGAAAAGTTAACAGTGAAGGGGTCAAAAGCCCAAAAAATTATTTGTGTAAAGAGACTTAAACATGTTATAACTGAATTAATTAACATATATACTTTATCATTAAATATAAGTGTTATTATTCACCTTACAAAACTTAAATTCAGTTTATCTAAATTTATCATGAATCAATCTGATTTAATAACAATAATAATAATAATAAAGGTAGCGTCTCTTCACTCTCTTATAACTATATATATAAATATATTTTTTTTTATTGAAAGTTTTTTTTTTTAATCTTTGCAGAAACTGCGAAGTCGTGAGGAGGAATCGAACTCTCGACCTTTGAATACAACAACTCTAGAATTTTTTTCTAACCAACTGTACTTTCTCTCCTTTCATTTTTTTTATTGTAAGTTAGGTACTCAATTATAATTAGCACTAATAGTATTTAAAGGATCAAACACACAGTCACATCCTTGTCAGCCGAGATGGATGTTGCCACTTGATATTTCCAAGATGTTCGCCTGAGAATTGTTTGTGGGCCCATGAGATATTCATATTTCGGTCTAATCTATCAGTCTCAAGACTACTGGAACATACATGCGAAAGTGACATCGCAATATTGATGTAATGATTTGGAAGATAGCAGAGAGATTTGGGAAAAAGTAGGCATGATTGAAAAAGTTAGCACTTCTTTTTTTATTAAAGGGTCGGTACACCTCTTAGATGTTATTTTCGACAAAACTCATGCTACTACACTAGTTTACGATTCACTGTAAAATTTGTATGGTTAAAACCAGAAATTCCCAATTATTAGATACATAACAACTTAACAAGGATACTGAATAGGGATCTGATAAAACATGCTTGATACATAACAACTTAACAAGGATACTGAATAGGGGTCTGATAAAAATCGCCCTGACAAAAATCATTTAGAGCACGCTGGCCTATCAGGCAATGACACCTGTTAGTAAATTAACTGTACATTTACGAGTTATGCGAAATCATACTGAGTGAAGCCCAGTTGGATTAAACTGATGTATAGTGTTTAGTCAGAAAGAAATCCCAGTTGGATTAAACTTTCTGTATACAAACTATGAAACTAGGTTGCAATTTACCCGCTAACAAAAAAGATACAGAATGGGGATAGAGATTCAAATTTTCATGGGTAAAAATGCAAATCAAAGTTGCAAGCTTAATTCGGTCACTGAGATTCATTTTCAATTTTGACAAAGGAAACTCTTTGCTGTCTCTTCTGTCACATCACTGCACAGAAAAAATAACAAAATAACCAAGTATTAATTTCCAATATTAGAAGGGCAGATTGATGCTGATATATAAAAGATACAAGATTTCAAACCTATCAGCTGCCTCTTCTTTGCTAATTAGTGTGATGCCTTTAGAACAAAGGAGCCCAAAGAAACTTGCAAGAGAGGTAGCTCTCCATTTTTCATACATGTCCTTCAGAAACTTGTTGAATTCATTTGGCTCCTATGAATTAATGATATTTAGCACTTGGTAATAAACCTCATTTAACATTGTATGGAATTTTTCTTATTTATTCTTTTATTTTTTGTTTTATGGATTGTTAATTTGTTGTTATCTATTTGCACATGCTTGAAAGATAAACTGAAGCTTTACGCAAGGACCGGGCATGTCAAAAAGGGAATACCTGCTCGATTATGCAACCTTTACGCAACGCCTTCAGACAATCTATTGCCTTAACATAAGAACCATCCCCTTCAACCGAATTCTCTAGAAGGTCATTTATATAACGTTTCATCTGTTCGATTGCTACTTGTACCCACTTCGAGCTGTCTCTTCTTGCCATCATAGCCTCAAAATCTTCCACCGGATTCAAATCTCCAATTTCAACATCAGTTAGAGATGCACCAGAAGCACTAGGACCTTCTATCTTTAAATTGTTACTAGAGGTTGTCGCATTCTGACTGCCAGCAGGGCCTGCCTCTATTTCTTGATTAGTTGGGTTTCTTGGCCTCCATGCTATTTTAGAAGTTCTCTTTTTCTGGGTACAAGTTAAAAAAAAAAATCATTTCTGGAAAGAAATCAAGCTTGGCTTGGCAGAGTAATAATAATTGTACGTAATGTGTGGCATCAGCAACAAGACCGATTTTTTTTTTTAAGGTTAGTCGGCTTGATGCCGCTAACAATTGTATTAAATAAGAAAAGTATTTACAAAGGTTGGTTGCTGTGCTCTTATAGCACCCGCAATTATCTAGTAAAGAAGTAAAGAAAGCAAGAAGCAACCTTTGGATTCTCCCGCAGCTCAAAACTTTTGCTCAACTTTTCAAGCAAGGGGAGTTGAAGAGAAAGGAGATCTGGGTCGGGTTCAGTTATTCTCTTAAGAGCTGGATCAAGCGGTTGTACATCAGCATCTGGTTGCTTTGACTTCAAGTCGAGAAACCGGTAAAACCTCTTGGAGATGTGGTTAAAAAAATATCAATTAGAAATGAAACAAATCTTCCTTTTTCCACAATATGGAAGGGACTGGAAAATGAATTGATACATAAGAAAAACATAAAAGCAGAAACATTGTATAAATAAAAAAGCACATTCGCCTTATAAATCTATTTTTTTTACTTAACCTGTTAGGAATATGACTGTCCAAATGAGGGTAAATTAAGGCTATGGCAGGTTACATGGAGCATAGTTGAAGAGCAATTTGAATGTTGGGTCTGTTCAAGAACAATTACAGCTGATCCACAGTTAAAGTCTTCAAGGTAATTTTGCTAAGAAACAAGGGCTTCTTTCATAGGGGAGAATATAAGAATTTTGGTGGAATTGTGTTTGAATAGGTGCCGAACGGGATTAGAGTTGAGTGAAATTGTTAAAAAAAAAAAAATAGAATTGAGATAAATAATTGCAGTTAAACCCCTCCTTTTTGCACTTTAGTCCCTATACATGAAATATAGTCTTCAGTCATTATTCCAGGGGGGTGGAATAGAGGAAGAATGCCTTTTTCATGGTCTGGAGTAGGACCATAACCACTATTCCATCATTTCATGCTTGCCGAACATGATTTAAATAGTGTGGAAAGACACAATTTTCAATGCTTTCTATCCCTGTTCTCCCTCTATTCCATTCTGGGCCAAACAAGCCCCAAGGAAACAGAAGTGCAATTGAGAAAAAACTGCAAAGGCGGTGTTAATTGTATTGGATAAATTTAGAATAAACAAAGCATAATACACGATAGCAAATGGAACTTCTTTTTGATCTTTAATGTGGGGAGTGGGGTAGGATGGTTCTATGGAAGCTTTATTACACAACTCTAAAATTGGCACGTTACTTGATTATGCCTGAGCAAATATTGAGATAAGTTGAGGCTTTTAAAGCCAAGGATCAATGTTGTAATTTAGTTGATGTTTGGCTAAATTGCACAATTTAGGGTACCAGACAGCAAACGCTACCTCTAAAACAGGATTTGGTGTGAAATCAGGTGGCAAGATCTCCTCCCTCCCTGGGGGTGTGAGGTTGAGGCCTAGAACAAAATTATCAGCTGCTTCTTGCTGTTCTGTAGTTGGTTGCCATGCTGCAGGGAGGCGGTCGAAGGACGGAAACTGGAATTCCCTCAAGTCCTCTGCAAATGGAAGTACATTGAAGTAGAACGAATCTGGCTGCTTATATAAATGAAGATCTGTTAGCTGAATTAAAAATTATAATATAAAAAACTTCAAGCAGTAATGAGATGATGAATAAGACAAAGAGGTCTAAGACCAATCATTAGCAATAACAGGCAACTCAGTTCCTGTACCATACAATATGGAAAAGTTCCAGTTAGGGGTGCAAACGGATCGGATAGTGCTTAACCCATATCCGTATCTGTATTTTTTTTTGGATACGGATACAGATCGGATATTAATCGGATACGGATATGGATATAATTCGGATTTCTAATTCAAAATATATATGTAATTAACTTGTTACGTCATTACAAAATATATCTAATTAATTAGGGGTGCAAACGGATCGGATAGTGCTTAACCCATATCCGTATCTGTATTTTTTTTTGGATACGGATACAGATCGGATATTAATCGGATACGGATATGGATATAATTCGGATTTCTAATTCAAAATATATATGTAATTAACTTGTTACGTCATTACAAAATATATCTAATTAATTAAAATTCATCAACATAACTATAACTTTAAATAAAATATACTAACACAAAAGATATTCTCTCTAAATATATATAACTCTAACACAAAAAATTAATGGACACAAAAGATATTCTCTTAAATCTTAATATAAGTGTGCTATCAGTTTATAACAGAGGGTACCATGCACAGGTGGCCCCGGGGTAGGAGTTAAGTTGGACACATATGCACACGTGGCAGGAACAAATGGAGAGATGCTTAATGGCCACACAGGGATGGCAACAGCAAATCCGGAGTGTCAGAGGTTAATCAGTAGGCGGTCCCCACAGTGGATCAATGTTCTCTTCACTTTTGCCGGTACCGGAGAAATTGGGAGAGAAAGAAAAATGTCGGATAGAGAGATGAGATTTTTATCAGATATCCGGAAAACTAAAACATACGGATTCGGATAATTATCCGTATCCGTATCTGTATCCGATTTCAAAACTCAAACCGTATTTGTATCTGAATCCGCATAAAAAATATCCGTATCCGTATCCGAATCCGCAACTATCCGTATCCGAATATCTGAATCCGCAAAAATTCGGATACAGATCCGGATTCGGACGGGTAATATCCGACCCGTTTACACCCCTGGTTCCAGTTGGACCACAGTTTCTCTTTTTCTTTTTTGGTGCTTCTTCTTGCCCCGTGAAGAACGAGTATGAAGAAAACCAAAATTGAACAAACTCTATGAAACCACTGATATGCTTGTCCATTCCAAAACCAATGAAAATAATGACTGTGTCAAAAGAAAGTAATTTGATGTGATCACAAAAGATGAAGACAAGCTCACGATATTATCCACCGAAGAGATGTTTGGTGTAAGCACCCCAATAACAACATTCCCTTGACCTTGTCTCCATACGCACCTTAATATTGCACATTTATTCATCTCCTTCATAGCCCGTGCTATGGCTGATACGGCAACTACTGCCCTATTGTTTTTTGGCTCAGGGATGAACATGTACACATCTTTCATGTAATAGTGCCTTCCAAAAGGACAGCAAGTTAGCAAGCCAACAAAAAGAGAAAATATAAAAATGCAATAGTTTCATATTCCATTCTAGTAATAATGGTGTACAGTATTGGTGTGTTGGGCAGTTCATAACAGTACATGATCTGAAAGAATAGCACCAGATTCATAGCAAATCAGTACACCAGTATTATATTGGGGGTCTATTTTACCACCACATTATGTTGATTATGCCAGTGGATAGTGGGTATTATGGGATCAGGTATGCGGTTAATTACCACTGTGAGTATTGAGTACTTGGCACTGCTTATAGATCCTACTAATAACAGCTCACACAAACATACCTTAAGACATTGGAGACATCAGTAAATCCTAAAAGCTTGACACCCTTTTCAGGTCTGAACCGAATAGAATCCCAGTCATGAGATGCCATTGGTACCACCTGGGGACCATACCGGTACCCCTTGATCCTTTGTTCAGGAGGCACATACTTATCAGGCTCAACCATGCTCTTGTACTGAAATTCTACTTTGACCTCATGAGTTGCGAATTTGTCTGTCGGGGGTGCCTTGTCAGAGAACTTTTTCAGAGTTGGAAATTTCTCTTCAGAAGTTTTCTTATACACCCATACCTATACAAAAAGAAAATACATAGATATACAAACATATATACATGTAAGAAATTGAAAAACAAACTAATTCTAATAGAGAAGGGGGAAAAGCCCATGATTGTTATTTCCGCAACAATTTACAATTAGGTCCAAAATTTAGCACTGCCCTCAGTTGTGCAATTTAAGTCCCAAGTAAGCCAATTGTGTTGAACTAGTAGCATTACAGATAATGCTGTAATTTAACTTAGCTTCCACCCAAACTCAACTGAGCAATCAAACACCAATAAGAACCAGAATAAACAAAAAGAAAGTTGCAAAGCAAGGACCAAATCAATAGTTAAATGGTATCTTAACCATCTGTAATGAAATCCAATAAAAATATCCTGGGTCAGTTCAAAAGTATGTAACTGTGACCTTGATTTTGCAGTTGGGGCTGATTTCCAAGTCACCCCTATAAACTGTGACAGGTGCCACATTCCTGGTCTTGAGTGCCCCCAGTAGGGATGTTGGGCTATCCACATGCACCACTCTAGTCATTGTCCTCTTTGCAAACTGGCCGAGCAAGTGGTCATTCTCCTCAGTGACCTCATCCTGTACAACCTGGGATTCTCTAAAAATGATGCTCTCCAACTTGATTCCATGTTCCTTCATTTGTTCTGAGATTGCATCAACCTGATAACGAATCAAAATTCTCACTTGTTAATAGCCAATGGCTGATTTGCACAGTCTCTAAATTGATGCAAATTATCCTTGTACATCAGAAAGTCCACTTATCACAAATAAAATCACATTAAAGTAAGATATTTTCTTCCCCTAGATATTCGAATAATTTATGCTGAAAAGAATCGAATTAGAAGTTTAACGATATAACTAAAAAAATGGAGACATGGCTACTTCTAGCACTGTATCATAAATTTTAATGAATCTATTCAAACTTGTAGGTAAAAGAAATTACTCAAGGACATAATTGCCAATAGATTCTGACTGCAATACCTGCTCCTCCTTAGTTCCCTCATAAGGCACCTTTATCGGGAACCGTGCATCAGTTATGATGCATATGCGGTGCTTACCCTTGTTCGTAGCACCGTATTTCTTTATGAGCATGTCGATCCCAACCACGATTGCATCGATAACTGGTCTAGGTCAAGGTAATAATGATAAGAAAATGATGCCTCAAAACCTTACAACATTGTGAAAACTTGGTAAGACTTGAGGGATATCATAAACACAAGGTCTGATGATAATGACAGGAAAGTTTGGGGGATGGAGCGAGGTAATTTCATATGCAGCTAAAAAGCACAAACAACTTGAATTCTAATTGAAAAATGAGGGATCCAATGTTGATGGTAATTAGTGTCAAATGATGCCAACTTACTAATTCATGCTTAAGTTTACAAATTTTAAACCGTCGGATGTGTTTTATATCATCTCAATTGTATGCATATAAAGCATTATATGATTTTGACTTCATTTAAACAGTCAGCAAGAAATGGGAAAAAAAGTCAAAATTGGTAAGCTGATTTTGTTAGCCCTTCGTCTCCTGCCTCCGAACTTCCCTCATATGGCATCACTTAAAAACAGACAGCCCGACAAACCAACTAACCAAGCACCCAAGATCCCTCTGGCTCGACTACAGAGCAACATTACTGCCATCAACAAGGACTAGCTGGGATTCTTTATTTGTGGCAGTCACCTGGAATATGTGGAAGGAGAGAACCAACAAAATTTTCAGACAGAAGGAAAAACCGATGGCAAAACTAGAGGAGATCAAACAATAGTGATAGGGAGGCATGGGTGTAAAATTGTAAATAAGGTTTATCTTTTTCTACTTGCTGTTACTAATAAGCCTTTCATTACAATCCTGTACTCTTTTCTAATCTTGTTTAGTGAAAATTCATTAGAAGCAGCTACTAATAGTAGGTGATATTACTTTGTTTAGCTCTTAATACATACCGAAATTAAGTCAAAGAACATTTTGTGTGCACGTATATTATATCTATAAATACCATGAATTAGTTTTGTTATTTTGAAGTAAAAAAAAAAAAAAATTATTTGAGTTTAATCTTATTGGTAACGATTAGGCACCAAAATCTTTGGCATTGGATCCCTTTTGTAAATTATGATACACACCAGTACACACTGAAGATGATATCAGCATACCATTAATATACATGAAAGCTAATATCTACTCCCTTGCTTATCATTTTAAAAAAATTGACAAAATTACCATCCTTTCTGATGAGCTTTCTGTGGAAGCAAAGTAAAAAAGTAGGGGCAGGTTAATAATTTTGGAACAAATTGAGGGGCCGTGCATAGTAATATATCACATGCTTAACAAGCAATTCAACTGAATCAATTGGATTTTAAACCTTAGCTTTATTGATTAATGACTTGGGCTTATATAGAGCCTTACAACGCACTCTTATAAATAACACCCTAGACTATTCCATAATGGCCTATTTACCCGTAGGCTCCTAGAAAACCCGAAAACCTGAAACATACAAATATCTCAACAGAATCACCGTGAGAGGGAAAAGGTTTTGAGTCCATATTTCTACCCTGAAACAATTGATTGGCATACCTGGCCCTTGAACCGATTAAAATCAGCAAATGAGATATTCTTCATTTTACCTTGGTAGCCACTACCAAGCTTTAAAAAAAAAAAAGAGGTATTCTTCAGTTTAAAGCATGAGTTTTTCTACCACCACCTTACTACAAGGATAACAATCGTAAAGAGGTAACCTTCCATACCCAGTATAAATTACCAAAACATCAAATATGATACTGCAAAAGCGAAGTATCATATATACCTCTCAAAATTGGGAACTATCTTACCCTTTCCTTCTACATTTGCGCTGCTCACACTCCTCCTCCCCACCCCCCCCCCCCCATTTATGTATCTATCATAAACGAGAAAGCAAAAGGACAATTTGGGCAGTTTAGACAAATCAGGAGATTATGAATGCAAATGAACTCTTTCATATTCCAGAGGTGTATGCAAGAAGTTGTTGCACAAAAATACATATTGTTTATGCATACAATACTTCCCAAATAAAGGATACAATCGCCACGAGAAGTGCCTCTCTTGAGATTTTGTATGATTTCAATAGCATCTCCATCAACGACCTTGATGTTGCGCAAGACCGATACATGCTCGTACCCTCCAACTTCAATAGCAAGCTCGTTTTCAGTTTCTTCATTATTTTTACAAACAAAAAGCATGTGTTAGTAAGGCTTAAATAACAGGATTTATGCTTTTAAGCTAGGCACAGCATCAACTCAAAACAGTCAATTACCATCAGTTCCAAAGAGCACAATCCCTACTTCATCGTACTTCCCATATATCAACTACAAACAAACAGTAACCAATGTAATAATCAATACAAAAAAAAATGTTTTCAAGGTGGAATTTTGTTCTGGTATAATATACAACAAGAATTGTGGGTTCAATAGTAGTAAAATACATGAGAAATCCAACATAAAATTATAAATGCAAGAATGCAAAATACTGTAGTCAACTGAACAATCTATCTGGTTGAACTGGTACCGAACAAATTTTAACAGGTACAGGCTTCGATTGAGAACCTGAAACTAAAACGAATGCATTGTTTTGTCTTGGGTCACAACTTACCTTCTTCTGCATGAGAAGTGAGCACACCTTTTCTATTTCTGGAAGTACGCCATGCATAGATGGGCCAACATCAATTAGCAAGACCAATGCTTCCTACAGTTTTTAAAGAAGAACAAGACAGTATCAAATTTGCATTGCAGAATTTCATATGTGATATATAACCCTTGCAGTTCAAGGAATATCACAGGTGCCCTCAGAAAGCAAGGCACAATATTCAATGCCCTCAACTTGCTCAGTTTCTTTTAGAAATATACAAGGTCAACATGCTAGCTCATTGTTGATCTCCTCGTCAATGTGGAGAAAGGATGACAGTTTGTTTCTTTTTTAATTTAACAAAATTACCAGACTAGAATAATGGTGACACTGCCAATTATTTGTTATGTGCTCAGTATCAGCCTATCAGGTGTATAATCTAGTTCCTTGACTGGTTGATCACTTTATAATGAATATATATATTAGGTACACTCATCTGACTGTTGCAGTTGATACATGCCAACAGGAAGTATTTAGAATTTCAGTATATAAAATGGAGATAGGAAGATACAGTCTGCTCATCCCTTATACTGCATGAATGAAGTTTACTACCACATGCTGATGACCAATTGTCAAAAAAGTTCTGTTGATACATTTCATTTGAAAAGTGAAGCAGATTTAACAACTTGATTTTTGCATCAATAATAAGTGCTGAATTTAACTCCGCTGCGTAGTTACTGCACAGCCTATCCCAAGCCAGGATAAAGGAGGAGGGTTGCGATAAGGCATGGCGAGCCAGCGGTAAAAGAAAACAGGTTCTTTATGGAAATGAACCCAATCCAAACGACTTTGTGACTTCAATTGGGTTCATTTCTAGCCTACCCCAACTTGTTTGGGAATAAAGGCTTGGTTGTTGTTATTGTTGTAATAAGTACTGAATTTGAGCAAGGGAACTGAGCAAGTGCTTGTTTATGCTCTTTTTTTCCTCTCTTTGTCTCTGTACATATAATATATGTAATGATTCATGATTTTCTTTCTCCTTTTAATAGCAATCTCTATTGTTAGGGAGAAATACAGGGTTGTAATTTGATACTATGCACTGAAGGTTGTTTCATGAATGCAATAAAACAGGTGGCACTATGTTTCAATTATTTTCTTTTTTCAAAAGAGAAGAAGTGAGATCTCTAATAAATGAACTTTCCAAGTCTTGGATCCTTAAACAGCGGTGCCAATAAATATATCGTTGGGCAAAGAGAGAAAGACTTCAGAGAGGTAATCCTAAAAAAACCTTCAGTACATAGTATCAAATTGCTAATCCCAAATCCTAAGGAAGACAAGAAGGAGCTAATGACTAGCTTTCAGGCTACAACAATCTTCAAGTTCAACTCTCTCTCTCTCTCTCTCTCTCTCTCTCTCTCTCTCTCTCTCTATCTCTCTATCTCTCTATCTCTCTATCTATCTATCTAGAGCCACATTGTCAGCAGGTACCAGTGTCTAAACCTCCATCGAAAGTTATAAAACTGACACAGTTCTCAAATTTGAGCACGTCAACTATACACCTTTAAACAAAACCAATTATAACATTTAAACTCAGTAGCATAATTAAAAATTACAACAGAGTAAAGTGCGACCCCCGTTGCAAAAAGGCTAGGGTTTAAGAAATTGCGATACCTTATTGCGAGCCATCAATGGAGAGAGAGAGAGAGAGCGAAAGGGAGAGAAAGAGAGTCAAAGACCAATAGAAAGAGAGAGAGAGTCAAAGACTCATAATCCGTGCGGGGGAGCTGCAACGATCCGGGTCGCGATCAGAGGCGAAATGGGTCGAGCTGGACTCAGTCAGTGTGAAGGGAGAAGATGGCGAAGGTGCTGGGCAGAAGGGGAAGGCACGGTCAGGGTTCACTTTAAATGATGAAGCGCTGGAGGTGGGGTCCTCACTTAATGAGCTGCCCGAGATGGTTAAGGAGTCTAACTCAATGAGAGCAGGGAACGTTATCCTCTGCGGAGCTTAAAAAGCTCCGCAGTCTGTGGTTCTTTTAATCTGGTCCGTTACTGGTTCATTAGTTTTAATTTTGCACGAATCTAAAAGTACAATAATACTGCCCCTTCCGTTAGCCCGATCACAAAGCGGCTGAGAGTTAATCCGGTCCGTTCATTTGCTCCGCACCTGCGGAGTTTTATAGAAATCCGCAGAGGATAACTTCCCATGAGAGCTGGGACCCGCGATGTCAGTTCAGGAAAGAAGATTGCTGAGGGCGAACTGGAGAGCATTGGAGATGATTAGATGAAGGGCGGCGCTGTTAGAAACAATGTCGTAACAACAATTAGTTAGAAGGAATTAGTAAACCAATTTATATTATTTCTGTCTCTCTACCATCGCCTATATAAGGCCAATAAGAGTATAGAATTAGGGGAGAGAATTATCAAGTCATTTGTATTGTTTCTATTGAAAGTTTTGGGTTATGCTGTTGTACTCAATTTCTTTGATTGCTAATAAAATTGAGTTTAGTTCTTTGTTCCTTGTTCGATTCCAGCTCTCTGTGATCAGGAACGTTGCAGGAGCTCCCTTCTCGGCTTTTCTTCTCTCGCAATTCTCCCCGCCTTTTTAAGCGGGCGCAAGGGCCTTTTCAGAGAGCGAAAGAAAAGTTTTGGACCTTTTGTTAATTTGGACTCATAGGTAAACAGGCTTTACTTTTTGTAAATTGTATCTGTTTTTCTTTTTAAGGTTAAATTGTATCTGTTATTTCGATTGTTTTAAAAAGTCCCGTTATCAGGATTTAGAGTGGCTATAAGCCCTCTTAATATGAGTGTACCAAGTATTTTAAAAAAAAACTCATTACGAGAAAATATATTTGTCCAATCAATCAAGTTTGAGAAAGATCATTGTATGGATATGAGATTGTACAATGAGAGTGATAAATTATGAAGATAAGATTAGAAACCTTCAAATTACCAACAAGAATTCAATCCAATTAAATCAGTTTGACAAATAATCGAGTCTTATGGTAAAAGTCCGAAACTCTAGGAATTTCGAGTCCGTAGAATTTTACAAATATGTTGAAACACAATTCATACGGGAAAATTTACAAAGAGGAGGGTTCCAATGCCTCCATTTTTTGTGCCGAAATTTTTATTTATACCATTTTAATAAAATAAATTAACCAAATAACCATCGTTTTTGGTCAATTCTAATTCTAACACGGCCACAGAACACCGCTGCGGACCCATATGGGGGGGCCGCAGAATGCCGGAGCGGACCCCCATATGGGGCCGCAGAACCATTCTGCGGACCCCCTTTTTTTCTTTTTCTTTTCTGTTGTTTTACCGAGGCACCCCAGGGGTCAAAAGCCCTACCGCTCAAAATTAAAAATTGTTTTCCTAAATTTGGTTTCTAGGGATGCGTGCAGCGAGGTTTGAAACTGAATTAAAAAAAAAAGGGTCTGCAGAACCATTCTGCGGACCCATTTAGGGGTCCGCAGCGGTATTCTGCGGACCCATTTAGGGGTCCGCAGCGGTATTCTGCGGCCCCGCTCAAATGGGTCCGCAGAATGCCGGTGCGGCCGTGCTAGAATTAGAATTGACCAAAAACGATGGTTATTTAGTTAATTTATTTTATTAAAATGGTATAAGTAAAAAATCTCGGTTTTTTGTGCCTCCACCATGCCTCTGTTTTTAAAAACTTTAATAACTCAAAATTTAAAACTTAAAAGTCAAAATAAAATCGTTGGATATGATCTACATCATTTTATCTATGTGCTCATAAAAAAATATCACATTTCGATTTTATTTTTATGTGAATCAATAAGTTGAAAAATTAACGTCTAGAAATTATCCACATTAGTACGTTTTTTACAAGCTCTTGATGACAACTAAAACAAAATTGAAATGTCATAATTTTTTACACGTGTATAGATAAAATGATGTAGATCATATCTAACGGTTTTATTTTGACTTTTAAATTTTAAGTTTTGAGTTATTAAAGTTTTTAAAATTGGAGGCATGATGGAGGCATGAAAAATGGAGGCATTTGAACCCTCCTCATTTACAAAATAACCTTCTTTCCAAAAAATTCAAACAAAATACTCTCTCTTTAAATTTTTTGTCAAAATAACCATGTGGACCCACCAATGTAAAAGTTTTTCCTCCCCTTATTTTACTCCCATCTTTTATAGAAAGAAGGTTGATTTGTAAAAAAAAGAAATTAAATAATGTTTGCTATAATTATGTTTCTCGTGGTACAGTGTACGCATGTTTAATAAAATGTTAATTTTTCATGAACAAACTTCATTACAAAAATCAAATACAATGCAAAAGAAAAACACACAAATTGTATAGATAGAGCAAATACTGTAAGTCGACGTCTCGTTTTCAATTGTTTTTCACATATATAAAATCCAAAAATATTACTAAATTACTATATAGACAAAACAAAAGGGAGCACAAAAAAATAAAGTATCACTAATAAATATTAATTATAAATGTAAATTACTTTCGTAACCTTCTATGTCTGTATCAAACTTTCTAAATACCTGTAATAATGTTTTGTTCCTTTTGGATGTAATCCAAAAATAATATCTTTTTTCTCAAAATAGTGTTGGATTAGTTTTATTCTACTAGTCCTACATTTTATAAGAATAGCAAATTATGACTTTTTGAATTATACAACATTCCTAACAACATTTGCACTACTTTAAATATTAAATTCAGCACTTTTCTCACACTATTCAAATTAGTTATCTTTATATTTTTCTCGCACAACTATGTAAGGAACTAATTTTCTCAAAAAAAAAAAAAAAAAACTATGTAAGGAACAAAAGAATAAATAAAGAGTGAGGCTATGGTACTATGCATAGCATGGATGGGTCCGTGCTACGGCCAAAATTTTGACTTTTTAAAATCCTAATGGTCGATCCAACCGTTCAAAGTGATAACCATATGAATATGTACTTGCAAACTAAATTTTATATTTTTTCGAATTTTTTTACTATTTTTTTATATAGGTAGAATTTTGATGGTCCAGAATTTTCAGAAAACACTGATTTTTCTACCTATCTAAAAAAATAGTAAAAGAATTCGAAAAAATATAAAATTTAGTTTGCAAGTACATATTTATATGGTTATCAAATTGAACGGTTAGATCGACCATTAGAATTTTAAAAAGTCAAATTTTTGACCGTAGCACGGACCCCATCCGTGCTATGCATAGCACCATAGGCTCACTCATAAATAAAAGACATTACTGAGTTTCTATAATCAGACCAAACCAGCCTACAAAAGCCCTGAGGATGCCTCAGTTTTAATTGGGCCGAATTTGGGCCTTGACCTAACAACTTAGAACAATGATTAATTATGGATTTACTTGCAAACCTGACTAAAATGCAATCCAATCCGATGCTGTTATAGAATGATATTGTTCCAAATTCTTATTGTATGCAGCAATCGTTTAATTTATTTCATTATTTTTCTAAATGTAGACCATGATCTGATTCTTTCACAAGACGATATCTAGTTTTGTTCAATCGATTATTATAATTTCCATCCCAAATAACAAAAACAAAACGAACGCCGTTCCAATTTTTACTTTTTAAATTTACTAATTTACACAATATGAAGTTTACATATGCATAAGTTATTAACTAGTAACCCGATCAAGATGTGTTGCGTTTTGTCAGAGAATGACCTCTGATTTATTGTCCTTAATTTAGTTCTGACTTCTGCAAAATCACTATCCAACCGAGAACACAATTATCACCAAAAAAAAAATGATTGAGGGACCTAACTAAAAATCATATATAAACAATAACATGAAATCTCAGAGAGAAGCAAAGCATGATACCTAATAGATTTTTAGTATTCATTGGTTCCTTTCATTTGCACAAATATTATTGTCAGAATATGAGGTCGGCTAGCGTTCAATTTGTGAAATTCAACGTCTTAAATGGCAAATGACGGGTCTATATATAGATGGGGCCATATCTAATAGTAATAGGTTTTTAGCATTCATTGTATAATAAATCCTTGGTTTTTTTTTTTTTTTAAATTTGCACATATATTATTGTCAGAATGCATGAGAGGTCGGCTAGGTCCCTCCCGTCATAGAAAAAAACCGGCAATATGATCGTTGGAAGTTAGTTAGAAGTCATTAATATCTACTTAATTGATTTGATTTTGCCATATCATTGATTAAGCAAGAAAGAAAAGCGCACTTCCTTGTAGCAATGGGTGTTCTCTTGTCCAATTTTGGATAGGAAATGTGGATATATCAATCCATTTAAGAGGTAGTCTACACTCCAGAAATAGATGCCATTTGATTTGATAGCATATGGATATTTAGATGCTCATTCCTCCTTTGAAAGCTTAGAAGATGGATGGAGATCAATGGATAGTGGTCTCAGTTCAAGACGGATATTGATGATACATAGTACAATTCATATCTTACCCATTGCTAATTTTATGTAATTAAAATGTTGTTATGTTATGTTATGTTTGAGTTGAGTTGTGCTATTTTATTTTATTTTGAAAATTTTGCTATTTTGGTTGCACAATTTGTTGGATGCATACACAAACAAGTATGAATTTTCCATGTGGGCTATTAGTAAATAGACTGATAATTTCCTTCTCTACTTGCTAGGTCATCGCTAGTTTGGATATGCTGTGGCCGGTATTTATGTTGATAACTGTAGCATCACAGCTTGTCTAGGCTCTGAACTAATTGCAATTATCGTCCGTCGATTAAATAGAATAATTCTAGCATAAATATAAATTTTTAAGGTACATCATACCTTACTTGATGATAGCCGTTGATTTTTAAAAGGTGGAAAAGTCATTTTCATAATTGTATCAAATTAAGATTTATTATGGAAGGTATTAAATCTTTTTCATCTTTAGTTTGTACATTTATGTGAACTGGAAAAATATTTTTATTTTGGATAAAACAAAAAAGTTCTCTATGAATTATATTTAATTTTTTAATAATATATTAAATTAGAATGTATTTTTTTTAATATAGATTACAAGATTGACCATAGGTCTTTCTTTAAAGATCGCATCTATATCTTAAAGAAGGCAAGTATCTACAGCATTACATGCACCCACTATTACATAATGCCAACATTATAACAAATGAATCGCAATTCAGAATCACCTTCAAATTTCATGCCTCCATTAATAATTAATGTGACATTATGGCTTTCAACAATTCTGTAGTCCTCTTAAAATGTTGTACTTGATTACAAGTCATATCATCCAAATGTAAACACATATCACATTGGACCTATCATGGAATGCACTTTAAGTGGTAAATTGCGGTCACTGACGAAATTTTTTATTTTGCAAGAGAAAATTTTACAAGTGCCGCATCAACGAGCTAAAGTGCTGATCAATGCAAGCATTAACCTAAATCAGGTATGCAGCAAATGACAAAAACAGATGCCAAGTCCGCTTTGCTAAACATATTGTACTTACACATACAAATCACCAACAAACAAACAAAACACTAAAATACTGATATTAAACACTCACTATCTCTCAGAGTACTTCTTTGCCCCCTCTTTCTTTATTTTCCATTTTTTTTCTTCTTTTTTTCCTTCACTTGAGTTGAACCTCCCTCCCATAAATCCAGCTAAATGGCATGTTCCTCCTTTCCTTGGAGGCACGGCTCTGGGCCCGTTCCTCCAGCCTCCGAATCCTGGCAGCGAGCGTGCACACGTATTCCTGTGCCTTTGCACCCTCGCCAGAGAGACCAGTGAGGTCACCAACTTTCCAGCGGGCCACCAGAAAATCGAGGATGTCAGCATAGTCCTTGGCAGTGTAGACACCAAGGCGCTGTGCTACCATGGAGAAGTGCTCAAAGAGGTTGTCATCAACGCCATCATACATCAGGTGAGCAGGCATTGAGATCTTCTTGCGCATCATGTCTTCCAGAGCAAGGATGGTGCCATCTGGGTCAAGCTCGAACAGCTTTTCCGTGATCTTTGTGTAGGCTGTCTCATGACGCTTCTCGTCTGCTGCGATCATCCCACATATCTGCAGAAAGTTTGAAGATGAAATTTTTTTTATTTAAACTGACCAAGGTAGACGCAATTCAATTGGATGAATATTATTATAAAACAGTAACTATTATCGAGCTTGATCTTGTTTCCTGATGAAAATGGAAACATCTGGCAAAATTACTCAACCCCCCCCCCCCCCCCCCCCCCCGCCATACCCACACACAAATCAAGAGAAATGGAAGTCACAAAAAGGAAGATTGAGTGTTGAACAAATTTAGTATGGTCAACAGTTTACCTGAGCAAGCTTGAGGTCCCCATACTCCTTGGCATGGCGAGCAGTGTTGCCATGGGATATGAAGGTGGCTCTTTCCTGGAATGAGGTGTAGACGAAACCCAGGTAAGGGTTGTTCTCTGTCCTTGGATCCTGTCAGTCAAACAAAAAAATAATAATTTAATGTAACTTAAACATTAAGAACAAAGAACATTGTTGTTGAGGTCAAATATTAATTATGCATGCATGAAAAGAGACTAGCGCTAGCAGCCTAGCACCTTTAGCTGTCCAAGGAAGACTAGTAACTCTATAACCCAAAATAGTTCTAACTTATTTCTTTTCCCTTGGATTTTAATATGCGTTCATGTGCTTATTTCACTCTTTCAGCTATTTCCACCAGTTTCCCACAAACAACACTCAAAACTGGTCCAACATACACAAAACAATAAGACCATATAGCAATGGTATACATCACCTATAGTAGTGCATGCACGTACCTGCAAAACCAATTTACCAAACAGTAGACTATACCAGTATCTGTAAGTGGTAACAAGCAAACACACAGAACAAGAACTCTGGATATACTGCAAACTACAAAATCACATTATTCCTTACCATGCCAGAGCCAATCAGATATTGGATAGTCTTCTCAATCATCTTCATGTCAACCCGACCCGATAAGTACATGTACTTATTTAATAAATCACCATGCCTATTTTCCTCAGCAGTCCAGGCACGTGTCCAGATGGCCCAGCTCGTCAGGCTCGCGCCAGTCTCATCCCTGACCCCGTCAAGAGTGTTCAGCATGGTCTGATACGTTGGAAGTGCCTCCTCAGTTATCATGTCCCCAACCAAGCAGACATAATAATCGTCTGGAATTTCCTTCGCCCGCAATCGGATCTCCTTTATTTCATCATAGAATTCATCAGAGGATGGCTCCGGAAGGAAGTCCTGTGGCTGCCAGCATTTCTCCACCGGCTTAAGTAGGGGCAAAATGTTGGTCTCAGCCCAGGGCTCGAGGCTCTTGAACATCTCGATCTTCTGTGGCGGCATGGAGTGGGTTACTTGCACATGAACCTCACGCGGCGGGCTGAACGGCTTTTTTGGGGTTTCAACCCTGGAAGAAAAATACATGTTAGAAATTGGACAGCTTGAGTGTAAATAAGAGTTAGCTAAGTAAATTTGATCAACTTGAGACTTAATAGGTCCAAACATTTCTGCAAGTAACACAAATTATGCCAGTAACCCAAACTTTGGCACAACTTACTGATATTTATGGATCAACTCATCTAATATTGTGAAGATGTCAGCCTCCATACATTTTCTATAGATATCATTTTTCTTCCCACGTACACCCTTACAAAATATATCATGTAACCTGTTAAAAGATGGACAATGTCACACCTACACCACCCTACTCTGATTATTTGTAGAAGTGCCAAAAGTACCTCACTTACAGTTTTACACTGACTTACGATAAGAGCAACGAAAAAATCAGAAAAATATGCATAGAAAGAATGTTATTCATATTTCACAAGGTATAAGTATTTACTGACATTTCTTGCTCTGCAGGAATGCCCCTAACATTTGAAGTTTGCCAGGAGTAAATACTAAATTTCCACCAAATATCAAATAGAAAACAAATAAGAAAAAACCAATGCAACCTATGCCCGATTTAAGACCCAAAAATGAGTGCTACAAAATCTAGGGTTTCAAATAAGGTACACCTTCCCGACTTAGAATAAAACCAGCAACAATAATCCACAATTTATCTTAGCTAATTAACATAATTAAAGATTAATTTATTGCATGCAACTGCAATAAATTGGAAACATTGTTCAGATGTCATGCTTATGAAATGAAGCATCTTATGTCAGAATATTGGCACAATGATTGCCATGAAGTAAGATTACGAATCTAGAAAATTTTTGACAATTTCTCAAAACTCTCCTTATTCAGAATCAATCTAGGCCTGACTCAGTCCGAATTGGAAGATCAGGTCAGATTTTTATGGAAAGATTAAATAATCTTTTGCAAATTAGCCCCAATTTATAAGAATCCAGGGAATCGAATCAAATAATCAACAGTTAGAACCGATCAAGATAGAGACTCACTCGCTTTTAGGACTAAAGACTGATGATGAGAGACGAAATAAAAAAAAGGCTCAATTTATACTAAACACGCGAGAAGAAAGGGAACGAAAAGATGGCAGTTTAATTATATAAAAAATAACTTCTTCAACCTCAAAACCCTCGAATTGCAGCAACAGTTTCAGAAATCGCTAAACCCACATAAGATCCCGATAAACCTACTGAAGCGAATTAAAAAAAATAAAACACTCCTCAATCCCAGATTAAGGAGAGCTCGGCGATAGAAAGAAAGGAACAGAAAAGGAGCTCACTTGGTATCGACTGTAGCCGCCATGGAGACCCTGATAGGAGCCATTCTCCTTCCATTGTTGCTTTTCGATGGCGGAGAGGAGAAGGAAAGGAACAGCTCCGGTCGCAAAGCCACTCGATACGCCATTGTTGGTGCTTCCCTGTTCTAGATGGAGATATGTTCTAGATGGAGATATAGTAATCTTTCTCAGTCTATTATACCCAGAGAGAGAGAGGAGAAGAGAGAGCGAACTGATAGAGACGGGAGTCGGTGGGGTAGAATTAAATCACGGCCACAAGCCCACAACAGCCCATTTATAGTAAATTTACTATTTTGCCCTCCTGTTATTTAATTTTGAAACTTTTGAAGAATATATTTGAAAATTTCCTTCACTTTTTTTAGTTTTGATATTTGCAATAGCAACTTTTAGAAAATTATGAGGCAAGAAGAGAGAAAAGAGAGAAACAAAGTCTAGAATGTTCTTTTGTGGTTTCCCGACATTCTGCGCTAAAAACAAGTATTTGAGCGAATAAAAAATGCCACTGCTTGCAATATGCAAATGTTTGCTAATTGTGACACCTAGCTGCTCTACGTGTGACTATATATATTCAATAGCGAGTAGAACTAGGGTGCTCCTAAGCTCACCAAGTTTTTCGTGAGCGCGACTCTAAAACCTATCAAATTGATATTTTCAAACCGTTAGATATTCAATCTATATTAAAATGTACTTGGAGACCAAATTTTACATTTTTTGGAATTTTTTTACTATTTATTAAGATGGTTTGAAAATCGTTGTTTTCCAATGGTGCAGAATTTTAATAAAAACAACGATTTTCAAACCATCTTAATAAATAGTAAAAAAATTCCAAAAAATGTAAAATTTGGTCTCCAAGCACATTTTAATATAGATTGAACATCTAACGGTTTGAAAATGTCGTTTGAAGTCAATTTGATAGGTTTTAGAGTCGCGCTCACGGAAGGACTTGGTGAGCTTAGGAGCACCCTAGTTCTACTCTTCAATTGCTTAGCTGTTCAAAATAAGTAATGACAACAAAATAATGAGCAACACCTGACCGTGCCGACATTTTTATTAATATCCAAAGTTAATTACAAATTAATAAATATACCCAGAACCTCTGAGTATTTCGAAAAATGCTCATACTTGACCATGCCGACATTTTTTTTAGAGACACTATGAAGAGCAAGATAATGAAATCTAACACTAAAAATTCGAATTTTTTGTTTAAATTATTTGTTAAATTACTTCTTTTGATATATAATTAGCATATTTATACTAAAATGCTAAATTACTTGAAATTATGTTGAATTACATTTAATTACGCTAAATTACTTGAAATTATGTTAATGACACTAAATTACATTAAATTACGCTAAATTACACTAATTTCACTAATTATAATGAAATACGGTAAATTATGCTAAACTACGCAAAATTACGCTAAATTAGGCCGATTTTGTGCCATCTTTCATAAATCATAAAAAATAGTAAAAAAAGTTCCAAAAATAGTAAAAATTGGTACTCTACAAGTTCATTATATAACTAATTTACTGAGCTACTTAGATTGAATAATAGAAATGAAAATCTTAATCGGAAACTTCAACTCAAGTTTTGAGGCTCTTCCCTTTGTTTTTTGGCAATTCTGAATTTTGAAATCCAACATCACGGGCACTGACGCATGCGTATTTTCGCAAGCTTTCTGAAAAGTGGTCATTTGCTGAAATCGGACACTCGAGCGCTGTTTTATGGTTGTTTGAAGTTTCGTACAGATATCATTCATATTCATGTGTAATTTACCTATTTTAGCGTAATTTAACATAATTTAGCGTAATTTAATATAATATAGTGTAATTCAACATAATTTCAAGTAATTTAGCGTATTTTAGTATAAATATGCTAATTATACATCAAAAGAAGTAATCTAACAAATAATTTAAACAAAAAATTCGAATTTTCAATGTTAGATTTCATTATCTTGCTCTTCATAGTGTCTCTAAAAAAAAAGGGAAGAAACTGGCTAGATTCTGGCCGATTTCTGGGAGAGGAAAAAAAAGAAGGAAGAAAACCGGCCAGATTCTGGCCGGTATGGGCATTTTTCGAAATACCCAGCGGTTCTGGGTATATTTATTAATTTGTAATTAACTTTGGATATTAATAAAAATGTCAGAGAATAAGATCATGTTTGATTGTGAATTAGAATTAAGAAGGATTAAATTGTTTACTCTAAGTTGGAGTAACTTATTCTCGTTTAATTGAAGCACGTATGTTACTTAAGTTATGAAGTAATCTACTTTCACTAATGAAGAAAGAGAATATGAAAAATTTAATATTGTCAATAACAATGGGTCCTACAATGTGAAGTAAGTTAATTCGTCTGAAGATGTGGAGTAACTTACTCCAAATTATTTCAAATTTTACTCTGAGTTACTCCTTTTTTACTCCTTATTTAGTGGATTAAGTGTGGAGTAAGATGCTTACTCCACCACTTACTCCACAATCAAACATGACCTAACCGTGTAGAATGAGATTTGAGTCGTCCGTTATAGTCTGGCACTAATCTTAAAACAAACCCTTCTATATTTTAAATAGACACCAAATTAATTTTGGTTTGGCCGAAAGTATTTCATTTCCTATGGGTCGATCCGTAATATGCATGTTACCATAATTTTATATTATTTAAAATAGTATAAATATTGTTAAGATTGAATTATTTAGAATAATATTAATGTAAAAAGTATTTAACTTATTATTTAATGTAAAATTTTGGATTAGCTGCCGCTAATCTTACACTTTAAAATATTAATTTTATAGAATTAACACTTGAAAAAAAATTATGAGAAAAAATATTTTACAAAGTTCATGCTCAATTTTTAAGACAAATCTCGTAAAAAAAAAGTGTCGATTGCAAGTGTTGTACAAATTAGATTTTGTAGAGAGTTGATCTTTTTAAAATCCCAACATGCATGTGCTCGGATGAGATATTTTATGCAATTTTTTATTTTTACCTTTTGTTAATTATAATCAAAGTAACTTTTTCTATGGGAAACATCGATAAAAGACGAAGGAACAACAATTAAAAAATGGTGCTAAATGCTCTATAATTGTTTTGGGTAAACTTTTTAGGAGGAAGACAAAACTTTGGGAAACAACATAATAAGAGTCAAAGATAAAAAAATAAAAAAATATAAAAGTTAGATTCCTCAAGTTAACTTTGTACTAGAGTAAACAAATATCATACCATATCTCACAAGTAAAGATAGTGTTTGGAGTAAATACAGAAATATTATCATTCATTGTTTTTCACTTGAATTTCCAACTCAAAAGTTTCTGTTTTCAGTTGTTGGACATTTCATATTATGACATGCCAGTGATATTATTGTTTCTTTATTGAAAAATAAATAATCCGAATAACTCATGATAAGAAAGTAAAGTTAGTCATTCAATTAATTTGAAGTAGTTTTTAAAGAGTAACTTATAAAAAAAATAAACATATAAATAGAAACACATAACATTATACCTCAGACATAATGAATTGTTTCTCAACATTCTTTAAATAAGCTTACATGCAAATGTTGGATTATGCAATGATCTACTTGTCTGTTTGACTAGATTTGCAAACATATATATTTATTGAATTTTACAGTTTCTTGTCTTAAGATATGATGCAGGTTCATAAAGACATAAAGTTTCAATAAATATCAAGAATGCATGCACAAATGTTACACATATCAAGGATGTGCTGCAATGAACCAAAGAATAGACTAAGAAGACTTAGCTCAAGATTAGTATTAATTAGAAATCTGCAAAATTAGTAAAATATGCTTGAGATTGAGTTAATTAACATAAACCGTTACAACTGTTATAATAGCGTTACAACGAAATAATTCATATGCCAAATACACAGTGTAATCGATTTATTTCGTTACAACAGTTAAACTAAACGTTGCAACGGAATAAATCAATTTCGGACCCCAAAACTTCCAGAGAGTTCCGTTAGGATTTCCAGCGCAGCCAAACCTATTAACTGGGGCTAACTGTTGCAACGGTTGATGCCAGTTACCAACTTTTGTTTCTCCCTCTATAAATAAAAGCAAAATCTAGGTTTGAGAAAGTAATCTCGCCACCTCCAATTGCAATATTTCGTATTATTTTCAGATCTAGAATTATCTATTGTTGCTCGTGCACAAAACTTCAATATCTATACAACAATCTCAAGCATACTCCACCAAACTCAATCTTGTGTAAGAATTAGAGTGATTTGTGTGAGATCTCTTGTTTGTTTCAAACACTTGAGCCTTTAGTGCTCGTGAGCCAATTCCGTGCTCGGGCCGTGTGACTTCCCAAGGTTTGTAAGGGCTCACCGGTTCCACCTTGTATTCCTTTCTCATTGGGTAAAGAAATGCGTGCCATCAAGAAGGTCACGAATCTCCGGAGACGTAGGCATTAGTGCCAGTGTCTCTTAACTCTTTTATTTATAGAGGGAGAAGCAAAAGTTGGTAACTGGCGTCAACCGTTGCAACGGTTAGCCCTAGTTAATAGGTTTGGTTGCGCTGGAAACTCTAACGCTTGTCAAGCGTTACAACAGTTGATACAACGGAACTCTCTAAAAGTTTTGGGGTCCGAAATTGATTTATTCCATTGCAACGTTTAGTTTAACCGTTGTAACAAAATAAATTGATTACACTGTGTATTTGGCGTATGAATTATTTCATTGTAACGTTATTATAACCGTTGTAACTATTTATGTAAATTAACTCAATCTCAAGCATATTTTACCAATTTCACAGATTTCTAATTTATACTAATCTTGAGCTAACTCTTCTTAGTCCATTCTTTGGTTCATTGCAACACATCATTGATATGTGTAACATTTGTGCATGCATCCTTGATATTAAATTATTTAAGTATTAAAATTTAAAATGCCTCATATTCACCTCTCTCATTCACCTCTCTCTAATTGCCGTTAGGAACCAACAACAAGAAGGTGCTAACCATTGCTTAGAAAATTAGTCTATTTTCGTCAATATCATAATATTTTTATTTTAAAATTCATACATAATTAAATTTTGAAATTTACATGATTCATTGTTTTTTCAAAGAAAAAAATGAACCTTTTGTTAAATAAAATCTAAACTATTTTTTTAGGATGGAAAAATTATTACCCTATATATAAAATACGAAAAAGAAAATTATTTAGACAATTAATACGACCGTTCGGTCGAAATCAAAAGATAGCTATTTATAAAATATCTCTAGTATCATGTACTGTTTCAAAGAAAAGGCACCATCAGCTTTGATTTCTAATTTTGATACTCCTAAAGTTGTGGAATTAGGCTTGACTAAGTATTGAAATCTCCATCTACTATTTGAAGCTTTAAATGATTAAAGATATAAAGAGAGAAATCACAGCCTCAAGTACCATTGTCATATTCTTATTTATATTTTAGTGACTAGCCTCGTAATTTTAAAAGTCTATATTAAATTACGACTGAGGCTATGGTAATATGCATATTATGGAACAATCTGTGCTATGAATTTATATTTCTATTTTTAAAGTTCAAATTTTCGATCTAAACCATTAAACATAAACTTCGTATCAAAAAATGTATTTATCGACCAAATTTTATAATTTTTCAAATTATTTTACTATTTTTTAGGTAGATAGAAAATTACCACTAAAAAGTATATAATTTGGTATGCAAATAGATTTCTTATGAAGGTCCGGTGGAATTGTTCGGATCAACTGTTTGAACTTCAAAAATAGAGATACGAGTCTATAGCGCGACTCATTATGTAATATTACATATTACCAGAACCTCACTCATTAACTGCAATCTTAAGGTAGAGTACAACAGTTTGAGTTTCCTTCTAAATTATAAAGAAGACTAATTAATACATCCTTCAATCTTTTTACTATAAAAAGGTATAATAAGATTTTTTTTTTAAGTCCAAACTGCCATAAAAAATTATTTACTGTAAGGCCCCGTTCGGTTGCTTGGGTATTTTTGGGAAAAGACAGAATATTGGTATTTAACCCCAGATGTGTTCGGCAGCTTAGTATCTTCCCAGTTAAATTCGAAGTTCATTCCCATGAGGTTCCCTTTTTCTCTTCCAACAACACTATTCATATAAGAAAAATTAAATTGAGTCAAAGATCGTTTTATTTTTCCCAATTGGCTCATCTAAAGTGGAAATCAATAAATTTAGTTGCTTCTTGACATAATTAAGCTATTTTATCATAATTAATAATATTAAACTGGATTTAGCTAATTTTTTTATTTTTTATAAATATTTTCTTAATTCTTTTGTATCTATTTTCATATTTTATTTAATTATCAAAATATTTATATTTTATAAAATATAATTAATAAGTAACGTTATGTTATTTTTTAATCTATTTTATCTGATTACATTATTAATAATTTTATTAATATAAATAATTGTATAATATGAATCATTTTAGAAAGAAAAATAAAATTTTCCACAACTAATCCCACCATACAACCGAACACCTATTTCAACTTTCCTATAATTAATCCTGTTTGAACCCGTACCCATGGGTTCCCGCTTTTTCAAAAGTGGATTCCCATCACCATCAAATCTCATCCCGTGTAATTCCGTGACAAACGAACAGACCCTAAGTGAAAAATGCAGTTAGTTGATTGTAAGTCGACTGATTTCAGATTTATGCATAGGAAATAAAAAAAAACTACCATAAATAATTATATTATTGCAAACCAAACATGAGATCTTGCATCACTTGCTGCAATTGAAGCTTCCAACTACCTCAATTATTACAAACCAAACATTCCTTAAACTCAACTTCAAAAATAAATAATAATGTACTTCTACATCTTTATTATATTATAAAGATACATCAGAGAAAATTTCAAAATCTCACTACCAAAAAATAAAATGAGCTAATTGTTGGAGGAGTTTATGTTATATTAAAATAACAACGTTTCAATTGTATATACATATTTGTGTTAATTTCATTCAGAGGAGGATGTAACAAAAAAGCTTTTAGTTTGCTTATGTCAAAGGTACAATATTGGACAAAAGAGTCTATTAGGGCCAGTTCAGCATCAAGAGGGAAACGGAAATGGACTTGGGAATAGAAAATTTTTGAACTGAATTTTACTGTGCACGTGAAAAAAAAAATTCAATTTGAGTGAATTTTTTTTTCTCACACGCACAGTACCACGCCGAACAGGCCCTTAAAGTAATATATGGTAGTTAACAAATTTAAGAAGCTATGCATCTCACGCGCATGTCAAAAATTCGTGTTGGAAATATCCAAATTATCAAGCAATTAGTATATTGCGATAAAAGTTATTATTATTTCTACCTTTAAAAAAACAACCAGTAAAAAATATTTTAAAAATATAAAATTTAATAGTAAGTACACTTCATATGAAAATTATATTGAACAGTCCAGATCGACGGTTTAGATTTTGAAAACAAAATTGTAAATCAATAGTAAAGACATATGTACACATTACAAAGTATTATAACCTCACTCGTTATACTGTAACCACATTGAAGCATAGTGACAAGATTCGCGTATAATTCGTGTATAATTTGTTTTTTCGACGTTACCGAGCCGAACTCCGAATAAAACGCAAAAAAATATATAATACATTTTATTCGTGAATAAAACGCATATAAAAAGTGAGTTGACGAATTATTCGCGATAAAAACGCGAATTTTTTTTTTTTTTGTATGGTTTTTTTTGGATTTTTTTTTCTTCTTTGTTGTACCGAATCATTTCTGAATTATACTTGAATTACGAATTTTTGACCTCGCCAAACCGAACCCGGCCTATTAATTTGTCAGTATCATTGATGTATATAGAAAATGGCATGTTATTGGAAAAGCTTCCAACTATGAGGCACAAGTAATCCGGGAAAGTTGAAACTTAGAAATATTTTGAGTCAGATGTGAGCGTGGCGATACTATCTAGGAAGAGTTGAACTGGCAAGAACTAAAAAACAAATAAGATTCTCTCACTTCCCTCCATTCAGCAATTTAGTGCTACGTGGGGGCGTGGGGCCTTAATGTTCATTCAGCAACTAACAAATTAACAATGCGTCCGGACAAGCGACTACCCATGCTAAATAATATGCTCAATTTAATTAGCAAACCGCCGACATTTTTATTAATATCCAAAGTTTAATAGAAATTAATTAATATATTCAGATCAGCTGGGATGTTATAAAAATATTCACACCGATCATTTTTTGGCCGGTATTCTATTTAATCCATTACCGGCTAGAAAATGACAGGTACTCAAATTTTTAATTTTTTTTAGAATATGCATATCATAGTTGGCTAGAAGAAAAAGTCGTAGGAAACTCGGATTGAAGTTTGCACTCGGTTTGGCTAAGATCAAACAAATGCATTTGGTTGGATGCGTGTGTTACATCAGTTGCATGTATAGGTGCATCATCGATGTTTTTGTAATGAAACATTGATGTTTTATTAGCCAAGTAGTGCTAAAAAAACATCAATGCGTCGCTGGTGTTTTTATAATGAAACATCGATGTTTTATTAGACTTAGCATTGGCAATTAAGCAGGGTAGTGCTAAAAAAACATCGGTGCGTCGCTGATATTTTTGCAATGAAACATCGATGAACTTCTGCCGTCGTTAGGCCGTGCATAAAGCATCGGTGCGTCATCAGTGTTTTTGCACAAAAGTATTGTTTTTTTTTTTAAACTTTAAACGGTCATAACTTTGGCTAGGAAACTCGGATTTGCACGTATGATCCCAATTCGGAAAGCTTGGGAAGAGACGGGGCCAATGGCACCCTCAGAGTCACCCCCAAGGGACCGACGAAATCAGAATTGCAAAAAAACATTGTTTAGTGCCTCAAAAATTGAGTTAAAGTTTTTTATCATCGGTAAACACACAACGACCTATATGCGGCTAGTGACAGTGTCGGATGCAGCATAGTAAAATTGTTAAAAGTTAGTACCTAAAAAAAATATAGTTTAGTGTTCGCATGTGGCTAGCGGATTTAATTTGACAATAACCAACATTCTAAAATTGAGTATCTTTCATTTTGTAATTATTGTAATTTTGCGAATTTCAGTATAATGTAACGTAATTTAGTGTAATTTAGCGTAATTTAACATAATTTTTCAAATAATTTAGCATATTTTAGTTTAAATATGCTAATTATATATCAAAAGAAGTAATCGAACAAATATTTAAATGGCCGGTACCGTATTAAAAAAAATTACGTACCGGCTTTTATAACTTCCCAGCGAATCTGGGTATATTTATTAATTTCTATTAAACTTTAGATATTAATAAAAAATGTCAGGCAAACCGCGGTATTGTTTTATAAACGAAAGGGGTTGGGTTTATTTTTTATTTGTTTTTTGGGAAATTTCATGTATATATTTCAAAAGTTTTCAAATTAGGTATTTTTTCCTATAATTGGAGTTATTATATTTATTTATCTAAATTTAAAAAACTTACACATTTATCTAATTTATGATCTGTTCAATTGAAATTCATTTTAAATTAATAAATTTGCATTTTACCTTTATAAAAAAAATACGTAGTCTACGTAAGAGAATAATTCAATCTTTTAATTGGAGAATATGTAGTCTGCGTAAGAGAATTATTCAGTCTTTTAATTGGAGAATTTGTTAGAGCAAATGATTCATCTTCATACTTGTAATGCACACACAAATGTATGTTTAAATTGTACCGTGCATGCGTCACATGTAAGAAATGAATCATCTATTTTAAAAAAATTGATCAATTAGATGACTAAACATTTTTTATATTTACATATGATTTTTTATATAATTTAGAGTAAAATGTCATGAATACTGTAAATTGACCCCCAGTCTTAACATGAAAATTGTATATGATTGACCTCCATTATGTGTTTAACACCCATAGTTCGTAAGTCTGGCTCCGCCCCTGATTTATCTTACTCAAGTTGTGTGTGTTTTTATTTTATTTTAAATGGAGTGTTAATAGAAAAATTATAAAATTGAATTTATGAGTTATTGAAATTTATAAGACTAAATATGATATGATAGTATGAAATTTTAGAAGAGAAATATGTAATATGGAAATTTTTGAAGGTTATATACTAAATTCTCCCTTTTTTTTAATAATTTTCAGCGTTATAATTTCTCACACATAATATATAATTTTAGTTACCAGATTAAATATCACCATTAAATTCCCTTATTTTTTAATAATTATAATATACATTTGCAATTTTTATAATGGGAAAATTAAATTAGCAATTTTCAAAAGAAAAATGAAACTTAAGGCATGGTGCCCATAATAAAGGTTCAGTATCCTCTTTATTATCTTAAATCTTGGTTTGAAACTTTTTTTTCGAAATCATGAGTTGACGGTCAAGTCATCTAACACACTTTTAAATTCATGTATATATTATGAGGAGGAATCAAGTTACAACAAATTTGAGTTACAACAAAGTTACAACAACCATTTTATTCATTTTCAAAATCCAAATCGTCGATCCAAACCGTTCAACATGATCTCCACAATAAAATGTGATTGCAGATCAAATTTTACATTTTTTTGAATTTTTTTACTATTTATTAAGTATTTTACAAAAAATTGTCATATTCAGACCATTGAATTTTGTACCCATCTTAATTTGTGAATTTCGAACCCATAACCTCCGCATGAGAGTCATGTACCTTACTATTGAGTCCGGCTAGTATAACATTGGTGTCATTTCGGCCTATATAACACCAACTCCAAAATCTATCGTATCGACTTCAAACGGTTAATCCAACCGTTCAAACCCTTCTACTTTATGAGTTGTGTGTTTACATGCAAAATTTTATAATTTTTTGAATTTTTTTAGTATCAAATCAAGCGGTCAAATGTGTGAGTTTTTAAGTTAATTTTAATGCATTCATTTTTCAAGATTTTTGACCGCTTGATTTGGTACTAAAATAACTAGAAAATATTTTTTTTTTGCATGTAAACGCACAACTCATAAAGTAGAAGGGTTTGAACGGTTGGATTAACCGTTTGAAGTCGATACGATAGATTTTGGAGTTGGTGTTATATAGACCGAAATGACACCAATGTTATACTAGCCGGACTCCTTACTATTAGACCAAAAGCAGATTTTGTTCTTGGTTTTGAAATCTTAATTATCTAATCAAAATTCACACTAATTTTAATTGACGTCGCTTATAACGTGCGGGGTATACAGATCAACTAGAACCTCAAAATATAAGTTACTGTAGTTACTCCAAAAGAACAACATGAACCTGTTGTTACTCCAAAGGAATGGAATAACATGAACCTGTTATTCATAATAAAGAGTAGTACTGTCGCCAGTTGGTTGTGTTGGCTTTTCCTGTTCTACCAGTGACTTGAGCTCCCAGTTTCATAAATTTCTCACGGAAGTTACTAAATGCGTTGCCGTGTTGGTTGAATTTCTGTTACTATTTGGATAGGAAATAATAACATCGATGTCTCCGTCTATTCCTCATTTCATTGGAAAACCAACTTGATTAATGCAAGTTAGTGATTTAATAGGCGGTCCGATACTATAATCAGAATTTATGCAATTGCGCAATAAAAAAAAGACATCTTTCATCTTTGAGATGTCTTGTCTTCGTACAACGCGGACAAACAATTGCTTGTAAATAAGTTGTCGTGACGGGTAAGAAATGACATTTTTCCGGGTAGAGCAGGTTGGGTCCGATGGGTTTCGGACCGTCCGATTTGCTTTAAGATTCATGCGCACTAATTTTGAAGCAGAGGTGAAAGTTGAGGTGCGAATATTAAAATAGATCGGACGGTCATCGAACCCATCGATCTCACCTTGAGTCCGATGGGCATCGGACCCAAATTGACCTCCTTTCCGGCTACTATGTAAGTCGGCAGGATTTCAATTTTTATGTACAAAATTTAAGAGGGCCTATAGACACTTTAACGGGCTTTTCTGAAGAATCACAACATCAACACCGGACAGAGCTTTATCAAAATGGAAAGCCTGTTCCTTGACGAGCCCAAATTTATATAAGGGAGCTTCCGCATGCTGATCCACCACCCATTAAAATCTGAGTAAATCCGATTTGAATTCAGATCAGCCCCGGTACCGTAATAGGGAATCTTTTACCATTACTTGATCTGGACCGTTCTTTTTAACATGGCACGAATCTCAAAGCCCAATAATACTGCCCCCTCCGTCAGCCCAAATCCCAAACCGGCTGGGAGTTAATCTCAAATTGTAAAGTGAAGGGAATCTTTATGGTACCGGGGAGGATATTTGTCCATCCGATTTGGGAGAGAATGTATGGAATCACTTTAATATTTGTGCAGTCTTGATCTAAACTCAAAATTTGAGTTAATTTAGGAGATTCAAATTTCCAACGATTCCTGATACGTAACGACACAAACTTATTCTTATGAAGTAAGAATGTGATATGACGTGACGTGATTAACAAATTACTATACGTGATTTAAATTTATTTTTATGCAGCGTAATGTAATGTGAGTCATGTGATTAAAATAGTATAAATGACAATCACATACGCAAATAGTCACATTAAATGGAATCCATATCCTCCCAGGTACCTGAAAAGGGAATCTTTTACAATTACTTGATCTGGACCGTTCTTTTTAACTTGGCACGCATCTCAAAGCCTAACAATACTGCCCCGTGCGCTAGCCCGAATCCCAAACCGGCTGAGAGTTAATCTCAAACCGTAAATAGCTAACTGTAAAAGAGAATCTTTTACGGTACCTGGGAGGATATGGATCCCATTAAATGTGGATATGGTCCCGTTGGGACCACTCGCGATGTGACTAATTATAATTAATTATTGTTTTCAAGTTTTAAATTAGTTCATTGGAAATAATAACAAAATATACTAAAAAAATAAAAAATAAACTATCATAAAGTAAATTATAATTAATAAATAATGTTGAATAAAATGGTCAATGTAACGTGTGACGTGACTAAGTAAATTTTCATGATGCAGTGTGACATGACGTGACTAAAAAGATGAATGACAATTACATCATGTGATACTCAAATCACATCACATAACCAACAGACCTAATGTACCGCACCCGTAATATGACACGACGGAACTGATAACGACATAAATAATTTACTTCACTATTCTTATCCGTTCGACTGATAAAATAGTTTTCTTTCACATTCTTTTATCCTAATTTGACAAGTCAAATAACACACAATAAGCTATCGATATGAATAATAAAAAAAATAAAGTGAATAACAATTATTTTAATATGAATATTAGAACGTAACAAAAATTCAAATTTAAAACTTTGCTGAACAAGTAATATATAATTTTCAAAAAAAAAATTATGTTAGTAACATATAATATTTTTTTGAGAAATTTAGATATATACCCATCATAACTTCATCAATTAAATATTTATCCATCAAAATTTCAAAATTAATTATTTCCCCATCCAAACTCATTTAATTTATTAATATCCCCTGAACAAAAATATAAAATAACAAAAATATAAAATGACATTTTTGTAAACTTACGGGGAGGAGGCAAAAGACAAAAATGTCATTTTATATTTTTGTTAATATTAATCAACATTTTAAATGAGTTAAATCAAGAAATGGGATATTAATAAATTAAATGAGTTTGGATGGAGAAATAATTAATTTTAAGATTTTGATGCGTAAATATCTAATTAATGAAGTTATAATGGGTATATATCTAAATTTCTCAATTTTTTTTACCGTAAAGTACCACTCTTCTGAGAATATTAGCAATGAACAAATTATTCCTGTACTCTATATTATTTTCTTTAATTTGCATTCTAAAGAAGTTTCAAAGTTGTTCGAAGTATTATTTTTTTCCGTATTACACAGAGAAGAGCTTAAATGTATTTTATTTTTGTATCTTGATCATATTTTCTTAAAATTTTAACAACTCAAATTTTAAAACTTGATATTAAACTAAAACCATTAGTTACAATCTATATTATTTTCTCTATGCACGTGTAAAAGATTATGACATTTCAACTTTGTTTTAATTGTTATCAATAGTTTGTAAAAATACACTGACGTAGATAATTTATGGATGTCGATTTTTCAACTTCTTGATACTCATAAAAACAAGATAAAATAATAAATTTTTTGTACATATTAAAAAATAACATATATCACATCTAATAATTTATTTTAACATGTCGGAATGAGATTAATTCATCATGCTAAAGAAGAAATAAAATTCTTATTTTCCCTTGATCGAAGTATTGATCTCTTAATTGTTTGCTCCTCCCATCTAGCTTTGTAGTTGCATTCTTGTTGAGACTTTTAATTGAGTATAATTAATTCCTTAATTTGAAGATGTGATGGGTTGATTGTTTGCTAAATTTTATTGTACTTAAATTTAGCAAATGAGTAGGGTGCATATTTCATATTTTAGAAAGAGATGGACTAGTATTCTTTATAAAATGGAGGATATGTTTTGTTTCACATTTATATCTTTATTTTTAAAGTTCAAATAGTTGATTCAAACCATTCAACATGATCTCAATATGAAAATGTACTTAAAAACCAAATTTTACATTTTTGTAAGTTTATTTACTATATTTAGATTGACAAAATCGCTATTTTTGAATGGTCTAGAATCTTTAGATTAATGAATTTTCTACCTACTTAAACAAAAAAAAAATTAAAAGAAAAATTTATAAATTTTGATCTCTAAATATGTTTTCATACAAAAATCATGTTGAAATATGCAGATCATCTATTTAATTTAAAATAAATATGAATGTGGAGTATATACCCTCTACTTCATAAAACATATTAACCCATCTCTAAGCAAGGTGATCGACGCATATTATATATTTATATATATAGACATGTATGATATATCCGTAGCTTTTCAAGTTCGATATCGCTTGTGGATGTGGTGGAAAATAACTATTAAGGACGAAAAAATTGTCATCTTGTATCAAATGAAATCATTTTCCTTTTTTTTTTTTCTTATCCGTGAATGATTTCCAATTCAGAAAAGTGAGAAGAATTCAATTCTGTAAAGTTATTTCATTCTGATCACGGATAAGGCATGTGGATAATCAATAATGCTTTTTGGGACATTTACAATCCGGTAGTAGCTATTTAATATTATGGATTTGGAATACTGCGGGCTGCACGGAATTTAAGCAATGATTTTCTTTTACTGGGCTTGGAGCCCAAGATATCCTTTCATTTTATCTGGTGTTATAAAGTGAAGGGAATCTTCTAGGGTGATTTTGGAACTTTGGATGGAGCAAGAATAGCACTAATTCAAAAATAGTATTATTTTTTTTAACTATTTAATGTTTGGGTAAGTGCTATTTACTATTTTTTATTTGTTTTTTACGAGTTAGCTTACTATTATATTAATCTAATCAAAAGTTGAATTAGCAACTATTCTTCATTCTTGAATTAGCCACTATTCGGACTACCTGGATGGGGCGGATAAGCCACCCTTATGATTTTAAAATTTTAATTATACGTATAGGAATTTAATTGAATTTTATCTTTTTTAAAATTTTTATATTGTCTAGCCACCATCAATAAATAATATATGTTTAGTTGTAGGCAAGTGATTAAATCTCTATTTTATGATTGAGAGATCTTGAGTTCAAATTTCACTCATCACAATTGTACATTTTAATTTTCAGCCACTCCTATCAAAATTTTCTAGTTCCGCCCTTAAACCCACCGCTCCATCCAAACGCACCCTTACAGTATTGGAGAGGATACTTGTTCAAATCCTAATCCCCTTCTTCCTTTTCAATTCACTTTTCCCGGTGTTATCACTTTTCAGTACAAAGATAGTTCCTGAAAGGCAAGACGAAATTTATATCCAGTGCAATACCTGACCGTGTAGAATGATAAATATGTCGTCCGTTTCAATCTAGCACGAATCTCACAGCAAGCCTTATGTTCCATTCCAGATGGATACCGTATTGTATTGATTTTGGCTTATTCTACGCGGTCAGGTACCTCAGGGGACTTACTCTTCTTTCCTCAGTCTCAGTCTCAACTCTCATTTCCCAGTCCAGCTCAGAACCCAGCACTCATTTCAAAAAATTTCCTTGCTTCTCGATCATGCGAGTAAACCTTTTGCTATAATTCTCTCTAGCATTGCACTCAGTTTCACCCCAAAGCCACATTGTAACATATATGCAATTGCTGCACCGGCCACAGTAGCTTCTCAAAATGTTACTGAATCAAAGAAAAAAAATAGTTCAAATGACCACGAGTCAGAGACGTGATAGAAGGAAAAGGGCATATGGGTCTCGTAAAAAAGGCCTCAAAAGAGGTCAGAAAGATAGATAGAGAGATCCAAAAGGAGATTATAGGAAATTTAAGGACGAAATTAGTGCAATTAGGGAATGAAAAAGTTGAATGTCTCACAAAGGCCGAGAGAATACTTGAAGAAGCTTTGCTGGTAAGACAGGAATAGGGTAAATTGGTGAGGAGAGAGATAGCAAGAAGGGCAGAGAGCCAAGATGAGGGAGCGATCAAGGAGAGACAAAGAATAGAGGAGCTTGAGAGGAGGTTTGAGGGCCCAGAGAGAGAATTTAATGGGTTAATTGAGAAGGGAGAGGATTTGAAACAGAAAATTGAGATGGGAGCGAGATTCACTCTTAGTGTGGGGATTAGAGAAATTTCATTTGTCGAGAGAGAATGTAAGTATTTGGTTGAGAACTTGAACCGGAACCTGGCACAGAAGGAATTGGATAGGTACAGTACAACTTTGTACCAAATTAGTCAGGACCGACACTAGTATGAATCTCTATCCAGGCCACCTTCTAGTGGTAACAGTCTGACTGAAATCCCCCCTTTGTTTGTTTATTGTTTTAATTCACAATTTGTGATACAATGAGGCTGATCTGTGTTAGCTCATGAACTGTTAAAGCTTGATTGAGGCTAATTACACAATTAAGGGGAAATAGTCTTAATCAATTTTTATAATTGGGACAGTTAGGATTGCTTCTATTGAAAGAATGGAAAATCAGACATTAATTGAGGCTCAACTGTAAAAATTTAGAGTACTTAGTTAAATTGGATTATTTTGGGTTGTTGGAAATTTGGGATAATTAGGTCTGTCAGTCTTAAGTGTTATACAGTCCTGATTTGCTATAGGTACGTATCAGTAAAAGTTCTGTTTGCAGATCAAAATTCATATTCTTGTAATGTGCCTTAATTCAAAAATAATAGTTCAGTTTGTGTTTAGATTTTTAATTTTTTTGTTTCTTAGGTTCACACGTTCAGTATTGGAGACTGTCATGAGTTTGCGATGGCTGCCAAAGTAGAATAGGTTTTTATAAAATTATAGATAATTACTTCTTACACCAAAACTGAAATATGCATGTGTTATACAAATTGAAGAAATTTTCTATGAACTAGTTTCAATCGGAGCAATTTTCTCTACAAGGAAAAAAAACCCCAATTTTTGGTTTCTTGATGATGTTTTGTTGAAATGATATTGTTTACATGTTTATGACTAGTGTGCACCTTATTTTGTGATTAGCTGTACAATTTGGTGTTTGTAAAAGCTCAGGATATGCTACACAAAAACCGCACAGTGCTAAAGAAAATTGCTGAGGAGCTACTGGAGTCCAACCACTTAACTGGAGAGGTAATCTTTTGAAATTTTGATACTGCAACTGTTGCAGGTATGAGTTCAGGTGATGATTGTAAACTTGTTTTTTCAGTTCTCTTGGGCTTTTATAGATAAATCCTAGGGATTATACTTTTCCTAAGACAGTCAGGCTTCTTACAGTAAATAACTATAAACTGCCTGTAACATATACCAGTTTTGCATCTGAATATGGATACTCTATGCACTAAGGTGTGTTACTCTCGTTCTGGGACAAGGATTTTTTCAATTTTCTTTACCTGTTGTTTGTTGCTTATATGTTGACACGTGCTGTTATGGCAACCTTAATGTTACAATTTAAAAAAAAATATATATATTTTTTTTCCAAATTTTTTGACTTGTGATATATATTATTTGGTGGAATCCTAGAGAAAGAGCCATTCCATTTATTAAAGCCCAGCTGTATAGAGGTATTAGTATTTTATTCTTAAAGATATAGCAGATGCTACAGATTTCAGTAAACACATGGAACCAAATAAAAATAAAAAAACCCTAATAGAACAAAACCTGAAATTAGTTGAGAGGTTCGGCCAACTGCGGTACCAGTCCCAGCCCTTACCGGTGAAGAGTTACCAAAAGGAAACTGTCTCCATTTATCATACTTCAGAGGTATTAGTATAATTGGTTAAATGAGATACAGTCACTTAATATCAATATTTCGTAGCCGTGCTCAGCTATTTCTTTTTGTTTATTCTGAACAAAAAAGCATGTCTTCAATTTAATTAATGAAATTGATTTTGGCAGCTTCCACCAAAAAGCTCGATAGATGACATCGGCAACGGTGCGTTGCTTAAATCTTTTAGGCATCACAATTTAATAGCCAAAGAAGACCCAAGAAAATTTTGTAAATTAGTCCCCTTATTTCTCAATTCTTTTCACCAAGTCGGCAAGTCCCAGATGGATATCCATGTTGTGGTTGCGTCATGGGCATTCTTTTCTCTTTGTTATGTTTTTCTAGTTCGAGTTTCGTTTAACAGATTGTACTAGATTATGTAGTACAAAATATATACAAAGTTGTACACGATTATTTGTATTTTGGCAACCGTTGATTTGGAGCCGGTTAGAGGTTCTATTTTGCCAGAATAGTTTGTATGAAATTCAAAGAAAAGTTAGGAATTTACTGCAGAGGAAATAATGTGCACTGGCCACTACTGAATCAACTTGACTAGTTGAATGTACTAGAATTTAAGAAAAAATTAATCTTTTGAAGACGGAATTTAGGCTTAATACAGGCATAGGTTTGCAAAATTTGGTTGCTTCGAATGGCATCTACGCATAATGTTTTAAATTCTGGTGCATTGATGCTGAAATTCTAATGATGTCAGCGGCAGTTAGCAATTGCAAACTTCTCTTTGTTCTATACTTGTATAGTTGTATGTTAGCAAAAGTGCATAGAAACTAATGATGTGCATTAAATTAGGTCTTTAATGGACAATTACCATTGTTTATTTTGGCCAATTTTTTTATTTGATCCTCATCTCAATATCAGAAAAATACAAAATGATATGGGGATGATTGGCACTACAAAGTAATACAGGTTTTTGGTGATCAAACTTTTTATATGAGGGTTAGTGGAAAAATTTTGATGATCAAACTTAGTTGCTATCAAAATAATAAATTGAACTATGTTATCTTAGATTAGTTAGCTGATTTTCACACTCTCTGTTTGTGTTCCTTTGAATAATAGCAGTGGATTTGGAAGCATGGATGTGGTTTAATATTGGCCACACACAATTACTCATGATTTAGCTTCTTTTTCAAGCTAATTCATAGCCCTAGTGATGCAATTTGCAATTCACAGAATACCGTATTTCTGGTCACAGGTGCTAAAATGTTATTCCGGTATTTCATACGAGATATCTCTTTCTTGATTTCAAATTATATATAACATCAGGGGCAAAATAGAAGAGATATACTCCAAATTAAAATATAACAAGATAGCAACAAAGAGAAAATAGATGGTATAGTGGTATGTACCGTTTCTATGTATTAAAGAAGAAATTTGAACTTACCAGTGAAATTTGAAATGAAATGAAAATGCCAATAACAAGGAATGTTCCAAATACCATCATATGCTCAATTATTAACGATGAAGAGAAAGCAACTGTTCAGCACTATTTGAGTCGTCGTCGCTTTTTGGTCGATGCAAAGCCAAATTGCATGCATGCATGTTTATTTCTTCACCGATCATTTCATTTGTGAATATTTAAAAGGAGGCTATCAAAGCATTTATTTGACTTGGATTAGAATAATACAATATAATGCATTCAACCGTACACAAATTCTATCGTCATCTCCAGTGAGTTCAGAAACTGCAGCGTGTGATGCTTCTAGAATTGACCTGTATACCACATTTGATGGATATAATCTTGAAATTATGCAAATAGTATTCATATTAAAATGTCATTATAAGTATAAAAAATATTGTAATCGTTATAAGAGTTGTAAAAATGGAAGAGATATTATCCGTCAGTGTTCATATTCACATAATTATCTATAGATAAGTTCATACCTGTAAATATAATATCCAAATTCTTGCGTCCGTTTTCTGCATAAACTAATAGTAATACGATATATATATATATATATATATATATATATATATGGAGTATGGCTAATGTGCTTCCTCTAGAACTTCGGCCTCGTGCTTCCGAGGGCATATCTTAGTGTTTGATGTTCAAACAACAAATTCAAACCATTAGATGTTCAATCTATATTAAAATGTACTTGGAGACCAAATTTTACATTTTTTGGAATTTTTTTACTATTTATTAAGCCACTTTGAAAATTCCAGATCCGGGTGAACAGTAAAAACAGTCTGGACCATATAATCTGGAATTTTCAAAGTGGCTTAATAAATAGTAAAAAAATTCCAAAAAATGTAAAATTTGGTCTCCAAGTACATTTTAATATAGATTAAACATCTAACAGTTTGAATTTGTTGTTTGAACATCAAACACTAAGATATGCCCCCGGAAGCACGAGACCGAAGTTCTAGAGGAAGCACATTAGCCATACTCTATATATATGTGTTTAGTATATAATTCCTTTGAAAAATACGGATATCTAAATGATTAGTGTTTCTATCTGAGTATTTCAAATTCTATTTTTTTACGTTTATAGTTTTGTTTTAATACTCCTATATATTTCATACACTTGTTATTTATTATGAAAAATTAAGTATCAAATATCAAATAATTAATAAATGAAGGTTTCTTATCAATTTTGGTAATTAAATTTTATTTATGTTACCCTTTCTAAGATATTTGTTTTTCTTGTACATAGTAGGATTCTCGCTAGGAGCAGATCTGGGATTTTCGTTAGAGGGGGGGGATAGCAAATCGGGTTCAAATCCATTAGCTAATCGGGTACTAGACAAAAAACAATGCTCTAACTTATAATTTTCAATACTCTGACTTATAATTCTAATTATATATCAATCCAAATTCAAATAATTTATTCTAATTTTAGCTCTAAATTTAATTCAAATTAAGATCAAAATTTAAGAGGAGGACAAAAAAAAGAAACAAAGTTAGTTTGGACCTATATATCTTTATAAAATTTCAAAATTCAAGAAGAGAACAGTTGTTCCCCTCTGGCTCGGAAACTAATCTGCTGAAATTCTCATTCGTGACAGTGTTCCTGAAATCCCTGTTTTTCTCAATCCAGCCGTCAAGCTGTTTTTAGATGCGTGCACAGAAAAATTAACTGTTTCGAGATGCGTGCATAGAAAAAGTTGGGCGGCTGGATTCGGAATTACAGGAATTTTAAAAACACTGTTAACGAATGATGGATTTCGGCAGATTTCAATTCCTCTGGCTCAACCTGGGTCCGCACCTCCTCGGCAATTAATCTGTTATGTTGCCCAAATTAAACGGAAGCCTCCATTTTGTTGAGGACCGAAGAATATCTGGAATATAATGGAGTATGGAGGAGCATTTCTATATATGCTTATTTTATTCCAGGCAGCACTGTTTAGTTTGATGTCAGCAAATTGTTCACTATAGGAAAGCCCGTAGGCAATTGTTCACTACTAACCTTCAATTGGAAAGATGCTAGATGTTGTTAGCATAATCAGCTGTTTAAAGATTGCACAATGACACGTGAACATATATGCCTGAAAAGACTTTTTTAGAGAGAGCGAGACAGTGAGAGAGAGAGAGAGAGAGAGCGAGTTTTACAAGTTGCCACGTTAATTAGCCTGCATAAAGGTGGCCAAACAAAGGACAAAATTAAAGAGATCTGAAGCACCATGGTCAAGCCTCAAGCCGTCCGATTCGAATTCGTCTCTCGAGATTGTTTCGGGATTCGAATTCGTCGTCGGGATGTGTGCGCTCACTTGAGAAATGAATTTTCACAGATTCGAATCGGACGGTCTCGATTCAAAACTCAAATATTGAGTTACTTCACTGGATCCGAATTCCCGAACTACACTATACTATAGATTCATATCATTATTTTTAATTATTTTTAAAGTTCAAACAGTCAATTCGAACGGTTAAATATGATTTTTATATGAAAATATAATTGGAGATCAACTTTTACAATATTTATTTTATTTACTTTTTTTTAGATAGGTGGAAAAATATTTGATCTAAAAATTCCAAACCATTCGAAAGCGGTGATTTTCTACTTATTTAAAAAAAAGTAAAAATTTCTAAAAATGTAAAATTTAATTTTCAAGTTATAGAAATCACATTTAACAGTTTGAATTGACTATTTAAACTTTAAAAATAGAAATAGAGATCTATAGCATAATATACATATTATCATTGCCTAACTCTGATATACACATACACACACAACCTGATAGCCAACCAGATAGCCACTATCCGGGTTTTAAAAAAAAATTTACACACACACATTCTTTTTCGTTTTCTAATTGTTTGTCTAGATGAATACATTTTTTTTGTAACAGAAAAATGCGATCACACCTTAAATTTAATATGCATATGTGGTCACAAGTGTCGTTTTCATATATATGCTTATATATAGAATTAATAGAATAACAAACAACTCTATTTCTATGACATGTTATTACAAATTTTTTTTACCTTCATGATTAGAATATCAAATTAAAAAAGCATAAATCATTGACTAATATAACATAAAATATCGATTCCAAAAAAAAAATATATATAATATAATATTCATTTGATATAAGATCAAAAACTAAAAAAGATTAACAGATAGAGTTAACTACAATAGGCCATGAATGTTAATCTTGTGTTAACGAACCCTAATGTAATAATTATTGACATATAAGGTTGTTTGCGACATTAAACAAAATTAGCGGTTCACCTTCGTCATTTATACATAATCATAAAATTAAATTTATCTTATAAGATCAACTTTTTTTTTGAGAGATTGACCATTGAAGATATTATGTCATCGGTAATTGTAAAGTGTCATTGTGAGTTTGTCAGTGATGACATCGTCAATTCGTCACTCATGATATTGAACATTCGGTGAAGAGTATACATGGTTTGTTGAATTTCGTTTTAAGTAGAATAATGTTCTATACTATATCTACAACATACCAACGACTGGGGCATACGATATCTTATCGGCATGGACTAACATAATCACGATCCAGAGCTGGTCGCTTACAAGGTTATGGAATGTAGTCTGGGCGGTTGGGGCGTGGGCACTGTGGCGAGAGAGGAATAGAAGACTGTTCTCGAGAGATCAAAGGGTGGTGCATCGCCTCATAGGGGACACAGTGCTAGAGATAGAGCGATGGAAATTATTTGTTTAGGAATACCGGGGGAGCGACTCGGGGGGTTACATCCAGGCGGACCCTGTGTATAGGATCTAGGAGAGTGCCGGGGGCTACATGAGAGCATGTAGCCTCCTAACTAAACACTTCTTCTGTAAATATTTTTTATCAATATATCATGTTGTCGGCAATTGTCATCAACCATAAAAAAAAAAATGTTCTATACTATATCTAAATGATATAGAAGAAAATTTGGAATGAATATTTATATTTTAAGATATTTTGATATCATGTATTAATACACTGAATACATGAAAAATATAATAATCAGTTCAAGAGTATACATATGGTTTCAGATTCTCTTTAATTTTACAAGGGACGGCATGCAATACAATAATCTGTTCAAGAAATTCTAAAATAGACTCCAAATTAAATATGATCCGGTATTAGATAAACTGAAATTTTCAATTATCTCAGACATTAGGTAATCCCTACGCAATAATCTTAATTAAAAAAAATATATATCTTAATTCATAGCAATAGAAGGTGCATTTTTAGTTTCAAACTTCTAGATTGCAAGGATTTCTACTTCAAAGGTTGATCTGATAGTTATAAAGCAAAGATAAGATATATATGATCATTGTTGGGTAAAGATTAAGAGATCCCCATGCCGACTAAAACAAAAGCAAAAGCTCTATCCAAATAGCTAAAATAATAATTTTCAAATATAATTCTTGGTTGAAATTCAAAATGTTGCACCATGCAAAGTCTAAGAATTCTAAGTAAGACGGTTGCAAAAGAAGAATGCTTTTTCATCAAAAAGTAACTTTTAAGACATTTAGAATTTTAGATACCGATTCAACAAAGTGATTTGGGCGGTGTTGCTATCGCACTGAAAAAATAAATGAAAATTTTACTTAAAAGCCCAATTTAAAATTGGAAACATTTGTTGTGTTAGTGTAGATTTTATGATTTCACTTTGAAAGATTATTGAAGAAAAGATTATTTTAAAAATAGAATAGTTTATGTACTTTTTTTTTAATGTAAGATAAATAAGTATCTTTTTCACAATGCTATATATTTGTACAATAGAAAATAACATAAAAAATCACATGGTAATTTGTGGAGAGAAATATATAAATATTTCATAATTTTAAAATTTTATTTGGACCTTAAAGTATATTAAACACGTTTCTTTAATAGAGACGAGAGATATGAGAACACAAAAACTGTTTGATCAATATAAATGAGGATTGAATATCATAATCGTCCGAATAAAAATACAAATAATGTGACATCACAAATAAGTTTGAAAAATTAACTCACCTTATATATTTACAAATTTAAATTATCCATGCAACAGAAGAATTTACATACATCTTTAATTAATTATCTCAGTTTGTTGGTTTAGTAATTTGGGCCTAACTTGAGTAAATCATTTTATGTATATGGTAATTATTAATCATTAGTGGATATTATTGAAAATTGTCTTGCATTACAAAAATACAATTTTTGGAATGCAACTTAATTTCCATAAATTAAGAATTATTTATTAAGTCCAAGTTGGGTTAAGAAAACAGAGAACAAAATCCCGGCTACATTTGGAAATAAAATTTATCATACATAAAAGTCTTAGGAAAGGAATCCTTTTATCACTCAAACATACCCATGAAAATATATTTCCCTTTTTTATAAATTGTAACAGGAAGAAAAAAAAATGAAATTTGCGTGGGTACGTCTAGCAAAATTCTTAATTTATAACCGACACAGAATATATACCGAAATTTGTATTCATAAAAAAATATTAGAAATAAGAATTGGTGCGTAGAAAATTTAAAAATAGAAAGACAGTAACAAGCCATAGCGTTCCTACGGAACGCCATGACACATCTCAACACCATGAAAAAAATAAAAAAAATAAAAAAATTGAAGTGGAACGTCATGGCACATTTCAACACTAGAAAAAAAAAGTGGGCCACCATTGCCCAACCAAACCAAAGAAACCAAAAGAAAAAAACAAAAATGACTAATGTTGGGATACACCGTATGTTTTTTTGAGTTTCTTTGGTTGGGCTGGTGCCATGGCGGCCCACTTTTTTTATTTTTTTATTTTTCCCGGTGTTGAGATGTGCCATGGCATCTCACTTAGAATTTTTTTTTTCGTTTTTTTTCACAATGTTGAGATGCGGAACGCCATGGCTCGTGACCGCCTTTCTATTTTTAAAATTCCCAAACAACGTTTCTTATTTTTAATATTTTTTTTCTATTTTCTTATGAATAAAAAATTCGGGAATATATAGTCACAAAATATCAAGTGACGTGAAAAAAAATGAGCGAGTAATGTATAAAAAATTATATTTATGCAACATGCATAGGATGTGTTACCCCTGATTCCTGAACCTCATTCTATATGCCTTTCTCTGTCTCTGTTCCCCCTTTTGCCCCTCTTACAACATACGCACAAAATGCTACATCTATATTTCCTACTAATAAATTAATAATAATGCTACTTGTTGCATTTGATATCATTTTTCTAAAGTAACACTAATTACATATATACCAGAGAGCATCGCCAAAAAAAAAAAAAAACCCCTCCAAGATGAGCTAATTTTTTTTTCAACTTCAGTTTTGTATTATTTATTTATTTTTATAGTTTAAAGAAAAAAATGATCTTTATTTGAAAATTCAATAATTTAGCTTAGACTAGCTTTTATACCACAATAAGTGTAATATGTTATATTCCATATTACACTTATTGTGGTATAAAAGTCTAAGAAAAATAATTGAACTTTCAAATTAAATATTTTTTTCTTGAAACTATAAAAGTAAATAAAAGTTCCAAAATTGAAGTTGGTCCAGATAAATTGCTATGCGCTATATATTTATCAATTTCTGGTGGAGCAGGATTAACACGTAACAAGCTTTAATTATAGGAATTGAACCCATCAAACAAGGAACCAATTTGGATCCGATGACCGTCCGATCTGCTTTAAGATTCACACCTGCAACTTTCGCATCTGCTTTAAAATTCGTGCGCACGAATTTTAAAGTGGATCGGACGGTCCCGAAACCCATCAGATCCAAATTTGAGTCCGATGGCCATCGGACCCAAGCAGTTCTCATCAAACAAGACAGATAGATATATTTATGGGTCAGTACATCAATTAATACACAAAATGTAGTCGGACACAGCTAATATTTAAAAACCGGCATATCATCATAAATAATAATATTATTTTTGAAATATAATTTTATATTATTGTTGGTAGTATTAAATAATAATATCAATAATAATATTATTGGTAGTATTAAATTTTGTTTTCGAGTTTGAACGAAGGCCATGCATATTAAACCATAAGCTATACAATTAATTTATTTTCGACAATTAAGCCACTTGAAATATTAAAAATAAATATTTAGAGCGGGGAGGGAACACGAAATAATAGTATAATAAAGCCTGATAGTAGAATTCTTAAATATTGTTGTTTATCATCATTTTGCCAAAAAAAATATCATCATCATCATATACTATCATCATCGTCATTATCAACATAATCATCATCATTATTATCATTTCATCATCATCATCATCAGAGGCGAATCTAGCATATATGAATGGGGTCAATTAACCCCATTCATTTTCAAAATTTTTATATTTATACCTTATTTTTAATATAGTTTAAGATAAAATATTATAAATAGTGTGAAATTGATTCCCAATAATAGTAAAAAAAAAAATATATGCTTGACCCACATTCATGTTTGACCCCTACAGTCTGAAAGTCTGACTCCGCCTCTGATCATATATCATCATTGTTGATGTTGTTATTATTATTTATTATTATTTATTATGATATTATTAAGTACCTCTTACCATATGTACTGTTTTTTTTTTTATAAAAGAGGTAATCCACTTCTTTACTGTCCACCAAACTATCTGTCTCCTTATTTGTTAACTATAATTTATATATGTTAAGTGAAAGTATAGCAATTAACTGTTTAACTATCAAAGTTTAAATATTTTATATATAAATTTACATACACACACACATACAAACACACACACACACACATATATAATAATTAAACTTTTGTAATTAACAATTATGTATATATTGTTAACAGTTAGAAATTCATGTTTGATTTTCGGTACATGAATGTGCGCCAGTGTAGAATTTTATACGAGGAAAACAGCCAATGCAAGTGTGCATGTTTGGTGGATCCTATGAAATCACTAAGCCGACTTTTAAAATAGGAAATATAAAGATATGATCGATATACGTACAGTGATCATTTTTGTACAGTGCAATCTTTTTTAAGTATATGATCATTTCTATGTATCGCATGTCTCTTTCCAACGGGGATCCGAACAAATGCTGCCAAAAAGCACACATCTTATTTCCTTTCCGTCCAAATTCTCTGTCCCCCCTGATCTCCCCTTCTCTTCTCTCTCTCTCTCTCTCTTTCAATCTCTCGTATATATAGGTGCACCACCTTGGAATTCTTTATTACCATATCTCTCTACATTTGCTTAATTAATTACACCACCTAGCTCAAAGGCCTCTAATTAAACTGCTAACGACACTAGCTAGACCAGAGAAATAACCAATCCACGCACCCCGTGCGCATACACATCACATCACATCACAGTGAAAACATTCATCTCTAGATTAATTCTATAGATAGGAAAAATGATAGGAGGGAGGGACCTGTACAAGGTGGTGGAAGCCATGGCTCCGCTCTACATGGCTCTCGCTCTCGGCTACGGCTCCGTGAAGTGGTGGCGCATCTTTGCCCCGTCAGAATGTGATACCATAAACCGACTCGTTGCGTACTTTGCCTTCCCTTTCTTCGCCTTTCAATTCACCCTCAAATGTGACCCTTTCACCATGAACTACCGCGCGATTTTGGCCGACATTATCTCTAAGGCGATAATAATAATCTCTCTAGCTATCTGGGCCCAGTGCAGTAGTAAGGGCAGCTATTGTTGGTTCATAACGAATTTTTCTCTCACGACCTTGACGAACGCTCTCGTTGTGGGGGTCCCGCTTCTGGAAGCCATGTACGGGCCGTGGGCTTCTCAGTTGGTCGTGCAATTGGCGGTGTTTCAAGCGTTATCATGGCTGATACTGCTTTTGTTTGTGTTGGAGGTGAGAAAGGCAGGAAATGGCATGATTGAGGTAACCAAGGTTGCGAACAGCAATGTCACAAAGGAGGCGATGGTCACAAAGGATCCGGAGGCTGGGCATGGGATGACTGATGTGGTGGGGTTGCCTAGTTCAAGGCCTTCTTTATGTTATATGATGAAGGTGGTGGGGCTCAAGCTAGCACTAAACCCTAACTCCTATGCTAGCATTGTCGGTATCACTTGGGCCCTGGTAGCAAACCGGTATGTATCCATGGAACCTTCTAAAGTATTTACTGATTATGTAGTTAATTATACATAGAGAAAAAATTCCAAATGGTAAGAAATTTAGCAAATATCACTTGATATCTGCTGCATAAAATAGAATTAGCTAAATATATATATATATAGTCTTTTACTCTTTTACAGGCATGTTTATTTATAACTAAATATGTGCCCACATATACATGATGCATGTATTCCTATGGATTATGCGGCATGCCCGTATAAGTATAATCATCTGATATGATTAATCAAACTGAAATATATTACTATCTAAATTAATTTTCTAGTATACACGATGAACTTCTAGCACATGCGCATATATGATCATGTGATGGATGTACCTGGTGTGAATGCAAGTATACTTACCTGTATGAATTTACCTAGCTATATGCATGCATGTTTATTAAAAAGTTTTTGACACATTTAATCAAGTAGCTGTATATATCAACTAATTTTCACATGCATAATAACTTTGCTTTCTGTAATTAACGCATTTTGAACTTCTAGCTCAGTAGTAAAACTAGTCATTGTACACAAAAATGTTTTGGTCTCAAAAGTATCCGAGAGATGCCTATATATGTATATATAGTAAACTATTTTTAATAAAATCTCTTACCTGATTTTCATTTTGTTATGTTCAAAATTAAGGAAGGTATTATTATATGGCCAAGAGCAATGAAAAAGTATGTCATCATTTCTTTCTTTAAATGAGAAGATGCAAAGAGAATTTGGAAAGGAAAATAGCAATTTGTAATTATATGATACATTAATAATTTAATATCAAAGATTCTAAGTTGAATATTTCTTTTCCTTCCATGTGTACTTACAGGTGGCATTTTGAGTTGCCTGTCATTTTGGATGGATGCGTTCAAGTCATGGCAAAAACTGGCTTAGGAATGGCTATGTTTAGTATGGGTAAGTGACTAAGTGTACATTTTTTTTTGTCTAGGTGCAATATAAAAACATCAATATATGATGAATAATGAGTAATGAACATACAAAAAAACAGAGAAGAGCAATAAATAAATATAGTACTAGGACATATGAGATTTATAGTGTCAAACAAGCTATGTTAAGGCAGGATATGAATAATTAATTAATTTTTGCTGGGTTACATACGATCTGATCCATAAATAGTAAGCTATAAACAATTTTTTGCATAATTTGTAGGCCTCTTTATGGCAACTCAAGAAAATATTTTTTCCTGTGGGCCCAGCCTGACAATCTTTGGCATGGCTCTCCGGTTCATAGCGGGTCCTGCTGCGATGGCGATTGGATCAATTGCAGTCGGCCTCCGTGGCGATGTCTTGCGTGTCGCAATCATTCAGGTAACATTTTTCTCGAAATAGTTGTTTCACTTGTATAATTTTACATTGCACTGTTAATACAGTTCTGTTTTTTTTTACTTCAAAAAAATATGTTCTGTTTCTAAAAAACTAAATTTTATATAAAACAGAAATAAAGAGATAGCATAATCCAGGAATGGAATCTATAGTTTGAAAAAGAATTAAAAAAATTGGTAATAAATAGTCATGACTTTTAGACAACTGTACCAGGAATCCAGCAATTCACTGAGGCCTAATCAAACCGGCCAGTAGTTAGTAATTTAATCAGTACATATTCTGTGGAAGGTATAAGGGAATATGGAAATTACAATTGAAAAACAATAAGATAACAAGGGATCAGATGCTAATAGCAATTAGAGAGGTAATTATGTTATCCAATAAGATATATATATTCTAAGCAAGGGGTTGCAAATTTTGATAGGGAAATCCACTTACTACATACAGTTCATCTTCCCACTTACACTATGAAAGAATCTGTTATAAGAAATAGCATGCTAGATTGCTAGGTGCATTTTTTTCCCAAATTTGGGCAGCAAAGGGGTTTTCTCTTGCCATGCGCCCTTGAAAGCAAGAGATTCTTTCGGTCAAGTCACTTTGGCGTGGCAAATGGGTCGGTTATGGTTGGCTCAGGTCAGATTTAGACTAGAGGGCAAATTAAAATGGGTCGGTTATTGTATGGTCAGGTCAGATTTAGACTAGAGGGCAAATTAAAGTGTCGGGTCGGGTCAGGTTTGGTTTGGTACTTGAGTTGCATGCCAACTAAAAGCGACCCGACCCAGATATTTTGGAGATTTTGGACCAGGATTTGGGTAGGGTTCGGTTGGGTCCACATCCGGACCTACACACCTTATAGGTCAAACTGGGTCGGGTCGGGTTTGTACAGATCAGTATCCAATTTGGTCAGTGTGTGCATGGTCATCAAGTCAGACTTTGTTTGTTTCTTTCTCTCTTTCCATATTTTACAAAAGCTTTAGTACTTGATCCATCAAGTAGGTCCAGATCATCTCTGGTACCTAACTGGTACCTTACAGTCGACTATCATAAAAAACAACATAATTAATCTGAATTTATCATTTAAAATATGCATGACCGACCTAGAACTTGGTTTGCCCCACCTAAAATCTTAGCCCCACTAACTCAATATCCAAATAAAGCATTTTATCATAAATAATACCAATTAATCAACTATTGGGTTTGGGTTATTTATAAAATTAGGATAGTAATGATTACACACGTAGTGATCATGGGCTTGACTTTGGTAAAGAGATATACTAATAGAGTGCACTGAGCATGCAATGCACTTCATGTTATATGTGTTCACACTATTTGCTTAATTCTGTAGCATGAACTGTTACTGTCTAATTCAACTGCCATGACATAGGCATGATGGAGGAATTAAGTGTAAATTGTCTCATGACAAAATAAAGAAATAATCATTCTACCTAGATATCCTACCATATTAAGTTCAAAGCCTATCAATGCCATCCTAGTAATATATATATATAGTGTATTTTTATAGTGCTCCTTTTAATCTAAGTTTGAACTCCAAATATGAGTGCCTCTTATTGGTGGGGGGATTGCATTCACTTTTCCACTAACTAATTAAATTGACCCAAATGTTAGGATAATCTTTTACCATAGTGCACCCAATCATGTCTTCATCTCATCTTTGTTTAAAGAATGGATCACACGAGCAGTGAGGTCATTATGATGCATGCATTATGATTGGTAAAAAGCCATATTTTACTAAGGTGGAATTCAGAATTAATTGCACCTAACATAGTTAAAGAACATGCCAGTACTCAATATTTCCATCCAGTAATTCCTTGATAAATTATTTCATGAAACATTTCAAACTTAAATGTTGAATTTGATTCAGTATTCTCTTTTTCAGGCTGCAGTGCCTCAATCAATTACTTCTTTTGTCTATGCACGGGAGTATGGATTGCATGCTGATGTAATTAGTACAGCGTAAGTACCTAATATAAAAATTAAAAAAGAAAAATTGAATGGTATACATTGGTAAATATTTATTGCTCATATTTTTCTTTTTCTTTTTAAACCCTGATAGTGGCTATCAGGTTTATTGCTCATATTTTTCGAATTAGGAAACTAAACATGTGATAATTTTAATAATTTTTCAGGGTTATATTCGGAATGCTCGTGTCACTACCGGTGCTAATAACATATTATATAATTTTAGGGTTTGTCGGATAAACAAATTATTAACCTCAATCAATCAATACAAAAAAAATGTATACTTTTTTTTTTTTCCTTTTTTTTGGGGCCGATGTACGGCAAAGTTTAATCATTCGAGAAAGTATGTTAACCATCAAGTACTCATTGCATGAATTGCAACAAGACTTGTAAAATAGTGTATGAAATGTTTTTAACAAACCTTATGCCTACTCTCTCACCGTCTTATTGTACTGTTACATGCTCCAATTTAAATTGTGAATGAAGAGCTCTTGTTGAAACAAGTGTCTTCTAGAATACATCCAACAAATAGATGAATAAATAAATGTGAGAATAATCAAGACCCTTAATTAGTTGAATTCCCACTAAGGACACTGCTTTCTCCTTAATGTAGAAAATTTGTTTATCCAAGAACTTCTACATTTGGAGAAAAACAAAAAAATATATATATATAATCAGTGCTTATAAATTTATTTAATAATTTCTGAAATGATCCTCCCAAGTTCTTCACCAAAATCCTCTTGTACATGATGTCCGGCCTACACAATAATTTTAAATGACATGTTAAAAAAGCAATAAGTCTAAATGAAAATGTTGGATCAATACAATTAAACTAAAATGTAGCATGGCTTTTTGGGTTTTTTTTCAGAGTAATCGTAATTCTTTTCCACATGTTTTTTTTTTTTTTACTATTTTACATATTCAAATTCGAGGAGATAACAATTCGAAATCAGCAAATTTTCCAAAAGAGAAAGTGAGAGCGAGTCAAACAAAGAACCTTTAAAAGCATGAGTAAACCTATACTGATAAACACAAATTGAGAATGGGATTCTTAGTTCTCCCCTCATCCTCTTTGAAGATTTTAGTGTTTTTATAACTTCTTCTCCGGACTTTTAAGGTTAGTTGTACTTCATGGACTCTGATGTGGAATCAACAAAAATTAGTTTTCTATTTTTTTTCTTTTTATCTGAGTGGAAAGAAGGGGAAGGGAGGATTAAACCATTGAAAGTTCAAGAAGCTTCTTATTTGAAACTTTACAAAAATCTTCAACTCCATCATAACTGAGCCAACGGTCTCTCATGCCCCAACAAATACTAGTTGGCACTTTCCATGACTCACTAAGTAATACTTCTCTCATCGACTGGACATAAGCCTGCACAAAAAAAAAATAGATAAACAAAATTATAAGATTTTATCCACTTGCGAAAGCATATGTGCTGGCATCTATTTAGCAATTGTGCCTCAAAGTAATTCTAATCAATTTTACCTTTAACCAAAATTGTGCAATTAAGCCTTTACTCACTGTCAGTCCATCACTAGTTCAATCCAATATAAACATGCCCATAAAACTATAAACCTAGATAAAATGGTAAATCTATCCCCACAGCAAGAGAAACAACAACTAAATCGGGTACTATTCCAAAGCTACCTGTCTGTACCTATTTTCTGTTGCTCTTTTGATTTATTCATTTGTTTGTTAGTTTATTATAAAGCTATTTTGGGACGAACTAATTCTCTGTTAGGGGCCTTTATAGTGCTAAATAAGTATAGAAGGGGCGGACTAATTGGTTTCCTACTTTCCTTCTAATTTTGTTGTTTCTGGTCCATTCCTTGAATACTTGCAGAATTTGAGAATTAATTAGGAGGAACTGAGTTAAATTCATACAGAACTAAGACATCTAGCATTAGTCAAACTGACACAGGGTAAAAAAATTGAAGCTCCTTGCAGAGTTTACAGTAAATTGAGGACAAATCAGGTGCACACGTAGTAGACCTCTGTATCAAAAATTGGTCATCATTAAATCAATTGAGCTATATTTGTGAAGTTATGCATTAAGCAAGGAGAAGTTTGGTTTCAGAGGGTTAACTGCTTCCTGTTTGCTCAATTGGAGTTTAGACATAAATGAACTAATATTTTGAAGAAAGAAAGCACCTTCAGATCCTTTTTCATAGCCCTGCTAATAGCATTAAGGGCAAAACCGGAAGACCCAGAAGTGAGATAAGGTCTTCTATAAACCATTGCAACTTCTTCCTTCATCGCATAAGGCCCACTGCTCGTCAGTGCCTTGTCACTTGCTCTAAGAGGGTCCTTTGTGCATGGTTTTAATAATAATTAGGTACTCAGATAACAATAAACTAATTTCTTACCAAATAGCACCAAAACACTTTTCTGTTAAACATTGGAATATTTCTAAGTTAAATGGAGATGCATAAAGCAATTAAATTTAACCAGAAAATACCTATGTTTGCACCCAACTTAACATTTTCTACAACAGTCATGTGGCTCATGTGGCTTAACTGACAAAGATAAGGGTCTCAACTGTAATTATACAAAAGAAATATGTTCTAACCTGGGAGAAAATCTCCCCCAACAGGAAGTTGCTGAATAAAGCAAGTGTTGACGGCAGTATTGCATGTTTGTCTGTGATCTATACGAATTTCAAAAAAGAACATTAGTTCTCATCTGTCTTTTCTTCGGCAAGCTAAAATAGAAAGTTGAACACGTGCCAACTTTCTAAAACACCAGCAAACTTTGAACTAGCACAAGTTCTATAGACATTTTTGCTTGGTCACCCCTCTAACACCTTGTTTGGATGGAGAGTAGAGGAAGGGAGGGAATGGAAAGAAAAGAAAACTTTCCGTCGAATCGTGTTTGGTTGACAAAATTATATCGGAGGTGAAGAGTACAGGAGGTGAAAGGTTTAACCTTGTATCATTATAATCAATAGAATCAGTTTCCCTCCCGATTTGGGGTGTAACGGATGGAAATAAATTTTGTTGCAAATATTTTTAGAACAAAAAACACAAATGTCCAATTCTATATCTTACATATATAATTCTCATACAAGTTTTTTGTCACAAACCTACAACAACCACCGAATTTCTCATTAACCTTCTAAATTTTAATCAACCAAACAAGAAATAAGACGGAAAGGAAAGTTAAATTTATTTTTTCTCATTAATCATCCAAACACAAAGAAGTTAAATATGTTAATCTTCCTTTCTATTCCATTCCATTCCCTTTTATTCTTCACCTCCCCTTCCTTCCTCTACTCTCCATCCAAACAAGGTGTAAGGAGACAAGTACATCTGGACAGGTATTAATGTTGTTTAAACATTGCCCATGTACAATAGGCAAAGTCTAACAATACCAAAAGTAAATTTTCTGTTACTCTAATCCATTTCAAGTTTAACTTACTGGTGGATTAACAAGTATGAGATGTTGCAGCTTGTCTTGATGTTTACTTGCATATTTGACGGCTATAGGAGCAAAATAGCCCTGAAAGTTTTACTATTAGAATATAGTAATATGATAAAAGTTGGTTTTCTGTGTGACCTCATAACTGGGTAGTGTCTATAATCTTAACTAAGTATGTTGGTTTTCTGTGTGACCTTCATTTTTGTTTCAAACGATAGTTCCTGCCTAAAATGTATTCTATTTGCTTTATCTGAGAGCTGAGACCTTTCATTTATACCATCTTATATTATTTAATTGGGTTTTGTTAAAAAATGGAATCATAAACACAAGTTAATTCAATAGATACGTGTGCAAAAATAGTACATTTTGAAGGGCATGGAACTACTACCTGGATAACAAGAGAAAACTTATCTGGAGCAATTGCCTCAATGAGAGACTCAAAAGCCGAAGTATATTCTACAAAAAGATAGTTTTGTAACCCAACCATTGTTATATATCTATAAAAGGATTCTTGTTTTTCAAAAAAATTTGCTACCATCTAGAGTATAGTCGAATCCATATTTTGGCTGGGGTTTATCAGAAAATCCGAAACCTGCAAAGGAAAAAGTAATGATTTATCATCCTTTTCTGTTCATATAGAACCAATGTTACGAGGGCCTGTTAGCCTTTTTTTTGGATTGAATTTTGTTCCCAATGCGCAAACAGGATTTTTTTTTTAACTTAAAGTTAACAGTGCCCGGTTGTACATTTGAGGCTTATTAACAAAAATAGGCCAGATTTAAAATGCAGTTCCGCATTACAGATAATCAATTATGAAATGCATGATTGACCCTATTTGGATAACTGTACTTAGCGAAACTTCTTCACCATAACCATACTGTACAACCATGCTTCCACTTTCTAGAATTGAAATGCATGTCTAAGAAATCTGTATGTTAATTTAATATACTGAAGGGTGGGCGCCCATTGACAACGGATTAGTTTGACAACTTTGATAACCATTAAGAGAAATTTATGTTTTTAAAATCCATCAAGTATAATGTAATATGTACCTTATATATATCATATACATGAAAAATGATGAACTTTATGAACTTTATGAAAGTTTTACCATTCATCAAATGACATGAAATTTATAACGGTCCCTATTTAACGGCATTTGATGGAACATCAAATGATATTTAAATTGCATGAAAATTGATCACAACCAATCTATAAGGAAACCAACATTTCTATAATACTTTTCTATTTTTAAAACTTTTTTTGGCATAATTTGAGAAATAATTTGTCAAGGTTATCAAGATAAGCGGTTGTCAAAATATTCCCACCCTATATTGAATAGGTCAAATTTAATGTTTTTCTTCACAAACAAAATAAAATAAAATAGTAAATTTACCAAGCCAATCAAAAGCAGTGGCATGATAGCTTTGGGATAGCACAGGAAGAACTTTCCGATACGAATATGCCTGTATGTAAATTGGATTATTCAATTGAAAATCCAAGATTAATTCCCAAATCAAGAGAAAAGGAAGGGTTGACAGCATAAATCTAAGAATTACACCTTCAAGCTGTAAATACTGGTCTGGCTTGCAATAATTGTGAGATCTCTCTAGGCCCAGAAACTAATTAAGTCTCAACACAACACAACCCTATTTCACCCAAACCTTAAAAAAAAATCCTATTTCACCCAGCTACTACATAGTTCTCTCATTTAAGGTTCAAGCTGACACCATAGCCAATAGAGGTTTAATTTAGCTTCAATTTCATGTCAGTACAGTCAGATAACATGTCACCAATTGGCCCCATAAGCATCAATAGGACCTAATTTGTCTATATTATTTCTTTATTCAACTTTTAAGGCCCAAATAATCCACATTTTTCTGAACTCATCCTCAACTGATTCCTTTGAGCAACAAAAATGCCACTATGCTAAGAAAATACACAACAAACCAAGAGAGGGAAAAGAGGGGACCTGAGATGGAAATCCATGAGCTAGTACCACTGAAGGGTTAGATGAACTACCTGACTCGACACAAAACCATCTATAATCCCCTCAACCCAACACGAGGAGAAAAAAAAATAAAGGAGCAAAGCACAGAGAGCGGGGAGGCAGTGAGAGATGATAATGCATTTGGTGCCAATTTACAATTATTCCACAAAATCAGAAACTAAACCTGAAAACATCAGTTGAGGATTGTGAGCCAGAGCCCATTGTAAGGCCGAAGATTGGATCTTTTGCCTTCCCATTGTATCCATACACGGGATGAGCTTTAACCTATAAAAAAATATATACATTCTCCGTCATGTTCGGGTTTCGAATTTATTTTGGGTCAGATTGCTAGAGTTGGATTCACTTAGGTTTTGGTTCAGTTCATGGATCCAAATTTCCGGATTTCAGATCATGGCGAGATTTGGACCAGTCAGGTATATACTGGGCAGAGTATTGAATAATGCTGTTGGTATAACTTAATTATGGTTCAGATGCAGGAAGTTATGGCATGTAATTTTTTGTGATAAAACATGTGTAAATTGTTCAGAGGAAACAACACAAAGACGTGTATATAATTTTAGTTTGATGGATCATGTTTCATCATAGTGTAGGTGAGTAGACAAAGAAAGGGGTGTACAACGGATTTTGAATATAGGAGAGGGTTATGATTAGGGACTGTATTTGAGGGTATAATATTTTGTTTCAATTAATGAGAAATCGGTGGTACTTAGATACCACTTTTTCCAAAGCAAAAGAAAACTTTTTAGCTCGTTAAGTTTCTGATTCAGGTTAGGTAGGCTTCATGTTTGGGTGTTGCATAAGTTGAGTAAAGGGTCCCTTGATTTAAAAGTCAAACTATTTGAGGGTAAATACGGTCTTAGGCTTAGTATTGGTACTATTACTCGTGTAAGATCGCATTTTTCTGCCACTATTAATTAGAGGATGACATGGTAGATACTAGGGTCAAAATGAATATATTTGACTTTTAGGGTTTTAATTGGCATACAAATTTCCCTTGAGCACGCCACTCGTCAGAAGGGCTTGGCCCGTCAGAGTATTTCCCTAGTCAAACACACAAAAAGAGAAATAAAATTAACCCATTTTGAGCTGACCAAATGCAAATGTAGAATGGGTTATGAGAAGAAACTGAAACCTCCGGTGAAAGAAAATCCATCTCCAGCTGAAACGGGGGCATCAATTAAGTACTCCTAAGAATTAGAGTTTAGCTTAGTTAGGCATCAATTATCGTATACTTGGGCTGAATAGGTGGAGACATAACAATGCAATATTAAACTATTCTCATCAAATACTTGATTGTGCCAAATTATGGGGAAAAAATGTTATTTTTAGTTCAATAGAAGCAAACACCAAATGAAGTTACTTCCTTCTCAGGGAGTAGTAACTATTTATCGAGTTCTGGCAAAATCTTGGCACACTTAACATTCACCACATTTTTTTTTTCTAATTCAATCTTTCTTTTTGTCAAATTCAACATACCAGTTCTCCATTGATTACATTGGACAAGGTGTAGTCATCCTGTACAGCGTTTGAGAACTTGTCTCAATCTAACAATAAAAAAAGTGAATGTACTAATAAAATTACCTCATCTTCACCAAGCTTCGACCTAATTCGCAACCCAATTTTGTGCCGGTTTGATCTACATTTTGGTAAGAAGCGAGGTAGAGACTGAATTGATGGAATTCCCAATTGAGTAGCCATAGATATGGAAAAGTTGAATTTTCATGATTAGGGTTAGGTTTTAGAATTTTCATTTTCGCTTTTTTAATTTCCTCTAATTGGGGGAAGAGGCGGATAGGATTTGTCTGGTCCTGCTCCCGCCTTCTTTGATTTAACCGTCCGAAATGGGTCGAGTGAAATTCCAAGTGGGTCGCTCCACTTTTTGGTAAATCCAATTCTTATTTTTTTTGCATTATTTTTCTCAACATATTTGAAATACTAAAGAATAAAATTAGGCAACTATTCAACTATGACACTCTCCCATGTAAAGTTTGCCTCTATTAAACCGGTACAGACCTCATATTCTTTCTAAGTTCAATTTTGATTAGTTAATTATCAAAATAAAGTTAAAATAATACAATTTTTGTAAGTGCGTAGTATATGATAAAAGTAATATTCAATTAAGTAGTGTTTTTATTTGAAAAGTTAAAAAATAATAATTCAAAGTTCAATTAAATGGGTACAGTTAAATCTCTCCTTTTAGAAATATACTTATTTTGAGTTCAGAATATTTAGTCTATAATCATAGCGGAGTGTTACATTATGGTCTAATAGTTGTCTAATTTTATACTGTACATATGACATTTGCAAAGGAACTATAGAAGAATGAATTTATCATACAAAAAAACAAATATAATATTCTAATGGTAGTGTCATACTTATTTCTCAAAACTTATATTAATGTTGGATAATAAACTTAATTTTTTTTTTTGCGGAAGTACCTCTGGTTTTAGTTAAACCTGGACTTGTAATTACAGTTTTTACTCGAACAACAAATACCTCTTTTTGAAATATTTTCCAGAGAGAGACTTTCACACCCGCAAAATCAAGCAAATGCCATACACCTCAGGATGTGTGCAAGAGAAAGTAGATAAAATTTTAGAAGCATTATATCACCCAGTAAATAAGCAAAGTTAACAACAAAGAATTCTCTCTTTCTTTTTTTCTTTTACATTTACAACGCACCGCACATCAAAATTGCATGAATTACATAATCATCAACTAAAATACACCTAGAATTTTTATTTATCAGTCCACTGACTAAAATTAATCCTTCAACCAGCCCCTAAATTTTAATTAAGCACTTGAGAATCCAAATTAGTCAGTGGACTACTAAATCAATTGATATTTAAAAAAAAAAGAACTATATATCTTTCTAATCTTATAATTATATATCTATCTATGACTTGTATTGCCACTTTTAATGTATATACACCTTTTAGAGTTCGTTAACGGATATCTTTATATAAACTTCTATGTGTTATTCGGTTCCGGGTATGGATCAACCCAACATTTATCCTCTTGCGTTGCCTTCTTCCATCTCTTATTAAACAATATTTGCTCGGCATATGATCGTTGCCTCACCTGTTTATAGGTAAAAGGAAATGATTTCTTATTAGAAAGTCAGTGTTTCCTCAACAATTGTACTATAATTAAACCATATTATCTTATTTATTACACAAACACCAACTTCTTCAAAAATTGTCTTGTTCTAGTGTTCGTGTTATTAACTCACAAAACTTCAAAAGGTTTATGTAATTGGCTTTGTGTTACTCTCCGGCATATTACCGCTTTTAAGATTATTCGAATTATGTTTCTTGGGTTTTCTAAATTATTTCAAGTGTGTTTTTGGTTGCAAAGAATTGCTTTCAGGAATTCATACTAACCTTTATTCTATCATTCTCTTTCCAGGCTGCCGATCCAGCTGGCACCTGAAAATCCAACATAAAAAATTTGGTCTATAAAAGCATATAATTTTTTTGCCATATTTCACTGCAAACAGGTACTCCTTTATATGAAAAATCATCTGATATCGAAAATCAATAGTTAGCTAATTACTGAAAAGAAAACAAGGCATGTAAATTTATTAAATGGTTGGCACTTCCTAAAAAAATAATTCTTTTATTGAAGAAACTAATAATGTAAGCAAGGGCAGCACTATAGAAGGAACACGTAGATTAAGAAAAACAAAAAAAAAACATTAATAAAAAAATACCTTTTTATCATCCCTGCCGAGTGTAGGTATTCCCTTATGAAATACATACTCACTGTCTACGACTCCAACATTCATTGTGCGATCCCCCTATATTAATAGAATGACATACCCGGTCATTAGATACACCATCAAGATTGAATGGGTGCAAGTGTTTGTGAATTTACATTTGGGTCCATACATGCAAATATTCCAATTTAATCTAGTACAAAATTTTGGCTGATAAGTGCAAGCAACAAATCTGGCAGGTACAGTAAAATTAAAACCATCCTTTGTTCAGTTACACACTCATTTAAACTAGCAAGCTGTGGATATAAATAGAGGTAAACTTAAGCAACATTAATCTCATTTCTGTTGATAGCACAATTCAACCGAATTGAGATGTTATCCTCCATTTAACCAACCTAACACATTAACTGTCAAATGTGAAAAAAAATGGACATCGGTTTAGCCCCTTAAATACTCATCTTCAATATCCTATTGAGAGAATTAGAGAATACAATTAGTAGGTACCTGAGAGCAGTAGCCGAGTTTGTAGTCAAGGCCCCATGCGTAAATTAAATCATTCTGAAATGAAATTAAAGATGATTAAATTGAGATTTACTAAAAATGCAACAGGTGCAATAGTGCATCAAACCAAGATCTGAAAAAAGTACGAAAAAGTTACTTGAATCAAGTGCCACACGCACTTCCATGCAGCTCTTGAAAAAACAGGGGCCATCATCTCGACCCACCTTCAAATTTAGAAATAACCATAAGTGGATATTTACTTTGAGAAGGTGAAAAATATAAATTTCCTATGAGGAGTCCAATTTATGTATTATGGAATTGTATTGGATTACTTCTTTTTTACTATATTTTTGTGTGCATATGTGCTGTTATTGCTCAAGACTCAATATAGCATTCGATTAGAATTCAACATCCAAACAGACAGTGGAATTGCATCAACCAATGTGAAACTAAAATCCATCCAGTAAATACTAGTAATAGTTCTTTTATGGAAACCAATAAGTATTTGAAAAAGAATGATAATAGAAACAAACCCTGTGCAAGGAGGCGCTGTACTGTTCTTGTAGCACCTACCACTACCATTAAATTTGTACATCCTCCTATTCAAAGTAATAGAAAATATTACTACTTAAATATTTTTATAGTTCAACAGAAACAAATTAGTTTTTACCCCTATAAAACGTACAATGTACGGAATGCTAACTATATATAACCTCATCCCCACATTTTTTTTTCTCCAAAAGCTATCTAATTTTTATAAGAAAGAAGAAGTGCAGGTTTGGAAAATTCCAAACAAACAGAGAAGGGTCTCCATAGGATACTTCCCATGCTTTATAGTATCTGCGAAAGATTCGAGTTTTACTGGGATAGTAGAGGAATTCAAAATTCATCAAATTCTTAGCAAGAAGATGTAACAATTCCATCAGACTAAAGTGAAAAATTGTTCTTTTAATTAAAAAATAATTAAATAAAACAGTACCTATGAACATCACCCTTTTTTGATCTAGCAGTGATTCGGTGGTGAATTTGGGATTTCAAATCAAGTGCTGGTTGCGATATCTCCAACCCTTCCCTCTTCACTATTGATAGATATCTACAATTTTTCCAAAAAAAAAAAGAGGCAAACAGAATTATAACATAATGTAATTTTAATATAAATAATGGGTCATAATTTTGATAGCAATAATTGTGAGTTTTAATGGAGTCAGGTCCCAGGGCCTATACTTTTTGTACTAAGAGAAGCTAGGACACAAAACTGAACTCGTCTCCACCTGAGACATTTAAAAGATGTTCTCCTTGCATTTTACTTTCCTATGACATATAATTTCCTTGGAGAAAATATTTAACGGGGTCAACATTCATGTTTTTACTAGCACCAGTAAAGGTATGTAGCACATTGTTGTACCTTAAAGGATGGAAGTTTTTAACACCTAGATCTTCGTCAAAGAGAAATATATAATCATACTCGGCAACAATATCTGGATGGAGAAATCTTTTCGCGAACCACCTGTAAAAATAAAATGTAAGTTAGTTTCTTCCATTTATTATATTTTTAAAGGGTGCATCAGTGAAAATTCAAAACATATAAAAAAAAAGTATCTCAGGTACAAGTTGAAAATAAAAAAAAATGTAATGAACATATGCAGGTTTTCTATTTGCAAACATCAAGAGATCATGGACTAATGTGTGAAAATGGACCTTTACCATTTAGTTTGGTTAATTGCAGAAACATGCAATGCGCCATCACTCCATTTCAGGTCCCTCCATTTATCGACTTCCCCATCATAGTGGAATAGCATCACGACAAATTGTGTAGAAGGAAACTGAACGAAATGAAACCAAAATCATTAGCCAAATACATAAACCTTAAACATAATAGAAGCGTTAGTGTTACCCCTGAAAAGCATTGAAAGATCATGCATGCTATTGCAAATGGAGGAGCATCCAGAATTTATATTGAAATGATGACAAAAATCCACTATACTTCTTCAAAGGATCAGAAATAGCTTCTCTTTCTCCACTTTCCTCTTAATGAAAATGCCCAATTACCCTGCCTCTCTGAAGATGAGAGGCAGGGTAATTAAAAAAATTGGAAACGGTTGGCATTGAAAAGGATTTGGAAAAGGAAATGTATAGCCGATAAGTCTCATGTTTCATAGATAAGATATTGCTTACTTTCAATAATGCTTACAGAGGCATCCACAAATCAGATAATTTCAAATGCCAAACATAATGTTAGAAGTTACGTATCTTCTTAAACATAAAAGCATTTTGCGATATTAAAAAAACTTTAAAATAAATGTTCTTACCTTTGATACAATATCATTTACAACATCCTTTTGCTTTATTCCAACGGGTATTGCCAATAAGCTTTTTGATGCCCTTCTGATATGCTGTTTATTATTTTCACATAGAAACCTAGAAAAGTTAATTTATAACAACAATGCTACCAAATAATCTAATACAAAGAGATATCATTTGCCTAATTAAGGACTAATTCAACTTTATAGCCTAACAAAATAAAACAAAACAATCAAAAAGTACGACAGAAAAACTACTTAGCCTACCCCAACTTGGTTGGGACTAAAGGCTTGGTTGTCTTGGCTAAATAGTTTTTAGTATGACACTAAAATAGAATCTTATTAACAAAGTAAATAATTGCTATACCAAGTAAAACTCAATGAAATCTCTTATAAACATAAAAGAAAAGAAAATTGAAGGACCTTTATTTCATGAGAACCCAATAAAGGTTCCATGTCCAGATTAGAGGTCTCACTGACTATGCCTTTTGGCAATGGTTCACTTCCCAGGGGCTTACAATGAGCCTATATAAAAAATAAAAGATCCAAAATTACAAGTTTGGCATAATTATGTAATTATTTATTCAAATGCCAACAAAAGAAAAGTTAACCTAAAAATTAGAAGCATAATTATGGTAAATCATCACAATAGATACCGGTAATGGAGACAACACAGCCATATTAATAATATCTTACATCTAATAATAGAAGGTTGTTTAAGTTTGTATTAATTTGACTTTTATAACTTAATTAAAAAATATATGTTTTTGTTGGCTTCATTTCCTCTGAGTCACGTAAGAAGGTAAATAGTTGGCATGGCGCAAGTAACCCTGGAAACTGGTATGATGATGTGAATCTTGGGACCAGTGAATGTTAGCCTACATTTTCATATACATCGGCTGATACATTCTTATAATCTTTTTCATCAGCAAATTCAGTACTGGTATGGAAGTCCTAAAGGACCAATAATGCACAAGAGCAGTATCAAATTCTCTTAATAAAAGATGGTATAGTAAATTTGATAAAAAAAAAGATGGTATAGTAAAAGTGAAAACCTGGCATTTGTCCGGCAGGTCCGGCAGGCGCATGTGCACATGTGAATGCGAATCAGAAGTTCTATTATTTCTCAAGACAGTGGGTAATGTCTACAAAAAAAAAATTAATTGTAAACATACTGGTAACTTCTAAAAGAATAAAGATGTCAACTTAATTTTACCATACTCCATACATAAAAGAACATCCAAGGACCAAGGATAAAATTTCCGTTCGAACCCTTATATTTTACAAAAATTTATTCTATGGACAAGTTCATTTAAACAATGATTGCTGGGGTTTGTCCTGGAATCATCGTGTTGTACCAAATCAACAGGCAACAGGTAAATACCTTCCAAGCATTCCTCAATTGGAAACTTGCTCTCAAGAACAACTCCAGTAAAAATTCAAAATAAACAAAATTAAACTTTTGTGTTCTTTGGTACAGCAACAAACCAGCTCCTCCATACATAGCAGTAAAATACAAATTTGAAAAATAACTAATGTTTGGTTTGGTACTGCAACAGACCAGCTCCTTTGTACATACTAGAGAATGATAGCATATGAAGAAAGACACCTGTTGAAATCCCACTGTGAGAAAGAAACTGGCCAGAAATAAGACAACAGAGAGAATAACGATCATCGGCAAGAGATTGCAAAAGATAAATCTCTTATTCGAGGGCTCTGTTTGTGCTATGCTCTGTAAAACGTGCAAAAATAAAGAGAGATGAGAACACAATTGTGTGTGATTAGCCCAAACTGGTCTACATACCACCAGTTTTCATTTATTCAGAAACAATAAACATTAACAATTGATAACATGGAAGCGAAAACAATTGCATCAGATGGCAATATTGTACCGGTCAAATTGGTATTGATATGTCTGGTATGGAAAGTGAAGCTTTATTCAACTTACGACAAGAATTACTAATCAATAAATCTATATCAAAAATTCTGGCAAAAAAAAAAAATAAGAAGAAGAATTAAGGAACTGAACCATACCATCCCTAACCAACAATGGTAACCAGGCAGACCAGAAGGGTGAACTTTTTTATTGGTACATGAGTCCATTTTTTCCATGCAATGATGCAATACCTCTCTGTTGTAATGGAGTTTTTTTTTTTTTTTATTGTTGTAAGTTATCAAATGCATATGACATATTTATATTGATATTTCACTATTAGTAGCCGGTTAAAAAATAGTTATATTACTATATTTTAGATGTTAACTGCTTTTTTAGCATAATATTATTATATTTAAATAAAATTCAATATGTTCTACTTGTAATTTTTACTTTCCCTTTAATTCTGGTCTGTATATAACTTAAAAGCTTTATAAACATACTCATTTCTTTCCTCTTCGAAAATAAACATTGAAAGACCTGTATTGGAACTAGAGGGCCCAAAATGGAAATCCTAAATATAGGAGGGTTATATTAAATAAACTAGAACTAAATGGGAAAGGTACACCAACCGAACAGCCTGTATTAGAGAACGTAAGCATAAAGCAATCACCAAACAGATTTGTACATTCTACCAGAACATGCAAACTTCCGATATAGTCAAGGAATATGAACACATATATCTCAAATAGATAAAATTAAATGTTTTCTCTTTTGTCCCTAAAAACCTCAATATCTTGTGTACCCATCCAAAATGAGAATATTAAAGAATTGCCCGTACTAACCCTCCTTTGACAGGGCGGACCCAGAGTATTCCGGGGGGGCAGCTGCCCGGATTTTGGATTTTGAGTTTTAGTGTATATTTATCGGTTCCGACCGACTTTGCCCTCTCCTGAATTTTTTTTTGCCCCCCTCTGGACGTTTAATTTGTAATTCGAGTTAAATTTAGAGTTAAAATTAAAATAAATTTGTTGAATTTTGATTGGTAATTAGAATTATAAGTCATAGCATCAGAAATTACAAGTCAAAGCATTGGAAAGTATAAGTTAAAACATTGTTTTTTATCGAGTACCCAATTGGTTAATGGATTTAAACCCGATTAGTTATTTAAACCCGATTCGATATTTTTTTGCCCCCCCCCCCCCCGATGAAAATCCTGGATCCACGCCCGTCCTTTGACCTTTTTAAATGTAGCAAAAAGAGTGGGGAAGCATTGAATTAGGGATGATTTGAACATCTTTTAAATATATTAATAAAAGTAAATTAATAACGTGAGGGGTCAAAATGATATTATTTATTTAACAGGGGTATGAGTTACATTTGTAATCCTATGTTTCGCAGGGCATGCATGGTAATTCGAGTTTTAACAAATAAAATCAACATCGGACCTAGAACAAAATATATAAAACAGAATAATAGGAAGAAAAAAAAAACTTACATATACTAAATTCTTCATCTTCCTTGAACAATTGAACTCCCAAGTTAAAAACTGAAAAGAGCAAAGACGAAATAGCAAAAGGAGAAGAAAGACAAGTTTAGTACCTTTTCAACATAAAACCCAACAAAATCATACACTTTTTGGGTTGAATTTAGTAAAGAAAAAGGAATAAAAACCGAAGAAAGGGAGGTTAAACTTTTTCATGCTCTTGGTACCGAAGCTTTAATTCCAATTTAAGCATGAATCAGATATACATACCAGAGAATAATTTCTGTAGACAGAGAAACCCCTCGTAAACAGGATCATAACAATTGAATTCGCAAGAAGAAATTTCGAATATCTAAATGTTGGATGCGAAAGCTTCACAGACAGGGAAATAAAGCATGAAAAATCCGACGAAAGGTACAGAGCACTTACCATGAAAAGGCTGAATTGAAGAACAGAGCACCGCCTCTCGAGAGGGAGATAGAGAAATAAAAAGGCTTATTGATTTTGTTATGTTATTTGAATTTCGATTACAATTCACAACAGAGGTCTTTGCTTTTAGGATATTTTAATGGTGAGGTGAGCGTTTCTTTTGGGTTTCTCGTGTGTATTAATTTCAGTAGTCAACTAGTCAAAGAAAGAGCGAGAAAGAGAGAACAAATGTCTAGAGAGAGAGAGAGACGGTCAGACGAAGAGAGCTTTGTAAGTTTGTATAGTGTGTGCACTCAAGTCTTTTCTTCATCGTTAGAGAGAGAATTGACGGCTTTGGTGCTTTCTCAATTTCTAAGCTAGACTTGGTATAACTACTACCAACGAGTTCGTTTAAAATTCTCATGATTTTTGCCAAGAGCACCGTTCAAATGTATCATTCATTTTGTGTTTCAATCCTGTTTTACATTTTTCTTCCTTATTTTTTAAGTTTGAATAATCGATCTGAACTGCTTAACATGATCTACGTATCAAAATGTACTTGGAGACTAAATTTTATATATTTTTGAAACATTTTAACTATTTTTTAGATAGGTACAAAATTACTGTTTCAGAAGATTCAAATCAACCAAAATATTAATTTTGTACCTATCTTAAAATAGTAAAAGGTATTAAAAAATATATTATATGAAGATTAACTGTTTGGACTTTGAAAACAAAAATAAGATGTGAGCATGATTGGAGAACAAAACCAACAATAAAATGACAAATTTTGTACTATTAAATTTTGGAAAAAAAATATTTCTTGCTCCCGTTCATCCCGTCCAAATTTGTTTCACATTTTTTTTGTTATTATGTTATTTATTTATTTTAACAAAAAAATCTATAATTTAAATATTTATTTCTTATTTTCTATAAGAAACTTTTATATACATGTATTAATATTTAAGGTATTGTTATTGTAAAAATTTATACACAAAAATATCTATAAATTACTATGAACACTTAGTTATACAACTTTGAACATAATATAATTTAACTAAATATATCAAAAGGTATTCACATCGAATTATATTACTTTAATACTAGAAAGTTTGCCTTCTTTCAAATTTTCTGCAATTAAGTATATTATTTAGAAGAGGGTTCAAATGTCTTTATTTTTTGTGCCTCCATTTCTAAAAACTTGAATAACTCAAAATTTAAAACTTTGAAAGTCAAAATAAAACCGTTAGATATGATATACATCATTTTAACTATGTACATATAAAAACTTATGACATTTCAATTTTTATTTTAGTTGTCATCAAGAGCTTGGAAAAACTTACTAATGTGGATAATTTGAAGACGTTGATTTTCAACTATTGACATATAAAAACAAAATTTAAATGTAATATTTTTTTATGAGCACATAGAGAAAATAATATAGATCACATCTAACAGTTTATTTTGACATTGATGATTTAAATTTTAAGTTATTAATGTTTTAAAAATAGAGGCATGATGGAGGCACAAAAAATAGAGGCATTTGAACCCTCCTCTATTATTTAATATGTCATCTAAAATTGTGAATATTGATGTATGATACTTTACTATTTACATATTTAAACAACATGTATTACTTCTAAAAGGTTAGAATTTCCACTTATAATTAGTTTTCCCTAATTCTCAAGTTAATTGCATTCCAATAGATTATAAGAGCATCTACATTCAGCAACTCAAATGAGTTTCTAAATAACTGTTAATCTTTTTTTAGAAATTAAGGTCTCTAAAATTTCTAACTATCACATTCCTGAAATTAATTTTAGAGTTACTATTAAGCCATGTCAGCAATAAATTAAAAAGAAAAAATAATTTGAGCCAATCATTTGATCAGCATGGAGTTTATAAAAAAATTCTTAATAAGAAACTCTCTCACATCTTTAAAATTAGATTAGAAACTTGATACTATAATAGTTTTCTAAAACTATACTAGAAACTGTCATGTAAACTTGGTACTATAGTAGTACAAAAGATATAGATGCTCTAACACTCGTAAAATAGTGAAAAAAGTTCACCGCCTGCTAAAAAGGTTATCGACGATTCGGCATTTAATCTAATTTTATGGGTACACCGGGTCCACATAACTGTTAATCAAGAGAAGCAAATCGTTATTATCGAGTAAGAAGTCCAACGAGAAGAGATGGCGGGCCCCAGAATAGTGTTCCGAAATAGTGGACGCTCCCACTCTCCAGTTATTTTTTACTGGAGATGCTCATTATCTTAAAACTTGTTAGATGTGAAGAATGGAGATACGAATTCGTGAAGAATGAAGACCACTATAAAAATTGTTACAATTTATTTTCTCGTGATAATAGTTATTGCCATACACTTTTTCTGTAAGAGAAAAACACACTTTGGCCAATATTTTTTAGTATGCAATCGTCAAACCTTGCCAATTGATTTTCTTCACGGATATGTTTTTTAGTGAGATTATGGTAATATGCATATTATATATCAAATTGTGCTATAAATTCATATATTCATTTTTAAAATTAAAACAGTTGATCCAACCGTTAAAAATGTTCTTCATATGGAAAATGTAATTGCAGACTAAAATTTATATTTTTATATTTTTTATTATTTTTTAAATAGATAGAAAACCACTTAATTTGAAAATTTTGAACTATCCAAAAACAATAATTTTCTACCCGTCTAAAAAAAAAGAAGAGATCCACTTACAACATTTTATAGTTACAATATCTTATAATATGATTTTTTAAAGTCCAAACAGTCGATCCAATCCGTTCAACATGATCTCTATATTAAAATGTGCTTGGAGATCAAATTTTACGTTCTTTTGATTTTTTTTACTATTTATTAAGATGAGTACAAAATTTAATGGTCTGAAGTTTTGTAAAATACTTAATAAATAGTAAAAAAATTCAAAAAAAGTTCGATCTCCAAGCACATTTTTTATAGAGATCATGTTGAACGGTTTGGATCGACTGTTTGGACTTTAGAAAATCGTGTTGTACGATGTTGTAACTATAGAATGTTGTAAGTGGATTCCTCCTCTTAAAAAAAATAGTAAACAAATTTTACAAAATATAAAATTTCGTTAGCAAGTACATTTTATATGGAAATTATATTTAACAGTTCGGATCAATTGTTTAAACTTTAAAAATAAATACATGATTTCATAATACAAATTGATTCATAATATACATATTACCGTAGATTCATAGACTAACTTTATATTTAAACCTTGAAAATAGATACATAGATGTATAATACGAATCAATCTATAATATGCAAATTTCCCCTCGTGTTTATTTTCAATTTGCGAGGAATTGGATATGTTGAGGCGTTGGTAACAATGGAGAGTGTGTTTGGTTGTTTTGTGACGGTGGGTCAGTTGTGGGGTAGCCCAAGGAGACTGATGCGCAGCAGCATGAAAGAGACAGCTTCTTTCCCCCACTCCAGCAACCTTTTAAAGATTGTGGAGGCATGGATTAATATATCATTGATATCACTTGAGAGTAGGTCCGACAGCCATCGGACCTACTACTTTGGTTCGATGGATTTAATCACCGTCAGTTTGCTTTAAGATTTGTGCGGAACACTCTAAACTTCGTACGTGTCTGTAATTTTCTTGTGCACAAATCTTAAATTAGATCGGACGGTCATCATGCTCGTTGAACCTAAAAGTCGGACCTACTCTGTTCTCCATTGATATAAGCAGTTAAGCACGGAACCATCCTCTAAAACTAAAAAGAATCGGCGTCTTCCAAATATACCCTTAACATTATCAAATTTACGCTTCCTTCCTACAAACAAATAAGAACCTTCCTACAAACAAATAAGAATAATGGATCTTGGATATCATTATTATTATTATTATCAGTTTACCAATTCTTAACATTATCAAAATTACCGCTGCAACTAGGGGTGCAAACGGATCGGATAGTGGTAAAACCATATCCGTATCCGTTTTTATGTTTTCGGATACGGATACGGATCGGATATTAAATGGATACGGATACAGTTCGGATATTAAATGGATACGGATACGAATCGGATATTAAACGGATGCGCATACGAATACGAATATCATTCGGATACATAATACGGATGTTGTATTAAAATTAACCTATTATTCAACAAATTAATTTTTCAAATAAAAATTATTTAATAAACATAATTATTGTCAATCTCTCAAATAATAATACACTATCATCTCCGCATGTTATTGTTTAATTTTGTTTACTAAAATCATGTTTATATATTTATGTACATAATTATAATAATCAACGTAAGAAACAAAAATTTCTTACGGTGCTAAAATCTTCTACAGTTGAAGACTTAAAGCACCGTTATTTTATATTTACTTTTTGAAATTGTAGGTTCAATTGTCAGCCTTTAGTATATTTGGAATTTCAATGTAAAAAGATTAGTAGTGGGTTTTGCGGAGCAGAGGGCTTAATGGATATCCGAAATCTAAAAATTTACGGATCCGTATCTGTATCTGCTTCTAAAATCAAAACCGTATCTGTATCCGTATCCGCATAATTTATATCCGTATCCGCATCCGTATCCGAATATCTGTATACGCAAATTATCCGTATCCGCAAATTATCCGCATCCGAATATCCGTATCCGTAAAAAGTTACGGATACGGATAATATCCGTATCCGTAACCGTATCCGCTTTCAAAAATTGAAACCATATCCGTATCCGTATCCGCATAAGTAATATCCGTATCCGCAAATTATCCGTATCCGAATATCCGTATCCGTAAAAAATCAGATACGGATCCGGATCCACACGGATAATATCCGATCCGTTTGCACCCAAATAGTTTGGTTATTTAGTAAACAATTCTCTTTTAATTTTTGTATAATCTTCGACGCACGGTGGTTTGGCGAATTCAACGTGCTCTGATTATGATCTGATAAAATTTGGAAGGTGATTTGGTATATCGGTGATGGGTAAAGATTTTAACACAACAGTTTTGACTTCATACATCGCACGGACCATAGAATTAAAAACAGCTCTGCATAATGTTTGTGTGCTACATGAAGCCAAAACTGATCTGTTAAAATATTCACCTCTCAGTAATGCTTTGATGAAAGACGATAATAATGATGCTTTAGAGCATCTACATCTCTAGTGTTATTAGAGTTTCTAATTCAGTTTCAGAGATGTGTGAGAGTTTCTTATTTAAAAAATATGCATGAAAGTTTCTTATTAAAAAAATATTTATAAACTCCACACTGGCCAATTGATTGGCTCAAACTATTTCTCCTTTTTAATTTATTACTGAGACGTGACTTAATAAAAACTCTAAAATTAATTTTAGGGATGTGAGAGTTTAGAAACTTTAAAGACCTTAATTTCTAAAACGTGATTAACGGTTCTTTAGAAACTCATTTGAGTTGTTGGGATATAGATGCTCATATGGTACATACAACTTTATTATTTGATTTAAATTATTTATTATCATTTAGTGCTTCATTATAAGTTCGTTGAATACTTTATCATTCAGTTTAAACATTTTAGTGTTCAGTTTTAGTATTTTATTATTCAATATAACTGATTTATTGTTTATTTTGTGTCATTTATTATTTAATTTAGATGTTTTAAAGTAATGTCTATGTGCATTATAGTTCGGTTTAATTGCTCCGGTGTTGTACTTTATTATTCATTTTAAATATCTGGAATTTAAACTGTGTGGTCTATTATTAAATCAGACAATACATATCAAATAATAATATAACAAGTATATAAAGTTTGCTATAATTTGTGTTATGTTTTTATTTTATAATTCTAAAATGTTTACGTTTATTATTATACTTGTATATTCGTTAATAGTATCTATTGATTACCAGTTTCAACCCCATATTGAAAATCTGTAATTGTCGATTATCTGGGAGTTGGCTACGGTGCTACATGTAGCATAGAGGGCTTCCGTGCAATGGCTTAATATTTGAGTTTTCAAATCCTAACGGTCGATCCGAACCGTTCAACATGATCTCCATATGAATGTGTACTTGCAAACCAAATTTTATATTTTTTAGAATTATTTTACTATTTTTTTAAATAGGTAGAAAATCACTTGATCTGAATGGTACAGAATTTTCAGATCAAGTGATTTTCTACCTATCTAAAAAAATAGTAAAAAAATTTTAAAAATGTAAAATTTGATTTGCAAGTACATATTCATATGGAGATCATGTTGAACGGTTTGGATCGACCGTTAGAATTTTGAAAAGTCAAATATTGAGCCGTTGCACGGAAGCCCTCTATGCTACATGCATCATATTAGCCAGATTCTGATTATCTGTATTGTATCATCTTTCATTTAGATACGAATTTAATTCGATTAACAACATGGGTATGATTTTAACACTGTTTTATTTAATATCACATACTTAAATTATTTTAATGTTTAGGGGTGTACATGCAAAACATTTAATTTGAGTTCGCTGGCCTTGATTCAGCAATAACTAGGGGAGGGGTTTACCAGGAGATAGAGACTACCGACAGCATTTTTAATCACAAAATGATGATAAGATAATAATGAACGAGGCTAATTTAATATTATTATTTAAAATAAATTATATATTTTTTTTAAATAAATTATATAATATTTATAAAAATATATCGTCGTGCAATTATTTTCTTTGATTACAACTAATTTTATGTTAAACCTAAATTTATTCAATACATTCCTAAATATAGAACATATCATTTAAAAAAATTTAAACTAAATACATCCAGAAGAAGACAACCTAATTAGGTGTCGAGACAATGGTATCTGGGTTGTCAAGGCTCAGGAAGACACCTATAGATTACCCAATGGCATCTCTTAGAGAGACAATGCACGACTTGAAGACACCATTGGGTATCCATGACTTTGTCTAAAAATAGAGAGCTCAAATGAATTAGCGGGCCAACTCATTTGTGCTCTCTATTTAGATAGTACTCCCTCCAAAGTTCAAAGGCACCACCCCCATCTAATTAAAGTCAAATCATGGATACCAAGCTCAAAATTCTCACATGCATCGTGATTCTAATTCTCTTGGTTGCCGAGGCTCAGAAAGACACCTATGGAATACCCAATAGCATCTCTTACAGAGACAACGCACGACTTGAAGTCACCATTAGATATCCATGATTAGAATCACTATGTATGCATGAGTTTTGAGCTTGGTATCCATGATTTGCCTTTAAATAGATTTTGTTCATAAATAGAGAGCTCAAATAAGTTGGCCGGCCGTTTTATTCTAGTAAATTATTTTCTTTAATTTGTCCCGACAATTAATTAGTTTGTCTTTTTCAAAGGTTTAAATAGCGTTTATCGCATCATAGCAGAACGGCTGAAAAAACGGCGCTATGGCCATATAGCGCCGCTATATGGCCATAGCGTCATAGCTTTTTTGATCCGAAAACGCTATAGCGGCACTATTTAGAACATTGGTCTTTCCTATAGATGTATTTAGTTTAATTTTTTTTATCTGATATGTTCCATATTTAGGGCATTATATTTAGGGCATGCACCGAATAAAATTAGTTGTAATTAAAGAAAAATATTTTCTATGATCATGAAAGATATATTTTTATAAATATTATATAAGTTTTTTTTTAATTTATAATTTCTTTCAGCACATATTAGATAATGACAATGAACGAGGCTAATTTAATATTATTTTTTAGGCATTATCTTTTTAGTTGATAAAGAATGAATTAGAAATGAAACATGCACAGATTTTAAAGTTAAAGAAACTATGATCAATCATCTCTATTTGATAACGATCTTTTATTTGTTAATTGTGATTCCTTAGGAAAAAGGTAATATTATTTTATGCGGTTGTCTCCATCAAATAGTTATATACATTACAATTCTTTATGAAATGTTCAAATGAGAAACTATTTGTGCATGGTATCTATTTGTGCATGAATCATGCATAAATTTTAAAATAAAAGAATGATGAATCATATATTAAAGATATTTAACAAAGATTCCGTAGGAAGAAAGTAATATTAATATTTATGTGGCTGTCACCATCAAATACTTATATACATCACAAGTCTTTATGAAATGTTCAAATGAGAAACTATTTGATTTCTATTTGTGAATGATGTTAATATAAATACAGATAATTTCGAGCCCTTTAAATATGTTTGTATATTTTTTCTACTTATGCTTGTGCAATTATAATATCTTTTTGCCTTTTTTTTTAATGCTGTCATAGTTTACCACTTAATATACTTGTTATATAATGTCAAATAATATATGCAGAATTTTATTATTCGTTATTCTATGATCTAATGGATTGAATACCTCATTTTTTTGCATCCATTATGTCTCTATTTTTAAAATTTTAATAACTTAAAATTTAAATTTAAATATTAAAATAAAATTCTTAGATATAATCTATATACTTTTAAAAAAAAATACAACATCTCTATTTTATTTTGATTGATATTAAGAACTTGCAAAAATATACTAATGTGAATAATTTATGGACATTGATATTTCAACCAGTGTTGTAAATAACGGCTGTTTAGGCCGATTAGTCGTTGTCGGTGACCAAACCGTCATGGATTTTTCCAACTGGTCGGCCGATTATTTCCGATTATTTCCGATTAATCGCTTGGTGGTACCTTGTCCGTCCGACGACCGCATACTATTATTTACAACACTGATTTCAACTTATTGAACCTGATAGCCTCTATCTGGGTTTAAAAAAAAAATTTCAACTTATTAATTCATATAAAAATAGAACTGAAAATGATATTTTTATATGAAAGAAAATAATATATATCACATGTAATTATGTTATTTTTGACATTTACAATTTAATTTTTTCATTATTAAAAAATAAAACATGACGGAAACATAAAAAAAATGAAGACATTATCTCTTCTTCTATAAAAATATAAAAAAATATAAAAAATATATAGATATTTTTATGAGGAAATCATTCAACCGCTAACCAAATTAAAATTAAGGTGATATGAAGGGGTAAAATAAACAATGGCAATGAGGAAGTAGGAAATGAGAGATAGTCCTTTTATTATACTTAATATTTATTAACAGTTAAAACTCTTAATTTGAGTTAGTGGGGTTAATGGGGTTACCCTTTAATATTTTGCTGATTGATGTGGGCCGTTTTCTTGATTGGTTGGCCCAGGTTATGGAGTAGAAAATTCGGATCCGTATCTTCTCAGCTACCTGATTCAACACAATTGAAACGGACACGAACAGTTCAGATTTACTCTCAGTATTATTTGTGCTTTGAGATCGTGCCAAGTTGAAAGACAGATTCTGGATCATCCGTTTCAAAAATATAGACCATAATGAAAATAAAATATATATATGAAATTGAAAAAAACATCATTTTTTATTTTAAAAATAATAAATCACAATGTATTACTGCAGTCCATTAGCCGCAATTAATGACGATATAGACCATAATGAATTATTGCAGACAGATTTTCCGCTAAAAGAGAGAAAAAAAATACGCAATTAAAGCAAATCTGAATCATTATGACGACTCATCTCTTGTTTCCTATCGATTTAATTTATTATTTTTTAATGCTATGAAAAAAAAATTGGGCTAGGTTATACTGGTTCTGCAATTATTCATTACAAGAAGCGCCAATTACATGTGGGTCCTGCTGGCCTCTGTCCTTGGAGCTTACTTTTTGTGTTGGGCTGTGGTCTGTGGAGGAAATGGAAATTTGATAGGATGCTGTTGTTAACATTGTGTTGTTTTTTTTTTTTTTTTTTTTGCTGCATTCCCAAGTAAAATTTGGAATAACCAGAGAGGCAAGTTACCTTAAAGTGAGCTGAAGCACCAACAACCTCAGCTGCATAGCCTCCTTTTATTATAGATCCGAACTGATTAGGGGCATGCAGAACCACGAAATAGAATACAATGTGATAAATTTTTCAAAATAGAATATAATTGTATAATTTTTTTTTTTGATAAAAGACAATGAAGTACCCGTTTCATATAAGAAACATAGAGTTTTAATTACAGCGTACTATTAGTTGCTCACAACCACTAAACACAAAAATACCAGACTATGCGTCAGAACAAAACAAAACACATAAGCTCTTCTTCTGACAATCCACCAAAACACAGAAATAGAGAAGTATAATATGACTAAGCCTCCAAAACAGGGGCTGAGGTAATATGGTCTTATCCCTAGATTGATACTATATTTGATATTCATTAGAGTGAGGTCACTGGTACTCCATCCTCCCCTGCTAGCGGATCTAGCTGCTCCTCCTCCGTAGTGGTGCTGTGATAGAGCACTACTTGATGGTCTTTTGGATCCCAAACCCGCAAGGGAATAATATCCAGATCAACAGGTAAGTAGTCACTGGCAACTGCTTTGATCCTCTTATGCATATGACCTACCCAATATTCAAGCACAGATATATAATTGTATAATTATTTTGAATACAAGTATATTGTAATTATTTTAAAAAAAGTATGACAAAGGTTCTATTTACTTTTTTCAAAAGTAAAAAGTAATTGAAATAAGAAGCAATTCTCCAAAGAAATATATTTTGAAAACTCATTTGGTGTGTCAAAGATTTGGTTTTCAACGAAAAAAAGGAAAATATGTGTCATTTGACCACATAACGTTGCGGCCGTGTCAAAAATGAAATTTACAAGAATTCTTAGTTATTTGGTTTATCTTCTTTTTTATTTTTTTTTAAATCTTGTCAGAGGCTGACAAGTGTATTTATCTTCTTTTTTAAATGGTAAACAAAGAAATTTCGGCCAATTAAGATACAATTTATTTTTAAATTCTTCTATCTCATTTTATCATTGCCTCGTCCCTCTATCTATCTCATTAAAATTTTAACTACATATATTGAAATTTAATTGAATTTTCATTTCCTTAAAGTTTCTATATAGTTTAACTCTCTTCATAAAATACTAGATGAGTGCTTGTAGTCTAGTGGTTAAGGCTTTATTTTGTGCTTGGAAGGTCTTGAATTCAAATCTCACTAACAATAAATTAATAATTATACATTTTAAATTTCAACCCTCTCTAACTAAAATTTCTAGTTCCGCCTCTGAAAAAAAGTGATGTATATTTGAAGAATTGTGAGGACCCAATGTATTAAATAATCATTATTGAGCGATTTGAAACTATTAATCTTACAAAATTAATTATGTGGAATTGTGGGTAACTGGAATAGTTGAATTTAGTTCGCATTTTTAGCGAAATTAGAACAATAAAGATTATATTGACAATGAAACATATGAGAAAATCACGATATATAGTCGACACAATAATTAAAAGATAATAATAATTAAAAATATATAAGATGAGTAAATGTATTTTATGTGATCGTCATTGGTCGAATTGGAAAGTCAGTGTGATTTGCAAATTAAGCGGTTATCCCTCAACTAATTTTATAATCAACCGTTTAGAGCAAAGCTAGTGTAGGTTGTGCTCATCAAACTCAGTGTTCATCAAAAAAGTTTGGTGAGCACAACTTTAAAAATCTATCGGATTGATTTTAAATGACGAATCTAACCCGTTGAAATCCATCTACGTACTTCGCGAATAATGCGCGTACATGCAAAATTTAAAATTCATTTAGTACAAAATCAAGCAGTAAAAAAATAAAGTTTTTTATAGTATCTAAAAGATGTTGACCTATACCGGAGTCCTATAATTAAAATAATAATAATATATATATATGGATTCCGAAAAAAAAATAGTTAAAAATGTTGTGCGTGTGTTTAGAGAGTATCTATGAGAAAGAAAAAGAGAGGAAATCCATATTCAAAACAAAAAGAGCTGAGAATATTTATAATATATAAATAAATAAAAAACTTTAGTTTTATACTCAAGGTGTTAAATATTATAACTGCATTGAACATACATATTTATAATATATTTGTCAAACAAATGGATATTTTGATCAAATTAATTGAAATGGAGATTTTGAGTTTTTAAATATAAGTTTCAACGCTTCTTTATCACTAAAGAAAAATAGAAAATAATTACAAAAACAGCTCTGTCAAAAATATATTTCCTTCTTTTCGCTGAAAACCAAATCCATGAATTAAAAACAGCTCTGTCAAAATGTGTACCCCTATCATTGGTTGTTTTGTTTTGATAAGAAGGGATGAGTTTACTGCACACAAAAAAAGTAACAAGAACTTGGTGAAAAAAAATTTAGACACGTTTGATAAGGAAATAAAGAGAAAGTAAAATAAGCCAAAAATTTTAAATATACCATATTGTGGAAAAAAAAAAAATCAAAACACTCCGAATTTCGGGTTTTTCTAATTTTACCCAGGCCGCAGAACACCCGTGCACCCCAGTCAGGGGGCCGCACAATGACCCTGCGGCCTCAGGGTCCGCACTATGCCGATGCGGCCCACCCTTTTTTTTTAATCTGAAATCTGTTATTTGTTGATGTCTAGCTATTTTGTCCATATTCCGACCATACTTTGTATGAAAACCTGTGCCTAAAACTCTAAAGTCGTGTCTATTTCATTGAATATCTGTAGGATGTGGTACTGCTGCGCTTTTATTTCTTATTTTGCAGGAAACAGGCGAAACAGAGGAAGAATCTGGATTATGAAGGTTTACACACGGACCGTGCACCATCTGCATGCGGTCCGTACACCCTCTGCCCGGCCACAAACTGACCACAGACGACCAGACACAGACATGTATATGATGCTGAAATTTCTGCACCTGAACTTAAAACAGTCATAACTTTTGACTCGTAACTCCGTTTTGAGTGTATGACCACTTTTCGGAAAGCTTGCGAGAAGATCTACAATCTGACCAAAGGACACAGGCACACGGTCCGTGCACCCTTGCATACGGACCGTGCATGGCATTTCTGGAAACAGAATCCAAAGATGGAAATTGGTGCCAGCTAGGGAAGGTCGCGAATTGGGCCATTAAAGCACCTCTCTGTCCAACAGAGAGGTCATTCTGGATCTGAGAAGAGAGGCTAGGGTTTAGGAGAGGACGGCTTGGCTTGAAGAGGAAGAAAAGGAGGAAAACGAGAGTTTTGCGACGATTCTTCGGGCTTCTTCGAGTTTTATCATTTCTCTCATGAACTCTATTATCTTCATCTCTTTTATTTGTTTTAGAACTATGTTTAAGTAGACTTTTTAGTTTCTAGGATTAAGATGTAGTCGAATGCTTTGTTTTACTTGCTAGTTATTGGAATTTGTGTTGGATTTTGTGATTGCTTGTTGTGTATTGTTTTATTGCTTAGTTGAACTTGTTTGAATTGATTGGTTTATCGTTAGATGCATGGCCACATCTAGATGGTATTTTAAGACCTTGATATTCACTCGACCAAACTAGGTATTTGAGGTAGGTTTGTGAGCCGAGAGGTGAAACCAAGTTGTAGCCGAGAGGTGAAGCTTTCCTCGTATCGAGAGATCGATGTTATCTTTAGTAAACCAACAAGTAACTTAGGTTAATTAAGCCAACAAGCGAAAGTTGAGGTTTAAGAACCCTAAGAGGGAGGAAATTGAGTTTTGTACCAAGTAATTGAGCCAACATGCGAGAGTTGAGGTTTAGGGACTCAGGTACGGTCAATAGAACCCTACACAAAGAAACAACACAGAAACCAGTAGTTGTTGTATCAACTCGAGGGCCACACGGACCGTGTATGAATGTACACGGCCCGTGCATGAAAGTGCACGGACCGGGCACCAAGAGGCTAAGCTGAGATGAAGTCCGAAACCCTAGGAACCCCTTTTTATTCATTCTAAAACACCTTTACTGTTTTAAACATTGTCATTAATCTGTTTAGGAATTTAAACAACCAAAACCAACATTTTGCAGACTTCTAGAGTTTTTATATAATCTAAGTAGAGTCCAATCTATTTTCATCCGTCCTGTGGATCGATACCTGATTATACTGCTCGATAGGATTGTACACTTGCAATCCGACTCGAAAGGTGTACCCAAGGTATAGCTTGCTATACTGAAACTTTGTGCATACGCTTCCGTGTGAATAAGTTTTTGGCGCTGTTGCCGGGGACGGTATTGAAAATTTCTTGGATTTTGCTTATTTTTGCTAAATTCTAGATTTTAACTTGAATCTTTTTCTTTTTATTTTTATTTTCTCTCTCATCACAGGAGCAAGCTGGAACCTCCATACAACCTGAGGAGTAAAGGTCAACCTTCCAACACAGAAGTGCCTCCCGATCCGACTCAGGACCAGAACACAACTACTTCTGCACAACCACCTCCCCACACGGTCTGTGCACTTCATACACGGTCCGTGCCCTTAGATCCAGACAGAGCCATGAGCCAAAACGGAGAGGAAAGAGAAGAGGAGCCGCAACGTGACCTCGACTCTGATGATGATATGGCAGACTTCATCCCAAGAACTCTGAAGGAGTTCAACGTGCCGAGATCTGGGGATGTGAGGGGAGCAATTAGGCTGCCAAGGATAGTCGGAAACCATCCGAACTTCAATCCTGGTGTTATCAACATCGTGCAGCAGAACACATTCCATGGATTAGACCACGAGGATCCACATGCTCATCTGCAAACCTTCCTCGAGTGTTGCACCACCATTAAAACTAATGGCGCAACCTCATATTATATCAGACTTGCTTTATTTCCTTTCACTCTTAGGGATAAGGCCAAGAAATGGTTAGGGTCATTACCAAGGGACTCAATAAACACTTGGAGGGAACTGTCCAAACTTTTTCTAACTAGGTTTTTCCCTCACAAAAGAACTGCCAAGGTAAGAACCCAACTGACCAGTTTTAGGCAAAGGTCTGATGAACCACTCAATGAGGCTTGGGAAAGGTTTAGGGAATTGCAATACTCTTGTCCTCACCATGGTATACCAGACTGGTTGCTTATCCAGACCTTTTATGATGGTTTGACTGACAACACTCGTACTTCTATTGATGCTGTTGCAGGTGGAGCCCTGATGGATAGGGAAGCTCAAGAAGCCATGGAGTTGATTGACAACATGGCATCAAACCAACAGTGGTCCGGCCGCGAGAACTCTCGAGGAGGAGCAGGCGGCCGATACGAGGTCGATCAGATTATCGCGCTATCTGCCAAACTGGATGCCATGCAAAAGGCATTCGACAAGATGAGCGCCAAATCAGTCAGCAACCATCAACCACAATCTTGTGCCATGTGTGGTGATAAAAGGCACTCTTACGAGCATTGCCCATTGGCGCAGAGGGATGGAGAGACCGAGCAAGTCAACTCTCTCAACAGCGAGCCATCATACTTTCCAAAACCTCCATTCAGCCGAACCTACTCCAAAGACCCAGTTGAGCAACAGAACTGGAGGTGGAAGCAGAACAACTCCGCGCCATTCAACAACCCTCGAGCAGCAACAACCGGAACTTCTATCAGAATGCCTCTTTCAACAACCGGGAGCCACAACCTCCACCACCAAAGCCGTACATCACTCTAGATGTCACTGATTTCATGAACGAGCAAAGCAAAATGAATCAGATGATGTTCGAGCAGATGCAAGCGATGAGTGCAAAAATGGCCGATTTAGCTGCTCACAACAAGATGATGGAGGAACAATTGAGTCACCGTGCCACCTCTAGCCAACCACCACATGGGAAGCTGCCCAGCCAGCCAGAGCTCAACCCCAGAGAGGAGGTCAAAGCAATAACTTTGCGAAGCGGGACTCAATATCAAGAACCACCCATGCCAACAGAACCAGCGCCAAGGTACACGGACCGTGCAGACCCCTAAAGAGACTGGACACTCGGGCCGTGCAGAGCCCACATGACCAGCAGAGAGCACTGAAACTACTGTCCACACGGACCGTATATATGGTACACGGGTCGTGCAGAAAGAAGCTGAGAGTCAGAGAAAGAAGGGGGCCGAGAAACCACCGCCTTACCGGCCGCCTGTACCCTTTCCCCAAAGACTAGCTGAGTCCATACTTAATGAGCAATTCGCCAAGTTCATTCAAGCCATCAAGTAGCTGCACATCACCATCCCATTCACCGAGGCATTGACTCAAATGCCATCTTATGCCAAGTTTCTCAAGGACATCCTCTCGAACAAGCGAAGTTTGGGGGGATACGAGACGGTGAGATTGACAGAACAATGCAGTGCAATTTTTAGAAATGAGCTCCCGCCCAAACTGGAAGATCCCGGAAAGTTCTCCATTTCTTGCACAATTGGGAAGGCAACAATCAAGAAAGCTCTATGTGACTTGGGAGCTAGCGTGAGTCTCATACCACGCACAATCTTCGATCGCATGGGGGTAGGTGAGCTCAAACCTACGCGAATGACTCTGCAGCTGGCAGACTCTTCTGTGAGGCGACCACTCGGCATAGTGGAAGATGTGCTAGTTCGAGTTGGCAAGTTCTATGTGCCCGTTGATTTTGTGGTGATGGAGATGAAGGAGGACAAGGAAGTCCCGATCATATTGGGACGGCCTTTCCTCAGAACAGCAGGGGCACTAATGGACATGAGGAAGGGAACTCTAACCCTGCGGATTGGGGACAAAAAAGTTCAATTCAACCTAAACCAAGCCATGAAGTACTCATCTGAGCCGGCCACATGCTGCGCGGTCGACATGGTTGATCAATTGGCGAAGGAGCAACTCCGAGAACAATACGGTAATTCATTCAAAAATTACCCTGACTATTTATCTGAATTACAGGAGAAGAAAAATGCTCAAGAAAAGGCGTGTGCGGCAGACATCTTGACAAACAGCCGAGTGGAACCAGCACACGGACCGGATACCTCACACACAGTCCGTGCACTCCCATCTGAGAAGGTTCCACATGAACCATACATGGAGCACACGGTCTTTGCACAAGCTCAGCCAGAACAGGTCAAACAAGAACTGAAACTTCTCACAGCCAACCTCAACCCGAATCACACCGCTACATTCTTTGAGGACTTCAAAGCTCAGCAAGCCGTGATCGGGGACTTGATCGAGAGGCTGACAGGCTCGGCACTCAACTTCTGGCATTCGAAGTTCAGCAGGGCACACGGACTGCACGCCAATTCACACGGTCCGTGCATGATCCCACCAGATTTCTGATCAGGTTTGATTTCTTTTCCCCAAGTTTTACTTTTTTTTTTATCTATCTGTCTTGAAGCATTGAGGACAATGCTCGGATTAAGCTTGGGGGGGGACTTTGTATCTAGGATTGTATCTAGGTCATTTTTTACCATTTTTTTCACTTTTTCTTAGGTCATGTTTACTTTTTCTTGCATTTTTAGGTGACAAATTTGTGTGATTGCTAGAGTTAGGAACTCTTGCGAAAAAAATTTGGTTGTAATTTGGATGAACTTGATAAATTTGAAATAACCCCATATTTGATAAAAGAATTGCATAGGATGAGATGTTTTGAGATTTTAAAAAATGAAAGATTGAATTGTATTGAAAAAGCATTTTGAAACCGAATTGTGCCTTTTAAATAGGGAAATGGGGATTTTAAATAAAGAAATATTGGGATATCCATTGGTATGAATGAATACCATTGGATGTGTGTATTCATGGTGTATGCGAAAAATAAAAAATAAAAAAATAAAGAAAGTGATGAAATAAACGAAAAGATAGAGAACATAAGAGTACTGGCAATAAGTCCTATTGGGCGCCTTTGAGCTCGTCTCCCAAACTTAGAAAAGAAAAGAACTTTTGAATATATCAACACACGAAGTCCGCAACTTTCTAACCTAAGCTTGTTCCAAGCTTGGGGGGGCAAAAAAGGAAAAATCACCACAAATGAGGGCATAATTTCGGTAAAGGAATGAAATATTGATGAATTCAAATGATTAGTTTTTGTGAATACTAAGGCACCTTGGAGTATGAAGTTTGATTAATCGAATTGTGTGGTGAATCAAAATTGATCAAGAAAAGTCCAAATGTCATCCAAGAAGATTATCCGAGTTTTTAATAATAGCAAGGTCATGTAAATTTGTCGCATTTAGGAATTTTGCATTTAGGTAAGTCCAGAGACAGGCCCGATGCCTAGGTTGGGATTTTTGCTTGAGGACAAGCAAGATTTCAGCTTGGGGGGATTTGATGTCTAGCTATTTTGTCCATATTCTGACCGTACTTTGTATGAAAACCTGTGCCTAAAACTCTAAAGTCGTGTCTATTTCATTGAATATCTGTAGGATGTGGTACTGCTGAGCTTTTATTTCTTATTTTGCAGGAAACAAGCGAAACAGAGGAAGAATCTGGATTCTAAAGGTTTACACACGGACCGTGCACCATCTGCATGCGGTCCGTACACCCTCTGCCCGGCCACAAACTGACCACAGACGACCAGACACAGACATGTATATTGTTCGCGCAGAAGCGCAACGCAAGTTTCGGTACGCTTGAGGGCGTACCTTTTAAAACCGCGTTTACACTTCACGAGTAAGGGTCGCAAGTGCACAACCCCTATCGAGTAGTATAATCGGGTATCGATCCACAGGGACGGGCAATTACTAGGTTAGAATCTACCTAACTCGATTAAAAACTAGAAGTGAGAAAGGTTTGGTTTGGTGTTTAATTTCCTAAAGGGTCAGATCAAACAATTCAAGAAGATGTAATAAAATGCTAGAAGAAATGTAAATTGTGTTTTGATTATGGATAAACGGCGTTTCCAGGGTTTCAGACTTCATCTCTGATCTGCCTCTAGTGGTACGGCCCGTACCAAGTTGATACGGCTAGGCCGTACTTCACTTGGTAAGGCAAGGCCGTACCACCCTGGTAAGACCCGTACTGGCTTCCCAGAACAGAGCTTACCAGTTCGAGTTGATGCATTTCCTTGCTGGTACCTTGTGCTAAACTCTTTGGAAAGGTTCAATTGACCATACCTAAGGTTCCTAAGCCTCAACTGTCGTTTGTTGGATCAAGATCTAGGTTGGAATGCAATTGATTGCCTTTTAGGGATTTCTACACCTCAACTCTCGTGTGTTGGTACAGATCTACCCTAACTGGTTGATTGGAGACCTAAGGCACCCTCTAATCTGTCGATTAGAGGAGAATTCAACCTCTCGGCTTCAATTCGAACAAGTCTACCCTAAACAATTGATTTGGTTGAGAGATTGAGATGATCACATGACCTTGATAGGTTCGATCTAAACCTAGAGGTTCATCATACACAATCACAGCAATCAAAGCAAAAGATAGCAAAGAAATCACAATCAATCAATCAAAAGAGTTCATACAAGATACAAGTCAAAGAAAGTCAAAACAAATCAAGAATCCATCTCTAAACCCTAGAAACTAAAATAACTACTCACAGCACATGATCTGATCTAAAAATACAATAAAAGGGATAGAGATAGCCATGGATCGAAGGGATCGAGAGGAGGAAGCTAGATCCGTCGAGTTTCGCCTCTTTCCTCTTCCTTCCTTCTTGCTCCTAGCTCCTTAGCTCTCTTTCTCTCTCTTACTGTGCTCTCAAATAGATCTGGAATGGAATGTATGTCGAAATTGGAGAGTTCCCCGCTTTAAATAGCCTCTGCCAAAATTTGAATCTGTCAGGCCGCCTTTAGGTACGGCCCGTACCAAATTGGTACGGCCAGGCCGTACCAGGCGTGATGAGCTGAAAAATGGCTAAGTCCGGTAAGACCCGTACCAGACTTGGTAAGGGCCGTACCAGATCATCCCAAATCGTCGTTTCTTCGTGTGTTTTGCTCCAAGCCTGCAGAAAACAAACAAACACTCAGCAGTACCAAATTCTAAAGATATATCGATGAAATGCACATGATTCTGGTGAATTAGGGCACGAATCTGGTACTAAAACAGGCCTAAAATAGACTAAATATGCGAGGTATCAAATTCCCCCAAGCTGAACCTTTGCTTGTCCTCAAGCAAAAAGTTTCAAACTCGGGTAAAAGTGCTGGACAACTAAATCTAAATGCGGATACAAGTCTAAATGTGAAAACTTACATGATTGCTACAATAAAAGAACGCAAGAATCTTTTTGCTATGATTCGGACTTCCCTTGGTCAATTGTGATTCACCTCACAAATTGATTAATAAAACCTCAAACTCTAAATGTTTCAAGTCTTGCAAAGTTGATTACTCGAATTTATCGATTTATCATTCTTTCACTAAACTATGCCTTCGCTTGTAGAGATTTTCCCTTTTTGGCACCCCCAAGCTTGAATCAAGCTTAGGTCAGAAAGTTGCGGACTTCGTGTGTTGATATGTGCAAAAAATTTATTTTTTTCATTTCTAATTGGGAGACGAGCTCAAAGGCGCCCATTCAAGGCTTATTGTCAGTACTCTTATGTTCTCCATCTTTTCATCTTTTTTTTTTCTTTCTTTTTTTTTTCTTTTCTTCTTTTTTTTTCGCACATACCATGAATACACACATCCACTAGTGTTCATTCACACCAACGGATATCCCAACTTTTCTTTATTTGAAATCCCTATTTCCACATTTGAAAGGCACAATTCGGTTTCTAAATGCTATCTCGACATTCAAGTTTCCAATTTTACAAATCTCAAACCATTTGTTCGTAATCAGTTTTGTTTGGTCAATTATGAGGTTAGTTCTAATTTCCCAAGGTCATCCAACTCACAAACAAAAGTTTTCAAACAAGTCCCTAATCCTAGCAATCACACAAATTTATCACCTAAATGCAAAATTTTTGAAAAAGAAACATGTCTAAATGCAGATACAATTTTCTTCTATTCCACCCCCCCAAGCTTGAATGAAGCATTGTCCTCAATGCTTGAATCTACACAAGGCAAAAGTAAATAGAAGAAAATATGGAAACTTACTAGATGGTGAGCGAGGGATGAAGCGGGGGCGTCTCACTGGTTGGTGGGAGGTGGATCAGGTGGCACTGGTGGGAGCACCCACTTCTGAGGTACACGGCCCATGCGATCACACTCTTGCATCAGAAGAATCCGCAAGATTCCCATCAAGTTCTTGATCGAGCGCCCGATCGCGCTTTTGTGCGCTTCCAATTTCTCCAAGAGTGTAGCAGTCCGATCGGGTTCAAGATATGCACTTATGATCACAGGACGACATCTATCTGGGTCTAGAAGCTCATACCTGAGGTGTGCTGCTGGAGGCTTGAGCTCAGGAGTCAGCCGCTCTGTCTGGGTCTTGACGCGGGTCGCATCAGGTGCCGTGCGGGTCGCATCAGGTGAAATGGCATCGCATGCTGACCAATCCGACTTGCTTCATTTTGTCTCCAGGTCATCAGACCACGGCATGCGGGTCGCATCAGGTGGCGTGCGGGTCGCGTCCACATGCTCTTCAGGTGGAGATGCGGGTCGACTTGGCTCGATGCGACCTGGGTCCACATGTTCTTCCGTGGGTGATGCGGGTCGTGTCTCAATGATGCGGGTCGCGTCAATTGCGGTCTGGTCTGTTGGCTGGGCTGGTCCTTCGCATTCTGGCTGAGCTGGCAGCTTTCTAGGTTGAGATTGGCGTGAGATGATGATCTGACTCAACTGCTCCAACAGCTTGTTTTGAGCGGCCATCTGTGTGGACATGTTTTGCAACTGTTCCCACAGCATCTGGTTCACCTTCCCTTGCTCGTGTATGAATTCGATCTCAGCGGGATCAACGTACGGCTCGGGTGGGTCGGGTTGGAATACGCAATTGTTCGAGTCATCGAATGGTGCAGGGTCGTAGAAATTGCAATTGTTGTTGCTGATATAGCCATCCTGCTCCGGTTCCTCACTCCAATCAGCAGTGGGCAATACTCATAAGAGTGTCTCCTGTCCCCACACATGGCACATGGCTGTGATTTCTGGTTTCTGGCTGCCCTCATGCTCATTCTGATTGAATAACTCTCCATGGCCTCCTCTAGCTCGGCAGCTCTAGCATATAGAGCTGCGATCATGACCTCCTCTAGCTCGGCAGCTCTAGCATATAGAGCTGTGATCTGATCAGCTTTGGATCGGCCGCCTCCTCCAGCTTGAAAATTGTCGCGGCCAAACCAATGTTGGTCTGTCGTCATGTTGTACATGAGATCCATGGTGTCTCGAGCTCCTCAGATAGTAATCGCCATAGTGTTCCTGAAAAAGAGAAAATAAATAAATAAAAGAAACGAAACAAAATAAAAGAAAATAAAGGATACAAGATAAAGTCTAGATTAACTAAGTAAGGTAAAATCTAACTAGGCAATTGGTTACCGTCCCCGGCAACGGCGCCAAAAACTTGTTCGCGCAGAAGCGCAACGCAAGTTTCGGTACGCTTGAGGGCGTACCTTTTAAAACCGCGTTTACACTTCACGAGTAAGGGTCGCAAGTGCACAACCCCTATCGAGTAGTATAATCGGGTATCGATCCACAGGGACGGGCAATTACTAGGTTAGAATCTACCTAACTCGATTAAAAACTAGAAGTGAGAAATGTTTGGTTTGGTGTTTAATTTCCTAAAGGGTCAGATCAAACAATTCAAGAAGATGTAATAAAATGCTAGAAGAAATGTAAATTGTGTTTTGATTATGGATAAACGGCGTTTCCAGGGTTTCAGACTTCATCTCTGATCTGCCTCTAGTGGTACGGCCCGTACCAAGTTGATACGGCTAGGCCGTACTTCACTTGGTAAGGCAAGGCCGTACCACCCTGGTAAGACCCGTACTGGCTTCCCAGAACAGAGCTTACCAGTTCGAGTTGATGCATTTCCTTGCTGGTACCTTGTGCTAAACTCTTTGGAAAGGTTCAATTGACCATACCTAAGGTTCCTAAGCCTCAACTGTCGTTTGTTGGATCAAGATCTAGGTTGGAATGCAATTGATTGCCTTTTAGGGATTTCTACACCTCAACTCTCGTGTGTTGGTACAGATCTACCCTAACTGGTTGATTGGAGACCTAAGGCACCCTCTAATCTGTCGATTAGAGGAGAATTCAACCTCTCGGCTTCAATTCGAACAAGTCTACCCTAAACAATTGATTTGGTTGAGAGATTGAGATGATCACATGACCTTGATAGGTTCGATCTAAACCTAGAGGTTCATCATACACAATCACAGCAATCAAAGCAAAAGATAGCAAAGAAATCACAATCAATCAATCAAAAGAGTTCATACAAGATACAAGTCAAAGAAAGTCAAAACAAATCAAGAATCCATCTCTAAACCCTAGAAACTAAAATAACTACTCACAGCACATGATCTGATCTAAAAATACAATAAAAGGGATAGAGATAGCCATGGATCGAAGGGATCGAGAGGAGGAAGCTAGATCCGTCGAGTTTCGCCTCTTTCCTCTTCCTTCCTTCTTGCTCCTAGCTCCTTAGCTCTCTTTCTCTCTCTTACTGTGCTCTCAAATAGATCTGGAATGGAATGTATGTCGAAATTGGAGAGTTCCCCGCTTTAAATAGCCTCTGCCAAAATTTGAATCTGTCAGGCCGCCTTTAGGTACGGCCCGTACCAAATTGGTACGGCCAGGCCGTACCAGGCGTGATGAGCTGAAAAATGGCTAAGTCCGGTAAGACCCGTACCAGACTTGGTAAGGGCCGTACCAGATCATCCCAAATCGTCGTTTCTTCGTGTGTTTTGCTCCAAGCCTGCAGAAAACAAACAAACACTCAGCAGTACCAAATTCTAAAGATATATCGATGAAATGCACATGATTCTGGTGAATTAGGGCACGAATCTGGTACTAAAACAGGCCTAAAATAGACTAAATATGCGAGGTATCATATATGATGCTGAAATTTCTGCACCTGAACTTAAAACAGTCATAACTTTTGACTCGTAACTCCGTTTTGAGTGTATGACCACTTTTCGAAAAGCTTGCGAGAAGATCTACAATCTGACCAAAGGACACAGGCACACGGTCCGTGCACCCTTGCATACGGACCGTGCATGGCATTTCTGGAAACAGAATCCAAAGATGAAAATTGGTGCCAGCTAGGGAAGGTCACGAATTGGGCCATTAAAGCGCCTCTCTGTCCAACAGAGAGGTCATTCTGGATCTGAGAAGAGAGGCTAGGGTTTAGGAGAGGACGGCTTGGCTTGAAGAGGAAGAAAAGGAGGAAAAGGAGAGTTTTGCGACGATTCTTCGGGCTTCTTCGAGTTTTATCATTTCTCTCATGAACTCTATTATCTTCATCTCTTTTATTTGTTTTAGAACTATGTTTGAGTAGACTTTTTAGTTTCTAGGGTTAAGATGTAGTCGAATGCTTTGTTTTACTTGCTAGTTATTGGAATTTGTGTTGGATTTTGTGATTGCTTGTTGTGTATTGTTTTATTGCTTAGTTGAACTTGTTTGAATTGATTGGTTTATCGTTAGATGCATGGCCACATCTAGATGGTATTTTAAGACCTTGATATTCACTCGACCAAACTAGGTATTTGAGGTAGGTTTGTGAGCCGAGAGGTGAAACCAAGTTGTAGCCGAGAGGTGAAGCTTTCCTCGTATCGAGAGATCGAGGTTATCTTTAGTAAACCAACAAGTAACTTAGGTTAATTAAGCCAACAAGCGAAAGTTGAGGTTTAAGAACCCTAAGAGGGAGGAAATTGAGTTTTGTACCAAGTAATTGAGCCAACATGCGAGAGTTGAGGTTTAGGGACTCAGGTACGGTCAATAGAACCCTACACAAAGAAACAACACAGAAACCAGTAGTTGCTGTATCAACTCGAGGGCTACACGGACCGTGTATGAATGTACACGGCCCGTGCATGAAAGTGCACGGACCGGGCACCAAGAGGCTAAGCTGAGATGAAGTCAGAAACCCTAGGAACCCCTTTTTATTCATTCTAAAACGCCTTTACTGTTTTAAACATTGTCATTAATCTGTTTAGGAATTTAAACAACCAAAACCAACATTTTGCAGACTTCTAGAGTTTTTATATAATCTAAGTAGAGTCCAATCGATTTTCATCGGTTCTGTGGATCAATACCTGATTATACTGCTCGATAGGATTGTACACTTGCAATCCAACTCGAAAGGTGTACCCAAGGTTAAAAGGTATAGCTTGCTATACTGAAACTTTGTGCATACGCTTCCGTGTGAACATTTGTGTTTTGTTTTTTGTGTTTAAAATTGTTTTATTTGTTTAGGTTTTAGTTTTTAAAATTGTTTTATTTGTTTTGGCTTTTGTTTTAAATGTTGTTTATTGGTAAAATATGTTTCGATTGTTGATCAGAGTCAAAATAATGATGATTTACGTAGGGTTTTGGCTTAGGTTTTGCATATTTTCTCACACTTATGTTTAATTAATTAGAGAAAAAGGCTACTGTCACCCTTCTTTGTGTTTTATTGCAGAAAACAGGTTTTGGGACTATTTTACAGTAAATGGAGCTAGAATCGGGTCAATCGGATCAGCAACGCTCATCGACTAAGTCCCTGTTACGGCCCGTATTGCCTAATACGGACCAGGCCTAGCATTGACCAGAAGATAGCGCTGGAAGCATTAAACCCTAACCGTCAAGGTCCTAATACGGACCGTATTACCCAATACGGTCCGTATTCGAAGGCGTCTCTTGGGGAATAACTGCCGACAGCTGTTTCCAGATCAGTTTCTTAGCCCCTACTCAACCTCTACACATCCCTACACTCCTATATAAGGCCCCTGGGCAGAATGATTAGTTATCTTTGTAATTAGGGTTAGATTTGATTAAAGTGAGAAGAGAGGAGTGCTTGTAACCATGCCGTTCCGCGGCTAAGTTCCTTTTCTTAGGGCTAGGCAGTAAACCTTGTTACTCTTGATGTTTTGATATATATATTTCTGTTGATTATGATTTCTTGTTGTTGTGCTAAAATGCTTTTGTGATTTACTATCTCTTCATCTAATTTCAATGATCTAGTTTGAGTCCGTTAGGGTGGTGACAGTACTTTAATGGTAAGAGAAACTATTTATTTGAATTAGTCTCGTTGAGATTTATTAAGTTTATGTGAAGAAAACCTTAGCGGGGAAACCATAAACCAGACCAACAAAACGCGTACCAAATTCCATCACTTGCGTAAAGTAAATTGCAGTGATCTATGTAGTAATTTGGGGTATTTGAGAGATCAGACATTTGCGTAAGGTAAATCGCAGTGTCCTATATAGAATCTCGGTGAAAGATCTGTCATTCTTGCGTAACATAAATCGCAGTGACCTATGTAGTGTCTTTCATTAAAACAACAACAGGAAATCAGACGCAACAAGAATATATTGTCAAGGCGGATTGAGTGGCAATGGTGTGCCGAAACCCTAGGAATTCTCATCTCTATCTTTATTTTAATTATTTTTAACTGTTTCCTAATTTACATTGATCAACAAACATCTCTAAAATTTCAGATTTCGTCTAGCTTTTTGAAAGATTGTGATTCGATCGCTCAAAGCATTGAACCAATATTCCCTGTGGATCGACCTCGAATATACTACTTGATAGGATTGTGCGCTTGCAGTCCGAACCGATAGCATTTCTGAGTTTATAAATATTAAAAGAAACATTACTCTCTTTTGAGTGATTAATTGTAGGATCAAATATTTTGGAAATGTCGTTCGTTTGAAATATTATTTGTGTATGAAGAGATAATGATATAATAAACAAACTAAATAAATAACAAAAAACAAATAAAATAAATAATAAAACAACAAAATAAATAAGTGATAGATAAATTCCAGTATCCGACAAAATATCTAACAAAGTACAAATTAAAGCCTACAGGTCATGACTAAATACCGTCCTCGCCTTCTTCTTCATTAACCCTCGACCCCGCCTGGAGAGTGGTATCTCGTCAGTATCTGTTGAGTCTGTAGAGTCCTCCACCTGGATATCCTTTGTTTGAACCGGCTCGTCATGAACCTCCTCAATCTCGGATGTCTGCTGGACTCCAGGAACAAAAACTGTAGTTTGTCCAAACTGACCCTGCGTGAATAAAAACTATGAGGTCATCATGGAGCGAAGGTACACCCCTACTGGAAGACGCCTGTTTGGCTATGTCCAGACTGACCTATGTCCATACTGACCTCTACTGGAAGATGGTACACCCCTACTGGAAGACGGTATATCTCTACTAGATATCATGCTGTATTTGATAATTTTTTGCTATTAGTGTTGGTACCAATTTCGGTCAAATATGAGGATTTTGGTAAAATAATCCTACTTACATTTTGGAATTGGTCTAATTTAATGTTGGTGCTCAAACAATTAATTTTGGTATAATAAACCTAATTAAATTTTGGTACAAGTCTAACTTAATTTTGGTGCTCAAATAATTAATTTTGGTAAAATAAACCTAATTAAATTTTGGTACAAGTCTAATTTAATTTTGGTGCTCAAACAATTAATTTTGGTAAAATAAACCTAATTAAATTTTGGTACAAGTCTAATTTAATTTTGGTGCTCAAACAATTAATTTTGGTAAAATAACCCTACTTACATTTTGGTACAAGTCTAATTTAATTTTGGTGCTCAAACAATTAATTTTGGTAAAATAAACCTAATTAAATTTTGGTACAAGTTTAGTTTAATTTTGGTGCTCAAACAATTAATTTTGATCTTATTCTAATTAAATTTTGGTACAATTCTATTTAAATTTTAGTTCTAAACCCTAAATTAATATCTAATTCCTAACCCTAAACCTAATTACTACTCTAAACTAAAAATTAAAACTAGAAATAAGAAGAAAACTTACCCGAGCTCGAAGGGATTGAAAGCTTTTTTGAATGGACACCAAAAATAAAACCAGCGGGCCCCTTATATTGTCTCACAGGGCGCCGCACGGGTGTTCTGCCGCCTGAGTAGAATTAGAAAAACTCAAATTTCAGAGTGTTTTGGTTTATTTTTTTTTTCAAAAAATAGTATAAATAAAAATTTCGGAAACTAATAGAAAGTTTATTCATTCAGGCTTGAAAAATTGAATACAATGATGGTGCTTAATTAAAATGTTAAATTAACTGAACGCAAATTATGTGTCTAGTTGCAAACTATATGACATGAAATATGTTAGTTATGCTACTCACACTAATTTCATAAATCTACACACTTTTGGCATGCCAAGTAAAATACTAGACCGATCTAGAAGGAATTAACCAAAAAAAAAAAAATACTCTAAATGTTGGATTTGGACCATATTTAAGATGGAACTGTTTCTCTTCATTGTTCCCTCTAGGCAATGGACTCTTAACACCTTTGTTGATGATCCTTTGTTGCTTATGTGAGTATCGTTCACTACGGATGAGCATCCTAATTAGACATCCTAGCTCATGTCTAATTGTGGACTAAACAGTAAAATAAGAGTTTTAGATTTTAGTTATTCTGCTAAATGTGATTTAATTGAGCTGGACTAAGATGGAATAAATCAACTTTTAGACTGACCTAAACTAACCCACCTCTCCAAATAGTTTAATTTTATTTTATTATGAGACCGAACTTTTCATTGTTTTTATTATTTTTAATCACTTCTTATGGAATGTAAAATAAGAAATTAATTTTATTTTCATTTAAACATATAAAGGAACTTATAACTTTATCAATTTTAGAATCAACAATTTTTTTTAAATGACATAGCTTTCTAAATTAACAAAATATGTAATCTAAAAAATAATTAAAAAAATATATTTTATGGAAATGTACTACAAATAAATAATATTTTTGTTCAGCAACCAACATATTTTTGACAAAATAAATTGGTATACGTATAAGTTGAATTAAATAAGATTCGCTAAATGCAATGTGCATCTCTAAGATGTACAATTAATTTTGCACATAACTCATTTTCTTGTACGATTCCTTTCAATCAAAATGCAAAAAAAAGAAGAAGAATAGTTTTAATATTGATATTACAAATTTTGTAAGTTAAGGTTTATAAGTTTCATTTTAAATTATGAAATTTTCCACATAAAGACCATGAGATATTATGTCCAATTTAAAATAAATAAAAAATAAGTCCGAAAACTCTATGAATCTAAACACTAATCTATACATTTGACTTCTCAGGAAACAAAAGATCATGAGGTAAGAATTATACAATTCATTCAGATAATCCCTGGCAGGAGTTCAAATTATGTCCATATATGAATGACCAATCAACTGCCAGCTAAATCAGAAGCAATTTTCGAGTACAACCCTGTGTTCTCAAAAAAGAAAAAAAAATGAAAAATAGAAAAATATGAGAATCATTGGCACAGTGTGCTGTTGGAGAACGGAGTAGGTCCGATGCCCATCGGACCTACTTTTAGGTTCAACGAGAATGAAGACCGTCCGATCTAACTTAAGATTTGTGCGCACGAAAATTGAAATAGACATGCACGACTTTTAAAGCATTCCGCACAAATCTTAAAATCAATCAACGGTGATTAAACCCATCGAACCATAGTAGGTCCGATGTACTCTCAAGTGGTGCTGTTGCAGTAGAAAAGAATGCACAAAATAACGTCGTAATCCTGAAAAAAAATCGTGGAAATTTTGGTATTCCTAAAAAAAAAAAAAATTAATGCAGGTAAATGGTTGATTGGTAGTCGGGACCAATAATGCAAAGAAACGTTTAAATCTTTTTTTTTTTTTTATTTAAAACCCGTAGGTAGAAACGTTTAACTGTGAATTATTTTTTTCTCTGGGTCGTATCTGCTATTGACTTCACAATAAAAAATACCCTGTTAACCCAAACACGTTAGGATTGTGGCGATCCGATGGGCTTTGGACCAAATTCGGCCCATTTCAAATCTCAACCGTCCGATCCGTATCAAAATTCGTACTCACTTGATCTTAGGTTTCCCATGCGAATCTTGATGCCGATCGGACGGTCTTGACTCCGCATCGGACTGCCCTGATTTGAACACAGCGGACTTGTGTAAGTGTGAATTAACGCTATTTTCTTCTCTTTTTGGCCAATAGAGAGCGCTCAACGGTAGTTCTCTATCGGAAAGAAGACGTAAGAAGAGTCAAAAGTCAAACTTGACCGCTGTTCGGGTCAACAATTCAACCCCGGAATTCATATCACCCAAGTTACCTTACCGTTTGGGCTTAGAATCCGTCCGTTCTTTATATAATTGCCCGAATCTTCAAGAATTCCGTGCGTTACAATCTTGTGCCAGATTGCTCCGAATTCTGATCGCACGGTCCTGATCTAAACTCAATCGTTGAGGTAATGCAGAGGATTAAGACTCCCTCTCCCATCTCTCTCCTGCTTCCTTCCAGCTTTCTGTATTTATTCGTATTTGGTTTCAATTACGAAAGGCCCCTCCCCAAAAAAAGGTTGCTTGCGTTCCTTCCTAGAAGAAGCAAATCCAGTTCCTCCCCATTCTTTTCAGAGAGAGAGAGAGAGAGGAACCACTTTTCCTTCAACAAAGAGAAGAGTCCGGGAAAGGAGCCTCCTTTCAAGCTTCTCTGGGATTTTTCTCTAGGGGATTCTTTTCAAAGAAAAGAAGGCTTCTCCGGGTTCAATTTAAGCACCTGATGGCAGTAAGCTTTGCCTTCTCTGTTTCTTTTTTTTGTACTTAGAAATTTGTTCATCTTTGCTATTATGGGCTAGTGCGGTATTCTCTGTGTTGGTTGAGTGTTTGAGAGAGGGAAGCTGTACAATTATAGTTCATGGAGTATGTACGCTCCAGAACAACAGTCCCTTCGCCTTTTCATGAGATTATTTTGTGCTAATTTTGTTCAATTCCCAGATTACACCGCATGATATTTACTCTTTGCTTGTTCCTAGTTTTAATTTTCCACGGTGTTATTGGGGAAATTGGGAGTTTTTTTTTAAATTTATCTTTTGCTGGGAACAAAGAAATGGGAATTAAGAGTTTGTTGTGTAACTGTGTTAAACGTGTAATTAGCAAATATAATTTTTGGCTGATACTATTTATCTAACATTGGGCTGGCTAGTTCCAACAGAAAATTAGAAGTCTATTGGAAATGGATTCTAATTTCTGGATTAGAATCAATAATTCCAATCTGTATTTTATACCATGTTTTGTCACTTGAGAAATTACTTTTCTATCTGGAAAATAAAAACTGAAACTTTCAAAGCTCCTTTGCAAAAATGTGGTTTGATGCCAATATATCACAAGTTCTTTATGCAAATGGATTCTAACTCTTGGATAATGTTTTATTTCATATTTATTTTGATAACGAAGTAGATCTTATCTTATCTAAGGTTAATACAAAAGAAAAGTAATGGATAGGCTTGGTTTACATAGACTGCACATACAATAACCAGTTTAAGTTCACTTTGTTCCAAAAACCAAGTTTTTTGGTGGGTGGTTGCATTTAATAGCTTTAATGATTAACTTATCTTGATCATGTATGTAAAATTCATATTCCATGACTTGGTCTATGTTTTGTACTGTACCAATCAGGGTGGATCCTTGTATACACTTTTCAATCGGGTGCATACAATTTTACAAACAAAGTACAGAATAATCCTGATAGAGGCTAAAGTACAGAATCTCTACTAATTAAATTTATGCATTTCTTATTGCTAGTTCTTAGAGTGGCATATCAAATCTGACACTGCAATGGTAGTTTAAAAATCCTAAACCTCCACTGTCTTTTACTTTATATATTTGACTTGTAGTCTTGTACTTCATCTTCATAACATAAACAACTATGTGCTGGTATTATACCAGTGAATAAAAATGAACCTGAGAATTCACATCGAAAAGTTTGAACTTGGAGTTTATTTATTCTTTTTTTTATACCTCTAGCAACAACAAAACTCGCATGTGCCGAAATTTGGCAACTGGGAGGAGCAAGGAGACACACCTTACACGACATACTTCAACAATGCACGAGTTAACAGAAAGACAGGGGGGAAAATAGTAAATCCAAATGACCCAAGTGAGAACCCTGAAGCATTCTCTTCCCATGCCTCACCAATGCGGGCTGGGTCCGGGTCTGACCCATCAAAGCTAAATCCAAACCAGAACCAGAGAGACAGAGAGGAGGTGGTGCGTACGAGCCGAGACCATGCACATTTGAGTGAGCATGTGAAGAGGCAAAGTAGGACGAGTGGTACACCCGACCGATCCCCACTTCACCCTGGTAGAACCAAGGTTAAAGCCACTAACAGAGGCGATGATATGGTATATTTTATATATATATCTACTATCCTGCACATTCTCTGTATAGTGTCCTTCCTTTCTTTAGCAAACTTAAAATAATCTTTGGTTATGACATGTACCAGTACATGTTTCTCAGAATTTTCCCAACTTTATACCAACAATTCACCGTCTTAAATAATGTTAGCATTTATTATCGGCTTATAGTATTGTCATCACTATCACAGTATCACCATCATTTTATCATTATCTATTGTTATTCCATCCAATGAAGCCCTAATTTCCTTGAGTATTGCAGTGATTCCTGATTTCAATACAAAAATGCTATCAGTACAAGCATCAACTTAATTATCTACCTCAATTTACCATTCTATGTTTTTTTTTTTTTCTACAGTTGGAGGCTGGATCGGCATTACCGAAATTTGGGGAATGGGATAAAGACCCCTCCGCAGCTGAGGGGTATACTGACATTTTCAACAAAGTAAAAGAGGAGAAACAGACGGGTTCGTCAAAGTCACCTATGATAACCGATGATTCTATTTATCTCAGGTCATCTACTCACAGCACAAATTTCAAATCTTCGGTATGTAACACAAACCTTTTTATTTGTATGTAACGGTACGGTATCAAAAGATGCACAGATCTGGGTTTGAGGTTGGAAAAGTTTCTAACTGGCTACTGGTATGGTATGTTCCAGTCTGTAACTCTGTTTGATGTGTAGTGGTTCTGTACTAGCACTTGGTATAGTTGGTATGATACTGAAATAAGAGGCGGCCATACTTGGTACTTAAAATCAGACCGATTGAAACGGGGAGCTTGCTTACTTCTAAGATATAAAGAAATGGTAACAAAGTGCTGATTGACATGACGAGTTTCAGTATTTAGGTTGTGCACTGAACCATTACTACATCAGGATCCATACCTGTGAGGCGCCAATGATGGTTGATTCTGGTTGGGTCTGTACTCTAAAGTATGGTTGCTTAGTACTTGACTGTGTTTATTTGCAAAATAAGTGTTGAGGTTAATTGGGATTAAATTGAGGAGACTCTACATTTCTTTTGGGCTGAATTGCACAATATGACTTATTCGGGTCAAATACTTGTGCACTCAGGCCAGTTTTAATACAGTTCTGCATGGCTCATTTATGAATGCTTCATTACCATAACATAAAAACAAATCATCTGCTAATCTAAAAATTAATAAAATTTATATGCTTTCTTCCAGTGTTGGTCTTGCTTCGGTTTGTGCAAGTAGTCAAGTACAGATGTTTGTGGTTTCTGATTCGGAAATAGGAGATGCCAGCTAGGCAATATGAAGATATTTGTTCATGCCATTGTTTTTTTAGAAGAGCTACATCCATGTCTGTTTTTTTTATTATTTATTTTTGGAATGCCTATTTTATTGATTGCGGTTATTGTCATAATTTTACAAAACATTTAAGTTTGAAAGTATGCAATTATATTCAATTTTATGTTGAGTAGTTATTGTAATAATCAAACCATTTTGTTGTCTTATTAATTTAAGCATACTAATTAGTAATTATGACTCAAAGAAGAACATGTCAAAGAAGAAATATTAACCAAAATTTAGTGAAGGCCAAAAAGTGCACAACAGAAAAATATTTTTTTTAGTAGCGTCCAAATTTTACAACCAGATGCTGGCAAAGACTAAAAAAATACATCATAGAAAATGTATATTTGTCATGATAACATATTTTATTTTGCTATAGTACAGAAGGTAAATGATAAGTACAGAAAAATTCATAGTTGACCATGTCTATTTTTCATTTAGGTGGAATAACATCCTTATTTTATTGAAAGAGTGTCTTTCATAGTACACATCCACAATAGATAATTGATTTTGTAAAGCTAGCAGAATTGACTGATTATTCTATATTTATTATTTAATATAATATTAATCATGTGCTTAACAACTTGATGCAAGGGGCCCAAAAGAAACTGATAGAGAGATAGATTACTGCAACATGTGCATGATAATGAAATGCAAATTGTCCCAAAGGAATAAAGATTCCATGGGACATGAGACGCCTGTTCTAACCATAAACAGACAAAATAAATTTCCCCATTATCATTGACAATAATTAAATTTGTTAGATGGTTTGGTTGAATAATTGTTACAATTGGGAATTTGGGACTACATTATGGTAATAAGAGTTAAAAAGTTTCTGAGGTTTCGATGGTACTGCGCCAAAAGAAAAACAGAGGGAGTTAAATATATATATATATATATAGAGTCCGGCTAGCGTCCAAATGTTTGGATAGATCTATATCCAAATAAGTCATTTTTACAATTTTAAAATTCCAAAAGTCGATCTGAAGCACTTAACATGTTTTTCATATTAAAATGTACTTGGAAACTAAATTTTACATTTTTTTAATTTTTTTTGCTATTTTTTTTAGAATTTTTAAAAATAGTTGTTTTGATGAATTTTTTATTATTATTTTTCATATCAAAATAGGGATTTTAAAAAAATCTAAAAAAATAGCAAAAAAGTTTCAAAAATTGTAAAATTAAGTTTTCAAGAACATTTTAATATGAAAAACATAGTGAGCACTTCAGATCAATTGTTTGGACTTTGAAATTGCAAAAATAATTTATTTGAATATAATCCTCTATCCAAACATTTAGAAGCTAGCTGGACTCTCTATATGTATATATATAAGATAAAAAATTTAGATTCAAGTTGAAAAGAATAGTCTTGAAAATAACTAAAGTAAAAAAAAAAAAAACTAAGTCTGACATGTCGTGTCGGCTCTGATTATGAAATAACATAAGACACGACTTGTGAGAAACACGTCATGATACATATGTCTATCACATGTCAAGACTCGTGTGTTGTGTGACGAGTTAGTTTTTCCATGATGTGCTCTTTTTCAACAAAAAGTAACACAACATAACGTCGTGTGAATCAACTTTGACATGTCACGTGACACAGCAGAGAACGGCACAACATACGATACCGTATATGCATATGGTAACTTCATGTCACATCCCGCCACAATTTTAGAATATTTTAATATCAATAATTCAAAGAATAAAAATTAAGATAATTTTAACATGAAAAAAATCCAACATTTTATTCTCTTTTACAGTATTTTTGCAAAAAAAAAATATTTTTTTTTCTAATTTTTCAATTAATAATTTAAATCCGATAAAATATGTCTGTATCGCAATAGGTACCAATAGATCACGGGATTATCACATCATAACTAAACGTGACATGTTTTCTCTGCACAATTTTTAATATGTTACTTTTTTTAAGTCATGTAAAATAAAAGTTATTACGTCACGACTATGTTTGTCACGTCTCAACAAATACGTCAACTTGTTTTAGGAGAAGGTGCTACCGTAAAATTGAATAATTTGCGAAAGATTTCGCCGGGAAATATTTTTGTCGTTTTTAGTATACTTTTGGAGGAAGTGATCAAATGAGCACTAGCTTTTATTTTTTTTTCTTCAATCAATTTTGGTAGAAAAATAAAATAGTGTAATACGAGATCATTTCTCATGAATTCACATCACCTCATGTTACTTGACTCAAGCAAATTATGACCGATGAATCTCAAAACAGCCCCCTACAGTTTCTATAAACACCAGATTGAGTTTGGCCCAGGTAGGATTAATCTGGACCGTCCGTTTCAATTTGCTTGAGTCAGGTACCTGGTGGGAGGATACGGATTCATTTCTCATCACTTCTCTTGAATACAGAGTTTAACTACCAAACACGCGTTGAATATTTCTTTTTTAAATCATGGGTTGGAGGTACAAGCCACCCAGCACACTTTCAAACTCCTATGTATATTATAGAAGATTTTCTTACTTTGTGGGTTCCGAACTCATGACTTCTCATATGAGAACCATGTGTCTTTGCCACTAGACCAAAAGCAAGTTCATGCGTTGGATATTTTTGTTTTTCTAAAAAAATACATTTTTGTTTTCCAAAAGCAAGTTGGTTCTTGCACTTTCATTTGTATTAAGGGGGAATTTCCGTAATACTTCTCAAAACCTTCAAAATTACGTATTTATTTCCTTTAAAGTTCATAACATCGTATACACCCTTCTAAATTTCAAAAACTAACAAATTTATCCATTTTATTGTCTTTTATATATAAACTCATCTAAAATTTATAAAATACCCAATTTTTTACTCTTTATTAAACAAATAAAAAATTGTAGTCTATTAAATAAAAATGTTAGTCTTCTAATTGGTTGATTTTTGAGAGAAAATAATTTATTTGTCTATTTCCAACGTACACACGGTGACATTTAGGTATGAGACTGGAGGCGCATTCAAGAAATGGGGGTCAATTGACCCCATTTATTTTTAAAAAAATTGTACTTATACACAATTTTTTTATATAATTTAGAGTAAAATATTATAGATATTGTAAAATTGATCCCATTCGTAGCATGAAAATTTTATATGATTGACCCCATTCATGTTTGATCCCCATAACTTGAAAGTCTGGCTTCGCCCCTGTTTAGGTATACGCTTGTGTATGCATTAGGAGTAGAGAACAAACCATTTACCCTCAGAAACCAACCAATTAGAGCACTAACAATTTTCTTAAATATGCTACATATTTTTATTTTTTAATTAAGGGTAAAAAGGGTACTATATAAATCTAAAATGAGTTTTAATATAAAGGCAATAAAATAAGTAAATTTGTGAGTTTTTGAAATTTAGAAGAGTAAATATGATATTATGAACTTTAGAGGGAGGAAATATGTAATTTCAAAGTTTTTGAGGGGTATACATGAAATTCTCTCTTGCATTAAATTTGTCATTAAACTTAAAAAAAAATCAAGTTAGTTCTTAAATCCCTAAACTTCTGTACGAAACCAAATTGATCCTTCAAGTTAAAAAAAAAAAAACTAAATTAGAAGGAATAATTTGATTGATTTTAGAGAAGTTGAACGATCAACTAAGTTTTTTTTTTTTACTTGGCAGCTTCTGCCCAGTTCTAAAAAAAATGTTTTTTTTTTTTTTGGGAAAGATGAAGGATTGGTTTGGTGCAATTTAAAGTCCCGGGACCAACTTGGTTTTCCTAAAAAAAATAAGGATCAATTTAGCGCAGATAAAAATTGTGGACTAACTTGACATTTTTAGAAAATTGAGGGACCAAAATTTAAATCCTCTCATATTGATTTGTACCTGACACTGCAATCCTACGGAAGCAAGAAAAGAAGAATAAATTCTAATGTGGGTGTTTTTTTTTTATGAGTTGGCAGAGGCTGCCACAAAAATTTTATTTAACGGTAAGTAAATATTTACAAACTCCACCTATTGGAGGGGATCCGTATCCTATTTACATATACCATTTTTATATTTACATTCAGTCTTGTAAGTCAGCAATTATACGACCACATTTTTTCTATTTCTATTGCCTTTATAGCTGTAACTTCTGGAATCACCTCGAAAGATGAGGTTATTTCGCTGCAGCCATATCTACCAACATCCACTTACAAACCACACCGTGTTTGTCAGTAACTCTTAGTTGATGTTTGGATTTGCTCCTCCCAAGTAAATAATCATCCTCTACGCCTTGACGCGGTCAGGTTAAGTTCCAGCCAAGTAATTAAGAATTTAAACATATTTAGATTTACAAAAGTTATTTGCGATTCATGCATAAGTATAACGAACGATTCAGATTTAGCCTGATCGGGTCAGGTATACAAGGTGATCCAAATTCTCAACTACAATTACTCAATTCAATGGACTTGGGAGGTTTCAATTGGTCATTTTAAACTGGATATGATCTGATGGGTTTCAAAGAATGCTTGGAAACGGTGTTTTAAAATTCGGTTATATTCGGTGAATACATGGCCGTATATTCCTATTCAGTGTCCGACCGAATAGAAAATAGCTATTAGGATCGAATATTGAATCCATGCTTTAAAAAAATTAAAAAATATTTAAAATCCATTAAAAGAGTTCCGAATCCGAATCCATAACCCATTAAATGAGTTCCAGACCCGCCATGTAGGTGTTCTCTTCAAGCGTCCCACTCAGAAGTCTTTTATAATCTCTCTACATGCTGCCTTATTGTATTTAAGTACTATTGGATTAAATATTTAATAAAAAATCCGCATATATAAATCCAAATAGGAATCCGCATATTCAATCGCATACCGTATATGCGGTATGCGGTGGCCTTCCGAATACCGTATGAGAACCGAATATTAAAACACTGCTTGGAAGACGCTCAATTTAAACTTTAAACTTTCAACCATAAGATTTGTTTGATAGGGACCGTCTGATACAAAAATATTTTTGTACGATCAATATAATTAAATTTATACAATTAGAGCAAGCATGATATGCTCAATTAGAGCATCTAATGGAACTTTTTTTATTTCAAAAAGTACTTGTGGCACTTCTTATTCTAATTTATAAGATATAGCGTAATTAATTTTTAATTTAGAAAGGTCTTTTTTTAACAAATCACTTTCTAATTTTTTTTATAACTCTTTTTCTCTCTTTCGTAGTAATACTTGTTGACGTGATCACTAAAAGAAATTAAAAATTAATTGTACGAGTGTAGAAGAAAATTATAATTAACTAATTTTTATTTAGTGTTTGACAGTTGTTTTCAATTTATTATTAATTTTTTCCACTGTAATAATATTTTATTTTTATTTTAACAAAATTAGCTAATTTTTTTTTTAATATCTCAGCGAAATAAACTAATCAGTATCACTTTCAACTAAAAAGAACGAATAAATTTATATCCCGTTGGGAATGATTGATGTTTAAAATTAAATTGAACGGTGCCGCATCATTATCCATTTAGCCTATTTTGGAAAGAGAGAATCAGATCAAAACAACCCCACGCTCATTCCATTTAAAGGAATGGCGATGAGAAAAGAAAGAGCAAAATTATGTTGAGGCCGCCAAACAAGTCAACCAAATCCCCTCTTTAGATTTAAGTAGATTTTATCGAGAATATTATCTAATAAAAATGTTGGATGTATTGAGATCCTTTAATATAAAAAAAAAAGTTGGTAGGTTTGCTCTTTTTCATATTTAGCATCTCATTGAACAATTTTATTACACGAAAAACTTACGAAGGTTCAATTTTAATATGAATGAATTGAGACGCATTTATTATCTATATATAGTATTAAATTAAAAAAATAGTATTATTTTATTGAAATTTTAGAAATAACGTAGATGACGTCATGAAACAAAGCATCCGAAAACAAACGCTATGAAATAACGCATCCAACCCTGAACATTGTGTCAACTAGACGTTCCGAACCATGACCTCTTTTGATCCTTATCTTTGTTGGTGACTAGCAGCAAGGGAGTCCGGTCGCTATGAACTGTAGTGACCTGCAATTGGTGTTGTGGGAGCACGTGAGGGAAAAACGAGTCGACGTGATGAAAAGATGAATAATCGACTTACTCGAGAAAAGTGATTTCTGAGAAAAAAAAATGTTGAAATAATTATTTTCCAAATGAATTATTATGAGTGTTCTTGCAGATATTTTAGTTAGTAGTTCTAAGTTTAAACACATTTGTTCCTAATGTTATTGTCAAGTTTCGAGATTTTTACAAAATGTTATTTTTTAATTTAATTTTATTAATTTTGCGGAAACAAAAAAAAGACAATTGAGGATGGTTCAACATCCCTTTTACATTTGATCAACAAAAAGAAATGGAGCCAATTTTTTTTTTTTAAAAAAATGAATGCTTAAAATTTGGTGTTGTACACGTATTTGGGTCACAAGGTCAGAGGCACCTTACGCAAATGATTTTGACCAGGTCCAAGTAATACAGCCATACGAATAAAATGTAATCTTGATTGTTCAAACACTTTCTAACAAATATTGATTAAATTGTTTTTGGAGTAAAGTTAGGATAAAATTACAAAGATCTTTATTCCAATTTCAAACCTACAACTTCCCGGAAGCAAAAAATATCAATATTTTGATTAAATTTTAATAATCGTCAGATCTTTATTTAAACTACTGACTTATCGATATGTCTGATTCTGCAAAAAAATGTTGTATTCTAATCATAAAAAATGAAGCTAAGCTGAAGTACATGGGGTTTTCAATACGTGGTTACGTTTTCTAGCGTGACTAGTTATGCTGTGACTTTGGTCACGTATCATACCGTGATCAAGTCAGATTTATACTTGCTGTGCTGTGATTAAAAATTTAAGTTAGATTTTAATATATTTATCAAAAAAAGATATTTCGCTTTGAAACATAAAAAAAAACTTACTTTCAACATAAATTGTATTGAAATTAAGAAATTAGAGGTCAGTATATAATAGGAAATCATACCACCTAAGGTAAATTTTTTTTTTTTTTATTTAGATCCGAACTTTTCAATAAAAAGATTCCGTGTATTTCACCTTTTTATCAGATTAGCTCGGATTCTAATCAGCTAGTCCGGATTTATAAAGAAATATTCTGTTACATGGATTCTTAGTTTAGCATAGTGTCTCGTTCTAAAGTAAATAAACAAGAACACCAGGCTTCTAGTTTTAGCATTGCTTAACTCTCTTTTTAAGTACTAATTTTGTCAGAGCTTGGACAGACTCTAACTTTTTTTTTTTTTTTTTTTTTGAGTGAGACAGACTCTAAGGTGAACAAGTATCCTCTCCATTACTGTAAAAGATTCCCTTCACTTTAGGGTGTGAGATTAACTCTCAGCCGGTTTGAGATTCGAGCTAGCGGGGCAGTATTATTGGGCTTTGAGATTCGTGCTAAGTTAAAAAGAACGGTCCAGATCCAATAATTGTAAAAGATTCCCTATTACGGTACCGGGGAGGATGTGAATTCCTCTAAAGTAGGACTAAACAAAATGTCAACCTAGACGGTAAACAAAAAGACCGGCATCTACTGTTATTTCTTAATGGAGAGGATCTGGCGTATGAGGTGGGTCCCACGTATCAGAGAATCGAGTCATCGATCGACGTAGGCGCTTCCATAGTGACAAATCAAAAGTTCGGGTTCGGTTCGGCGAGGTCAAAAATTCGTGATTCGGGTATAATTCGGAAATGATTCGGTACAACAAGGAAGAAAAAAAAAAACCCCCACAAAAAAAAAGTTAAAAAAAAAAATTTGAAAAAATTCAAATTTTTTTTTGGCGATTTATTCGCGTTTTTATCGCGAATAATTCGTAACTCGCGTTTTATTCGCGAATAAAACGTTTTATACGTTTTTCAGCGTTTTATACGGAGTTCGATTCGGCTATGCCCAAAAAAATAAATTATACGCGAATTATACGCGTATAATTCGCGATTCCATCGTCAGTCCCGTATCTCGACAATAAAAATCGTTGAACATGAGCGGTGTATTAGTTTTTTTCATTAATCAATGACCCTATGTGATAGAAAATATTTGGACTGTTTTGAGGCATGGAGAAACGGGTACAGACACTATTTACCTCGCTAAACGTTTCCTTTTTGACTTCAAGGGTTTCAGTTTCAGACTAAACAGTCGGCTTTTTTTTTTTAAAAAAATTCGGTCTACAGTTGTGTTAAAATCCGGTCCAACTATATAATAATCACACTAAATAAGCAAAAAAAGAAAAAAAATACCACTAATTTTAACAAACAAAAAAAAAATACCGTTATTTTTTTAATTTTTTACGGACTAAACTTTAAAACACACACCGTGCGCAAGCGAAATTTAGTCTAAATTTTTTTTTAGTGGGTTTTAATTTAAGAACACCAAACCAATAGCAAGTCGGCGGTCGAGACACCTCTGTCGCCCCCCTTCTCTCTCTGTTTATGACATTACTGCTTAAATTCTCCCCTCTCTCTCTCTCTCTCTCTCTCTCTCTCGCGAGATATTAGGGTTTACAAGTAGGAGCAAGCGAAACCCTTGCCTTCCCAGCTGTCTTATCTTCGAATTTTGAGGTAATCTTGCTTATCTTCGAGTTTTGAAGTAATTTAACTTGTCAAAATCGCTGGCCTCGAGCTGCTTTTGGTGCAATCCGACAATTCTGACTCAGAATCAGGGATGGTTTTTGACGCAGTTGATATATATATTTTGGTCCTCTTTCTTGACTAGTTCTTGCCATCAATCGACCAAAAGTTTTGCACTCTTTTCATATAATAAATTCTCAATTTCACAATCTTCTCTCAATCGAAGAAATACAGTTGCGAATTGCTCCCGTCTAAATTCCTTGCTATTCTTTCCAATTCTAATCGATTTTCCTCGTTGATTCTCAGGTTCAGCTTCTTGTTCCAATTATTTTGACCCCGGCTTTCTCAAGTGAGAATTTCCTTTGTGGTCCTGTTTCTTTTATAATTTAATGATTTGGTTCTTTTACTTTACCGATGAATTAAAAAAGTTCTTTCCGGTATGTGGTTTTATTAATATTCTGTTGTAAGTACTCTCAAAGAATCTGATTTGCCCAAACTCCTTGTAATTTCTCTTTTTATGGAAGCGCCTCAAATAACAACTTACATTCAGTACAGTTTTCATTTTTTTTTATATATATGCACTATAGGCCCATTCTTTCCCTCTCCCTAATCAGCCCCATAATTTTTTTTCTGTCAATTACGATTACCATACTATGCACTTCTTCTGTAAGCTGGTTCGGTTCGAAATATAACAAACAATCAATCTTTTACTCTAGCTTAATAAACTCTTGAAAATATTCTGTTACTTTTATATTAGTACCTTTTCAGATTCTATGTAGTGGTATCATCTGCTGATACCACCCCTTGGAAACTGTGAATGTTGAGTTGGTACCAGACCAGTAAACTATAGCAGTACTGGTTTACCTAATTAAACCAGTTCTTAATACTTAATTGGTGTTATGTTAACTATGTTTTCCTCAATTGTCCCTATGTGTTGCAATTGACCCCAGCCGTCTTCTCCTTGTTCCTCAAATACTCCTGATGATCTCTTTTTGTTTCACAAATCTAGGGTTTCACAGATTGAAGGATGAGCAGCTCTTTGAGGCCACTTGGTAGGCAATCTTACAAGAGGCGTGGAACCCGTCAATCAAAGCGTGAAAACAACATCATCATTGACCTTAACTCTACCATTATTGACCTCAACTCTCCAGCACCAGGTGCTGATGTCCTCAATGTAGCTTCATCTTCAAGAAGCTTCCATCATGCTCAATCTAACCCCTCACCAATCTTTGTTGATGATACTGATGATGATGTGCAGATGCTCTCCACCTCAATTGCCACAATTCTTGCACCTTTACAAGTATGTCCTCTTCTTCCTTTCTTCGTTTTATTTTTTTGTTTTCATTTGTCTCTGTGTGGGTTTGGGGGGGGGGGGGGGGGGGGAGGGTGAAGTGTTGTTGTGTCTTGTAGCAAAAGAATGAATACGAACATAGCAAGACGCACACTGTTTCAACTGTTGAAGTCATCTTTTTAAATGGGAATTTTTGTTTTTTTATTTCACGGTCTGGATGGTTGTGGTGCAGTGTGCTTAATTTTATTTTCTTTGTGAAGGCAAAAATGGGTTTAAAATTCAAGAACTAAAGATTTTAAGCCTGTAGGTTTATTTTATAATTAATTAATATTATTAAATTTCAGGTGCCCATGCATGCACCGATTGTGGTACTGGATGAAGAAGAGGAAATAACTTTTGGCCCATCAGGTAGTTCGATTTTCACTTTTAAGTATTTGTATTACATGTAGGTCCTTTCTGTGTATGAGGGGTTCTCTTTATCTGATAAATAATGTCCTTTTTTAGGAGCTCAATATTTGTTTTCTTATTATTGTTATGACTTAGCCTATCTTTCGTTTTAGGTTTTGCGAGGGAAGCAAGGGACAGAACAATTAATTTGGACCTCACTCTAGATCTTGACATGTCTGGATCTGTGGTAATTATTAGTTATTAATTTATTTTACTATGAGTAACTGTGTGTCTTCTTCCTACAATATATATTCACTTTATTTATTGCATACTGAGCCGAACCTATAACTGAATCTATTGTAATGTTGCAAACTAGTCAGTGTACCTCTCAAGCTGGTATTCTGTTAGTGCCATTTAGTGCTACAAATTATGTGGTACCATTGACATTCATCAATGGAAATAATGGGGGAAATAATTACAATTAATTAATAGTGTGCACTTTTTTTACTTAACCCACAAAAATCATTAACTCCAACCAACTTCATTTAAGTCGCAGAGAACGGAGGTGGCACCAAGCACTACTCTTAATCTGATACCAATGGCTCTGACGCAGACCTCGATACCAATGGAACCGCCACAGGTCCCACCGAAGGAGCCAACATTCAGCTGCCCGGTGTGCATGAATGCAATAGTGGAGCCATCGTCTACCATCTGTGGTCACATTTTCTGCAAAGAGTGCATCAAGGCATCAATCCAGGCCCAGAAGAAGTGCCCCACCTGTCGGAAGCAACTCAACATGAGAAATTTCCACCGGGTTTACCTCCCTTCTACCGAGTAAATGGACTCCTCCATTTTACATTCGTAAGTGTTCAGATTCATTTTAGTGCTCGACTTTGTCTTTGTTTTTAAAGGATGGAGAAGGTTTGGTAAGGTTTGAGCAAAAGTCCAATTAGTTTTGTGTTTTGCACTTAATTTATGTAGGTTGAGCAGGTAAAGGTTTGACATTGTGCAATATCTAAATATGATTTTGAGATCATACTGTGTTTTCAAGTGGAGTCTCTCCAGTTTATATTCAATATTGGAGAGACATGAAGACTTGATTGAGTACAGAGATTGCCTAGGGACCAATATTATAATTATGTTCTATAGTTTGATTAGTCTTATTCGTAGAATGTGTGATTCTGTTTGTGCGGCTCATACTTATCATGAAACGGCAGTCTTGGAATTTCAATTGTATAAGCCTGGTTAAATTTGTCGATAAATTATGCAAGGTGTGGTCCGTGTGGATCACTTGATCCCGTACTGTTATGGCTTCCTGTAAATGAAATTAGGATAAATGGGAGACTGGGACGGCAGGGTTCATCAGAGGAAAGATGATTTCTTTTTTAGATTTTGTGGAGGAATTGGGGTTTTGGGGGAGACGGGGTTTTAAGAAACGGTGGGTACATACACGCGGGTCCGCATCCTCTTGAGTATCAATCCGGACCCGTCTGATCAGAATCAGGATCAATCAATCTAGTATATATATAATGAACGGACGTGATCCAAACTCAAAACTTCTGTTACCTCAGCTGATATGAAATCTATGCGTAATGAAATTTGAAATGATTATGGGTGTTTATTTTTAATTTGCGAAAGTAGACCTGTTTTAATTTTATGGAAGTAAACAATTATATATTAATTAATACAAATTAATCATTAATTATTTAATTCTCATTATATAGTTAAATATACAAAACAATTTATAAATGTTAGTAAATAGAATTGAGTGATTTATAACAAAATTTTAAATTATACTTCAATATCCGAATCAAAGTGGTATATGAGACCTCTAGAGTGAATATTTGGATTTTATAATATCAAAATCCGGATATTCAAATTCGTTTCCGAATCTATATCCATATTCGTTTCTGACTTGAAAATTGTATTCATATCCGTTGAGTTCTCAAATTTTCATCCGATAAATAACTGTCTACGGATCTTAATGTGAATTGATAATATTTGATTGACGAGAAGTGTTATTTGATAATTTAATTATTATTTAAGCGTCATTAGATGGCGAGATGTATTTAGAAAATTTTAACACCGAATTGTCAAAAATTCATTCAATCCATAAAATTGAAATTTTAATCGAAATTTTTAAATGCTTGAGACTGAATAATATTTTCATTCATCTCCAACTTCACACGAGTGGACGTCATTCAATGAATGCTTTAAACTATCTAATTTTTAAAAATATATCCTTGTATTCATGTAGTCTTTTCTTATAAATTTTGTTCTCATGTAGTCTTTTCTTCTAATTTGAGAACCAGTATTCAAGAAATATTATCTTGCTGGAGAAAGGAAACAGTGGAATTTAATTAAGGGACAAAGTTGATTTTTCAATTTTTTTAAAAGACTAATGATAACATAATTAAATGTTAATAAAATTTGCAAGTCTTTTTTATGAGCTCTCCTGCTTATCTCTCTTTCTCACTCTCTAAAAAGATTTCTCTATCAAATAGATATTAAAAATGATCATACACTGTACAAAATCTTAGTTATAAAAACCTGGTTTAATTAGCATTAACCTTTCTTTTCTTCTACTTTTGATGGAAAAAAAATATTGAATTGGTCTAAAGAACAGAGTTATATATTTACCGGATCCAAATTTAAACAATAAGAATCTGGCTTGAGAATCTTTCTTGTATTCATTTAGTGGTCCAGTCACTGTTGACCTGATCCTAAGAATAAATCAGGTGGTATTTTTAATTTTCCCAAGCTCAGCTCCAGGAAGAAAGAAACAAAATTAAGAACATCTAGTTGCATAAGAAATTCGGTTCTGACCAATGTTTAAAGGAAGGGAATTTGTAAGAGAAGGGCAAGATGGTTATTAAGTTTTTAAAAATAATAAAATGATAATGGGGAAATTGAAAATTGTGAAAGTTTTGATGGATATGTGGACAATTAATCCTACTTTTTAGTCTTTAATTTATACGGAAGCTTTTTTAATTGGGCCGTTATGAAATCATTTGTTCGTCCCTTGAATCTTCACAAGAAAATAGGGAAATGATTGTTATATACTTATTTTGTGACTACAAATCTACAATACCAAATATGAAATTACAAAATACTAAAATGAGATAAAACAAAGAATAAATCACAACATAAATTTGACACTATCCAGGAGTCACAAAATTATAATGTAAGGAAGGCTAAGACGTTTAAGTTGAAGTAAAGGATTATATTATTTTTCCAACAAAAGTACATCAATCTAATACAAAATTTACATACTTTTTTGTTGTTTCATCTCAACACAGAATTCGTATCCTCTGCATTAACTCAAAAATAAATCTTCTGAGTTAGAACCATCCGATTCGCTTTAAAATTCGTGCAGACTAGACCGCACTAATATTAAAGAGTCACATGCATTATAAGTGAGGACCGGATTAGCTCTGTTTAAAATCGGATGGCCCGAGATGCATTAACTCAAAAGATGCTCTTTTGAGTTAATGCATATCACATATCTTTTGCAAGTATCTAGGATTACTAAAAACCAAATGAAATGAATTTGCAATTGACTTGATCCACTATAATGTGAGAATCAATCATCCAAACTCGGTCTAAGCATGATCACATCACATTTTTTTATACGGAAGTTTTGATGATCGAGTTGTAACATATATCTAGATTTGTAATTTTATTCTGAATATTATTTTAATGAAAGATTCTCAAAACAATCAAATAGATGTAAATGTTAGAATTATCCTATAACATGAAAGGTGGGATTTATTGATAACACTTAACTTGATAATTTTGACAATCTCTTTTCAAACTAAGTTTTTTTTAACTTAAAAAAAACTTATAGATTGATTGTATATTATGTAATTTAAGTATTATTTGGTATTTCATTAAATATCATTAAATATGGACCGTTGTAAATTTCAAGTCATATGATGCATTATTGAAATTTTATTAAAGTTTTATTATTTTTCATAATTTGATGCCAGTATGTGTGCAGATAATATAAATTGCATTCAAATTATCGGACTTAAATTATAAATTATATAAAATAGTAGCAATATCAGCAAAATGCAAAAATTAATTTGATTTTGGTGGGCACACCTAGCTGTGCATGCCGCAGGTATGTGCATCTGAGATGCCAAATTAGCAACATGTCTTCAGTTCATCTAGATGTAGATGTACAGCCTGTGGCATTACCCAACCATGCATCAATTTGTACCAGTCAGTCCAAAAGTCATGAGAGTATTCGTCCATTACAATTAACAACTAGCTGTTAGCTGAACAATTTACCAGTACCAGCCCTTACAACTACAAACCGTCATCCCTGCCGACTGTACCATTCAAATACATTAGCTAACAATATGCACTTGTGCCGGCCACTGACCGGTGTTGTCCCACAACAGCTAGATTTTGCTGTCAGAAGGTCATTTGTGAGGTTTTGCACTTACAGCTTTGATGATAGCTTCCGGTGGAAGCGTGGAACTCACGAGCCTGAGAAGCAACAGCCCTGCAGCTCTTGAAGAAAATTTCTGGTATATATGTTTACATCTCCCTTGTCTGATTCACGAAGAGGTAACGGACACAAGACGAAGATTTTAAGATTTAGAAATTAGGATTAAGTTATTGTTCCTTTTTTGATAAAAAAAGTTATTGTTCCTTTTGAATGATTTATCATGAAGACGATTAAGTTTAATAATAGAGATGATAGTACGTATAATAATGCTCCTACATATTTCTCTAATGGAGGAATTTCATGTATATTCTTCAAATATCTTGAAATTACTTATTACCCTCTCTAAATTTTATAATATTACATATATCCTTCTAAATTTGAAAAACTCACAAATTTAACAAATTTATTGCCTTTTATATTAAAACTCATAATATCAAGTTTTCTAGGGGTATATATGTGCCAGGAAAATGCTCCTAATTAGTCTCATACACTCTCTTTCAGGAAATCTTGCTTATATGGATACACATGGCACAAGGATGTGTGGAAATTTGCAAAATTAACCCTCTTTCTTTCTTTCTGTGTTGCTTCCAATGCATACCAGAAAAGGAAACACAAGACTATCAGGACTTGTAAAATATAAATAGAGATTCAATGCTAGATGTAAATTATGAGAAATCAATCAATAATAAAATCATTTATTCAAGTTAATTACAGTTTGTAATTATACTATTAAATTGGCGGATGTACGTTGTTTTAAAAAGTAGCAATTTGGTCTAAATTGCCAGTTATAACTAAAACATTTCATGAAAGAGAGAATGTTTTTCATTAAACTGAGTTGTTACACTTGTGTTGTTTATATAGGCTAAGCCTAGTGTCTAATCTCCTATTACAAAGGTCTAACAATATTTCTAACAGAATGTTTAACAGCCTAACAATCTAGAATGTAATAACTGCCTAACTGTCTTGATTAGTTCTAAATGCATCTTCTCTGCCAATTCCGCATAAGATGCTTGTGTAACCGGTGCATCCTCGCCAACTGGACCGAAAAGAGAAGAATTATCAAATTCCCCGTAGAAGAAACCCCTTCTTGATTTACTCCAAGTCCAGCTTCATTGTCCTAAATTGACCGTTGTATTCCTCTGTCCTAAATTGCCCGTTATAATTAAAACCTTCATTTCATTTACCTGTTATAATTGTCCTAAATCACTGTTTTTCATAAAAAATATGAAAAAACAGTTATTTTAAAAAATCCTTAAAAAATAGTAAAAATATTCCAAAAAATGTAAAATTTGATCTCCAATCACATTTTAATATGGAAAACATACTGAGCATTTCAGATCGAGTATTTGAACTTTGAAATCGCAAAAACAAACTGATAGTAAAGGCTTCGGTCATACCACATGATATATATATATATATATATATATATATATATATATATATATATATATATATCATGTTCCAATTCCATATAAATAATTGATTGGATATGGCAAATCCTATCAGTCAGGGAAAGGGGATACGAATTGGTTGACCATGGTTTCATGGTAAAGGAGATGATGCATCATTACCACATATATACTTGGGTACATACCAAGCAAATAGGGATTGAAGAAAGTGAAAGATGAGACAAGGATATCCTTAATTAGGAATTTTTCCTTTTTTTTTTTTTTTTTTCTCTCGGTTTTTTTTAAATTTAATGTAAAAAAAAAAAATACGGAAGATGTTGTCTATTGATCACTGAAATAAAGATATTGACAGAATTATTTTTAGCTTCATGCAGTGCATCAATTATTATTTTTTTCATTTTTATCTTTAAAATAACTCAATTGATATGTTTTACCTGATCACTGTTGCATTTTCTATTCATTAATATAGCAATATAATTGCCATGACATACAAAATACACTAACAACAATATAATTGCCATGACATACGATGTATTGATATAGCAGGCTTAATGACAACTATGTTGACTGATGTCAGAAGTTAACAAATTATAAAATATGAATTGTGATTTGTGAATATGTTTTTAAATTATAAAATATGAATTGTGATTTGTGAATATGTTTTTCGTCACTAAAATAAATAGCCAATCAATTTTGGAACAATTTCGAAAATAATGGTCTAAAATATATTGTCAAAAACTTATTTTCGAAAATATAATTAACAAAAAGGTTGCACAACTTCTTTTTATTTTCTCCACAAAGCTACATGTGATTGCGTTATATTAACTTGCACTCAAGGTGTCTGGGTTTTCAATATTACAAATTTTAGTTTTGAACTCCAAAATTGATCTAGAAAAATAAATTAAAATTCAAACTTTATTATTTTATTCAAAATAAAATATACGAATTTACCCAAGTGTAACATAAAATATACGGATTGTTGAATGAGACAACTCTAAATTATGTCAATAACAAAAGCAAAAATATAAATTTTAAAGCATTTGTGGTGAATTAAAAACTTAGACGCATAAACAAATTTTATACTAATAAATTCGGAATCTTAAACGTGAACTGTATACTAATTTTAAATCGTACTTAATTAGCAAAGTTTTTTATTTGACCAGTTTGGAGTAAGTTATCTGAAGAACAATGATTCTGAGTATTGACATTTTTCAAATGGTAATAACAATAATAGTGAGTTCAAATCAATCCAGCCCAAATATGTAATGCACCGGAACCCTTTAAGATTTGTGTCAGTATATAACGAAACGGATCAGATACAAATTCAAAGATGAGTTACCTTAGAAAAGACCTTCAAATTTTCAATGGTGTTGATATATGAATAATTGCAAGTTCAATCGAAGTTTCGGACATAGATATTATGTTAAAACTTATGTATTGATATTTGAAATGACAGAAGGTCATGTAACAATTCTGCATGTCAGCTTCACTGCTAGTATTTGAAAGTCAAAATCAATATTAGAGAAGGTAAAAATCGAGCCACAACAACAATAAAGCCTCTAGTTCTAAACAAGTTGAACTAGATTAGAAATAATATCCAACCAAAGTCACAAAATTAAAATAGATAGTAATAGTAATAGTAATATAATAATAATAATAATAATAATAATAATATAATAGTAATAATAATATTAATATAATAGTAATAATAATAGTAATAATACTAATAACAATACAAGTAGAGCTAGGGTGTTCTTAAGTTCATCAAGGAATTCAATTCTAAAATATATCGTATTGACTTCAAATGACGAATTCGAACTGTTGAAAACCTATCTGCCTTAATTACTAGTGATGCGTCTACATATAAAAATTTAAAATTTTAGAATTAATTTAGTATAAAGTCAAGTGGTCAAAATTAGAAGCTTTATAAATTCATTTTAATGAATTCATTTTTTTGACGTTTTTTTTACCACTTGACTATATACAAAATTAATTCAAAGATTTAAAATTTTCACATGTAGACGCATCACTCATAAGGTAGATGAGTTTCAACGGTTCGGATTCGTCATTTGAAATCAATTGATAAAGTTCAAAGTTGAGTTCATAAAGAGGTTTGGTGAACTTAGGAACTATTAGTGTAATAATCTAGAAGTCAATCATAGGATAATTTTATTCTATATATTTTGTTCATGTAATAGATGATTAATAAAGATATCATTTTGTTCCTTGAGATTTATCGCATTTATGAATCATTTCGAGTTAATGACTTGAAATTGTAGAACTCCATAATATAGATGATAAATACTCTTAATAGTCACTAACCGTGGTAATTAGCAAGGAACACTAATTAACCAATCAAAAGTTAGTATGTGGATTAAATGATGGTTAAGTTTTACAAACCATAGACAAAGAGTTGTCATTTTAATCACATAGATACATGTTAGAGAACATGGTATTTGACAGACCCTAAATGAAACGTTAAATGGAATTGTGTTCGTGTCATTAATGTTTCAGTCAGTGTTAAGTTCTAAAGTATGAGGTATTCATCTTTCCTACATGAGAAGTGTGTATTCGCGAGTGTTGTTCAACGCTATCCATAAAAAGTAGCTATACAGATGACATTTCAGCATACATGACTTGTGCGGAGGGGAGATGTTCACCAAGACTACTGTTGTCCCTCGTATACATTACGAGTGATGGTATCACTAGGCCTCTTGATGAAGTAGGGTTATCAGCGCGCGATACGATTAAAGAGTTAATCATATTTGATAATCTACTTAAGATCGAGAAAAGATTAAGTTTGCAAGGATGACACACACCTACCTTGAAACTGATCTGATACTATGAGACAAAAGAATTAATACGAGTAAATTGTTTACTGGATCATGATATTGTACAGTACAAGATCATCTGTGTCAATTGGGTAGTCATAATGCATTATGCCAGATGTCGCTTATGATTTATAGAATTAAAAAGAGTTTTAATTATATTGCCAACATAACACAGATCCTATTAGGTCACACCAATAGGAAAGTAATCAGAGAATTATTAATTAATTATAAAGTGTTATAATTAATAAATAAATGTCATAGAGATGACAAGCTTAAACAAATTAAATTTATAAGCGTGTACGACACGTTGTATAAATTTATCGCAACAACAGTCACAAGAAATATAAGTATTCAGAATAATTATATTGATAATAAATGGATTAAAAAATATAAATTATGAATTAATATTTTGGGTCAAAAGCCCATTTGAATTTGGGTCTAATTTAAGTTTAGAATTTAAATTAAAAGCCCAAATTGAATCAATTGAATCATGGGCTTATGTCTCGAAGGGAAAAATTAGAATTTCACCCTTAGAACCGACTTTGGAGGGCATTTTGGTCTTTTTGAAACCGACCCTAAGCCCTATATAAAGGCTTGAGGGGTGAGAGAAAAAAAAGAAGTCGATCGATTCGGTTATCATTTTCTCTCTCTCGTGTTTCCTCTCAAATAGTGATTTGTGTAGAAAAGAAAGGAATACGTAATCCACGTATATTCTTGCGAGTTGTGAATAGAGTTTTAGCGAATAACCGGTACAGTATTTTTGGCAAAAGAAATACCGGCTTTCTGGTTGTTCCTGGTGGATAACTGATAGAGGCATCAGACGTCTGGTGCTCCATAACAGAGTCATACTACAATTTCAATTCGAATTTGGAAAAATGTACAAATGTTATTTAATTTATTTAAATGTTAAATAAATTTTATTCTAGAAATCAATCGGGGAGTAGATCCTCGGTTTATGGTAGAATGTAAAATTTTGATTTTACGTTCTTTCCGCAACGTAAGCCAAAACAGAATTTCGCGGTAAATTCCTGAGCAGAATTTAACGGGAAATTTTCTTGAAAAGGAATTTGGCAATAAATTCTCAAACATAATTTTGCAGGAAATTTCCGGTCATAATTTCGCAGTTTTTCCCGAAAACCGAATTTAGCGGCTGAATTTCCCAACATGAACACCCTAGTTCTACTCTAACAATACTAACTATACCTACGTTATAAATCATAGGGGTCAAAATCCTAAGCCCTACGTCCTTGTAGGGGTGCAAACGGATCGGATACGGATCGGATAGTGGTAAAACCATATCCGTATCCGCTTTTATTTTTCGGATACGGATACGGATCGGATATTAGACGGATACAGATACGGATCGGATATTAAACGGATACGGATACGGATATATGCTTTTTATAATAGTGAATTATATAAATTTGTTCATAATATATATCAAACTATATGATATATTGTTACTATTCGGATACGGATAATTAAAATTTAAAACCATATCCGTATCCGTATCCGTACGGATATTCGGATATCGGATATCCGTATCCGTATCCGTACGGATATTCGGATATCGGATATCCGTATCTAATTTTCGGATACGAATCCGGATACGGTCGGATAATATCCGATCCGTTTGCACCCCTACGTCCTTGACCCCAAGTCAAAAACCTTAGGACCTAAAGCCTATAATCCTACCCCCTAAAACTTAATTTTTAGGTCATGATTCTAGTAAGTAATCAAGTACCAATGAAAATACTTGATTTTCACTCTATTAATGTTAAATTTGAGTCCTCACTCACCCTTTTGACAAGGAAAAAATTTGAGTGAGGCTATGGTACTAAGCACAGTGCGGATTGATCTATACTATGAATCATTATAATTGTTTTTAAAGTCCAAATAGTTGATTTGAACAATTCAACATGATCTTTGTAACGACACGTAAACTAAGACAATAAATCAAGGTATGAATTAATTTAAAAATTTTCGTTATATTAAGATGTTCCAATTAATAAAATATAAAACGATTAATATAGACTCCTCAGATTATTTGATACTGTGATCTTCATTTTTCTTAGCATCAGATTAAATGGCTATTTACGTAAACAAATATAATTGCAATAATTTTTGAAACGCACCAGCAGCTGCCAATTAAGATTGCACACTTAAACCCTACAGTTTTGCTTTTATCCAAATAAATTAAACGTTTAAAAACTTAAAAGCTAAGGAATTTGAACTTCCTCAATCTCAATTAATCTTGAGGGTTATTTCATTTTTTTTTTAAAAAGCCTTTAATACCCACATACACCCTTACGTTTAAACCGGAACAGACTCTGCTGCTTTTCTGAGAGAAAAGCAGGGTCCTGCTTTTCCTATCTCAACTATTCAAAATCGTTGAGATATGTGCATGAAAAAGTTCTTTTATCGAGATACGTGAATGAAAATTTTTGAATGGTTGAAATTGGAAAAGCAAGATACTACTAAGAAAAGCAGCAGAGGCTTATCCGTTTAAACCCATACCTTATATATATATTCCCCTCTATTTTGTCTCAAACTGCCTCCATTTTATTTTGATAATAAACCTTTAGCTGTCACATCTCTCTATTCATTTCTCTTGCAAAAATTGGATTGAGTCTCCTCAGGGAAAAATTCGGGCTATAAGGTACTCTAAAAACTATGATATTTTGTTGTTGCATGAATTTCATTGATTGTAATCTAATAATTAGATATATTGATTATAATTTAAGGATTTATGAAATAATATTTCTGTAAATTATAATCTAAAAATTATTAGTAATAATATAAGTAAATTCTTATTGTTATTTTTATAATTATTCATGTTATGGTTGTATAGTCTCGTTAATAAGGAGAACTATATTAATATAGCATCTCTTACTCACATCTAGATATTAGTATATATTTTTAAACTAATCATACCTTTAGAAATGAATAATTGAAAACAAGGGTTTTGGAGAAAGTTAAATCTGTTTTAAGTAATTCTTCTTTTGGAAATTTATTTTAATATAACTGTAGAATTATGCATAACTAATCGTGATATTATTATAGTTTATTTTGTATTTGATAACTCTAAATTAAATATTTGTCTAAACTCACTAATTATTATTATTTATTATCTTCAGATCCGTTTTGTTTATTGGAAAGAAACAGATAAACTATTTTGAAGTATATCTATATGATGATATTTAAATTATTCTTTGTTAGCATTGGCTTCGTAAGTTTTAATTAAATTGGATTTTCATATCTAACATTGGTAGAATAGAAGAAAATAAAATGTAAGGAACATGATCTCAAAATTAAATGAATAATTTAGGGAAGTGCTACTACTGTTTATAAAAGAGTATTAATTCGAAAACCATTTTTGTCTATGTTATATTTGTGAGAATATGTAGATTTTACAAACTCCGGATTGGAACTAAATCTCGCACTGAGAGGATGTTCGAATCTCTCACCCGTTCCACTTTTATGTGGGTTTTCCACTTTTATGTGGGTTCCAGGTAACGAAGATGAAGGCACTGAGCAAGGTCGTGAGTGAGCTAAAGTGGGAAGATCCTGAAGGAATAATATGCCACATGTTGATTTAATTTATATTTTTAATAATTGATACATTGAACATACATGGCAGTGGTCGTTTCACTAGCCGTGTCTGTCATGATAGTTTGTAGAACTTTTGCTTATGAAATAAATGTGGCTTTTATTATATTGTTATTGATAATGTATGTGATGTGAATATGTCTTACGTAGAAATACGTGCCGGGTTGTCTCGGGGTGTGACAATCTTCATATAAAAATATACTTACATACTAAATTTTATATTTTTGTAAGGAGAAATTCCTATTTTGTTAGATATGTAGAAAATTACTACTTTCGAATGGTCTAAATTTTTTACATCAAGTGATTTTCTACGTTTCTAATAAACAGTAAAATAAATTTTAAAAAATATAAAATTTGATTTACATGTACATTTTCATACGGTTATCATGTTAAACTGTTCATATCGACTTTTTAGACTTTGAAAATGGAGATATTGATCTATAATACAAACCAATTCTCACTCAAAGAATTTATAACAGTTTAGAAATTTGTGTAATTTGTCAATTATGTTTTTTTTTTTTTGGAAAAGTTGAGAGCACTTCATCAATGAAAGAGGAGTTCGAGATATATTTGATAGTTGCTTTCATCAATTGAAAACAAAATGCTACTAACCAAAAATTATATTTAGCTCAAGTTCTTCATTTTTGAGACAAATCCAAGTGAAGATTCTTTGGATAGAGGTTTAAAATTAAGCTAACAAAAGGGGATTTAAATCTGCTGAAATTCAAAATCATGAACAGTATTGCTGAAATTTCTGAAATCTTGAATCCAGCCGTTGAACTGTTTCGAGATACGTGCACAGAAAAATAAGCTATTTTGAGATATGTGCACAGAAAAAGTTGAACGACTGAATTCAAAATTTCAAAAATTCCAGAGATTCTGTTCATGTATTTCGGATTTCAGCTTATTTATTTGATTCCGAACTCGTATTTTTTGTGAAGCCTCTATCTGTTGTGGTATTCAACCAAGAATATTTTATTTGTTTATGATTAATGAATGAATACAGTTGAGCGCCTCGATAATCTGTACTTGTATTTTTTACGTACTTTTACTTGAAGACTGCATTAATAATAAAAAAATTATTTTTTGTTCTTTTTATATTATATTTAGCTTTTTACTCAATTAAAAGGCGCTGATTCCGAAATTGGTGTTCCTTGATATGGATTTTTGTGGCAAATTTTGACAGCAATTCTGTAATTAAGTAGGTGACAAAAAGGGTCCAATAACATTAAGCCGTTAATAGATATTTGGAATTTGGCTTATCAATTGTACGGACATATTTAAATAATTTATTTTAAATTAAATATATCATATTAAGTTTAATTTAATATTAATTAAATCGGTTAATACTGAGAGGTAAGGACAGAATGTCAGCACAAACAAATGCGCTGACAGTCACAATTAAGCCGAATGGTTTTATTTGAAATGAATGATTCAAATATGTGATTGAAAATTAAGCACATCTAGTTAACAAATGAAACCCGAAATTTTTATTTATAACATTCTTAAAAAAATAAATAAATCAAATAACCATCGTTTTGTAGAATTTCTGTTTTCACCACGGCCGCACCGGTATTCTACGGACCCATTTCAGTGGGGCCGCAGAATGCCGATGCGGACCCTTAAATGGGTCCGCACCGGCATTGTGCGGACCCAGGATGTATTTTTTTTTTGGTGTTATAAAAGGCACCACGTGCATCATACAAAGTTTTTGATTTTTTTAATACTATGAATAGAGCTTTGACCATGAGCTTTGACCTCTTTTATGAATTCATGATATTTTTTAATACTATGTTTATGAGATCGAGACACCGCATTTATGAGATATCTCAAAGTTTTGAAAAAAAAAATAGTCCGCAGAATGGTTCTGCGGACCCATTTAAGAGTCCGCATCGGAATTCTGCGGCCCCGCTGAAATGGGTCTGCAGAATGCCGGTGCGGCCGTGGTGAAAACATAAATCCCACCAAACGATGGTTATTTGGTTTATTTTTTTTAAGAATGTTATAAATAAAAATTTCGGAAATGAAACATCCATCAAAATATAAAGAACTAAAATTGTAAATATATAGTTTATTAGACAAGTTGTGTATCAAATATTAAAATTTATAATACAATTAATCATCCATTAAACAATTTAATAAATTCTAACATTTGAATTTATTGCATTAAATTAGATAGATTTGTATTAAATTATATAGAGCAGATCTTAGTCTGTCCTCAGTTTTGTGAAACAAGCTTAATTGTTAGCATGTTTTTTCTTATTCTAATGACAATAAAATAACTTGCTATTCATGAAAAAATTGAAAGAATATCTAATTAAATTTCAGAATAAATTTTATAGTATTTTGTTGGACACATAGGCAACTACCTTACATATTAGAACTGTTTCACAGTACTAGTATGGTTTGCTAATTCATTAAAAAATATTTTAAAAATAAAATAAGTGTTAGTTAAAATATCTGGTAAATTGTATAGTTCGGTTTACAATAATAGTAGAAAAAAAAGAAATATTTTTGAGAATAATGTCGTAAGTCGGAATAAAAATGATCCACTAAAAGTAACATTTAGCGCGAATTTTAAAGCTATTTACACGAATTTTGATGTTAATGGAGCGGCTTCGATCTGATATTGGATCAGCCCCGATTCTGTATTTCCATTTTGGTGCAGTCAGACGTGTGGTAAATTGTGTATTCTGAATTTCCAATTCACAACACTCAGCGATACAGAGGGCTACATAAAAATCAATCCTACAAAAAACGAGCAAATAAAATAATAAATTTACTCTGCTGAACCGATGACTCATCCATCATCCATGCATGGCTCCTCTCTCTTCCTTTTTTGTCTCTTCTGTAACGTGTCATCTTTTTTTTTTTTTTTTTGCAATATTCTATTAATTGTGGAAAAGAATGTGGCAGAACCGCATATCATCCACCATTCCACCTAGTGTTAGACTATTAGTATATGTATATAATATAACTAATGCTAAAGTTATTTTTAAAATTCAATTCAAATCCCGAGAAAGATTTTTGATTCTTTTGTATAATAAATGTGGGATTTTATCAGAAGTCCGGTCTTACTTTTACCTGTGTTTGCTGTTATTTCATTGGAATTACTGAGGAGTATGGTTACTGTAACATCAGTGTCATTTCAGTCTATATAACTTAATTTTAAAACCTATCAAATCGACTTCAAACGGTGAATTTAAACCGTTTAAACCGATCTACTTCATTAGTTGTGCATTTACATGCAAAATTTATAATTTTTTGAATTTATTTAATATCAAGTCAAGCGGTCAAATGTGTGAGTTTTTAAGTTAATTTTAATACATTCATTTTTCAACATTTTTTACCGCTTGATTTTTTCAAATTGTATAGAGAGGTCTATGATATTTGAGACTCGATTCTGCCAAGTTCATTTCTGGTTTTAAGAATAATATAACAAACTATATTTGAAATTGACAATAATTATAATTTTAATAGAACACAGATAACAACTGTTATATCTCAAGTTTTAACATGTAACACAAATTCATTCAAAAAAAAAAAACATGTAACACAAATTATATAAAACTAAGTAAATATGAACATTGTTGGGCAATAAATGTTTTAATTGATGTTTGGATTATATCTGTGAGAGGAATAAGTTATAAGATAAAAACCAATAATTTTGTTAATTGTGAGAATGAGAACAAAGACCTCACTTATAAATATAGTCCAATAATAGACATTTAAAAATAAATTAAGATAACTTTTTTATTCTTATTATCCCATGCTAAATTCAAAGTGAGATAAAATGATAAAATAAAAAAAGATAAACTTTATCATTATCCTTACAGAGATTAACAATTAAGATAACTTTCTATCTCTTTATTTTTTACAATTAAGTGGTATATTTAATTTTCCATAATTCTCAGGAATGCCCTCCTCATGCTTTCATATTTGAAAATAAGATAACAAAAAAATTATTGTTTAAGATGCTATTTCAAAAATATTATTCAAATTAAAAATTAAATCGAATGTGTATTAAATTTGAAACAATTTGAAATTTAATTGTTCATTCATCATAAAGTCATTAAAACTCCATTGTTAAAATTTTAAATTGTTTGATGAAAGGCTAAAAATCTTTGAAATCGATCCAAATTCGATACACACCCTATTTAGGTAATTGAGAGATAATCTATATTTTTATTTTTTTTTAGTTGTAGTGTTTTTCAAATGTATCATAGAGGTGTACCCTATAATTATTCTTATTTAAATGTATCAATTTATTTCAATTTATTTTCAATTAGAAGAAAAGTACTTCGATATGATTTTGTTTCAATTTATTTTTAATTAATATTGTCCCCTCCAGTTATCTATGAAATGGAGGGCTCTTCAATTCCAACTGCACCTCATCTTTTTACACTTGTCATTTAATGGGGACACGCATTCCTTACATATAAACTCGCGAAAGATCGCAAAAGATAACAAAAGAAACCACCTCTCTAGTCTCGACTCTCTCTCTCTCTCTCTCTCATTAGTCATCATATTTTCACTTTTCTTTTTTCGCGCTATTTCTTCAATTTCTTCATCACTTCATCTTCTCTCTATCCTTACCATCCTTTGCTCCCTCTAATATCTTCAAAACCTGATTCCAGATCAGATTATATCTATTTTTAAGCAAAACCCAAAATTAGTCACACAATTCTCTATCTCAATTGTCAATTTATATATTAATCTCTCCAAGATTTCATCTTTTCACAAAACATAGCATGGCCGTAGGTAATGAATGGATAAACGGGTATTTGGAGGCAATATTGGCCAGCGGGCCGGGTGGCGACCCGCGGTCACAACCCGAGACATCAGCCGGACCAATAGGTGGCTTCAACCCGACCAAGTATTTTGTTGAAGAGGTTGTGAGTAGTGTGGATGAAAGTGACTTGCACCGGACATGGGTTAAGGTGGTTGCAACTCGAGATGCCCGGGAAAGGAGTGGCCGGCTCGAGAACATGTGCTGGCGCATCTGGCACCTCACTCGCAAGAAGAAACAGGTAATGTTTGTTTTGGACTGAATGCTTTTGACAGAAATTTAAGGTTGGTGTTATAAGTTATAACAAACCTTTACCAAGAAAATGGAATGTTTTACAGTTTATTACAGCATATATATTTTTTTTTTTTTTCAATTTTTCAATTATTTCCACTCTAAGAATATCTGTAATTTGCAGAAAGACAGAGACTCATTTCTTATCAGAAACTGATAAAGAACCTCCAATTTCTAATATTTTTTACAAAAAGTTTCTAAAAAAATGGGCCTCAAAGTTAATTGCTTCTTAACACCTTAAATTTATTATCAATGACGATGAGATTTAATCATATAAATAATATCATCTCATCCAATCAAGTATTTGATCAGAAATTAATTTAATTAATTTTGTAACGTTTTCGTTTGCATTGATCTCTTGATTCTCAACTTCTTATGATTCATCGGTGGAACTTCTGTAGATATCCGTGTACCGGGTCAGTGAACCATGGCCCCCAGAGAGTACCTTTTTTTCATTTAAACTGAGTGAGAGGAAGTGGGACCTATTGGTATTTTGACTTATAACACCATGGCACATTGATAGTGCCACAGGGTTTTTGGACCACTTATTGCTACTTTTTTTTTTTTCTGATTTGGGTATTGCTTTATGTCTTTTTCTGTTGTTTATTGCTTAGTGTTTCTTTTCATATTACGGAAAGATTCCATGGAACCCTTTCAAGTTCATGACAACTTTTTGCAATGAGAATTGTATTATAACAGCAAAAGGTTACAAGTATGTCCCAGAGCACTTATTTTGCAGGAAATTACCATAAAAAAAAAAAAAAATTTCAAGGTCTACCAAATATGTACGTCTCTACCACATAAAATGTATCAGTGCAAGACCAACACATGTTGGTAGTTTGGAACCGCATATTTTTTACATAAATGATATAATAACTTAGATATATTGGCGACATTTTTTATTTGATTATTTTCTTTTATTGTGATACACCTAGAGGCAAAATTAAAGTCCTTATGTCATGATCTTGTAATGAATAGTGATATTATGTCCCAAAGAAATGTGCTAGATGAAATAAATGATAGGATAAAATAATAAATAAAGAACATGGTGGAATAAATAAACGACCATATGCATATCATCAACTAAAGCACAGGCCAGAGCGTGCAATGGTAATTATGTTCTATATCATGATTTATTAATGATGACATTTTATCATGATTGAACAGTTGGAGATGGAGGGGTATGAAAGGATGACAGAGAGGAGGTGGCAGAGAGAGCAGGGGAGGCGGGATGCGACCGAGGACATGTCAGAGGATTTGTCAGAAGGGGAGCGCGAGAAGGGCGACATCCTGGGCGACCTGCCTCAATCTGGAGAACTTGGTGATTTCACACCCCGCAAGAAGACCTTCCAGCGCAACTTCTCTGACGTCGGCCAACTTTGGAGTGACGACGACAACACGAGCAAGAAGCTCTACATTGTTCTTATTAGGTATTCCTTTTTTTCTTTGTATAATTTGGTTGTGTTTCTATGTGGTGAGTTGTTACACACTTGCACTGTTAGAAGTATACTTGGAGGCAGTCTTAGAAACTGTCAATGTGAAACTGATCAGGTACTTCTATGCTCAGAGTCGATCAAAAGTTACATAAAATTTTGCTCTCTGTTTCCTTCTTTTATCATGAAAATTTGCTGCTGTGTGTCATTTTAAGGAAACTTTTTACTTACATAAATAATTTCATTTGCGCACTATGACAGTTTGCATGGTCTTGTTCGTGGTGAAAACATGGAGCTCGGCCGTGACTCAGACACTGGCGGCCAGGTAGATTTTCTTTTTACAGCACTTATCAAGTAATACTGGTTCATAGTACTCTTACATTTTCAATTATGTCATTCTTTTGTGTAGTTGGTAGCTTTGTTCTTTTATATCTAGCTGTTGTCATGGTTCTTGAATATTGTTCAGCGCTTAATGTGACAAAAATATGTTGGCACAGTAAGGTTACAGTCTGACATAAGTAGTGCTTGCATATAATACTTGCAAGCAACATAATGACCAATTTTAATAAATGAACTTGAACAGATCAAGTACGTGGTAGAACTAGCTCGCGCACTCTCAATGATGCCAGGAGTGTACCGAGTTGATTTGTTCACCCGCCAGGTGGCATCCTCTGATGTTGACTGGAGTTATGCAGAGCCAACCGAGATGCTGACAAGCGGGTCCTACGAGTCGGAGGGGCTCGGTGAGAGCGCCGGTGCTTACATCATTCGCATCCCATGTGGCCCCAGAGACAAGTATCTGAGAAAGGAGCTGTTGTGGCCCCACCTCCAGGAGTTTGTTGATGGAGCTCTTCAACACATCGCCAACATGTCTAGGGTTTTGGGGGATCAAATCGGTACTGCAGGACAGCCTGTCTGGCCATATGTGGTTCACGGCCACTATGCTGATGCTGGTACTTAATTTGGTTTTTTTTTTTTGCATATTTAATACCTACTATTTCTGAACAGAACCTCAATGGTGATCACTGGTTTGACCTCAATTATCTGGGGAATTAGGCAATGAAAACTCAATTGACCCCAAATTATCCTCCATTTTGTACAATTAAATGGCAGGCCGCCAAGAAATGAAAAAAAAGTGCCAGAAAATTGGACCTTTCCCCAGTTAATAGTAGCTTAAGATCTGACTGGTGCAGCGCTGAGCCAGTGATAATCTCAGTATCAAGCTTCAGGTTTTGGTTCCAACCAAAAATTTACTTAGAACAAAAATTGTTGGAGTCTCAAGTATTATAATGGCATCAACAGGGGATGTGGCGGCACTTCTATCTGGTGCCTTGAATGTACCGATGGTACTCACCGGGCACTCCCTTGGTAGAAATAAACTTGAACAACTCCACAAGCAGGGCCGCATGTCCACAGAGGACATAAACTCCACATACAAAATAATGCGGCGCATTGAGGCCGAGGAGCTGTCGCTTGATGCGGCCGAGCTGGTGATCACTAGCACACGCCAGGAGATAGATGAGCAATGGGGTCTCTATGATGGGTTTGATGTTGCGTTAGATAGGAAGCTCAGAGGAAGAATGAGAAGAGGTCTTGGGTGCCATGGCAGATTTATGCCCAGGACAGCGGTACTTATTTTTTTTTTTCCTTTTTATTCATTTTTTTCCAGTTTAGAGAATTTATGAAATTCACCTTGATTTTTCTGGACTTGTGAAAAATCATGAATTGGTCTGTAGTACTAATATGAGCACAGGAGGATACTGGTACTTTTATGTGTGTGTTTGTGTTTGCGTGTGCTACAGTTTTTCTTCCTACTTAATAGATCTTCAAAATCTAAACGAAATTGTCTGATCAAGAGTTTCAAAGCAAATGAAATACCATTGTACCACCTACACCAAAGATAGTAGTATATTTTTTTTTATGATTTCTACAATATTCTTCATTGCTTTTTTTTTGTGGTCATTTCTTTTCTTAGTTTTCATCAAAATTTCTGCGGAGAAGGAACAAATTTGATGTTCATCGTGCTGAACTGATTGTAGGTTATTCCACCGGGCATGGATTTCAGTAATGTGGTGGTTCAAGATGAAGATGGAGACGATTTGAATGCCATTGGCTCGCCTAGGTCAAACCCTCCAATTTGGTTTGAGGTATGTATCTTTTGCAGTAATTCATTTAATGAAACCATCAGTTTCAGAACTTCAATGATTCCAAATATTTGTAGCTGTGATGAGCGACTTTTTATAGCATATGCTTTAAATTTACCTTTTCCAAAGGAGTCAGAGATACATCATACATGTGACTTAGCATTTGTATTGAGGGCAATATGGGAAAGCAAAAAATTAACAAACAAAATACAATACTGTGTTTCTTTAAGTATTATAGATTGAGATAATTATTTATTGTTGACAGGTCAACAGGTTCTTCACAAACCCTCACAAGCCAATGATATTGGCTTTATCACGTCCTGACCCGAAAAAGAACATCACTACTCTTGTCAAGGCCTTTGGCGAATCACGTGCGCTTCGAGAACTCGCTAACCTTGTGAGCTCTTAACTAATACCTTCTTATTTAAAATCTATTTTTCAGTTAACTGCTCAATATATATACTTGAATTATCACCACAGAGTAAATGTTGCTTTGATCAAGTTCCAATAACAAAAGGATGAAAAAAAGATTTCTACTAAGCTTACTTAGAATATTGGTAACTAAATTTCTCTCATTGAGTTAATTCTTCTTTTGTTTTCTGTTCAGACGCTGATAATGGGGAACCGGGATGACATTGATGAAATGTCTGGAGGGAATGCGTCTGTACTAATAACAGTTTTGAAGTTAATTGACAAATATGATCTATATGGCCTCGTTTCTTTCCCCAAACACCACAAGCAAGCTGACGTGCCGGAAATTTATCGTCTTTGTGCAAAGACCAAGGTAAAGACCTAAGTCTGTTCATGACCAGTAGCAAATATGCGGTTTTGGATGGTTCATCAAAAATTTAGAGGGTGCATACTAAGAGTGGATCCCTAAATTGTTAAGCCTCAGTTGAACCTAAATTGATAAATAAATCTGTTCCCTACTTCCAAAGAAAAGATAAATAAATCTGTTCCATTAAGCCAATATATGGGCATTGTTTTGTCTCAATTATCCTTCTTATGTGTAATTAGTTCTCAGTTTAACCTTATTAATATCAATTTAACCTCACACTTGCAATTGAGCGAGTTGAACTGTTTCAGTGCCATACCGGTACTGAAATCGTTGCCAATAAGCATATTCCAAGTAGTGCCATATTTTCTTGTATTGTTTCATATTTTCAATGGAACTAAATTTTAATCTACTTATATGTCTCTTTGAATCGTAGGGAGTCTTCATCAATCCAGCTCTTGTGGAACCGTTTGGTCTCACTCTAATTGAGGTTTTCTCATTTACATTTTCCTGAATCTTTACTGATAGGTGTAAAATTATTTCCTCTCAGAAAGGTAACCAAAATATTTTTTCGCTCCGTTTCTAGGCTGCAGCCCATGGACTACCTATGGTGGCCACTAAAAATGGCGGTCCAGTTGACATCCAAAGAGTAAGAAATTTTTTCCTATTTAGTTCTTAGGATCCCAGAAAATTTCCTGGATTAAATTAAGATTATCTTATACTTAAGATAGAACATTAAAATGGATAACTTGCACTTATAATGAAATATAGGGATAAATTTTTGTGAAGCTTTAAGCAAGTGAATAAACATAAACTCTACCAGTTTCCACAGCAGTAAGCCCCAATTTGACCAAGCTATTAATTGCAGTCTTAGTTCAAGAATGATTTATCCTAAGTCTAAGAAAAAATATCCTCAATTGAAAATGGTAATCCTATAAAAAAAGTCAAGAAAAATTATTGCTCAGGCCAGTTCGTCTAACCTCTCCAGCTCAAGCATGCCAGTTCATACCAGCAACTTACGTCAGTGAAACTGCTTTAATCCTTTTTTTTGTATTTGAAAAATGAAGAATCTATTATATGCTTATCTTTTCATGATTGGTTCTTCTCCCTGTTTCATTCCCTAGGCATTAAACAACGGGCTCCTGGTGGATCCACATGACCAGCAGGGCATCTCAGAAGCACTGATCAAGCTCCTGGCAGACAAAAACCTATGGCAGGAATGTCGCAAGAACGGGCTGCGTAACATCCACCTGTACTCTTGGCCCGAGCATTGTCGCCAGTACCTGACTCGCGTGGCCGCGTGCCGCATGCGCCACCCTCATTGGCAGAACGACACCCCTGCCGATGAAGCGGCCGCTTATGAGGAGTCTCTCTGTGACTCTCTCATGGACGTTCAGGTATGAATAGAGGTGGTAAAGAGGCATATTGGGTCAATTTTCTGAACTTACTAATTATTCTGAATTTGAAAAACATTTTATTCGATTCTTTTAGGAACTTTCGCTGAGGCTGTCACTTGATGGAGACAAGTCTCTAGAATTTCAAGAGGATGGTGATGGGACTAATGCCCATGTGAATCGGATCTTGAGACAGATGAGCAAATCAGAAACAGATGGTGGTGACCCGATAAGCGTGAATGTTCCTAGTACAAGCAAGTACCCACTTCTTAGAAGGCGTCGTAGGCTCTTTATTATTGCCTTGGATTGTTACAATGAGAAGGGAGCTCCTGAGAAGAAGCTGGTGCAGGTATATTTTTTAATTTTCTTTATTTTGGAAGAAAAATATGATGCAAGTAGTTTTAATTTTGTCTTATTCATACCTTAAGAGTTTCTAATTTTACTTTTTACTATATTGAGAATTCTCTTTACACAAACAATTATGTCCTCTGTAGTCTGTTTGTTTGTGGTTCAAGTCATGTTGGTTTAATTGAGTCAGAGTTCCTTAACCTGTCTATCCACTCACAGGTTATACAAGAAATATTCCGGGCCGTCAGATCAGATCAGCAGATGTCACGAATTTCCGGTTTCGCCCTGTCAACTGCCATGTCAATTTCAGAGATTGTAGACCTCCTGAAGACTGCAAAAATTCCGATCACGGATTTTGATGCGCTGATCTCTGCCAGTGGTAGTGAGGTGTATTATCCTGGTACAGCACAGTGTACCGACTCTGAGGGAAGGTTCTGTGCTGATCCTGACTATGCAACTCACATTGAGTACCGTTGGGGCAAGGATGAGGTCCAGAGAGCCATAGTCAAGTTGATGGCTAGTGCCGGTGCTGATGAGGTGGCAAATATAGAGGTCGATGAGAGGTCTAGCAATGCACACTGTGCCTCCTTCTTCATTAAGGATCCTTCTAAGGTAGCTTTTCAGAATTATATATTATATATTTTGTCACGGTATTTAGTATCTGAGTTTAATTTATGTGATTGCTTTATTTCAAGTCCATATTCAGGACCATAAATATAACTTGTTAAAATAGTTTGAGAATTTTTATTTTGGCAATTTAAATGTTAGAAGTTCAAAGCCTTTGTCAAGTTTAATTGTAGATTTCTGAACCGCAGTAGAATTTATTCACTACTTTTTTTTGTCTTGTTTATTATTGGGTATGAAACTTTCAATGTTGTAAAGGATAGATATTTGAAATTTTAGGGATAAAGTAGTAAACTCCTCAGTGGATATGTTGGAAGGTATCCTTCCTTGTCTTATAGAACTTTTATTTTATAAAGAAAAAGTGTGTTTAAATTAAATAAAAGAAGTATTTTTTATAGGCAAAGAAGGTGGACCATTTGAGACAGATGCTACGGTTTCAGGGACTGCGTTGCCACATCATGTATTGCCGCAACTCGACTAGGTTGCAAATCATTCCTCTCCTTGCTTCTAGGTCTCAAGCTCTCAGGTATTGTATTTCTATTCTCTGTATATATGTTTGTGAGTTCCATAATGTTGTTAATTATAGTTATAACAATGACAGTGATAATTATAACCATAGTAACAGCTTTTACCATCTTTTTCATTGTCATCATTAAAATCAACATTAACCATAATAACAGCTATATGCGCATTAGTAAAAACATAGTTGGTTTTGAAATATTAGGTACCTGTTCGTACGCTGGGGTCTAAATGTCAATAACATGTATGTCATAACTGGTGAGACGGGCGACACAGACTATGAAGAAATTATTGCAGGGTCCCACAAGACAGTGATAATGAAGGGTCTAGTAGAGAGGGGATCTGAACAACTCCTGAGAGGTCCATGGAGCTATCAAAGAGATGATATTGTACCAAATGAGAGCCCCTTGGTTGTCTATACAAGTGGAGAGATCGACTCGGATGTGATCATGAAGGCTTTTAAGGATGCTTCCAAGGTTGTTGCTTAATAGTTGTATTGACACAGTTTTTTTTTTTTTTTTTTTTTTTCTGTTTTGATATTTTTCCCCTCTCACTCTTTGGAATTAGTCAGGAGAGAATATACAGCTACTCAAGTAAGGATTTATAGCTAAATATCCATTTTGCAGCTGCCTCGTATAGGCGATAGAATAACATCTCACAAATATGATCTCTTGCCTCCATTCTTGTATTGTTATTTACTGGCAACTAACTCCATTATTGCTGAAAATAAAATAACACTAGTTACCAATATTAGGTCCCATTTATTAGATTTTTTTTATACAAAATGAAGCCATTTCGTTGTTTTATAGTCGGAGAGCCGCCTGAAAATTGTAGTACTTCGACTAATTATTATAGGGTAGATCAATAATTCACTTTGACACTTTTTTGTTGTTTTGCACTTTGCATGCATTTGTGGGAATTACTTGGGTCTAGAGAGAACTCAGAGCTATTATGTATTATAATTTTTGCCTTATGAATATGTAGGCATCTTGATATACATTTCATAAAATTTTCTGAGATATAGTCCTCTTTTTTTCTCAGAAAAGGTTATTCTCTAAAAGAACATAATTTTACTGAGATATAGTTTTTTTTTTCTTTTACGGAAATGGACTGTATTCTCAGAAAATTTTATCATTGTAATTTTTTTCAAAATATTACTAATTTTACAATAAGAAATGTTAAATTCGCAATAAGGCAAATGCATTCGGAAATTATAGGATGAATTCACAATAATAAATTTTGAATTCAGAAATTGTATGGCAAGGTAAAGAAGTTTTATATGATAAATTTAGAACAAGATTACAAGAGTAGAACTAGGGTGTTCCTAAGTTCATCAAGTTTCTCTGTGAACTCAATTCTAAATCTTATCGAATTGACTTCAAATGGAGAATTTAAACTATTGAAACCCGTCTACCTTACGAGTGATGCGTCTACATGTGAAAATTCAAAATATTCGAATTTATTTTGTATAGAGTCAAGTGATAAAAAAACATTAAAAAAATAAATGCATTAAAATTAATTTATAAACCTTCTAATTTTGACCGCTTGACTTTATACCAAATTAATTATGAAATTTTAAATTTTTACATGTAGACACATCACTAGTAAGGTAGATGAGTTTCAACGGTTCGGATTCATCATTTGAAGTCAATCCGATAGGTTTTAAAATTGAGTTCACCAAGAGACTTGATGAACTTAGGAGCACCCTAGTTCTACTCAGATTACTATTCAACTTCATATCATAACATCAAAACAATGCTTCAAGGGCAGAGGAGCAGTACAAAATCAGATTTAACCCATCCTGACTAAAAAAATCAGATTTAACTTTTTTTTCTTTAATGCTTTGAAAAATGGTAAAATTATACTTATAATACGAATAATTTGTTTACTCCCCCATCCTAAGAATTAGATCCAGTCTTATCTTGCTCTTTCTGACGATATAAGGCCCCATAAAGAGCATCACAAAATTTCCATAAAACCTTCTTTTAGCATTGTAAAAGTCCCAATGCAGAGGAGCAAATATAGCAACTTGAAGGGCTGTTTTGAAACATTTGGGTTGAAAACAACACGCTTGATGTTTGAATGACTTCAAATTACTCCAAAATTTGTCATTAATTTGTAAAAATTATGAAACACACGTGATTAGTTCACCAAACGAATTTAAAAGTTGATCCATCCGTCTAAGATTCCAGATCCAATATTTCGCAATATTTTCAAGTATGAAGAGGTGGTGTCGAGGATTGTTTACGTGATTTTATACAAAATATTTGATGTGTTATTTGCAACTGATTCTTCAACACTTGTTCTTTTAATGATGTTTTCTTACTTGGCCACAAGTTAAGAAATAATCAGGAAAATAATGTTCTCTCTTAATGATTCCAAAAGAGAAAATATCTATGCTGCTTCAACGGAGAAATTATACAAGGATTTCAGCTTTTCCAACTTACAAACAAAATTGTCAATTTTTTCACCAACAAGATGTAAGAAATTGAGTAATGGATTGTGATCAACAAAACAAAAAACATTATTTCATCAATTAAGTTGTCTCGCATGACTATTGCTTCGGTGCATCCACAAAATAGGCAACGAGATAAAATACCCAAATACAAATTTTACAAGCAAAAAAGTTATTTAATTATACTAACCGAAAAGGCTATTCTCTTAAACGAAAATAACATGATTGGATGTGCTTCTCAGGCATCAGCCTATTTTCTCTCAGATGAGATATCAGCGAGCAACTCCTTGAGCTCCCCCTTCTGAAAAGCACAAATAGTAAAAACGTAAAAATACTTGTCCAAATGAAAAACAGAACAATGAATTGGAATAGTGCACATCATGCCCAGTATAAAATGACATCTGCAAGAACCTCCAATACTTTTGAGATATCTTTATATACTGACACTCTTGGAGTAGTGCGGTCAATAAGGCAAATTCTGTTTAAGTTTCAGCAATTTTGCAGCTTGCTATAACTACAGAGAGCTGCATATTAAGATTGATGAACCAACTACATAACAGCTTTTGTTATTTGGTGCAAGTTGGCGCGAACGATGCCGACGCATCTTTCTAGATCAGCACAAGACACCCCAATTAATTGCCAGAGAAATTGTGGAAGAATATGGTAACTGGTTCACTTGAATGGTCTCAAAGCGGGGGTGAATATAACAGACAAATTACTGGCTCATAGGGTACTGCAAAGTCTTCTCAACCGGTTCTAATTTTAGATCTTTCATGTTACAATTTGTATTCTGATCTTCTAGATCTTCTTGTTTCTTTCCTTTTATTTATTTTCCCTGTTTCTTTTCTTTCTTTATTTTGTAAAATGTAAAACTGACACGTCTTGTGTCAACATAAGTGAAATTTGAGGGCTTGACCCTCACCTTTCTTTTAAAAAAAAAAAAAAACTACATAACAGCTTTTACTCTTCTTTAATGCTGTGTGCGGCTTATCTGGTGAATTAGTGTTTAGTTGATTAACATGCAAAATGTTATGGACACATCGGTCAGTTGCGGCAAACTTTGAAATTAACCCTTGATATAATGTTGCAACTAATGTGAAGAATGTTTGTGTTGAAGAATATGATAAAAATTGCATGACTACAAAGAGTGTAAATATTGCAGCTAATGTGAAGAATGCTCGTGTAATTGAAAAATACGATAAATTTTGCATGACTGCAAAGAGTGTAAATTATATATAAATACCAAATCTTAACATTACCAGCATTTTTTTATTTCAAGCTTTAGAACATTACATTTTGGTTCATAATGACTGTTATTTCATTGCCCCAATCAATCAACACTGAATTTCACCATGAGAACAGTACTGATGTTATGTTTGTTACCACATATGAAAGCGATCTAGTGCAAATAGTGCCAATTAACACCATGAAAGTGAATCACTTTATACAGGGGCGGAACTAGAAAATTTAGATTGGGGTGGCTAAATAAGTTATTGTAGTGTAATTTTATTTTATAAGGGGGGTTAATATGTATAAGTACTTACATAAATTATAAAATATAAAGGATTAAAGTGTTAATTTCTAATTTATGGGGGTGGCTAAGCCACCCCTAAACTATATTGTGTTCCGCCACTGACTTATACTTGAGGAACCATTTAAATGAACAACACAAGAATAAGTTGATATACCTGATGCATACTAAGAATGATATCAGAGCCGCCAACAAATTCTCCCTTTATGAAAATTTGAGGAAATGTGGGCCAGTTACTGCCAGAAAATTGAAAAGAGAAGTGAAATTAATACATGCAATAGGTGAGGAATATACATGATAACAGTCATGGTGTAGCAGAAGCATCTTAAAGCCTGGAAAGAAAATTATTTGCTATAATATTCGTTATACTTTTGCTTTCAGTGTGGTTATCAAATCTGATGAAGTCTGAACAAGTCAAGCCTGGAAAGAAATACCGGCTTTCTGGTTGTTCCTGGTGGATAACTGATAGAGGCATCAGACGTCTGGTGCTCCATAACAGAGTCATACTACAATTTCAATTCGAATTTGGAAAAATGTACAAATGTTATTTAATTTATTTAAATGTTAAATAAATTTTATTCTAGAAATCAATCGGGGAGTAGATCCTCGGTTTATGGTAGAATGTAAAATTTTGATTTTACGTTCTTTCCGCAACGTAAGCCAAAACAGAATTTCGCGGTAAATTCCTGAGCAGAATTTAACGGGAAATTTTCTTGAAAAGGAATTTGGCAATAAATTCTCAAACATAATTTTGCAGGAAATTTCCGGTCATAATTTCGCAGTTTTTCCCGAAAACCGAATTTAGCGGCTGAATTTCCCAACATGAACACCCTAGTTCTACTCTAACAATACTAACTATACCTACGTTATAAATCATAGGGGTCAAAATCCTAAGCCCTACGTCCTTGTAGGGGTGCAAACGGATCGGATACGGATCGGATAGTGGTAAAACCATATCCGTATCCGCTTTTATTTTTCGGATACGGATACGGATCGGATATTAGACGGATACAGATACGGATCGGATATTAAACGGATACGGATACGGATATATGCTTTTTATAATAGTGAATTATATAAATTTGTTCATAATATATATCAAACTATATGATATATTGTTACTATTCGGATACGGATAATTAAAATTTAAAACCATATCCGTATCCGTATCCGTACGGATATTCGGATATCGGATATCCGTATCCGTATCCGTACGGATATTCGGATATCGGATATCCGTATCTAATTTTCGGATACGAATCCGGATACGGTCGGATAATATCCGATCCGTTTGCACCCCTACGTCCTTGACCCCAAGTCAAAAACCTTAGGACCTAAAGCCTATAATCCTACCCCCTAAAACTTAATTTTTAGGTCATGATTCTAGTAAGTAATCAAGTACCAATGAAAATACTTGATTTTCACTCTATTAATGTTAAATTTGAGTCCTCACTCACTCTTTTGACAAGGAAAAAATTTGAGTGAGGCTATGGTACTAAGCACAGTGCGGATTGATCTATACTATGAATCATTATAATTGTTTTTAAAGTCCAAATAGTTGATTTGAACAATTCAACATGATCTTTGTAACGACACGTAAACTAAGACAATAAATCAAGGTATGAATTAATTTAAAAATTTTCGTTATATTAAGATGTTCCAATTAATAAAATATAAAACGATTAATATAGACTCCTCAGATTATTTGATACTGTGATCTTCATTTTTCTTAGCATCACATTAAATGGCTATTTACGTAAACAAATATAATTGCAATAATTTTTGAAACGCACCAGCAGCTGCCAATTAAGATTGCACACTTAAACCCTACAGTTTTGCTTTTATCCAAATAAATTAAACGTTTAAAAACTTAAAAGCTAAGGAATTTGAACTTCCTCAATCTCAATTAATCTTGAGGGTTATTTCATTTTTTTTTTAAAAAGCCTTTAATACCCACATACACCCTTACGTTTAAACCGGAACAGACTCTGCTGCTTTTCTGAGAGAAAAGCAGGGTCCTGCTTTTCCTATCTCAACTATTCAAAATCGTTGAGATATGTGCATGAAAAAGTTCTTTTATCGAGATACGTGAATGAAAATTTTTGAATGGTTGAAATTGGAAAAGCAAGATACTACTAAGAAAAGCAGCAGAGGCTTATCCGTTTAAACCCATACCTTATATATATATTCCCCTCTATTTTGTCTCAAACTGCCTCCATTTTATTTTGATAATAAACCTTTAGCTGTCACATCTCTCTATTCATTTCTCTTGCAAAAATTGGATTGAGTCTCCTCAGGGAAAAATTCGGGCTATAAGGTACTCTAAAAACTATGATATTTTGTTGTTGCATGAATTTCATTGATTGTAATCTAATAATTAGATATATTGATTATAATTTAAGGATTTATGAAATAATATTTCTGTAAATTATAATCTAAAAATTATTAGTAATAATATAAGTAAATTCTTATTGTTATTTTTATAATTATTCATGTTATGGTTGTATAGTCTCGTTAATAAGGAGAACTATATTAATATAGCATCTCTTACTCACATCTAGATATTAGTATATATTTTTAAACTAATCATACCTTTAGAAATGAATAATTGAAAACAAGGGTTTTGGAGAAAGTTAAATCTGTTTTAAGTAATTCTTCTTTTGGAAATTTATTTTAATATAACTGTAGAATTATGCATAACTAATCGTGATATTATTATAGTTTATTTTGTATTTGATAACTCTAAATTAAATATTTGTCTAAACTCACTAATTATTATTATTTATTATCTTCAGATCCGTTTTGTTTATTGGAAAGAAACAGATAAACTATTTTGAAGTATATCTATATGATGATATTTAAATTATTCTTTGTTAGCATTGGCTTCGTAAGTTTTAATTAAATTGGATTTTCATATCTAACATTGGTAGAATAGAAGAAAATAAAATGTAAGGAACATGATCTCAAAATTAAATGAATAATTTAGGGAAGTGCTACTACTGTTTATAAAAGAGTATTAATTCGAAAACCATTTTTGTCTATGTTATATTTGTGAGAATATGTAGATTTTACAAACTCCGGATTGGAACTAAATCTCGCACTGAGAGGATGTTCGAATCTCTCACCCGTTCCACTTTTATGTGGGTTTTCCACTTTTATGTGGGTTCCAGGTAACGAAGATGAAGGCACTGAGCAAGGTCGTGAGTGAGCTAAAGTGGGAAGATCCTGAAGGAATAATATGCCACATGTTGATTTAATTTATATTTTTAATAATTGATACATTGAACATACATGGCAGTGGTCGTTTCACTAGCCGTGTCTGTCATGATAGTTTGTAGAACTTTTGCTTATGAAATAAATGTGGCTTTTATTATATTGTTATTGATAATGTATGTGATGTGAATATGTCTTACGTAGAAATACGTGCCGGGTTGTCTCGGGGTGTGACAATCTTCATATAAAAATATACTTACATACTAAATTTTATATTTTTGTAAGGAGAAATTCCTATTTTGTTAGATATGTAGAAAATTACTACTTTCGAATGGTCTAAATTTTTTACATCAAGTGATTTTCTACGTTTCTAATAAACAGTAAAATAAATTTTAAAAAATATAAAATTTGATTTACATGTACATTTTCATACGGTTATCATGTTAAACTGTTCATATCGACTTTTTAGACTTTGAAAATGGAGATATTGATCTATAATACAAACCAATTCTCACTCAAAGAATTTATAACAGTTTAGAAATTTGTGTAATTTGTCAATTATGTTTTTTTTTTTTTGGAAAAGTTGAGAGCACTTCATCAATGAAAGAGGAGTTCGAGATATATTTGATAGTTGCTTTCATCAATTGAAAACAAAATGCTACTAACCAAAAATTATATTTAGCTCAAGTTCTTCATTTTTGAGACAAATCCAAGTGAAGATTCTTTGGATAGAGGTTTAAAATTAAGCTAACAAAAGGGGATTTAAATCTGCTGAAATTCAAAATCATGAACAGTATTGCTGAAATTTCTGAAATCTTGAATCCAGCCGTTGAACTGTTTCGAGATACGTGCACAGAAAAATAAGCTATTTTGAGATATGTGCACAGAAAAAGTTGAACGACTGAATTCAAAATTTCAAAAATTCCAGAGATTCTGTTCATGTATTTCGGATTTCAGCTTATTTATTTGATTCCGAACTCGTATTTTTTGTGAAGCCTCTATCTGTTGTGGTATTCAACCAAGAATATTTTATTTGTTTATGATTAATGAATGAATACAGTTGAGCGCCTCGATAATCTGTACTTGTATTTTTTACGTACTTTTACTTGAAGACTGCATTAATAATAAAAAAATTATTTTTTGTTCTTTTTATATTATATTTAGCTTTTTACTCAATTAAAAGGCGCTGATTCCGAAATTGGTGTTCCTTGATATGGATTTTTGTGGCAAATTTTGACAGCAATTCTGTAATTAAGTAGGTGACAAAAAGGGTCCAATAACATTAAGCCGTTAATAGATATTTGGAATTTGGCTTATCAATTGTACGGACATATTTAAATAATTTATTTTAAATTAAATATATCATATTAAGTTTAATTTAATATTAATTAAATCGGTTAATACTGAGAGGTAAGGACAGAATGTCAGCACAAACAAATGCGCTGACAGTCACAATTAAGCCGAATGGTTTTATTTGAAATGAATGATTCAAATATGTGATTGAAAATTAAGCACATCTAGTTAACAAATGAAACCCGAAATTTTTATTTATAACATTCTTAAAAAAATAAATAAATCAAATAACCATCGTTTTGTAGAATTTCTGTTTTCACCACGGCCGCACCGGTATTCTACGGACCCATTTCAGTGGGGCCGCAGAATGCCGATGCGGACCCTTAAATGGGTCCGCACCGGCATTGTGCGGACCCAGGATGTATTTTTTTTTTGGTGTTATAAAAGGCACCACGTGCATCATACAAAGTTTTTGATTTTTTTAATACTATGAATAGAGCTTTGACCATGAGCTTTGACCTCTTTTATGAATTCATGATATTTTTTAATACTATGTTTATGAGATCGAGACACCGCATTTATGAGATATCTCAAAGTTTTGAAAAAAAAAATAGTCCGCAGAATGGTTCTGCGGACCCATTTAAGAGTCCGCATCGGAATTCTGCGGCCCCGCTGAAATGGGTCTGCAGAATGCCGGTGCGGCCGTGGTGAAAACATAAATCCCACCAAACGATGGTTATTTGGTTTATTTTTTTTAAGAATGTTATAAATAAAAATTTCGGAAATGAAACATCCATCAAAATATAAAGAACTAAAATTGTAAATATATAGTTTATTAGACAAGTTGTGTATCAAATATTAAAATTTATAATACAATTAATCATCCATTAAACAATTTAATAAATTCTAACATTTGAATTTATTGCATTAAATTAGATAGATTTGTATTAAATTATATAGAGCAGATCTTAGTCTGTCCTCAGTTTTGTGAAACAAGCTTAATTGTTAGCATGTTTTTTCTTATTCTAATGACAATAAAATAACTTGCTATTCATGAAAAAATTGAAAGAATATCTAATTAAATTTCAGAATAAATTTTATAGTATTTTGTTGGACACATAGGCAACTACCTTACATATTAGAACTGTTTCACAGTACTAGTATGGTTTGCTAATTCATTAAAAAATATTTTAAAAATAAAATAAGTGTTAGTTAAAATATCTGGTAAATTGTATAGTTCGGTTTACAATAATAGTAGAAAAAAAAGAAATATTTTTGAGAATAATGTCGTAAGTCGGAATAAAAATGATCCACTAAAAGTAACATTTAGCGCGAATTTTAAAGCTATTTACACGAATTTTGATGTTAATGGAGCGGCTTCGATCTGATATTGGATCAGCCCCGATTCTGTATTTCCATTTTGGTGCAGTCAGACGTGTGGTAAATTGTGTATTCTGAATTTCCAATTCACAACACTCAGCGATACAGAGGGCTACATAAAAATCAATCCTACAAAAAACGAGCAAATAAAATAATAAATTTACTCTGCTGAACCGATGACTCATCCATCATCCATGCATGGCTCCTCTCTCTTCCTTTTTTGTCTCTTCTGTAACGTGTCATCTTTTTTTTTTTTTTTTTGCAATATTCTATTAATTGTGGAAAAGAATGTGGCAGAACCGCATATCATCCACCATTCCACCTAGTGTTAGACTATTAGTATATGTATATAATATAACTAATGCTAAAGTTATTTTTAAAATTCAATTCAAATCCCGAGAAAGATTTTTGATTCTTTTGTATAATAAATGTGGGATTTTATCAGAAGTCCGGTCTTACTTTTACCTGTGTTTGCTGTTATTTCATTGGAATTACTGAGGAGTATGGTTACTGTAACATCAGTGTCATTTCAGTCTATATAACTTAATTTTAAAACCTATCAAATCGACTTCAAACGGTGAATTTAAACCGTTTAAACCGATCTACTTCATTAGTTGTGCATTTACATGCAAAATTTATAATTTTTTGAATTTATTTAATATCAAGTCAAGCGGTCAAATGTGTGAGTTTTTAAGTTAATTTTAATACATTCATTTTTCAACATTTTTTACCGCTTGATTTTTTCAAATTGTATAGAGAGGTCTATGATATTTGAGACTCGATTCTGCCAAGTTCATTTCTGGTTTTAAGAATAATATAACAAACTATATTTGAAATTGACAATAATTATAATTTTAATAGAACACAGATAACAACTGTTATATCTCAAGTTTTAACATGTAACACAAATTCATTCAAAAAAAAAAAACATGTAACACAAATTATATAAAACTAAGTAAATATGAACATTGTTGGGCAATAAATGTTTTAATTGATGTTTGGATTATATCTGTGAGAGGAATAAGTTATAAGATAAAAACCAATAATTTTGTTAATTGTGAGAATGAGAACAAAGACCTCACTTATAAATATAGTCCAATAATAGACATTTAAAAATAAATTAAGATAACTTTTTTATTCTTATTATCCCATGCTAAATTCAAAGTGAGATAAAATGATAAAATAAAAAAAGATAAACTTTATCATTATCCTTACAGAGATTAACAATTAAGATAACTTTCTATCTCTTTATTTTTTACAATTAAGTGGTATATTTAATTTTCCATAATTCTCAGGAATGCCCTCCTCATGCTTTCATATTTGAAAATAAGATAACAAAAAAATTATTGTTTAAGATGCTATTTCAAAAATATTATTCAAATTAAAAATTAAATCGAATGTGTATTAAATTTGAAACAATTTGAAATTTAATTGTTCATTCATCATAAAGTCATTAAAACTCCATTGTTAAAATTTTAAATTGTTTGATGAAAGGCTAAAAATCTTTGAAATCGATCCAAATTCGATACACACCCTATTTAGGTAATTGAGAGATAATCTATATTTTTATTTTTTTTTAGTTGTAGTGTTTTTCAAATGTATCATAGAGGTGTACCCTATAATTATTCTTATTTAAATGTATCAATTTATTTCAATTTATTTTCAATTAGAAGAAAAGTACTTCGATATGATTTTGTTTCAATTTATTTTTAATTAATATTGTCCCCTCCAGTTATCTATGAAATGGAGGGCTCTTCAATTCCAACTGCACCTCATCTTTTTACACTTGTCATTTAATGGGGACACGCATTCCTTACATATAAACTCGCGAAAGATCGCAAAAGATAACAAAAGAAACCACCTCTCTAGTCTCGACTCTCTCTCTCTCTCTCTCTCATTAGTCATCATATTTTCACTTTTCTTTTTTCGCGCTATTTCTTCAATTTCTTCATCACTTCATCTTCTCTCTATCCTTACCATCCTTTGCTCCCTCTAATATCTTCAAAACCTGATTCCAGATCAGATTATATCTATTTTTAAGCAAAACCCAAAATTAGTCACACAATTCTCTATCTCAATTGTCAATTTATATATTAATCTCTCCAAGATTTCATCTTTTCACAAAACATAGCATGGCCGTAGGTAATGAATGGATAAACGGGTATTTGGAGGCAATATTGGCCAGCGGGCCGGGTGGCGACCCGCGGTCACAACCCGAGACATCAGCCGGACCAATAGGTGGCTTCAACCCGACCAAGTATTTTGTTGAAGAGGTTGTGAGTAGTGTGGATGAAAGTGACTTGCACCGGACATGGGTTAAGGTGGTTGCAACTCGAGATGCCCGGGAAAGGAGTGGCCGGCTCGAGAACATGTGCTGGCGCATCTGGCACCTCACTCGCAAGAAGAAACAGGTAATGTTTGTTTTGGACTGAATGCTTTTGACAGAAATTTAAGGTTGGTGTTATAAGTTATAACAAACCTTTACCAAGAAAATGGAATGTTTTACAGTTTATTACAGCATATATATTTTTTTTTTTTTTCAATTTTTCAATTATTTCCACTCTAAGAATATCTGTAATTTGCAGAAAGACAGAGACTCATTTCTTATCAGAAACTGATAAAGAACCTCCAATTTCTAATATTTTTTACAAAAAGTTTCTAAAAAAATGGGCCTCAAAGTTAATTGCTTCTTAACACCTTAAATTTATTATCAATGACGATGAGATTTAATCATATAAATAATATCATCTCATCCAATCAAGTATTTGATCAGAAATTAATTTAATTAATTTTGTAACGTTTTCGTTTGCATTGATCTCTTGATTCTCAACTTCTTATGATTCATCGGTGGAACTTCTGTAGATATCCGTGTACCGGGTCAGTGAACCATGGCCCCCAGAGAGTACCTTTTTTTCATTTAAACTGAGTGAGAGGAAGTGGGACCTATTGGTATTTTGACTTATAACACCATGGCACATTGATAGTGCCACAGGGTTTTTGGACCACTTATTGCTACTTTTTTTTTTTTCTGATTTGGGTATTGCTTTATGTCTTTTTCTGTTGTTTATTGCTTAGTGTTTCTTTTCATATTACGGAAAGATTCCATGGAACCCTTTCAAGTTCATGACAACTTTTTGCAATGAGAATTGTATTATAACAGCAAAAGGTTACAAGTATGTCCCAGAGCACTTATTTTGCAGGAAATTACCATAAAAAAAAAAAAAAATTTCAAGGTCTACCAAATATGTACGTCTCTACCACATAAAATGTATCAGTGCAAGACCAACACATGTTGGTAGTTTGGAACCGCATATTTTTTACATAAATGATATAATAACTTAGATATATTGGCGACATTTTTTATTTGATTATTTTCTTTTATTGTGATACACCTAGAGGCAAAATTAAAGTCCTTATGTCATGATCTTGTAATGAATAGTGATATTATGTCCCAAAGAAATGTGCTAGATGAAATAAATGATAGGATAAAATAATAAATAAAGAACATGGTGGAATAAATAAACGACCATATGCATATCATCAACTAAAGCACAGGCCAGAGCGTGCAATGGTAATTATGTTCTATATCATGATTTATTAATGATGACATTTTATCATGATTGAACAGTTGGAGATGGAGGGGTATGAAAGGATGACAGAGAGGAGGTGGCAGAGAGAGCAGGGGAGGCGGGATGCGACCGAGGACATGTCAGAGGATTTGTCAGAAGGGGAGCGCGAGAAGGGCGACATCCTGGGCGACCTGCCTCAATCTGGAGAACTTGGTGATTTCACACCCCGCAAGAAGACCTTCCAGCGCAACTTCTCTGACGTCGGCCAACTTTGGAGTGACGACGACAACACGAGCAAGAAGCTCTACATTGTTCTTATTAGGTATTCCTTTTTTTCTTTGTATAATTTGGTTGTGTTTCTATGTGGTGAGTTGTTACACACTTGCACTGTTAGAAGTATACTTGGAGGCAGTCTTAGAAACTGTCAATGTGAAACTGATCAGGTACTTCTATGCTCAGAGTCGATCAAAAGTTACATAAAATTTTGCTCTCTGTTTCCTTCTTTTATCATGAAAATTTGCTGCTGTGTGTCATTTTAAGGAAACTTTTTACTTACATAAATAATTTCATTTGCGCACTATGACAGTTTGCATGGTCTTGTTCGTGGTGAAAACATGGAGCTCGGCCGTGACTCAGACACTGGCGGCCAGGTAGATTTTCTTTTTACAGCACTTATCAAGTAATACTGGTTCATAGTACTCTTACATTTTCAATTATGTCATTCTTTTGTGTAGTTGGTAGCTTTGTTCTTTTATATCTAGCTGTTGTCATGGTTCTTGAATATTGTTCAGCGCTTAATGTGACAAAAATATGTTGGCACAGTAAGGTTACAGTCTGACATAAGTAGTGCTTGCATATAATACTTGCAAGCAACATAATGACCAATTTTAATAAATGAACTTGAACAGATCAAGTACGTGGTAGAACTAGCTCGCGCACTCTCAATGATGCCAGGAGTGTACCGAGTTGATTTGTTCACCCGCCAGGTGGCATCCTCTGATGTTGACTGGAGTTATGCAGAGCCAACCGAGATGCTGACAAGCGGGTCCTACGAGTCGGAGGGGCTCGGTGAGAGCGCCGGTGCTTACATCATTCGCATCCCATGTGGCCCCAGAGACAAGTATCTGAGAAAGGAGCTGTTGTGGCCCCACCTCCAGGAGTTTGTTGATGGAGCTCTTCAACACATCGCCAACATGTCTAGGGTTTTGGGGGATCAAATCGGTACTGCAGGACAGCCTGTCTGGCCATATGTGGTTCACGGCCACTATGCTGATGCTGGTACTTAATTTGGTTTTTTTTTTTTGCATATTTAATACCTACTATTTCTGAACAGAACCTCAATGGTGATCACTGGTTTGACCTCAATTATCTGGGGAATTAGGCAATGAAAACTCAATTGACCCCAAATTATCCTCCATTTTGTACAATTAAATGGCAGGCCGCCAAGAAATGAAAAAAAAGTGCCAGAAAATTGGACCTTTCCCCAGTTAATAGTAGCTTAAGATCTGACTGGTGCAGCGCTGAGCCAGTGATAATCTCAGTATCAAGCTTCAGGTTTTGGTTCCAACCAAAAATTTACTTAGAACAAAAATTGTTGGAGTCTCAAGTATTATAATGGCATCAACAGGGGATGTGGCGGCACTTCTATCTGGTGCCTTGAATGTACCGATGGTACTCACCGGGCACTCCCTTGGTAGAAATAAACTTGAACAACTCCACAAGCAGGGCCGCATGTCCACAGAGGACATAAACTCCACATACAAAATAATGCGGCGCATTGAGGCCGAGGAGCTGTCGCTTGATGCGGCCGAGCTGGTGATCACTAGCACACGCCAGGAGATAGATGAGCAATGGGGTCTCTATGATGGGTTTGATGTTGCGTTAGATAGGAAGCTCAGAGGAAGAATGAGAAGAGGTCTTGGGTGCCATGGCAGATTTATGCCCAGGACAGCGGTACTTATTTTTTTTTTTCCTTTTTATTCATTTTTTTCCAGTTTAGAGAATTTATGAAATTCACCTTGATTTTTCTGGACTTGTGAAAAATCATGAATTGGTCTGTAGTACTAATATGAGCACAGGAGGATACTGGTACTTTTATGTGTGTGTTTGTGTTTGCGTGTGCTACAGTTTTTCTTCCTACTTAATAGATCTTCAAAATCTAAACGAAATTGTCTGATCAAGAGTTTCAAAGCAAATGAAATACCATTGTACCACCTACACCAAAGATAGTAGTATATTTTTTTTTATGATTTCTACAATATTCTTCATTGCTTTTTTTTTGTGGTCATTTCTTTTCTTAGTTTTCATCAAAATTTCTGCGGAGAAGGAACAAATTTGATGTTCATCGTGCTGAACTGATTGTAGGTTATTCCACCGGGCATGGATTTCAGTAATGTGGTGGTTCAAGATGAAGATGGAGACGATTTGAATGCCATTGGCTCGCCTAGGTCAAACCCTCCAATTTGGTTTGAGGTATGTATCTTTTGCAGTAATTCATTTAATGAAACCATCAGTTTCAGAACTTCAATGATTCCAAATATTTGTAGCTGTGATGAGCGACTTTTTATAGCATATGCTTTAAATTTACCTTTTCCAAAGGAGTCAGAGATACATCATACATGTGACTTAGCATTTGTATTGAGGGCAATATGGGAAAGCAAAAAATTAACAAACAAAATACAATACTGTGTTTCTTTAAGTATTATAGATTGAGATAATTATTTATTGTTGACAGGTCAACAGGTTCTTCACAAACCCTCACAAGCCAATGATATTGGCTTTATCACGTCCTGACCCGAAAAAGAACATCACTACTCTTGTCAAGGCCTTTGGCGAATCACGTGCGCTTCGAGAACTCGCTAACCTTGTGAGCTCTTAACTAATACCTTCTTATTTAAAATCTATTTTTCAGTTAACTGCTCAATATATATACTTGAATTATCACCACAGAGTAAATGTTGCTTTGATCAAGTTCCAATAACAAAAGGATGAAAAAAAGATTTCTACTAAGCTTACTTAGAATATTGGTAACTAAATTTCTCTCATTGAGTTAATTCTTCTTTTGTTTTCTGTTCAGACGCTGATAATGGGGAACCGGGATGACATTGATGAAATGTCTGGAGGGAATGCGTCTGTACTAATAACAGTTTTGAAGTTAATTGACAAATATGATCTATATGGCCTCGTTTCTTTCCCCAAACACCACAAGCAAGCTGACGTGCCGGAAATTTATCGTCTTTGTGCAAAGACCAAGGTAAAGACCTAAGTCTGTTCATGACCAGTAGCAAATATGCGGTTTTGGATGGTTCATCAAAAATTTAGAGGGTGCATACTAAGAGTGGATCCCTAAATTGTTAAGCCTCAGTTGAACCTAAATTGATAAATAAATCTGTTCCCTACTTCCAAAGAAAAGATAAATAAATCTGTTCCATTAAGCCAATATATGGGCATTGTTTTGTCTCAATTATCCTTCTTATGTGTAATTAGTTCTCAGTTTAACCTTATTAATATCAATTTAACCTCACACTTGCAATTGAGCGAGTTGAACTGTTTCAGTGCCATACCGGTACTGAAATCGTTGCCAATAAGCATATTCCAAGTAGTGCCATATTTTCTTGTATTGTTTCATATTTTCAATGGAACTAAATTTTAATCTACTTATATGTCTCTTTGAATCGTAGGGAGTCTTCATCAATCCAGCTCTTGTGGAACCGTTTGGTCTCACTCTAATTGAGGTTTTCTCATTTACATTTTCCTGAATCTTTACTGATAGGTGTAAAATTATTTCCTCTCAGAAAGGTAACCAAAATATTTTTTCGCTCCGTTTCTAGGCTGCAGCCCATGGACTACCTATGGTGGCCACTAAAAATGGCGGTCCAGTTGACATCCAAAGAGTAAGAAATTTTTTCCTATTTAGTTCTTAGGATCCCAGAAAATTTCCTGGATTAAATTAAGATTATCTTATACTTAAGATAGAACATTAAAATGGATAACTTGCACTTATAATGAAATATAGGGATAAATTTTTGTGAAGCTTTAAGCAAGTGAATAAACATAAACTCTACCAGTTTCCACAGCAGTAAGCCCCAATTTGACCAAGCTATTAATTGCAGTCTTAGTTCAAGAATGATTTATCCTAAGTCTAAGAAAAAATATCCTCAATTGAAAATGGTAATCCTATAAAAAAAGTCAAGAAAAATTATTGCTCAGGCCAGTTCGTCTAACCTCTCCAGCTCAAGCATGCCAGTTCATACCAGCAACTTACGTCAGTGAAACTGCTTTAATCCTTTTTTTTGTATTTGAAAAATGAAGAATCTATTATATGCTTATCTTTTCATGATTGGTTCTTCTCCCTGTTTCATTCCCTAGGCATTAAACAACGGGCTCCTGGTGGATCCACATGACCAGCAGGGCATCTCAGAAGCACTGATCAAGCTCCTGGCAGACAAAAACCTATGGCAGGAATGTCGCAAGAACGGGCTGCGTAACATCCACCTGTACTCTTGGCCCGAGCATTGTCGCCAGTACCTGACTCGCGTGGCCGCGTGCCGCATGCGCCACCCTCATTGGCAGAACGACACCCCTGCCGATGAAGCGGCCGCTTATGAGGAGTCTCTCTGTGACTCTCTCATGGACGTTCAGGTATGAATAGAGGTGGTAAAGAGGCATATTGGGTCAATTTTCTGAACTTACTAATTATTCTGAATTTGAAAAACATTTTATTCGATTCTTTTAGGAACTTTCGCTGAGGCTGTCACTTGATGGAGACAAGTCTCTAGAATTTCAAGAGGATGGTGATGGGACTAATGCCCATGTGAATCGGATCTTGAGACAGATGAGCAAATCAGAAACAGATGGTGGTGACCCGATAAGCGTGAATGTTCCTAGTACAAGCAAGTACCCACTTCTTAGAAGGCGTCGTAGGCTCTTTATTATTGCCTTGGATTGTTACAATGAGAAGGGAGCTCCTGAGAAGAAGCTGGTGCAGGTATATTTTTTAATTTTCTTTATTTTGGAAGAAAAATATGATGCAAGTAGTTTTAATTTTGTCTTATTCATACCTTAAGAGTTTCTAATTTTACTTTTTACTATATTGAGAATTCTCTTTACACAAACAATTATGTCCTCTGTAGTCTGTTTGTTTGTGGTTCAAGTCATGTTGGTTTAATTGAGTCAGAGTTCCTTAACCTGTCTATCCACTCACAGGTTATACAAGAAATATTCCGGGCCGTCAGATCAGATCAGCAGATGTCACGAATTTCCGGTTTCGCCCTGTCAACTGCCATGTCAATTTCAGAGATTGTAGACCTCCTGAAGACTGCAAAAATTCCGATCACGGATTTTGATGCGCTGATCTCTGCCAGTGGTAGTGAGGTGTATTATCCTGGTACAGCACAGTGTACCGACTCTGAGGGAAGGTTCTGTGCTGATCCTGACTATGCAACTCACATTGAGTACCGTTGGGGCAAGGATGAGGTCCAGAGAGCCATAGTCAAGTTGATGGCTAGTGCCGGTGCTGATGAGGTGGCAAATATAGAGGTCGATGAGAGGTCTAGCAATGCACACTGTGCCTCCTTCTTCATTAAGGATCCTTCTAAGGTAGCTTTTCAGAATTATATATTATATATTTTGTCACGGTATTTAGTATCTGAGTTTAATTTATGTGATTGCTTTATTTCAAGTCCATATTCAGGACCATAAATATAACTTGTTAAAATAGTTTGAGAATTTTTATTTTGGCAATTTAAATGTTAGAAGTTCAAAGCCTTTGTCAAGTTTAATTGTAGATTTCTGAACCGCAGTAGAATTTATTCACTACTTTTTTTTGTCTTGTTTATTATTGGGTATGAAACTTTCAATGTTGTAAAGGATAGATATTTGAAATTTTAGGGATAAAGTAGTAAACTCCTCAGTGGATATGTTGGAAGGTATCCTTCCTTGTCTTATAGAACTTTTATTTTATAAAGAAAAAGTGTGTTTAAATTAAATAAAAGAAGTATTTTTTATAGGCAAAGAAGGTGGACCATTTGAGACAGATGCTACGGTTTCAGGGACTGCGTTGCCACATCATGTATTGCCGCAACTCGACTAGGTTGCAAATCATTCCTCTCCTTGCTTCTAGGTCTCAAGCTCTCAGGTATTGTATTTCTATTCTCTGTATATATGTTTGTGAGTTCCATAATGTTGTTAATTATAGTTATAACAATGACAGTGATAATTATAACCATAGTAACAGCTTTTACCATCTTTTTCATTGTCATCATTAAAATCAACATTAACCATAATAACAGCTATATGCGCATTAGTAAAAACATAGTTGGTTTTGAAATATTAGGTACCTGTTCGTACGCTGGGGTCTAAATGTCAATAACATGTATGTCATAACTGGTGAGACGGGCGACACAGACTATGAAGAAATTATTGCAGGGTCCCACAAGACAGTGATAATGAAGGGTCTAGTAGAGAGGGGATCTGAACAACTCCTGAGAGGTCCATGGAGCTATCAAAGAGATGATATTGTACCAAATGAGAGCCCCTTGGTTGTCTATACAAGTGGAGAGATCGACTCGGATGTGATCATGAAGGCTTTTAAGGATGCTTCCAAGGTTGTTGCTTAATAGTTGTATTGACACAGTTTTTTTTTTTTTTTTTTTTTTTCTGTTTTGATATTTTTCCCCTCTCACTCTTTGGAATTAGTCAGGAGAGAATATACAGCTACTCAAGTAAGGATTTATAGCTAAATATCCATTTTGCAGCTGCCTCGTATAGGCGATAGAATAACATCTCACAAATATGATCTCTTGCCTCCATTCTTGTATTGTTATTTACTGGCAACTAACTCCATTATTGCTGAAAATAAAATAACACTAGTTACCAATATTAGGTCCCATTTATTAGATTTTTTTTATACAAAATGAAGCCATTTCGTTGTTTTATAGTCGGAGAGCCGCCTGAAAATTGTAGTACTTCGACTAATTATTATAGGGTAGATCAATAATTCACTTTGACACTTTTTTGTTGTTTTGCACTTTGCATGCATTTGTGGGAATTACTTGGGTCTAGAGAGAACTCAGAGCTATTATGTATTATAATTTTTGCCTTATGAATATGTAGGCATCTTGATATACATTTCATAAAATTTTCTGAGATATAGTCCTCTTTTTTTCTCAGAAAAGGTTATTCTCTAAAAGAACATAATTTTACTGAGATATAGTTTTTTTTTTCTTTTACGGAAATGGACTGTATTCTCAGAAAATTTTATCATTGTAATTTTTTTCAAAATATTACTAATTTTACAATAAGAAATGTTAAATTCGCAATAAGGCAAATGCATTCGGAAATTATAGGATGAATTCACAATAATAAATTTTGAATTCAGAAATTGTATGGCAAGGTAAAGAAGTTTTATATGATAAATTTAGAACAAGATTACAAGAGTAGAACTAGGGTGTTCCTAAGTTCATCAAGTTTCTCTGTGAACTCAATTCTAAATCTTATCGAATTGACTTCAAATGGAGAATTTAAACTATTGAAACCCGTCTACCTTACGAGTGATGCGTCTACATGTGAAAATTCAAAATATTCGAATTTATTTTGTATAGAGTCAAGTGATAAAAAAACATTAAAAAAATAAATGCATTAAAATTAATTTATAAACCTTCTAATTTTGACCGCTTGACTTTATACCAAATTAATTATGAAATTTTAAATTTTTACATGTAGACACATCACTAGTAAGGTAGATGAGTTTCAACGGTTCGGATTCATCATTTGAAGTCAATCCGATAGGTTTTAAAATTGAGTTCACCAAGAGACTTGATGAACTTAGGAGCACCCTAGTTCTACTCAGATTACTATTCAACTTCATATCATAACATCAAAACAATGCTTCAAGGGCAGAGGAGCAGTACAAAATCAGATTTAACCCATCCTGACTAAAAAAATCAGATTTAACTTTTTTTTCTTTAATGCTTTGAAAAATGGTAAAATTATACTTATAATACGAATAATTTGTTTACTCCCCCATCCTAAGAATTAGATCCAGTCTTATCTTGCTCTTTCTGACGATATAAGGCCCCATAAAGAGCATCACAAAATTTCCATAAAACCTTCTTTTAGCATTGTAAAAGTCCCAATGCAGAGGAGCAAATATAGCAACTTGAAGGGCTGTTTTGAAACATTTGGGTTGAAAACAACACGCTTGATGTTTGAATGACTTCAAATTACTCCAAAATTTGTCATTAATTTGTAAAAATTATGAAACACACGTGATTAGTTCACCAAACGAATTTAAAAGTTGATCCATCCGTCTAAGATTCCAGATCCAATATTTCGCAATATTTTCAAGTATGAAGAGGTGGTGTCGAGGATTGTTTACGTGATTTTATACAAAATATTTGATGTGTTATTTGCAACTGATTCTTCAACACTTGTTCTTTTAATGATGTTTTCTTACTTGGCCACAAGTTAAGAAATAATCAGGAAAATAATGTTCTCTCTTAATGATTCCAAAAGAGAAAATATCTATGCTGCTTCAACGGAGAAATTATACAAGGATTTCAGCTTTTCCAACTTACAAACAAAATTGTCAATTTTTTCACCAACAAGATGTAAGAAATTGAGTAATGGATTGTGATCAACAAAACAAAAAACATTATTTCATCAATTAAGTTGTCTCGCATGACTATTGCTTCGGTGCATCCACAAAATAGGCAACGAGATAAAATACCCAAATACAAATTTTACAAGCAAAAAAGTTATTTAATTATACTAACCGAAAAGGCTATTCTCTTAAACGAAAATAACATGATTGGATGTGCTTCTCAGGCATCAGCCTATTTTCTCTCAGATGAGATATCAGCGAGCAACTCCTTGAGCTCCCCCTTCTGAAAAGCACAAATAGTAAAAACGTAAAAATACTTGTCCAAATGAAAAACAGAACAATGAATTGGAATAGTGCACATCATGCCCAGTATAAAATGACATCTGCAAGAACCTCCAATACTTTTGAGATATCTTTATATACTGACACTCTTGGAGTAGTGCGGTCAATAAGGCAAATTCTGTTTAAGTTTCAGCAATTTTGCAGCTTGCTATAACTACAGAGAGCTGCATATTAAGATTGATGAACCAACTACATAACAGCTTTTGTTATTTGGTGCAAGTTGGCGCGAACGATGCCGACGCATCTTTCTAGATCAGCACAAGACACCCCAATTAATTGCCAGAGAAATTGTGGAAGAATATGGTAACTGGTTCACTTGAATGGTCTCAAAGCGGGGGTGAATATAACAGACAAATTACTGGCTCATAGGGTACTGCAAAGTCTTCTCAACCGGTTCTAATTTTAGATCTTTCATGTTACAATTTGTATTCTGATCTTCTAGATCTTCTTGTTTCTTTCCTTTTATTTATTTTCCCTGTTTCTTTTCTTTCTTTATTTTGTAAAATGTAAAACTGACACGTCTTGTGTCAACATAAGTGAAATTTGAGGGCTTGACCCTCACCTTTCTTTTAAAAAAAAAAAAAAACTACATAACAGCTTTTACTCTTCTTTAATGCTGTGTGCGGCTTATCTGGTGAATTAGTGTTTAGTTGATTAACATGCAAAATGTTATGGACACATCGGTCAGTTGCGGCAAACTTTGAAATTAACCCTTGATATAATGTTGCAACTAATGTGAAGAATGTTTGTGTTGAAGAATATGATAAAAATTGCATGACTACAAAGAGTGTAAATATTGCAGCTAATGTGAAGAATGCTCGTGTAATTGAAAAATACGATAAATTTTGCATGACTGCAAAGAGTGTAAATTATATATAAATACCAAATCTTAACATTACCAGCATTTTTTTATTTCAAGCTTTAGAACATTACATTTTGGTTCATAATGACTGTTATTTCATTGCCCCAATCAATCAACACTGAATTTCACCATGAGAACAGTACTGATGTTATGTTTGTTACCACATATGAAAGCGATCTAGTGCAAATAGTGCCAATTAACACCATGAAAGTGAATCACTTTATACAGGGGCGGAACTAGAAAATTTAGATTGGGGTGGCTAAATAAGTTATTGTAGTGTAATTTTATTTTATAAGGGGGGTTAATATGTATAAGTACTTACATAAATTATAAAATATAAAGGATTAAAGTGTTAATTTCTAATTTATGGGGGTGGCTAAGCCACCCCTAAACTATATTGTGTTCCGCCACTGACTTATACTTGAGGAACCATTTAAATGAACAACACAAGAATAAGTTGATATACCTGATGCATACTAAGAATGATATCAGAGCCGCCAACAAATTCTCCCTTTATGAAAATTTGAGGAAATGTGGGCCAGTTACTGCCAGAAAATTGAAAAGAGAAGTGAAATTAATACATGCAATAGGTGAGGAATATACATGATAACAGTCATGGTGTAGCAGAAGCATCTTAAAGCCTGGAAAGAAAATTATTTGCTATAATATTCGTTATACTTTTGCTTTCAGTGTGGTTATCAAATCTGATGAAGTCTGAACAAGTCAAGCCTGGAAAGAAATACCGGCTTTCTGGTTGTTCCTGGTGGATAACTGATAGAGGCATCAGACGTCTGGTGCTCCATAACAGAGTCATACTACAATTTCAATTCGAATTTGGAAAAATGTACAAATGTTATTTAATTTATTTAAATGTTAAATAAATTTTATTCTAGAAATCAATCGGGGAGTAGATCCTCGGTTTATGGTAGAATGTAAAATTTTGATTTTACGTTCTTTCCGCAACGTAAGCCAAAACAGAATTTCGCGGTAAATTCCTGAGCAGAATTTAACGGGAAATTTTCTTGAAAAGGAATTTGGCAATAAATTCTCAAACATAATTTTGCAGGAAATTTCCGGTCATAATTTCGCAGTTTTTCCCGAAAACCGAATTTAGCGGCTGAATTTCCCAACATGAACACCCTAGTTCTACTCTAACAATACTAACTATACCTACGTTATAAATCATAGGGGTCAAAATCCTAAGCCCTACGTCCTTGTAGGGGTGCAAACGGATCGGATACGGATCGGATAGTGGTAAAACCATATCCGTATCCGCTTTTATTTTTCGGATACGGATACGGATCGGATATTAGACGGATACAGATACGGATCGGATATTAAACGGATACGGATACGGATATATGCTTTTTATAATAGTGAATTATATAAATTTGTTCATAATATATATCAAACTATATGATATATTGTTACTATTCGGATACGGATAATTAAAATTTAAAACCATATCCGTATCCGTATCCGTACGGATATTCGGATATCGGATATCCGTATCCGTATCCGTACGGATATTCGGATATCGGATATCCGTATCTAATTTTCGGATACGAATCCGGATACGGTCGGATAATATCCGATCCGTTTGCACCCCTACGTCCTTGACCCCAAGTCAAAAACCTTAGGACCTAAAGCCTATAATCCTACCCCCTAAAACTTAATTTTTAGGTCATGATTCTAGTAAGTAATCAAGTACCAATGAAAATACTTGATTTTCACTCTATTAATGTTAAATTTGAGTCCTCACTCACTCTTTTGACAAGGAAAAAATTTGAGTGAGGCTATGGTACTAAGCACAGTGCGGATTGATCTATACTATGAATCATTATAATTGTTTTTAAAGTCCAAATAGTTGATTTGAACAATTCAACATGATCTTTGTAACGACACGTAAACTAAGACAATAAATCAAGGTATGAATTAATTTAAAAATTTTCGTTATATTAAGATGTTCCAATTAATAAAATATAAAACGATTAATATAGACTCCTCAGATTATTTGATACTGTGATCTTCATTTTTCTTAGCATCACATTAAATGGCTATTTACGTAAACAAATATAATTGCAATAATTTTTGAAACGCACCAGCAGCTGCCAATTAAGATTGCACACTTAAACCCTACAGTTTTGCTTTTATCCAAATAAATTAAACGTTTAAAAACTTAAAAGCTAAGGAATTTGAACTTCCTCAATCTCAATTAATCTTGAGGGTTATTTCATTTTTTTTTTAAAAAGCCTTTAATACCCACATACACCCTTACGTTTAAACCGGAACAGACTCTGCTGCTTTTCTGAGAGAAAAGCAGGGTCCTGCTTTTCCTATCTCAACTATTCAAAATCGTTGAGATATGTGCATGAAAAAGTTCTTTTATCGAGATACGTGAATGAAAATTTTTGAATGGTTGAAATTGGAAAAGCAAGATACTACTAAGAAAAGCAGCAGAGGCTTATCCGTTTAAACCCATACCTTATATATATATTCCCCTCTATTTTGTCTCAAACTGCCTCCATTTTATTTTGATAATAAACCTTTAGCTGTCACATCTCTCTATTCATTTCTCTTGCAAAAATTGGATTGAGTCTCCTCAGGGAAAAATTCGGGCTATAAGGTACTCTAAAAACTATGATATTTTGTTGTTGCATGAATTTCATTGATTGTAATCTAATAATTAGATATATTGATTATAATTTAAGGATTTATGAAATAATATTTCTGTAAATTATAATCTAAAAATTATTAGTAATAATATAAGTAAATTCTTATTGTTATTTTTATAATTATTCATGTTATGGTTGTATAGTCTCGTTAATAAGGAGAACTATATTAATATAGCATCTCTTACTCACATCTAGATATTAGTATATATTTTTAAACTAATCATACCTTTAGAAATGAATAATTGAAAACAAGGGTTTTGGAGAAAGTTAAATCTGTTTTAAGTAATTCTTCTTTTGGAAATTTATTTTAATATAACTGTAGAATTATGCATAACTAATCGTGATATTATTATAGTTTATTTTGTATTTGATAACTCTAAATTAAATATTTGTCTAAACTCACTAATTATTATTATTTATTATCTTCAGATCCGTTTTGTTTATTGGAAAGAAACAGATAAACTATTTTGAAGTATATCTATATGATGATATTTAAATTATTCTTTGTTAGCATTGGCTTCGTAAGTTTTAATTAAATTGGATTTTCATATCTAACATTGGTAGAATAGAAGAAAATAAAATGTAAGGAACATGATCTCAAAATTAAATGAATAATTTAGGGAAGTGCTACTACTGTTTATAAAAGAGTATTAATTCGAAAACCATTTTTGTCTATGTTATATTTGTGAGAATATGTAGATTTTACAAACTCCGGATTGGAACTAAATCTCGCACTGAGAGGATGTTCGAATCTCTCACCCGTTCCACTTTTATGTGGGTTTTCCACTTTTATGTGGGTTCCAGGTAACGAAGATGAAGGCACTGAGCAAGGTCGTGAGTGAGCTAAAGTGGGAAGATCCTGAAGGAATAATATGCCACATGTTGATTTAATTTATATTTTTAATAATTGATACATTGAACATACATGGCAGTGGTCGTTTCACTAGCCGTGTCTGTCATGATAGTTTGTAGAACTTTTGCTTATGAAATAAATGTGGCTTTTATTATATTGTTATTGATAATGTATGTGATGTGAATATGTCTTACGTAGAAATACGTGCCGGGTTGTCTCGGGGTGTGACAATCTTCATATAAAAATATACTTACATACTAAATTTTATATTTTTGTAAGGAGAAATTCCTATTTTGTTAGATATGTAGAAAATTACTACTTTCGAATGGTCTAAATTTTTTACATCAAGTGATTTTCTACGTTTCTAATAAACAGTAAAATAAATTTTAAAAAATATAAAATTTGATTTACATGTACATTTTCATACGGTTATCATGTTAAACTGTTCATATCGACTTTTTAGACTTTGAAAATGGAGATATTGATCTATAATACAAACCAATTCTCACTCAAAGAATTTATAACAGTTTAGAAATTTGTGTAATTTGTCAATTATGTTTTTTTTTTTTTGGAAAAGTTGAGAGCACTTCATCAATGAAAGAGGAGTTCGAGATATATTTGATAGTTGCTTTCATCAATTGAAAACAAAATGCTACTAACCAAAAATTATATTTAGCTCAAGTTCTTCATTTTTGAGACAAATCCAAGTGAAGATTCTTTGGATAGAGGTTTAAAATTAAGCTAACAAAAGGGGATTTAAATCTGCTGAAATTCAAAATCATGAACAGTATTGCTGAAATTTCTGAAATCTTGAATCCAGCCGTTGAACTGTTTCGAGATACGTGCACAGAAAAATAAGCTATTTTGAGATATGTGCACAGAAAAAGTTGAACGACTGAATTCAAAATTTCAAAAATTCCAGAGATTCTGTTCATGTATTTCGGATTTCAGCTTATTTATTTGATTCCGAACTCGTATTTTTTGTGAAGCCTCTATCTGTTGTGGTATTCAACCAAGAATATTTTATTTGTTTATGATTAATGAATGAATACAGTTGAGCGCCTCGATAATCTGTACTTGTATTTTTTACGTACTTTTACTTGAAGACTGCATTAATAATAAAAAAATTATTTTTTGTTCTTTTTATATTATATTTAGCTTTTTACTCAATTAAAAGGCGCTGATTCCGAAATTGGTGTTCCTTGATATGGATTTTTGTGGCAAATTTTGACAGCAATTCTGTAATTAAGTAGGTGACAAAAAGGGTCCAATAACATTAAGCCGTTAATAGATATTTGGAATTTGGCTTATCAATTGTACGGACATATTTAAATAATTTATTTTAAATTAAATATATCATATTAAGTTTAATTTAATATTAATTAAATCGGTTAATACTGAGAGGTAAGGACAGAATGTCAGCACAAACAAATGCGCTGACAGTCACAATTAAGCCGAATGGTTTTATTTGAAATGAATGATTCAAATATGTGATTGAAAATTAAGCACATCTAGTTAACAAATGAAACCCGAAATTTTTATTTATAACATTCTTAAAAAAATAAATAAATCAAATAACCATCGTTTTGTAGAATTTCTGTTTTCACCACGGCCGCACCGGTATTCTACGGACCCATTTCAGTGGGGCCGCAGAATGCCGATGCGGACCCTTAAATGGGTCCGCACCGGCATTGTGCGGACCCAGGATGTATTTTTTTTTTGGTGTTATAAAAGGCACCACGTGCATCATACAAAGTTTTTGATTTTTTTAATACTATGAATAGAGCTTTGACCATGAGCTTTGACCTCTTTTATGAATTCATGATATTTTTTAATACTATGTTTATGAGATCGAGACACCGCATTTATGAGATATCTCAAAGTTTTGAAAAAAAAAATAGTCCGCAGAATGGTTCTGCGGACCCATTTAAGAGTCCGCATCGGAATTCTGCGGCCCCGCTGAAATGGGTCTGCAGAATGCCGGTGCGGCCGTGGTGAAAACATAAATCCCACCAAACGATGGTTATTTGGTTTATTTTTTTTAAGAATGTTATAAATAAAAATTTCGGAAATGAAACATCCATCAAAATATAAAGAACTAAAATTGTAAATATATAGTTTATTAGACAAGTTGTGTATCAAATATTAAAATTTATAATACAATTAATCATCCATTAAACAATTTAATAAATTCTAACATTTGAATTTATTGCATTAAATTAGATAGATTTGTATTAAATTATATAGAGCAGATCTTAGTCTGTCCTCAGTTTTGTGAAACAAGCTTAATTGTTAGCATGTTTTTTCTTATTCTAATGACAATAAAATAACTTGCTATTCATGAAAAAATTGAAAGAATATCTAATTAAATTTCAGAATAAATTTTATAGTATTTTGTTGGACACATAGGCAACTACCTTACATATTAGAACTGTTTCACAGTACTAGTATGGTTTGCTAATTCATTAAAAAATATTTTAAAAATAAAATAAGTGTTAGTTAAAATATCTGGTAAATTGTATAGTTCGGTTTACAATAATAGTAGAAAAAAAAGAAATATTTTTGAGAATAATGTCGTAAGTCGGAATAAAAATGATCCACTAAAAGTAACATTTAGCGCGAATTTTAAAGCTATTTACACGAATTTTGATGTTAATGGAGCGGCTTCGATCTGATATTGGATCAGCCCCGATTCTGTATTTCCATTTTGGTGCAGTCAGACGTGTGGTAAATTGTGTATTCTGAATTTCCAATTCACAACACTCAGCGATACAGAGGGCTACATAAAAATCAATCCTACAAAAAACGAGCAAATAAAATAATAAATTTACTCTGCTGAACCGATGACTCATCCATCATCCATGCATGGCTCCTCTCTCTTCCTTTTTTGTCTCTTCTGTAACGTGTCATCTTTTTTTTTTTTTTTTTGCAATATTCTATTAATTGTGGAAAAGAATGTGGCAGAACCGCATATCATCCACCATTCCACCTAGTGTTAGACTATTAGTATATGTATATAATATAACTAATGCTAAAGTTATTTTTAAAATTCAATTCAAATCCCGAGAAAGATTTTTGATTCTTTTGTATAATAAATGTGGGATTTTATCAGAAGTCCGGTCTTACTTTTACCTGTGTTTGCTGTTATTTCATTGGAATTACTGAGGAGTATGGTTACTGTAACATCAGTGTCATTTCAGTCTATATAACTTAATTTTAAAACCTATCAAATCGACTTCAAACGGTGAATTTAAACCGTTTAAACCGATCTACTTCATTAGTTGTGCATTTACATGCAAAATTTATAATTTTTTGAATTTATTTAATATCAAGTCAAGCGGTCAAATGTGTGAGTTTTTAAGTTAATTTTAATACATTCATTTTTCAACATTTTTTACCGCTTGATTTTTTCAAATTGTATAGAGAGGTCTATGATATTTGAGACTCGATTCTGCCAAGTTCATTTCTGGTTTTAAGAATAATATAACAAACTATATTTGAAATTGACAATAATTATAATTTTAATAGAACACAGATAACAACTGTTATATCTCAAGTTTTAACATGTAACACAAATTCATTCAAAAAAAAAAAACATGTAACACAAATTATATAAAACTAAGTAAATATGAACATTGTTGGGCAATAAATGTTTTAATTGATGTTTGGATTATATCTGTGAGAGGAATAAGTTATAAGATAAAAACCAATAATTTTGTTAATTGTGAGAATGAGAACAAAGACCTCACTTATAAATATAGTCCAATAATAGACATTTAAAAATAAATTAAGATAACTTTTTTATTCTTATTATCCCATGCTAAATTCAAAGTGAGATAAAATGATAAAATAAAAAAAGATAAACTTTATCATTATCCTTACAGAGATTAACAATTAAGATAACTTTCTATCTCTTTATTTTTTACAATTAAGTGGTATATTTAATTTTCCATAATTCTCAGGAATGCCCTCCTCATGCTTTCATATTTGAAAATAAGATAACAAAAAAATTATTGTTTAAGATGCTATTTCAAAAATATTATTCAAATTAAAAATTAAATCGAATGTGTATTAAATTTGAAACAATTTGAAATTTAATTGTTCATTCATCATAAAGTCATTAAAACTCCATTGTTAAAATTTTAAATTGTTTGATGAAAGGCTAAAAATCTTTGAAATCGATCCAAATTCGATACACACCCTATTTAGGTAATTGAGAGATAATCTATATTTTTATTTTTTTTTAGTTGTAGTGTTTTTCAAATGTATCATAGAGGTGTACCCTATAATTATTCTTATTTAAATGTATCAATTTATTTCAATTTATTTTCAATTAGAAGAAAAGTACTTCGATATGATTTTGTTTCAATTTATTTTTAATTAATATTGTCCCCTCCAGTTATCTATGAAATGGAGGGCTCTTCAATTCCAACTGCACCTCATCTTTTTACACTTGTCATTTAATGGGGACACGCATTCCTTACATATAAACTCGCGAAAGATCGCAAAAGATAACAAAAGAAACCACCTCTCTAGTCTCGACTCTCTCTCTCTCTCTCTCTCATTAGTCATCATATTTTCACTTTTCTTTTTTCGCGCTATTTCTTCAATTTCTTCATCACTTCATCTTCTCTCTATCCTTACCATCCTTTGCTCCCTCTAATATCTTCAAAACCTGATTCCAGATCAGATTATATCTATTTTTAAGCAAAACCCAAAATTAGTCACACAATTCTCTATCTCAATTGTCAATTTATATATTAATCTCTCCAAGATTTCATCTTTTCACAAAACATAGCATGGCCGTAGGTAATGAATGGATAAACGGGTATTTGGAGGCAATATTGGCCAGCGGGCCGGGTGGCGACCCGCGGTCACAACCCGAGACATCAGCCGGACCAATAGGTGGCTTCAACCCGACCAAGTATTTTGTTGAAGAGGTTGTGAGTAGTGTGGATGAAAGTGACTTGCACCGGACATGGGTTAAGGTGGTTGCAACTCGAGATGCCCGGGAAAGGAGTGGCCGGCTCGAGAACATGTGCTGGCGCATCTGGCACCTCACTCGCAAGAAGAAACAGGTAATGTTTGTTTTGGACTGAATGCTTTTGACAGAAATTTAAGGTTGGTGTTATAAGTTATAACAAACCTTTACCAAGAAAATGGAATGTTTTACAGTTTATTACAGCATATTTTTTTTTTTTTTTTTCAATTTTTCAATTATTTCCACTCTAAGAATATCTGTAATTTGCAGAAAGACAGAGACTCATTTCTTATCAGAAACTGATAAAGAACCTCCAATTTCTAATTTTTTTACAAAAAGTTTCTAAAAAAATGGGCCTTAAAGTTAATTGCTTCTTAACACCTTAAATTTATTATCAATGACGATGAGATTTAATCATATAAATAATATCATCTCATCCAATCAAGTATTTGATCAGAAATTAATTTAATTAATTTTGTAACGTTTTCGTTTGCATTGATCTCTTGATTCTCAACTTCTTATGATTCATCGGTGGAACTTCTGTAGATATCCGTGTACCGGGTCAGTGAACCATGGCCCCCCAGAGAGTACCTTTTTTTCATTTAAACTGAGTGAGAGGAAGTGGGACCTATTGGTATTTTGACTTATAACACCATGGCACATTGATAGTGCCACAGGGTTTTTGGACCACTTATTGCTACTTTTTTTTTTTTCTGATTTGGGTATTGCTTTATGTCTTTTTCTGTTGTTTATTGCTTAGTGTTTCTTTTCATATTACGGAAAGATTCCATGGAACCCTTTCAAGTTCATGACAACTTTTTGCAATGAGAATTGTATTATAACAGCAAAAGGTTACAAGTATGTCCCAGAGCACTTATTTTGCAGGAAATTACCATAAAAAAAAAAAAAAATTTCAAGGTCTACCAAATATGTACGTCTCTACCACATAAAATGTATCAGTGCAAGACCAACACATGTTGGTAGTTTGGAACCGCATATTTTTTACATAAATGATATAATAACTTAGATATATTGGCGACATTTTTTATTTGATTATTTTCTTTTATTGTGATACACCTAGAGGCAAAATTAAAGTCCTTATGTCATGATCTTGTAATGAATAGTGATATTATGTCCCAAAGAAATGTGCTAGATGAAATAAATGATAGGATAAAATAATAAATAAAGAACATGGTGGAATAAATAAACGACCATATGCATATCATCAACTAAAGCACAGGCCAGAGCGTGCAATGGTAATTATGTTCTATATCATGATTTATTAATGATGACATTTTATCATGATTGAACAGTTGGAGATGGAGGGGTATGAAAGGATGACAGAGAGGAGGTGGCAGAGAGAGCAGGGGAGGCGGGATGCGACCGAGGACATGTCAGAGGATTTGTCAGAAGGGGAGCGCGAGAAGGGCGACATCCTGGGCGACCTGCCTCAATCTGGAGAACTTGGTGATTTCACACCCCGCAAGAAGACCTTCCAGCGCAACTTCTCTGACGTCGGCCAACTTTGGAGTGACGACGACAACACGAGCAAGAAGCTCTACATTGTTCTTATTAGGTATTCCTTTTTTTCTTTGTATAATTTGGTTGTGTTTCTATGTGGTGAGTTGTTACACACTTGCACTGTTAGAAGTATACTTGGAGGCAGTCTTAGAAACTGTCAATGTGAAACTGATCAGGTACTTCTATGCTCAGAGTCGATCAAAAGTTACATAAAATTTTGCTCTCTGTTTCCTTCTTTTATCATGAAAATTTGCTGCTGTGTGTCATTTTAAGGAAACTTTTTACTTACATAAATAATTTCATTTGCGCACTATGACAGTTTGCATGGTCTTGTTCGTGGTGAAAACATGGAGCTCGGCCGTGACTCAGACACTGGCGGCCAGGTAGATTTTCTTTTTACAGCACTTATCAAGTAATACTGGTTCATAGTACTCTTACATTTTCAATTATGTCATTCTTTTGTGTAGTTGGTAGCTTTGTTCTTTTATATCTAGCTGTTGTCATGGTTCTTGAATATTGTTCAGCGCTTAATGTGACAAAAATATGTTGGCACAGTAAGGTTACAGTCTGACATAAGTAGTGCTTGCATATAATACTTGCAAGCAACATAATGACCAATTTTAATAAATGAACTTGAACAGATCAAGTACGTGGTAGAACTAGCTCGCGCACTCTCAATGATGCCAGGAGTGTACCGAGTTGATTTGTTCACCCGCCAGGTGGCATCCTCTGATGTTGACTGGAGTTATGCAGAGCCAACCGAGATGCTGACAAGCGGGTCCTACGAGTCGGAGGGGCTCGGTGAGAGCGCCGGTGCTTACATCATTCGCATCCCATGTGGCCCCAGAGACAAGTATCTGAGAAAGGAGCTGTTGTGGCCCCACCTCCAGGAGTTTGTTGATGGAGCTCTTCAACACATCGTCAACATGTCTAGGGTTTTGGGGGATCAAATCGGTACTGCAGGACAGCCTGTCTGGCCATATGTGGTTCACGGCCACTATGCTGATGCTGGTACTTAATTTGGTTTTTTTTTTTTGCATATTTAATACCTACTATTTCTGAACAGAACCTCAATGGTGATCACTGGTTTGACCTCAATTATCTGGGGAATTAGGCAATGAAAACTCAATTGACCCCAAATTATCCTCCATTTTGTACAATTAAATGGCAGGCCGCCAAGAAATGAAAAAAAAGTGCCAGAAAATTGGACCTTTCCCCAGTTAATAGTAGCTTAAGATCTGACTGGTGCAGCGCTGAGCCAGTGATAATCTCAGTATCAAGCTTCAGGTTTTGGTTCCAACCAAAAATTTACTTAGAACAAAAATTGTTGGAGTCTCAAGTATTATAATGGCATCAACAGGGGATGTGGCGGCACTTCTATCTGGTGCCTTGAATGTACCGATGGTACTCACCGGGCACTCCCTTGGTAGAAATAAACTTGAACAACTCCACAAGCAGGGCCGCATGTCCACAGAGGACATAAACTCCACATACAAAATAATGCGGCGCATTGAGGCCGAGGAGCTGTCGCTTGATGCGGCCGAGCTGGTGATCACTAGCACACGCCAGGAGATAGATGAGCAATGGGGTCTCTATGATGGGTTTGATGTTGCGTTAGATAGGAAGCTCAGAGGAAGAATGAGAAGAGGTCTTGGGTGCCATGGCAGATTTATGCCCAGGACAGCGGTACTTATTTTTTTTTTTCCTTTTTATTCATTTTTTTCCAGTTTAGAGAATTTATGAAATTCACCTTGATTTTTCTGGACTTGTGAAAAATCATGAATTGGTCTGTAGTACTAATATGAGCACAGGAGGATACTGGTACTTTTATGTGTGTGTTTGTGTTTGCGTGTGCTACAGTTTTTCTTCCTACTTAATAGATCTTCAAAATCTAAACGAAATTGTCTGATCAAGAGTTTCAAAGCAAATGAAATACCATTGTACCACCTACACCAAAGATAGTAGTATATTTTTTTTTATGATTTCTACAATATTCTTCATTGCTTTTTTTTTGTGGTCATTTCTTTTCTTAGTTTTCATCAAAATTTCTGCGGAGAAGGAACAAATTTGATGTTCATCGTGCTGAACTGATTGTAGGTTATTCCACCGGGCATGGATTTCAGTAATGTGGTGGTTCAAGATGAAGATGGAGACGATTTGAATGCCATTGGCTCGCCTAGGTCAAACCCTCCAATTTGGTTTGAGGTATGTATCTTTTGCAGTAATTCATTTAATGAAACCATCAGTTTCAGAACTTCAATGATTCCAAATATTTGTAGCTGTGATGAGCGACTTTTTATAGCATATGCTTTAAATTTACCTTTTCCAAAGGAGTCAGAGATACATCATACATGTGACTTAGCATTTGTATTGAGGGCAATATGGGAAAGCAAAAAATTAACAAACAAAATACAATACTGTGTTTCTTTAAGTATTATAGATTGAGATAATTATTTATTGTTGACAGGTCAACAGGTTCTTCACAAACCCTCACAAGCCAATGATATTGGCTTTATCACGTCCTGACCCGAAAAAGAACATCACTACTCTTGTCAAGGCCTTTGGCGAATCACGTGCGCTTCGAGAACTCGCTAACCTTGTGAGCTCTTAACTAATACCTTCTTATTTAAAATCTATTTTTCAGTTAACTGCTCAATATATATACTTGAATTATCACCACAGAGTAAATGTTGCTTTGATCAAGTTCCAATAACAAAAGGATGAAAAGAAGATTTCTACTAAGCTTACTTAGAATATTGGTAACTAAATTTCTCTCATTGAGTTAATTCTTCTTTTGTTTTCTGTTCAGACGCTGATAATGGGGAACCGGGATGACATTGATGAAATGTCTGGAGGGAATGCGTCTGTACTAATAACAGTTTTGAAGTTAATTGACAAATATGATCTATATGGCCTCGTTTCTTTCCCCAAACACCACAAGCAAGCTGACGTGCCGGAAATTTATCGTCTTTGTGCAAAGACCAAGGTAAAGACCTAAGTCTGTTCATGACCAGTAGCAAATATGCGGTTTTGGATGGTTCATCAAAAATTTAGAGGGTGCATACTAAGAGTGGATCCCTAAATTGTTAAGCCTCAGTTGAACCTAAATTGATAAATAAATCTGTTCCCTACTTCCAAAGAAAAGATAAATAAATCTGTTCCATTAAGCCAATATATGGGCATTGTTTTGTCTCAATTATCCTTCTTATGTGTAATTAGTTCTCAGTTTAACCTTATTAATATCAATTTAACCTCACACTTGCAATTGAGCGAGTTGAACTGTTTCAGTGCCATACCGGTACTGAAATCGTTGCCAATAAGCATATTCCAAGTAGTGCCATATTTTCTTGTATTGTTTCATATTTTCAATGGAACTAAATTTTAATCTACTTATATGTCTCTTTGAATCGTAGGGAGTCTTCATCAATCCAGCTCTTGTGGAACCGTTTGGTCTCACTCTAATTGAGGTTTTCTCATTTACATTTTCCTGAATCTTTACTGATAGGTGTAAAATTATTTCCTCTCAGAAAGGTAACCAAAATATTTTTTCGCTCCGTTTCTAGGCTGCAGCCCATGGACTACCTATGGTGGCCACTAAAAATGGCGGTCCAGTTGACATCCAAAGAGTAAGAAATTTTTTCCTATTTAGTTCTTAGGATCCCAGAAAATTTCCTGGATTAAATTAAGATTATCTTATACTTAAGATAGAACATTAAAATGGATAACTTGCACTTATAATGAAATATAGGGATAAATTTTTGTGAAGCTTTAAGCAAGTGAATAAACATAAACTCTACCAGTTTCCACAGCAGTAAGCCCCAATTTGACCAAGCTATTAATTGCAGTCTTAGTTCAAGAATGATTTATCCTAAGTCTAAGAAAAAATATCCTCAATTGAAAATGGTAATCCTATAAAAAAAGTCAAGAAAAATTATTGCTCAGGCCAGTTCGTCTAACCTCTCCAGCTCAAGCATGCCAGTTCATACCAGCAACTTACGTCAGTGAAACTGCTTTAATCCTTTTTTTTGTCTTTGAAAAATGAAGAATCTATTATATGCTTATCTTTTCATGATTGGTTCTTCTCCCTGTTTCATTCCCTAGGCATTAAACAACGGGCTCCTGGTGGATCCACATGACCAGCAGGGCATCTCAGAAGCACTGATCAAGCTCCTGGCAGACAAAAACCTATGGCAGGAATGTCGCAAGAACGGGCTGCGTAACATCCACCTGTACTCTTGGCCCGAGCATTGTCGCCAGTACCTGACTCGCGTGGCCGCGTGCCGCATGCGCCACCCTCATTGGCAGAACGACACCCCTGCCGATGAAGTGGCCGCTTATGAGGAGTCTCTCTGTGACTCTCTCATGGACGTTCAGGTATGAATAGAGGTGGTAAAGAGGCATATTGGGTCAATTTTCTGAACTTACAAATTATTCTGAATTTGAAAAACATTTTATTCGATTCTTTTAGGAACTTTCGCTGAGGCTGTCACTTGATGGAGACAAGTCTCTAGAATTTCAAGAGGATGGTGATGGGACTAATGCCCATGTGAATCGGATCTTGAGACAGATGAGCAAATCAGAAACAGATGGTGGTGACCCGATAAGCGTGAATGTTCCTAGTACAAGCAAGTACCCACTTCTTAGAAGGCGTCGTAGGCTCTTTATTATTGCCTTGGATTGTTACAATGAGAAGGGAGCTCCTGAGAAGAAGCTGGTGCAGGTATATTTTTTAATTTTCTTTATTTTGGAAGAAAAATATGATGCAAGTAGTTTTAATTTTGTCTTATTCATACCTTAAGAGTTTCTAATTTTACTTTTTACTATATTGAGAATTCTCTTTACACAAACAATTATGTCCTCTGTAGTCTGTTTGTTTGTGGTTCAAGTCATGTTGGTTTAATTGAGTCAGAGTTCCTTAACCTGTCTATCCACTCACAGGTTATACAAGAAATATTCCGGGCCGTCAGATCAGATCAGCAGATGTCACGAATTTCCGGTTTCGCCCTGTCAACTGCCATGTCTACCCACTCACAGGTTATACAAGAAATATTCCGGGCTGTCAGATCAGATCAGCAGATGTCACGAATTTCCGGTTTCGCCCTGTCAACTGCCATGTCAATTTCAGAGATTGTAGACCTCCTGAAGACTGCAAAAATTCCGATCACGGATTTTGATGCGCTGATCTCTGCCAGTGGTAGTGAGGTGTATTATCCTGGTACAGCACAGTGTACCGACTCTGAGGGAAGGTTCTGTGCTGATCCTGACTATGCAACTCACATTGAGTACCGTTGGGGCAAGGATGAGGTCCAGAGAGCCATAGTCAAGTTGATGGCTAGTGCCGGTGCTGATGAGGTGGCAAATATAGAGGTCGATGAGAGGTCTAGCAATGCACACTGTGCCTCCTTCTTCATTAAGGATCCTTCTAAGGTAGCTTTTCAGAATTATATATTATATATTTTGTCACGGTATTTAGTATCTGAGTTTAATTTATGTGATTGCTTTATTTCAAGTCCATATTCAGGACCATAAATATAACTTGTTAAAATAGTTTGAGAATTTTTATTTTGGCAATTTAAATGTTAGAAGTTCAAAGCCTTTGTCAAGTTTAATTGTAGATTTCTGAACCGCAGTAGAATTTATTCACTACTTTTTTTTGTCTTGTTTATTATTGGGTATGAAACTTTCAATGTTGTAAAGGATAGATATTTGAAATTTTAGGGATAAAGTAGTAAACTCCTCAGTGGATATGTTGGAAGGTATCCTTCCTTGTCTTATAGAACTTTTATTTTATAAAGAAAAAGTGTGTTTAAATTAAATAAAAGAAGTATTTTTTATAGGCAAAGAAGGTGGACCATTTGAGACAGATGCTACGGTTTCAGGGACTACGTTGCCACATCATGTATTGCCGCAACTCGACTAGGTTGCAAATCATTCCTCTCCTTGCTTCTAGGTCTCAAGCTCTCAGGTATTGTATTTCTATTCTCTGTATATATGTTTGTGAGTTCCATAATGTTGTTAATTATAGTTATAACAATGACAGTGATAATTATAACCATAGTAACAGCTTTTACCATCTTTTTCATTGTCATCATTAAAATCAACATTAACCATAATAACAGCTATATGCGCATTAGTAAAAACATAGTTGGTTTTGAAATATTAGGTACCTGTTCGTACGCTGGGGTCTAAATGTCAATAACATGTATGTCATAACTGGTGAGACGGGCGACACAGACTATGAAGAAATTATTGCAGGGTCCCACAAGACAGTGATAATGAAGGGTCTAGTAGAGAGGGGATCTGAACAACTCCTGAGAGGTCCATGGAGCTATCAAAGAGATGATATTGTACCAAATGAGAGCCCCTTGGTTGTCTATACAAGTGGAGAGATCGACTCGGATGTGATCATGAAGGCTTTTAAGGATGCTTCCAAGGTTGTTGCTTAATAGTTGTATTGACACAGTTTTTTTTTTTTTTTTTTTTTTTTCTGTTTTGATATTTTTCCCCTCTCACTCTTTGGAATTAGTCAGGAGAGAATATACAGCTACTCAAGTAAGGATTTATAGCTAAATATCCATTTTGCAGCTGCCTCGTATAGGCGATAGAATAACATCTCACAAATATGATCTCTTGCCTCCATTCTTGTATTGTTATTTACTGGCAACTAACTCCATTATTGCTGAAAATAAAATAACACTAGTTACCAATATTAGGTCCCATTTATTAGATTTTTTTTATACAAAATGAAGCCATTTCGTTGTTTTATAGTCGGAGAGCCGCCTGAAAATTGTAGTACTTCGACTAATTATTATAGGGTAGATCAATAATTCACTTTGACACTTTTTTGTTGTTTTGCACTTTGCATGCATTTGTGGGAATTACTTGGGTCTAGAGAGAACTCAGAGCTATTATGTATTATAATTTTTGCCTTATGAATATGTAGGCATCTTGATATACATTTCATAAAATTTTCTGAGATATAGTCCTCTTTTTTTCTCAGAAAAGGTTATTCTCTAAAAGAACATAATTTTACTGAGATATAGTTTTTTTTTTCTTTTACGGAAATGGACTGTATTCTCAGAAAATTTTATCATTGTAATTTTTTTCAAAATATTACTAATTTTACAATAAGAAATGTTAAATTCGCAATAAGGCAAATGCATTCGGAAATTATAGGATGAATTCACAATAATAAATTTTGAATTCAGAAATTGTATGGCAAGGTAAAGAAGTTTTATATGATAAATTTAGAACAAGATTACAAGAGTAGAACTAGGGTGTTCCTAAGTTCATCAAGTTTCTCTGTGAACTCAATTCTAAATCTTATCGAATTGACTTCAAATGGAGAATTTAAACTATTGAAACCCGTCTACCTTACGAGTGATGCGTCTACATGTGAAAATTCAAAATATTCGAATTTATTTTGTATAGAGTCAAGTGATAAAAAAACATTAAAAAAATAAATGCATTAAAATTAATTTATAAACCTTCTAATTTTGACCGCTTGACTTTATACCAAATTAATTATGAAATTTTAAATTTTTACATGTAGACACATCACTAGTAAGGTAGATGAGTTTCAACGGTTCGGATTCATCATTTGAAGTCAATCCGATAGGTTTTAAAATTGAGTTCACCAAGAGACTTGATGAACTTAGGAGCACCCTAGTTCTACTCAGATTACTATTCAACTTCATATCATAACATCAAAACAATGCTTCAAGGGCAGAGGAGCAGTACAAAATCAGATTTAACCCATCCTGACTAAAAAAATCAGATTTAACTTTTTTTTCTTTAATGCTTTGAAAAATGGTAAAATTATACTTATAATACGAATAATTTGTTTACTCCCCCATCCTAAGAATTAGATCCAGTCTTATCTTGCTCTTTCTGACGATATAAGGCCCCATAAAGAGCATCACAAAATTTCCATAAAACCTTCTTTTAGCATTGTAAAAGTCCCAATGCAGAGGAGCAAATATAGCAACTTGAAGGGCTGTTTTGAAACATTTGGGTTGAAAACAACACGCTTGATGTTTGAATGACTTCAAATTACTCCAAAATTTGTCATTAATTTGTAAAAATTATGAAACACACGTGATTAGTTCACCAAACGAATTTAAAAGTTGATCCATCCGTCTAAGATTCCAGATCCAATATTTCGCAATATTTTCAAGTATGAAGAGGTGGTGTCGAGGATTGTTTACGTGATTTTATACAAAATATTTGATGTGTTATTTGCAACTGATTCTTCAACACTTGTTCTTTTAATGATGTTTTCTTACTTGGCCACAAGTTAAGAAATAATCAGGAAAATAATGTTCTCTCTTAATGATTCCAAAAGAGAAAATATCTATGCTGCTTCAACGGAGAAATTATACAAGGATTTCAGCTTTTCCAACTTACAAACAAAATTGTCAATTTTTTCACCAACAAGATGTAAGAAATTGAGTAATGGATTGTGATCAACAAAACAAAAAACATTATTTCATCAATTAAGTTGTCTCGCATGACTATTGCTTCGGTGCATCCACAAAATAGGCAACGAGATAAAATACCCAAATACAAATTTTACAAGCAAAAAAGTTATTTAATTATACTAACCGAAAAGGCTATTCTCTTAAACGAAAATAACATGATTGGATGTGCTTCTCAGGCATCAGCCTATTTTCTCTCAGATGAGATATCAGCGAGCAACTCCTTGAGCTCCCCCTTCTGAAAAGCACAAATAGTAAAAACGTAAAAATACTTGTCCAAATGAAAAACAGAACAATGAATTGGAATAGTGCACATCATGCCCAGTATAAAATGACATCTGCAAGAACCTCCAATACTTTTGAGATATCTTTATATACTGACACTCTTGGAGTAGTGCGGTCAATAAGGCAAATTCTGTTTAAGTTTCAGCAATTTTGCAGCTTGCTATAACTACAGAGAGCTGCATATTAAGATTGATGAACCAACTACATAACAGCTTTTGTTATTTGGTGCAAGTTGGCGCGAACGATGCCGACGCATCTTTCTAGATCAGCACAAGACACCCCAATTAATTGCCAGAGAAATTGTGGAAGAATATGGTAACTGGTTCACTTGAATGGTCTCAAAGCGGGGGTGAATATAACAGACAAATTACTGGCTCATAGGGTACTGCAAAGTCTTCTCAACCGGTTCTAATTTTAGATCTTTCATGTTACAATTTGTATTCTGATCTTCTAGATCTTCTTGTTTCTTTCCTTTTATTTATTTTCCCTGTTTCTTTTCTTTCTTTATTTTGTAAAATGTAAAACTGACACGTCTTGTGTCAACATAAGTGAAATTTGAGGGCTTGACCCTCACCTTTCTTTTAAAAAAAAAAAAAAACTACATAACAGCTTTTACTCTTCTTTAATGCTGTGTGCGGCTTATCTGGTGAATTAGTGTTTAGTTGATTAACATGCAAAATGTTATGGACACATCGGTCAGTTGCGGCAAACTTTGAAATTAACCCTTGATATAATGTTGCAACTAATGTGAAGAATGTTTGTGTTGAAGAATATGATAAAAATTGCATGACTACAAAGAGTGTAAATATTGCAGCTAATGTGAAGAATGCTCGTGTAATTGAAAAATACGATAAATTTTGCATGACTGCAAAGAGTGTAAATTATATATAAATACCAAATCTTAACATTACCAGCATTTTTTTATTTCAAGCTTTAGAACATTACATTTTGGTTCATAATGACTGTTATTTCATTGCCCCAATCAATCAACACTGAATTTCACCATGAGAACAGTACTGATGTTATGTTTGTTACCACATATGAAAGCGATCTAGTGCAAATAGTGCCAATTAACACCATGAAAGTGAATCACTTTATACAGGGGCGGAACTAGAAAATTTAGATTGGGGTGGCTAAATAAGTTATTGTAGTGTAATTTTATTTTATAAGGGGGGTTAATATGTATAAGTACTTACATAAATTATAAAATATAAAGGATTAAAGTGTTAATTTCTAATTTATGGGGGTGGCTAAGCCACCCCTAAACTATATTGTGTTCCGCCACTGACTTATACTTGAGGAACCATTTAAATGAACAACACAAGAATAAGTTGATATACCTGATGCATACTAAGAATGATATCAGAGCCGCCAACAAATTCTCCCTTTATGAAAATTTGAGGAAATGTGGGCCAGTTACTGCCAGAAAATTGAAAAGAGAAGTGAAATTAATACATGCAATAGGTGAGGAATATACATGATAACAGTCATGGTGTAGCAGAAGCATCTTAAAGCCTGGAAAGAAAATTATTTGCTATAATATTCGTTATACTTTTGCTTTCAGTGTGGTTATCAAATCTGATGAAGTCTGAACAAGTCAAGCCTGGAAAGAAATACCGGCTTTCTGGTTGTTCCTGGTGGATAACTGATAGAGGCATCAGACGTCTGGTGCTCCATAACAGAGTCATACTACAATTTCAATTCGAATTTGGAAAAATGTACAAATGTTATTTAATTTATTTAAATGTTAAATAAATTTTATTCTAGAAATCAATCGGGGAGTAGATCCTCGGTTTATGGTAGAATGTAAAATTTTGATTTTACGTTCTTTCCGCAACGTAAGCCAAAACAGAATTTCGCGGTAAATTCCTGAGCAGAATTTAACGGGAAATTTTCTTGAAAAGGAATTTGGCAATAAATTCTCAAACATAATTTTGCAGGAAATTTCCGGTCATAATTTCGCAGTTTTTCCCGAAAACCGAATTTAGCGGCTGAATTTCCCAACATGAACACCCTAGTTCTACTCTAACAATACTAACTATACCTACGTTATAAATCATAGGGGTCAAAATCCTAAGCCCTACGTCCTTGTAGGGGTGCAAACGGATCGGATACGGATCGGATAGTGGTAAAACCATATCCGTATCCGCTTTTATTTTTCGGATACGGATACGGATCGGATATTAGACGGATACAGATACGGATCGGATATTAAACGGATACGGATACGGATATATGCTTTTTATAATAGTGAATTATATAAATTTGTTCATAATATATATCAAACTATATGATATATTGTTACTATTCGGATACGGATAATTAAAATTTAAAACCATATCCGTATCCGTATCCGTACGGATATTCGGATATCGGATATCCGTATCCGTATCCGTACGGATATTCGGATATCGGATATCCGTATCTAATTTTCGGATACGAATCCGGATACGGTCGGATAATATCCGATCCGTTTGCACCCCTACGTCCTTGACCCCAAGTCAAAAACCTTAGGACCTAAAGCCTATAATCCTACCCCCTAAAACTTAATTTTTAGGTCATGATTCTAGTAAGTAATCAAGTACCAATGAAAATACTTGATTTTCACTCTATTAATGTTAAATTTGAGTCCTCACTCACTCTTTTGACAAGGAAAAAATTTGAGTGAGGCTATGGTACTAAGCACAGTGCGGATTGATCTATACTATGAATCATTATAATTGTTTTTAAAGTCCAAATAGTTGATTTGAACAATTCAACATGATCTTTGTAACGACACGTAAACTAAGACAATAAATCAAGGTATGAATTAATTTAAAAATTTTCGTTATATTAAGATGTTCCAATTAATAAAATATAAAACGATTAATATAGACTCCTCAGATTATTTGATACTGTGATCTTCATTTTTCTTAGCATCAGATTAAATGGCTATTTACGTAAACAAATATAATTGCAATAATTTTTGAAACGCACCAGCAGCTGCCAATTAAGATTGCACACTTAAACCCTACAGTTTTGCTTTTATCCAAATAAATTAAACGTTTAAAAACTTAAAAGCTAAGGAATTTGAACTTCCTCAATCTCAATTAATCTTGAGGGTTATTTCATTTTTTTTTTAAAAAGCCTTTAATACCCACATACACCCTTACGTTTAAACCGGAACAGACTCTGCTGCTTTTCTGAGAGAAAAGCAGGGTCCTGCTTTTCCTATCTCAACTATTCAAAATCGTTGAGATATGTGCATGAAAAAGTTCTTTTATCGAGATACGTGAATGAAAATTTTTGAATGGTTGAAATTGGAAAAGCAAGATACTACTAAGAAAAGCAGCAGAGGCTTATCCGTTTAAACCCATACCTTATATATATATTCCCCTCTATTTTGTCTCAAACTGCCTCCATTTTATTTTGATAATAAACCTTTAGCTGTCACATCTCTCTATTCATTTCTCTTGCAAAAATTGGATTGAGTCTCCTCAGGGAAAAATTCGGGCTATAAGGTACTCTAAAAACTATGATATTTTGTTGTTGCATGAATTTCATTGATTGTAATCTAATAATTAGATATATTGATTATAATTTAAGGATTTATGAAATAATATTTCTGTAAATTATAATCTAAAAATTATTAGTAATAATATAAGTAAATTCTTATTGTTATTTTTATAATTATTCATGTTATGGTTGTATAGTCTCGTTAATAAGGAGAACTATATTAATATAGCATCTCTTACTCACATCTAGATATTAGTATATATTTTTAAACTAATCATACCTTTAGAAATGAATAATTGAAAACAAGGGTTTTGGAGAAAGTTAAATCTGTTTTAAGTAATTCTTCTTTTGGAAATTTATTTTAATATAACTGTAGAATTATGCATAACTAATCGTGATATTATTATAGTTTATTTTGTATTTGATAACTCTAAATTAAATATTTGTCTAAACTCACTAATTATTATTATTTATTATCTTCAGATCCGTTTTGTTTATTGGAAAGAAACAGATAAACTATTTTGAAGTATATCTATATGATGATATTTAAATTATTCTTTGTTAGCATTGGCTTCGTAAGTTTTAATTAAATTGGATTTTCATATCTAACATTGGTAGAATAGAAGAAAATAAAATGTAAGGAACATGATCTCAAAATTAAATGAATAATTTAGGGAAGTGCTACTACTGTTTATAAAAGAGTATTAATTCGAAAACCATTTTTGTCTATGTTATATTTGTGAGAATATGTAGATTTTACAAACTCCGGATTGGAACTAAATCTCGCACTGAGAGGATGTTCGAATCTCTCACCCGTTCCACTTTTATGTGGGTTTTCCACTTTTATGTGGGTTCCAGGTAACGAAGATGAAGGCACTGAGCAAGGTCGTGAGTGAGCTAAAGTGGGAAGATCCTGAAGGAATAATATGCCACATGTTGATTTAATTTATATTTTTAATAATTGATACATTGAACATACATGGCAGTGGTCGTTTCACTAGCCGTGTCTGTCATGATAGTTTGTAGAACTTTTGCTTATGAAATAAATGTGGCTTTTATTATATTGTTATTGATAATGTATGTGATGTGAATATGTCTTACGTAGAAATACGTGCCGGGTTGTCTCGGGGTGTGACAATCTTCATATAAAAATATACTTACATACTAAATTTTATATTTTTGTAAGGAGAAATTCCTATTTTGTTAGATATGTAGAAAATTACTACTTTCGAATGGTCTAAATTTTTTACATCAAGTGATTTTCTACGTTTCTAATAAACAGTAAAATAAATTTTAAAAAATATAAAATTTGATTTACATGTACATTTTCATACGGTTATCATGTTAAACTGTTCATATCGACTTTTTAGACTTTGAAAATGGAGATATTGATCTATAATACAAACCAATTCTCACTCAAAGAATTTATAACAGTTTAGAAATTTGTGTAATTTGTCAATTATGTTTTTTTTTTTTTGGAAAAGTTGAGAGCACTTCATCAATGAAAGAGGAGTTCGAGATATATTTGATAGTTGCTTTCATCAATTGAAAACAAAATGCTACTAACCAAAAATTATATTTAGCTCAAGTTCTTCATTTTTGAGACAAATCCAAGTGAAGATTCTTTGGATAGAGGTTTAAAATTAAGCTAACAAAAGGGGATTTAAATCTGCTGAAATTCAAAATCATGAACAGTATTGCTGAAATTTCTGAAATCTTGAATCCAGCCGTTGAACTGTTTCGAGATACGTGCACAGAAAAATAAGCTATTTTGAGATATGTGCACAGAAAAAGTTGAACGACTGAATTCAAAATTTCAAAAATTCCAGAGATTCTGTTCATGTATTTCGGATTTCAGCTTATTTATTTGATTCCGAACTCGTATTTTTTGTGAAGCCTCTATCTGTTGTGGTATTCAACCAAGAATATTTTATTTGTTTATGATTAATGAATGAATACAGTTGAGCGCCTCGATAATCTGTACTTGTATTTTTTACGTACTTTTACTTGAAGACTGCATTAATAATAAAAAAATTATTTTTTGTTCTTTTTATATTATATTTAGCTTTTTACTCAATTAAAAGGCGCTGATTCCGAAATTGGTGTTCCTTGATATGGATTTTTGTGGCAAATTTTGACAGCAATTCTGTAATTAAGTAGGTGACAAAAAGGGTCCAATAACATTAAGCCGTTAATAGATATTTGGAATTTGGCTTATCAATTGTACGGACATATTTAAATAATTTATTTTAAATTAAATATATCATATTAAGTTTAATTTAATATTAATTAAATCGGTTAATACTGAGAGGTAAGGACAGAATGTCAGCACAAACAAATGCGCTGACAGTCACAATTAAGCCGAATGGTTTTATTTGAAATGAATGATTCAAATATGTGATTGAAAATTAAGCACATCTAGTTAACAAATGAAACCCGAAATTTTTATTTATAACATTCTTAAAAAAATAAATAAATCAAATAACCATCGTTTTGTAGAATTTCTGTTTTCACCACGGCCGCACCGGTATTCTACGGACCCATTTCAGTGGGGCCGCAGAATGCCGATGCGGACCCTTAAATGGGTCCGCACCGGCATTGTGCGGACCCAGGATGTATTTTTTTTTTGGTGTTATAAAAGGCACCACGTGCATCATACAAAGTTTTTGATTTTTTTAATACTATGAATAGAGCTTTGACCATGAGCTTTGACCTCTTTTATGAATTCATGATATTTTTTAATACTATGTTTATGAGATCGAGACACCGCATTTATGAGATATCTCAAAGTTTTGAAAAAAAAAATAGTCCGCAGAATGGTTCTGCGGACCCATTTAAGAGTCCGCATCGGAATTCTGCGGCCCCGCTGAAATGGGTCTGCAGAATGCCGGTGCGGCCGTGGTGAAAACATAAATCCCACCAAACGATGGTTATTTGGTTTATTTTTTTTAAGAATGTTATAAATAAAAATTTCGGAAATGAAACATCCATCAAAATATAAAGAACTAAAATTGTAAATATATAGTTTATTAGACAAGTTGTGTATCAAATATTAAAATTTATAATACAATTAATCATCCATTAAACAATTTAATAAATTCTAACATTTGAATTTATTGCATTAAATTAGATAGATTTGTATTAAATTATATAGAGCAGATCTTAGTCTGTCCTCAGTTTTGTGAAACAAGCTTAATTGTTAGCATGTTTTTTCTTATTCTAATGACAATAAAATAACTTGCTATTCATGAAAAAATTGAAAGAATATCTAATTAAATTTCAGAATAAATTTTATAGTATTTTGTTGGACACATAGGCAACTACCTTACATATTAGAACTGTTTCACAGTACTAGTATGGTTTGCTAATTCATTAAAAAATATTTTAAAAATAAAATAAGTGTTAGTTAAAATATCTGGTAAATTGTATAGTTCGGTTTACAATAATAGTAGAAAAAAAAGAAATATTTTTGAGAATAATGTCGTAAGTCGGAATAAAAATGATCCACTAAAAGTAACATTTAGCGCGAATTTTAAAGCTATTTACACGAATTTTGATGTTAATGGAGCGGCTTCGATCTGATATTGGATCAGCCCCGATTCTGTATTTCCATTTTGGTGCAGTCAGACGTGTGGTAAATTGTGTATTCTGAATTTCCAATTCACAACACTCAGCGATACAGAGGGCTACATAAAAATCAATCCTACAAAAAACGAGCAAATAAAATAATAAATTTACTCTGCTGAACCGATGACTCATCCATCATCCATGCATGGCTCCTCTCTCTTCCTTTTTTGTCTCTTCTGTAACGTGTCATCTTTTTTTTTTTTTTTTTGCAATATTCTATTAATTGTGGAAAAGAATGTGGCAGAACCGCATATCATCCACCATTCCACCTAGTGTTAGACTATTAGTATATGTATATAATATAACTAATGCTAAAGTTATTTTTAAAATTCAATTCAAATCCCGAGAAAGATTTTTGATTCTTTTGTATAATAAATGTGGGATTTTATCAGAAGTCCGGTCTTACTTTTACCTGTGTTTGCTGTTATTTCATTGGAATTACTGAGGAGTATGGTTACTGTAACATCAGTGTCATTTCAGTCTATATAACTTAATTTTAAAACCTATCAAATCGACTTCAAACGGTGAATTTAAACCGTTTAAACCGATCTACTTCATTAGTTGTGCATTTACATGCAAAATTTATAATTTTTTGAATTTATTTAATATCAAGTCAAGCGGTCAAATGTGTGAGTTTTTAAGTTAATTTTAATACATTCATTTTTCAACATTTTTTACCGCTTGATTTTTTCAAATTGTATAGAGAGGTCTATGATATTTGAGACTCGATTCTGCCAAGTTCATTTCTGGTTTTAAGAATAATATAACAAACTATATTTGAAATTGACAATAATTATAATTTTAATAGAACACAGATAACAACTGTTATATCTCAAGTTTTAACATGTAACACAAATTCATTCAAAAAAAAAAAACATGTAACACAAATTATATAAAACTAAGTAAATATGAACATTGTTGGGCAATAAATGTTTTAATTGATGTTTGGATTATATCTGTGAGAGGAATAAGTTATAAGATAAAAACCAATAATTTTGTTAATTGTGAGAATGAGAACAAAGACCTCACTTATAAATATAGTCCAATAATAGACATTTAAAAATAAATTAAGATAACTTTTTTATTCTTATTATCCCATGCTAAATTCAAAGTGAGATAAAATGATAAAATAAAAAAAGATAAACTTTATCATTATCCTTACAGAGATTAACAATTAAGATAACTTTCTATCTCTTTATTTTTTACAATTAAGTGGTATATTTAATTTTCCATAATTCTCAGGAATGCCCTCCTCATGCTTTCATATTTGAAAATAAGATAACAAAAAAATTATTGTTTAAGATGCTATTTCAAAAATATTATTCAAATTAAAAATTAAATCGAATGTGTATTAAATTTGAAACAATTTGAAATTTAATTGTTCATTCATCATAAAGTCATTAAAACTCCATTGTTAAAATTTTAAATTGTTTGATGAAAGGCTAAAAATCTTTGAAATCGATCCAAATTCGATACACACCCTATTTAGGTAATTGAGAGATAATCTATATTTTTATTTTTTTTTAGTTGTAGTGTTTTTCAAATGTATCATAGAGGTGTACCCTATAATTATTCTTATTTAAATGTATCAATTTATTTCAATTTATTTTCAATTAGAAGAAAAGTACTTCGATATGATTTTGTTTCAATTTATTTTTAATTAATATTGTCCCCTCCAGTTATCTATGAAATGGAGGGCTCTTCAATTCCAACTGCACCTCATCTTTTTACACTTGTCATTTAATGGGGACACGCATTCCTTACATATAAACTCGCGAAAGATCGCAAAAGATAACAAAAGAAACCACCTCTCTAGTCTCGACTCTCTCTCTCTCTCTCTCTCATTAGTCATCATATTTTCACTTTTCTTTTTTCGCGCTATTTCTTCAATTTCTTCATCACTTCATCTTCTCTCTATCCTTACCATCCTTTGCTCCCTCTAATATCTTCAAAACCTGATTCCAGATCAGATTATATCTATTTTTAAGCAAAACCCAAAATTAGTCACACAATTCTCTATCTCAATTGTCAATTTATATATTAATCTCTCCAAGATTTCATCTTTTCACAAAACATAGCATGGCCGTAGGTAATGAATGGATAAACGGGTATTTGGAGGCAATATTGGCCAGCGGGCCGGGTGGCGACCCGCGGTCACAACCCGAGACATCAGCCGGACCAATAGGTGGCTTCAACCCGACCAAGTATTTTGTTGAAGAGGTTGTGAGTAGTGTGGATGAAAGTGACTTGCACCGGACATGGGTTAAGGTGGTTGCAACTCGAGATGCCCGGGAAAGGAGTGGCCGGCTCGAGAACATGTGCTGGCGCATCTGGCACCTCACTCGCAAGAAGAAACAGGTAATGTTTGTTTTGGACTGAATGCTTTTGACAGAAATTTAAGGTTGGTGTTATAAGTTATAACAAACCTTTACCAAGAAAATGGAATGTTTTACAGTTTATTACAGCATATTTTTTTTTTTTTTTTCAATTTTTCAATTATTTCCACTCTAAGAATATCTGTAATTTGCAGAAAGACAGAGACTCATTTCTTATCAGAAACTGATAAAGAACCTCCAATTTCTAATTTTTTTACAAAAAGTTTCTAAAAAAATGGGCCTTAAAGTTAATTGCTTCTTAACACCTTAAATTTATTATCAATGACGATGAGATTTAATCATATAAATAATATCATCTCATCCAATCAAGTATTTGATCAGAAATTAATTTAATTAATTTTGTAACGTTTTCGTTTGCATTGATCTCTTGATTCTCAACTTCTTATGATTCATCGGTGGAACTTCTGTAGATATCCGTGTACCGGGTCAGTGAACCATGGCCCCCCAGAGAGTACCTTTTTTTCATTTAAACTGAGTGAGAGGAAGTGGGACCTATTGGTATTTTGACTTATAACACCATGGCACATTGATAGTGCCACAGGGTTTTTGGACCACTTATTGCTACTTTTTTTTTTTTCTGATTTGGGTATTGCTTTATGTCTTTTTCTGTTGTTTATTGCTTAGTGTTTCTTTTCATATTACGGAAAGATTCCATGGAACCCTTTCAAGTTCATGACAACTTTTTGCAATGAGAATTGTATTATAACAGCAAAAGGTTACAAGTATGTCCCAGAGCACTTATTTTGCAGGAAATTACCATAAAAAAAAAAAAAAATTTCAAGGTCTACCAAATATGTACGTCTCTACCACATAAAATGTATCAGTGCAAGACCAACACATGTTGGTAGTTTGGAACCGCATATTTTTTACATAAATGATATAATAACTTAGATATATTGGCGACATTTTTTATTTGATTATTTTCTTTTATTGTGATACACCTAGAGGCAAAATTAAAGTCCTTATGTCATGATCTTGTAATGAATAGTGATATTATGTCCCAAAGAAATGTGCTAGATGAAATAAATGATAGGATAAAATAATAAATAAAGAACATGGTGGAATAAATAAACGACCATATGCATATCATCAACTAAAGCACAGGCCAGAGCGTGCAATGGTAATTATGTTCTATATCATGATTTATTAATGATGACATTTTATCATGATTGAACAGTTGGAGATGGAGGGGTATGAAAGGATGACAGAGAGGAGGTGGCAGAGAGAGCAGGGGAGGCGGGATGCGACCGAGGACATGTCAGAGGATTTGTCAGAAGGGGAGCGCGAGAAGGGCGACATCCTGGGCGACCTGCCTCAATCTGGAGAACTTGGTGATTTCACACCCCGCAAGAAGACCTTCCAGCGCAACTTCTCTGACGTCGGCCAACTTTGGAGTGACGACGACAACACGAGCAAGAAGCTCTACATTGTTCTTATTAGGTATTCCTTTTTTTCTTTGTATAATTTGGTTGTGTTTCTATGTGGTGAGTTGTTACACACTTGCACTGTTAGAAGTATACTTGGAGGCAGTCTTAGAAACTGTCAATGTGAAACTGATCAGGTACTTCTATGCTCAGAGTCGATCAAAAGTTACATAAAATTTTGCTCTCTGTTTCCTTCTTTTATCATGAAAATTTGCTGCTGTGTGTCATTTTAAGGAAACTTTTTACTTACATAAATAATTTCATTTGCGCACTATGACAGTTTGCATGGTCTTGTTCGTGGTGAAAACATGGAGCTCGGCCGTGACTCAGACACTGGCGGCCAGGTAGATTTTCTTTTTACAGCACTTATCAAGTAATACTGGTTCATAGTACTCTTACATTTTCAATTATGTCATTCTTTTGTGTAGTTGGTAGCTTTGTTCTTTTATATCTAGCTGTTGTCATGGTTCTTGAATATTGTTCAGCGCTTAATGTGACAAAAATATGTTGGCACAGTAAGGTTACAGTCTGACATAAGTAGTGCTTGCATATAATACTTGCAAGCAACATAATGACCAATTTTAATAAATGAACTTGAACAGATCAAGTACGTGGTAGAACTAGCTCGCGCACTCTCAATGATGCCAGGAGTGTACCGAGTTGATTTGTTCACCCGCCAGGTGGCATCCTCTGATGTTGACTGGAGTTATGCAGAGCCAACCGAGATGCTGACAAGCGGGTCCTACGAGTCGGAGGGGCTCGGTGAGAGCGCCGGTGCTTACATCATTCGCATCCCATGTGGCCCCAGAGACAAGTATCTGAGAAAGGAGCTGTTGTGGCCCCACCTCCAGGAGTTTGTTGATGGAGCTCTTCAACACATCGCCAACATGTCTAGGGTTTTGGGGGATCAAATCGGTACTGCAGGACAGCCTGTCTGGCCATATGTGGTTCACGGCCACTATGCTGATGCTGGTACTTAATTTGGTTTTTTTTTTTTGCATATTTAATACCTACTATTTCTGAACAGAACCTCAATGGTGATCACTGGTTTGACCTCAATTATCTGGGGAATTAGGCAATGAAAACTCAATTGACCCCAAATTATCCTCCATTTTGTACAATTAAATGGCAGGCCGCCAAGAAATGAAAAAAAAGTGCCAGAAAATTGGACCTTTCCCCAGTTAATAGTAGCTTAAGATCTGACTGGTGCAGCGCTGAGCCAGTGATAATCTCAGTATCAAGCTTCAGGTTTTGGTTCCAACCAAAAATTTACTTAGAACAAAAATTGTTGGAGTCTCAAGTATTATAATGGCATCAACAGGGGATGTGGCGGCACTTCTATCTGGTGCCTTGAATGTACCGATGGTACTCACCGGGCACTCCCTTGGTAGAAATAAACTTGAACAACTCCACAAGCAGGGCCGCATGTCCACAGAGGACATAAACTCCACATACAAAATAATGCGGCGCATTGAGGCCGAGGAGCTGTCGCTTGATGCGGCCGAGCTGGTGATCACTAGCACACGCCAGGAGATAGATGAGCAATGGGGTCTCTATGATGGGTTTGATGTTGCGTTAGATAGGAAGCTCAGAGGAAGAATGAGAAGAGGTCTTGGGTGCCATGGCAGATTTATGCCCAGGACAGCGGTACTTATTTTTTTTTTTCCTTTTTATTCATTTTTTTCCAGTTTAGAGAATTTATGAAATTCACCTTGATTTTTCTGGACTTGTGAAAAATCATGAATTGGTCTGTAGTACTAATATGAGCACAGGAGGATACTGGTACTTTTATGTGTGTGTTTGTGTTTGCGTGTGCTACAGTTTTTCTTCCTACTTAATAGATCTTCAAAATCTAAACGAAATTGTCTGATCAAGAGTTTCAAAGCAAATGAAATACCATTGTACCACCTACACCAAAGATAGTAGTATATTTTTTTTTATGATTTCTACAATATTCTTCATTGCTTTTTTTTTGTGGTCATTTCTTTTCTTAGTTTTCATCAAAATTTCTGCGGAGAAGGAACAAATTTGATGTTCATCGTGCTGAACTGATTGTAGGTTATTCCACCGGGCATGGATTTCAGTAATGTGGTGGTTCAAGATGAAGATGGAGACGATTTGAATGCCATTGGCTCGCCTAGGTCAAACCCTCCAATTTGGTTTGAGGTATGTATCTTTTGCAGTAATTCATTTAATGAAACCATCAGTTTCAGAACTTCAATGATTCCAAATATTTGTAGCTGTGATGAGCGACTTTTTATAGCATATGCTTTAAATTTACCTTTTCCAAAGGAGTCAGAGATACATCATACATGTGACTTAGCATTTGTATTGAGGGCAATATGGGAAAGCAAAAAATTAACAAACAAAATACAATACTGTGTTTCTTTAAGTATTATAGATTGAGATAATTATTTATTGTTGACAGGTCAACAGGTTCTTCACAAACCCTCACAAGCCAATGATATTGGCTTTATCACGTCCTGACCCGAAAAAGAACATCACTACTCTTGTCAAGGCCTTTGGCGAATCACGTGCGCTTCGAGAACTCGCTAACCTTGTGAGCTCTTAACTAATACCTTCTTATTTAAAATCTATTTTTCAGTTAACTGCTCAATATATATACTTGAATTATCACCACAGAGTAAATGTTGCTTTGATCAAGTTCCAATAACAAAAGGATGAAAAGAAGATTTCTACTAAGCTTACTTAGAATATTGGTAACTAAATTTCTCTCATTGAGTTAATTCTTCTTTTGTTTTCTGTTCAGACGCTGATAATGGGGAACCGGGATGACATTGATGAAATGTCTGGAGGGAATGCGTCTGTACTAATAACAGTTTTGAAGTTAATTGACAAATATGATCTATATGGCCTCGTTTCTTTCCCCAAACACCACAAGCAAGCTGACGTGCCGGAAATTTATCGTCTTTGTGCAAAGACCAAGGTAAAGACCTAAGTCTGTTCATGACCAGTAGCAAATATGCGGTTTTGGATGGTTCATCAAAAATTTAGAGGGTGCATACTAAGAGTGGATCCCTAAATTGTTAAGCCTCAGTTGAACCTAAATTGATAAATAAATCTGTTCCCTACTTCCAAAGAAAAGATAAATAAATCTGTTCCATTAAGCCAATATATGGGCATTGTTTTGTCTCAATTATCCTTCTTATGTGTAATTAGTTCTCAGTTTAACCTTATTAATATCAATTTAACCTCACACTTGCAATTGAGCGAGTTGAACTGTTTCAGTGCCATACCGGTACTGAAATCGTTGCCAATAAGCATATTCCAAGTAGTGCCATATTTTCTTGTATTGTTTCATATTTTCAATGGAACTAAATTTTAATCTACTTATATGTCTCTTTGAATCGTAGGGAGTCTTCATCAATCCAGCTCTTGTGGAACCGTTTGGTCTCACTCTAATTGAGGTTTTCTCATTTACATTTTCCTGAATCTTTACTGATAGGTGTAAAATTATTTCCTCTCAGAAAGGTAACCAAAATATTTTTTCGCTCCGTTTCTAGGCTGCAGCCCATGGACTACCTATGGTGGCCACTAAAAATGGCGGTCCAGTTGACATCCAAAGAGTAAGAAATTTTTTCCTATTTAGTTCTTAGGATCCCAGAAAATTTCCTGGATTAAATTAAGATTATCTTATACTTAAGATAGAACATTAAAATGGATAACTTGCACTTATAATGAAATATAGGGATAAATTTTTGTGAAGCTTTAAGCAAGTGAATAAACATAAACTCTACCAGTTTCCACAGCAGTAAGCCCCAATTTGACCAAGCTATTAATTGCAGTCTTAGTTCAAGAATGATTTATCCTAAGTCTAAGAAAAAATATCCTCAATTGAAAATGGTAATCCTATAAAAAAAGTCAAGAAAAATTATTGCTCAGGCCAGTTCGTCTAACCTCTCCAGCTCAAGCATGCCAGTTCATACCAGCAACTTACGTCAGTGAAACTGCTTTAATCCTTTTTTTTGTCTTTGAAAAATGAAGAATCTATTATATGCTTATCTTTTCATGATTGGTTCTTCTCCCTGTTTCATTCCCTAGGCATTAAACAACGGGCTCCTGGTGGATCCACATGACCAGCAGGGCATCTCAGAAGCACTGATCAAGCTCCTGGCAGACAAAAACCTATGGCAGGAATGTCGCAAGAACGGGCTGCGTAACATCCACCTGTACTCTTGGCCCGAGCATTGTCGCCAGTACCTGACTCGCGTGGCCGCGTGCCGCATGCGCCACCCTCATTGGCAGAACGACACCCCTGCCGATGAAGTGGCCGCTTATGAGGAGTCTCTCTGTGACTCTCTCATGGACGTTCAGGTATGAATAGAGGTGGTAAAGAGGCATATTGGGTCAATTTTCTGAACTTACAAATTATTCTGAATTTGAAAAACATTTTATTCGATTCTTTTAGGAACTTTCGCTGAGGCTGTCACTTGATGGAGACAAGTCTCTAGAATTTCAAGAGGATGGTGATGGGACTAATGCCCATGTGAATCGGATCTTGAGACAGATGAGCAAATCAGAAACAGATGGTGGTGACCCGATAAGCGTGAATGTTCCTAGTACAAGCAAGTACCCACTTCTTAGAAGGCGTCGTAGGCTCTTTATTATTGCCTTGGATTGTTACAATGAGAAGGGAGCTCCTGAGAAGAAGCTGGTGCAGGTATATTTTTTAATTTTCTTTATTTTGGAAGAAAAATATGATGCAAGTAGTTTTAATTTTGTCTTATTCATACCTTAAGAGTTTCTAATTTTACTTTTTACTATATTGAGAATTCTCTTTACACAAACAATTATGTCCTCTGTAGTCTGTTTGTTTGTGGTTCAAGTCATGTTGGTTTAATTGAGTCAGAGTTCCTTAACCTGTCTATCCACTCACAGGTTATACAAGAAATATTCCGGGCCGTCAGATCAGATCAGCAGATGTCACGAATTTCCGGTTTCGCCCTGTCAACTGCCATGTCTATCCACTCACAGGTTATACAAGAAATATTCCGGGCCGTCAGATCAGATCAGCAGATGTCACGAATTTCCGGTTTCGCCCTGTCAACTGCCATGTCAATTTCAGAGATTGTAGACCTCCTGAAGACTGCAAAAATTCCGATCACGGATTTTGATGCGCTGATCTCTGCCAGTGGTAGTGAGGTGTATTATCCTGGTACAGCACAGTGTACCGACTCTGAGGGAAGGTTCTGTGCTGATCCTGACTATGCAACTCACATTGAGTACCGTTGGGGCAAGGATGAGGTCCAGAGAGCCATAGTCAAGTTGATGGCTAGTGCCGGTGCTGATGAGGTGGCAAATATAGAGGTCGATGAGAGGTCTAGCAATGCACACTGTGCCTCCTTCTTCATTAAGGATCCTTCTAAGGTAGCTTTTCAGAATTATATATTATATATTTTGTCACGGTATTTAGTATCTGAGTTTAATTTATGTGATTGCTTTATTTCAAGTCCATATTCAGGACCATAAATATAACTTGTTAAAATAGTTTGAGAATTTTTATTTTGGCAATTTAAATGTTAGAAGTTCAAAGCCTTTGTCAAGTTTAATTGTAGATTTCTGAACCGCAGTAGAATTTATTCACTACTTTTTTTTGTCTTGTTTATTATTGGGTATGAAACTTTCAATGTTGTAAAGGATAGATATTTGAAATTTTAGGGATAAAGTAGTAAACTCCTCAGTGGATATGTTGGAAGGTATCCTTCCTTGTCTTATAGAACTTTTATTTTATAAAGAAAAAGTGTGTTTAAATTAAATAAAAGAAGTATTTTTTATAGGCAAAGAAGGTGGACCATTTGAGACAGATGCTACGGTTTCAGGGACTACGTTGCCACATCATGTATTGCCGCAACTCGACTAGGTTGCAAATCATTCCTCTCCTTGCTTCTAGGTCTCAAGCTCTCAGGTATTGTATTTCTATTCTCTGTATATATGTTTGTGAGTTCCATAATGTTGTTAATTATAGTTATAACAATGACAGTGATAATTATAACCATAGTAACAGCTTTTACCATCTTTTTCATTGTCATCATTAAAATCAACATTAACCATAATAACAGCTATATGCGCATTAGTAAAAACATAGTTGGTTTTGAAATATTAGGTACCTGTTCGTACGCTGGGGTCTAAATGTCAATAACATGTATGTCATAACTGGTGAGACGGGCGACACAGACTATGAAGAAATTATTGCAGGGTCCCACAAGACAGTGATAATGAAGGGTCTAGTAGAGAGGGGATCTGAACAACTCCTGAGAGGTCCATGGAGCTATCAAAGAGATGATATTGTACCAAATGAGAGCCCCTTGGTTGTCTATACAAGTGGAGAGATCGACTCGGATGTGATCATGAAGGCTTTTAAGGATGCTTCCAAGGTTGTTGCTTAATAGTTGTATTGACACAGTTTTTTTTTTTTTTTTTTTTTTTCTGTTTTGATATTTTTCCCCTCTCACTCTTTGGAATTAGTCAGGAGAGAATATACAGCTACTCAAGTAAGGATTTATAGCTAAATATCCATTTTGCAGCTGCCTCGTATAGGCGATAGAATAACATCTCACAAATATGATCTCTTGCCTCCATTCTTGTATTGTTATTTACTGGCAACTAACTCCATTATTGCTGAAAATAAAATAACACTAGTTACCAATATTAGGTCCCATTTATTAGATTTTTTTTATACAAAATGAAGCCATTTCGTTGTTTTATAGTCGGAGAGCCGCCTGAAAATTGTAGTACTTCGACTAATTATTATAGGGTAGATCAATAATTCACTTTGACACTTTTTTGTTGTTTTGCACTTTGCATGCATTTGTGGGAATTACTTGGGTCTAGAGAGAACTCAGAGCTATTAAGTATTATAATTTTTGCCTTATGAATATGTAGGCATCTTGATATACATTTCATAAAATTTTCTGAGATATAGTCCTCTTTTTTTCTCAGAAAAGGTTATTCTCTAAAAGAACATAATTTTACTGAGATATAGTTTTTTTTTCCTTTTACGGAAATGGACTGTATTCTCAGAAAATTTTATCATTGTAATTTTTTTCAAAATATTACTAATTTTACAATAAGAAATGTTAAATTCGCAATAAGGCAAATGCATTCGGAAATTATAGGATGAATTCACAATAATAAATTTTGAATTCAGAAATTGTATGGCAAGGTAAAGAAGTTTTATATGATAAATTTAGAACAAGATTACAAGAGTAGAACTAGGGTGTTCCTAAGTTCATCAAGTTTCTCTGTGAACTCAATTCTAAATCTTATCGAATTGACTTCAAATGGAGAATTTAAACTATTGAAACCCGTCTACCTTACGAGTGATGCGTCTACATGTGAAAATTCAAAATATTCGAATTTATTTTGTATAGAGTCAAGTGATAAAAAAACATTAAAAAAATAAATGCATTAAAATTAATTTATAAACCTTCTAATTTTGACCGCTTGACTTTATACCAAATTAATTATGAAATTTTAAATTTTTACATGTAGACACATCACTAGTAAGGTAGATGAGTTTCAACGGTTCGGATTCATCATTTGAAGTCAATCCGATAGGTTTTAAAATTGAGTTCACCAAGAGACTTGATGAACTTAGGAGCACCCTAGTTCTACTCAGATTACTATTCAACTTCATATCATAACATCAAAACAATGCTTCAAGGGCAGAGGAGCAGTACAAAATCAGATTTAACCCATCCTGACTAAAAAAATCAGATTTAACTTTTTTTTCTTTAATGCTTTGAAAAATGGTAAAATTATACTTATAATACGAATAATTTGTTTACTCCCCCATCCTAAGAATTAGATCCAGTCTTATCTTGCTCTTTCTGACGATATAAGGCCCCATAAAGAGCATCACAAAATTTCCATAAAACCTTCTTTTAGCATTGTAAAAGTCCCAATGCAGAGGAGCAAATATAGCAACTTGAAGGGCTGTTTTGAAACATTTGGGTTGAAAACAACACGCTTGATGTTTGAATGACTTCAAATTACTCCAAAATTTGTCATTAATTTGTAAAAATTATGAAACACACGTGATTAGTTCACCAAAAGAATTTAAAAGTTGATCCATCCGTCTAAGATTCCAGATCCAATATTTCGCAATACTTTCAAGTATGAAGAGGTGGTGTCGAGGATTGTTTACGTGATTTTATACAAAATATTTGATGTGTTATTTGCAACTGATTCTTCAACACTTGTTCTTTTAATGATGTTTTCTTACTTGGCCACAAGTTAAGAAATAATCAGGAAAATAATGTTCTCTCTTAATGATTCCAAAAGAGAAAATATCTATGCTGCTTCAACGGAGAAATTATACAAGGATTTCAGCTTTTCCAACTTACAAACAAAATTGTCAATTTTTTCACCAACAAGATGTAAGAAATTGAGTAATGGATTGTGATCAACAAAACAAAAAACATTATTTCATCAATTAAGTTGTCTCGCATGACTATTGCTTCGGTGCATCCACAAAATAGGCAACGAGATAAAATACCCAAATACAAATTTTACAAGCAAAAAAGTTATTTAATTATACTAACCGAAAAGGCTATTCTCTTAAACGAAAATAACATGATTGGATGTGCTTCTCAGGCATCAGCCTATTTTCTCTCAGATGAGATATCAGCGAGCAACTCCTTGAGCTCCCCCTTCTGAAAAGCACAAATAGTAAAAACGTAAAAATACTTGTCCAAATGAAAAACAGAACAATGAATTGGAATAGTGCACATCATGCCCAGTATAAAATGACATCTGCAAGAACCTCCAATACTTTTGAGATATCTTTATATACTGACACTCTTGGAGTAGTGCGGTCAATAAGGCAAATTCTGTTTAAGTTTCAGCAATTTTGCAGCTTGCTATAACTACAGAGAGCTGCATATTAAGATTGATGAACCAACTACATAACAGCTTTTGTTATTTGGTGCAAGTTGGCGCGAACGATGCCGACGCATCTTTCTAGATCAGCACAAGACACCCCAATTAATTGCCAGAGAAATTGTGGAAGAATATGGTAACTGGTTCACTTGAATGGTCTCAAAGCGGGGGTGAATATAACAGACAAATTACTGGCTCATAGGGTACTGCAAAGTCTTCTCAACCGGTTCTAATTTTAGATCTTTCATGTTACAATTTGTATTCTGATCTTCTAGATCTTCTTGTTTCTTTCCTTTTATTTATTTTCCCTGTTTCTTTTCTTTCTTTATTTTGTAAAATGTAAAACTGACACGTCTTGTGTCAACATAAGTGAAATTTGAGGGCTTGACCCTCACCTTTCTTTTAAAAAAAAAAAAAACTACATAACAGCTTTTACTCTTCTTTAATGCTGTGTGCGGCTTATCTGGTGAATTAGTGTTTAGTTGATTAACATGCAAAATGTTATGGACACATCGGTCAGTTGCGGCAAACTTTGAAATTAACCCTTGATATAATGTTGCAACTAATGTGAAGAATGTTTGTGTTGAAGAATATGATAAAAATTGCATGACTACAAAGAGTGTAAATATTGCAGCTAATGTGAAGAATGCTCGTGTAATTGAAAAATACGATAAATTTTGCATGACTGCAAAGAGTGTAAATTATATATAAATACCAAATCTTAACATTACCAGCATTTTTTTATTTCAAGCTTTAGAACATTACATTTTGGTTCATAATGACTGTTATTTCATTGCCCCAATCAATCAACACTGAATTTCACCATGAGATAATTAATCTCTAGGATGTTATAATAGGACGGAAAAAAAAAATGTAATAATTAAGAATCCAAAACGGGGATGAAGTGATCTTTTATGAACAGAACAGTACTGATGTTATGTTTGTTACCACATATGAAAGCGATCTAGTGCAAATAGTGCCAATTAACACCATGAAAGTGAATCACTTTATACAGGGGCGGAACTAGAAAATTTAGATTGGGGTGGCTAAATAAGTTATTGTAGTGTAATTTTATTTTATAAGGGGGGTTAATATGTATAAGTACTTACATAAATTATAAAATATAAAGGATTAAAGTGTTAATTTCTAATTTATGGGGGTGGCTAAGCCACCCCTAAACTATATTGTGTTCCGCCACTGACTTATACTTGAGGAACCATTTAAATGAACAACACAAGAATAAGTTGATATACCTGATGCATACTAAGAATGATATCAGAGCCGCCAACAAATTCTCCCTTTATGAAAATTTGAGGAAATGTGGGCCAGTTACTGCCAGAAAATTGAAAAGAGAAGTGAAATTAATACATGCAATAGGTGAGGAATATACATGATAACAGTCATGGTGTAGCAGAAGCATCTTAAAGCCTGGAAAGAAAATTATTTGCTATAATATTCGTTATACTTTTGCTTTCAGTGTGGTTATCAAATCTGATGAAGTCTGAACAACTTAAAAAGGATATGTAAATTCTGCTACATCAACTACATTACAAACAAAACAACAGACAAAATTCTAATTAAAAAAGTAAAAGAAATTGCTAAAACTGCAAAAAAGTACAAATTCTAAGCTCCACTCTCTATTTTCATTATCTTGATTTTTATTCCCCCCACCCCTTAAATGAATTCAATTGGGAAGAGAGTACAAAGCAAGGCAAAATAGCTCAAAATTGGGCTTAATTGCACAATTACATCTGACCATGCAGAGTGCCACTCATGAGTCATTAATCAAACAAATCTGTGAGACCAGTTCCTAGCTCACATACCTAACATCACCAATAATTACACAAAAAGAGGTGAGTGCGCTAAGGTTCCCTATTCTCTACATTAAACCAAAAGGCTCTTAAAAATTCCATATAATTTCCTCCTTTTGAAGAAATTGAAAAGCAAACCCTGCCAAAAGTTTAACTTAACATCACGATCAACAATCTTAATCATGGTGATTTCAAGTATACTCTAAAGCAATAAGTTCCTTTCCTGTATAATGACGGGCTTAGGTTCAAACTGCATTTTCTGATAAGATGAAACCATTTTTACATAGCAAAGGATCATTGCTGATTTCTCCAAATGACAAAGAGAAGAAATAGACAAACCTGAAGGACTTTACAGAATCCTTGAGTCTCAGGTCAGACAAGATGTCTCTTGCACCAATGGCTACACCTATAATTTTTACCACAATAATTAATTGAAACAGAATAAAAATATAGTCTCAGATATCACAAAACAGCAGACAAAGGCAATTCTTTATCCATGTTCTTGAAACCTACAACTATAGTCTTAATCAACAATGGAAAATACCTCACCCTTATAAGTTATAACCCAACCAAATCTTACAAATATTACCCAAATTATTGACCCTCATTACCTCATCTCTCTGTAGAGAAGAATTCTTTTGGAAAAAAAGAAGAAGAAAGAAACCAAGGAAGCGGCAGAGTATTAGATATATGTATATATGTTTCTTCCCAACAACCCAAGTTCCCTGGAGCAGAGACATATCTCAAATGTTGCAGGTGTTTATGTGATATTTCTTATCAGGCGAAATAGCAGTGATATAGAAGGATGCATGTAGTGTTTCGAGGAAGCATGCCAATTATAATTTTGCAGAAGTATGTGTGTAACCATGTTGCATTGATAATGATACGAGTATCATATCCGTTAGGGAACAGAAACCGTGGTACGTAAGATTTGAAAATCTACAATACCATGTCTTATATAGAAGTTCATTTTGTTGTTTTTATGAATAAAAATATATTTTATTTTGAAAACCTAACAAATATTTTCCTCCTTTTAACAGATAAAATATATGTGCATATATTTTTTTGTACATAATATATACAGAAAATTAAAAGTTAAAGAATCTACTAAAAGTACATGGAAGGTAATAACAATTTTGAGGTATTTTGTGCATGAATACTCAGGGATATGTATATCGTTGCTTGTATCCACAAGTCAAAATGATTTAAAATAATAGGATACACCTCTGATACATATCATATATGTACACATGGTATTGGTATCGGATACATATCCAATATGAATATGATTGCCTAGTGAAGTATTAGGGTCATAGGTGTGTAGTAATTAGAACTTCCATAGAACTACAATTAAAATTGCTGTAGTAAATCAAACTTCTATAACACTACGTTTAAAATTGTTCGTCAAAGGGATTATCGGGATTTACTCCACAACAGGTGGACAAGCTACTTGTATCATTCCATTATCAATCTTCAAAACATACCTAAACTACCACTCCTGTGCAGAGACAGAGAGAGATGACAATAAAAGGAGGGCATTTCATATCTTCCCATAGATAATGGGAAGGAATTAAATATACAATATAGCTTATAGCCTTTTACTGTTCAAAAGTTTTGCAGGAGTCCATAACTTTGCATAAACTGTACCAAAAAAAGGGTAGTGTACCATATTGTTGAAGTACTTTGACAGCCAGTGCGCTGAAACCGCACCTGGGTTCATCTGGCATTCCCTTCATATATATCATGATTGGATTCACCTTTACATCCTACAAGTAATTAAAAACTCATACTGATTTCTGTGAGTACAGAAATAAAGAAAGATGGAGCATTGCGAGAGATAGAAAATGTTCTCTTAAAGCAAGCAATAACTTGGAAAGTACATATATTTCTTTTCATTTCTGTTTCCTGAGCACCGAACTAAGTATTTGAGTATAGGTCAAAATTAAATTACCTGACGAACAATATCCTCTAGGGAGAAACCAGAGCTTTTCATGGCCGGCTGAAAATCCTCGTGAGTAGCTGAGTCTGCTGCAACTCTACTTGCAGGTGAACCCGAGTCACCTCCCATAGGGCCCGATGAGTATTTCAGCTGATTAAGAAATGATCCAACAGCCACCTGTTCTTCCAGAGAAGAATTAATTCTAATCATGTATCGATCCCTTACTAAGCTGATGTAGATAACATTTCATAGTTTACTATACTTTATTCTCCATTCTTTCATTTTTTTTTTTTTCTTTTCCATTTTATAGGGACAGTCGAGGGTGGCAGGTTTGTTCTTAAACTTAGAGGTGTGGGTGTCAAAGGGATTGAGGCTTAATCATGCCAGAAAGGCACCACAGGGATCTAAAGCAAGAAAACCAAAGTTTCATGGTAGTTGTTTTAATACTCTTTTTAATTATTCTCTTATTTTGAAATGATGAATGTATGAACGAATTGAGACTTTAACAGCCAACAGAAGTATGTCAATCTTAAATACTTGAGCTCCATAATATATATGAATTCAAATTCAGAAAAAAATTGAGAACAAACCTTTCCATCCATGGAAGGGGCAAGAATCTTCTCTTGAAAGCGCATCGATGGCGCTGATAAGGTTAAGGAATTGCGCAACAATCGCCTCAGCATCGTAGAAGTAAGGTTTGATCAACCTATCAGGATTGATCTGTATCTGTGTGAAGAAGGAGAGAGAGAGAGAGAGAGAGAGAGAGAGAGCGAGGCGTGTATCGGCGATCGCGCTGCTGGTCTGTGCTGAAGAACCCTCAACCGCTTGAGAGCTGGAAGAATTTAGGCTAAAAACCTTCATTGATGCCGGGTCTGGATTCCCTAAAGTAACTCAAAATTTAAGTTTAGATCAGAACTGTCCGATCGGAAATCGGGCCAATCCAGCCCGAAGTTGAATTCACGGGTTCCTTTAATATTCGTGTAGATTCTGATCGGAGGGTTAAAATACAAACTGAAATTTTGAGTTACTTTAGGAAACCAAATTGGGCCTGGCCTCTAAAAATGTTATTCAGCTTTCCCGTAGGCCCTTAGAAAACTCGAAATATTATGTAGGAAATTTTGTTCGTTGCAGCCTTGCTGACCTTATTTATGTCTGTTCGTTTGCAAGGAATAGCTTCAACAATAATAAAAAAAAATTATGTATACAATAATTCTATAGAAAGATAAAAAGTCAATTCTCATATTTATTTTTAAGGGAAAATATTTTTTATGATCGTTCATATTTATTTATGTACATCTCAGGCTAGAGATCTATATGTATTGTGTTATGTTGTGATTCAAATTGCATGAAATAGTTACTACATGTTAGTTATATTGTGATCAAATATGATGGGTTGTGTTTAGTGCATGTTTAAAAAAAAAAATCAAACTTTAAATTTGTTTGAGAAAGAAGAAATTGAAAATTGTTAAAAAAAATGTGGATGTAAGAAATATAATATTAAACATGGTCACGTGACCATGTGTCGTGCAGTATTATATCCTGTGCAATTTTGTATCTTGATCAGACCGATTCATTTGCTATGGTGTGTTATTTTTTCAAATAGTGATCACACAACACAATGATGCGAGTAACAACACCAAAAAAAGGTACTTATAACTAGCACTAATAATGATGGGGAACACAAATCCTTGTGTAGAAAGAAAGACATGATGCGAGTAACAAGTAACAACACAAACGAATTCGGTTCTTCGGTTGAGTTAATTTTTGTACGCTTCAATTTAATTTCATATCCTAAAAAAAAATATGTATCTTTATTTTTATATAATTTTGATTTAGTTAGACATGTTTTACCAAATGCATCGGATTGACCAAACGCGCGTTCCTTATAGTTTGGACGATTAAGATCGAATACCAGTTCAAAGTCGAATCGAACCCAATGTACATGTTCGAGGATCTAAACTATATTCTAATCGAACGGTCCGGATCTGAAGTCAAGAATCCGGACTTGTCCAATAAGCCTAACAGGCCGACACAGCACTTATCCCTATTCATTTTCACTTTTCAGAAATTGAGGCTGCAGAAAAAAATGAAAAGTTAGGGATGCACGCACCAAAACTGAAACGCCAGGCCCAGGAGGCCAGGACCAGGTATCGAACCGATTATCCCAATTTTATAACAAATTTATGTTGACGAATCCGCGTAAGAAGTACGCACCGTCCTCGGGAAATTGTTTTTACCACGTGGATCTGGGTCACACGAACCAAACCCCCTTTGCTTTAATAAAGGGCAGTTGCGTCTATAAAATAACCGGCGGTCTTTATGCGCCGAGTGCAAAGATTGATTTTCTATTCTACACGACCTCCGCGTCAAAACGTCCGCATAGACTGCATTTGCGCCGCAATTGCGTAAAATCATCTTTTTCGGTCATCCAAACCTTCTGAATTGTATCCAACGGTGGAGGTTTCAACCTATAGGATATTACGCGCATTTCTTTCCATTATAATAACTTCACATGTGGGAACCACATCGGACTTGAAAACACTGTTAAATACAATTTTGAAACTCCAGTATAAATTTCGTCTTCGATTGATCCGGCTCAAGTCGTGTTTGTCGGCTTTTTTTTTAATTGTTTCAATCGTAAACCTATTTCCTCACCATTTTAGTATCTATTTTTATTTGGAGAGGGCCTTAGTTTTAAGTTAGGGTTTAGAGAAGAATGTCGGGATCTGGACAGGACGAAGATAAGAAACCCGATCAGGGAGGCGCTCATATCAACCTGAAAGTCAAGGGACAGGTTCTGATCTTTCTCGATTTTCTCCTATTTTGTTTTTCTTACAGGTTTTTGTTAGTTTACGGTCTGATTCCTTGAAAGTTTTATGTTTAATATTTATGGTCTTTAAAGTCACGACTTTGCATTGCTTCAAAATCTATGGACCCGATGCGGTCTTTCTCAAACTTGATAGTTTGTAGGGAATTTCGAGGTATATGTGTCTGAGATTACTGGGTACCACTATTGATTTTGAGTCCCTGTGACGTTACTTGTTACCACTGTTGATTTGCACTATCTATTGCCTTCGATTAGTAGTACTCTGAATTTCAATGCAGAAGACAGAAAAATATGTGCTTTAGTTTATTTCTTCACCAGGGTGGTCAATTTATTCTTAGCCTGCTCCAGAGATTAATTCGTGCTCTCTATTTCAGGATGGTTAAATATGGTTTATAATTTCACTTAAAAATTCTAATTTACCGTTGGGCCTTTGAAAATTTCTTGCCTGATTCTGTTTAAACATGTTGTAGTATTTGCTAATTCAAAGTTGCGCACTTGAGGGGAATTAATTGCAACTTAATCCTCATACAGGATGATCTCAATACCTGAATTAGTGAATTTATGAATGACAAATAATCTGTGTTGTAGAAATATGGACTGATGAATGAAGTTAATATATGCCTAGGGCCTGGTAATTGGGGGGTTGCAAATTGGTTTCTGAACCAACCTTATTCCAGTGGGATAAATGCAGCTCCATTTTTTCCCAAGGAATAACAACCATTATACCAGATTACTATCAGAAGTTCAGATCAACTAAATTGTTGTGGAATGGCAAAATATCCATTTGCTTATTTACTTGGTTAAATTGCATGTGAAGTGCAGATTTATAGATCCAAGATCATTTGGGTTTGCACGTATATGCATATTGGGGAGGTTTATCTGTATATAGTGTATAGAAATGATGAGATGTTTCTAGGATTTGTATTATCTGGTTGTAATCTTTATAGTGGATACAAATGAGATGTTACTAGGACTTGTATTATCTGGTACAACTGGTATACTAAGTAAAATATTGTGTCCATGGCTTGGAAAATTGGCTGAGTCGGACTAGAATCGGCCAGAGCTGTGCCGACTATTACCTGATTTAAAGACCAGGCAATTTCATTTTGAAGATTCGGTCCTAATTTGTAGAATCGCCTGAGTTTTGTACAAAAAATTTATGTCGAGTTGTAGAATCGGCCGAGTTTTGTACAATTTTGGGGTACTAATTTGTGCTGGCTGTCACTTCTTTTGTTGGGGTGGCGTGCTGTTTGAAAATGAAACGTAAGGAGAGGGGTGGGAGAAAGATCTGATAGGATGGGACCACATTTAGAAGAACATCTTTGTGAGTAGATTGAGTTAGCCGAATATACTAAAATTCTGTCTTTTTAGTTGAACCTGCTGTGGAAAATTGGGCCTTTTCTTATTGTAATTGTCATTTAAATTTTAGCCGAAGTCTGTTTATATTTTTACTTTTCAATGAAAAGTTTGGATTTGTTTTTCATTTAATTTTTAGCAATTTATAATGCAATAGCTTCCTTATTATTTTTTTATGTTTGTATTTATTATATTAGTGTATTTTATTAGTAAAATTTTGTATCATAACTAAATTTTTCAAAATTTCCTTTTTAATGTTTGTATTATATTATATTGTATTATGTTAAATTATTTTAGTGAAATCTTTTGTCTTAAACATAATTTTGAAATAAATTAATTTTGTACATTTTTTACAATTTTTTACCTATTTTTGAAACACAAAACAAGATTTTTTGAAAAGTCCGAGTTTCCGATCTGATTCAGCTGATTTTTTACCTATTTTTGTAATTGTCATTTAAATGTTAGCCGAAGTCTGTTTATATTTTTACTTTTCAATGAAAAGTTTGGATTTGTTTTTCATTTAATTTTTAGCAATTTATAATGCAATAGCTTCCTTATTATTTTTTTATGTTTGTATTTATTATATTAGTGTATTTTATTAGTAAAATTTTGTATCATAACTAAATTTTTCAAAATTTCCTTTTTAATGTTTGTATTATATTATATTATATTATATTATTTTAGTGAAATCTTTTGTCTTAAACATAATTTTGAAATAAATTAATTTTGTACATTTTTTACAATTTTTTACCTATTTTTGAAACACAAAACAAGATTTTTTGAAAATTCTTGAGTTTCCGATCTGATTCAGCTGATTTTTTCCGATTCTGATTTCAATTCCATGGTCAACTTACCGTTTTTGCTTCCTATTCTGATTTTCAGAGCTTTTATTGTGTCTTGTAACGTACTGATTAACATAGTGCAATTGATAAAACAGTTGTTCCATATTATTGCTTCTTTTTACCAAAAAAATTATCAGGCATACATTTTCTACAAAGTTCCCATTTAAAGAGTTTGAAATCATAAAATTATAGGTTTGAACTGAGGACATATTTATGTCATGTGGCTGGCATTATATTTTATGAGCTGCTTATATTTTTGACGAGTGGCAATGATTTGGTGCATGATGAAGGCACCAAGTAATAAGCTTTTTCTCAAAAATTCATTTACTTTTGACACAATTTATATTCTGTGCTGGGCGCAGCCAGAACTTTGAGATTGTGGAGGCATAAATAAGTGTGTTATAATTTTACGTGGCTAGCATTATATTTTATAAGCTGCTTATATTCTTGACGAGTGGGCAATGATTTGGTGCATGATGAAGGCATCAAGTAATAAGCTTTTTTTCAAAAATTCATTATCTTTTTGAAACAATTTATATTATGTGCACGGGTGCAGCCAGAACATTGAGATTGTGGAGGCATAAATAATGTCTTATGATTTCATTTTATGAGGGGGTGGGGGTGAATACTATTAATTCTTGCATAAATTAGAAATTTTAAAGGACAAAAATGAATAAAATTCAATTTATGGTGGAGGAAAGGGGTGCTTAGCCCCTCTTCCCCCCACTTCCCTCTGTGATTTTTGTGGTTGCACCGAATTGGGGTTGGAATTATATCTGTGTCAGCCGGCTCGTTGCAGCAGATATATCCATAAGTTAATTCTTTGTCAGATTTTATGAGCTAATTTTATTTAGTTTTGACTGGGGAAAACCTTTAAAGGCGTTCTAATACTGCTAGGTTGGGTCACATCTGTCGGGTTGGCCATTTGATTTGTCTGTGTGTAGCTGACATATTTATCTGTATACATGTGAGGGTTTCTTTTTGTTTCTTATTTTATTTTATAATTAGTTTTTGGAAGGGTTGTTCCATTTCGGTGCAACATGTAATTCTTTCAATTTCTGCATCTTTAAGTGTCTTTTCTTTTTAAGGAAATTGTATATTTACTTTATGGTAGGATGGGAATGAGGTGTTCTTTAGGATAAAGAGGTCGACACAGCTGAGGAAGCTGATGAATGCTTACTGTGATCGCCAGTCTGTTGACTTCAACTCCATTGCTTTCCTCTTTGATGGCCGCCGCCTCCGTGGTGAACAAACTCCCGATGAGGTATCTTCTCTCTCTCCTTTTTATTGATTTGTTTGGATTGTTATAGTTTCTTGCCTATAGAGAGTAATGCTTACTGGTGGCAAGGATAAGCAATTATACCCGTAAGGAATGACCTATTACTGAACTATGGATATGTTACTGATTGACATGATCTGGTTCTTTTTTTTTTTGCATTTAGGTTGGCCTGTTTGGTTTTCTAATTGCATAATTGTAGCTAGTGTAATCTAGTATTGTGTTATTTTAGCCTACCAATGAAGAAATTCCAAGCTTGAATTTTCAAATTAATTAATAAAAACATTAAAAAAGATGATGCAATATGACTATATTAGAAGATCAGTGGTAGATCACGAAGTACTTGCACTGATTATTTACAAGCCCAGCTTTTCAGGAGCAACGTTCCAGTTTGTGATATATTATGTGGAACTAGAACCATGTACATATCCTAAAAGTTAACTCTCTACCCCCTCTCTCTCTCTTAATATTTTTAGCTTGAGATGGAAGATGGAGATGAGATTGATGCTATGCTGCACCAAACAGGCGGTGGTGAGTCAATCAACTAATTGATAGAAGAAATCACTTGCATTGTTATTTTATTTTGTGCTCAATGAAAACCTAGTAATGAATGAAGAAAAATTGTAAAGAATGGGTGGTATTTCAAGCTTACTATTAGTCAGACTCTCTGGGGGCTTTGTTGCTTTACCAGATTTGGAATCTTTTATCATTGGTTAGTTTAAGGCTCTCCAATGCTCTTGAATGTTATTTAGTGAGTGAACATGTTCCTTTAGTTCAGTCTGTGTTGTCTTCCCTTGTATAGAAGACGAGCAGCATCTTTAGGTCAATTGAATGAATCAGTGACTATATTGTGGATTTAGTGCTACAATAGTTTTGTTACTGTATTGAAATGTTGTGAAAACTTGCCATTTTGTGCCCTTTTGTATGGGATTTCGGCCTGGGCCTGTTCGGCTGTCAGTTTTTAACCATAGAAAAAGGTTGATAATTGGGTTGAAGATTTTAATGGAGCAGTTTTTCGGTTTCATGCACAACTGCATGGACTATAGAATCAAAACAACGTATGTTGCATATGGTGTAGTGTTGCATATGGTTTGTGCTGCAAGAATCCAGTGCTATGAGGCTAAAACTGTTCTGTTAAAATCTTTACCCCGATAATTACCAGAATTCTTCAATTTTGCGGGATTTTCCGTTGGTCACATATATATATATATATATATATATTTTTACTACGCTATGTATGTAAATTAGGGGTGCAAACGGATCGGATATTATCCGTCTGGATCCGTATACGAATTTTTTGCGTATTCGGATATGATTTATGCAGATACGGTTTTGATTTCGGAAGTGGATTTGGGTACGGATAATTATCCGTGATACGTAAGTTTTAATTTAACGGATATCCGCTAGCAGTTTAGCACCCGGTAAATTTTGTTCTCCCAATTCTTACTGTTTCGACTTCTTCTCTCTCGCTAAGCCACCCCTGCGCTGTCAACTTCTCTCACTATCGCTGCATCCCTCTCTGCGCGATCCCCTGAAATTGTGCAGCCTCCCCTTGATTCTTGCTCTCTTGGCTTACTATACACTTCTACGCTTCTACCCTCTCTCTGTCTCTCTCGTTCTCATCTTCACTCATTCGTTAACCTTTCTCTTTCTTTCCTCCATTGTTGAGCCCTATGTTACAAATCAAGAACTTCTACAATCTTCCCCTCACTCTTTCTCAAACCCGACCTAGAAACTTCCCTCTTGACTTGCTGTGTTGTTGGAAATAATTTTTTTTTTCTATTATTTCTCTTGATACCAATTCTCACCGTTTTTTCAAACTTGTAATAAAATGGGAAAGACTGGTAAGGGTTAGATATCATTTTAGTAGATAATTGGTATCAATTTAGTATCTTAAGGGCTTATATATGCCCAGTACGAGAGATGCCAGATTGGCATTTTGATACCAGTAGAGCTTATGGGAAGGATTGTTGTCAGATCATTAGGAAATAACTTATTTTCCGGCATATAGTTTAGCAAGTCCACAAATCCTGTTATATCACCCTTGGCCACATAACAAACCATGATTTTTTTTAATAAAGTCGCATATGGATATAGTTTCTTTAAGATAACGGGCACATTTCTTATCAATCTGTTGTTTATGAAAAATGAAATGCGTATCGTTCCTTTAACATAGCTATGTTGTTAGTGATTAATTTTGTTAATTTAAAATCAGATGTTGTTTTTCATTATTTTAAAGAAGATTATTACATGCCTTAATATAGGCCTACAACGTACATGAGCTCAAAGACAGAAGGTGAGCTTTGAAAAACAGAAATAAAAAAATATTCTTTAGAAACAAATCTTGCTATTATCTAGAAACAAATCCTGCTGTTATCTAGAAACAAATCATGCTGATATCTGTAGTGAAGATGTCTCAATTCTAGGCATGAATGGAGAGGTCCATTGCTGCCTTATTACACCCCCCTCAAGCTGAAGTGGCAGTAGACACAGAGAGCTTGGATCTAAGGAACTCAAAACGTGGTGTTGGCAAAGGTTTGGTGAAGACATCGGCTAATTGGTCCTTGGAGCACAAAAAACGTACTTGAAGTTGATTGGATGCCACTCTTTCGCGTACGAAGTGGTAATCGATCTCAACGTGCTTAGTGCGTGCATGGAACATTGGGTTAGTGGCTAGGAAGGTGGCTCCAAGATTGTCACACCAAAGAGTTGGAGTAGAGACAAGAGGGATGTTGAGTTCGGTGAGCAAATATTGGATCCAGAGAATTTCGGCACAAGTAATAGCCAAGCTGCGATACTCGGCCTCGGTGCTTGATCGAGAAACGGTTGGTTGTTTCTTGGCACTCCAAGAGATGAGGTTTCGACCTAGATAGATGCAAAAACCCGTGGTGGATCGACGGTCATCAAGGGAGCCGGCCCAATCAGCATCACTATATGCATGAAGAGTGTTTGTAGAGGATGAGTGAAAGAAGAGACCAAGATCAATAGAACCACGAATATAGCGTAAGATACGCTTAACCGCGGACCAATGATTTTCGGTTGGAGCATGCATGTATTGAGAAACCTTGTTGACGGCAAAAGAAAGGTCCGGTCTAGTGATTGTGGCGTATTGGAGAGCACCAAAAACACTGCGGTAGAGGTGTGGGTTATCGAAAAGGGCACTATCATCACTAGAAAGTGAAGAGCCGGTGGCCATAGGAGTTGGACTAGGCTTGGCTGAATTCATGTTGGTTCGTTTTAGGATCTCATGTAGGTATTTGGTTTGAGAAAGGTGTGAGCCTGTAGGTGTAGAGGTGACTTCAATACCCAAAAAGTAATTAAGTGGTCCGAGATCTTTGAGAGAGAAGGCTTGTTGGAGGTGGTTAATGCATTGTTGGACATGGGATGGATTGCTTCCGGTGATTAAAATGTCATCAACATAGACCAAAATCATGGTGGTGTGATTAGAAGAATTAGATGTAAAAAGGGATGGATCATAGCTAGAAGCCACAAAACCATTGGCAAGTAAAACCGAACTAAGTTTGGTGAACCATGCACGTGAAGATTGCTTAAGGCCATAGATAGCCTTAGAAAGAAGACAAACATGGTTAGGGTGGTCGGGGTCAATAAAACCGGGTGGTTGGCTCATTAGTACTTGTTCGGTTAAGTCACCATTAAGAAAAGCATTGTGAACATCAAGTTGCCGGATGGGCCAATTAGAAGAGATGGCAATAAAGAGAATGAGGCGAATGGTAGTGGGTCGAACAACGGGACTAAAAGTTTCGAAGTAGTCAATACCTTCGATTTGATTGTAGCCTTTGGCAACCAAACGTGCCTTGTAACGCTCGATAGAACCATCGGCGCGTCTTTTGATTTTATAGACCCATTTGCATCCGACGGTTTGTTGATTTGGGAGAGGGGGAATTAATGTCCAAGTATTATTAAGAGCAAGAGCGTTGATTTCGAGAGCTATAGCTTGTCGCCATTCGGGTTTGGTGTTAGCTTGTGTGAAAGAAGAAGGTTCGGTTTCTGGTTCGGTTTCAGTGGTTGCAGAAAGGGCCACATGGTCAGGGAAAGCGCGGGGTCGGCGAGTATTGTCTCGGGTACGGGTAATCATTGGGTGAGTAGATGATGTGACAGGTATAGAACTGTTTGGAGGGAGATTTGGAGAAGTAGAAGTGGTATCAGCTGAGGAATGTGTAGGCCGAGGGGAATTGGAAGAGGAGCTGGGCTGACTTGATGGCGCATGGGAGTTGGGCTGGGAATTAATGTGGTTAATTTTTGTTGTGGGCGGAAGCTGATTGGTATTGGGTTGTAGAGGTAATTGGGCCAGAGGGGTATGTAAAGGTGCCGGGCTGGGAGATGTATTAGGATTAGGGCCATTGCTGTTGGAATTTTGGGCTTGGTAATTTTGGGCTGTTGGTTGTGAATGAGTAAAAGCGGCTGAGGTAAAGAAAAGGGGGCTGGGCGGGCGAGGCAGGGAGTCATGGGCAGCAGAGGGATGGTTTTTAAAAGGAAAGCATGCTTCATCAAATTGTACATGGCGAGATATGTATAATCGGTTAGAAGGTAAATGTAGACATCGATATCCTTTTTGTGTTGTTGCATATCCAAGAAATAAACAAGGTAGGGCACGGTTTTCGAGTTTGTGTGAGTTATAAGGGCGAGTGTATGGAAAGCATAGACAACCTAAAATGCGTAGCAAGGAGTAATCGGGTTGGGAATGAAAAAGCTCGGTGTAGGGAACTTTGGCCGAATGTGTTGGGGAGGGAAGTCGATTAATAAGGTACACCACACTTGAACATATTTCATCCCAAAAATGTGATGGTAACGAAGCATGAGACATAATGGCTAAGGTTAATTCTATTATGTGGCGATGTTTTCGTTCGGCGAGTCCGTTTTGTTGGGGTGTATATGGGCAAGTGGTTTGGTGTATGATGTGAGGAAATTGTTTAGTAATTGGTAGGTATTCGGTTCCTCCATCGGTGCGAAGGATTTTGATGGTTGTAGAGAGCAAGTTTTCGGTTTGAGCCTTGAAAAGAGAGAATAAATGAGGCACCTCACTTTTGTGTTTCATGAAGTAAATCCAAGTAAAACGAGTAAAATCATCCACAAATATCACATAAAAGCGGAAACCATTAAAAGAAGTTATTGGGGAAGGACCCCAAACGTCTGAGTGAACAAGTTCTAAGGAAAATGTAGTAGTAGAAAGAGAGGGACTAAAAGGTAATTTATGAGACTTAGCCAAAAAACAATCGTGACAAGTGCTCAACTTATGAGAATTACAAGGTAAATTTGTGTTTTGAAGTAAATGTAGAGTGGTGGATGAAGAGGGATGACCGAAACGCGCATGCCATGTGTCGGCCGTAGCACGAACACCAAGAAGGGCTTGTGGTTGAATGAAGCGAGGTGGAGAAAATGAGAAGAGGCCACTAGTACATGGAACTTGAAGAATTGTAGTCTTGGTGAGGTGGTCCTTGAAAAGGCAAGAAGAAGAGGAAAATTCAAGGATTAGTTGAGGATTATCATGTAAAAGTTGGGAGATGTTGAGGAGATTCATAGAAAAATTAGGAACATGTAGAATATTTTGTAGAGAAATAGAATGAGAAGAGATTAAGAGTTGAGAAGAACCGATGTGTAAAATTGGCAAGCCCATACCATTACCAATTTGGAGAGTGTCTTTGCCCTCATAATTGAAGAAGGAAGACAAATTGTTTATGTCATTGGTGACATGGTTGGTAGCACCTGAGTCGAGCACCCAATTGGTGGAGGTATCGGTAGAAGATGAGGGATTAGCCACATATGCATGAAAGTTGGATGGTGGCCGACCTTGGTAGGAGGGGTCAGCTTCATATCTCCAATAGCATTCCTTGGCCACATGACCAAACTTAGAACAAATTTGGCATTGGGGCTTTGAGTTGGTTTGATAATTGGGTTTAGCACCAGTGAAGGGAGTTTTAGGGTGCTGCTGTTGGTTGAAGTGAGGTTTTGGCGGGTTTGGTTGAAAACCATGAGCATTAGTGGGTTTAGGGTTATATTGGTTATTGTTTCTGTTTTGGTATGAATTAGCGTTTCTGGGTTGATGTTGATTATTTGTTCGAGTCTGGTATTGTCTATTGGATTGGTTTTGGTAGTTGGGTTTGGATCCAACAGCAAAGGCAGTTGGATTATTTGGGGAGGGAAGAGAACCATTAGTGTTAGAAACCTGACCTTGAATTCTAGATTCGTGACTAAGAAGATGGGCATGGAGATCGGCAAAGGTGAAGGGAGCGTGCCGAGCAGCCGTAGTCACAGAAATCACAAAAGAATCATACTCCGGTCCGAGTCCATTGAGGATTGCCATAACAAGATCATCATCGGAGTATGGAGACCCGATAAATGCGAGTTCATCGGCGAGGCGACGCATTGTCTGAAGATACTCGAAGCAGGATGAGGACCCTTTGGTGATGGACTGAATTTGACGGCGCAGATCAGTGAGACGTGCTCGCGAGGTGGCCGAGTAGGTTTGTTTGAGAGAAGCCCAAAGCTCGCCGGTGGTAGAACATGAAGAGACTTGACCTTGGATTGCCTCTGTCAAGGAGGATCGGATCCAGCCAAGGAGGAGCTGGTCCTGCATATCCCAAGGATGAAATTCGGGGTTGTCAATCATCACACCAGCGTTGCTTTGGATGGTCTTGTCAGGTGGCGGTTTATCTAAAAATCGGGTAAGATTAAAACCATGAATAATAGGTTGAATTTGGGATTTCCAGGTGAGATAATTAGTTTGGTTTAGTTTAGTAGAGATGGGGTAATTGAGGGGAACTATTGGAGCTGCCATGGGAGGCGGCGGCTGTGTTGCTGGAGGGGTATTTTCAGGGACGTTGGCCATTAGGCTCTGATACCATAAAATCAGATGTTGTTTTTCATTATTTTAAAGAAGATTATTACATGCCTTAATATAGGCCTACAACCAGGGGCGGATGCAGGATTTTGATCAGGGTAGGGCAATAAATTATTGAATCGGGTTTCGAATTTAATTTAATTGGACCGTATCTTATATAATTTACCAAATTTAATATACAATGAGCCAGTTATTTTAATTGGGCTACAGGGTAGGGCAATATCAATTTTCAGGGTAGGACAAAGGCCCAAAATCTAGTTTTTGTAAATTAGTTTTGGATTTTCAGGGTAGGGCAGTTGCCCTACCCTGTGCTACAGTAGATCCGCCCCTGCCTACAACGTACATGAGCTCAAAGACAGAAGGTGAGCTGTGAAAAACAGAAATAGAAAAATATTCTTTAGAAACAAATCTTGCTATTATCTAGAAACAAATCCTGCTGTTATCTAGAAACAAATCATGCTGATATCTGTAGTGAAGATGTCTCAATTCTAGGCATGAATGGAGAGGTCCATTGCTGCCTTATTAATATATATATTTTTAATGATTTAACAAGTTTAACATGTGAAATTTTTTTTTTTTTGCCACAATAATTGAATATCCGATTTATATCCGGATCCGTATTCGTATTTGTTTATTGTCTGATTCGTATTTGTATTCGTTTAATATCCGGTCCGTATCCGTATCCGTCTAATATCGGATCCGTATCCGTATCTGTATCCGAAAATTAAATACGGATACGGATATAGTTTTACCACTATCTGATATGTATCCGATCCGTTTGCACCCCTAATTGTAAATAGACAACTTGTCACAATTCGTGCAATTTTTTTTTTCATAACGCATCAATAGTCGTAAACTCGTACTTCTGTAAAAAATCAAATAGTTCAATTAAAAAAATATATATACACAAAATCTCATCGCAACATCATATATTTAAATTTGTATAGATATGATTTGTATTGATATGTTTAAAATAGTAAATGTTAAATGTTAAATTATTTTTCTTGTTGTCAAGATCATCGACCGGATCTGAGGCCTGAGCCCATAAATTTAAATTGAGCACAAGACACAGATTACACAATAGAAGCCTGCGTGCCAAACCAAAAACATGACAGATATGTATGTATATGACACGATGTCTACATAAATTTCTAACCAATGTTGCCATGTTTGAAGCTAAACAGGAGCCTCAAACATTTGAGCCTTCACAATAATACATATTACAAAATCAGGAGAGTTATGAAATGTCCATTTTCCCAAATTAATCAGAAAAAAGTAACTCAGCACAAAAAACACACACGCACACAACAATTAGAATATATCAAGGATCTCCTGGATGAATCCATTACAGAGCGGGCAGTTGCCGCGGCTGACCCAGAGCTCCCGGGAGCAAAGGCGGCAGAAGGTGTGGCCGCACGGAATAAATGCAGCTCCTTTGTGCCGCACCATGCACACGCAACACACGTGGTATATCCCCTCTGCATCAGCCTTCTCGTCATTGTCGATTTCCATCTCGTCGTCGTCTTGGAAATTTAGTTCGTTGGTTTCTTCGGGCCCGCCATCGCCCCAGTGGGTGTCTGTCTGCTCGAGCAATGCCATCAGGGACATTCCTCCCTGGCCTGATGCATCTTCCTTGGCCTGTTCTTCTTCCTGTTATAGAGAGCACCATTTATTGAAAAATTTGAAATGTAGATTGTAAAATTCTACAGGTGTTAATTTTCAACATCTAAGTTGTCTTTATTTTTTACATGTTTCAGGACCTGGTTGTAAAACTAATTTTAAAATGGGGATGATAATTAGGTATTCCAGGAAGAAGAACTGGGCTATATTATATATCAAATCAATATAGAAATAATTTTGGGAAAGGGATTTAGTAATATTTGATAAATGAAATCAAATTGACAAAAAAAAATAGCAGTCAGGATCACCATAAAAAAATAATTTGAAAGCATGATTTAGGAAGCACAGTAGAATTTTCTTTCAAATTGACTCTAACAAACATTATAATATTAAATAAGTATAAAATGAAACTTTCTTATCTATGATGAAAGGTAAACCTATAGTTCTCTCCGTTTAAACCTGATTAATTAATTACAAAATTTTACCATGCTCTGCTCATACAAAAATTATACCAAGCAAACTACAAACTATTGATTGTTAATCTGTTTTTCCTCTTTACCTTTCCATTATCTTGCTCCATCTCATCTGGGTCATCTGTGACATCGGTGATCTCTGTAATTACAATCTCCCCGACACCCGGGTTATTTCCCATGGACAACACCGAAGAAGGTTGAACCGTAACAGACCTAGTCATGCTTCTCGCCAATGTCGTGTTACGTCTAAGTGACTGGGCACCACCAAAAGCCGTCCTCGAGCCCCCAACACCATTTGTCAAAGAATTAGTCGGGGCCGTATCTATTGGGTAACGCAATGTGGGGGCCGGAGCTTCATCTCTGGGGCTGGGTACACCAGAAAAGGCGGCACCTACCCGCTGGAGACGGAGACGGTCCTTGACCGGCTTCCAATTGTCATCTTGTTGGATTATGTCGAACAATGTGCGGCCGCTGGAGGTTCGCAAGGAGGGGGCGGTGCCATCCCAGTGACCGGCGGGGTTGCGGTTCGGGAGGCTACGGATGTTTGGAGAGTCAAAATCTGATTCCATGGTGAGTTGCTGGGAGAGAGTAACTCGCCGGGGATCCCTGTTATTCATCTCTTTCTTTGAACTTTTTTTTGTTCTTCTTTTTTTGGTTTTCTTGTTTTTGAGTCTAATTGCCAAAGGATTACTCTATGTTATCTCTCTTCTTATTTCTCTTTTGGAGGGGTCGGAAAGGATTGGGGTTGCATAGGATTCGTTATTGTTTTGGCTAAGGATAGTAAAGAGAGAGAAAAACTGACAAAAGAGAAGCTGGCAAAGAGAAGAAATGGATGCCAGAGAGAGAGAGAGAGATTAATCTTAGAAAGGGAAAAAGAGCGGTACAAATCACTGTACGGAAGAGTAGCAGAGAGATTAAATGTGAAATATTTTGACTTAAAATTAAATAATCACTTTCAACATCGTCTTACCATTACATAATTAAAGAAATATATCTATACTTGAATTTAAAATTTTCTAATTTTAGGATCATTCTCCTCTTCTATTGTACATATTTTTGTTGGTTGTTTAGAAGAGATCTAAACCAGTCATGTCGCATCAAATGGTCTAAATCTGTCCTTATGTTATCTACCTATGGCCAGTTGTAATCAATTTGGACCGTCTAATCCAGGAACGCGTATCCTCTGCATTAATTCAAAAGAGAATCTTTTGAGTTTAATGCATATCGTCCGTCTAATCAGGATCGGAGCTAATCCGGCCTCCGTTTATGATGCACGAGTTCTTTTAATATTAGTAAAGATCTCAATCGGACGGTTCAGATCTATTAACGCACAGTGAGTTAATGCAGAGGATACGAATTCCTAATTCCAGTTAGATTGTTCATATTTGTTTGAAACGGTCCAATAAATTGTGTATTGTTGGAAAAAAAAAAAAACGAACCTTGCTTTTCCTGCCCTTCGATTTTCAACGACAGAAATTACTGCGGTAAATTTTGTGTTCAATTTGATCTCGTTTTGCTTTTTGAAGCACTGACAGAGTAAGTTGTAAAAACAATTTAATGGATGGCAGTGGCACAACTGGCACTGTAGCACGGCAGATTCTGCATCGTAAAATAATCAGCCTTTCTTTTACTATTTTTTAGATAGGTAAAAAAAAAATTAATTTTTTTAAAGTAAAAGTTTATTTGATCTAGAGATTCTGAATCATATAAAAATAACGATTTTCTACTATCTAAAATATAGTAAAAATATCTAAAAACAAAATTTTTAATTTTCAAGTACATTTTCAGATTATGTTGAGTGGTCTAGTTCTCATCAACTATTTGAATTTTGAAAATAAAAATATAAATTCTTCATACGAAGTATCTGTCTCACCATATTGAAATACTATTACTTAAATTGCAAATTTTGCCATCAATTATGATTGTCTATTTGGACTTCTAGTGAGAAAAAATAAAGCAAAAGCAGCCTCTCTAATTGCACAGTAAATACAAATTTGTATTTTTCTTTTTGAGTGGTACGCCATTGCCAAATTCAAATTTGTACTGAAAAAAGAGCAAATACATCCATGTACAACTTAAAAAAAAATATGAACATTTATTCTAACCGAATTTTTAAATTAAGCTAAGGGAAAAATACAGAGTTGTGATATTATACTATCACCTATTTTTATCTTGTTTTGCAACGACCCTTTTATTAAAAATAATTGCTAATCAAATAAAAAAACTAAGCCTTCCTGATTTTTTAATTTGATTATCTTCTTATATAAATTTTTTCCTTGAGGTAAATTTTATTAGAGGGGGATTTTATGTATATCCCTAAAAAACTTGAAATTACAAATTTTTCCCATCTAAAATTTATAATATTATATTTATCCATATAATTGTCAAAAACTAAAAAAGAAAAAACCAATTTATTACCGTTTCTATTATAAATTATTTTAAATTTATAAGTAACAATTTTATCCTTGATTAAAAAATAAAAAAATAGAATCTATTTAAAAGAAATGTTTGGTCTTATAATTGTCCGATATGAGGGCAAAAGGTCTATTTTCTTACTTGCGATGTACACAAACAGGGGCGGAGGTAGGTATTGAAGTAATGGGGGTCAAAAATATACAAGGGTAAAATGCTACAAGAACTCAAGTTGTACACATTGTAGAATAATCTAATTTTTCTTTGAAAAATAATGAGGGTCAATCATATAACATTTTGTTTTAAATATGAAGTCAATTTATGATATCTATTATTACAAAATCATATAGTAATCATTGGTTTTTGAAAAAGTATGGGGTCAATTGATCCCCATTTGCTTCATGTCCCTCCGCCTATGTGCACAGACATATATCTAAATGTTCCTGTGTATACGTCACAAGTACAGAACTGAATCATTTATCTCAAAAACAGATCAATTAGAAGAATGAAAATTTTCATTACAAATACTGCATATTTTTATTTTTTAATAAAGGTTAATATGAGAACTTTATAAATTTAAAATGAGTTTTAATAAAAAAGACAATAAATTGGATAAATTTATAATTTTTTTAATTTTAAAGAGATAAATATGATATTATGAATTTTAGAGGACAAAATACGTATTTTCACGATTTTCGAGAAATATATAAAATTCCACCTTTTATAAAAATTGTTTGTTTTTTAAATTTTGTTATGATATACACGGCCTGCATTTTAGTTCCCCAAATACCACATCGGGCTTCGAGATTTTGGGCCCAAAAAGGCCTTCTATGTAAGAAGCGGTACGGGAACAACTGTGTGAAATTGTGTATGCACCGACTGCACAAGTGCACATTATTATACACAACTTGTGCTACAAGGTTATACAAGCAATTGGAATTTAAGATATAATGCTGTCATTTTTCTGAATCTGCATATTTTATTATGCTTTCAAAAGTGATATAAATATAAGAGTAGAACTAAGGTGTTCTTAAGCTCACCAAGTCTTTTTGTGAGCTTACCTCAAAAATCTATCAGATTGACTTCAGACGACGCATTCAAACTGTTGAAACCGATCTACTTCATGAGTGATGCGTTTACATGTCAAATTTTTAAAGTTTTGAACTAATTTAGTATGAAGTCAAGCTGTTAAAAAAAGATGATTTATAAGTTAATTTTAATGAGTTCATTTTTCATTATTTTTTTATCACTTAACATTATACTAAACTAGTTCAAAAAATTATAAATTTTACATAAAAACAAACAATTTAATACAATAGGCGTTACAACTTACGAAGTCCGTCGTATTCCCTGTCAAATTATTGTACTTCTAATGGATTTCGACTTAAATGTGACATCACTGAAGCATTATATACTGATATATAAATATTTCAATTCATTTGAAAGATATATTATTGATAAAATTAATTAAGGTTGTAGTTTTGTGAATTATTTGACCGAAACGTAATATATATAAGGGTATAAAGTTATTATAATTTTAGTTTTTATTTATGTAAAATGCATCAAGAACTTTTTTTTTTTAAACTTTGTTCTAATTTTAATGTGTGATGTTAATTATTTACTAGTATAGACCAATGTTTTTAAATGCGGTTTTGTTCATGCATGTGGAATGTCACTGCATACCGTATACATGCAAATTTTAATGCGGAAGTATATATGAAGTTTTATTATAAATTGTTAAAGAATATACAATAATAAAATTAATTTATAACACAAGGGTGTTCTTGCCTATTGTTTGTGCTCTTTGGCATACTCTCATGGAAATAAATCTGCTGCGATTCCAAAGAATCGCAGGGACCCTGCTTTTCCAAATCCAACCATTTATGTATTTTGAGATTTGTGCATAACAACTAACTGCTTTTGAGATTCGTGCATTTCAAAACATTAATGGTTGGATTTGGAAAAGGAGGGTTACTGCGATTCTTTGGAATCGCAACAGATTTATTTCCATACTCTCATAGGTCATGGGTTTGATTCTCTCCCAACTCATAAATTTTTTTATTTTCTTTCTCAGATTTTGGAGCAACTAACAAAAATCAACGTGGACCACATATGAGGCTGCATATTCAGATCCACATAAGAGAGACTTCATGACATTTTGAGCACGACAATCAACCGCATACATATATACGATCCATACAGCCGCATTTAAAAATACTGGTCTAGACACATGCCGATATGATAGAGGGGAAAGAGGCTCGAGTGATAGTGATGGCCTAAAAACAGGTGCACATGCATGAGTTTGAACTAGAAACCATTAAAGATTGATTTAGCGCTGCTACATTTTGGAAAAAGAAAAAAAAACTTATTTGTGATGTAATAACTGTCTTTAATTTTGTTTACGTATTTTTTTTTTTTTAAAAGACCAAAGTCCGTTTCATTAGAAATGAAACATATGAAAAGATTGATTTAGTGCTGCTATATTTTGGAAAAAAAAAAAACTTATTTGTGATGTAATAACTGTCTTTAATTTTGTTTACGTATTTGTTTTTTTTTTTAAAAGATCAAAGTCCGTTTCATTTGAAATGAAACATATGAAAAGATTGATTTAGCGCTGCTATATTTTGGAAAAAAAAAAAACTTATTTGTGATGTAATAACTGTCTTTAATTTTGTTTACGTATTTGTTTTTCTTTAAAAGACTAAAGTCTGTTTCATTATAAATGAAACATACGAGTTCTGTTTACGTATTTGTTGCTAGCAAATTTAACTCAGGTAACTCAGCAGACAGTTAAGTGTTGGCTATATATGCTGAGAACGGAGTAGGTCCGATGCCATCGGATCTACTTTTAAGTTCAACGAGCATGATGACCGTTCGATCTAATTTAAGATTTGTGCGCACAAAAATTAAAACAGATACGCACGAATTTTAAAGCATTCCGCACGAATCTTAAAACAAATTGACGGTGATTAAACTCATTGAACCAGAGTAGGTCTGATGCCCATCGGACCTACTCTCAAGTGATATATGATTTTTCTGTTGTATAGCTAGCTTTCTTAAAACTTTGCAAAAACAAACTAGCTAGGTTGAGTTTCAAATTGTGGCTAGGTTAAACTTAGGTAATAAGGCAAGCAGTCAAACTTCGTAAAAACAAACTAGGTTAACTATTGGTGCTTTACCTTATACTGATTTCTTAATAAAATCGATGAGATATCCTCATTTTTATCAGAAAAATAAATATATTATTACCTTCTCATTCCTGGGTCTTTGATTCAGAGGAGGCGGTCTGATGTCTGATAAAAACTTTTTAATTATTAGTATCAAAATTTGTACAAAATGTTTCTCAGTTCATGCAAATCAAGTGCATACATATTTTGACGTCGATCGAACGATTCTGATCGAACAAAAAATCGAATTCGATTCAACATCCAACCGACCCCCTGATACGAGGGATTCATATTGATCCGTTTGCACCAAATGAATATTGGGAAGTGGCAAATTGGCGATCAAAGAAAGAACATAGCCAGACAGACAGAGTTATTGTATTTAAGTCTGATATAATATTACAACAACAAAAAGAAAATATCATACCAGATTTGTTTTGAAAAAAAAATTGAATCACTCTCTGACAAATCCAGCAAATTCATGTTCAAAACTTTCTTTTTGCGTCTTGTATTTTGTATTTGAAACTCACTAAAGTGAAAAAGTGAGAGATGTGAAAATCTTTTAGTGCGGATTTTAGTTTCAATCTAGAAATCCTCATAACAATTCGACCGAACATTATATATTTAATGCAGTAAAACCAAAGTTAAGACAACTTAAAAACGGTCAGCCTTTGATCTAGTGACAAAGGATGATGACAAAGATTTTTTAAGAATGAAAGTTGAAAAACTAGATATCAATCTTTCTATCTCAAGAAAAAATAATGACAAAGATTATTTTCATCAATGTATAAAAACAGCTCTCAATGTTAGGCCCATCTCAATGCGTGCAAGATATATAGTGACTGAGTATTTAAGTGCAGATGAAACTTCTATAACATAATTATATACATTTTTTTTAAAGTTCGCATTTTCAACTCATTAAACTTACTTAATGTACCATTTAATAATATAACCTAAGTTTTATGTTATATATATATTTCAAAAGAAGTATACAAAATTTTCTTACCAACAATGTGATACTTCATTACTTTGTATTAATAAATTCAGTTCAATTTTTTTTCTTATTAGTATACAAAAGTTAAGTTGTTTCGTCAATAATTAAAATCAATAATATGAATTGTTGATGATTTTGTTACGGATCATCGATATGGGATATCCAATGCAATCACATGGATACATGTTTTGTAAACATGGTATTGGACGGATCCGCTATAAAATACTATATGGATTGTTATGTGTCATCAGTTTATTTTATACAATAATTTTATTGAATCATTTAACCTGAGATCATCATTGATTCCTTCAATGAAGATTGTATACTTTGATGCTATCAAACGTTAGCCCTAACTAAGTAACTATAAATGTAGTAATTGAGTATACTATGAATCATATGTAGAAATGTGAGTGATCAAGATGGAATTTATCCCTCTCATATAATGAGAGTATGATGTCTCTGGGCCTCTCTAGAAAGATAGATTGAAAAATACATGGCCGTGCTATATGGTTGATAGTCAACCATATGAAAGTCAATCTAATTTTGGTATGAGAAATCAAATATTGTATTACACAAAGTTGACACATATTCTGCTTTGAGTACAATCAAGATGTCAAATGATAAAGGGATTAACATAAGTAATTGTGAGGTTATTGTTAGATATTGACATTCATACAATTTGGGTAGTAATAATTGTAGTCCCTAACGGCACTTAGAGGGGGTTTAAAGGGAGTCTTAAAGACTTTTAGACGTTTTTCGATTAAGTCATCTAAACTAACAAGTCAAATAAGCGTGTGGAAGGAAGTAAATAGAGTAGAGTTTAGAGACAGTTGACACGCAAGATGATAACGAAGTTCAGCGTAAAAAACCTACGTCTTCGGGTAGAGCAACCTCGTCGGTGCCCATTTCCTATTACCCAAAAAGAAAGGCCACAACTCGTGACACATGAGCCCAACAGTGGTGGGAAGTCACAGCCTAACTCGTGTGCAAGTTTAGCCTAGAAGCTCGAGCTAGAGAGTCCTTTGGGATCGTCACACAGCTATGGACATATGTGAGCGAAAACGCTCTAGCTAGTGTACTCCTTCGTGCCCTACAAGCAGACCACATTAGCGGAGATGTAAAAGCTCTAGAACTAATTCCTAGACGCTAAACTATATCTCCTAAAAGATAAGTCGAGTGGATTTGAGAGTGTTGAGAAGATATTGAAGTTTAAGTTCACTCGACAATGAAAGCTATAAAGTGTTGCACAATAAATGCGTTTTCAAATGTGAGAGACAGCTAGCTTAGCAAATATGAAGTGATGATAACTATTTATATAGTGGGAGGGTTCATATTTGCTAGATCCACTCTAACGGAAAGAAACCCATTAGGTTGGATTATACGAATATTGAAGTTAGAGTTTCCGCAAAATAATTCAAATTGATATTAACCGTTCTAAACGTTTATGCCCGTTTAGAACGGTTCGTACAATTTGTCCCACAAAACTTGATAAGCAACCATATGGATGTCATCCGTCTTGCATGAAATCAAATTGGAACTTTCTGACTTGTCATTTTAAATTGGTTCCATATATTTGTTTCGGTCAAGGCGGATGCTTCAGAAATCAACAAGCCTCAAATATATTTTACTTAACTACTTGATTATTACACAAATCTGTAGCTTCGTAAAGTCTTGTTGACTTCCCAGGTTCATCAAAATAATCTTGTAATTCAACACTTCATGAACCTTGGTTCTTCATTATAAATCTTGAAATTAAAGCTTTGAACCTATCTTTAGTTCTTTCACAATAGATCTTGTAATTAAAGCTTTGCACCTGCAAACTCACTAAATCGTGTAAAAGGTTAAATTCAATTAGTGTATGTATGTTTTGCAAATTTAGTCAAACAAAGTATTAGAAGATTGCATACAACCAATAATCTTTCCCTTTTGACGATTTGCAAAACATACACATAAGCAAGTGCATAAACATATTTAATCCGATTTTAAAATTTTTCCAATGTCATGTTTGTGTCTCTTGCATTTTTTTCTCCTTTTGAAAATTGACGAAAGAGAGAAAAATACAGAATAAACGAGTGCTCCCTCTCATTTATGCTCTCCCTCTCAATAAAATAAACATTATAATTCAAGACATACGTCTAATTCAATAATTGAGTAGTGACTATTTTGACTTCAGGATGTGTACTGCACTTTTTCATTATCTAAATTTATCATACAATGCGTAAAATCAAATAATTTTGTTAATATCTTTACTCAAAATGAACGTTGTGCCTAGGCTTCTCACATGTTAAAAGCACTAACAACCCATAATAATATTGATAAAAGCACTAAGAAACCATAATATGATTTCATGCATCACAAAACTTGTACGGGGTACTACTACCAAACTATCCTTTACGTTGTCTCAACACACAACAACTAATATATATTCTGATTTTCCTTACAAAAAGTAATGTTATGTTGTGGGTACAACACAATCTCAAGTCTAAATTTGCGCATTCCGCATCAATTAAGGTATGTATTATGTCACATGTCTTTATAGTTATCCCACTTATAAAACACTACAGTAGTTGTTCAAAGAAAGTGATACCAGAACAAGAAGCCAAGACATATATCTTCGGTTGATGCATACATTTTTAGAGTGACACAATATGTGTTACACTGTTTCAAATTAAACATAATTTTTATTAAATTATAGGAATAATAAATCTTTGAGGATAATTGAGTTCTGAGTTTTATTTTTGAAATAAGATTCGTGTATAATTATCTAATTATTTTTTAAGATAAAGATGAAAATAAATCTTCCACCTTTAAGATAAGAGAAAGGAGAGGTAGAGGTAGGTACAGTTGGCTAGGAGAAAAGTCCTACAATTGTTGGTTACTCAAAGGTCGAGAGTTCGATTCCTCCTCACGACATCGCAGTCTCTGCAAAGGTTTTTTTTTTTAACTTTTATCTGAATTTCAAACATACAAATTATAAACATAATATTGTACTTTTTTTTTTACAAAAATATCATAGCAAAAATTAAGAAATTAAACCTTTCTTTTAAGTTAATCGGGCAAGTGTTCTATTATGCCACACACTTGATTTGAAGATTGTTATATATAAAAAATTGAATTGAAGATTTTTGTATACAGAAAATTGGCAAAAGTTTTTAACAATTAGGTTCAAAAGTAAATATTTTAGACAATTTCAATTGGTATTTTTTTTTTTTTTGCATATTTGATATTTTAGTTGAAGTGCCGTGTATTAATCAAAGGAAACTTCAAGAAAGGAGAACTGTAATAAAGGGGCTAGTTATTAAAAAAATGTGATGAAGATGTCAAAGTTGTCATGCACTTGACCAGATTTACCATTTTAAGAAATGTTGCACTTCGTTTTCTCAATCTCTTTCCTTCCTAAAAGTCTAAACGAAACAAAGAAATTAAGTCCGGCTTTATCGGATCTCACGTCTTCATCCAATCTCACAAATTGATGTGACAAAGATTCGGGTCTTATATTTAAACAATAATTTTCTCTTCTCTTATATATGGATCCTGATAATTGTTCCCGGACTTTCATCTCTTCGTTATTTTCTCACTTAACTTCCATAATTATCATGAGGGCCACAAAAACTCCAGCACTTATTTTTTTTTTAAATATTAATACATATGCACGAAAGTATTTATACCTATGAGCAAAAATATTTATACCTATAAGGTGAACAATTTTTACATAAATAATTGTATCTCCAACTATATGGGGGGACCACTCAAACTACATGGGAGGGATCATACATGTTTTTAGAGGTGGGTTTTTTTTTTCTTCGTTCAATCTTGTCCACATTTCTGACGATCTATGAGCAATTTTGCGAATCTAAAATCACGAACATCTTCTACGCAATTTTATCTTTCAAATGAAATCTATGATGACGTACTTTCGGACTCGTCGTCACACAAATATTTATACCTCGTTGTGCAAGTATTTATACCTATACTTGCAAGTATTTTTTACATATGACACTGGCTGACATCTGAAAGTATTAATATCAAGTATTACAAGTATTTATACCCACTGAAGTATTTATACTTATATGGTCAACTATTTTTGTTAGAGAAATGTGACGCATGGACGATTGGGGAAGGTTGATGCGGGGATGCGGGCTTCCCACTACTTCATTAGAGGAAGGTTGATGCGAAGACCATTGAGAGACTGGAAAAGGGGTAATCATATCAAGTTACGCATGCAAGTATTAATATCTTAGTTTGCAAGTATTAATTTTTTATCTTCTAAGTATTTATACTTATGAAGGTTGACGAAGGACGAGTGTGGGGACATAAAAAATGGACCATATAATTAGTGGGTGTCATAGTACAATTTTCCTTTAATGTTGCTGCGGGAACAGAGGAGGACAGAAGTGTAAGAAGTAATATAATTATTCCTTATATAATAGCATGGTTTTGGATCACCAAAACCGTCCCTCTCTTTTACCAACATTACAAGTATTTTCTTTTTTGAGATAAGTTATGCGACTAATATGACCACACAAAAATTGCCTTAAACCATTAGATTAAAAACTGATTTTCAAAACATAACAATGTGTACAAATTTAGTATTTTATGTTGCATCAATTCTCGCAATACATAGTCGTAACTTCAAATATTTATTTATTTTTGGATTAGCTTTAAGTAAAAAACAAGATACTAATCAATCAATAAGAGAAATATACATATGGAGCATGACTTGTGGTTGCTTCCTTCTTTGTGTGGTAATTTGCAACTTAATATATAACTTGTAACTTTCGAGAACCCTCTTATTATTTATTTCAAAAAGAAAAATTAGAGAAGATAGAAGAATAGAGAACCTCCTATGGAATTCTTAAGAATTATATTATTATAATACAAATAGCGAAATAGATAGAAAATTTAGCTTCAATAATTAATTTATTACATATTTTATTTGTTTGCATATAAATTATAGGAAGTGACACGAACAAAAGCAAAAAAAACACTAATGATGGTTGAAGTTGCAAAATATCTCAAATGATAACCAAATAATTAGAAAAACTTCACAAACTATGAATGTGGTTTTTGAAACCTTATTCTTAAATCATAGTAACTTAAAATTAGATTGTGTTTTGTCTCTAATTTTTTTAGATAAAAAGAACATTAATATATTTTTGTGATTATTCGATTGTAGAATTATTTTTTGTGATTATTTAAAAAATAATATATTTTTATCTTTGTGTTGTAATCGTATATCTTTGATTTGCTTTTGAAAGGAATGAAGTTCTCACATTCTCAGTAATGTATAATCCAATAATTACAAAAGTAAATAGAAAGAATTTCTGAAAAAAAAAACCATTAGAAAATAGCTTAATGATGAGACAAATAAAATGCTATTGTGTTAGTTCTACAATCAAGACACATACCCGTAGCAAATTTAAGATTCGTTATATTTTTCAAAATAGCTTAATCTGTTGTACTTTTTAATTTTATTTAAAAGACGACAATTCTTTGATTTATCCGTACAAAAGAGTGTGTTAAAATTACTGACATATGAACAAAATCAGCGACAGAGTCACAGAGCCAAGTGGAATTAGAGGTGAGCACCGAATCTAAAAAAATTCAAAAATAAGTTTCTATTTTTATACTCTTTTAAAAAAAATTATAAAACTTCCCTACTCCTGACTAAAAAAAAGTTTCTATTTTTTTAATTTTTTAAATATTCTAAAAATATACTTAATCTTAAAAAAAAACTATAAAATTGTCTACTCCTGAAAAATTTCCTCAAAATATGCTCCAATTCTAGATTTTTCTCAAAAATAATTAATATACTTAATATTCAAAATAATTATAAAATTATGTTTCGTCCAAAATTTTTTACCTCACCCTAGTTATTATTCTGACACCGTCCCTGACTGGAAAGTTCACCTCTATTACAATTAAAATGATGATTCAATTTTGTACTCATGTAAACCCCAATTAACCGAATCAGTAAAATCCCAAACTCTCTGTGCATGTGTTTTGTTTTGTTTAATTTGTGTTGCAATAAGTAATTAAGTTGTATCAGTTGATTGTACAAGAGATAATTTGTTTGAGTGTTTTTCATGACTTTTGAGTCTGTTCAGCTTGCCAATTTGTAGTGGTAATTCGATTTATGCAAAAAGGCTACATTTTTTTTTCCTGAAGTTTTTTTGTAGTAAAGTATACAAAGGATTAATGTTCTTTCCTTGATGTTTTTTTATTATTTTTCTTTTATTTTTTTTTTCTTTTAAAAAAATCCTTTAAATTATTTTCGTAACTGAATTAATGGAAATTGGAGACCTGATCTTCATTTTTCTCTCAAAACTTACCTCTTATTGAAAGAAGCAGGCGGTACGATTAGGGAGTGGGGAGTTTCCAATGGGTATTAGATGTCCAGTCTAAACTGTCCGATCAGCTTTGAGATTCGTGCGAGGGAATTTAAATCTGCACCAATCTCAACTATCACGTGAATCTAAAATGTTTGTGTGAATCTCAATGCAAATCGGACGGTCTACACCGAATATCAGACGTATTTCGGTGCGATGCCCATCAGAATCCCTCCTCTCCATTACAGTTGTACCATTTTTTTTTTGTCAAAAAGAAGGTATGAGGGGTCCAAACAAAGAGCAAATAAATTGGGATGAATAATGGCGTTTGTGTTTATTAATTCCAAATGGGCTTTTTTCTCTTTTAGGTTTCTTTTTGTTTTTAAACGGGGCCTTTGTTTATAAGAAAACTGGAGAAAGGAAATTTTAGTTGGGCTATCTCTTTCACGTGAATGCCTAAAAAAATATTAGATACTCTTTTCTTGTGAGGGGGGTATAAAGAACCAACATTCCAACAACCCACCTAGCGAAATATCATACTTAGTAGATGTAATCCTCTCCATTTGTTACTGTGACTGGACTGAATGAAGTATTAAATTGATGCTTTTTAAAGCCTTTTTTTTAGAGATTTCTTTTACTAGTCAATATAAGTAGTTGGGATAGTCATAATAAAGTGTTACATAGAAAAGAGTCAATAAATCTACTTAATTTATTACATAATTTATAAATAATTATGTAAAAATAGTTTATTTTAATATTTTATTGTACTCATAATTGTTTTTAGTTTTTACTTTATCTTTGGAAGCTCAATTAGAAACCTAGCTCAAATTTTTGTAAATTAATTTCTATATACAACCATATTATTCTTATAAGGTCGTACTTTTATAACATCAGTTTAAATCAAATATTTAATTTTTTCATACAAATATCATATTATTAGATACGGATCTAGAAGAAAAACTGAGAGGATCACCCTTTTCCTATCAAATTTGACATTATATTAATATGATTTGTTTATTTGTTATTAAATAAAATATTGTTAGTTTTAATAAATGATCTTGTTCATTACGATTTTTAACCATTGGTAGTTAAATAATTTAAAATAGCTTGCCAGTGCTGTCTAAAATGGAGAAGGTCTGAGCTCAAAAAACAAATTGTCTATTTCTTAGGTTTCACATGAAAAAGAGCAGAAATTTTTATTAATACCCTAAAAAGAAAATAGCAAATATGCTCTCTATGTGAAAAAAAAAATTTCAAAAACGTCCTGACCGTTTCATGTTTGGGCAGTCAGCTCTCACTACCAAACCGCCTCACGTTTGAGCGGTCACGTCTTAACACCTTATTCTGTTGGAGCGATTTTTTTTGTGAGAGCTGACTGCCCAAACATGAGGTGGTCAGAGCGTTTTGGAAATTCTTTTCACACAGAGAGCATATTTGTTATTCCTAATTAGGTCAATTATTATACTTCACACCAAATCCCATAAAATACTGTTTCTTTGTCAGCTCCAGTCTACACCAAATCTGTTGATGACACTTGTTTTCTATGAAAATTGGATCAACACCAAACAGAGGGGATCCACAGTAAACTTATACAATAATAAATGATGTTTTTTTAAAATTTAATAGTTTGTTTTGACCTAATTGGGATAGTTTGATTTGGTTAGTTGGACAATGTAGAAAAAATTATAATTGTTAGTGGATGGCAAAGTAAGCGCATAAAAAATATCTCAAGGATTAAATAAAGGAAATAATACATGGATACATCTTCTCATGAAATTTCACTATCAATGTTGATTTTAGTAATTAATTAAGTCAGGATTTGGTCTGAGTGTTTCCTTTTGTTAACCTTTGGTTTCATTCAATATTACCCCTCCAATATCTCCATTCTTATATTAAGCATGTAGCTAGATATTCTGATCCGCTAACGGCTTTGATTAAATTATGATATTTCGGATTGAATATCAGCATTCTGATTAAATATTATTATTCTATACAACTTTTTTTATGTGTTTTTACGTATAGAAATTTAAATTTATTTCGACACCTACTTGCCATATGTACTCGACACATGCAAATTGTATCATCTTTCTGATTGGTCCTGATTACTTTGAATTGATTGATAATTTATTAGTCATATCTTCATTTCTTTCAATTTTATTATATCATTTGAGGAATACTATTTGTTATTTAATATATCATTTTGATAATATGATATTTTTTTATGAAAATATGTTAGAAAGATTAAAAAAAAAAACATGTCATTTAAGGAATATTATTTGACATTAAGTCTAATTTTTTTATAAAAATATGTCATTTTGTATGAGATTTTTATTTGTTCTCTTATGATATGTCATCGTTGTAACGCATGGACACGATACTAGTATGATATTATGATTACACTATTATTGTGAGAACAATTTTGATATATAATTTTACAAAAAAAAAAAATTGGCATAGAAAACTTTAAAAAAATATGATATTTAAGGTTTGGGAAACAATATATGAGTTATTTTGACATGAAATGAGAGTTAAATACTCAAATCACTCTAAGTGACAGATATTGGATTTCATACTTGCACAGTTGCACATTTCACATGAAAAATAATATCTTAGTCAACTATATTAATTAAAGAAATTAGAGCAAATTGTTAGATGCATGAATGAACCTGAACATGATGGTGTAAAATATATTTTTAATGCAATTCGACAGTGTGTTTGTAATCTTTGCACTTGTGATTGTGTAAGTTGGTTCACAAATGAAATTTAAATATAAAAAAAGAAAACCAGCTCTTGAAATTTTCAATGGGGGCTCTGGCACGTTCCTTCTGTTTAGAGTTTAGACCCACCATTTTGGCAAAGTAACAAAAAAAATATCATAAGTTTAGAAACTTTAGATACAAAACAAAAAATTCCTGATAGGATTAAACAGTGTTTCTGTGCTCCCTTCTTTTTCCCATGCCCTTCCATTTTATCATTTATCATTGTTAGAGACTGAGTCAGAAAATTAAAATTGTAATGGGTGAATAAATATGTATTCAGTAATTATTATTTTTTATTTGGAAGGTGAATATACAGTTTTAACACTTACATAAATATGGAAATTTAAGCCCCCTTATTCTTTACTTCTCTGTCCCTTATCAGGGGCCGAGGCATGTATAGTGAATGGAGGTCAATTGATCGATCCCTCCCTTTCTTTTTTTGTATTTATGTATAATTTTTCATATAATTTAGAGTAAAATGTCATGGTAACTGTATAATTGATCTACATTTTCAGTATGAAAAATTTATATGATTGACTTATATTTATATTTTGATAGAAGACAACGTTTCTCAGTCGGAATATTACACAGAATAAAAATAAGGGACCTTATAATATCACAAGGATTAATCTTAATATATATATATATATATATATATATATATGTATATATATATATGTATAGATTGCTATAATTAGGCAATCATCAAAAGTATATTCTATAGATTGTTAAGTTTCAAAGTTTTTGAAGCATGTCAAGTCATTATGTACTTTTAATCATTAGATCAACCATTAAATATTATCACATTAATCATATGGTATACAATTATTTATTTATTTATATTAAATATTTTTATTAATGTGTGAAATATATTTAATTTAATATATTGAATTAATTACGTTATTATAAATTCACCTATTAAAATTTTATACATCTTTTATTGTGGCATTATATTTGATAATATTTGTCATAATTTAAAAATTAATTATTTTTGTCAATACATTTCTTTTTATTTTGGGGACGAAGTACAAAAGAAATAGTCCTAATTTATATAAATGTCACCCCTATTCGTTGAACTTACTTAGGAAAAACTTGAGAATTAGTCTATGTGTTTCACAAATTAACTTATAAGAAAGAGACTAGTGAACACTATGTCAGAGTTATAAAATAGAAATATGATGTATATATTAGGTACACAAAGAATTAAAGGTAGATGAAAATGATATTGGAAGCTATAGACCGGGGGAGGCAAAAACAAATTTTTTTTTTGGAAGTATATATTAACTAACTGGATCACACGCCATATACCTATCTATATATTGATTGTGCTTTAAATTCATTGGTGCGTCGGCACCTCTTGCACAAACTCACATGTAAACAGAGACACCTGTGTACCATATCCAAAACCAAACAAATTTGTATGTGTACAAAGTTCACATGTGCAAATCCGGTCATGATATCCATTCCGTAACAAATTAGAGGAGGGTTCAAATGCCTCTGTTTTTCATGCCTCCATCGTGCCTTCATTTTTAAAAACTTTAATAACTCAAAATTTAAAACTAAAAAATCAAATTAAAATCGTTGGATATGATCTACATCATTTTATCTAGCACGTGTAAAAAATTATGACATTTCAATTTTGTTTTGGTTGTCATCAAGAGCTTGTAAAAAATGTACTAATGTAGATAATTTCTAGACGTTGATTTTTCAACTTATTGATTCACATAAAAACAAAATCAAAATGTGATAATTTTTTATGAGCACATAGATAAAATGTTGTAGATCATATCCAACGGTTTTATTTTGACTTTTAAGTTTTAAATTTGGAGTTATTAAAGTTTTTAAAAATGGAGGCATAGTGGAGGCACAAAAAATGGAGGTATTTAAACCCTCCTCAACAAATTAACACACATACATATATAATATAAAAAAAAGATAGGGGTAAAATGAAATTTGCCAGACCGGTTCATAATTTTCTAAATAAATGCGTGTTGAATTGAAATCATGAAGTGGTTCAATATAGATCAAAATAATTACATTTAATTACGGCGAATCTAAAACAATTTTTTATTTAGTATTATTTTCATTTCACTTAGGTAAATTAGGTACTTTTTTGTTATTTTCTTTAGAATTTCATCAGATTAATTAAATACAAAATTGTATATAGGACCATGTGAGTAGTTGATTGTCAGTGTCCCCAGCAAACAGGATTTCATTAATCTCATCGTACGAATCAATTCATGTCGTACTTCTCAATTCGATTCTGAACAAAACAGATGCATGCATGCATATTGCATCCCCTAATCAGTTGACAAGTAAAAATGGTTTGGATTCTGTGCTTTTGTACCGGTACTGGTACAACAGTATCCTGACACGACATTGCATCTAACAATATTAATGATTTCTTTCGTTGTAATTATAGAACCAATTATACTTGTAGTTCAAACTAATTAATTAATTCATTTAAATCATTAATTGTCCTATCAGCAATGTGGATATTAATTAATGAGATTAAATGGGATGTAACAGGAGGCACAAATTTAGCCAAAGTATAATTTAATATATATATTTTTTTTTTCAGAAAAAGCTTGTAGATATTAACTCATTACTAATAGAATATTACAGCTAAGTAAATACATAAAAATTCATGTAAGTGCCGTGATAATAGATAAATGGTACATCAAGTGATCTAAAAAATAATAATAGACATTGATAAGTGAAATTTGTATATATATTATCTTCTATGGAATTTGTACTAATTAGTTCACACGCAATGAGAACAAAAAAATTATGAGTTTGAGGGTGCCCCAAAAATGAGTCAAATTTACTAGAATATATATATATATACAAATAAATCTAATCATTTAATTCTGAGACCCAGAAAATTAAAATTAAATTTTAAAAGGCACCAAATAGCCCTTTTATTCTGTTGCAAAGAAAAGAAAAACAGGGAATTGCTCAGTAGAAATTAATATTAAGAAAGATATATACCAACCAAATAAAAACCACACTTATGATATGCCAATTAATATATGGAAATCAACCATCAACCATTCACCATGCATTTAACATTATTTTGTACAAACTGTGAATATGCCAATCGAAACTCACGTGTTGAGGTAACGCCTATTAATTAATATGTCGACTAAGCATGGACTTGAAAGCAAATCTCTCATATAAAACAAAGCTATACAATGTGATCACATGCACCGATTTAAGGTCACAAGAGAGAAAGAGAGAGGCATGTAAGAATTAATAAAAGAAAATAGGAGGGCCAGATTGAAAGAAAATAACTAAATGGTGCAACGCCACTAGATCATAAATGCACCATGGCCCGTTGAAGAGACACCAGCCATGGCCAGCTCAAGTTGCCTCATAGATAGAGGAGAGGAGAGAGAAAGTATCTCCTGCCCGTGGGACCCACTTGTCATATCTTCATTCCCACCATTGTTCATCCATTTTTGTGTAAAATTATTGTTTGCAATATTATCCCATCCGATGTGCGCCACATGTTGTACATCGGTTGGTAAACCAATCTCCATTTCCATCTCCTCTTCTTCCACTTCATACACTTGGAATATTTGTGAAGATAAGTTCTTCAAGGATTTTACTACCCTCTGAAATCCCGTGGAAATGAGCGACGGGCCTCCTTTCGATTTTTCATCGGCATTTATCTCGGGGTCACCAGCTTGATCATCTTACGAGAAAATAAAATAATTTAGTGCACATATATATATATATATATATATATATATATATATATATATATATATATTTACTGTAAGTAGATTGAAATTTCTACAATTTTGATTGTTTAAAATAATATATCATAAGTAGAATGAATTACTTTATCATACAATGTGTCAGTTAAAGTATAGTGCCAACATTTACAGTTTGGAAAGTTTCAATTCAAATAACAACGATGCCATACCTTTGAAATGAATTCTGATGGATCAGAGCTTTATTATATTTTTGTGATAGAAACAAGAAAAGGTTAAGGGTGATTAATTGCTAATTAATAACGACGTTCATCTTTTCAATTCGCCTATAATTAAAGGTACTGCAGGTTGCAAAGATTATGAAGTAAGAAAATAATGGAAGGATAGGCTATCTGCTACTTAAAATTAGAAAAAAAAAATGCTTTTCTTTGTAAGAGATATTAGCTCCAGATTCCGAGAAGTAACATGTTAATTTGAGAGAAGATAAAATTAAGGGGAAGTGCAGGGTGTTAAGTGTAATTGTGCCAAATAAACAGAATTTTATATACTTCCAAACAAAATAAATTATAATAATAATATTAAGAGTTCTCTATAGAATTAAGATAAGAAATTTTGTCAAGTCTTGACACAGCAATTAGAATTGAAGTACATATGACTGGCAAACATCTAAAAATTAAACTTATAATTTAACTCCGTTTCAGAAGAAAAAAAAAAACGCATGTAATTAACAAAAAAAAAATGCATACTTCAAGGGCAGGAAATTTGCATGATACAAGTGTAAATAGTGAAAATATTAGTTTGGGAAAGTAAGTTAATTAGCCAAGAAACTAAAATTTATTAAGTTGCCTTGCAATTAACTTAATTGTAAAGATAAAGCAAATTTATTATAGAAAGATGAGATGTGGTTTTTACTTGAATCTCCTTGTGCTTTCTTCGAACGAGTGTCAACAACTGCAACACTCGACTGTGACACGCACCCAACCGAGAACGGAAGTATCACAAAGCGGTCTATCCGCCGGTCTCTCATCGCCTCATGAGAGAGAAAGAGAGAGAGAGAGGGAGAGAGAGAGAGATGGAGCTGAGGATAAGCTGCCTATAGAGAGGTTATGTATGTTGTGGATATGATAGAATGTGAATGAAGAAGTGGAGAGTGGGTTTGTTATATTGGGGGGTTTAGTGTGCTGTCTTTGTTGTGAAGCATGAAATGATTTCATGTACACTGTATGTCTTTAATAAGTTTGGTAGAGAGAGAGAGGGCTTTACATAATTTCAAAGAGACTTGGAGCAGGTGCAATTCCTTATTCTTTATTCATTGGTCAGATATTGCAAATGGAACAACATCATATCATATTTAGCTTCATCAGTCAGATATGACATTAAAATAAGTGGTACCCTGTTTGAAGTAGGTTTTCCGTCTTGCACAACAACAGTGTCAACAGTACTCTAAAGGATATTTTGTTTTTATTTTATAATTAATTAAGCTTTGAGTGTGCTTTGACAAGAAGTAGAAAATAATATTACTTTTGACAAAGACGTATTTAATATATATATATATATATATATATATATATATATATATATATATACTAGTATCGTGCCCGTGCGTTGCAACGGGGACATTATAAGAAAAATATGAAGAGATTTTTTTATTGACATCTCACCCATAATTAAGAAAAAATATATAAATGAAAATAAAAAACACACATGAAAAAAAAAACGAGAAATAAATAATAGTAAAAGAAACAACAATAAATGAAAAAAATGGATCAAATATAACATTAAAAAAAGTCTTGAAGTATCATTGCCAGTGTGATCCTCTTCGATGTAGTCCAACATTTCTGAAAATTAAAAAAAAATGAAAAGTAGATCATCTTCTGCTTTGTCGAAACTGTAGTAGATCATCTCATTACCTGAAAACATCTCAATCATTTGTTGATTCAATTCATCAACATATTCATTTCTTGTTGATAGTATGGCTCTAGAAATAATATACTCCGACGAACCACCGTTGAGATGGAGAGAGGGAAAAATAGATTCTATTAACCGCTGTTTAGAATCCCTTCTATAGTGTATGGAATAACCAATTCTTCAGGAATACAGATCAAGTCCCCCTCCAATGATTCCTCTGTTCCATCACCAACTCTGAGTAAATATTCAGAAAAATATGGATCTAACAAAGCTCTCATGTTTCGGGTTAATTGTATTTTTTTTTATTGATGGTCAAAGAAGAGACATCCGTAGACTGAAATCAACAATTTGTGCTCTAGTACCACGCCTAACAACTGGGAGCACCTAATAATTATAAAATTATGTGCATGAGATATATTTTTTTTTTTTCAAAAAGCTATGAATTTGAACAATAAATGAAATATATACAACAACTAATTAATTACCTGTCTGAAGTCACCTCCGAAAAGCATGATCTTCCCGCCGAAGGATAAATTTTCTTCAATTATATCTTGCATTGTTCTATCAAGTGCTTCAATTGCTTGTCGCTTTGCCATTGATGCTTCATCCCATATGATCAAATTCCACTCTGCTTCTTGATATTGCAAATAGAGTTGTTCTCAATTTTCAAGGGAATTTTAAACCTAAAATTTTAAAAATGGTGAAGACAAATAAAAAGGTGTTGTTAAGCATAAACGATTGCAATCGATGAGATACTAAAATTGTACCTTCAAATTGAGTAGTGAAGATGGGTGCAACAGTTGCTTGACGCCCATCCAAGATGTTGATTTCATCTATTTTTTAAGATGAGTTCTTCCTCAGTAAGCATGTATTTGAATATTTAAAATTATTTCTATCATAACATATATATTTTCTAGGGAAATATTACCTTCTGTAAAGGTCTCAAATTCTCTGTCAATGTCATTTTGTGTGGTCACAGGTGGCTGAGCGTTAGCATTGTTATAAATCCTCTTACGACTTGTTCGTACACCTAAAAGAAAATCCAACATAAAAGCTAATTTGTTGTACGAACAAAATTCTAAAATGTACATACAAAATTATTTTTTGATAAAAATTTGTCTTAAAATTTATATTACCGGCAATGACTTAGTAGCATCATGAGGAGTTGATGAAGCTAAATCTATTTGCAATGGAGTCTCTGAAACTAATAAAACATTTGACCTAGCAAGAGCATTTGCTATTGGATTATTGCTACTTTCTCCTGTTTTGAGTTGCTTATTTGCACGATTTTTCATTAGAAGAGTTTCTTATTTTCCCGACTCATTTCTTGATATGCCCTCTTGTTGTACCTTCTCTTTCCATCCAGGCTTATTTCTGTTATGTTATATAAAATAATAATATAAGTTTGCTTCCTTGAGAAATGTATATCGATTAGTGATTGGCAAACAAAAATATATATTTAAAAAAAACCTGATGTTCTTGGAGTGGTTGCATAAGAATCCTCATTTCCATCAGTTATGCTTTTTTGAACTTTCTTTCCTGTATGATGTCTCGACATGGAACAAAGCTAAGCTAATTTAAAAATAGGTGATTATCGTCTAAGGCATAAGCAACAATCAAAATTAATCTAAGATAAAAACTAAATTATTTTGTGTTCCAATGCAAGAAAGTAGTAAAAATGGAAATAACATTTTTTTACTTTTTGTTTTACCGCCAATTTCTTTTAACATTCACAGAAAATGAAATTCACAAATTCAGTAAGTCCACATGGCGCCAAATTAAAATAGCAAATGTTCTAAATCCCAAGCGCTACAATTCTTTTTTACCTACAATAAGAGATTTTTCAAATCATGTCACATGGATGAAATAAAGTCCAAAAGTAATTCCTTTAGTAGCAAAAGCAACAGATGTACGTGCTTCTGAAATCTTGCGTCAGAAAATTTTCCTTTTTGATTTATTTTACTCCTTATTTGGAAAAATAGTAATTCTAGCGGGACAAAATAAGTAATTTGTATTGATTCTGTTGTATTGAAAACTACTGTATATTCGATCAATAAGTTCACACAAAATATTCTATCCAATTTTGCCAATTTTATATTTTTGTCTGATTTCATTGGTCCATTTATGGGAAAAAAATATTGATTTCCATTATGCTTAATTGAACAAGGAGAATAAGGAATCACATTTATATTGTTTGAATAATTGAGTGTAGGGGAAATAAGGAAATATATTTCTTGTTGATAAATATCATTAAAAATTGAATTGTTTTAAATTTAATTGTGACATATAGTGTGGCTGTATGTGTGGCGAGTCTTCTTTTAACTAAATATAAACTTCTACACATAAAAGATATGCATTTAATCAAAAGATGACAGATTATGTGATTGAAGGGCTGATATTAAATCCGAAATTTCATATTTCAATCGTAGCCGCTGGCGGATCAGGACATCAACGTGCTTAATAATGGAATGGAGATATATATATATATATATATATATATAGGACAGTGCTACGGTGCTACGCGTAGCATAGAGCCCTCCGTGCTACGGCTCACTTTTTGAGTTTTCAAAATTCTAACGGTCGATCCGAACCATTCAACATGATCTCCATATGAATATGTACTTGCAAACCAAATTTTATATTTTTTAGAATTTTTTTACTATTTATTAAGCCACTTTGAAAATTGCAGATCCGGATGAACAGTAAAAACAGTGCAACCAAATTCTGGACCATGTGATCAGCAATTTTCAAAGTGGCTTAATAAATAGTAAAAAATTCTAAAAAATGTAAAATTTGGTTTGCAAGTACATATTCATATGGAGATCATGTTGAACTGTTCGGATCGACCGTTAGGATTTTGAAAACTCAAAAAGTGAGCCGTAGCACGGAGAGGCCCTTATATACGCGTAGCATATTAGCCAGATTCTATATATATATATATATATATATATATATATATATATATAATTGTGCTATTATACATTGCAATGCATAGGCCCCTCCGTGCATTGGACTAAAATCGTTGGATTCAAAGTCCAAATGACCGATCCAAACCGTTCATCTTGTTCTCCATATTAATATGTGCTTGGAGACCAAATTTTACATTTTTTGGAATTTTTTTACTATTTATTAAGCCACTTTGAAAAAGTCTGATCCGGTGGTCCAGAATTTAGTTGCACTGTTTTTACTGTTCACCCGGATCAGCAATTTTCAAAGTAGCTTAATAAATAGCAAAAAAATTCCAAAAAATGTAAAATTTGGTCTCCAAGCACATATTAATATGGAGAACAAGATGAACGGTTTGGATCGGTCATTTGGACTTTGAATCCAACGATTTTAGTCCAATGCACGGAGGGGCCTATGCATTGCAATGCAACATAGCCCATCTATATATATATATATATATATATATATATATATATATAGAGAGAGAGAGAGAGAGAGAGAGAGAGTGGCTAAGATCAAAGTGGTATGACCAAGGCCTTTGGTGCTACCAATTAGTTTTTGCGATTTTAAAGTTCAAATAGTCGATCCAAACCCTTAGATGTTCAATCTATATTAAAATCTGCTTGGAGACCAAATTTTTCATTTTTTTGGAATTTTTTTACTATTTTTTAAGCCACTTTGAAAATTGCTGATCACATGGTCCAGAATTTGGTTGCACTGTTTTTACTGTTCATCCGGATCTGTAATTTTCAAAGTGTCTTAAAAAATAGTAAAAAAATTCCAAAAAATGTAAAATTTGGTCTCCAAGCAGATTTTAATATAGATTGAACATCTAACGGTTTGGATCGACTATTTGAACTTTAAAATCTCAAAAACTAATTGGTAGCACCAAAGGCCTTGGTCATACCACTTTGATCTTAGCCACTCTCTCTATATATATATATATATATATATATATATATATATATATATATAGGAGTTGGCTACGGTGCTATGCATAGCATAGAGGGCCTCCGTGCTACGGCTTAATATTTGAGTTTTCAAAATCCTAACGGTCGATCTGAACCGTTCAACATGATCTACATATGAATATGTACTTGCAAATCAAATTTTACATTTTTTAGAATTTTTTTACTATTTTTTTATATAGGTAGAAAAACGCTTGATCTGAATGGTACACAATTTTCAGATCAAGTGATTTTTTACATATCTAAAAAAATAGTAAAAAAATTCTAAAAAATGTAAAATTTGGTTTGCAAGTATATATTCATATGGAGATCGTGTTGAACAGTTCGGATCAACCGTTAGGATTTTGGAAACTCAAATATTGAGCCATAGCACGGAGGCCCTCTATGCTATGCATAGAGAGAGAGAGAGAGGGGTTGGCTAATATCAAAACGTTTGTTCCGGAGCCGTGGTGCAACCAATTCGTTTTCTGATTTTGAAAGTCAAAATGGTCAATCCAAACTGTTAGATGTGATCTCTATATTAAAATGTGTTTGGAAACCAAATTTTACATTTTTTGAATTTTTTTTACTATTTATTAAGTCAATTTTAAAATCACTGATTTTAATAAACAGTGAAAATTTTTTGGATCATTGAAAATAGCGATTTTAAAACTGACTTAATAAATAGTAAAAAAATTCAAAAAATTGTAAAATTTGGTCTCCAAGCACATTTTAATATAGATTAAATATTGAACGGTTTGGATCGACTATTTGAACTTTAAAAATGTAAAAACCGAAGCGTCTGTTCCACAGCCTAGGAACAAATATTTTGATATTAGCCAACCTCTCTATCTCTTTCTCTCTCTCTCTCTCTCTCTATATATATATATATATATATATATATATATATATATATATATATATAGTATGGCTAACAGGTTTCCTCTAGTATTTCAACAATATGCTTCTGGTCCCTAAAATCTATCGAATCGGCTTCAAACGACAAATCCAAACTGTTCAAACCAATCTCCTTAACGAGAGCTTCGTTTTCATATTTTTTTTATTTCGAATTTATTTACTATCAAGTCAAGTGGTCAAAAAATTGAATAAAATAGTGTATTAAAATGCACACAAAATCCTTCATATTTTGACCGCTTGACTTGATAGATAATAAATTCAAAAATTAAAAAAAATTATACGAAAATGAAGCTCTCGTTAAGAAGATTGGTTTAAACGGTTTGGATTTGTCGTTTGAAGCCGATTCGATAGATTTTGAAAGCCGGAAGCATATTGTTGATATATTAGAGGAAGTGTGTTAGCCGTACTCTATATATATATATATAGAGGAGGGTTCCAATGCACCCTCTTTTGGTGCTCCTAACGTGCACCCAAAACTCATATCTTCATTTTCAAAGTTCAAATAGTCGATTCGAACCTTCCAACGTGTTCTTCATATTAAAATGTGCTTGGAGACCAAATTTTACATTTTTTGGAAATTTTTTACTATTTTTTCAGAATTTTTGATTAAACTAAACAATAATTTGAAATTCAGCAAAGTGATGATTTTCAAAAATTCTGAAAAAATAGTAAAAAATTTCCAAAAAATGTAAAATTTGGTCTCCAAGCACATTTTAATATGAAGAACACGTTGGAAGGTTCGAATCGACTATTTGAACTTTGAAAATGAAGATATGAGTTTTGGGTGCACGTTAGGTGCACCAAAAGAGGGTGCAGTGGAACCCTCCTCATATATATATATATATATATATATATATATATATATATATATATATATATATAGAGAGAGAGAGAGAGAGAGAGAGGGGTTGGCTAAGATCAAAGTGGTAGTTACTTTTTAAAAAACATTCTTTTTCAACTTTCTTTTATTTATTTTTTATTATTCAAAACACTGATTTTCAAAAATCCTTAAAAATAGTAAAAATATTCCAAAAAATGTAAAATTTGGTCTCCAAACACATTTTAATATGGAGAACACGTTGAGTACTCCATATCGACTATTTGAACTTTGAAACTGCAAAAACGAATTAATAGTACCAAAGCTTAGGAACTACCACTTTGATCTTAGCCAACCTCTATATATATATATATATATATATATAGAGAGAGAGAGAGAGAGAGAGTGGCTAATATCAAAACGTTTGTTCCTAGCTCCCGGTGCAACCAAGTTGTTTTCGGATTTTCAAAGTCCAAACGGTCGATCCGAACCGTTCAACATGTTCTCTATATTGAAATGTGCTTGGAGACTAAATTGAAAAACCCAAAAACAGGAGTGTTCTAGTTTATTTATTTTTTTGAGAAAATGCTAAAAATAAAAATTTCGGCAGCATTCATGAGCTTTTTAAGTAATCTTTTGTTATATAAATCTGGTTTACTAGTATAAACTACAGTCGTTGCATCATAAAAGCAAAGGATAGATACTTTTTGATGCTCAAATATAAAAGTGTAGCTGCTTTTTGATGCCGTACAAACATAAAAGCAAAGGATAGATACTGAGTAATTTAAGAAAATTAAATTAATTAAGGAAAAGGTGCAAGGCAAGAAAAGCCGAAAAAGACAAATTAACAAAATTAATCAAGGAAAGATTAGCGCAATAATTGGCATGGTTATTGGTACAAAAGTGGCTCCTGAGGTTGTATAGTTGGTCTAATTGAAAGCTTTATCGGTGATTAACTTACTGAATTGGGAAATCAAGATTCTACAGTATACATGAGATGTTTATACATTTCTTTTCTCAATTTCGGCTGATGAGTGACATATGTTAGACATTTACAAAAAAACAAATTATATTAATGCTGATATGTTACTTGCAAATTTCAATTTTAGAAATATGAATCACTTGCTACATAATTCATCTGAAAATGTTACAAAAAAATTTGCAATTGTCTTAGAACTGGTATATACATAGGGGTGTAAACGGATCCAGATTATCCGGTCCGAATCCGCTCCGTATCCGGTTACTATCCGTATTCGTTTTAAACGGAGCGGATACTTAACGGATACGGATACGGATATATATTGAACATAGTCAAAATACACGGATACGGAAACGGATAAATTTCTATACCTCTAAACGGAACGGATATCCGCATATATCCGTATCCAATATTCATCTCTCCGAAACTCATTTATATTTCAGAGGCAAAGCGAGTTCTATATATGATGTCTCACTTTTATATCTTTTTACTCGTGAGACTAATTTTTAGTAGAGATCTGGATCTTATATCTTTTATATTTTATAAATCGAACGTGTTATAAGCTAAAAGGATTTCATATTTGAATTTTATTAATTGTTATTTGTATCTTAAAATACATATGACTCAATATCCGACAATTATCCGTTCCATATCCGTATTCGGAGATTATCCGCTCCGTATCCGTATTCGATTAAGACGGATATGGTTTTGAGTTTTGATATATGTTTATTATCCGTATCCGCTCATTAAAAGACAGATACAGATTTGATATTAACATTATCCGCTCCGTTTACACCCCTAATATACATCTTCATTCTGCAATTATAAAAGATTATTTTCTTTAATAATTTTCTTAAAATTATTTATTTTGTCACATAAGTAAAAATTAAATTGCAAGTATGGAAACATTTGAAATTAATGTGACATAAATTCAAATTTAATAGAAATGTAGATGCACTTAAAGTTTTTGTCTTATATAAGTCCAGAATCATATTTTTCCGTAGGATATAGCCTTACAAAAAGTTTAAATGTATTACAAATTCAGCGCAACACAAAATTATTATGAGCAGCTACAATGGTAATTGTTTTTAAATTGATAATCTGATATGTCAATTGCTAATATAATTGTTGGGTTGTAAGCCAATTGCTAAAAAAACAAATTTACTTATAAAGCAAACGATTTCTTTTGGACATGCTAATACTTTCTCTCTTTCCTATTGGCTCTGACTCATTTGTTCTCTTTCCTATTGGCTCTGACCCAATTTCTGGGATGGAGGGATTAAGAAATTAAAAAGAACTTAATTTTTAAATAGTGCTTTACAGCTATTTTTAATTTTTTACGGATTGCTGGATTGGAGATGCTCTAAATGCTAATTACCGAAATATCTTTCTTTTATCTATTCGATTACCTTTTTTCCGACAATTTTATTAATATCCAAAGTTAATTAGAAATTAATATTTATGTTCAGAATTCTCGACTTTCGCCAAAAATGCCCAAACCAGCAATTTTATGGCCGGTTTACTCTTTTTTTTTAGACACTATGAGGAACAAAATAATGAAATCTGACACTGAAAATTTGAATTTTTTGTTTAAATTATTTGTTAGATTACTTTTTTTGATTTATAATTAGCATATTTATACTAAAATACACCAGATTACTTGAAATTATGTTGAATTACACTATATTACAATAAATTATGTTGAATTACACTAAATTACGTTAAATTACAATAACTTCACTAATTATTCTGAAATACGGTCAATGACGCTAAACTACGCAAAATTACTCAAAGTAAACCGATTTTGTGTCATCTTTCATGAATCAAAAAAAATGGTAAAAAGTTTCGGAAAATAGAAAAAATTGGTATTCTACAAGTTCATTATGTAACTAATTTACTGAGCTACTTAGATTGAATAATAGAAATAAAAATCTTAATCGAAAACTTCAACTCAAGTTTTGAGGCTCTTCTCTTAGTTTTTTGGCAATTTTGAATTTTGAAAGCCAATATAACTGGCACGGACATATGCGTCTTTTCGTAAGTGTTCGCGCAGAAGCGCAACGCAAGTTTCAGTACGCTTGAGGGCGTACCTTTTAAAACTGCGTTTACACTTCACGAGTAAGGGTTGCAAGTGCACAACCCCTATCGAGTAGTATAATCGGGTATCGATCCACAGGGACGGGCAATTACTTGGTTAGAATCTACCAAACTCAATTAAAAACTAGAAGTGAGAAGGTTTTGGTTTGGTATTTAAGTTCCTAAAAAGGTCAATTCAAGCAATTCAAACAATGTAATAAAATGCTAGAAGAAATGTAAATTGTGTTTTGATTATGGATAAAAGGCGTTTCCAGGGTTTCAGATTTCATCTGTGATCTGCCTCTAGTGGTACGGCCCGTACCAAGTTGGTACGGCTAGGCCGTACTCCACTTGGTAAGGCAAGGCCGCACCACTCTGGTAAGACCCGTACTGGCTTGCCAGAACAGAGCTTACCAATTCGAGTTGATGCATTCCTTGCTGGTACCTTGTGCTAAACTCTTTAGAAAGGTTCAATTGACCATACCTAAGGTTCCTAAGCCTCAACCGTCGTGTGTTGGATCAAGATTTAGGTTGGAATGCAATTGATTGCCTTTTAGGTATTTCTACACCTCAACTCTCGTGTGTTGGTACAGATCTACCCTAACTGGTTGATGGGAGACCTAAGGCACCCTCTAATCTGTCGATTAGAGGAGAATTCAACCTCTCGGCTTCAATTCGAACAAGTCTACCCTAAACAATTGATTTGGTTGAGAGATTGAGATGATCACATGACCTTGATAGGTTTGATCTAGACCTAGAGGTTCATCATACACAATCACAGCAATCAAAGCAAGAGATGGCAAAGAAAATCACAATCAATCAATCAAAAGAGTTCATACAAGATACAAGTCAAAGAAAGTCAAAGCAAATCAAGAATCCATCTCTAAACCCTAGAAACTAAAATAACTACTCACAGCACATGATCTGATCTAAAAATACAATAAAAGGGATAGAGATAGCCATGGATCGAAGGGATCGAGAGGAGGAAGCTAGATCCGTCGAGTTTCGCCTCTTTCCTCTTCCTTCCTTCTTGCTCCTAGCTCCTTAGCTCTCTTTCTCTCTCTTACTGTGCTCTCAAATAGATCTGGAATGGAATCGATGTCGAAATTGGAGAGTTCCCCGCTTTAAATAACCTCTGCCAAAATTGGAATCTGTCAGGCCGCCTTTATGTACGGCCCGTACCAAAGTGGTACGGCCTGGCCGTACCAGGCGTGAAGAGCTGAAAACGGCTAAGTCTGGTGAGACCCGTACCAAGCCTGGTAAGGGTCGTACCTCATCATCTGAATCGCCGTTTCTTCGTGTGTTTTGCTCCAAACCTGCAGAAAACAAACAAACACTCAGCAGTACCAAATTCTAAAGATATATCTATGAAATGCACATGATTCTGGTGAATTATGGCACGAATCTGGTACGAAAACAGGCCTAAAATAGACTAAATATGCGAGGTATCAGCAAGCTTTCCGAAAAGTGGTCATTTGTTGAAATCGGACACTCGACCGCCGTTTTATGACCGTTTAAAGTTTCGCCATTGTTTTTCGCTTTTTCAATGAAGATATCGTCCCTATTCATATGTAATTTAGCGTAATTTACTGTATTTTAGCATAATGTAATGTAATTTAGTGTAATTTAAATTAATATAGTGTAATTCAATATAATTTCAAGTAATTTAGCATATTTTAGTATAAATATGCTAATTATATATCAAAAGAAGTAATCTAACAAATAATTTAAACAAAAGAATTCAAATTTTCAGTGTTAGATTTCATTATCTTGCTCTTCATAGTGTCTCTAAAAAAAAAAAGTAAACCGGCCATTTTATGACCGGTTTGGATATTTTTTGTGAAAGTCAGAAATTCTGGACATAAATATTAATTTCTAATTAACTTTGGATATTAATAAAAATCTCGGCCTTTTATTTATTTTTATAAACCAATCTTTCGAAACCTACAAGAAGAGCCGATATTTTTATTAATACCCAAAAAAAAACAAATTATCAAATCTGCCCCCACTCCAAACTTATTTTTAAATCTACCCCAACCGCCCGTCTGCTGGGCGGTCCAGATCCAGAGCAGACCGCCCAGCCACTGAGCGGTCCACTACCCATAGCTGACCGCCCAGGGCGCGGGCGGTCCACTTTTTTTTTAAAAGACTATGAACATTAAGATGCTGAATTCTAACGCTAAAAATTCGTTGTTTTAAATATTAGTTAGATTACTTCCTTTAAGCATATTTATACTAAAATCCGCTAAATTACTTGGAATTATGTTAAATTACGTTGAATTACACTAAATTATGCTAAATAACAATAACTTCGCTAATTATGCTAAAATACGGTAAATTACGCTAAACTACGCAAAATTATGCTAAAGTAGACCAAATCTGTGCCATCTTTCATGAATCATAAAAAATAGTATAAAAATAACAAAAATAGTAAAAATTGGTATTCTACAAGTTCATTATGTAACTAATTTACTGAACTACTTGGATTGAATAATAGAAATGAAAATCTTAATCGGAAACTTCAACTCAAGTTTTGAGGGTCTTCTCTTTGTTTTTTGGTGATTCTGAATTTTGGAATCCGGCATCGATGCCACAGACGCATGCGTATTTTCTCAAGCTTTCCTAAAAGTGGTCATTTGCTAAAATCGGACACTCGAGCGCCGTTTTATGACCGTTTGAAGTTTCGTCGTCGTTTTTCGCCTTTTCAGTGAAGATATCGTCTCTATTCATATGTAATTTAGCATAATTTACTGTATTTTACCGTAATTTAATGTAATTTAGTGTAATTTAGCGTAATTTAGTGTAATTCAACGTAATTTAACATAATTCCAAGTAATTTAGCGTATTTTAGTATAAATATGCTTAAAAGAAGTAATCTAACTAATATTTAAAACAAAATTCGAATTTTTAGCGTTAGAATTCAGCATCTTGATGTTCATAGTCTCTTAAAAAAAAAGTGGACCGCCCGCTCCCTGGGCGGTCTGCTCTGGGTAGTGGACCGCCCAGTGGCTGGGCAGTCTGCTCTGGATCTGGACCGCCCAGCAGACGGACTGTTGGGGTAGATTTAAAAATAAGTTTGAGGTGGGGACAGATTTAATAATTTGTTTTTTTTTTGGGTATTATAAAAATATCGGCAAGAAGAGGACCAAATCCGATATTTTTATTAATACCCCCAAAAAAAAAACAAATTATCAAATCTGCTCCCACCCCAACTTTATTTTTATTTCTACCCTAACCGCCCGTGGGCTGGGCGGTCCAGTTTCCCCACCTGACCGCCCAGCAGCCGGGCGGTCCACTCTTCAAACCTGACCGCCCAGGGGCTGGGCGGTCCACTATTAATTTTTTTTTTATAAGCGGTCCGCTGGGAGCAGACCGCTATCTCTCTCTCTCTTTCGTCTCTGCCTCCAGCCACCCCGCCGCCTCGTCGCCGCCCGAAACCACCACCCCAGCCGAAACCCCACTCTTCCTCTCTCCCTCTCTCCCTCTCTTCCTCTCTCTCTCTCTCTCTCTCTTCAAATCTGCCATTCTCTCTCTCTTCCTCTCCCTCTTCCCATCTCTCTCTCTTCCTCTCTCTCTCTCACCCGAACCCTAATTTCGGCCATCTCGGTGACAGTCCGATTATTTTCGGGTAAGTTTCTAAATAATTTTTTTAATTTATATTTTGTATCTTGTATCGGCATTGGAACGATTGGTAGAATTGAATTGTTAATTATCTTGTGCGGGTTGTTGATTTTCCCGACACGATTGAATTGTTCAAAATTAGAGTTTGTAGTGTAGGGGTTTAGGGTTGACAAAACTGAAGTTTATAAATTAGGGTTGAATTGTTAATTATCGTGTGCGGGTTGTTGATTTTTCTATTGCGATTTAATTGTTAAATTAGGGTTGGATTGTTAAATTAGGGTTTATGATTGAATTGTTTAAATTAGAGTTGAATTGTTAAATTAGGATTTAGGGTTGAACTGTTTAAATTATGTTGAATTGTTAAATTAGGGTTGAATTGTTAAATTAGGGTTTAGGGTTGAATTGTTAATTTAGGGTTTAGGGGTTAAATTAGGGTTTATGGGTTAAATTAGGGTTTAGGGTTGAATTGTTAGATTAGGGTTGAATTGTTAAATTAGGATTTAGGGTTGACAGATTTGGAGTTTATAAGTTAGGATTTATAAGATAAAATCTTCTGTTTATTGAAATGTAGTATGGTCAGAACTAGACGGGGACGTGCATGGGATGCCCCTCTGGAGACGGGGGAGAGTTCACATGACCACGATGCAGAGGCATCCGGTGCAGAGGCGTCCGGTGCAGAGGCGTCCGGTGCAGAGGCGTCCGGTGCAGAGGCGTCCGGTGCAGAGACGTCCGGTGCAGATGCTCCCTTTGGAGATTATCCCCCTCATCATCCTGACATATTTAGTCCTCTCCTGTGGACCTCACATGTCAGGCACCGTGTCTCACTTGCATCTATGGAGGTACGTTGGTTTTGTATTCCTAATTTAAATAGCATTATTTAATTAGACGTTTATATTGAAATAATTGTAAAATGCAGGACACGACGATGATGACAGTGAGGCATCGCACCCCCGAGATACGATACGTCCGTCACCCGTTGATGGAGCAGTGCATCATGCGTCTCGGGTTGTATCAGTTGGCCACCATGCCTCACTGCGATATTGATCAGGCCCTCGTTTGCGGTCTAGTGGAGAGATGGCGACCTGAGACGCATACATTTCACCTTCCGGTTGGGGAGATGACAGTCACACTAGGTGATGTCAGCGCCTTGTGGGGTTTACGGATAGACGGCGACCCCATCGGTGGTGTCTCAGACCATCCAGACCTGATGCACATGATACCGGAGCTGCTGGGGGCCGCTCCGTCGGACTTGCAAAAGAAGAAGAAGAAGAAGAAGAAGAAAGGAGAAGAGGAGGAGGAGTACCGGTATTCACAGTACTACATCAGTCTTGCGGCGCTCGCAGTTACTTCCACCGGCGTAGGATCACCCCCGAGACACGTGACGAGCAGGCCGTTCCGAGGTAATCACAAACAGTTGCAAATTAAAATATGTTATGGATTCAACAAAAAATGTAGGACTTACTTGCCTTTCGGCCCGATCCATGCTCGTTTGGTATGTTTAAATGAAACTGACATGCTTAAAAAATTGTAGTTATTTATTCATCTTCTAATAATAATAATGAAAATACATTGTGTGCAGATTTTGACCGCTATTAGAGGAGTGGCACACAGTTTGGTGTGCATGGCGAGAAAAAGTTGGAGAGCGATAGGATGTCAAATGCTCCAACACAGTGCACCGATCGTTGAGGACTCTGCTGGAACGGGCGCCTCATTGGCGCGAGATAAAGGCCCCACCACCAGATCCGGAGCAGCCTAGAGACCCTATCTACGCTGATGAGATGCCGCCACCTCCTACAGGTAATAATATGTCATACAAATGATCATTATTAAGCGTCTCTTTAAAAGATCATTATTATTAATTTATCTTCATTTCTGCAGATGATGACTCGGGTTGGGCGATCCACCAATGGGTGTTGAACAACAACGCGTGGAACGCGTACTACAACGAGCATGGAGTTCCAGTGCAGCATACCGAGGTAGCAAAAGTTCATTATTTAATTAATTTACTCGTTACTTCTATGTCTTTAATTTAACATTGTTTACATACAGGATGAAGCTGCCGCCGTCGCCGCCGTTTTCTCTTTGGATGACCTAGATCCAGATGAGGGCGGATGGGAGCCAGCTAGCTCCCACCGACCGCAGTATATGGAGCCCAGACAGCACGACGGCGAGGCCAGTGGGAGTGGGGCACAGACTGCAGATGGCTTTGCCGCTGCTATATTTGGCACACCGCCTCCGGCCACGTATCCTCCTACTTGGGAGGCCGATCCGTGGGTGTTGCGTACACAGGCGGGGATCTATGGGGAGCATGCATTACACCTGGGGCCGGACCCATGGGCGCGTGAGGCCGTACACGATGACATGCAGGTGGATGAGGTTTACCAGAGGCGTCCGCCGTCGCAGAGAGAGCGCCATGCACCTACTAGGTTGGACCTCTCCGGACCTCGCCCTCGTCATCACCGTTAGGGTTTTTATATTTTTTTTAGTTTGATAGGTTTCTAGTATTTTAGTTTGGATTATTATATTTCGTGTTTGGACTGTTATGTTTCATTTTTAGACTTACCATTTAGATTACCTACTTTTGTTGTTTATACTTACCATTTAGATTACTATTTAGATTACCATTTAGAAACATTTAAACATTAACAAACTTAATATAAAACTAATCAATTATATTAAAACTACACAATTACATAACATATAAAAATAATCGTCAATTATAAAAATATAATCGTCAACAAATAATAAATATATATCATACAATTTAATATAAAACATTCAAATAAATCATTACAACAATTTAATGTAAACCATTCAAACAAATCATTACAACAATTTAATATAAAACATTCAACCAAATCATTACAACAATTTAATATAAAACATTCAAACAAATTAAAACATAAAACCTTAAAAAAAAAAATAACAGAGGACCGCCCAGCAGCTGGGCGGTCAGGTATGAGGAGTGGACCGCCCAGCTGCTGGGCGGTCAGGTGGGAAACTGGACCGCCCAGCCCACGGGCGGTTAGGGTAGAAATAAAAATAAAGTTCGGGTGAGAGCAGATTTGATAATTTGTTTTTTTTTTGGGTATTAATAAAAATATCGGGGACCAAATCAACTCTGAAAGGAAATCTTTCCCGGCAAAATGCCCCAAGTATAGAAAATTGTATAGACCTGGTATCCCATGAGACATTCAAATTGCGATCCAGTGGGACCCTACTTCAGTGAAACAAATGAGTACAAGGTGCCCCGGATATTTCTAAGACGACGTCTATTCATAGATACAAAATTCAGACTTTCCCGGGCGAATAAAATTTAGATATTTTCCATGCAGCCGGAGTATTGGAGTAATAACAAGTTCATGCTCTCGTTATAAGGTAGAACCCGCATTCAAGTGACAGGCTTCTTATCTTAGAAATATGCACCAGGTGCAGATTCTCTTGAAAACGATATATTTTCGGTGTCTGAAAATGTTTACGTCCCAGTTTGGAATAAAAAATTGAAAACTTCGTATGGAATGTTTCTTCTTTAGTCTTTAGCTTCCTTTTTTTTCCCTCTTATTACATTTTAATTTTTTTTGGAGCGAGCAAACAGAGATCGGACACGGACACGTCTCCTTCCCTGCCTCAGCCTTTGCTGTCTACTTCATTGGTAAGAAATTTCCTATTAAATTGGTTCTTCACATTTATCTTGCTATATCTATCTATCTTAGATAATTCTCTGTTATTTGGAGTTCTATAGTTATAGGGTTTCAAGCAAGAAATGTTTTTATCTTTTATTTCTCTGAATCTCATACTTGAATTTTGACTTGTGGGGGAAATGATGTATCAGGTGCAATATTATGAAAAAAAAATCTTATAAAATAGTATAAAATCTTGAGAAAATGAAATATCAGGAGGATTTCTAGACATTGTATTGGATTCCAAAAGAAATGCATGTATTTTAAGGAACAAAGTAGTCTATGAACATTATTCGGCATACTTGAAAGTAGAACGGAACCTAATTTATTTGATTTCTTAGTTCATTTCTTTCTCTAATTTTTCTAGAATAAGAACAAATCAGGCAATGTCACTCAACAACATAAGCACAGAGGCCAATGCCGTCCGTTGTAGCGGCCTTTCAAAGAGGGTCCGGGTGACGGGTCCAATGGATCGGTACATCACCCGCTCATCTCCTCCCGGCCCGTCTTTAGACGAAAGGAGAGAGCAGGCAAAACTATATATCTACTGCATTGCTATAATGGGGAACCACCCCAAAAGGTTCATCAATTTCAAGCGCTCTGAAGAACTAATTGAAGCCTTGGCCCAGTATGGACCCAGCTCATACCCCTTTCCGACCGAAGAAGAGCTAAAAGGGAGGTTGCTAACGAATGAGGTTAACCGGATCAAGAAGCAAATGCTAAATCATAGAGAATCATGGGAGAAACATGGGTGTTCAATCTTGGTCGATGCTTGGTCGGATCGAAGGTCACGCTGTTTGGTGAATGTTTATGTGCATTCCCAGTTGGGCACAAGGTCTGTTCACTGTGTTGCCACTGCCAAGCACTGTATTGAATTCTATATGGTGGAACTGATAGCAAATTGCGTGGAATCTGTGGGAGCTAAAAATGTGGTGCAAGTTGTGTGTGATACGACGCCTTTTTGTGTCAGCTTGTGAGCCAATTCAGGAAAATTGACCTCATATCTTTTGGACCCCTTGCACCTCATACCTGATTGATAAAATGCTCGATTCAGTGTGTGCCTTGCCGCGAGCTCGGTCAGTACTTTTCAAGGCAAAGTTGCTGGTAGGGTTCATTTATAATCACAAGAGCAGTTTGAGATTGTTGGAGCGGGAGCTGGTCATTGGGAAACAGGGTCTTGTTCAGGTTGGGATCACCGGACCCACAACCACCTTCTTTGTCTTGTGAAGGCTTCTGATCGTTAGGAGTAAACTGGTAAACATGTTTACAGAGGAGTGTAAAGGGTATAAATGGTGGGGCCATCCAAAGGTGGGTGAAATTATAGGTGTCATTCGTGATTCTGAATTTTGGAAGGACTTGTATGTGACTTTTTGTGTTATGGGGCCTTTGGTCAAGGTTTTTATGCGGTACATAGTCTCAAGATGGCACCAATGGGTTTCATCTATGCAACCATGCAACAGGCAAAAGATGAAATTAAGAAAGCTTGTTTCAACCAAGAGGAGTTGTACGAACCGGTACTGGAGATAATTGACAGGATATGGGGTGCATCGGCTGACAGGCCATTGTACATGGCTGGGTATTATCTCAACCCATTATACTTTTATGGCAATCGAGAGATAGAGAAGAATGAAAGGATTATGAACGGGTTGATTGAGTGTGTATAGCAAATGTATGCTGATGATGTCGCTGTACAGGATAAGATAATTGCGGAGCTGGGCGCATATAGAGAGGCTCAGGGGCCTTTTGGTAGTAGCATGGCTGTTCGCCAGAGGTCCGACCCAAATATAAATCCAGGTATAAATTATTTAATTTTCTTTGTTTCCTTTTGTAAGATGGATTGATCAAGTCAGCCTTTGTACCGGTCAGTTCAGATAGTGAGTGTACCAGTCATGCCTGGCACTCCTATGTATTGCTCTGCTTGTGTGTGCGAATTCTGGTCCGGTAACATACACATGATGCATAGATGTTTATTATGCTGCTACATACCAGTACAGACTGGTCAGGTATAGATCCAGCATGCACCAGCCATTACATATCTGGTCTTTATACCAAGCATGTTCAATTGCATTGTACAGATAATTGGTGGGCACTGTATGGATACAAGACACCGCATCTCCAAGTAATGGCTCGTAGGGTTTTGAACCTCACTTGCACTGCCTCTCAACTTGAAAAGTGCTGGAATACTTTCAAAAAGGTTAGTACTCTGTACTGTAATCTGACACCTTTACCAACCGGAATCATCCGGGTTCACAATTTTTGATTGATTGAACTCCAAGCGCAATTCATATTTCGTTGTGTATATCCTTTTTACTATTTATGTATCTATTTTCCTGGGGAGTTACATTCTACTCTTATTGTAGGTCTTTTGGGATAAAGATTTTGAGCCTGATTGGGAAGTGCGCAGTAAACTTATGTTTGCTCATACTAATTTGAAACTTGAAAAGAAATGGGAAGAAAAGGGTAAAGACACATTAGCAGTGTATCATGTAGACAATGCTTATGCATGGATAGCTGATACAGTATCAGAAGACAAGGATATAGATGCTCCTCTGACAAGGCTGGAGTGGGACCCAGATTCAGATTTGAATTCGGAAACACATCAGGATTCAGGTCCAAAATACAGTACAGAGTTGAAGGTGACAGACGAGAGCTATGATTCCAGCAATGAAGGGGGTGATGAAATAGATGTGGAGGATTATTATGATGATACACTTGGAACTGGAGAGGAATGGAATGGAGAAGAGGAGTATCTTGGGTGTTTGGACAAGGTAAAGGACTGGAATTGAGTTTGGGTTTTAGTTTTATTTTGGTTGATTGGTTCATTTTGGAACTAAATAATTAAATGTGTTGACGGGGAACTTAATTTGGTCACTTTTTATTGCACTTCTTTACGGTAGGGAATGTATGTGAAACTATATAGTATTTCTGACGATATTAATAGCAGTATGACTCAACTAAGGTTAATGTGTTGAAATGAAATTATGTTTTTTTTTCTTTTTGTTTGCTTCTATTTTTAGGTGGGTTTGGACTGTGCTTAAAATGTGTCAGAAATTTGTTTTAAAACTTAATTAGTTAATGCGTATTTTTCTCAAGCAATGGTGATTTTTTATTTTATTATTACTACTACTAATTACATGCATGGATTAATCCATCATTAGCGCATGGGATCAGCACCAATGGGTTATTATATTCAACTACTAATATCTTATTAATTGCAGCAATAAAAGCTGAATTATATTCAATGCAAATCAATGCCGTTGTAGGCTTGTAGCCGTCGGTTGATAATGAAATAATACTTGTATTACAACAATAGTGATGATCATCCTAACACAACCAAACCAAAGAAAAGCTATTCCTTGGTATCGACCTCCTATAATTCATATGATAAATTTCTTTCTATTCTTTTTTCTTATATGATCAAATTTTGTATTTAGAACCAACAAAAAATCTAACAATCGGGAAAAATAAACATGCTTCTGTACTGATTAACTTTTTATGCTTTGTTAGATGAAACAAGCTTCTCAATCCTCTTATATTACATTATAAACTATTGAACATTAACTATCTTGTTAAAATCGTTAACAGATATAAGACGAGCCATTGTTCGCCAAATCAATATTTCTTTCCAAGATTTATGAAAAGACCACGAAAGTAGGATCCAATATACTTAAGAAAAGAGCGAAATTGGATATCCCCATAATATGCCTCGTTCATTTTAATTATATATTAGTACACAAATATAAATAACATAAGACCATTTAGCTACACATCTAATACATGTTCCAGCATAGGCTAAATTACATTAACATAAATAACACACTACTACCACCCTGTCACCAATTAATACAACAAACCTGGTAAAACCTTTCGTTAGTACTAATCAGAGAGAAACACCATCATACAGAGATAATAACAACATCATCCCCCTCATGCAACATCTTGATCTCCTTGAGCATTCTCACCACGTCAAGCATGTTAGGTCGCCTCCATGGTTCGTCACACGTACAAACCCTAGCCACAGCCAAAACCCTACTCATCTGCTGCCTCTCGGGGCCCATAGTTGGGAGACACTGATCAAAGACCTCATCTTCTCTGTTTTTCTCGACCATCCACCGGACCCACCCAACCAGGTTTCCGCCTCCCTCAGCCTCGTCTTGACCAGTCGGTGCCCGGCCTGTTAGCATCTCCAGCATCACAACCCCAAAACTGTACACGTCTCCTTTCGCCGTGATTTGCATAGTGAGCCCATATTCTGGCGGGAAGTAACCAATTGTACCTGAGATTAGAAGTTAATGTACCAGTGATAACCAATAAAGGAGTAAAGACCATACGACAATTTGGTTTCTTTTGTTGAAAACAAAAACCCATCACTTAGACGATAAAGGAATAACTTCATGAATGCCCATACAAAAATGAAAATATAATGTGGTCTGCAGAAAGAGAAATATTTTTTATGCCTCATTTGTAACAACAAAAAACACGTGGGCTAGTTTGTCTGTGTAACGTGATGGATGCACATGATATTTCAAAATATTACAATGGCATACATGACACACTAAGATACCTTCAAAATAAAGTGACTATGTTCATTTCTGGGACATTATCTCCCATGCATTGGAAATAACTATAAAACTAAATGAGTGAGCCTATGGTGCTATGCATAGTACGGATGGGGTCCATGCTACGGTCAAAAATTTAACTTTTTAAAATCCTAGTGGTCGATCCAACCGTTCAATGTGATAACCATATGAATATGTACTTGCAAACTAAATTTTATATTTTTTCGAATTTTTTTACTATTTTTTTAGATAGGTAGAAAAATCAGTGTTTTCTGAAAATTCTGGACCATCAAAATTCTACCTATCTAAAAAAATAGTAAAAAAATTCGAAAAAATATAAAATTTAGTTTGCAAGTACATATTCATATGGTTATCACATTGAACGGTTGGATCGACCACTAGGATTTTAAAAAGTCAAATTTTTGGCCGTAGCACGGACCCCATCCGTGCTATGCATAGCACCATAGCCTCACTCAAACTAAATCTCATATTCCATCCTTTGTCAACCATATTAGTCAAGACAGACAAAAGAATAAAAAAAATAATGATTAATTACCTGCAATATCAGTGCTGACATGTGTCTCACATGCACTAATGATCCTCGCAAATCCGAAATCCGAGACACGTGGTTCGAAATTCTCGTCCAACAAAATATTACTCGACTTCATGTCCCTATGTATGATATGTGGCACAAAGCCATGGTGCAAGAAAGCCAGCCCCCTTGCCGACCCCAGCATTATCTCCAGCATGCGGGCCCACCCAAGCCTCTCCCTCACCACATCAGCCCCTCCCTTCCTCAGCCATTCCTCCAGGCTCCCGTTCACCATGTACTCGTATATCAAGAACCTCTCATCTCGAAATACACAATAGCCGAGCAATGGTACCAGATTTTGGTGCTTCACTTTGCCAATGGTTTCCATCTCGGCCAGAAATTCACGATCCCCACCTCCAAAGTGGGTCCCGTGCAACCTCTTAACCGCCACAGCCCCACTTGACAGAAGAGCCTTGTACACTGTGCCGTTACCCCCATCACCTATTATGTGGGCCTTGCTGAAATTGTCAGTGGCTTGCAAAATATCTTCAGCAGTTACACGCAAGAGGGAGTGCTCAAATGTTGCGAGATTTATGCTCAGCGGTTCTCTTGTTCTTTTGCCTAAGAGTTCATCACTTGATACCGGCTCGGTTGAGGAGCCGGATTTTGACTTGGTGCCAATTGATTCAAGGGTTGAAGGTTTCTGTTTTAAGAGCTTCCAAGCAAGGAGAGCCATCAGGATAGCTAGGAAACTGGCTACAATGGCAAGAATTGCACACCAGACCGAGGACCTTTTCGGGGGGTGAGGTGGCAGTTCTGCAACTAATGGTACGATATGGCTGGCTAGGCATGGATTGTTACTCCCAAAATCGGTCTTAAAGGCACAGTTCTCCGGGTAAAATCCACGAAACCTGTTACCCGAGAAGTTGGCATATGAGAGGCTATCTATAGCGCAGATGCCACACGGAATTAAATCCTGGAAGTTGTTTTCTGATAAGTCGATATACCTCAAGTAGTCAAGCTTTGAAATTGACATGGGTAAAACACCAGTAAGTTGGTTTCCATGCAAATCAAGTACCGACAGGGAGGTGAAGTTCGAGATGGAATTCTCCACCATTCCCGAAAAATTGTTATTACTGCCATTAAAAATTAGGAGTGAACTTGTGCCCGTCAAGTGAGAAAAAGGTATGGTTCCGGAGAGGGAATTCTGACTAACATCCAGATCTGTGAGGCTCTTAATACTGAAAACTGACACGGGAAGAGAGCCGGTAAATCGATTGCTAGATATATTGAGCTTAAATAGACTTGGCAACAATGACCCAATCTCATCTGGTATTGAACCCGTTAACTCATTATGGGACAAGATCAACCCTTGGAGCTTATTGAAGGAGAAAAGGTGCAACTGTCCAGTCAGAGAGTTAAAGGAGAGGTCTATGTAAGTCAGGTTGGTTAGTTCAAAGAGCTCAGATGGTATGGTACCAGTTAGCATATTACATTGCAATCTCAATTCCTTGAGCACCGCACACTTCCTAACACCAGTCGGGATGCGACCTGTAATGCTATTATATGAGAGGTCAAGAACACCATAGTGCTGGTAGAACTCAGAATCTGGAATGTTTGCAACTGAACTGTATCCAGTACAGATACTATCTGGTATCTCACCAGAAAGCTGGTTGTTAGATAGGACCAAGTTGTTAAGCTGGATCAGTAGAGAGATGGAAGCGGGTATAGACCCAGTAAACTCGTTCGAGCCAAGATCAAGTGCAACAAGATTCGTGCAATCAAAGAGCTCAATCGGGATCTCACCAGATAATTTATTTCCATGGAGGGACAAATTAGTCATATTTTTCAATTCACCAATGGACTTAGGTATCAAGCCTGTAAACAGGTTGTTATCCAGCTGAAGCCTTATCAAACCTGAGAGATGGCCAACAGATGCCGGAATCTGACCTGTCAACCCATTGCTGCTCAGTGACAGCTCCATGAGGGTTTTGGACTCGAATAGCTTATCAGGCAGAGGCCCGGTAAAGTTATTTAGCGACATTTCAAGTGTAACAAGAGGCAGCTCACTCAAGTAACCAGGTATCTCCCCAGAAAGTTTGTTTCCAGACAAATTTAGATCAGTTAGGTTTCTACACTCCTTGAAAGTCTCTTCTATAGTCCCTGTTAGTTCATTTTCAGAAAGAGAGAGGTAGTTGAGAGATGTAGCTTCGCAAATTCGGGACGGTATTCCACCAGAGAGTTGGTTCGCATCGGCTGAGAAGGTTGTGAGATTTTGCAAAGGCAGAGGTGGCAATTCACCTGTGAATGTATTCTTACTGAAATATAGAGAATTCACCACCTTCCAATTTCGAATCCATTCTGGGATCTGACCTGATAACTGGTTTCCCTCCACTATAAATGAGCCGATGGATCCCAACCTGGCAAGAGAACCTGGTAAGGGACCAGAGAAGAAGTTGAAGGAGAGGTCTAAAATCTTCAAATTGGTACACTGCCCCAAGCTTGCTGGTATTCGACCAGTCAAACCCGCATTTGCAGCAATAAGAAACATTAGATCCTTCAATTCTCCAATATTAGATGGCAGTTCGCCTTCAAATTCATTCTCTGATAAATCCAGATCTGTTAATGCCTTGAGATTGATCAACTCCCCCGGTATAGACCCAGTAAGCTTGCTACTAGTTAAGGAGAGAGTTCCGAGCCTCTCCAAGTTCCCGACCTCGATAGGAATTGTGCCTGTGAACCCATTAAAGCCAAGCCAGAGGGACTCAAGTTTAACCAATTTCCCTACGCTGCTCGGTATAGGACCAGTTAACCCATTCGAGGAGAGATCCAGTGTTTGAAGATTAACCAACGACCCAATACCTGGAAATATATTGCCAGTAAGCCCGTTTCGGCTAATGTCAAGGTGCCCGAGCTTACTGAGGTTTGCAAATGAAGATGGTATCGACCCTGTGAAATTGTTGGCACTAAGGTCCAGTTTCTCAAGCTCCTGCAACTGGCCCAGCTCTGGAGGTAGGTATCCAGAAAAGGAGCCTTCAGATATTCGAAGTATTACAAGGTTTTTAAGAAAACCAATACCCGGTCCCAGATTTGCTGAGAAGGAATTTGAACTTAAAACAAGTTGATTTAGCGATGTTAGACTTGTAATCCAATCGGGCATTGGCCCGGTTAGCCCGTTGTTGCTCAAATCAAGAACCTCCAATTCACGCAAATTAGATCCAGGCAATTCGGGCAAAGGACCCTTTAATCCACACCCACTAAGGTTAAGATCTCTGAGGGACCCAAATTCAGTGATTAATTGTGGAAAAGGTCTATTGAGTGGAACGTTGAAGAGGTTTATGGAAATGACACTGAAGTTTATGCATTTGATCCCGTGCCAGGAGCAGGGAGGGATTTCAGAGTTGAACCAGGATGGGAGGAAGTCTTTGGCTTGAGTAAAGGAGGATCGGAGAGACCAGAGTTTAGAGATGTCAGATGCCTTTGTATTAGCCAGTTCGACGGGGGAGATCAAGATAAAGAGTGTTATGGTGGTAAAAGAGAGGATGGTGTAAGCTTTTGTGGACATTTTGGGGTGATTTTTTTCACATAATCTTCTTTTGGATTGAAGGGAGACTATCTGCATTTAAGGAGAAAAATAATCACGCATAATACAGAAATATCATACTAGCAGTTAGATGCTCGAAGTTATAATAAATAGTAAACTTAATGGTTTCATTTACGCATGAGCTTTGTACTTACCAGTACACAAGCTTACCAGTAAATTTTATTTTGGTCTGAAAGGTGCATTGTGCTCTTTTTCAAACTTTTAGGTAGCATATAAACCTTCATGAACACAAAAATAAACCAAGATATATTACAATCATGCATAAATAGCAAGGGAATGCTATACAGGTCCTTGGAATTCAACAACATATCAGCACGAGTAATGAATGTTATGCTAACAAAGAAGTACAGAGTAAGGAGCTATTTATCCACAACCAACAAGACACTACCAGACAAAAATGGCAGTCGTCATGGGCTTTCCAAGGAAAAGAAACCATGATTTTTTTTTTTTTGGGGGGGTGGGGGTTGTTCTTGGCTGCTATGGTACTATACATCATTTTTTTATGGGAGCACATGTGAAGTCCAGACTAAGTAATACATAGTTATGTTTTAGTAATGTATGGTTAATTCTATCTGATCCAGAAAAAGCCCTCTAACACCGAGCCAGGCAAAGAAATAACAAAATTAACTACCAACCTTTGAAAATTGAATTGACAGAATCCACTTTGCAAAGAAGTACAGAACAAGTAATAGCTTCAATCAACAGAAAGAACCTGAAAGAGAAATTAACTAGTTAAAAACAAGTTGCTGTCTTATAAAAGAGGCTTCAGCAACTAATTATTATTTCATAATAGGATTAACACAGGAGGCAGTTTATCAGCTCCATACTTGGTATGACTACTATGTACATTTAATGAATGCATATACTTGATAATGAAGACAACTTTACAAAAGAAAAATGTTCAAATGATTTTGGTTTTGTCCCCCCATCTTACCTCTGCATTTCAAATTTTGGTAAAGTGAAAATTGAAGCTCATAAGAAAAAAAATCATTAAATACGATTAATATTAAACTTCATCTATATGTGTCATATTACAGCTCCCTCTACATAGGCATCAAAAGTATGAGATAATATCGGAGAGTTTATTAAACATACTAAAAGAGAATGCTAATAAAAATTAGACCGGCTTTATTTTGTCCTTTAAAATCTAGGTACGTAATATTGATTGTTTAAAGTGCAGAGGCACATTATAGAAAATGAAACCGGAAGGCATTTGGACCTCACATGCACTGATGTACATACTTAACAAGAAAGAAATACTACAAGAAATATCATCTTAAATGGTGTGAAACTGTCAAACAAAGAAAACTCTCATATATTGGTGTCAGGAAAAAAGAGATCTAGTGGAGCAAAACTACCAATGAGTATAACATGGACCCGAAACAAGAAATCAATAAATGAATAGCATGTAAAAATGAGAACTGATAAAAATAGATCTATTAAATTAGTAAAAGTATGCTTTCGTATATGACACCAAATTTTATTTATTTGCAGGTAGCATGGAAAAATTGTCACTAGTATTATCTGTTGGATGATCTGCAATAATTAGAAATAGTACAAGAGAAATGCTAAGGTGCTTTATAAAGCACGGATCATTCCCCGCTTACATCTAAATTTCAGTATTCAAAATTTTAAACAACCGATCCAAATCACTCAACATAATCTCCACATGAAAATTTCTTTGGAGACCAAATTTTACATTTTTAAAAGTTATTGAGTGAGCCTATGGTGCTATGCATAGCACGGATGGGGTCCGTGCTACGGCCAAAAATTTGACTTTTTAAAATTCTACCGGTCGATCCAACCGTTCAATGTGATAATCATATGAATATGTACTTGCAAACTAAATTTTATATTTTTTCGAATTTTTTTACTATTTTTTTAGATAGGTAGAAAAATCAGTGTTTTCTGAAAATTCTGGACCATCAAAATTCTACCTATCTGAAAAAATAGTAAAAAAATTCAAAAAAATATAAAATTTATCTTGCAAGTACATATTCATATGGTTATCACATTCAACGGTTGGATCGACCATTAGGATTTTAAAAAGTCTAATTTTTGGCCGTAGCACGGACTCCATCCGTGCTATGCATAGCACCATAGCCTCACTCAAAGTTATTTACTATTCTTTTTATAGGTAGAAAATCGATTTATCAAAAGATTCTAGCCTACCCATTAGCAACCATTTTCTATCTATCCAAAAAAATAGTTAAAAATATTCTAATGAATGCAAATTTTGAGCTCTAAAGGGTATCTCATATGGAAATCATGTTGAGCAGTTTAGATCGGCCGTTTGAACTTTGAAAATTGAGATTTGGATGTAAAGCACAGACAGTCCTGCTTTATGAAGCAACTTAGAACATCAGAAACTAGAATATCAAATAATTTTAACCCAATTTGGAGAAGTCCCTCTCCAAGCTTTATGTAAAGGAAATTCACCCAGCACTATCCACAAAATGCTCGGGCAGCAAGTGACCCAAACAGTACTAGAAAAGAGAATCTCACCACTAAGGAAGCACAAAATAGCACTTACAACCCTAATGTTTTATTAAATTCAAGACAAAATAGACATCGCTCCATGCCTCCCTCATTAAAGTCAACAACCTCCTTGTATAGTTCCCTGTACAAAGCTTTAAATTCTAGAGAGGGAGGTTCTCTCTCTTTCAATCTGACCACTCGAGCAGAGAAAGAAGCTAGAAAGAGAAATATGCCCAACAGAGAGTGATCCATTTAACCAATACATCAGAGGAAACCGGTGCAAAACAGTAAATAATACAAACCCCAAGAACACTGACAGAGTGACAGCCTCAATTTTGTCCTTTTAATGAAAAAGACCAACCTTGTTTAACACTTCTATTTGATCTAATGGTTCATATATTGGGGTAATTAGTTAAACCTCACAAAAAACGAAGAGAATGCCAAGGGCCCAAGAGGAACAAACATCTAGATAAAAAATAATAGAAAAATAGTTGTAATTTGTAAAGACCTTTGGAGAGTTCTTTTCTAGGGATCAGAGATAAGAAATTATGCTTTTTCTATCCCCTAAACACCTGAGAAAAGCTTCAATTAATTACAAGACCCACAACATAAAGACCTTTTTGGCTGATAAAACACTTTCACATATCACTAAATCTTATCTCTTGGAAAATGGGGTTAATGAAAGGGACCTGGGGGTGTATAGGGAAGGAGAATAGGCGCCACCTTTGCACGCCATTTGTGCGCTCAAACCCACACGAGAAACAATATTTTATTTTAAAGTAAAGTAAGAGGTGCATAAAATATTTGACGGTGGATAATGGAGACAAGAATGGATATCTTTCAAGCTCTGATTCGGCACAAAAAATAATAAAATTGTAGGGGAGAGAATGATAGATTCATATTCTCGCGTCACTTCCTGAGATTGGAATTTTAAAACAATTTCAAAAACTTCTTGACTTTAACCATTACCCCAAAAAAATAAGAAATAAATTACATTACCAAAGGCAACTTCGTTTTCAAATTTTAAGCAATAGTTTATTCTGGTAAGTTTAAATTCATAAAATTCATGCAATCTCACTTGTACCCACTAGAAAGGAAGGAGTTGCTTCAGTATACGTTGGAAAATAAAGGGAAGAAATTTCCACTCAGCATTTCAAAATTTACGTATTTCACCATAGCTAGAGCATGAGAGATTTTAGTTCTATGGAAACTAGATCTCTAAATAAAACAATTCCTATTTAGTATATACCATGAAACACACACACATAACGAGAGAACGAAAGAAGACTAACCCTTACAGGAGCTCAGAGAAAGGAAGGGTTTTTGGCTTTTTGCTTCTTACTCCACACAACGCTTCTTCTTCTTCTTCTCTATCTATTTCGATCTCTTATGTTCTCTCCGTATTTGAATCTTTTTACCGGATCGAGCACATGAACTAAACGTGAGAGACGAAGCAAAGGTTTTAGCTGTGTCCAGCAAATGCGCGCCTCTCTCTATAGAGGTTTGGGTTTTTAGTTCTCTGAGGTAACATAATATTTGAATTTAGATCCAGACCGTCCGATCAGAATCCGGGCCAATCCGGCCCGAGGTGGAATGCACGGGGTCCCTTTAATATTCGTCCTATAGCAGATCGGACGGTGGGGATCTCAAATCAAAATTTATGTAACCTCAGGGGAATGAATTCTTAGGCGTCTCTAGTCACGTCCTCTAAAACCCAGACTTTTTTACGTGACCACTGACCACTGGCCATTAGCAGTAAAAAGCGCATTATCCCGGAAATGATGCCACGTCAGCGCACCTTAACTGTTAAAGACCCTGAAAAAATGGTAAGTCTTTAACTATAATTCTACTGAGATGGAGTGTTGTTCTTGATCGCATGCGGCTATATCTGTGTCTGATTCCGTGCGTCTAGGAAGTATTAACTGCGCATGTGATCAGCTCACACATGGATATAAATTCATGTCATGTTGTGACGTGATCAAGTCAAATTTTTACATACAGTGATCAAAATTATAGAAATTAATCATGACGCACGAATGACCACAGCACGTTAGTCACGTTGTGACCAAACGTTATGTGGATGGTCACCTCTCATCACGTTACTCATGTGTAATTATTTTTTTCCGAACTTTAAGTTAGTTTAAGCAAGAAAAACTTAAATAATTGTAAAATAGAGAAATGATATTGTAAAAAAAATTATGTATAAAACACAGTTTATTGTTTGAAATTTAAATTGTCATTTAAGATAAATAATGATATAAATTTTATATTATTTTCATTCGTGTTGTGTCTTGTATTGTGCCGTGTTGTGACTAATTATATCAGTTTGTGTATCATGTCGTACCGTGTCATTTTTCCGGAGAATAATTGCAAGATGCCACACACAAGTTACATTGCAATTATGCAAAAATTATTAAGTGTAATTCTAAGAACTTTTAGAAACGGTTATGCTTTTTTTTCTAAAATATCAGGGACTTACAGAAGAAAAGCTAGCGTTTTTCGCTGCCTAGGCGGGCTACGGGACTTCAATTTGTCAGGTTGGAAGCTGTTAGAGCACATGGAAGATGGAGCTTCAATAGACCTGGTGTATCTCGATCACTCTATTCTTATCTAATCAAACCCCCGCCAATAGGCGACTAATGGCCGATTCATGCAGACCAAGTCCTGTAAAATCGGATAAGACAGGAGGTTACAACAGTGAGCAGCGGGGTCGTTTTCTTCATTTAAACTCAATTTCTTCTCAAACTAGTCAAATTGTTTTCTGTTGTGATCAGAGAAGGATTCTATCGGTCACGTGGCGAGAGATTTGGCGAAATGATGTTTGGGGATGAGATATTCCATGGCAATTATGTCAAGTTATTTTGTAACCGAGGAACCTCGTGCATGCTCGTTTAAACTTTTAAATTATTGTTGTTATGGACTATGGAGTACAATTCAGATGTTCTTAAGCTCGCTAAAATATATTAAATTGACTTGGAACGATAAATTTAAACTGTGAAAATGATCTGTTTCGCAATGATATGTTTTAAATTTTACAATTTTTTAAATTAATTTAGAATAAAATTAAGTGGTAAAAAAATGATAAAATAAATGTATAAAAATTCAATTATAAATCTTTTTTATCTCTTAACTTTTTACTAATTTAATTTAAAATTTATTTTGGTTTTACACGTAGACGCATCGCTTGTTCTTTTATATATGTTTTATCCTTAATTAATATCTTCTTTTAAACCGAATTATCCTTAATTAATATCTTCCTTAATTAATACTAGTTGCCTTGTGAATTTTTGGAACCAAAATTTGTGAATGCAATTGTTTACAGTTTTCTATCATGTACGTATTTGCTTAGCTTGTTATCAGTATGAATAAGCTAATGCTTATTTTAAATCCATATATCTTTAACTTAACATATTCCATACAGAACATATTATTCATGGAAAGCATATTTTATTAACTCCACAAAATATTAACAAACATGCATGCAAAGAGTCTACAAAACTGGTACAAGAAATTTAAAAAGAAATTCTTAGCACTCAACATCACAAGTCAATAAGTCATGCTATTCGAATAACAAATCCCTCCTCTTTCGCAATGAGTAAATATATTAACAACTCTATTTTAATTTGATGCATTGTACAAATAATAAAATCAAAATGAAAAAAAAAATATACAATTTATGTTTTGCACGAAGTCAAAAAATACGGTCAATGTCTTTACCCACTAGTACAGAAAACGCTACTAACTACAGTCAAAACACGGATTTTTACACGGTTTTCGATCCATGTCTATGGAAGTCGTGTACAATTTTTTGCTGAATTTTACACGGTTTTCGAACCATGTACAAAAACACTAATTCTATACGGTTTATAATAAAAAAACGTGTATAATCTAAAAAAATTCAGTGATTTTTTCACCAAAAGTTATTATACACGATTTTTAAAGTAAACCCGTGTATAAAAGCACACATCCAACACAGTTTTTAATAAAAAAACCATGTATAATTCAATAATTAAAAAAAAATACATGAAACCCTAGATCTGAATTCAAATTAAACCCTAGATTTAAATACCAAACACACTAAACTATATTTCAAATATAAACACTACAACACTACATTTACTAATATATAGACAATAATTACAATTACATCACATATTATTAGTTAAATTAATAACATTCTAACTACAAAAAATGAAAATATAACAAAAAAAATCCTAAATCTGAATTTCATACATTTACATGAACAATGTCTAAGAAGAAGTATAGTAAAGGACAAAAAAATCAGAACTTAGAAATGAAAAACTTAATCGGAAACTTAACTCAAGTTTTGAGGCTCTTCCCTTTATTTTTTTGCAATTTTGAATTACGAAAAAACATCATAGCGGTCACCAACGCATGCATCTTCTCGCAAGCTTTCCGAAAAGTGGTCATTTGCTGAAATTGGACACTTGAGCGCCATTTTATTGCCGTTCGAAGTTTCGTCATTGGAAATCGTATTTTCGGTGAAGATATCGTCTCTCTTGCCTTATCCCGTGCCATAGCCTCTCTTGTTTCGATTTACTTGACTCAGAGAACAGCCATGTACAGCCTACAGGGAAGAGATGCTTTATAAATAACTTAAAAAAAATAGAGAGATGCATTATAACATGAAGTCACGGATCGGTGACGTGGAAAAATTTGTATTTATTTCATCACACGCGTTTTATACAGTAAAACCGTGTAGAATTGTTGGAGCATCTCATATACCCCCGTCTGAAAATGCGTGCCGAACTTCCAAAAATACCCTCCAACATTATACATGGTTTTAATAAAAAAAACCGTGTACAATTTGATCAAATTATACACGGTTTTACTGTTTACAACCGTGTATGAATGTTGGAGCACATTGATACACTGTTGTAAATAGTAAATCCGTGTACAATTTGATTATATTTTCGGAGTAAATTTTCAAAACGGTGTTTTTTTGATACAAATTTAATGAAAATTTTGAACAAATATAAATAATACGCAGTGTATTTTTTGCATTTCTGTACTAGTGACCCCACAACCGGTGATGGAAGATGAATTAGCATATTCTCTATGCAAGTTGCGACTCGTTAATTGTGAACCTCTATTAGTTGGTTACAGGCTTCGCTGTTAAAAAGAAAATTAGGGGGGGGGGGGGGGGGATTAGGGGTGAAAACGGATTGAATAGTAGTGAAACTATATTCATATTTGTTTTTTATTTTACGGATACGGATTTTACTATTAAAATATATATAATTGAAACATAAAATTATATAAGTATCCATATCCACATAGATATTCGGATATTGAATACAAATCGTATATTATCCATTCCGTTTAATTTAAAACTACAATACAAAAGTTTAGATAATAATTTATGGAGCCAGAATCAAAACAGTATTTCATATGATTTGTGTGTTGCAAGAAGTCGAAACTGCTCTGTTAAAATCTTTACCCCATAACCCGCATCATACGATCCGACTCAAGAAAGTCAAGTAATAACGAATTAATTATTCGCTTTTATCTTATCAGAGAGATCAACAATTAGGCGCTAAATCGGTCGGAAGCACCGATAGCGGAAACCAAAGTTTTATTTTTCTAGTGGCTTTATGAGCAAATGAGCGTTTTTCATTTTGTTTGACCGTGTGAGCGTTAATAAGGTTCTAGTCAAGGATTCATGCAGGTTGATTTACTGACAATGAGTAACAAGTATCGGGCTTGAGTCCGAGGTTCTAGTCCAGGACTGGAAACCACTGAAGCTACAAGTTTTTGAAAAAAAATAGCATTTTCTTTTAAATTAATTTAAAATTTAATTTTAAAGGGCTTGTAAAAAACGTACTAATGTGGATAATTTTAGACGTTAATTTTTCAACTTATTGATTCACATAAAAATAAAATTAAAATGTGATATTTTTTTTATGAGCACATAGATAAAATGATGTAGATCATATTCAACGGTTTTATTTTGACTTTTAAGTTTTAAATTTTGAGTTATTAAAATTTTTAAAAATAGAGGCATAATCGAGGCACAAAAAATGGAGGCATTTGAACCCTCCTCTTTAAAAAAATAATTATAGTAGAGAATTTATAGACGTGTTTAAAGGTTATTTGTACATAGGACGTTAGAAATGTAAGTCCTTTTAATCTAATGAGTTGTAAAATTTATAAGAAATTTTTATCATTTTTTCACATGCATGATATATATATATAGAGAGAGAGATAGAGGGGGGGCTAAGATACAAATGTTTGTTCCTAGGTCATGGAACAAACGGTTCGGTTTTTCGATTTTCAAAGTCTAAACCATTAGATATTCAATCTATATTAAAATGTGTTTGGAGACCAAATTTTACCTTTTTTATAATTTTTTACTATTTATTAAGCTGATTTGAAAATTGTTGTTTTCCAATGGTGCAGAAGTTTAATAAAATCAGCGATTTTCAAACCATCTTAAGAAATAATAAAAAAAAAATCCAAAAAATGTAAAATTTGATCTCCAAGCACATTTTAATATAGATTGATTATCTAACGGTTTGGATCGACTGTTTGGACTTTAAAAATCGGAGAACCGAACCATTTGTTTCATGACCTAGGAACAAACGTTTGTATCTTGGCCCCCCTCTCTCTATATATATAGTTATTGATCATATCTCATGCATTTAATATCATATTAAAAATTACTTTCAATCGAGTATAGAATTATTAAGTTAATTAATTATTAATGCATCTCGACCTTTCTTTTAAATTGAGGTTTTAATTTTCGTAGACACACGAGGCAAAAACTACTTTTAGTACCAGCAGCTTGATATTTATTACTTTGTAAGAAAAAATCTATAATTTTAAATTATGGGGAATTTCATGTACACTCATCAAAAACTTCGAATTGCGTATATCCCCTCTAAGTTCGTAATATCAAGCAACCAACTTAACAAAAAAAATCGTAATATCATATTTACCCTTCTAAATTTAAAAAAAAAAAAATTATCTATTTTATTGTCTTTTCTATTACAACTCATTATAAATTCATAAAATACCCATTTTACTCTTTATTAAAAAAAAAGAAAAAAATATGTAAGCATGTTTCAGAAAAAATATCAATATTCTAATTGATCGATTTTCGAGAACAAATAAGCTTACACCGTGACATTTAGGTATATGACTGTGGTTTCTCTCATTAGATTAAATCGGAGAGTGTACCTCATTTTCTAGATTGCATATTTTGTTAATTGAAAAAGTTAAAAGTTATAAGGTATTTTATGTTTAAATGGAGGTAAATTAATTGCTTATTTACATTCTTTAAAGTGATTGAAAATAGAAAAAAAAAATGAAAAGTTAGATTTCACATCAAAATAAAATTAAACCATTTAGAGAGGTAGATTAGTATAGTCCAATTTAAGTTAGCTTAAATGTATGTCGGCTTATTCCATCTTAAATTCAGCTCAACTAAATCACATTTGACAGAATAACTGAGATCTGAAGTTCTTATTCCACTGTTTAGTCCGCAATTAAGCATAACCATAAGGCAGAACGTTCATCGAATTTACATGATAATTTAATAAAAAAAATGAATACTTATAGAGTTCGTGCTATTTTGTAGCGGCCAATTTGAATTGAAACTTTAATTTCGAGTTACTCTAGAACATCTGAATTCCTCGATAGTTTTAATAAAAATAAATAACTTTAAAATTCGTGCTATTTTGTAACCAGTTTGAATTCAAACTTCATTTTTGAATTACTTTAGAATATCTGAGTTCCTCTTTTTGAAGGTACAAATATTGACGAATTACAATATTTTGGGCATAATGAAAAAAGTTGGAAATCTTTTGGACTTTTTGACTGCGAACAAACTTAACGTTTTCTTTTGGATTATATGCTTTTGCCTTTTTCTGACTTCAAATCAAACATGCTCAGAAACACAGAACACAACAAAATATACCTTCTGAATTTGGCAGAGAAGTCCTTTTGTTTAGGATTGCAACAATTTGATCGAAACAAACCTAACGGGAAACGGGTTGTCATTTCATTGTAACTTGTAAGGCCACTTCTTCATATTTTTATTTAGACTGTTCATCATTTCTTTTATAACATTAGATGAGAAGTAAAGACTAAAGAATCCTCACAGATTATCCTTCCAACAGTATAGCGGATACATGAATACATCGTAGTGGGCGTTCTCCCTTTGATGAGATTCTCTTTTCTAGTACTGCTTGGGCATATAATTATTCAAAAAAAAAAAGGCTTGGTGCGGCTCTCCAGTACGCACACCAAATTGGTGCCTTCTCCCAGTGTGTGCACCAACCCAATTTGATGCGCGGACTGAGAGCACGTGGGTAGTATGAATTGAATTTTGTTGGTTTGAGTGGTGTTTAATTAATTGTGATTTAATGTGCGGTAACTAAAAAAATTTCGGTCTAAAAATTGTGTGAAGTCGGGAATATTAAACAGAATAAACTAAAAATATATAAATATGTGGATTTGAGTTTGCTACTTCTTTGATAAGAAAAGTAGGGTTCGATTATTTCAAGTTAAACCAATATTCGATTTAAAACGAACACATCGAATCAACTCATTTTTATTTTATTTTATAAGAGAATCAACTCAATTTAAAACTCAGAATAATTCTTTTATGTGAATCTGATTCGTTCATTTTCAATCATACGATTTCATTTGGAAGAATTTCAAGCCAGTATTTCTTATTTTTCTACAATTTTGAGTGATTATTCATTTTATTAGAGGTTTTAAGTATTATTTATTGAGTGAGTCTATGGTACTATGCATAGCACGGATTAGTCTGTACTACGGAGCTATATTTGCATTTTAAAAATTCTAATGGTCGATCCGAACCGTTCAACACGATCTCCACATGAATATGTACTTGCAGACTAAATTTTATATTTTTTCGAATTTGTTTACTATATTTTTAGATAGGTAGAAAATCACTTGATCTGAAAATTCTAGACCATCCAAAAACAGTCTAAAAAGTAGTAAAACAATTCTTAAAATTAAAAAATTTAGCCCACAAGTATATTCTCATATGGAAATCATGTTGAACGGTTCGTATTGACCGTTAGAATTTTGAAAACGAACATATTGATCCGTAGTACAGACCAATCCGTGCTATGCATAGTACCATAGACTCACTCTTATTTATTTATCTCCAAAATTATAACCATCGAAAAATGAACTTATAATGTTACGGATATTATAATTTGGTAATTATAAACTGATGAGAACTAATTTGCAGGTTATTAGATGACAGGCCAAGTATCTCAAACTTATTTTGACAGGTTAAAAGAATTATTAATTTTATCAAATATAACATAAGATTAAATTAGACCGTTCAATTTGAACGGTGGGACAATATAAGAAGCTTTTAAATCCATAGCATAAGCACTTACAATTTTTTTATGTGTGTATTCTTATGCAATTTATTAATAAAAAAATTTAATGTATCTATCTTATCAAAATAATATGCATATTCTGATAATTAAATTAAATAGAATAATCCAATAAGTAAATTACACAAAACGGTTCTTAAATCATAATTGGTTTATCATCTTGTTTCTTAAAGTTCCAAGTAAAATTCTAATTGATCCTTGTAATTTTTAATTTGTAACATAGTCATACCATCAACTGCTATTATTTTAATTTGTAATAGTAACAGTACTATTAGTAGTACTCTATTATGAGTAGAACTAGGGTGCTCTCGAGTTCACCAAGTCCGACGTGAACTCAAGTCCAAAACTCATCGGATCGGCTTCAAACGACGAATCCGACCGTTGAAACCCGTCTACCTTACGAGTGATGCGTCTACATGCAAAAAATTTAAATTTTGAAATTAATTTTGCATAGAGTCAAGTGGTCAAAATTAGAAGGTTAATAAATTAATTTTAATGCATTCATTTTTGACGTTTTTTTACCACTTGACTCTATGCAAAATTAATTTCAAAATTTAAATTTTTTGCATGTAGACGCATCACTCGTAAGGTAGACGGATTTCAACGGTCGGATTCGTCGTTTGAAGCCGATCCGATGAATTTTGGACTTGGTGAACTCGAGAGCACCCTAGTTCTACTCTATTATTACTATTTTATTACCATCTACTTCATCTTGATACTATCATTTTTGGTTTACTCCAACTTATTTGGAACTAAAGATTTAGTTGTTGTTGTTGTTGTTGTTTGTAGTCATATCATCAAACACCAGATGCCATAATAACACTATGGATGATGTATATGTAATTTTTATAAATTAATTTATGATAGCACAAATATTGATGCCTCAATTTAATTAATATGAAACATCATAAATAATTTTATAGTTTCACATTGTTTGTATATTTTTGACGAGTACATACAAATTAATTTTATTGCTAATAATAATGATATGATAGGTGAATTTTTTTTTAATATATATTAAATACATGACTAATTTCGTACAAAATTAAAAAAATTTAAGATCTAGTATTTGATTTAATAACATAGACAATACACTCTGTGCGTGAGGTTGCAATTTTTTTTTGATCCAGTCTTTGATCCATTGATAAAGACAATGCACTCGGTGCGTGGAGATGCAAGTTTAAAATTCAAATAATTTTTTTTGTAAATATTAAATACTTGGATAATTTCTGATATGAAGAAATTCTTGTAAATATTAAAACAGTTACCCAGCTTGATCTTCAACTTTATTAAAAAAAAGAAAAAATAGTTGGGTAATTTGCCTTCTTAAACCACTGTAATTAGAACCTTTTTTTTAATATTACAGAAAAAACCGATGCTTTAAATTAAAGATAACTGTTTCTACAAAGAAAAGACATAACAGAAGTCGAATGCGTATCCTCTGCATTAATTCAAAAGATAATCTTTTAAGTTAATTGATCTCAACCGTCTGATTTTAAACGGAGACAATCTGACTCCTGCTTATAACATAGAGGCCTTTCAATATGAAATCACATCCTCTGAGATAACTCATATTTTGCGTGACTTTTTGAAATATCTCAAGCGTTTAATACGTCCTGCATGGATTTCAAAGCTCAAATAATACTGGCCCTGCGCTATCCCCAAATAGGCACCGGACACGTCGGTCACGCAAAATATGAGATATCTTAGAGAATATGTACTCTTTTAATATTAGTGTGAATTTAATCTGCACAAATTTTAAAACAAATCAAACAGTTAAAATTCATTAACTCAAAATATTTTCTTATGAGTTAACGTAGAGAATACGAATTCACAGAAGTCCCGAGTAATAATATGTATTACGCTCACCGGGTGGTGATTGTAGCCGTACTTTCCTAAAAAAAAAAAAAATTGTAGCCGTACTCAACTACTCATGCAAAAGTGACTTGCATGCCTCGCTGATCGAGGCCATTCATTCATGGGGTGCAGATTCCTTTGCACGGAGAGGTGGTCAGAGAAGGGAACAGTTTGGGTCCGATGCCCATCGGACTCAAAGTGAGTTCGATGGGTTCGATAACCGTCCGATCTACTTTAAGATTCGCGTCCACATTTTTGAGTGGGCTTTAAAATTCGTGCACACGAATCTTAAAGTGGATCGGACGGTCCATAAATCCATTAGACCCAAATTTGAGTCCGATGGGCATCGGACCCAAGCTGTTCCCGTCAGAGAAAGGTCTTTTGTCCCGGGATATAAATGCACATTTCCAACGATATATCTATATATCAAAGAAGATATATTCATTTTTGTATTTTTTCTAACGTTGAATTAAACCTAATTTTTTAGTTACCATTTAAATAAATAAATACAGAGTTGAATTTCATTCTTATCTGGTACACAGTTATTACTTGCACACTGTCAAAGAATAACACACATTTATTATCTACGCATACCAAATAATATGACAAATTGTATCAAATTTTATGAATTCATTGCACATATAATACTTGCGTGCTCGGAATGCACAGATAATGCCTGCAAAATGTTTTTTTTTTAATATGACAATTCTGTATTTTTTTTTAAATGGTAACTAATTTTTTTAGTTGAATTAAGGCCATCAGTACCTGCAAATTTTATGTGTTTTAAACTCAAAAAATTATTTTTGATGATTATTTAAATTAATAAATATAATAATCTTCAACGAGTTCTCTAAAACTAACCTTAGATCTCTAAAATATAGCACACATTTCACATTGCACTTTGTTGATTGAAATCATTCCAGAAATCACAAATGTCAAACTTAACATTATATATATACAGACAGAGGGGGATCCACTCTCAGTGAATGGGGTCAATTGATTTCCATTTTTTTTCAAATTTTTTTTGCACTAACACAATTTTGCTATATAATTTAGAATAAATGCTATCAATACTATATAATGACTCTCATACTTTTCGTGAAAATTTTATATGATCGACTCTAATACAAAACTCTTGAGGTTTGATCCCATTACTTGAAAGTCTGTCTCTGCTTCTGTATAATTTCAAATAAGAGAGATGGAGTTGTCTGGTATTGTAATTCTAGAGGTTTTCTCTTAAATTCCCCTCTCAAGTGCGGAATCAGAAACTAAAAGGACAATATTATCTAATGGATTTCTTTTTTTCCTTGCTTTATTTAATTTGATAAGGGCATATCTCATGGATATATATATATTTGTTAATGATTTTTCCGTAAGAGGAAGATGCCTTGTTGCAACGCTATTTGCGTGGTGTGGAACGTTGTACCTATTAACCGAACCTTTCTTCACATTTTCCCTATAATCATTCCTTTTTGACATTAATGGTGTCAAGATTTTGATTTTGCTCCCTGTTATTTATTTTAATGGTATCTTCGTTTTGAAAGTTTCAAGAGTCAATCTGAACCGTCCAACATGTTTTTCATGCGAAAATGTACTTACAGACCAACTTTTATGTTTTTTTTAAAAATTTTAACTATATTTTAGACAAGCAGAAAATCACTCTTAAACTTTAGATCATATTTATTCCCGATATTTTTATTAAAACCCCCAAAAAAAACAAATTATCAAATCTGCTCCCACTCGAAAGTTATAATTATTTCTACCCTAACCGCCCGTGGGCTGGGCGGTCCACTTTTTCCATCTGACCGCCCAGCAGCCGGGCGGTCCACTGTGCATAGCGGACCGCCCAGCAGCTGGGCGGTCCGCTAGTGTTTTTTTTTTTTTTTTTTTTTTTTTTTTTTTATAAGATTAGATTAGAGACAATATGAATATAAAGATGCTGAATTCTTAACGCTAAAAGTTCGAATTTTTTTTGTAAATATTAGTTAGATTACTTCTGTGAAGCATATTTATACTAAAATACGCTAAATTACTTGGAATTATGTTAAATTACGTTGAGTTACACTATATTAAGTTAAATTACACTAAATCACATTACATTACGCTAAAATACGGTAAATTACATATGAATAGGGACGATATCTTCACTGAAAAGGCGAAAATTACATTACGCTAAAATACGGTAAATTACATTACGCTAAACTACTCAATACGCAATACGCTAAAATACGCTAAATTACTCAATACGCTAAAATACGCTAAATTACTCAATACGCTAAATTACTCAATACGCTAAACTACTCAATACGCTAAAATACGCTAAATTACTCAATACGCTAAACTACTAAATACGCTACTCAATACGCTAAATTACTGAATACGCTAAAATACGCTAAATTACTCAATACGCTAAATTACTCAATACGCTAAAATACGCTAAATTACTCAATACGCTAAATTACTCAATACGCTAAAATACGCTAAATTACTCAATACGCTAAATTACTCAATACGCTAAAATACGCTAAATTACTCAATACGCTAAATTACACAATACGCTAAAATACGCTAAATTACTCAATACGCTAAATTACTGAATACGCTAAATACGCTAAATTACTCAATACGCTAAATTACGCAATACGCTAAAATACGCTAAATTACTCAATACGGTAAATTACGCAATACGCTAAAATACGCTAAATTACTCAATACGCTAAAATACGCTAAATTACTTGGAATTATGTTAAATTACGTTGAATTACACTAAATTACGCTAAATAACAATAACTTCGCTAATTATGCTGAAATATGGTAAATTACGCTAAAATACGCAAAATTACGCTAAAGTAGACCGATTATGTGCCATCTTTCATGAATCATAAAAAATAGTAAAAAAATTCCGAAAATAGTAAAAATTGGTATTCTACAAGTTCATTATGTAACTAATTTACTGAACTACTTGGATTGAATAATAGAAATGAAAATCTTAATCGGAAACTTCAACTCAAGTTTTGAGGCTTTTTCCTTTGTTTTTTGGTGATTCTGAATTTTGGAATCCGGCATAGCCGGCACGGACGCATGCGCATTTTCTCAAGCTTTCCGAAAAGTGCTCATTTGCTCAAATCGGACACTCGAGCGCCGTTTTATGACCGTTTGAAGTTTCGTCGTCGTTTTTCGCCTTTTCAGTGAAGATATCGTCCCTATTCATATGTAATTTACCGTATTTTAGCGTAATGTAATGTGATTTAGTGTAATTTAACTTAATATAGTGTAACTCAACGTAATTTAACATAATTCCAAGTAATTTAGCGTATTTTAGTATAAATATGCTTCACAGAAGTAATCTAACTAATATATACAAAAAAAATTCGAACTTTTAGCGTTAAGAATTCAGCATCTTTATATTCATATTGTCTCTAATCTAATCTTATAAAAAAAAAAAAAAAAAAAAAAAAAAAAAAAACACTAGCGGACCGCCCAGCTGCTGGGCGGTCCGCTATGCACAGTGGACCGCCCGGCTGCTGGGCGGTCAGGTGGAAAAAGTGGACCGCCCAGCCCACGGGCGGTTAGGGTAGAAATAATTATAACTTTCGAGTGGGAGCAGATTTGATAATTTGTTTTTTTTTTGGGGTTTTAATAAAAATATCGGTATTTATTCTTCTCAAATAAAAAAAAAAACATCATAATTATTGTCAATGTAGGCGTGTTCATAGATATTGTAAATGTATGCACTTGTAGATTAAGCATCTGAGAATGACTGAGATAATCAATTCCTTTATTACTTTCTCAATGCAACGAATAACAGAAGAATAAATTTCAGAGCATTGCAGAGAACATTTCGAGCTTTGTTCTGCTGCTTCTATCCTCTTGGTGTGGGGTCCGTTTCCGTTTCTAGGTGTTTTGTGGCAGTGAGGTCAGACTGTGCCGTGCTACAGTGTATAATACAACCAAACCTTTCACGAATTCAGATCCTCTCCGGTACTGTAATAGGGAATCTTCTACAATTACTTGATCTGGACCGTTTTTTTTAACTTGGAACGAATCTCAAAGCCCAATAATACTGCACCCTCCGTCAGTCCGAATCTCAAAGCAGCTGAGAGTTAATATCAAACCGTAAAGTGAAGGGAATCTTTTACAGTAATGGAGAGGATACTTGTCGACCTTTCAGAGTCTCTGCCTCTCTGAGCTTTCTCTATCTCTCTGCCTCTCTCTCATAGGTCCAGCTTTTGCAAAGGCTGCCACCCGGATTTGATGGGGAGGAGTAGAGAGGGAGAGAGAACAGAACAGTGAATTAAAGAGGGGGATTACGTAAAAAAAGAGAGAAAATTAAAAGAGAAGTGGAGAACCATATCTTTGGTTTGGTTGGTGTCATTCCAAGAGATATGAGAAGACATGCTATCACATATATATTTTTTTAAATTGTGCATCGTTTTTAGCATCTCTGTTTTCCAGTTGGAACTTGGAAGTTTGTTTTTATTGCTAGAGGAATGTTTTTTGGGTACATGGGAGGAGAGAATTGACCGAGATTTTTATTAATATCCAAAGTTAATTAGAAATTAATATTTATGTTCAAAATTTCTGATTTTTGCAAAATAAAAAGCTCAAACCGGCCATAAAATGACCGGTTTACTCGTTTCTAATATTTATGTTCAAAATTTCTGATTTTTGCAAAAAAAAAAAGCTCAAAGCGGCCATAAAATGACCGGTTTACTCTCCCAGTAAACCGGCAAATGGCCGGTTTATTTTTTATTTTTTTAAACACTATGAAGAGTAAGATAATGAAATCTAACACTAAAAATGTGAATTTTTTTGTTTAAATTATTTGTTAGATTACTTCTTTTGATATATAATTAGCATATTTATACTTAAATACGCTAAATCACTTGAAATTATGTTGAATTACACTATATTAATTTAAATTACACTAAATTACATTACATTATGCTAAAATACGGTAAATTACGCTAAATTACATATGAATATGGACGATATCTTCACTGAAAAGGCGAAAAACGACGACGAAACTTCAAACGGTCATAAAACGGCGCTCGAGTGTCCGATTTCAGCAAATGACCACTTTTCGGAAAGTTTGCGAAAAGACGCATGCGTCCGTGCCACTATGCTGAATTTTAAAATTCAGAATTGCCAAAAAACTAATGGAAGAGCCTCAAAACTTGAGTTGAAGTTTCCGATTAAGATTTTTATTTCTATTATTCAATCTAAGTAGCTCAGTAAATTAGTTACATAATGAACTTGTAGAATACCAATTTTTACTATTTTTCGAATTTTTTTCTATTTTTTATGATTGATGAAAGATGACACAAAATCGGTCTACTTTAGAGTAATTTTGCTTAGTTTAGCGTAATTAACCGTATTTCAGCATAATTAGCGAAGTTATTGTAATTTCACGTAATTTAGTGTAATTCAACATAATTTATTGTAATATAGTGTAATTCAACATAAGTAATCTAGTGTATTTTAGTATGAATATGCTAATTATAAATCAAAAGAAGTAATCTAACAAATAATTAAACAAAAAAATCGAATTTTCAGTGCTAGATTTCATTATTTTGCTCTTCATAGTGTCTCTAAAAAAAAAAAAAAGAGTAAACCGGCCATAAAATGGCCGGTTTGGACATTTTTGGTGAAAGTCGAGAATTCTGAACATAAATATTAATTTCTAATTAACTTTGGATATTAATAAAAATGTCGGGAGAATTGACGACTCCAATGTTTTTGTAATTAACAAATGAGCAGAGTTCAAACGTAATTATTTTCATTTTTCTTTGTCTTTACCGTGCTTTTACTTTTTATTTTAATAATAAAAATTTCAATTATATATCAAAATAAAACGTCCGATATATTTTTCCTACGCACACTAAAAAATATTATTTTTAATTTTAATTTTATATGAATCAATAAGTTGAAATATTAACATTAAAAATTATTCACACTAATATATTTTTAAATTCTTGATAGTAATTAGAACATAGTTAAAATGCCATAATCTTTTAAATATATACACGTAGAAAATAATTTAAATCAAATCTTTGACATTATCTTACAATTGAAACATCTGAAATTATTTCTGATATAAGCCTTCCACTAAAAAAAAGTAGTTGTGTGCGTCATTCCTTGAAAGAACTAACTTCAATTTTAATGCAATAATGACACTCTGCGGAATTATTTTACTTCATATAATACGATAGAAAATTCAAATTTGTTCACACCAAAAGAAACATATAGAAAGATGCGAGGTATTTCCATCAGGAGAGCAATAAGACGAAAAAAGGCTTTTTTTTGCTTGGGTATTGGATCAATACGCGGTCTAACGGGTTGGGCCTAAATTTGGTTTTTTTTAGCTTTAAAATCTGTAGTCGATTAATGTAGTACTCATCACATTTTTGTTATTTTTTATCTGAGATGTCACCATTACAGATAAATGAATTTTGTACATGTTGATCATTTTAAAAATCTAGCACCCTACAAAGTTGGGTACTCTTAAGAAATGTCGAAGGGAATTTGGGTAGGTTATGGGTACAATAATTTTAATTCAGTTCATATTGTTCATTATCTTAGAATTCATGTGTAAATTAAATGTAAGATAAGGTTTATTGTTAGATATGTAGCGGAGATTTTCATCTAGTCGTAGGAGCAACACCCTCTTCACTCCTTTCTCGTGTTCAGATGTACGCAACGTAACAAGATCAGTCGCATCTCTACCAGTATCTACACAGACAAGTTGACAAACAAGTGCGAGTCAGAGTGCTAGCGTCAACTGACAACTTCTTTCTTATTTCTCTGTTTCTCTTTTTTGGTGAGAATTTGGATAATAACTGATCAATCGAAAAACTGAGCTGCTGCATATGTATTTATAACCAAACACACATGTTCAGTTGCACCAGTTCGTTCGCACCATTTAAGAGAGACCTATCCAGATGGATCAGATCAAATCAGATCAGAGAGAAAGATAGCAGAATTTTGGTCCATATTTTATTCAGCCCACTATAGTTTAATCCATAAATTATTAATTATATCCCAAAATATTATGACATGTAGGATATTTCTAACAAATATTTAGCCCACTAATTTATTCAAATTAATAGAAGATACATGTCCCATTTTAGATCTTAATATCTTATTATGTAATAAATAGCTTTGAGGGACTTTTAGCAATGTAATGTTTTGTGGGGAATGCTAACAATTGCTCAGGATTTTTAATCAATAGGAAAATGTAGGTTAAAGAAATATGTACGGTAATTATATATTTATTGTGCTAACTATCGGTGTTGGTTGCGGTAAGAGTTTAATATAGAATATTAATTGACAATAACCCGCACCGGTATCACTTAATTAAGATGATTATTGTTTATGCTGAAATTGGTACCTAATAAAAATATTTTCACGAATGGATATTTTTTAATAGGATTGTTAAATTCAGACCACTGAATAATTCAAATGATTTGATGGAAATAGTAAAACACATACCAAAATCAAAATATACCAATTTTAAAATCGAATTACATGATTACAGAGATGATTCTCAAAATGTGACTTCCATTCAATAACAATTAGGCCCGGCGTCATGGAAATATTTACTGTTTACAATAATTAATACTCCAAGAAAAATTAAGTGCATCAATCCAATATTCAAAATAAAGCATTGAATATACAACAACAGTTCTCACACGTGCAAAACTAGTTCTTTCAATTGTCAGATAAGATTCATCACAGAAACATGGATTAAAGTAATGCAGACCACCATGTAACCCATACAATCCCTTAGCTATTAATTAATTAAATTACTGTTTTGGAGGTGTTACAACCTTAGAGGCAGCAGCTGGGCTGGTGAAACTGTAGCAGGTGAATAGATTTTGAACAGCATTTGGTGTTTTAGGAAGACTCAAAAGTTTTCTTCCCCTCTCTTTCTTTACCAGCTGTTTACCTTCTGGACCCTGTAAAAGAAAGAATTACCCTTTACTGTATGACAAAAAAAATCCAGAAAATAAAATTCATGCTCCTGAAAATTTTTCAGTTTTGCCCGCAAAATATTTCTGTTATGCTCGCTAAATTTTCATGAGAGCCCGTAAAATATCTATGTCATGCATGTAAAGAAATTTTGCTGTTAGTTTTACCTATTCTTGTTTTTTGAAAATATCATTGAATATAAAAATGCTTGTATGATTAACTATATATTATTTTAATTTTTTGTAGTTTTTTTTTTTTTCAAATGTATACCTAATCATCACAACCTTAACAAAAAAGGAGAAGTAGAATCCAGTTGTTACCTCCGTTGAATCTTGCAATTCTTCGGTTGCTCTGGTTTCACTATTCTCCATTGTTTCCTTCACATCCTCTGAAAGACGAAAATATTGTACAAGTTAACACATTATCTTGTGTAACAATTTTCAAAATGTTAAAACAAAAGGAGATAAGTGAACTAAAAGTGAAATTGAAAGAACCTGCACGCATAATTTGAGGCAGCTTCTCTGAATCGTTGGAATCGAAAGATTGATTGTTCTCAGGCAAATTGACACAATAAAACCTGAAGCTTGGTGAACCTGGCAATTCTCTATACAATTCTTTACTGTCATCTTCTCTAATCTCATCTTTTACACTGATTGAAACTTCATTTTCCTCGTCGATCGGCTCGGGAACAATCGTTGAAGGTTTTGCCTTCCCAGAAGATGAATCAGAGGCCGCATTTTCTTGCTGACTCAGCAACTCAGTCGTCGATACAATACTATATCTGTTCAACATTGAAACTTAAAATTAGTTCAAACAATAATAATGTTAAAATTTTACTTGCATGAGATTCTAGTCCGCAATGTTTACTTTAGACAATCATGTATCATCTTTGTTAATTTTCAATTAACAGAGTTATTTTAGCTTCACGCAGCTCACCGGTCATATACATTTTTCATTTTGTATCTATTGGTAATGATCTGCATGAAGTTAGAAACTAACTTTGTTAATATATTTATATTCCGTCTCCCTTTCTCATGATGAGTTTTCTTTCTACCATAAGAATATTTTGCTTAGCCTTACCTTCTAGTGCGAATACGTTTCATGGCATCTTCGATCCTACGGTGTATCGGCTTTAGCCCTGGGGGAAGCGCTTCTTCCTTGAGCTCAAACTTGGAAGCTGCACATCCCATCCCCACTTATGAGCTAAAAGCCTAATTCTAAACATGTAACTTGGTTCCTTTTTATTTCTATGCTTTTTTTGTGAAAGGCAGGGGAAGTAGGAATGGCAATGAATGGCTGTCGTTTTAGTTTAGGTTTATGGAAGAGAGAGGCTTACAACGGGGTCAGTCAAAAGTAGTTAATTGGCAGTTGATGCTTTTCTGTTATTTTGTGTGCTGTCTTTAGTTGGAGAAATTTAGACAGTTATTTAGGTGTATTCAATTTCTAATATTAGACATTGCCATATCAGCACCACTTGAGTCTAAACCAGAAACAACGAGTTCTTGGGCAGAGGGCTTACCGGTAAATTGACAGAGTTATTTTGACTCACACAGCGTACAACAATTATAGAGACGATAAAAAAATATGCAACTGATACGCTGCGTGAAGCCAAAATAGCTCTGTCAATACCTTTGCCCAGATTTACATACAATAACCATATTTACCAACTTCTTATCGTTTTAAATAACGGATTGTTAATAACTGATTTTGGGTTCTATTTGGGTCTTGATACTGTTATTGGGCTTGCGGTCTCTTAATTTGGGAACTGTTGACCTGAATTTCAATTTCCTTATAGGACCGATAATCTGGGTTTTGGTTATACATTTACTAATGGACTTAGAGAAATTTTACTGCAAATATATGAAACAGATCACAGTCTGAGATGGTTGGTTTTGCTAGTGATAATAGTTTTGATTATTTGCGGAGATCCAAATAAAAAAATTCTAATTAACTATAAGAATTAATCGATGGAGTAAAGATGCAGGAAGACAGGAACAATAAAAGAATATGTTATTTTATTTTATTTTTTTAAGGTCAGGGAGCAAAATGCTCTCTGACAATTTCATTGATATAAGAAAATTATTTACAAAAGTTCAAGAAAAATATATTTACAATGGTACGAAAGTAAAACTCCAAAATCTAGTCGGGGCACAACCCCTCATCTATTTTCATAGGTTCCTATACCAATTTGTAATATCTATCGCAGTTAGACCCACCAAGTCCGTTACTGACTTCCTCTTTCATGTGAACAACCTCCTGTTGCGTTCCCGCCATAAGGCCCAACATCCTAACACCCACACAGTGTCCCAGAGTCTTGTAGCTGTTTTCTCGAGATCCTTCCTTACTAGGTACCAGAGGTCCCGAACCGTGCGAGGATTAGCCCGCAGGAATGCAATGTTGAATATGAAGACTAGGATTCTCCAGAACCTCGTTGCATACGAACATGCAAAAAACAAGTATTTGGACGTCTCCATGTCCGTGTCCGGGCAAAGGTGGCATCCCGGTTCCACCTGACAACCTCGTGACCACAACATTCGCTGTGTGAGTAGCTTATCCCGTAACAATAGCCAAATGAAAATTCTTACCTTGTGCGGCACTTTGAGCTTCCAAATGATATTACTTACAGGACAGTGAAATCCCCTATCGTGTAGCACACCATACGCGGATGATGTTGTGAAGTTTCCATGCGAGGTCCACTTCCAATACACAATGGGAAAAAACTCATCCGGTACTATAGAGATCATGTAGAAAAGTAATAAGACGCAGATTGATCGGACAAACCCCGAGTGGTTCGTATTATCAAGCAGCTGTTGTGTGGTTGTGATGCCATGTAGTAACGACATTGTCTGTGCCCACAACCCATTGGAATCTCTATCCAATTTCCATAACCACTTGGTTAGTAGTGCATCGTTGTGTCTCTAGTGATAGAATACCCAATCCAACGCTCTTTTTTAAGGCGCATACTGTAGACCAATTGACCAAGCAATTAATCCCATTGCAAGTGTTATTTCCCTTCCGTAAGAAGTTTCTTCTCGCCCTATCAATGTGCTTTAGAACCCCTTTAGGGATTTTGATCGCTTGCATGTAATGAAGCGGTAACGCAGTCAATACTGATTTAACGAGCGTCAACATACCCCCATACGAAAGCATGGCAGATGTCCAGCTTTCCATTTTATTCCTGACCGAGTTGATCAGTGGTTGAAATCCATCTTTGTTAGTCTTTTTGCCGACAGAGGTAGTCCGAGGTAGGTGATTGGCAGTTGTGCCCGTATGCAGCCAATAATGGACTGGACGGTGTCGACCAGATGGTCCGGTATTGCTATGGGCACAAAGTTGCTCTTGTGTCCATTGATCTTGAGTCCTGTCATTTTCCCGTATATGTAAAGCACCCGAACTAGCACCCTCAGCGTGGTCAGATGGGCCTCGGTGAAAATAATAGTGTCATCGGCATACTGTATTGGTCTCCGCGGTATCATCATCGGTACATGCATGAGTGGTATAATTTTTTTAATAAACCAATTTAGTGAGTTTGTTACCAATATGAACAACATAGGTGACAACAAATCACCTTGCCGAAGACCCTGCTTATGCTTGAAGAAAGCCGTGATCGAGCCGTTTACCTTTACCATTGAAGAAGAAGTATTGAGCACATTGATAACCGCTGATAGCCACCTGGGCGGGAAGCCCCGCTCAATTAGTAAGTTCATTAAAAAACACCAATCAACCGTATCGAAGGCCTTTCCGAAATTGACCTTGTATAGAATTGAAGGAATTTTCATCTTCTGGCAGTAATTAAGGTATTCTCTGGCGACGAGGAATGATTCCATGATAGAGCGACCCTGTATAAAGACCGTTTGTGTGTTGCTTACCAGACTCGATAGCTGTGTAACTTTGACCGTAGCGGAATAGTGTACGGGCCGTGTACCTTGTGCATGGTCCGTGTAAGAACAGAGAAAACAGAAAGATCGGATAAAAGAGAAAAGAGAGAGACACAATGTTTAACGAGGTTCAGCACCAACTTGGTACCTACGTCCTCCCTTCAATTCTCTAGATCCTCTTCTAATTATCTAGATCCTACTTTCCCTTTTTATTCTTTCTTTTCTTTTTTCTCCTATATTACAATCTTCTAAACAAGAAACAAATAACTCAGAAATATAACATAAATCACCAATGAATTCCAGCTGCCACCTTCCATACCAAAATTGACAGCCAGCTGCCGCCTTCCATAACTAATCTGGCGGCCAGGTACATGGTCCGTGTATCTCACCACACGGACCGTACATGCTCTGCTTCAACAAGCTGTGGCTGCAACCTGTTCACGAGTATCTTGGTTATGATCTTAGCCATCTTGTTGATCATTGATAGGCCTAAAATCCATGACATCTATTACCCCCTCTTTCTTCGGAATTAAGGTGATTGCCGCTCTATTTATGGCTCCTATTTTCTTATCATTGTAAAATGTCTAGACCAGGTTAATCATATCAGAACCAACCACCACCCAATAATTTTGAAAAATTCTGTCAGTAACCCATCGGGGCTACTCGCCTTTCCCTTGGGCAATCTAAATACCGCATCTTTGATCTCCTCATCAGAGATGTCATTATCCAGGTTAGACAGAGTATCCGTCAATTTGGGACCTATCTTATCCATCAGGTCAAAAGCCATATTGGAGCGGCTAGGAGAACAAAGGAGGTCCTTGTAATGTGTAAATAGCACCTGTCTTAGTTGTTGTTGATCTCTGATTCTCTGGCAGTGTTATTTCCACACCGTATTGCTGAGATGGATGCATTTTTGACAATTTTATGGAATTAATTTTGATAAACACTCTTATTGGATTAATTGCGGAGAGGTTACCGAGTAAATGCCAGCAAAAACGAATTCGGATCCCCCATGTACCTGAGGTGCAATTAGTAAATATGGACCGTTCTTTTAACTGGCACGAATCTCAAAACCAACTCCTATAGTTTCTATAGGTACCAGAATGAATCTGACCTTGTTGGAATGAACTTTCGTTTATATATATTGCACATCAAGTATATGGAGGATACAGACTCAGCAAAATCGAAACGAAAAGGAAAGAACCAATTTTGTATGTAATAATTGATTTTGAAAAGAAACAAAATTAGAAATTCAGAAGGTTAATTTTGAGAAATAGAAAGAATGAGAAACAATCTTTGATCTAGTGATAATGACCAATGTTATTAAATGCGGTTTTCATATGCGGTATGCGGCCGCATATGCGGATTTTTATGCGGACGTATATATGCGGATTTTAGTAATGAAAAGAAAAGAAAAAAGAAAAGAAAATTTCAGTCTATCTATTATATTATGTTTAGTCACGAACTTTTATTAATCTATCTTGATTTTTAAGTATTTGATACACTTTCTTTAATTTTTAAACACATTAGTTCAATAATAATTTTGACTTAATTCATGTGTTCAAAGCAGTTTTATTAAATTAGCGTCAATTCAGTAATACTGGTCTATGCTTTCTTTATGCCCACTTCTGCTTTTTTGATTTGCTCTGGGGTGACCCCTTTTTTTTTTATGTAAGGCCCGTAGACGTCAATCATTAATAACATAAAAGAAAAGTCCATTAGCTGTCATGTCTCTACTTCTCTGCATTCTTCTTTATATGGGTATGTGCCGTAGGCTGGCTCGGGAATGAGTGGAGTATTAATTCGCAGCCCACTTTACAAAGTCCAGTAAAGCCCAGCACCCCAAACCAGCAACCCGTCCGGTTTGTACATTCTGAATTAGTCCCACAATCTCAAAATACATATTATCCAAGCGCTGGAGCGCTATAAAATAAGCAGGGGAGCCCTCCATGTCTTAATGGATCCGGGTTCGGAACTCAAATAGTGGGTTCTGAACGTTTCGGATCTGAGGACTCATTTAATAAGTCCGTTAATGGGTTATTAATATTTTTAAATCCGTTTTTAGTGTATGCGGTCTGTATATGAATTTTTCATGCGGATTGAGGGTGCATACGCATATGCGGCCGCATATGTGCCGCATGAAACCGCATTTTACTACACTGGTAATGACAATACTTTATGTGTGGAAAATTGTAGATTCAAAATTAATAAAAAATAATTCTTTATGAATATTAAATAATTGGGTGATTTGATCTCTAACTTTTACTCAAAGAAATAAAAAAAATAAACAATTTTTTTTCATTTTTTTTTTGGATATAAACGTATCAGGTTAGTCGGATATCAGTTAGGTCGTTAAATTGAAACAAAATGCAAATAGAAAAAAATATAACGTACTCTTAACTGATAAGAACATAGAGCAAGTTGTAAAACGAAAAGGAAAAAGAAAAATATATAATGAGAGAGTTGGGGGAAGCCATCTATCACTCTTTCCAAATCTATGTTATTATGATAAATAAAAATTTTAATCTGAATTTAAATCCATGACTTCTTATGCTAGATATATGTATTTTTGCCACTAAATAAAAAACTAATTTTTTTTTTAAGTTAGTGACTTTAATACCTCTAATAAAACGTATTTACAATGGGTCAAATGACCGTAATTCCTAGATCTACTTTACTCTCACTCTAATTTTTTAATTCTACTTATATACACTTTTAATCACTCTAATATGTTAATCTCCATCTCGCTTCACGACCTGATCCGCTTCTTCGACCGCCGCCGCGCTCCGATAACGACCGGATCTACTCACCGTCGTGCTCTGATCGAGATGGAAACTCTACGCTTCAAGCTCCGACGATACCGTACCCTCGGCTCCAATCGGGTTCGCTCGACTCTAGTCTCTCTCCTCTCACTCCACGATCGGATCCGTTTCTTCAGCCGGCGCCACGCACTGACGAAGATCGGATCTACTCACTGTCGCGCTCCGTTCGAGATGAAAACTCTAAGTTCCAAGCTTCGACAATACCGCTCTCGGCTTAGCTCGGCTCCTGTCCCTCTCCTCTCTCTCATTCTTCTCTCCACTCGAAAAGATAGTACCGAGAGAGAGGAGGAATGTTGTATCGGAATGAGATCTACAAGGATTTAAAAGGACGGAGTTGAACGGAGTTGGACGGAGAGGAGAGAAGGTGGTGGCCACCCAACTCTAGATTTTCAAATCGCCTTTGCTCTCTGCGAAAGAACCCTGCATCCGAAACACTCTTGGTTTTCCACTTGAGATAGAGTTGACAAAAAAATTAAAAAAATAACTGGTTCTTCAAAAAAAATAAAATAAATAAAATAAAACTAAGTTAATCCTTCACCTTCTTTAGGATTGGCAAAATCTGACCAGAAGAACTCGCTCAACCCAGCCCAACTTTTCAGATACATATGACTCGAACATGACCTGAGATAATCCGAAACCCGAACATGTTCCAAAGTTGGATGATCGAAAACTTGAGTCGACCTGACCAAATCCAGCCCAACTACAACCCGAATTAGCTCGACCCAATTCAACTCAGACATGATCGATCGATCTGTCCTATCTGATGCTATTTTTGATGTAACAAATCTCACTCACCGACAGAAATTGAACGATTCGAAATGTGAATATTAAAGGGTTGTGTGTCAATTTTCAAAATTAGTTTGAATTATAATCGGACGATTCGAGTATTTTTTTTTTTTTTTTGTAGAATCTGCAAAGTCGTGAGGGAAAATTGAACTCTCAATTTTTAAATAACCAATAATTCTAGAACTTTTTTCTAGCCAATTGTACTACCTCTCCTTTTTCGAATATCAAAATTAAATTTTACATTATTGTAAAGAATACTACTCGAAAGTAGAAAAATATATCTTAAGTATCAATATCAATATTTCTAATCCTTGATAGAGGGCAACACTAATATAAACAGTGAGTTGTAACTAAGATACGAGAAAATCACAAAACTTTCACTTGAACAAAAAAAGTTCACTTCGATCAATGCAATTAGTTTCTAATTATTTTTTTTAATATACCTAACTTAAATTGGCAATAAATAAGTGTCAACTTGGAAGTATCAGATCAAAGCATTATTTTTCTTCCAGGCACTTCATTTTGAAATGTTTGTTATTTTGAACTACCAACAGAGAAAATTAAAATGTTGCCGCCAAAATCCAGCAAATCAAATTCACTACAATTTAACCGTTATGTTTATACAATGCCTTTTACACAGTAAATCTGTAGAGATGTCATATAAACAAACTTCTGTACATATCAACAAACACCAACACAAGTTAGTAATTATTTTTTCCCTTTAATTGGAGCTATTTCCAATTAAACGAGGATTTCTGTACCGGCTTGAACCGGAAGAAGAGGCATTGCAGCTGTTACCAGCACTGTAACATGTAAACAGACTACGAACAGCATTCGGTGCCTTCAATTTCAAGAGCCTCCTTCCTTTACGCTTCTGTGGCGAGATATGTTCAAAACCCTAATGAAAATTAACACATATGATTTACTTTTCATTTAAATTTACTGCAGAAATGTTAAGAAGTTTCATTTAGGTTTTTAGTTTTTTAAAACCTTGCTCGAGGCTTGTGACTCGCTAACTTCTTCAATTGGCTCATTGTTTTGCTTTATTTCTTCAAGTCTCTCAGCTGCTGCAACAGAAGCATCATCTAATTTGAAATAAATATAAGTTCATCATCTGAAGGAAAAGATAAACCAAATGAATTAAAGCAAAATGTGGCACTCACTCGATTGATGAAATCCTGATAATGTGATAGAATCCTCAGAATCGAATGACTGAATGTTGCGACAATAAAACCGAAAACTCGGTGAACCCTGAAACACCTCTTCCACTTCTGTAATTCTGTTACTAATCAAACGAAGATCATGTTCTTGTTCTTCTCCTTCAATTTTTTCCAGTATGTTTTCGTTCTTCGTCGTGATTTCCTCGGTGCTCTTCTTTGGCTCCTCTGCTGTCGTTTGTCGGATTCTCTCTTCTTCTTTCGCCTTCATCTCCTCTGTTCTCCCCTGATTTATCTTCTCCATGTTCTCCATCAGCTCCTCTGATCTCCATTGGATACAGATACTCTCTTCTTTTTCGTCCTTGGGATCGTCTCTATCCTGCTCCAACTTCTCTGATCTCATTGCACCTTTCTCTTCTCCTTCCTCCTTGGATTCCTCATTGCTTTTTTCCTTCATCTCCTCTGTTACCTTTTGACTTGTTTCTCCTTTTGTATCCTTTGGTTCTTCCTGGTTGTCAGTCAGTTCATCTCTTTCTTTGTTTCTCTCTTCTAATTTGTTTCCTGACACTTGTACTGTTTTCTCTTTCAACTCTTCTATCATCCCCTTCTGATCTTCTTTCTTCTCTGTTGGTACCTTTTTCATCTCCACCTCTTTTTTCGCTAATTCTTCTCGATCTCCGTCTTCGGATTCTTCCTCTGGGATTGGCTCGGGTGCGACAGCTGAGGCCTTGACCTTACCAGAGGTGCTTGTGTCACCAGTTGTCTCGGGGTCTTCCGATTGCAGAAGCTCAGTGGTGGCGGAGAATGTGTTAAACCTAGTAATTAATCATATAAAGATATTGTTATATAATTGCAATCGGTGTGCAACGAAAATTTACGATTGTAACTTTCACATAGATTAAAGTAATCTTTGTCACAGAAACATTTTCAAGAAACATAATATCTATGTACGTATCGGCATTAATGGTCGTTTAAGATCGAAATTTCCTGGTAAATCTAGAAGGAGAGAAATTTCCTTTGCTTCAAGTCCAGTACAACTAAATAGATAGTCCTATTAGAACTACGACGACTCTACTAATCTGTCTTTGATTAATTTGGGAACACAAATTGTGGGAACTGATGTACAACAGGAAATGGAGAAGTGGGCACGATGCCTTCGCAGATTAATTATAATTAAGACCTATCTCACTTGTGCCTGCTGTATCGGCTACGGTACCATTTCAAGCTTGAAGCAGATGGTAGCTTTTCTGTCAAATGCTTAATTAGCTTATTTTGAATTATGGCTATATTTAGTATTCAATCCAGGTTGCGCTAAATTGGTAACAGTAATAAATAGAGTTCTTGTTACTTTTTTGCTAGATATCGAAGAACTCCGTAGATAAGTGAGCTTATGGGGTTTGTTTTTTTGATGTTTTTGATGCTTCTTGAATTATTTTGAGTTTTTTGTAAACCTCGTTTCTGTTATAGAGATAGGCAGCATAGCCTACTTCTTTACAAAAGTGAAAAAAAAAAAATCCAAGGTTGAAAAATAAAGTACAAATAAAAAGAATTTTATAACTTGTGCATTGACAATTTGATTACCTTCTCAATCGTCTGCGTCGGCACTTCTTGATGCGAATTGGTCTTATTCCTGACAGCACTTGCCTATCTGCCTCTATATCGAGCTTTGATGCCGCACAACCCATCCCTACCCAGTAACTCCAGAAATTAACACAAAATAACTCTCAATGTTTTGTTTGGTTTGCTTTGTTTTAATTTGATTATCCCATAAACTTTGTTTTATGATGGAGAAAGGGGTAGAGAATTATACAGGGTTTTGAAGAAGGTTATCAACAATGTTCATTGAAGAGGTGAATGCAGTTTATTTGTTTTGCTATTTTTAGTTAAATTACTGAATCAGGGTAACTCATTTTGACAACTAACTGACAACTTGTGTGCTAGCAACACTCACAGTTGGAACTTCCCTTTGCTGGATTTCTCGGTGCACCTGAAATAATGTCGAGATTTAAGCACCTCTGAGAATCAAATAATCGTTGCTTATATGCAACAGTGATCGTTGTATATATTATACGCGCGGTAGTAATGCACCAAGTTTACTGAGTAAAATTACGCTACAGAAGTGGTTCATTGTAAAATAAAAATACCAACCAAGTTCAGAGGAACTTCTTTAAGTTGTTTTTGCTTTGTTAGTTAAGAAATAGATATACTATGGATGATTCAAATTTAAGTGGATAAAATTTAACCACAAATCTAATTTTTTTGTGATTGAGAAGAGATAGTAACTACCGTAGATTTCTTGGGATAATCCAAGTAAATTTCTGTTTTAAAATTTAAGTAGGATTGTACAATTCCGCTTTTTATAATGATAAAATAACTTTATAATTTCCTCAAAAGGATAATTAACTTCAAAACAATAGGGATTTTGATAAGGATAACTTGATGGAATGATTAGTATTTATTAGCTAGGATAATTAGCAGGGTGGGACAATTTTTTTTTATGAGGCATAATTATTTCGTTATATTGACTATTAAGTACATTTTTATAATTTTTCTGAGAAAAACATAGAAATAGAAGCATAATTTGGAGAAAAATTTCCGAGAGTTGGCAAAATTTTATTATGTTTTCAAGCTTAAGTATACTTTTATAAATTTTTTTAAAAAGCACAAAAATAGAAGTATATTTAAAAAAAAAAAATTTAGCCAGGGAGCAAGTGCCCACCTTTGACTCCACTTGACTCCCCCTGTTCGTCATCTCTATATATTAGCTAGCACATGAGAGTAGGTCCGAGGCCCATCAGACCTACTCTGGTTCGATGGGTTTAATCACCGTCAATTTGCTTCAAGAATCGTGCGGAACGCTTTAAACTCTGTGCGTGTCTGTTTCAATTTTCGTGCGCACAAATCTTAAATTAAATCGGACGGTCATCATACTCGTTGAACCTAAAAGTAGGTCTGATGGGCATCGGACCTACTCCGTTCCAACAATCCGCTCATTACCAAACGACCCATATAGCCATCATGATTTAATGACAAGTTTAGATTAGGATAATGTGAAATGAGAAAAACGGTGACAGGTCTTTAAAAATGCGAATGCGACATATGCAATAGAGTTGGAGAGCCATATAAAGAGATGAGGATCAGAGATAAGACAGGCTAAATTAATGTGGTACCAGTATTGGCAATTTTACATCTCAGTTTTAGTTTTAATAGCAAAGAAAGAAAATCGAGTTACGAGTTGCTCTTTTCTGACCTATTAACTACTGCCCGTTAAAATCGGGACGTCGTGGTCCTTTTTCAAGAGAATTAAACTTATTTTTATTTTATGAAGAATGCATCATTTACTCCAATAAAAAATAAATAAGAACTGTCATGAATAGGCGATGCGTCCCTAGAGACTTGCATTTCCAGAAAAAAAAAATATATAGCGAGACATGTCTGCACTTGGATTAGATCTTCCTCTTATTAAGTCCAATCTAGATGATGCAGAATTAATCCTTGGAAATTCAAGATATATATATAATGTTTATATTATGAATTTATGAATTTCCCCATATCAAGCTCCTATATCAATAGGCGATTGTCGAACCGAAAGAAACAAGAATTTTTTTTCGAGTATTTTGATGATAACTTTCTAACATTTCTCATTTGAGTGAATCACAATCTTATAAAAAACTAAAAGAGATCTACAGTACAGCCTTCGTATTTTGAGTTCTGCTGAAATTCCAAATGTATCTTTTCAAAAGTTCCCTTTTATAGTATAATTTATTGATCCGTTTACTTGGTCAAGAGGAAAACATAGATGATACTGGATTGAACCGGTTGGTTTTATTTGTCCCGGTATTAACAAGGGCAAGCTCGTGGTGGGAACCGGTTTTCAATTTTCAAATCAATTGCATTGGTTTTGGTTGGTTCACGCGGAACATACATATTTTAATATCAACAGCTGCCTGGTACAAAAATTCAGATTGCCCCCTCGAAACATGGAGATGGGATACAAAAATACACGGCGTCTATTAGTGTTCTATGGTCTTTCAGAGAAGAGATACATAAATTGATAACCTGTAACTGTTTGTATGTATGTAGCCGTCTTTATTATTATTTTATCTGTACAATACTCACAATATGTTATCTGTAGGAAGTGAGATGCCTAAACTAACTGGGTGCTATACCAACATCTCACATTTATATATATAGAAAAAAAAATATCAAATTAAATAAGATGAAAAAAATTATAACCCTAATAACACCTAGTTAACCTGTCCTGAATCTTTAACTTTTGATTTACCATGCATCTTGGGCTTCCCTACCTGGTACGGACGAAACCCGCCAATCAAAATAGGAGGTGCCATTTTGAGACCAGGTTTGACTTTGGTACTGCCGACTTTCCTTCTAGAAGGATTCCTCATAGGATGCTCCATCGAGCTCAAACTCTTTTTCCATGACCTATCTTTTCTCAGTTCAATGACTGACGAAGAAAAGAACTCAGACACATCACTTGTGGTGTCCAGGTTGTTCCCGATTGATCCATCGAGGTGAGGTGGTGGAAACTTCTCTTGTTTTGTCCTTGCACTTGCACTTATTATTAATCTTGGTACCTGGAGAGAGAAAAAATTCATTGGTAATTCTGAAGGCTTAATAAGATGCCGGTTAGTCCACATCAATCTAGCAGAAACAGGAGCTACTGTAATCCATGGCTTTTAACAGAAAAATGCACTCACAAATGCACAGAGCCAGGATGACAACTCTTCTTTTTTAACAGTAACAAAATATAAACAGTATGACTTTGTTAGCAGTACTGATGCAAGTGTTGTTGGAAAATAACATAAAAAAGTTAAAAAAAAAAAAAACCATTGCTCAACCAAACAAAGGCAATATGAAATGATGGCTGTACATTGATGAAACAATTGGTACAGGACAGCAACTAATGGTACAACAACAGTCCAATCAATATAATATCAGACCCAACTGTATGCTATTGAGATGAGGTGATTCTGTGGAGAGAAACTTACACCGGTGTTGGATTGTATTTGAGGAGTAAGAATGCCTTTGAGTTGGTTGTAGTTGCGCAATCGTACCTGCTTGACAGTTTCAAATCCACCTGTGTCGTTGGCCCTTGCTTTTCTATAAAATTTAAGGGAATATTAGATCGCACAACAGCTTCAAAGTGACATCAAACTGAGTCCAGTTCCAAATTTTTAACCATTATACAGCCAAGTAAATTAATAATGAAATCTCACTTCTAACAGCAGACAGTGAATATAAAAAATATGAAGTAATAACACAAGATGCAAATGAAAGGGCAAAACAAAAGGAAGGTTCAACAGATGAGATAGAGCTGGTATGGTACAACTATTAGTATTCACCTCCTCCGTTCTTGGTTCCTCAGTCTTATGTCCATCTCTTTGCTCGGCGGATATTGTGGGAGACTTGAGGGTTCACATGCAAAAGGCTCTGTCTTGAAAAACTACAACAATAAAGTATTACCAATAGCTAGTTAGAAAGGAATTCAACTTCAAATTTCATACAACCGCAGCTTTATTAACTACCAGAAAAATCACTATCTAGTATAGCAGTACCAAGCTGTCATTCTCCAGAACAATCTAATGAACAAAAAGAAAAAGCTTCTTTCAACAGAAGTACCAAACACATTGGGATTTTACCAGTGTGTGAACCCCACTAGCCAAGACAGGTTCATGAACCAAACATAGTCAGCCCGAACCAGTAATGGTGTCAGTACTAAACAACTGGTATGGTCAGTTCTCTGGGAAAAGGAAAAGGTACTGACTCACATTGCTGTTTAAGGCATCAGAAGCAGTGCCTCGGGTGTCCGGGTCAATAGAAAGAAGGGTCTCTAAGAGGGAGAGAGCAGAAGGAGGTAGATCTTGGAATGTTTCGGCCAAGCACCGTTCATAGTGCCTGAAAGTGGTATGAATAATTGGCAGCTTTAGCTTTTTCCAGAATTCTTCTGTCGGTGTTCCACATACCTTGAATATCCTGTGTAGTTGCTCTACCTATTTTATAAGCATTAAGCAAAATGTACCTTTTTACATATATACCTAAGAAGTAGGATTTGCATTTGTGTCATCGCAAAAATCAAGTGCATACGTCATTTGAGAGTTAAAAAAAGTTGAATGCCCCCCTGCCCCCAAACAGCTCCCAAAAATCAAAAAGAAAAACAACAAAAATCAGTTGAAACAAAAAAAAAGGAACATCCAATTGAGGTGTCACGGTGCTTTGCAAAGCATCAATCCTTCTTGTGCTGCAGCTTCAAATCTTGAGTTTTTGAGATTTGAACAGTCGATCCAAGTCTTTTAATGTGATCTACATATTAAAATCTTGTAGGGAACAAAGTTCTCTAAGTTCTTTAGATTTACTTTTGTTATTTTTTACGACAGGGAGAAAATCATTGCTATTGGATGGTCTTGGATTTTTTAACTGTTATGAAATTTCTCCTATAAAAAAAATAGTAAAATGATTTTTAATTTATACATCACAATGAGCACCTTGGTTTGGCCGCTTAAATATAAAAAATCGAGGTCTTGAGCCGAAGTACAAGAGGATTGGTACTTTGGAAAGCAACGTAGCCCACCTAATATCTAATTGATGAGATGGCATAGAAGTCACTTTTAACTTAAAATTTTCTACAAATGTACATTATTATTTCATACATACTATTCTGCTTAAAATATATTATCCTTCCCAAATATTTTATGGCCTTCTAGGCTATTACAAAGGCCATCAGAAGGATGGTCATTTTAGAATGAGTCTGGACTCTGAAATTTCATGCATGACAGAAAATAGGGAATTTTTAGTACACCAGCAACAGTACCAGAATTTACCATAGGTAAACAGCAGAAAGCACCGTTGAAGTAATACCCAAATAGAATCAAATTCCGCTAACCTCAGTTCTTGCAGGGAAAATGGGTCGACCCATTAGAAGCTCTCCAAGTATACACCCAACACTCCACATATCAACTCCAACTCCATAAAAGGTTGCACCTAGTAGCAGCTCAGGTGGGCGGTACCAGAGGGTTATTACCTGGCTGGTCATGGGCTGGGTTCGGGCTGGGTCAAAGGATGTGGCTAATCCAAAATCAGCAATTTTTAGAACCCCATCTTTGCTCAGGAGAAGGTTTGAGGTCTTTATGTCCCGATGTAGAACACCATTTTCATGGCAGTGCTTAAGCCCTAACAAGAGCTGTTTCATGTAGCACTTTATCTGAAAATTATTTTGGAGATATCAGGATACAAAATGCAACACAAAAATTTATATTAGTAATGGCCCCACCAGATAGTTGCATGCAAATCCTTCTGAGAGCACGATTCAATTTCAACTGAAAATTTCTTTTTCTTTTTTGTCAATTTTAACAAAAGTTACCTCAATTCAGTCATGATTAAGCCTTAATTGTAGATTTAGTATTGATTAAGCTGCAGTTGTCTGGATTAAACCAAAAAAAAAAAACCTTTGGTTTTATCATAAAAAGGGATAAGCTTTGGAAAACTGACAGTATTAATTATACTTAAACATAAATCGTAACAGTAGATATTCCAAAATGAAACTAAATTCTGTTAAGTAATTAGAAGATTTGCTACCCAGATTCAACCAGTTGAAAGGTTATAAGTTTAAAAATATTATTTTCATCAATTTCTAGTCAGCAACACTAATAACAGACGAAAGTGACAGTAGTGTTGATTCTGAATCCTAATAATACAAGTCAGCAACAGACTAGTATCCCTTTCTTGACTTTAGTTATAAAAATATGAAAAAAGAAAAAGAACTAACTAGAAGTTCCTATCAACAGGAATGTGATGTTAGACCTAACAGAGAAAGGTAAAGAAAGTATTTCAGACTTTTCCTCACGTATAGCAACAAATTCAACATAGAAAATTCCACATTGACCAGTCAGAGAAAAGGGATAATAAATTCAATTCCAAAGGATTCTCTTGTGTGCTCTATACTACTAGATTTATTCTGCACAGTGTATACAGAATTTTCAACAGTCAGAAGGCATAATGTGCCTTTCAAATTTTGTATTGCTTGTTTGACTTATTTGACCATCTCATTTTATTTCTTTAATCTATGCTTGTTGAATACTTCATTGCACAAATGAAGGTAAGTAAGTTTAAATTCATACTTATGCTTTTAATGGACAATCAAACATAACTGCAGAAAGTTAAGGTCCAAATTCATAGTGATACAAAAAATTTAGGCGAATAAGATTGATCATTATAATACAATTGCAAAATTGAGACCATTCATAGCCAAATGTGGTAAAGTTGAGTCTTGGCAAAAGTGCAAGTTATTTGAAGTGGAATTGGGGTTTAACTACATAACAGGGGACTGATCTAGAATGATTCCCGAGAGAGATTTTGCAATTAACATAAAATGAGAAAAAGCAGGGGACAAGGAGCCTAAATTTCCAATTGAGCTATTTGTGGAAAAATTCTGGCCAATGGAAGGCTAAATTAAACAATAGAATCTTGACTGACGCAAGATTAAGTAAACTTGCACCGAATTGAACAATGCAATGCTAATTGAAGCTGGATAATAAAATACATGCTAATATAAGCAAAATCAGATAGGAACTTTTTCTTTAAATTAATGGAACAATTGAGGGCCATTTGTCATTTAGTTGCACAGTTGAGGGCTAATTGAGGCAAGATTACAGTAAATTGGGCCTTCACTCTGCAGCTTTTTATAGTAGCCTTAATTGCACCATCAGAGGTCAAATATACCTAATTGGAGATCTACTACTAATTTAGGGATCCAGTAACATACCTGAGGTAGAGAAAATTTCACACCAGGTGCACCAGCCAACCCTGCCAGGTCATGATCCATATATTCAAAAACTAAATAAAGAGATGGTGACGAGGCAACTCTAGAGGTGACCAAACCCTCAAGTGCTACTATGTTGGGGTGGGATCCAAGGCGTCTGAGCAATGCGATCTCACGCACCATGAACCTTGCAGCCTCTGACGTGGCCTTCTTTTGTGGTTCACCGGGACCCACAGCTGCCACCCCATCGACTCTGACTTTCTTTAATGCTACTACATGCCTCTTATCCAGGTCAATTGCTTTGTATACATTGCTATATGTACCGGACCCAATCTGGCAAAATAAACACACAAGATTATAAAAGGTTGCTTAGGAGCTTTTCATGAAGTTATAGATAGGTGGCCTCCCTAAAATAAAATACAATTTCGGGCAGCATTCTGCAGTTCTTCAAACCAGATGACATGGAGCGCGGTCCACCTGGACGAGCTTATGTGACAATCAGAATAATTAAATTAAAAACTTCACCGATTAAATGGATGGGACCAGAATAGTTCCAATTAAAAGACGGTGCATAGAAATAAATATAATTCTAGTATTTTGTGAATTGGTATTAAATATGAAAATAAATTTATTCAAGTTTGATTGTGTACTGTTTGTCTACTAAATACTAACACCAACAACCTCTGAAAGGGAATACTCAATTCCGCCCACTGGATTCGCCTGATATTAACATTTTGCAAAGCTTCCACTAGTAGAAAGATCCAGAGGTGTTAAAATTGCAAAATATAAAATTCGGGAAAAAGATAAAAAAGAGAAAAGTACACAAGAATCATCTGGTACTTACAAACAAAGAAAATGGTTGCATATCAGTTTTACTGAACAACCTTGACTATTACAATAGATAGAAGAAAAAAAACAGGAGTCGAAGACTCGAAGCCTTAAGCAGAGGAAAAAAATATAAAATAAAAAGATTCTTACCGAAATTGATGCGATATAAAGAAAAGCCATAAACTAGTATAAATTCGCAAAATATAAAATAATTAACCTCCCCGGGTTTCCAGCAAACAGTACTATGATTTTGACAACTACGGGTTGGAAAAGAAAATATTAATAAACCGCGTTGAAATTAGTGGTAAACGAACCTTCTCCAGTTTTTCAAAAGAGTCGGCACGGCGTGGAGTCCATCCAGAGACAGCATCTCCGGCGGCGGCGGAGAGCCACGTAGGCCAGCCGTTTCGGTCCCTCTCAGGCGAAGTGATCACGTGGCGGGAAGTATTGTACCCACGCTGCAGTGGCGGGGCTTTGAGCGGGTCGTCGACTCGACTGGTCTCTCTCTGAGCGTCAGCAGCTGACGTGGCGCCGGAGTATGTCGGGAAGAAGAGCGAGAAGCAAAAGTCCTCTGCTGACGTGGCGGCGATGGGCTTGCAAATCAAACATCCCATATCTATCTATGAGTACTCATGTCATAGTAAAGACACGAGAGAGAGGGGGGGGGGGCGGACTCCGTGCGAGGAGGGAGGAAGAGAGGTAGAAAGAGAGAGATACTTGGCAGCCACTGCCAAGGTTTCAAAAGAGAGAGAGAGACTGGTTATGGAAGCGGGGAAAGAAAAGGGACGACCGGACGAGTGCGCTCTTCAGGTCTTAAGATATTGTTTTGTAGTCTATGCCTCTTATGGTCTAAGCACCGAATTTATCTCGAGTCACGATCCCCTGCATTACCTCACCGTTTGAGTTTGAATACGGACCATCCGACCCAAGCCTGTAATGCACGGGAATCCTTTAAGATTTGTGCTACTATACAACGAACGGACGAAATTTAAAAACAAATTTTGAGATACCTTAAGTGATTTGAATTCATTTATCGAACAGGCAGGAAAGACGGTCTGACAACTAGACAAGTGTCCAGTTTGTTTCAGACATCGTTTTACCGAGGTTAACAAATATAATTGACGAATATCGAAATTTTAAATCACCTCACTAACTAATTATTTAGGTCTCCATTTAATGCTCTAAGACAGTGTCCAGTTTATTCAGACATCATCTCGCCAACTAATTTATCTACATCTGATTGAGAATTGAGATATGTATTACACGAATATCGAAGATTTAAATCAAATATTTATTAAGCAGGTACATATATATAGTTTGACGAATGTGAATTTGAAACGAATAATTAATGAATATTGCTGATACACGTTAACAAAAATAGCCTCTTGAAATAACAAAATAAAAAATAAATAAATTAGGTTGGTCGTGTTTCAATAAAAAAAAACAATGAAATAATAAAATAATAAATTTAATAAACAAAAAACTGGATATATATTATTTGAATTCATTACCGAAATAAGTATAAATAAAAAATTAGCATATATAATTTGAGATGTGTGTAACAATATGGATAATTCGGATTTCTATTTTTTATAGGATTATAAATTATTCATATCCGCATTCACCTCATTTTATGTGAATACGAATACAAAAAGTGTACTTATAAATAAAAATATTTTAATAGATTATTATGCGAATATATAATTTTGCAAATATAGACATAAACATATAAATTGAATAGATTGAATAGATTTTTAGATGTCATGTGCTTTGTAACTCCTTAAGAAATATTGCCATTTACATTTTAATTGATGGATATTATATGGTTTTTATAATTTATACTGAATTTAGGCGGTGATTTGATACATTTATGTCATTATTTTGTATTTTAATATGTGTTTCTATCCTTTTGTAATTTTTTATTTAGTACCAAGGATAATGCATACGGACTGGAATTAAAAAAAATATTATTGGGAAAGCAAAGAGGCTTGAGCAAACGCATGAGTAATAATAATATAAATTTATAAAATGTATTTTAACTATATTTCAAAACAACTATTATAAATCATCGCTTGGCCCCGTGTCATGCCGACATTTTTATTAATATCCAAAGTTAATTAGAAATTAATATTTATGTTCAAAATTCCCGACTTTCGCGAAAAATGCCCAAACCGGCTATAAAATGGCTGGTTCCCTCTTTTTTTTTTAGAGACACTATGAAGAACAAAATAATAAAATCTAACACTGAAAATTTGAATTTTTTGTTTAAATTATTTGTTAGATTACTTCTTTTGATTTATAATTAGCATATTTATACTAAAATACACTGATTACTTGAAATTATGTTGAATTACACTATATTACAATAAATTATGTTGAATTACACTAAATTACGTTTAATTACACTAAATTACAATAACTTCGCTAATTATGCTGAAATACGGTAAATTACGCTAAACTACGCAAAATTACGCTAAAGTAGACCGATTTTGTGTCATCTTTCATGAATCATAAAAACTAGTAAAAAAATTCGAAAAAACAGTAGAAATTGGTATTCTACAAGTTCATTATGTAACTAATTTACTGAGCTACTTAGATTGAATAATAGAAATAAAAATCTTAATCGGAAACTTCAACTCAAGTTTTGAGGCTCTTCCCTTAGTTTTTTGACAATTCTAAATTTCAAAATCTAGCATAGCAGGCACGGACGCATGCGTCTTTTCGCAAGCTTTCCGAAAAGTGGTCATTTGCTGAAATCGGACACTCGAGCGCCGCTTTATGACCGTTTGAAGTTTTGTCGTCGTTTTTCGCCTTCTCAGTGAAGATATCGTCTCTATTCATATGTAGTTTAGCGTAATTTACCGTATATTAGCGTAATATAATGTAATGTAATTTAGTGTAATTTAACTTAATATAGTTGTAATTCAACATAATTTCAAGTAATTTAGCGTATTTTAGTATAAATATGCTAATTATATATCAAAAGAAGTAATCTAAGAAATAATTTAAACAAAAAAATTTAAATTTTCAATGTTAGATTGCATTATTTTGCTCTTTATAGTGTCTTTAAAAAAAAAAAAAACCGGCAATAAAATGACCGGTTTGGACATTTTTGAAGAAAGTCGAGAATTCTGAACATAAATATTAATTTCTAATTAACTTTGGATATTAATAAAAATGTCGGCGCGTCATGTTACGACATTGGGAGTTATTTATTTTATTAAATGTGAAATTTTTCACGATGGTTCAACCTATTTTTCTAATTATTTTGTAACTATATTTACTGCATATTTTAAAAGTCAAGATATTTTAACTTGTGCATAAATATGTAATAATATCAACTTATAACACTATCTCTTATAGATTTGTTAATTAAAGTTCAAAGGATAAAATATAAATTCTACAAAATGAAATAAGTGCTGTATCAAACAACATGTTTTAAATATACTTCACTAAAAAAACAACAAATGTAAATAATGTATTATGAAGATAATAATATATATTTATTTTTTAAATCGAGCAGTTCATATTGAATAGGCGAAAATATATTGGTATTATTTGTATAAATATTTTAAATTTGTTAAGGGGGCAAAAAATGCGTACGATGACTTATTTCTTTTATATTGTCTGGCTATTAATATCAAACATCCGACAAATAAAATTGTGTCATTTTGAGTTGAAAATATAAATAATATAACCATCTTTTTTTTTTATAACATATAACCATTTTTTTCTCTAAATTGTGTCATTATAAATAAGGTAGCTATCTATTTATAAATGAGGAGGGTTCAAATGCCTCCATTTTTCATGCCTCCACCATGCCTCCACTTTTAAAAACTATAATAACTCAAAATTTAAAACTTAAAAGTCAAAAAACCATTGGATATGATCTACATCATTTTATCAATGTGCTCATAAAAAATTATTACATTTTGATTTTGTTTTTATGTGAATCAATAAGTTGAAAAATCAACGTCTAGAAATTATCCACATTAGTGCGTTTTTTACAAGCTCTTGATGACAACCAAAATAAAATTGAAATGTCATAATTTTTTACACGTGCATAGATAAAATAATTTAGATCATATCCAACGGTTTTATTTTGATTTTTAAGTTTTAAATTTTGAGTTATTAAAGTTTTTAAAAATGGAGGCATGGTGGAGGCATGAAAAATGGAGGCATTTGAACCCTCCTCATATATATATATATCTTTTTGACATATTATAGAAAAATCTCAAACAAAATGATGCATGAAATTGAAATATTTAATCAGAAGGTTGATATTCAATTCAAAATTTCATCTTTTAATTAGAACCATTGGCCAATTAGTATATCTACGTCCTTTATATAAGAATGGAGAAATGGATATACAAACACGCTGGGGTGATTTTTTTTTTTTTCATTTTTTTTTGCTTGACATGACCACAGTTTTAACAAGTAAGGTCAATTAATGCCAACAATCACTTTATTATTAAATAATTTATATTTTGTTATCTGGGACTTTATTATATAAATTGGAAGCACATCAGATCAAAGTCTAGTAATGAGGGGATCCTTAACTGCTAGTTTATCAAATATTATTTTCATTAATAAGTTCTACATTACATCTACTTTTTTAAGTACCCAACAAATATTGCTAATTATATCAAATGTCTCTTTCATGACTTCTAAATAAACAATCCAAATTGACAAGACATATAACCATCCATGTTGCATTAACTCACTCCAAATTTAATCTGTTAATATTAAAGAGAGAAAGAGAAAGAGAAAAGAGGATATGATCATTGCCGACATTTTTATTAATATCCAAAGTTTGATAGAAATTAATATTTATGTTCAGAATTTCTGACTTTCACCAAAAGTGTCCAAACTGGTCATTTTATGACCAGTTTTTTTTTTTTTAGACACTATGAAGAGCAAAATAATGAAATCTAACACTGAAAATTTGAATATTTTTTGTTTAAATTATTTGTTAGATTACTTCTTTTGATATATATTTAGCATATTTATACTAAAATACGCTAAATTACTTGAAATTATGCTCTTCATAGTGTCTCTCTAAAAAAGAAAAAGAAAAAAAAGAAGAAGAGTAAACCGGTCATTTTATGGCCGATTTGGACATTTTTGGTGAAAGTCAGAAATTCTGAACATAAATATTAATTTCTAAATAACTTTGGATATTAATAAAAATGTCGGTCATCATTGGGTGTCTAAAAAGTCATACCTAACATTAAAAAATAAAATAAAAGGTTATATGAATTATGGAAGTATCCATCAGGATTCACAAATAATATAAGCAAATCTATACACATATTGAAGGTAAAAAATCACTGTTTTTGGATTGTCCAGAATTTTCAGATCAAGTGATTTTCTACCTATCTGAAAAAATAGTAAAAAAATTCGAAAAAATGTAAAATTTGGTTTGCAAGTACATATTCATTTTATAATCATGTTGAACGGTTCGGATCGACCGTTAGAACTTTAAAAACTCAAATATTGATCCGTAGCACAGACCAAACCGTGCTATGCACAGTACCGTAGCCTCACTCAAGAATAATATAACTGATTTTCATGGTATATTTATAATAAGAGGAGGGTTCAAATGCCTCCATTTTTCATGCCTCCACCATGCCTCCATTTTTAAAAACTTTAATAACTCAAAATTTAAAACTTAAAAGTCAAAATAAAACCGTTGGATATGATCTACATCATTTTATCTATGTGCTCATGAAAAAATATCACATTTTGATTTTGTTTTTATGTGAATCAATAAGTTGAAAAATCAACGTCTAGAAATTATCCACATTAGTATGTTTTTTTACAAGCTCTTGATGACAACAAAAAAAAAATTGAAATGTCATAATTTTTTACACGTGCATAGATAAAATAATTTAGATCATATCCAACGGTTTTATTTTGATTTTTAAGTTTTAAATTTTGAGTTATTAAAGTTTTTAAAAATGGAGGCATGGTGGAGGCATGAAAAATGGAGGCATTTGAACCCTCCTCTATATATATATATAGGATTTTGCTAATATACTACGCGTAGCATAGAGTCCCTCCGTGCTACGGCTCAATTTTTGCGTTTTCAAAATTCTAATGGTCGATCCGAACCGTTCAACATGATCTCCATATGAATATGTACTTGCAAACCAAATTTTACATTTTTTAGAATATTTTTACTATTTATTAAGCCACTTTAAAAATCGCTGATCCAATGGTCCAGAAAAGTTTACTGTTGTGTACAAATTAGTGTTTTTTCAAAGTGGCTTAATAAATAGTAAAAAAATTCTAAAAAATGTAAAATTTGGTTTGCAAGTACATATTCATATGGAGATCATGTTGAACGGTTCGGATCGACCGTTAGAATTTTGAAAACTCAAAAAGTGAGCCGTAGTACGGAAGGGCCCTTATATACGCGTAGCATATTAGCCAGATAGCATATTAGCCAGATTTCATATATCGGTTGACAAACAACCAACCATATTTCAATTTCTAATAAAATGAAAAATTATTTATTAGACTAATTAAATACTTGATTTGAAAGCTAAAAAGAAAACCTTAAATACAAAATTGGAGTATCATCGGAGAACTAATTTAGAAAAATAGAGGAACCGAAAACTATCTGTGACGTACTTAAATAATTAAACCGATTTGATTGATTTAAAATATGTGCATTCATACACCGCAAATATGTTTTAGAATTGTAATATTTTGGTACTTTTTTCTTTATTCCGTGTCAACGGATTGTACTTTTTCTTACTTGAATTATTTCCTTTTACACCAAATTAAATATTTTTAAAGTATCTTATGGGAGAGAAAAATTCTAAACATAAAAATATATTTGTGTCTCATTCTTGGTTGCTGCCGACAATTTTATTAATATCCAAAGTTTAATACAAATTATTAATTATGCTCAGATTTTCAAACTTTCGCTAAAAATACCCAAGCCGGCCAGAAAATGGCCGGCTTAGGTACCCCAGTAAACCGGCCATTTTCTGGCCGGCTTACTCCATTTTTCTTTTTTTTTTTTAGAGAGACACTATGAAGATCAAAATATTGAAATTTAATACTGAAAATTTGAAATTTTTTGTTTAAATTTTTTGTTATATTACTTCTTTTGATATATAATTAGCATATTTATACTAAAATACGCTAGATTAATTGAAATTATGTTGAATTACACTATATTACATTAAATTACGCTAAATTACATTACATTACGCTAAAATACGGTAAATTACGCTAAATTACAAATGAATAGAGAGGATATTTTCACTGAAAAGGCGAAAAACGGCGATGAAACTTCAAACGGTCATAAAACAGCGCTCCAGTGTCCGATTTCAGCAAATGACCACTTTTCGAAAAGCTTGCGAAAATGCGCATGCTTCCGTGCTAGCAACGCTGGATTCCAAAATTCAGAATCGCCAAAAAACAAAGGGAAGACCCTCAAAACTTGAGTTGAAGTTTTCGATTAAGATTTTTATTTCTATTATTCAATCCAAGTAGCTCAGTAAATTAGTTACATAATGAACTTGCAGATTACCAATTTTTACTATTTTTTGAATTTTTTTACTATTTTTTATGATTCATGAAAGATGAGCAAAATCAGTCTACTATAGCGTAATTTTGTGTAGTTTAGTGTTTTTTTTACTGTATTTCAGCATAATTAGCGAAGTTATTGTAATTTAACGTAATTTAGTATAATTGAACATAATTTATTGTAATATAGTGTAATTCAACATAATTTCAAGTAATCTAGCGTATTTTAGTATAAATATGCTAGTTATTTATCAAAAGAAGTAATATAACAAATAATTTAAACAAAAATTTCAAATTTTCAGTATTAAATTTCAATATTTTGATCTTCATAGTCTTTCTCTAAAAAAAAAAAAAAAAAAAAATGGAGTAAGCCGGCCATTTTCTGGCCGACTTGGGTATTTTTAGCGAAAGTTTGAAAATCTGAGCATAATTAATAATTTGTATTAAACTTTGGATATTAATAAAATTGTCGGTTATTGCTGCGTCGAAATTTTGTCTTCATTTTTTTAAGACCATAAAAAACAACATCAGATTTTGCCTCCATTTTGCCTGTTTATGGTTGGTTAAGCATTGAATAATTCTTGCGAGGGAGATTTTGGCTAAGAAAGGCTGATTAGGTGATATAAATTCCCCTACGGATGGGGTTTACAGGGACTTACTGAGCTCTGCTGCTGTCGTCAGAATAATTTAGTTTTCCAGGGTGTTGGTTGTTAAAATTAATAAGTGTTTATTGTTTTGTTATTCTGTAAGAGGAATATAATGATGTAAACTTTTTTACTTCAGAAATTTTTTATCGGTAGTAATTAATAGAAAAGAAGAGAGAAACAGTAAGAGTACAGTAATATTTATATTGGTAGTAAGATCGGTAGCAGTTCTACCGATCTTCTTAACTTTTTTTTTTAATCTGATGTATAGATGGAGATAATTCTTATATTTGATTTCTAATAAAATATGAAAAGTTTTTCAAAATTAAAATAGATGAAATGTTTTTATATATCTAAATTTTAAGGTACTTTATCTATTTTTGTAAAAAAAAATATTTTACTAGAAAAAATTAAAAGGAAAAAAAAACTGGTTTAGATCGGTAAAATTCCTACCGATTCAAACTTTTTTATTTTTAAAATCGGTAAAATTACTACCGATCTTACTACCAATATAAATATTAATGTACTCTTACTGTTTGTTTCTTTTCTTTTCTATTAATTACTACCGATAAAAAATTTCCTTTTACTTCGGTGGTTTTTTGTTTTGGGTGGTTGACTGGTTGGCTAGGTTTGGTATTGGTTGGTTTACTGGTACAAGGTGTTGATTGGATTGTGGGTAGTTCTGGCAATAATGACTGATTGTGTTTTCTGTATAGTTGATGTTGAGGGTTTTGTGGATTAGTAATATGATAATTATGACATAATCATAGACTTAGTACAGTGGTGTGAGTTATCGTCTCTTTAAGAAATTTAAGTTTAATTTTTAAAAATAGTATTTAAAGGATGTTAAATATACTAGAGCCTTTTAATTAAGAAAATATATATCGATATTATTTATTTTTAAAATACAGTAATAATAATAATAATAATAATTTTACTTGACAAAGGGCATTAGTTACATCGATAAAATCAGAAATTCAAAAGAACTTTGGATCATTGAAGAAAGGCTAGAGAAATCTATTTCTAAGCAAATCTGCATTTTTTTTTCGACTGTATGATCAGAATTCGAACCAATTCAGCCCACCTATATAACGCACGCGACTTTTTAATATTAATGCGGGTTTAAATCGGATGGTTCATGTTATAACCTGAAAATTTAAAGTTTAGTTAATTAACCTAGTAATCAAAATTTGCAACTAATTTAAAATTCTAAATTTATTTGTTAGGTTAATTAAAAACGATCGATGGTTTAAACAAAATTATTAATAGGATAAACAAGAATTTAAATAAATAGATGCACTATTGTATATATATAATATATTAGTAAATCAAAATATCGTGTTAGGGAATCTCTAAATTACAAACCAAATTTCAAATAGACGTGGTGACCTTCGAATAGTTCGTACATTTTTATAAATGTCATTTCTTTCACGTTCCAAAATTAATGGATAATTAAAGAACTAACGATTTAATTGTGAACTACAAATCGAAGATTCCGACAAATTAAGGTGAAATATTAAACGCGAAAACTTCGTCGAATTAAACTGGTTGCAAGCCTCTCGATTGTTATTTATTGATCTAGAAAATATTGCATCCAGATCGAGTTTCTTAAGTATGCAATTGTTTGGACCATTTAAATAAATTCTGCACGAATCTCAAAGTCAAACCATCCTCTTTTGTTTTGCCGCTGAGTCCAGACGAAAACCGAGCAGCGTTGTTTTTCGTTCTTTCTCCCTCAGCGACAGCTCGCCTCCCTCTCCTGCGGTGACAGAGGCCACCTCACTTCCTCATTTTTGTCTCTCTCTCCTTCTCCTGGCGACAGAATCGCCTCTTCTCTATTTTGAAATTGATTTTTTTCGCTAGTTTGTTCCATCGCTGCCGCTATCTCTTATACTCTCTCTCACTCTCCATTACTCCCCTCTCTCTCTCCACTGCTCTCTTCTCCTCTCTCTCACCCTCTCCAGTACACACTCTCTCTTTTGCTCTCTCTCTTTCTCTCCACTCCTACTGCCGCACCACCTTCCCTCTTTGCCTTCACTCCTAAACCGAGAACAATAACCTAACCCCGTTACTGTTGATTGCTTGTGGCCTGTTTTCGTGTGATTGCCGATTGTCTGTTGCCGTTGCCTTTCTTTCTTTTCGTGTGCTTGCCGATTGCCTGATTGGACGGCCGTAGTAACTGCCGAGCTTCGATTTCTACTGTGATTGCTCTATCCGGGTAACCCTAAACTTATTTTCTGTTGGTTTTGCCTTGTGGCTGAATTGCGGCCTTCGTGCCATTTCAAGTGACCTACGGCCTATGTGCCTCTCTTGTTTTCTCTGTTTCTGGTACCAACCTGGTACCAGAGTGTGTGCCGTGTGCTTTGTTCCTGCTGGCCATGCTATTTTGGCTGCCTTTGTGTTGACCTTCCTGTTTGGGTTGCCTGTTCTGTTGGTTACTGGTGCCGATTTTTTTTGTGTGCTGGCTGGATTGTTATTGCATTGTGCTGACCTTGTTTACCTTATGACTGTGTTTATGCTATGTGAGGCTGGTACCAGTCGGTACCAGCCCAGTGATACCACTGGTACCCCATCTGAACTGACAGGGATCTTATCGTGATATTTGTAAATTGTTGAGGGTTTTTATATAAAAATTTGGCCTTTGTGCAAATAAAAAGGGATAAGGGACTAAATTGCAAATTGGTGAATTTTGAATAATTGGGCTTCGGCCTAAGTGCATATTGGGCCATGACTTGGTAACTTAATTGGAAATTGGGTCTTGTTATTATTGGGCCGTGGCTGTGGTGATAAATAAATGGATTGGGCTTTTAATTTTCTGTTGGGCCCTATTATGAATTTATTAATAAATTCAAAGAGGCTTGGGCCTTTATCTATTAGGGCTTGGCAGATTTTTAAAAATAAGAAGGAATAAATGTTGCCTCGGATTGACAGAATAAAAGGACGGCTTTTAAAAATTTAGGTTTTAATAAAGTAATCGAATAAAACCGGATGCTTATGTAAACTTAAATTAACTCGGGAAATGATTATACCGTCCGGGTCTTGATGCCTCAGTGAGAGTTCATAACATAATTTGAACAGATACTATACAACCCTATATGGACACCTGTATGATCCCGAAACACACCCAATAAAAATATTTCAACACATGTAGATTAATTAGGGTTTTAATTAATTAAAAGTTGAGTAGTTAGGATTTTTTTTAAATATTAAGCACATATTATATTAAATTAAATGTAGCTTTAATTAAAGTAAACGTTTTATAAATAAAATATGTTGTTAATTAATAAAGAACAATTAATTAACAACATATTAACGCTTTCGAATCATTATGAACACAAAGTTTTACTAAGTAGAATAATTAAAGAATCATGTATAAATTCATAATTTAATTTATGTGACTCGCACAAATTAGTAAAAATAATACGTATGATTTTAGAACGCTATACTAATTACGTACTTAACAATTATAAACTACGTACTTAGGATTTAAAATTTATTTGTAGCTTAATTAATTAGGAAAAACACGTTATCTTACAATTGACTAAATAGAAAATTAATAACAACAAATTAAATTACGTAGGTTATACTTTACCTATTTTATCGTAAAAATATGTAATATCCTTAAGTTAAAAGTTATAAATAATTAAATTACATTAGATTAAATTAAACCAACCTTGACCTAATTTTACACTCAATCGGAATCGAATAAAATCGATCGAACCGGTTGAGCAGGTTCGAACACTTAGTGAAATTTATCAAACTGGGTAATCAGGGTCACGAATACTTAGTATAGACTCTAATTAAGTTACGACTAAATTACAGGTCAGCCGACCTACACCGAGTTCGATCCGTGGACCGATTCCGCTGACGCTTGTGCAGGAGCAGGCGAGGATTACGTGGATCCCGGAGATTATTAGCTCTTTCTACCCCTACAATTATCAGGTGTGGGATATCTGTTTTATTCGTTCGTGGCGTACTCTCACCAGTCGACCACTTGACCTGACATCCGCACTTTAAATTTTGTAGTTGCATCAGAGCATGTTTAATCCTTTCTGAACTGTAATTTAGGATTTGCACAACCCCTTCTAAATTGAAAATTTAATGCTTTCTTAGGAGTAGTGTAACTTAATTAATAATAAATTAGGATATTAGTTGTCCTCTTCTCGTAGAGGACAACATATTATTGTAGTTAAGCATGTGCATTGGTGAGCGTGAGATAGAAGACCGAATGACTGCTTTCCGTTCTCGTAGTATGGGATGCGAGGCGGTTCGTGGGTCATTGGGCTGAGGGATCACTTGATCCCTTAGAGGTCTTATTAGGATTATTATTATTATATGCATGAGCTTGGTAGTATATCATTTTCGATCATTTTACATTTTGTGCGGACCGATCACGAGTCCGGAGACGATTCGGGAGCTATCCCCCCTACATTAGGAGCTACTTGCCTAGTACGGCTGCCGAGGATGCGGTGGCAGATTTTATTTTTGTTGTTATGATGTCCCATTGATCTGGCCGGATGGTGGAGTTTCGTCTCTGCTCATGAGGAGACGAATTGACTCATTCTTACGCATTGCTTGTAGTTTTCTCCTATTTTATATGTTTGGTGATGAATCGTCTTAGAGAAGGAAAACACATGTAATTAAGTGTAACCATCGGCTAGTGTGCCCTTCTTGTGTGGGCAAAGCTCGATGTCCTTAGGCATCGGGTACCTTTGCTCCTCTGATCGCAGTCCTTGGATGTTACACGAATTTCGATATAACCATCGGCTAGCGTGCTCTTCTTGTGTGGGCAAAGTTCGATGTCAATAGGCATCGAATACCTTTGCCCCTCTGATCGCAGTCCTTGTGTTATGTCACTTTTGAGATACAAATTTAATTTGACGGCACGGGGTGATAAAATTATCCGTACTATTATTATATCAATTTGTACACACAGTACCTATTGTACTGGACTTCGGTTGAGTATAATATTGATCCTCATATTTTATTTTGGGAAACTTTGGCATTTTGGCATAATAGGATAATCACATCATGTCATCTATTATATGCATATTTTTCTTTTGTAGTACTATGGTAGGTTTAATTTTCGTAACATATGCATTAAAAGTGAATTACCGACTTCACGTAGATTTCAAATTAAAATGTGCTATGACTTAAGAGGATCCCTGAAGGAATAATACTGGGTCACATACTGGGCGATCATTCGCTCATCCCCTCCTTTTTATGGATGTGGGCAGGTACAGAGTCTGACGGCCCGCAGCAGGAGGCGTCAGGAGCTATCCCCGACGGTCACATCACTTGAGATAGATTAGGGGTTTTTGTTTAGGATTTTGCGAGTCCAATGTTTTGTTATATATATTGGACTCGACAGACTATGTATCCCTTGACTAGTTATGTTTATTTTATCCCGATGTGGGTTGTATGGATGTGTATATATGTATGTTTATTTGATATTTATGACTGTTGCTTGTTTGTATTATATTGCTTCCGCTGTTGATTGATATTTATGTTGTTTAGCCTTGCGTGTTTGATGATCATTAGACACGAGGCGGGGATTGATCATATCCTAATCCAGAAATTCTGGTTTGGGGTGTGCCAGTTCAAATCTTAACTCAAAATTTGGGTTAACTCAGGGGAGACGAATTCTTTCTGAGCTGGGTTGAGGACAAATATCCTCTCCGGTACCGTAAAAGATTCCCTTCACTTTACGGTTTGAGATTAACTCCCAGCCGATTTGGAATTCGGGCTGACGGAGGGGGCAGTATTATTGGGCTTTGAGATTCGTGCCAAGTTAAAAAGAACGGTCCAGAGGTATCGGGGGTGATCTGAATTCCTGGTTTGAAGGGTGCATACTTTTTCATGGCTTTTCATGGGCAAAGGTCAACAAAGGGAACCTGGTTACGGGTCTCTCACGTTGTTTTCATAGCATCAAACCATCAATCATTTAATCCTAGCTATTTCCCTTTCGCATTTCTTGTCAAGTTTAGAAAATGAAAAACAAATTATCCGAAAAATAATTGATTGTTTTTTTAATTTTTGATATGTAGATGGAACCAAATCCAGTGAGAGTAGGTTAATGAAATCAAAAGCAATAGTTCAGTTCTAATACTTTTTGTAAGTTGTAGCGTGTTTTTATTTTACAGAAAGTTCAAAAATAATTGAAATCGAATCATTGATTCGGTCCCAATAGAGAATCTGCGGACCCTCTCCTCTGCTTCATTTTTTTCTCTTTCATCCGACATCCATTGAGGAGATGCCAATGAGATCAATAGTTCAATCTCATTGGTTTTTCATAATGTGTTACCGTTATGTGATAAAATGTAAAAATTAGTAGGATCGAATCATTTGTTCAATTCCATTTGCATTTCTTCTCAATGAAACTAAATTATTGATAGAGTTCTGCCTATTTATGGACAAAAAAAATTCAATCTTATTTTCAACAAATTAATTTTTCAAGTTGTAAAAAAAAAAAAAAAAAAAATGTGTTTCCCTTTGAACTCATATGAGGCGTGATTCCGTGACACATCGCAATCAGGCACATGGGAAGGGTTAGAAGTCGGAACCTCTACAATTGTTTAATATTTCATGCTATCATTTTCTTAATGACGGTATTTCAAAATGAATTTAAATTTAAGAAAATTCATTTACTTGCATGGTTAATCTACCCTTTTCTATTTGATGACGTAAAATGCGAAAATCAGAGATAAACATTGAAAAATGTTTTACTTCTGAAAATAAGAAGTTAGTAGTTATTGATTATGGAATCGTCTAAATTCAGTAGTTCATAATTAATTATACGATATTGTGCAAAGGATTTTCAGACATAAAATTGTTCACTAATAATTACAAGAAAATGAGTTCCTGTCTCTCTACACGGAGACACAGATTCAATTTTCAAAAATAATATCTAAAATATACTAAAGTATATTAGAGCTCTTTAATTAAAAAAAATTGAAGATAATTAAGAGTTATTGATATTAAATATTTTTTTATTGCTCGTAAATTTTTTGTGAATCTTTATTCTGACATTATGCAATATTCTTCTTCTTCTCATACGTACTTTTCCGACATTTTTATTAATATCCAAAGTTTAATAGAAATTAATTAATATACTCAGATTCCCTGAGTATTTATAAAAAATACTCATACTGGCCATTTTTTGACCGGTACCCAATTTAATCAACTACCGGTCAGAAAATGGTCGGTACCTTGTTTAATCTATTACCGGCCAGAAAATGGTCGGTACTTTTATTTATTTTTTATTTTTTTGGCTGTTTTAGGGTTTATTGTAGTATTTTCCATTTAGATTTTATGTTGTAGTATTTTTTGTTTAGCATAATCATGATAATTTATTTTATTTTAGTATAATTTAGCATAACTTAGTTTAATTTAGCATATTCCTAATGATTTATTTTATTTTAGTACAATTCTCATTAGTTTAAATTAGTATAATTCTGATAATTTATTTTATTTTAGCGTAATTTTGCATAAGTTAGTGATGAAAAAAGATCTAAAAAAATATAAAAATAGTTCCATAAAAGCACACATAAAAATGAACTGAAATATAAGATAATCCAAACATAGTATATCAAATATAAATAGTACAAAACAATCATCGCCACGGATCGGGGGACTATCGCTCAGCTGGTACTCCGGCGTTCGCTCGAACCGGCCAGACTCTCTCTCTCAGTGTAACGACATCAGCCTTGGCCTCATTGCGTATTCGCTCGACGGTATCCCATACTGGGTCATACGTCGGCCTAGAGACTGGCGGGGTGTATAGAAGATGGATGCATCGAACTCAGTCCCAAAGTCAGGCTGAGTCTGGGAACCGCTACCACTGGCCTCTCTATTATATGGCATCTCTGTCTCATATCGTGGTACTGGCGGTGGCAGCATGTCGGCCGGATCCTCCTCGTATATCCGATCTCATCGAGACTGAACGCTAGCTCCTCGACATCCGTAGGAAAGGACTCCGGAGGCGGTGGTGGCATTGTGGCTGGACCCTGCAATCATACACATAATTAAGTAAATTTGATCTGAATGAATAAATTTGTACGACTGGGACAGCTAATGAAATATGACACACCAGAGGCTAAACCGGACGTCCATGCGCATCATAGAATGCCTCCCACCCAGTCATGGACAATACCCAACGATGGTAGTCCCACTCTAGCTGCTCATCAAGGGGAGATGACATCTCATCTAGCATAACCGGGCTCGTGTCGGGTTCGGTCAGATCTATCTCACGCCAGTTGATGTTCTCTCCGGCGTCTCACAGCATGGTGATGAGTTGCCCACCGTGCCCGACATCCTCAACAAAATTGGCATTATGCTTGAGGAAGTAGTACCCAAGACGTCTCCAGTTCTTCTTTCCCAGCATGGTGATCCCATGCCCGGCACCTTTAAGTGAGGCCAAAAGCTAAAAAAAATTATTTTGTTAGATCAAACATGCTAATTATGCTAAATTATGTTAAAACATGCTAAAATATGTCAATTGCGGTTAAAATATGCTAAAATATGCTACAATAGCCTAATTTCGGTAAAATATGCTCAAATGGTCTAATTATCCTAATTATGCTAAATTGCACTAAATTACGCTTAATTATCCTAATTATGGTAAAAAATGCTAAAATACGCTAAAATATGGTCAACTATGCTAATTATGCTAAATTACAATAAATTACCCTAAACCCTAAATTTGACTAATTACTCTAAATTATACTAAATTTAATAATTAAAACTAACTACAACGGATTTTACACTAATTACAACTAAATTATTCTAATTTTGGTACATTACTAACAAATTCTAACATTTTACAACCATTTTGCACTAAAAATGAATTTTTAAAAAATTAGAGGGACTTACTTGTAAATTTGGGAAGATATGGAGAAATCTGGGAGAAAGAGCTCAACCGAGGAGAGATAGTGTAAAATTTGATGAAATGAATGGTGAGAAATTCGGCCAACTCTCCACATACATATATAGCAAAGGTACCAGCCATTTTCTGGCCGGTACTAGATTAAACAGGGTACTGACCATTTTTTAGCCGGTAATTGATTAAATTGGGTATCGGCCAGAAAAGCCGGTAGGGATATTTTTATAAATCCTCAGGGGATCTGGATATATTAATTAATTTCTATTTAACTTTGGATATTAATAAAAATGTCGGCGTACTTTTTTAGTGACTTAGTACATTAAAAATTGTACTTTTTTTCAACATAAGATTCTTAAAATCCTATTTTTATGTTTCAAGGAAATTTGTTTGTTCAAATTAGGCAAATCTTAGTCACCATTTACAACGAGTAACCATCTCTCATGATTCATGAAAGATTAATTTCATTTATTAGGGACCATATATATTGTAGAACATTTAGACTATTTAGTTACAGATGATTGGTGAGGTGGTTTACAAGAAAAGTCACAGGTCAGGATAAGTCTTATTCGAAGAAGTCTAACTGTCGGAGGAATCTTGACCCAAATGTTATCCTGTCACAGTCTTTAATTTTCCTTTTTAAAATATTAAGCCTCTCTTTGACTATAGAAAACAGAGATCAGTAGGCCCATAGGCCCAACTTTCCAAGTTCATTTTTCAAAAAAAAAGGAAAACTTTCCAAGTCATTCCATCGACAATACCAAAGTCTTTAATTGCCAAATTCTAAGACTGTAAACGGATCGAATTAAATTAGATAAAAATTGCATTCGAATCATATCAATTACGAGCTGATTCATGTCAACAAACCTGGTTTGTGTTGTGAGTCACACATAAATTAATTTTTTTGTACTAATTTGATGTTTATAAGCCACAATAAAATGTGCTTGCAAATCAAATTTTACATTTTTTTTTTGAATTTTTTTACTATTTATTAAGTATTTTACAAAAACTAGTCAAATTCAGACTATTGAATTTTGTACCCATCTTAATAAATAGTAAAATAATTCAAAAAAATGTAAAATTTGATCTGCAAGCATATTTTATTGTGGAAATCATGTTCAACGTTTGAATCGACGATTTGGACTTTAAAAATCTAAATAATGATTGTGGTAACTTTGTTGTAACTCAAAATTGTTGTAACTAAATCCCTCCTCTACATATATTTGTACTTTTTTGGATCTCATGTACCTTCATTTTTTCTTTTCTATTTTCATATATTTATATTTGTAACTTTGTCTTAGTACACGAAATGCTAACTTCATTGGTTTTAACTCTCTAGAAATATATCCAATCTTAAAAAAAATGAAGGAGAATAATAAATGTACAGTCAAACCAATTTAACCAGCATTGATGTTGATTGATTTCTCAATTGAGTACAAGTTTATTCCTCTTTTCACATTTGACTTGTTTTTATTAACTTTCTGCCCTTAAACTACAAGCAACCAGAGATTTATTTTTAAAAATAAAAAAAATCAAATCTTCGAAAAATAAATTGATTATTATTTTCTTTTTCTTTGAAAAACTTGTGGAACCGCATCAGTGGTGCGGTTCGGTCTCAATAATTTTCACATTTGACTTGTTTTTATTAACTTATATTTATTGTTTCATAAATAGTTTAATTATGACATATAATATACAAAATTCCTAAAAAAGTAAAAAAAAGAGATATAGATACATATTTGTTGAACTTGTGTTTTTTTATCCATTGAAGAGAGAAAAAAAAGTATTTCGTTTTTTATTATTAAAAAATTAAACAAACATAAAAGTTGTATCATATCATAAGAGCATCTTCATCCCTAAAATTACAAATATAATTTTTTTTTTCCAAACTAACAAATCAATCTATAATTCTCAAACTTGCTAACTTAATTTCTAGTGTCAAGCAACAAATAGTAATTTTTTATTATAAATTACAATTAACTTAATAGCGGAATTAGAGAAAGAGGCAGTGGAAGATCTAGACATAAGACATTGGATGTAGTAGTTGAAGTCTGTAAGTTATTTTATTTTTAGAAATTTAAATATGATGAGGGTTCAAATGTCTTCATTTTTTGTGACTTCATCGTGTCTCAATTCTTTAAAACTTTGATAACTCAAAATTTAAAACTTAAAATTCAAAATAAAACCGTTGAATATGAATAACATCATTTTATCTATGCACGTGTAAAAAATTATAGCATTTCAACTTTGTTTTGGTTGTCATCTTGAGCTTGTAAAAATGTATACTAATGTGGATAATTTCTAGACGTTGATTTTTCAACTTATTGATTCACATAAAAGAAAAATTGAAATGTGATAATTTTTTTATGAGCACATAGAGAAAATAACATAGATCGCATCTAACGGTTTTATTTTGACGTTTAAGTTTTAAATTTTGAGTTATTAAAGTTTTTAAAAATGAAGGCATGATGGAGGCACAAAAAATGAAGACATTTAAACCCTCCTAATTTTAAAATTACCAAAAATGAAAAAAACTAATCGAGGTTTCTTAGGAAATGCCACAGGGAAGAGCCAAGAGGTTTCTTAGTAAATGCGACACTTTCCGGTCTCCTCTTCAAAAAATCGATCATCGAATTACGTTTCAGATTTATCGAACTGTAATTGGAAAGATCGCTATTATCAGCTTTGTACCTGACTTCATAATAGATAGAGAATAAACAATTGACATATTAACAGAGATAAACACAACACTGATTGCAGCAATGCAGCTAACGCGCCATATTAAATCGAGCCAAATATATAACGCGACACGTGATGGGACACGTGATGGGACACGTTGAATTGTTGCTTCACCAATATACATATCAGAACGACCAAGCACATTTTTGAACCGCTAAATATCATAAAATAGAGAAATGAAAGTGATGTAAAATGTCTCCATTATAACAAAACACACACAGACTTTTGCAAAATTCTCGTATCACGGTAACTTTATCATACATGATACAATACTTGTATCGTATTTGTGCAACTTGACTGGAATATATGTCTTTTGAATTTTTTAAGAAACAAAGTTCTCTTAAAGACTAGCTTAAAGAACTTTCATGTTCTAATTTATTATAAAATAGTTATGAGATTGTTGAACCCTAAAAGAAAAGAGAGAAGAAAATAAAAAAAGAAAGCAAACAATTTAAAAAGGGAGAAAAGACAAATCAGAAAAGAGAAAAATGGAGGAAAAAAAGGGAAACGGAGCTGGGCTTAAAAGCAGCTCGGGCCCAAGAAATAAAGGAAAAGAAATTAGTGCCTTGAGCAGAACTGCAGAAGAAAGAAAGGAAGAGAAATGGGCTGGAGAAAGGAAAAAGAGAAGAAGCTGGACCAAAAGAAAGATTGGCTGAATCTGGTTCACAAGGTCTCTAGGAAAAACCTTACAACGGTTCATAAACACCGTACCCATTTGGAATGAAGCCATGAAGGGATCTTCTTCTGCCCCAGCCCGTCGAAGGATAAGTAAAAAAGCGATGTCAAATGGGTAAAAAAGGAAAATAACGGAGGAAATTGGGAGAAGAGAAAAATGCCTCCGCCTACATTCCTCTTGCAGCCGATGGAAGAAGAAGATGAGAAGAATATGTCCATGGCTTCGATTTAGTCACTGGCCGCCAGAGATGAGGGAAAGAGGGATCAATCATGAATCCCTTGATTTTGACTTGGTCAACAGAAGCAGTGAGAGGTTTGACAGGTCAATCTGATGACATGGAAAGATGGACAGCGTGTCCACGATTCTGTTTGTTTGGCTGGCATTGTGTCCAGCTAATAGCATCATCAACGTTGTAATCCATTTGGACAAGTGTTTAAACGTGAGAGGAGGATGCCAGGTGGCCTCTGTGAACATATATACATATTGTTGAACTTATGTAGTTTATCCAGTTGAAAGTAATAGAAAAAATATTTTGTTTTGATTATAAAAAAAATAAACAAACATACAAGACATATCATCATAAGAATATCTTCATTCCTAAAATTACAAATATAATCAATTTTTTTTTTTTTCAAATCAGCTTGTTTGAGAATTATCATCCAAATAAATCTCATATCATTTTTATTTCTGCAATTAATTCTAATATCAGTCGAATTTATTAATTTTGCAATTTTAAGTTCTACATTCCTGCAATTGTCAATTTAGTAGTTCTATAATTTTAAGTTAAACACTCTTACAATTGTCAACTTCAAAATGATGCGTCACTTTTAGATTTATTGTTATTTTGCTAAATTAGCAATTGCTTCAAATCTCTATAATTAAAATTGAATTCACATCGCCTTAGGTTATCTGACTGAGTACAATTGAAATAGATGGTCTAGGATTATCCTTTTAACTTGGCACGAATCTCAAAGCACAATTAATACTAGCCCCTGCGCTATGCCGAATAGGCACCGGCTGAGAGTAAATCTGGGCCGTCCCTTGCAATTGTCTTGAGTCAGGTACCTGGGAGGATACGGATCCATTAAAATTGTATTTGCTACATCATCACTTTACAAATGTTTTTGGCACTCTACTTTTTTTTTTCAAAATTATGTCTCTTTATATTCGCTTTTAATCAGATATGCCATTGATATCCACACATATGCAACGCATGAAAATTAGAGCATATGAAAAATGGACGCTGTGATGGCCTAAAATTTAAGATAATGAAATCTTAAAATAAAGAAAAAAATTATCTTGAAGAAATGCCTATGAAAAATGAGAAGGTTCAATGTGATAATTTTACAATAGTTGCAGATGTTCTGCACATAAATTTACTATTATTGTGCAAAAGCAAGTAAGAGAAAAGAAACCGAAAGAAGTTTGGTAAGCATCATGAGTGTTAACCTGTACAATCAACAATACAAATTGGTGTTGTGTGATTTGACGAAGCGTTATCAGCCTCTTAAAAAAAAAATTTAATTTGGGTCGGTGGGTTGGTGGGTGAGGATGAAAGCAATATCTAGTGTCCAAATCATTTGCAAACTTGCTAAGCTTTTTTATTATCCAACAAGGCCTATGGATCATGCTCTTGCAATTTCTCTTAGTGCAAGGTCCTAAAGAAAGTAGAGAGTGTTAAATAAAAAAAAAAAAATAGGAAGTTCATTGAATCATTCGGGGAACCATAATCACCAAGGAAAATAATACGAAATTCAAAAAAAAAAATGAAATGATTCCAATTTCGATTTCAATCTTGATTTTGATGGAATCATAGTAATTTCTTAATAACAGATCCGTCACAAATCAAGTACTCGATCCAGGCCCCCCTTCATTTGTTTGTATCCCAATGCCAAAATTTAGAAAAAAGATGCATGAAATAAACAAAATATAAATGAGAGACAACACAGGCCTCAAATTGTGGCCCCTATTTGAAGAATTTATGCTACCTGAATCACCAGAAACAACAAAAAATTCCAAATAAACAAGCCCCAATGCAGGACCAAATTGGTATTGCAAGTAGCATCCAGTTTTGCAAACCTTGGATAACATGGTGGTGCACTCACGCCATAACTGGTTTAAAAAAAATACTAACATTCAGAGGATGCAGTGACACCAGGCACAACTGTACACTTTGGTATGGAATTGTGAGTCGTTACATCAAAACGATATTGATTTTTCTCACTGGCTAATTCTGGCCCCTACTTGCGAGCCAATAGAAACTGTCTTAAACCAGTGAGCAACAAACCAAAAAATGTGAATTGTATACAGATTCAAATTTGTATAGGATTCGTCTTATCTGAACAATTTCCAAAGAGTTAACAATTAATTTTGTACATGGTTTCCACCCAAGCTGGGGCCAGAAATTTTCTCCGGCAACAATTAGCAAGCCTCTGCATCAAAATGCAAACAGTTAATATGGACATGGAATATAAAAGAGAGCAAAAGAGTTTCTTCTAAGAACAGCATAATAACACTAGTTAGCTACAAACAGGAAGCATTGAGAACTACATCCAAGGCTAACACAAGATGGATTACACCAAAGAGCACAACAACAAAAACATTCAGTTCATCTTTGTTTTTCCCCCTTTTTTACACTTCAACAAACAAGGGCTAATGATAATTCAGAGACTAAAATAAAAGATAGAATCATCCAGAGCAGAGCTTTTCAAGAGCTAGATTTTCATCTCCATTAACACTCTTTAATGTGCTTCTGACGAGATCCTCTGGGAAACCCATTTCCACGAGTCTCTGTACCTGCACATGAACTCAAATTTTACTATTAATGGCAGAGGTAGGGACTTTTTCTTTACCTATTGAAACCTTCAAGCAATACTATACTTAGGTTCTTCCCGACAACAACAAAGTAACAACTGATCATAGATTTACAATAATGGCCTGTAGCAACAAATAATTTCACCAGTACTGATATAATTTCAGGTACAGTATGGAACAGAAATTGAAAGGCTTTTACTTCGAAAGTGTGTTTATAAACTTAAAGTATACAGATATCTGAACTCTGCGACACTTAGCACAAATGAAAATAAGAACTAAAAAAGAAGCTCATCTATCAAAACCCAGAATGATACAAAAGATGATACAGGCAATTAGAGAAGTCAAAAGGAAGTACAAAATAATTTCTACTACATTAGCTGGGACTGGTACAGGCAGGTAGGTACTGGACTCATTGAGAACTGGAAGTACAAATATTGCACTAAATTATTTACCTTCTCTTCAATTCCAAGAGAGGTTATCTTTGCAAAGGCCTCTGTCCAGTGGCGTGCTGTTGACACAAATTTCGGATAGTCCCTCAAGTACTGCAAAATTTAATCAAATATATAACCAGAATGAAAAGAACTTATAGCTGAAAGATTTGAAGGCTCAATTTTTCACTTTGTTTTCCAACTATAATGCTCAAGGCTCAAGCTATGTTGCATGGATACAGACACGAGTATTGTATCTGATATGATATTAATATGATGATAGGCAACTTCTAAAATCATTAGGATGTGTTGCGGTCTTAAACCCATATATATTTTATCACAAAATAAAGCAAGACACATTTTATAAATATTTCAGCATGTAATTTTTTATGTTCACGACATACAGATAAAAAATAAAATGCAAATTACTTCTATTTTCCAGTAGGCATCAATATATAAAATATAGGTGAAAATAAAAAGGAACCCACTAGTTGAGAATCTTGTGACCAGTGCCTGAATCCAAGCACACCTCAGGTCAGATATTGACCAGATCCATTGATCAAACAAACTAGTGAAAACACCAGGTGGCGTATCTGATAAATATTGTATACGAATTGTACATGTATCCAAATCAGATATGTGTCTGATACAGCCTACAAGTAACTTAAGGTTTTTGGAGCATCAATGCAGCATAGTGATCAACCCCATGAGGCAACCCAAATGGAATTTAAATAATGGTCCTTCCTCTTTGGCAAGCAATGGAAGGGGAATGGTTTGCCTGAATTTCCTTGAAAACCTTAGGGTTTGTTTTGCATTTTCCCAGAAAGGCAAATATGAGAGAGAGAGAGAGAGAGAGAGAGAGACCTGTTGAGCAACAACGGCATCTTGAGGGTCGTCAGGCTCGGGGGCGGACAGAAGGGCCTGCAGAGAAAGAAGTGCTGTCTTAAGCGTCAGAGCCGGGCTCCACTGATCCTTCAAGATATCCAAGCATATTGCGCCGTTCTGACTGCTAATGTTGGGGTGCCTTTTACAAAACAGACAGAGAACACGTCCAGCAAAGTTCAAGAAATGTATCTTACATATACCCCACTTTAATCAATTCATATAGCACTCCTTGTTATAGTACCAACAGTTCCAGTACTTGGTCTGAAAAGATTGGCGTGAACACTGGGACCTTAAAAAATACACCACCCTAAAACTTCACAATTCGGGTACTAAACTGCACAATCTCTGCATAAATATAGCTTTGCTGGGGATAGATTACTTACCATACTTTCGTCACAAATTGCATTTTGGGGGGCTCGAAAGGATATCCACCTGAAAAAAAAAAACACAATAGAATCACTGTTTTGATCACTATTTCTTCGGTTTCTTTTTCCTTTAAACCAATTCAATAAAACAACTCTTTCCTACAGTAAAATTTTGCAACATTATAATAAACCAAATCATTAATTAGGTTCTAGGATGGTCTAAAGACACAAAATGGTTGATGATATCTTTTATCTGAACATTTTATCCTAAATTACAGCATAAAAACTCAAACAACACAAAATAAGGCACCAGGAAGTAAGAATGGTGAAAGAATGACTCCCAACTCATATGAAATTGGTCATTAGAGCGGACAAAACCCTAATCTACAAGATCTGGTATTTCCAGTCCTAACAAACAATTTTCTATTACACTAGTTTCATTAAAAAACCCAGCTCAGTTACAAAATCCAGCAATATATTTTGCAAGTTTGGAAAAAAAAAACTTACTGGGAAGGCGGATGTCAATGGTGAAAGTGCCGCCTTCATACGGCGAGGAAACTGGGCCGCTGATCGATCCAGTGAGGTGCGACAGATCGTGGGACCCATCATGCAGTAATATGCTCACACCAGATATCTGCTTGTCCCGGTTGCACTCAACCAATTCCTTCTGGACTCTCGACACGTCCAGCATGGCGAGGGATAAGATTCGAAATAGCGCAGGGATCGGAGAGAAAGAGGCTGAGAATACCGCGGCCTTTAAAAGGAGGTCGAGGGAGGGAGATTTGTTGCGGGGAATATAGGAAACGAATGTCTTTTACTTGGGGATTGTAGAAAGCAGCTCTGAGAGAGAAATCCAGAGAGGAGAGTGGGAGGAATTCACATCACCCCCGGTACCGTAATAGGGAATCTTTTACCATTACTTGATCTGGACCGTTCTTTTTAACACGGCACGAATCTCAAAGCCCAATAATACTGTCCCCTCCGTCAGCCCGAATCCCAAAGCGTCTGGGAGTTAATCTCAAACCGTAAAGTGAAGGGAATCTTTTACGGTACCGGGGAGGATATTTACCCGAGTGGGAGAGGGGGACAAGTATCCTCTCCATTACTGTAAAAGATTCCCTTCGCTTTACGGTTTGAGATTAACTCCCAACCGCTTTGGGATTCGGGCTGACGGAGGGGGCAGTATCATTGGGCTTTTAGATTCGTGCCAAGTTAAAAAGAACGGTCCAGATCAAGTAATTGTAAAAGATTCCCTATTACGGTACAGGGAAGATCTGAATTCGTGGGAGAGGGGGGTAACTTCACCGACGGTCACTGCACCTTGCGCTGTCAGAAATCAGAATGGAAGCGTTTGGTAGCCTTTATTTTTCTCTTTTTAAAGTAGGGTTATATTATAGTAAACAAAAGGAATGAATTTGATTCTTCTAAAAAATATATTTAAATTAAAAATCGAATTAATCGGTCGGGTTCTTTTAAATTGTACATCTAAATTAAAATAACAAAACCCTTTTCTTTCAAAAAAAAAGTAGCGGGCACTCGTCAGAACTCAGAATGCATCTTTTTAGTCATCCGGCATTAATGCTAAAGAAACAGCGTAACCGGTACCGGTTACGTGACGTAATTTAAATAACACAACGTTACGACATATCACGCAAACTAATATAATCTCGTTACTTTAAAAAATAATAATAATAACTTGATCACAAAAATAATAATTATTATTATTTTTTTCTAATATTATTTCTTTATTTTTAATTTATTTTACAAATTTTTTCATACCTTTTAACAAAATTTTCAATAAATTAATTTAAACTAAAATTAATCGTAACCGGTCACGTCACGCAAAAAAAAAAATCATTGTGTAACGTGACAAAGTTACAAAGTCAGAGCATGTCAGTAATATTACGTCGCATTATTTCTTTCCTGGCTTGGATGGTTGTAGGTTTGATCGAGTAGAACTAGGGTGTTCTTAAGCTCCCCAAGTCTTTTTGTGATCTTAACTCAAAAGTTCATCGGATTGGTTTCAAACGACGCATTCAAATCGTTGAAACTGATCTATTTCACGAGTGATTAGTTTACATGCCAAGTTTTTAAAATTTCAAACTAAATTAATTTAAAGTCAAACGGTAAAAAAATGATGAAAAATGAACACATTAAAATTAACTTATAAACTATCTTTTTTTGACCGCTTGACTTTATACTAAATTAGTTCAAAATTTATAATTTGACATGTAAACGCACCATTCGTAAGGTAGATCGGTTTTAACAGTTTGGATGCATCATTTGAAGCTGATTCAATAGATTTGGACTTAGTGAGCTTAAGAACACCCTAGTTCTGCTCGGTTTTGATCAACACAAATTGAACGGTTCATTGAGCGCCTTATTGACCAACTAATAAATGTGTTATTCACACAAATAATTTTTAAGTATCGTTCATTTATTATTTTATTTTAAAGTTTTAAAATATTATTACACGAGAAATGTTTTACAATATTATTTTAGTCTTTAATGTATTTGGTTATCAATTTGGTTCATAATATTTAAAAAATATTATTTTGATTTAAAATATCTTTTTTGAAAGGCTTGGTAGTTGATTTAAAATATCAATTGTTCACCATTTTAGTTCTTAAAAAATGTGTAACAAATTAATTCCATCACTACCACCGATTAAAACACTAGATGAGGATTAAACGTTCGCATTCATATCCTAAATGTTTTTATTGTTTCCTCGTTATTTATATTATGGGTTAATTTCTCATGTACCCTGAAGAGTTCTTCAATTTCTTATTTACCCTTCTACTCTTTATTATATTCAATATGTCCTTCAACTTCTTTTATGTCTTTCTATTTACCCATAAAGTTAATTACTCTTATTTAAATATTATTAAGTTCTATCTTTTCCCATTATACCCTTGCTCTTATCTCCCATCCCGAATCTCAGGTTCCTTCTCACCAAATCAGAAGGAAATCTCTTTAGCAGTATAATTTCTTAAATCATGGTTAGCAGTTGTGCCTCTTAAGTAACTAGGCATTAATTGTCCCAATCCAGGCGCCCACATTTGAGTTGAACAATATTTCACAAGAGGAATCGAGTGCTGCTTTAATTTTTTCCACAACTGATTTACAGTGTTCTTCTAGCTGATAATTAAAAGTATTAAGAAAAAAATATTAGCCAGATAAAACTAGCCTGTAAAATATAGCTTGCCTGGGTCAGGTATGGTACAATATCTTAGTATCAAGGAATGTTTATTTGATCACGAAGGCAACCCCGAAAAGAAGAGAGAGATCATAAACGACCTCGTCACGTTTTGCAAGCAAAAAGAGTAAGCAGATCAACAAGGCGCACGACTATCTCCTTTATGGATTGAGCTTTGGATTGAGACAGCTGCATACCTATGAAACATTTTCTAAGCTTTGGATTGAGCATGGTAGATACATATGCATAGTGGGGATGAATGCAAAGACACTCTGAGACACTGTTTGGCGACGGAAGCATGGACCCTATGGCGAGAAAAAAACAAAACAGTATTCTCTCGAGAAAATAAGCAGATACCGGTACTGGTACAAGAGACAGATACACTGGCGCAACAGTAGTTACAAAACTTGTAGCGGAAGTAGCGATTTGATGCTACCTTATTAAGACTTTAGTTTAGTTTAGTTAGATTGATAAAGTCTAAATATTACTTTTCAATTCTAATCGCACTGTAATATAAAGATGTTTTAAAAATTCTTAATTTTTTAATATATAAGTTAGTCAGGCAGCTTGTCAGGTTGTCCAATTTTGTCTGTTTTTGTGTTGTCTTGTCAATACCATAATTAATTTCATAAAGTTTGTTTTCAGAACCTTTGTTCTGGAGTTTCTTGAGATAGTTTGATTTTGGGTGAATGAGGCTTTTTGTTGTTGTGTTGAATAGTTCTATATTTCGTTGGCTGGTACCGTTTTATATTATCAGTTTATGAAGTATTTGTCTAAATGATTCTAAGGAACTCCTGCTGTTAGTAAAAACACACAAAATTTTATAAATAAGAGCAAGGGTATAATGGGAAGATAGATCTTAATACTATTTAAATAAGAGTAATTAATTTTATGGGTAAATAGAAAGACATTAAAAGAGTTGAAGGACATATTGAATATAATAAAGAGTAGAGGGGTAATAAGAAATTGAAACACTTTTTAAGGATACATGAGAAATTAACCCTTATATTATTTGATGATCACATCTACAATAGTTTCCGTGTTAAAAAGACACCATGATAAATGAAAATATCATTTTTTTTCAATGCATGTTGATCATAGAACCAATTATGGTAAAAATTAAAGTGTTTAGAGATCGGAATGATATTTTCAAAAATTTAAAACTAAAATTATAAACGACTGTTATTTTACAGACCAAAATAAGATTTTAAAAAGATTGAGGACCATACTGATAAATGAGTAATACTTTACGACTATGTGCATATTTTACACTTTTAAAATAGCCAATTTTCTCATTAAAACAACTTAATATCCAATATCCCATACAAATTTTATATTATTTCTTATATTCACTTTTATGTATTTAATTTGTTGTTAATTATTTTAACTATTATTTTGACAAATATACCCTTCTCTAAGAAAAAGGTAGGTGTCCAGTACTCATTTCTCAAAACGAAGTGTAGATGAGGTAAACTCTTTACATTGTTCATCTCTCTCTTTCCTTATTTGGAGCCCATGTCTTAAGGTCGGACTGAGATAAAGATATTGACAATGTTTTTTGACTTCATGCAGCGCACAACAAAATAGAATCAAAATGAAAAGAAAAAAAATATGACTTGTGTGTTGCATACAAGTAAAATAACATTGTTAATATATTTAATTACCTAAATTAAGTATGAATTGATCTATTAAATTGAGTTAAGAATTGACATTCCAATTTATTGGTGATTTCTGTTTCTGATTAAAGATTTTAGACTCATGGAGGTAACTTAACATTCTTTGAAGGACATTAAAATCCGCCCTATCTAGTCATTTAACAATTAAAGAAATCTTTAATTAAATTTAGACAATAATTTATTTAAACAATAAAATCGGAGGGGATGTGAATTTGTCTTGACAGAGGAGAAACACATGGTTTTGACAAAAGAGGCAAATATGTCATTTGTACTTTTATTAAAGGTTAACTCAAAATTATCACGATCATCTCAATCTAAATCATCTTATAAACAAATATCCAAAAATATGAAACGTTGATGAGTAAATATCTAATTTTAATATTTAGATGGGAAAATTTCTAAAGATGGGTTTGTACCCAATTTTCCCTTCTTCTTTTTTTCCTTTTCTAATTTTGCGAGCAGACCGCATCCTTTTTGCCACTAATCATCATCTAACCACAGACTAATGATGATTATAAATGAGTAATATAACAAACTAATTTTAATGGTATTATAATTTTTTAATGATGATTATAAATGAGTAATATAAGAAAATAATAATCGATATTACTCGCATCACTAATCCGTTATTTACTCATATCTGTTAGAATAATAAATTAATTTATTTTACAATAATTCTAAATTTTAGTATTTACTTTTTACCATTAGTTTTCATTCAGTAGATTAATCTGTTCTAAGAGCGACGGGTCCATTACATCAGATCAAATTAGATAATGCATGGCATAGGGATCCTGTATGTGTGTGATTGCCATCTTATTTCTATTTTCATTACTGCTCTCCGCTTGCATTTGTTATTTTATTTTCTTTTCTTACCTTTTGTAAAACTAAATGGGTCATGGTATTAACACCATCAATTTATTTATTAACACAACACCTTCAAACAAAACAATATATTGAATTTCTTTTCTTAAAAATTTTGTTTATAAAAAAAATTATTATGTATAAAAGTTGTTACTCTCTCATACATTATTACATGATTTCTTTCTTTAAAAGTTAGATTTATAAATAAATTCATATTCTGTCATATTATTTATAAATAAATTAACATTTTTATAGATATTACAAAAATGAAAGTTTTTACTGCATTACTTAAATGTTAAATCTATCAACATCATATGTTGATTTATTTTGCCAAGCTTCATAAGTTATGTTGACAATCACTGAAAAAAATGACATGATTACTTATATAAATTGAAAGTGAATTAATTAAAGAAAGTATACTAAATGTGAATTATATCATGAATAATCTTAACAGTCGCCTTATGATAAAAGATAAATAAAAATAACAGTATCGCCTCACACTAAATACAAAGTTTATATTGATGATGTTAAAATTAATAATTGTCTGCTCTAAACTTAAATTGATAAAATATTCCAAAAACTTCTTCAATATCATTTTAAAAAAGTCCGTCCAAGTTGATGATGCTCATTAATTTTCTTCTTTTTCGTTAACTTTTTTTATTATTAGACGTTCCTTGTGAGAAATTCATATTCAATGCAAAATCAAAATAAGAGAGGAAAATATATGGTAATAAATGGTCACAACATAATTAGTTAATTACATTGTGAAAAGATATGATAGCTGGAAAGACATTAAAAGAGAATTAAAATAGTCCATGGACTCCATACATTCAATTTATTTGAAAATATTGTGTTAATAAAATATTGTTTTCTTTTTTTTGAAAAACTTGGCAGTGACTACCAAGAATGTATTAATAGATTTGTTTACAACCACATGTCCTAATTATTACACATCTTTTGTTACACCGTACTTGCTCTGTTTTGATCTATTCCCAAAGTTATTGCAGTCCCTGAATGCTTTCTGTTTTTGCAATACCGCAGCCACAGATGTGCATCTTCCTTTGCTCTACTTGCCACAATTCGAGGTGGTAACTTCGTGCGCGAAAAATAACTTCATTGCGTTGCCTCCAGATGGACCATAGAACTGCCATGAATAATACAAGCCAGACCTGCCTTTTGGTTCCCTTGATAGCTACAGTAATGTACCTTTGACGCCTCCCAAGTTTCTTGCACCGTGCCCATGGTTTGCATCAAATCTCCAACACGTGCCCATACCTCTTTAGCATTTACACAGTGGAAGAAAAGGTGGTATGACATTTCTAAAGTATCCATATCACACATCACACACTGTTCCTCACAATTTATGTGTCTAATTTGTAGCCTTTCACGGGTTAAAATTCTATCCTCCAATAGTAAAGCAGTAAATATCTTAACTTTCGAAGGAACAGCTACTGCCCATACTTCTCTGAAACCCCAACGAGTTTTTCCTGCCGTAATCAACAACTTATATATCGAACCCGCTGAATACTGACCACTTGCAGCCCAGCGCCAAATCAATGCATCCTCATGTTCATACAAGACCGGTACCATACCAGTATAAGACGAAGAGATACCGGGCTCCTCTGTAATTGCCTCATTGAGAGTGATGTGCTGACGTATAGGCCTCATTAGTCGATCTTTCATCTTTTTGATAGGTGTTTCACCCCAAACATCGTACCAGTAAGATATTTTTTCACCATTTCCTATGACCCATGAAGTGCACCATTGAAACAGTGGATACAACCTAATCAATTGGTTCCAAAAAAAATGATCCTTCCACTAACCAAATTTTAGAAAATTGCTGTGATGGTTTATTCTTTCTTAGCAATTGAATTACTGAATACCACAATCCTCCTTCTAATGTTGTCGCTTTCCACCACCATCTAAGAAGAAGTGATTTATTTCGGAACGTTAGATTTGCTACGCCCAACCCACCATATCGGTAAGCACACCACCTCCCAGCTGATCAACGGTAAGCCTCTATTTTGTGTTCGTGAATTACTCCAAAGGAAATTTCTGCATAGTGCCTCTATTCTCTTCACAACCCACTTCGGAAGTTCAAAACAGGTCATAAGGTATATATGAACACTACTAAGTACCGAATTTATCAGTTGCACTCTACCACATTTTGATAAGAATTTTCCGGTCCGTCCCTCTACCCCTAGCAGGCCTTTCATCTGCTAACTTAAAAAAAAAAAAACTTATTTTATAGTTTTAATTTTAATGGTATTATATACAACCTAATGATATAATATTATTGAGGAATAAAATCTTAGCCTCAGTAAATATCATCATAGGTATAGTTTAGGAACAAATAAGCTAGCATCATGTATAGTTGTCAAGCCATATTTAGTACCTAGCTTAATATTTGTAAATCATTATAATTAAAGCACAATTAGGGTAAATATTTTAGCCACTGTATTTAGAAAAAAGCCTAACGGCTAGTAGAAATTAGATTATAAATACTAATTCAACAACAATCAATAAAATAGTATTTCATTATTCTCCTTTCCACTCTAAATTTCTATAAATATTTTCCATTTGGTTATAAAATTTTAATAAAGGGCTCCAGTTGGTAGCAAATTGTTCTTTTGCCCCAGTTTGGAGCCCAACAATTAGAAAAAAAAAAACACATTGGATGGTTCATGTCAGGATCCTTCAAAATAAATTATACGCGTGCCTTACAAAATTTAAAGTCCAATTAAGTAACCATACCCCCAATCCCTCACAGATAATTTGTTTATTATGCTATCTAACGAATGGTTTTAAACATGAGGTGTATTTCAGAAAAACAACATATACATATATATCACAATTGTATTTGATACGTTTATATATGTTTATTTTATCAACTCTATACAGAAAAATATATTTATTTTGAAAATTCTGACATTATTTTTGTTTCTCCTTTTAAAAAGATCTATATAAACTATAAAGATACAAGTCAAGAAAAAAATTTCAATCTCTTTTGTGCGTGGATATGCTAAGTACATGTATCATTTACCATATTCAGCAGTAAACGTAATCAAAATAACATGATATACTTCAATACATATTGTACAAGTATCACACAGGTATCGATATCGGATTAAGTATGCAATACGGATACAGCTTCTGGGATAACATAGCTACCATATAAAACGAAGTAATCATTTCAATCTTACTAACATGATTATTGGGGAGTTTTAGTCCGCACTTCACAATAGTGAAGGGAATTAATCATACTGTTATCAATGATATGTCACAAATACGTCACGTCATCTTACCTATGTCGGTTACGTGACATAATTTGCATGTTGTTTGATGTATCTCTTTTCAATTGAAAATAATATGTCACAACACATATCGTAAATTGATCCGGTAACGTCATGTCACGTCACACGCTACGTAACTAAATTTTCTAATATTATTTTTTATTTTAATTTATTTTACAATGTTTTCTTATTTTTAGTATTTTTTTTATGAACTAAAAATATGAAAAAATTAATCAAGCATGATTAGTAATGTCATGTCACATGTAGTCACAGCATGACAACAAGTAACATGATTGTCCTCCACCATTTTAGTACCGTCATATTATGTAATATTTTTTATCACATGCGGTAACATAACGTGACTAAGTCTCCACGTGTTAGTTACATCATGTTTTTCCTTTACTACTTTAGAATTGACCAAAAAAAATTAAGTAGAAATCAAGAAACTTATTCATGTTGATTTCCAATTGACCCAATTTGTTTTTCAATTGGGTTACTGGTTCATTTACTTGCAATGATGGCCTTCATATTTTCTCAAGATCCTAACTATAATCAAGTGATTGTCACAGATACTTTAAAAACTATCAGCCATGACATATCCATAAAGCTCTTTAAAAAAAAGAAAAAAAACACAAACTCCATTAACTCTTTAATCACTAAACATCACAGAGTCTGAATACAAGAACACAAAAGCAATTACATCAATTGTTCAACACAATACCATCATAGACAACAACAACTCTGAAAACCAGGCTTGCTATGTTACCGAACATAGCAAAAACTCAAAAACCTAAAGGACCTGGATCCGAAGATCAAATAAAAAATAAAACTAAAAGCAAATACTCGACTGAACCAACTAACAGAAAAAAAAACAAATACACACCCTCTTCACTCCCTGCTGAGCTCTTCAACAGTACGGGTTCTTCGGTGACAGAAAAAACACACGTTGTTGGATTGCACTGTGTACCTATAACAAGCCCTGCAGCCAACCAATATAGGGTGCGAGAAAAATGACTCATACTTAGGTTCCAGCTTCGGCTTTTGGGGAAAATCACTCGCCAGCTTGATTTTCCCGCCAGTCACAGTATTGGAGCTCTCTCCAATAGTTTTCTCGTTGCCACAAGGTCCCTTGACATCCGTGGCCTCCTGTTTCTGCATATTAATTGATTTTTTTGTGGTTCAATTGGGAGCTCTTCCTAGCAGAATTTATTAGAAGTACAGTTTGATTTAAATCAGAACATAAAAATGCCCCTACATCGTAATGAATGTCCATCATAAAATGACATAAATTTTACATGAAATGTGTAACTTTTTCGCAAGTTAGTGGAAGTGTTAGCAGGTTTAATCTGAGATAACTAGGTAGAACTACTTTGGTTTTGCAATTCACATTTTAATTTTATTCTGACAAAAATTTTAAAACTTTATTTTCAATCTGTAAACAATCATGAGATCAAAGAAGTTAACGATATGATTCTATTTTAAAAAGCTGTATATATTGATTTTCAACCACGTAAATGTTTACCAAATGAGCTCCAAATTTTATGGTCTTCAAATGAGAATGATAACTACTGACAGAGAATCAAAATGCCATTGGGGAATTTGTATAGCAAATTACTGTACCAAAACAAAACAAATTCTGTCAGACATTGCGAATGAACCTGACAGCACTGTAGCAAACAAATATTGCTCCAAGACATGCTGGCACTAACCAAAATCAGGAAATAGTAAAACTGAAAAAAGCAAGGACTGTTTGGTTAAAACATAGAAAATGAAACGGTGATAATCCTTGTTTTACATCCATTGCCTCAAATCAGTAAAAGAAGGATCTCCAGATCCTTCTTTCCTCTTGATTTTCAAAATAGTATACAATAACTAAATAGAAAAAATTGAGGATTACCACAAAAAATTGCCCGTGTAGTTTAACCTTCTTGCAAGGCTGAGGCGATACTTTGGACTCATGGATGTATTTCCTGGAGTAATCATCTTCAATCTTGACCTTTCGCAGAGATGGCATCTTTGAATGTAAGGAATAGAAGCAATGGTATAAAATGTAATGGAAAAATTATGAAGAGAGGTGGGCTTTTTAAAGATAACCGAGTCAAGTAGTAAACAAAAATAAAAATAATCTTCGGTGGGCGAATTAAATGATACTAGTGCGCGTTATTGCCAATATATATTGTACATTTAACTCTATCCGCAAGAGTTTAATTAGCACGATAAGGTCGTTGACTGCAATTAAGATTCGAGATATGTTTGAATGAATATTTATAAAATAAAATGTACCAAACTTGTATTTTGTAAGAAAATATCTATATTAAGAAAAAAACTCTCAAACTAGTCCAATATTAGCACGAAAAGAGGTATAGATATAATATTTGGAAATATGATTACGTTGAGTTGACAATTAAATTGACAATATCAACAATAATGAAAAATAATGTTTAAATTCGAAATCTAATATTTCAAGCATGATCTATATAGTACTTATGTAATTCATGTTGAAAATTGGTGCAATTCGGTATATGTTTTACCATTTTCATCAGATCATCTGTATTTTTCAATGGCCAGGATTTAACGATCCTATAAAAATAAATATTCATATTTGTGGAACTTATTGGTAGGCTATTTATATGTCCATGAGCAAACCTAATTTTTTTTTAGTGTTATTTTTTATTGATTTAAGAAATATTGTCAAAATTGCCAAATAAGTTCATTTTCAAGTGATCCCATTCAATTGAAATGAGTCCTACAATAATAGAGAGATTAAGATATAAAAGGGGGACTCAACAGCTACACAACATACACACATACACTAAAAAAACAAAATATTTATTATTAAAAAACATAAATTGATTTTAGAAAACAACTTAAGTAATTTAAAATTTTACTAATTGCCTTTCCCGCCATTAAATTTTTGTGACTATCACTTTATAGCGCATCTTGTTAATTAAATGCTAATAAATGCCAGATAACAGCTTTGGAATTATCGAGCAACGCAAGCACTTCGTGAGATCTACTGAAGATATAGTGGTTCGTTTGGAAATTTCTACATAAAAGATTCTTTTGTTTTGAAAATCTCTTTATATTTTACTTTAGAAAATTTATGCATTTCTCAGCTAAAAAATTGAAAAAAAGAATTATAAGAAATGAGTGTACCTAAAAAACATTAATTATTATTCAAAACAGACTTACATTGCACAAATGGTGTAGAGCAGAGTGAGAGTTTCACATCCCTGTACCTGATACAGTAATCAAGCAGGCTATAATGCAATGCCATCATCCCAATTGCACAGTAACAGTGACATGTTCATTGGTATCATTGGTACATGCATGGAATTTGGTGCTCTACATGAGGATTGTAAATGAGAGCCACTTAGATTAGCCAAGGAGATTGCCTATCAAACCAAAAGAACTTGCCTATTCATTTCATCTGGGAAAACACAGTAGGAACAAATATTTTTTATGATATTTTTTTATCCATTTTGAGTTCAAGAGATCTATTTAATTTAACATATATCGGTCAAATTACCTTTCTGGTTTTAAAACAAAGAATTAATCTTCCTTCCAAACAAAATCAATCTGACAAAACATTAGCAGGATATAAAAAATCCTTTGCACAAACCTCCTAAATAGTTACAGGCAAGTCATCCTTGGCTACCAAAGATCAGACTCTTATTACATATCTAATTATGTAAGTTGGTTTGCTTCTATCATGTACTGGCATGCACCTATATATAACCAGAGAGAGTCCAAATAGGAGAAATCTAATTTGCTTGTAAAGTAGAAATGAACCAATTCAAATCTGCCTCGTGGCACCTTTTCAAAAAGTTCATTGCTATCTTTCCATTTTTCAATTTTGGCTGTCCAATGGGAATATATTCTGATATGTAACCCTAGGTTAGGTTCTGGTCGAATTAGCACCTAATATTGCCAAATCTGGTATTAAGAAGCAACAAGTCAGAGGTATGGAATGGTACCACTTCAATGCATCAATTTTTTTGAAGTTGATTAAGACTTGAGTAATCCAAATTTATGCCCCAAGTGCAATTTAATTCCGGATAAGATGAATAAAGAAAAGAAAAAAAAGTATAGTTTGAGCACCTATTATAGGAGATCGTAACGAAAGCATTGTAGGAATTGCTTTGCGTCAAATTTTGTTCGATCTTGTAGTGATTAGGGTAGTAATTTGTGATAGAGGGAGTAGGAGATCTTGCAATAGCCAATGGTGTTTTCATTTGAAGAGAATAAAATTCAGAGTGATGATTCTACCGAAATTTTTATTAATAGAAAATAAAATAAAAAAATATCTACGTTGAATAACGTTTTCGCTAGAATTCGAGACGTAGCAAAAACGTGATGGTCTATAACGTCTAGGACTCTGTAGCTGGACATTATAAACCATAACGTTCAGTTAATCTAATCGTTAATGATCTATAATTAACAAAAAGCACTGTAGCTGGACGTTATGGTCTATAACGTCCAGCTACAGTGTTTTTTTTTTTTTTCAAAAAAATTGCAAACTGAAGTAAGCAAGCAAGAAGAAAAAAAAACACTGTTGCTGGACATTATGGACCATAACGTCCAGCTACAGTGTTTTTTGTTAATTAGAGATCATTAGCGATCAGATTAACTGGACGTTATCGACCATAACGTCTAGCTATAGTACGCTGGACGTTATAGACCATCACGTTTTTGCTACATCTCGAATTCCAGTGAAAACGTTATTCAATGTCGATATTTTTTTATTTTATTTTATATTAATAAAAATTTCGAGATGATTCTATGCCTAGCACATGTTGGTCTGTACCATATCTTTATTTTTCAAAATTTAAACAAATGGTCTAACCCTTTTTAACATGGTTTTCATACAATATGTAATTACAAATTAAATTTTATATTTTTTTTACCATTTTCTATTAGATTTATAGAAAATTACTATTTTTAAATAGTCCACAATCTTTAAATTAAGTTAATATATTATGTAAAATCATATAACAAGAAAACATATAAACATGTAAAAAATTTTATAACATAACAGTTAATATGTTATGTGAAATCATATAACAAAAAAATAACAAAATATCCTGAAAATGAAAAAAAATTGAAAAAAATACCCTACCGTAACTTCGGAATTTTTTTTTGAGGATATGAATAAAAATTCGGGATGTTCTATCTATTTAAAAAAAATAATTGTTTTTAAGAAATATAAAATTTGATCTATAAATATATTTTCATATGTATATTATATTGAGCAGTTCAGATTGACTATTTAAACTTTAAAAATAAAAATATTGATTGTGGTACATAACAAATGCGCTATGTACTGTACTGTGGGAGGTAGAGTGGAAAAACGTGTCGTGTCGTGACGTGACTAACATGCTGTGACTTTGGTCTCGTGCCGTGCCGTGACCAAGTTAATTTTTCACGTGCCGTGACCAAAATGTCAAGGGGTGGTAACGGCACGCGAATGGTCACGCCACGTGAGTCACGCCGTGCCTAAACGTGCCATGACCATACGTGACTCGTGTCACTTGTGTGATCTTTAAATTTACAAATATTCTTTTCTTCTCTACTTTTTTTTTTTTGTAAAAAAGGTAATGTGATGGAATCTAATGATTTATGACAAATATGTTTCTCAACTTTTATTTTTTTACAACCACCATCAAATTATATATACAGCCTGTGACAATAATCTAATAATTATTATTTGTTCACTACTAAATGCATATGAGATGATTTAAATATTCTCGAATGTCTCTTATATAATAGGAGTAATGTTTCCAATAATTTTTAGGCTACATCATATTATCTCGATTGCTATACTTTGGGTCCAGATTGTCTAAAGTATTTCAAAATTTAAGTTTGGATCCGGACTGTCCAGTCAGAATTCAGACCAATTCGGTCTGAAATAGCATTCTGAAGATTCTTTTAATATTTGCGGAAATTTTAATTGGACGGTCCGGATCCAAACTCAAATTATGAGGTCCTATAAGAAATCCGAATTCGTAGAATTCAGAGTAGGTCCGATGCCCATCCGACCTACTTTGGTTCAATGGGTGTGGTGACCATCTGATTTGCATCAAGATTTGTGCGCTCCGCATCAAAACCCGTGTGAGTCTGTATCAATTTCCGTGCGAGCAGATCTTGATGCTAATCGTACAGTGTTAGAGCTAATTGAACTTTTAAAAGTTAAAAGTAGGTCTGATGTCCATCCAACCACTCCTATCTCGAATTCGTATGCTTCTGAACTCTTGAGCCTGGCTCTTAGAGCCCTCGGCTCTAATTCAGGCCCAGTAAAAAATTGGGCCAACCAAATATAACGCCGCTTCTACCTCTTTATGCAATTTTTACTCCAATCAGGCGAGACCTTTGCAAAGCCGCCTCCGTCTCGTAACTGCCCAACGTCGATTTTTCAAATTTAAGCTCTAGACTAACGTACACGTGTGGGTCCCTTTATCCAGTGCTTGATCAGATATCTCGAGCAATGCTAATGCCACATGCCACCATCGTCCGTCGCTATTGATTGTGTATTTTTATGCTGCCGCCAGTACTTTTTAATGCACACAAGGTGTTTGTCAAAATGCTTCACAGATTCTTTCCACTTGTGGTAGTTGAACGTGGTACATTTATTTTCCCCTTCGTTTAGTTAATCTTTTTATGTCGTTCAGTATGCGTTCAAACAAGGATTATTAACTAGCCATAGCTCATTAGGTTTGGTATTATAAGGCGAAGAGGCTGATGTGGATGTTGCTGACAAGGATGGTTAACTTGGTCAAGACTGCATGTCAGAGTAGAACAGGTAACTGTAAAGATACTTCTAAAAATTTACACAACTTGAAACCGAAGAAGAAATCACTTTGCTACAATTGTAGGTTTTCCTAAGAATAATGCTTTTTTTTTTTTCTGAAGAATGGAAAATTCCAATCTCTCACTTATAAATCCTGTATCTTGAGAGTTGACCAACAACACTAGGACAACTGTCAAATAAAAAGAGGAAACAAGAACATATTCTTCAGATTGTCAATAAAGTGTGTAGATCTAGTCAAACCAAAACATATAATATATACTATACAAAAGATTTGGTCCATCTAATTATTCGCCTTTATACACTATATATATGTGCATTGGATTGAGTAATTGAATCAACCCTCCAGAACTAACATGAGTGATCTCAGATAGCCAAGGATGAGTAGCCTGTGAAGTTCTTTTGTAGTTTTCAATACAGAAGTACTGAAGGTCATATCGAAACGGCCCCGCAGGCGGTCTCCTTGGCTATTCTGAGTTGCTCATGTTAATATCATTTTATACCACGATCTATTCCATAAATACATTTGAAGAAAATAACAGAAACGATTGAGCTTCAAAACACTAATAAGAGTCACTTCAGATAGCCAAGGATGATTTGCCTGTAACCTCTTTCTCGGTTAAAATAAGGGATTATTTTCCAGAGTGGTGCTTCATGGGCAATCTCCTTGGCTACTTAGGGGCTCTTATTTCTGACTAATTTTATATATCAATTCCCTTGCAGAAATTAAATTTTCGTTTCATATATGACTGACTTCATAGATCTCGTATGATGATATACTAATTATCTAGATCTTAAACTTCATTGATTATAATTCATCCAATTCTCAAACGAGAAATTAATGGGCATACTCTGTTTTGATCAATTTCATGCTTCGAACTAATCTGTAATATTGCAAATGAGACTGAGAATGAGAATAAGCATTGAGACAGAAGAAATGCAAATCAGGAAGAAGGGTTAAAGGAAGAGAAAAAGGGAAAAGAAATTGAGGTGGTAGAAACGATTTAGAGAAGAGAAAAATACATTAGCACTTTCTAGAGTAAATTACATTTCCAGCCCGAATCAATATAGATGCCTGCAAAATTTTCTCTTTTCGACTTGAATTATCTAACCTGTTTATTTACTGGCATGATGCATACTTAAAATATAAAATTTGTGGAATTTTGGCACCTTTTATGAAATATGAGGTTTGAGGAAAGACCTCTATGATAAGTAAATTTGCCAAATTATAATTTCTTTTGGTATTTGGTTAGAGTGTTCCGATATTTGGATGGTAAAAGCACCCATATGTGATGATTGCATTCTGAGACCTTAAATTTTAAATCAATTCCAAGCCAATCAACAGAATTGTTTAAAACAACAGAATGGATGATAAAATTGCAATCCTTAATTTTGTTGTTCTGTAGGTGGGTGCTAGCATCTGAAATCAAATTTTTTTACTGTCATAATTTTTCTAATGGGATGACGAGTATAATTACCTAATTATTCATGACATGCCATTGTAGCTCAGTAAGATATAGATTTGAATCTTCAACGTTTTCTTTTGCTATCAGAATTATATTCACTAAATTCTGGCCTTGCTGCTTTTTTAAAGCATGCAGCAGTACCTCTCAGCTCCTTATTGTAGCGTGGCCGACTTTAGCTGGGAAAGAACTATGTTCAAAATTCATAAAGCTGATCACTGTTTTTTCCCAGTCAACTACCATTTTTTTTTTTTGGAAAAAGTAGTTGTATGCTAGCTGATGCAATGTAACAAATATTTAGCTATATTTGATAACAAGACCAAGTTATCTATTTCATTAGTTATATGCTCACAATAAATTCTATTGAGGATAGTTGGAACACAAGTCCGATTGAATAAATATGAACCAATGAACAAAACTAATACAACAACAACAACAACCAAGCTTTTAGTCCCAAACAAGTTGGGGTAGGCAACAAAACTAATGCACCAAAAGTAATTGGGTAAATCTTTATAGCAAGTACTGTGCGCAAGAATGTGTCTAACCAGAATTAATTAGTGATTTCAACTGTATTAATTAAACAAACTAAGATGCAAGAAAAAATAGGATTCATCACGACACAAAATGCAAGTTTATACACACACATGAGGAGAGAAATAAATTCAAGTGACAAATGACACTGACACAATCTTGTTTGGTAAATCACAGATGCTTATCATGTCCTCCTGACATAACTTTTCTTTTTGACCATGGCTTCATGACATTGCTTATCAAATTATCGATCAATATATCACAACGGTGATATGAAGTTGCCACTAAACTGGCTAACTGACAATCATGTGCCAAAATCCTCACTGGTACTCAATGTACACTTTAGAGTCTATACACACATTGGACTGGTGCATATTTGTTTCTAGAAGGTCCATATCAACCAGCCTAACATGACCAAAGAAAATTTCAAAGAGAGGCATTTTCAATCATGAGTTAGTTGGAATAGAAAATCTTCTAATTTTGTAACGATCCTGCCGTAAGTATTTTAATTTGCAAGAATTGTTAGGAAAACCAGTTGTGCTGTGGTACAAAAGGCTTGTATCCTAAACACATAGATGTCACTGTTTAGAACATGAAAACTGGGCTTGTATCCTTATAATAAGAGTGGACCCCCCAATAATGCCACTGCCACACTTGTTGCAAGTAGCAACTTTCGATCGATCCAACCAGGGTAAGTCATACTGCTAGGCTGTCACTGACAACACATATCTGCTGACTGCCAAGGTCAATAGTCAAAATTGAGCTACTCATTGACATAGACGTGCAGATTCCGCCATGCACAATTTGCTTGATCATATGTCTCTGAGAGCAATACCAACCCTAGGGGCCAACATTATTGGCCACCAGCAAAAAAGGCGCAAAAGGCGTTTGGAATATGCTTAAGGAACACTTTTTTCTCTGATGGTACTTAAATATGCCACGTTAACTCTCTTACTTTAATTATTTACTCTCTATTGTGTTGTTAACTCCCTTAATAATAATCAAGCAACTTTGGTGTCTTTGCAGATTTAGTAGTGTAAGACGGCACTGCTGACCCCGATCTGAGGCACTGACATGGACTATCAATTCAGCTAAGGATGTGTGGCAAAGTCGAATTTGGGTAGTCATGAAACATATTAATTTAAAGAAAACAACATGGAACCCAAGTACTAATCAATTTGTTATAGTTGGGATTCCGCATAGAATAATACTTGTGCTGTGAACAAAGGAGTTGCCACTCTTTCTGTAATACTTCATCCATATCTTAAAGAGTTGACCAACAGTGCAAGCTCTGACAAATTAAAGAGAATTAAGAACCAAGAACATATTCTTCAAAATGTCAATAAAGTATTTAGATCTGGTGAACCAAAAAGTATAATATATGCTTTGCAGAAGATTTGGCTCTGTATTATTCTCCACGTAATTATTCGCATTTTTGTTAACTATATATGTCGCATCGGAGCAAGAAATGGAAACCAACTCACCCTAGCTAACTAGAGCAAATCTCAGATAGCCAAGGATGAGTAGCCTGTGACATATTTACCACAGCTATTGAAGGAAACAATCAATGGCTCCATAGGCACTCTTTCTTGGCTATTCTTAGTTGTTCCTGTCCACGTGTAATTTTTTTTTTGAGAAACAACGAGGGTCTAGCCCTCGTCCACATGTAATTTTAAACCTTAACCTTTCCTATAGATTTCATATGAAACAATAACAGGAAATATTTATCTTACTAATACCAATAAGAGTCTATTCTGGTAGCCAAGGATGATTTGCCTGTAATCTCTCATAGAATTCCATTATTCCATAAAATAATGAATAAGATTTCATTGGGGTGCTCCACAGGCAATCTCCTTGGCTAATCTAACTGGCTTTTATTTCTGGCTGACATTACACTCCAAAATTTCATGCATGATTCAAAATTTTAGAGCAGTTCTTCAACAGAGGTTTCATCCAATTCAAGAACTGGTATGATGATCTTCCAATAACTCTTAATTCTTGCAGTACTTATTGATTTATTTAAGCCTGTTAGTTTTGAGCTTATTGCTCACTAACCTTAAAAATGAGAATTGACGAATGGATAATCCCAAAAGCAAGCCAGATCCAAAATGGGACAACAGTTATTAACAGAGATGGAAACAAGAAAGAAACCCCAAAAACATCATTTCCAGTCAGATTCAAAATGCTCCTGCCTTCATATTTTTTTCAACTTAAATGATCCAAGTTGCCCCATTTGTGCTGTCCAATACCGCTAAAGTATAATAATTTGTTTTAGTGTAATTTGACAATTTCTGTTGCAACTTGCTGGAGAAAAGATGATTTATTAGATTAGTAGACCATCAAATTGCCTCCAAGATAGTTACTTCAAATTTGTTATGTAGGATAGGTGAGCGATAGTATCGTAGAATGAAATTGTGGCTAGCTATTTACTTTTTAGTGAGTTATAGCATGCAATTGTGCAGCTAACTTGATAGATCCAGATTGAACAGTTTTTTTTTTTTTCATATCAATGTTTGTTTCCCCTCAAAATGAGAAGTTATTTCTTATGAAAGGTCAACATGCAAGGCTGCTCATTGCTAGAAAGAAGTCCCTGCAGTTCTGAGAAGCCAAATCATTTGGTCCGATGCCTTGTCGGAGCCATACGATTCACGTCAAGCACGCACATGATCTGTACAATCTTAAAGTTGTCTGCATGAATCTTGATGCGAATAAAACAGCTTTGGCCGGGCATCAGACCGAATTTGAACTGACAATCATTGGACCACCCACTGGTTACATTTAAATAATTGTGTGAATAATGTGATACAGTAACAGATAACACCTTATGTGGAAACCTTCATTAGATGCTCGTAAACTTGTTTTGTGATGCCTATTGTGTTTCTTAGAAGTTGTTCGTTTTTTTTTTTCTGAAAGAAATGATGACTAGTATTGTAGGTAACTAATTCATTAAAATTATATTTGTTCTTGTTCTTTTGTTTGCTTTGATGATATTTCTATTTATTGAGTTATAAGATCAATAAAAAATGGTGAACACCTCATCCATTACAATTTAGAATTGGACTCATCCTCCTCCTCCAATTTTGGGCCAACTTTTTATGGATAATTAAACATAAAATCATTAAAAAGAATATATTTGGGCCCGTCTATAAATATAATTAGCCAGAATATAGAAAGATCTGATAAAGAAATTAAAGGGGTCAAGGCCGATACATCATCTTAAAATACTGCACATATAGTTTTTATTCAACAACAAAAAATCCACTTCTTCAAGTGAAGCATTTGGGCCTGCCACAATTAACTAAAAATTTAAGTATTATTTTTATTCCTTGTATATCGATTAATGTCAATAACCATTTAAAGTATAAATAAAATATTCCTACTAATTAGAAACCAAAATCCTAGTTGAATTAAATAAATTAATATGACAACTTAGTTAGTGCAGCATTCACCGGGAATCTAAGTTAACAAAGAGTTCAAACTTACAATGTATGGGTTAACAACTTCTATGGGCTCCATCTTGGCTTTTGAATATTACAAAAAAAAAGAAAAAGAAAAATACACAAAAAACAAAAGAATTCCTGGGTAGTTACTAATTAACAACCAAATTAAATTAGAATGCAGGTATATACCCCTGTGGCATTGCATCGTGCGACATTCTACGTTGCAACATGACAAAGGCATGAAAAAAACAGCCAAGTTCTCTATGCTCCATTAGAACTGCATGTGTATTGTAAACATCATACCATATGCTTGTTTTGAACTGGAAATGAAGTAAAGGTAATCTCAATTGCTCTTGATCTGATGAAAACACAGTTTTGAACAATCAGCAACTAATCATTTTGTCGGCATTGTTACCAGAAACAATGTTAATGTATCTAGTGACATTAAATTACTTGGCGCCATTTTTATTCACTTAATCTCCTCCTGCAATAGTCAAGGGTCATAACATGGTCTGTAACGGCGACACGTGTAAGCAATTCAGAGGCTTCTTTTGAGCTCCAAATTTGATCTCTCACATATTGTAGCAACATAGAAGGAGGAAGTGATTGGCCTTTGCAACAAATCTCAACCTAACAGAAGTTAGTTAATATAAATGATTACTAGGCTATATATGTTTGAAGAAAAGTAAAAAATTCAGTGGACTTTTTCTAGAGGATTCGCCTCTATAGAATATGCTCCTTGATTCCTCGAATAAAATATGATTGGGGGGGGGGGGGGGGGGCAATCAAACAAAAAATATTGCTAAAAATACAAAGGAATTGGAAACAAGGTTGGAGAAACCTACAGAAATTTTGATATGGTTATAAGATCTGAAAATTTAAAGAAGCATAGTCATTTAGATGTACTTTTCTTCTTGTTTGTTTGTTTTGGTTGTTGTCTCTAATTTTAGGCTTAAACTTATGGTTTACTTAGCATATATAATTCGGCTTGCATGTCTTCCAAAAATGTATCAAACTGTTGCAATATATGACCCTCATTATTGTTTATTTCGTCATTCAATCAATATGCATGAAGTAAAATTAGTGTGAGGTTAAGCTCTCACGAGAGCTTAATTATACACACAGATCGACTTCAAATAATGAATTTAAAACTATTAATTGATCTTAATTTAATCAACAAGTGAAGTGTTTAGAACCAAGTTTTTATTTTTGAGTCTGTATTATGTAAGATTAATATACAGAAAATTGTTAAAAAATGTATGCATAAAAAAATGTTTAAAAGAATGCACCACAAGTAATAGTCATCCATTATTTCTTTATATATTATATACTTAGTACTGATTTTTTTTCTTCTAAAATTGGTATTTTAGGAATCAAAGTAATAAAGACATTGAAACTTAACATACATATGAAAATAAATATTTTTCAGGAATTCTTTTTTAATTTACTAAAAAAATATCATTAATCATACAAGAACCCAAAGGTATTGAACCTCTTGCAATATCATCCACAAAAATGGTTAAGTACTGAAATGCAATTTCAACAATTATATATTGAGTGGAACTATATATATATACAGAGAGAGGGGCTAATATCAAAACGTTTGCACCAAGGCCCTCGTGCAACCAAGTCATTTTTGGATTTCAAAGTCCAAACGGTCGATCTAAACCGTTAGATGTGATCTCTATATTAAAATCTGCTTGGAGACCAAATTTTACATTTTTTGGAATTTTTTTACTATTTATTAAGCCACTTTGAAAATTGCTGATCACATGGTCCAGAATTTGGTTGCACTGTTTTTACTGTTCACCAGGATCAGCAATTTTCAAAGTGGCTTAATAAATAGTAAAAAAATTCCAAAAAATGTAAAATTTGGTCTCCAAGCAGATTTTAATATAGATTGAACATCTAACGGTTTGGATTGACTGTTTGGACTTTGAAAATCCGAAAACAACTTGGTTGCACGAGGGCCTTGGTGCAAAGGTTTTGATATTAGCCACTCTCTCTCTCTCTACACATATATATAAAGAACCATAATGCTTGCTAAATGCCACAACACTACAAAAAGAAAACTTCATTAATTGTCTGAAGAAATAATTACACGTCCCATAGATCTTTTCTTTCCTTTTTCATTAAAGAGATCTGTCTGATAGATTCTGATAGCAGTCATTATAGCAATCATGATATTGTTTAGTTTATATCATGAATTAATTACGTCGTGCTTCCATTGTGGTTAGTGAAGAGAGAATAATATTATGGCTCCATTTAGAACAGGGTATAAACAAACTTTAATTATGGCGCATTATCACTTGTTTTTAAAAAAAAAAAACATAAAACTATATGGGTTACTAACTATAACATGAAAAATAAATAAAATAAAGACAATGGTGATTTATTAATTTTAAAGGGGCGCATTACCACGAAGTTGGACCTAATAAATTTTAAAGGGTATGTCTCTACAGGTGACAATGGTGATTTATTAATTGATCTGCAGCTCCAAACATATATAACATTTGCTCCAATTATTGTTGAATAATATATACATATATAAATAAGGACCTAGTTCACCAACATAATGATAATCACGTTTGCTCACGTCTATTTCATCATGTAATTTAACTTTCTCAAGTCGCTTTTTCAAGTAGAAATTAAAATGAATGATGCATGAAATGTGTGAACTTTTTGTATTTAATGAGGAGAGCCGGATGTACTCGGTTTGACCGAAGTATATATTCAGTTAGTATATATATCCTTTTGACCGTGGTTTTGTTTCCTCTTTGAAGTGAAACTATATACAAAAGGAAGTAGAAAAATCCAATGAAAACAAAGCATAAACAAAATGCCAGTTGCATGTATATAGTTGATAAGTAGAGATTAATTATGGCGAATATATACATATGGGGTTGGTTAAATTGCTTCTAGACGGTTGAAGTGCTTATGGATTAAATTTAAAAATTCATATTTAAAACGTCGATCTAAGTTGTTCAATAAATTGGTTATATAGTAAACATGTAGAATACCGATTTTTATAATTTTTGAAATTTTTTAACTATTTTGTTATGATATTTGAAAGATGTCCTCTTTTGATCTAAAAATAGAAGAAAATTCATTTATTTTAAGACTAAAAGAGACCATTTTTCAAAAATCATAAAAAATAGTCAAAAAATTTCAAAAATTATAAAAATCGGTATTCTACGTGTTTACTATATAACTAATTTATTGAGCTACTTAGATCGGCGTTTCGAACATAAAATTTTGAAATTTGACCCGTAAGCACTTCGGCCGAAGTGTTTACGGAAGCAATTTAGCCGGACTATATATATAGTACTTACCACATTCTCAAATTTATAAACTATATATACCCTCCAAATTAATTATATATACTTCAACTACAAAGATACAAAATTTTACTTCAATTAATCTTCTTATAGTGTGAGAAATCATATACAATGATATCATTTTAGTAGATGCACAAACCATGCAAACCTTCCCAATTGCTAGAATAAAAAATGTACTTAATGTGAAAAGTAAAGATAGCCCGATTATTTAATTTTAAGATATCATGATTAATTAATCTCTTTATTGAAAGTATTGAAATGAACATATGACCTAAATCAGCTATATATGCACAAAGCTAACATATCTCCATTTAAGGTCCTTTAATTGGGTCTCATGTTTCTTTCACAAATATATATGCCAACAAAGAAAGTAAAATTAATTAGGAAAGAAGGAAAAGGCTGTAATAGTATTAGACAATGAACATAATATCGATGATAATATATATTTGGTGATGATTAATTAATGATGATGATGATGACGACGACGACGACGACACTGTGCATGATAGATATGCTAATCCTATGTCTTTTGTACTTGTCTGCTGAACATTCAGTGCGCATGCAATTAATAGAATCATTTGTAATATATATATATATATATATATATATATATATATATATATATATATATATATATATATATATATATAGAGCAGAACTAGGGTGCTCTCGAGTTCACCAAGCCCTTGGTGAACTCAAGTCTAAAACTCATCGGATTGGCTTCAAACGACGAATCCGACCGTTGAAACCCATCTACCTTACGAGTGATGTGTCTACATGCAAAAATTTTAAATTTTGAAATTAATTTTGCATAGAGTCAAGTGGTAAAAAAACGTCAAAAAATGAATGCATTAAAATTAATTTATTAACCTTCTAATTTTGACCACTTGACTCTATGCAAAATTAATTTCAAAATTTAAAATTTTTGCATGTAAATGCATCACTCGTAAGGTAGACGGGTTTCAACGGTCGGATTCGTCGTTTGAAGCCGATCCGATGAGTTTTGGACTTGAGTTCACCAAGGACTTGGTGAACTCGAGAGCACCCTAGTTCTACTCTCTCTCTCTCTCTCTCTCTCTATATATATATATATATATATATATATATATATAGGAGTTGGCTACGGTGCTATGCATAGCATAGAGGGCCTCCGTGCTACGGCTCAATATTTGAGTATTCAAAATTCTAACGGTCGACCCGAACCGTTCAACATGATCTCCATATGAATATGTACTTGCAAACCAAATTTTACATTTTGTAGAATTTTTTACTATTTTTTTAGATAGGTAGAGAAAAACACTTGATCTGAATAGTACATAATTTTTAGATCAATTGATTTTCTACCTATCTAAAAAAAATAGTAAAAAAATTGTGAAAAAAGTAAAATTTGGTTTGCAAGTACATATTCATATGGAGATCATGTTGAAAGGTTCGGATCGACCGTTAGGATTTTGAAAACTCAAACATTGAGCCGTAGCACGGAGGCCCTCTATGCTATGCATAGCATATTAGCAATTTCCTATATATATATATATATATATATATATATATATATATATTATCTTTTTAGAAAAGGATGTAATGGTAGACTTCAGGAAATCATAATTCTACCAAAGTTCAAGAAAATATCAGTAAAACTATGAAAATACGGATCCAGTGTGTTAATGTTTTCTTATACATTGTTGATTTAATTAATTGCACTAGGTTGCATTGTGTAGCTAGTTCAATTATCTTGAAAGTTGTTACTGTCAATGTGAACTTTAAATTGTGAAACGCTTCTTTATATGGCATGTTGAGGTTGGTAATTCAGAATTTCAGATCAAGGATAAAACAATAGATGCACAAACATAAATTAACTAAAAGGATGGATAACAAGGACAGTGGATCTCACAGAGGCTAATTTCTTTTTAGAATGAAGAAAACTAAATTATAAAACAATCAAAGTGTACCTCTGTTTCATTTGTCAGCCCAAGCTTGCTAGCCAAGTACTTCATCAATAGTCCTACTGTCATATTACAATCCCTATAATTAAGTGAGAAAATCTTATAAAAATTATAGAAATACAAGTAAAAAACTAAAAAAAGCATAGTGCAGAATTAGGTAAATGAAATATAGAAAAGGTAAAAAGGGCTACTTGATTCTTAGGTAACTCCTTTCTATCTGAGGTAGAAGGGGCACCATCGATCTGCAGTAATAGCAAGCTTGCTCATGAATAAAGGAGGGTAGAGAAAGAAAGAGATGGGACACAAATAAAACATTTTATGAATTTCTTGAGTGAAGTAATGGCCCTGACAGGCGTAAGAAAGACATGACAACTACATAGGAAGGCAAATATATATATATATATATATATATATATGCTAACCCATTTTCTCTTTTATTTTATTTTTATTTCTTTGGTAAAACGTTAGCATGGAAGTGACTAGCCTTTGTTAAATTTTAAGTAGCTTGAGTGCAGAAAAAAAATACAAATATATTTTGATATTTTTATAAAATTTCACAAAAGATATTTAACTTCAATCTCAAAATCCTGCTTGTCAGTGTAAGATATAAGAATCCAAAACATTATTGAGACAGGAAAAGTGAGCTTAAAAGAAGGAAAACAAAAATAATAATGAATTTGATAAAATCAGAGATAAGCCAATTGAACCCTGGCAAGAGAACTTACTGATTTCGAGCTGCGGAGAGAATCAACCACACCCCAGCCTCAGATCGCCGTGGTGGGCTTACAACCTTGAAATCACCCCCTGTCATGGGACCCCATGAGCTCCTTCCATGTGGTCCCAACATAGCATATCTCTGTCTTTTGAAGCTACCAATTATCTGCTTCTCCGCCTGATATGACAGCCTATCTGTAAACAATTCAAGATCGATTGGGCCGCCTTTCCTAATTTCATGACTCGAGTTCAACCCCAATCGGAGCCAATCTTTGGGGTTAGTATTTGTGCCAGTTTCCTCTTTTTCTTCTGTATCTTTTGTTTCTTCACATGCTTTGTTTGCTAATACTGCGGCAGGTCTTTTCAAGAGACTTTCTCGATCAAGGCCGTCAAATCGTGGGTTGTTGATGAAGTTTGAGAGGGGCTCATGGAGTTGCTCAGCCATGAGGTTTCTTGTTGGCACCATGATTTTCATTCAAATTAATTGAAAAGTAATCAAGGAGTGTTGCTTATAGAACATCATGCATGATAGGTATATATAAATTTCCCCAATATAAAATAAAACCATAAAGGGTGCAATTGATGGTAATCGTACTTGAGTGTACCTATATTGAGGCGTGCTGGTATATGGTGGGAGTAGGTTTGTTTTAAGGTTTGCAATTCTTATACCAGATGTGGGGCACAGAGAAGACAAGGGAGAAGAAGAGAGGCGAATATATGATCTCACTTCCTCTGGTTGGGCATAAATATTTGGGCCAGATTAGAGAGAGAGAGACAGAGAGTGGGGGGTTGTAAAACCTTTTTAATTTAATACTCCTTGACTATGTCAAGTTTGAGTGTGTTCCTATTATTTTATATATTTTCAATTTTGTCCTTTTTACCTAGAAGATAAATTCTATTGGCTCTTAGGGTGAATTATAAAGCAATAAAGCAAGTCAGTAGTAATTAATTATGTCTGTTACTGGAAAAAAAAATTAATTATGTCTTTATGTGCAAATTTCGTTAATATAATGACTGGACTAATTAATGTAGAGAAAAGTGTAGGTCAGATGGTCACCGTAGTCGTCCGATATGCTTTAAGATTTGTACGTGCTGAGATATGAGATCTGTACGCAACTTTAAAACGCATCGGACGGTTCTGGTGCCCATAAAATCCAAAAGTACATATATCCAATGTCTGTCGGACTCTTAGGTTTTGAGGTTGTGTGAGCCTAATCTGTTTAGAGTACTATATTCTGCTATGAATTGTTGGTACATTGTATGTACCAACTATTTTGTAACAACCTTAGCTAGTTTTCTAATAAAACAGGTGGGCACTCTCTATTATTGTCAAAAAAAAAAAATGTCCGTCTTGCTTAGATACTCTCGGATAAGTACGTATGTAGCCCTTAAAAATTGGAGTATCGAATAAAGACACGCTTCTTTCCACAATGATCCAATTTTCCGTATTAATTCCTCGAGTCATGATCTGAGCACTGCTTAACAAAAGAAAGAAAGATTATTAAAATTTTGGTGTTTGAATTGTCATTGAGGTATATAAGTATATAAGTGTGTGTGTGTGTGTGTATATATATAATATCAAAATGGAAATAATTAGATTAAATTGACATAAATTAATAGGAGTTGTTATGTAATTTGGTGCGTAATCTGTCGTGAAAATGCACTTGATGCATTGTAATTAATGGATTAATGGAATAGAGCTGCAGTATATCGGTGCAATATATCCTAGTGCATTGTAAATGCATTAATTTGAGTGCTTTAGAATTAATGCACTTGTGGTTAGAGATGCATCTAATTAAGTGCATCTTTGCCTTAATTATTTTCAACAGCTGGTATGTGGTCTTAATTATCAACTTCCCTTTCAACTTATAATAATTGACCAATTAATATATAAGTTGATGTCGGACCAATTAGCAAGTTCCCTTTTAACTGTTTCAACTTTCCTTTCAAGTTTTAACTTATTCTTATTAACATATATTTTTAATTAACTGCTACGCAAGACGAATCCAGAGATCATTTACTGGAGAAAGAATTAATTGTTCACTATCAGATATATATATAGCGTAATGTAGTTTCCACAACTCAACACATGGGTGGAAGGGGCAAAGCCAACATAAATTTATTATTTTAAGACAAAGCATATATATGTTTACTCTTATTTTTGACAAGTATAATTGAAGTACATTTAATAATTATTTTGGACAAGGATTAATTAGTATTTCACCTTATAACTTATAAGGTGTCAATAGGTACGGTACATATATATAGGATTGAGATATTTTTGTATTTGTATCCGTCTAAAATTAATTTTATCCTCATTCTATCTATATCCATTAAAATTAACTAGTAATAAAAGAATAACGATAATTATTGAGTAAATTGATAACTTCTATAGTCTAATCCAAACACACACACAGACACACACACACTCACATATATATATTAAACGGAGAAATATATTACTTTGAACACATCACATGCATAATATCATAAAATACAAAAAAATATATAATTATTGGTCTTATGATTTTTTTTAAAAGAATATAAAGTATATAACTTGATAAATATAGAAAATGTAATTGTATCTAAATCAATCTCATAATAATATATTATACAGTCAAATATATGAATAAAAAAAATTAACATATATGAAATGTCACATCTATCTATAAAGTCATGGATTACGAAATAATTCATATGATCCATACCTTTATCTGATAAACTATTTTTTTTTTCCTATACATACTCTTGCCGCATATATATATATATATATATGTCAATAAAAAATTCTTATCTATATATTTATATATACATCTTACTTGATACAATACGATTCTTGAGTTATGAATAATATTTGATGTGGTCAAACCATGCAATACAACCAATTCAAGTTAAACTAGTTGTTAATTTCTTATTTTAAAAAAGGCGTTTCATACGTTATTATAATTATATATTCTTTATTTTCATGTAGGGACAGTTTTCTCCTCGATAAAATTGAGACGCGCATGCGGGCATTTTTCTTTCTTTTTGTGTATTTTATATATAATTAGTGTAGCGTTACTTTTGGGTTTCACCATTTATACCAAAATACTAAATAGTTTTCTATTTTATATGACAGGTTGGAAAGATTACGATACACCATTAATTATTTATTTTGTAGTTATCTGTTTAGTTGTATATTCTGTAGTGGAATCTTAATATACTATATTATGTTACCTCGTTCTAGCAAATAATTGACAGTAATAATAATTGCATCAATAAAAAATGATTACGCAGAAAAAGACATGCATAAAAACAAAAATAAATGACACTGATTCATTACACCATGGTAACACACTAGCACTAATAGACTCTTTTGTACAATTTAATTCCTTTGTGAATATCTCTATTTTTAGACTTGGTCGGCATATATATATTGTAGCTTTTATTATATTATTTTAATCAGGTTGAGAGGTCAAAATCTTGCAATCAAAATCAAAAGCATGCAATATTCTTTGACATGACATGCACTTCCTAGATTGTGATCTTACTTGTAGGATATTTTAAGAGTGAGTCTATGGTACTATGCATAGCACGCATTAGTTCGTACTACACAGTCATATTTTTATTTTGAAAATTCTAATGGTCGATCCGAACCATTCAACGTGATCCCCACATGAATATGTACTTGCAGACTAAATTTTATATTTTTTCAAATTTTTTTACTATATTTTAAGGTAGGTAGAAAATCACTTGATCTGAAAATTCTGGACCATCCAAAAACAGTGATTTTCTACTTATCTAAAAAAATAGTAAAAAAATTCTAAAAAATAGAAAATTTAGCCCACAAGTATATTATCGTATGAAAATCATGTTGAACGGTTCGGATCGACTATTAGAATTTTGAAAACGAAAATATTGATCCGTAGTATGGACCAATCCGTGCTATGCATAGTACCATAGACTCATTCATATTTTAATATCCTAAATTTAAACATAAGTAGGTATATGTACTATGTAGTAGTCAATGCTCGGTTATACAAATTCTAGTATATAGGAACAGTAATAAGTTTCTGATTTGAAAAATAATTTGATGAGATTTAAAGTTTATGATTTAAATATAATGTAGATATATGTTACATAAAAATATGTAACTCGTTATTTTATAATGTTTATAATTTGTTAAATTTTGATAATTTTACTATATAAATAAAAAAATTGTAAATTTGATAAATTATGAGATAAATCGTATTGCTTGTACAATTTATCAAATACAAAATAATTTGACTAGTTTCTGGGAAGGAATAATTTAAATATAATATGAATATTTTGAGAGCCTTAGCCTGTTATTATGATAGTGGGTTTGCACCCGGTACCGTTTTTTTTAAACAGGAATTATATTAAGTACATTTAGCAATTAAAATTACTATTTGACTTTGTGTAGCATATTTGGCCGCAGGCTCTCTTGTAACTGTAAGTACAAAATCAACATTAACTTCTAACTACTTGTCATTATTTTCATGTCTAAATCCAAAAATACTAATCCAATTTTTTTATGATAAATTAACTTAAAAAATTGTTAGCTAGGGCTCGAGTCAACATTATATAGGTGAGGCAATCACGTAGTTAATGGATATATAGTAGGTAGAATAAACTAAATTATTACTAAAATGCATGGTTCATTAATTATATATTTATAGTTATTTCTCTCTAAAGCTAAACATTAGCTGTTAGGAGTATGGATTTCATATGCATTTATCTTCTAATGACATTCGGTGGAGTAATCTTGCATTTTGTCTTAATATAAATTTCTAATTACCTTGTTAGTTTACAATTCTTTTAAGTTTTGTTTCCTTTTTTTTTTCTTTTTCTTTTAGACAGTACTGTTTATTATGAGCTGAAGGACAATGACAGATGGAACCAAAATTTTACTATATCAGGGCTGCATTTAATAAAAATAAAATAATTAAGCAGCAAGATATATTTTTGAGTGCGACATATTTATTGCTTTAATTAATCAAAATTCTTCATTAATACAAGGGCAAATTATTAAATTTTATTAAAAATAGCATAATTACACATGAATTTACAACCTTTTTGAACTATAGGGCAAGCTTAGTTAACCAGTACCCCTGACCTCTTATTAAATACACCCTTGACAATGACACAATGAATATTTGAGTTCAAAATTCCAGCAAGAATTGAAATGGGATTGAAAAATTGAGGCATAATATAGTGTCTGCATGCTAGTAATATTCTTTTTTGTTATTTCTCTTTCTTTGGTGATCTAAAAATGAGAAACCAATAGCACCATACAGGGCTACAGGGCTAAGGCCACAGAAGACAAAAAAAACCAAACTGTGTCATGCAACTTGGATAATACACGTCTAATAATCATGATAGTAGCTGACAAGTACGATAAATGTATATGTAAATACACAGATAAAAGCTGTATTAATAATCATTATATCTATTAACTGGTCATTAACTAACCTAAGCTGTATTCTAACTATGCAGTTAGTTATAATTAATATGCATGACCACACAATAGGCATGAACATTAAATGTCATGGCTTCTCTCTCTCCCCTTTATTTTATTTTAAATTTAATTAATTTAACTATTGCTCCACTGTTTCCTTGATTGTGTCGCCTGTAGGATATATCCCGACATTTTTATTAATATCCAAAGTTAATTACAAATTAATAAATATACTCAAAATTTCTGGAATTTTCAAAAAATGTCCAAACTGGCTAGATTCTGGCTGGTTTTCTCCTCTCCAGAAACCGGCCAGAATTTGGCCGGTTTCTTCCTTTTTTTTAGAGACACTATGAAGAGCAATATAATGAAATCTAACACTAAAAATTCGAATTTTTTGTTTAAATTTTTTGTTAGATTACTTCTTTTGATTTATAATTAGCATATTTATACTAAAATACACTAGATTACTTGAAATTATGTTGAATTACACTATATTACATTAAATTACGCTAAATTATGTTGAATTATATTGAATTATGCTAAATTACACTAATTTCGCTAATTATAATGAAATATGGTAAATTACGCTAAACTACGCAAAATTACGCAAAATTAGGCCGATTGTGCCATCTTTCATAAATCATAAAGAATAGTAAAAAAGTTTCCAAAATAGTAAAAATTAGTATTCTACAAGTTCATTATATAACTAATTTACTGAGCTACTTATATTGAATAATATAAATGCAAATCTTAATTGAAAACTTCAACTCAAGTTTTGAGGCTCTTCCCTTTGGCTAGCACTGACGCATGCGTATTTTTACAAGCTTTCCAAAAAGTGATCATTTGCTGAAATCGGACACTCGAGCGCCGTTTTATGACTGTTTGAAATTTCGTCGTCGTTTTTTGCCTTCTCAGTAAAGATATCATCCATATTCATATATAATTTACCGTAATTTACCGTATTTTAGCGTAATTTAATATAAGATATATAGCTTTTTGATCACTCAAAAGAGAGCAATGTTTCTTTTAATATTTATAAACTCGGAAATGCTATCGGTTCGGACTGCAAGCGCACAATCCTATCGAGTAGTATATTCGAGGTCGATCCACAGGGAATATTGGTTCAATGCTTTGAGCAATCGAATCACAATCTTTCGAAAGGCTAGACGAAATCTGAAAATTGAGAGATGTTGTTGTGATCAATGTAAATTAGGAAGCAATTAAAAGTAGTTAAAATAAAGATAGAGATGAGAATTCCTAGGGTTTCGGCACACCATTGCCACTCAATCCGCCTTGACAATATATTCCTGTTGCGTCTGATTTCCTGTTGTTGTTTAATGAAAGACACCACATAGGTCACTGCGATTTATGTTACGCAAGAATGACAGATCTTTCACCGAGATTCTACATAGGACACTGCGATTTACCTTACGCAAATGTCTGATATCTCAAATACCCCAAATTACTACACAAATCACTGTGATTTACTTTACGCAAGTGATGGAATTTGGTACGCGTTTTGTTGGTCTGGTTTATGGTTTCTCCGCTAAGGTTTTCTTTACATAAACCTAATAGACCTCAACGAGGCTAATTCATACAAATAGTTTCTCTTGCCATTAAAGTACTGTCACTACCCTAACGGACTCAAACTAGATCATTGAAGTTAGATGAAGAGATAGTAAATCACAAAAGCATTTTGTTTCAACAACAAGAAATCATAATCAACAGAAATATATATATCAAAACATCAAGAGTAACAAGGTTTACTGCCTAGCCCTAAGAAAAGGAACTTAGCCGCGGAACGGCATTGTTACAAGCACTCCTCTCTTCTCACTTTAATCAAATCTAACCCTAATTACAAAGATAAGTTATTCTTCTGCCCAGGGGCTTTATATAGGAGTGGAGGGACGTGTAGAGGTTGAGTATGGGCTAAGAAACTGATCTGGAAACAGCTGTCGGCAGTTATTCCCCAAGAGACGCATTCGGATACGGACCGTATTGGGCAATACGGTTCGTATTAGGACCTTGACGGTTAGGGTTTAATGCTTCCAGCGCTATCTTCTGGTCTGTGCTAGGCCTGGTCCGTATTAGCCAATACGGGCCGTAACAAAGACTTGGTCGATGAGCGTCGCTGATCCAATTGACCCGATTCTAGCTCCATTTGGTGTAAAATAGTCCCAAAACCTGTTTTCTGCAATAAAACATAAAGAAGGGTGACAGTAGCCTTTTTCTCTAATTAATTAAACATAAATGTGAGAAACTATGCAAAACCTAAGCCAAAACCCTACGTAAATCATCATTATTTTGACTCTGATCACTTTTATCTGTTAAATATGTACAATATGGATTTACGGTACCCCTAGTCCAATTCTCAGTTTAAAAAAAGCCATGAAGGTAAAAAATATTATGATTTAGATGTTAAACATAAATGCTGGTTTATAATTGGTTTCTAATGAATATCAACAAATATTTCCGTTAAGTGTAAATTCAACACACCCTTAATTTAATGCAACCAGATCTAATGTGAGTCTGAAGTTGTATTCATAGAATGCCCCATATCAGTCTCGGTTTTTAATTGCATTTTTTTTAATACACATTTAGTTTCTCATAATTTGATACTTAAATTTATTCTCGTTGACATTATCTATCTTGCTAGCTACAAGTGAAATATGTATAAACAAAAGTTGCGTAACAGTATAACACAGTTGTCAGTTTTCTAAATGTATATATATTAATTGCATATATATATATAGAGTAGAACTAGGGTGCTCCTAAGCTCACCAAGCCCTTCCGTGAGCGCGACTCTAAAACCTATCAAATTGACTTCAAACGATATTTCCAAACCGTTAGATGTCAATCTATATTAAAATGTGCTTGGAGACCAAATTTTACATTTTTTGGAATTTTTTTCTATTTATTAAGATGGTTTGAAAATCCCTGTTTTTATATTGGAAAACAGCGATTTTCAAACCATCTTAATAAATAGTAAAAAAATTCCAAAAAATGTAAAATTTGGTCTCCAAGCACATTTTAATATAGATTGAACATCTAACGGTTTGGAAATGTCGTTTGAAGTCAATTTGATAGGTTTTAGAGTCGCGCTCACGAAGGGCTTGGTGAGCTTAGGAGCACCCTAGTTCTACTCTATATATATATATATATATATATATAATCTGGCTAATATGCTACGTGTATATATAAGGGCCTCTCCGTGCTACGACTCACTTTTTGAGTTTTCAAAATCTTAACGGTCGATTCGAACTGTTCAACATGATCTCCATATGAATATGTACTTGCAAACCAAATTTTACATTTTTTAGAATTTTTTTAATATTTATTAAGCCACTTTGAAAATCGCTGATCCAATGGTCCAGAAAAGTTTACTGTTGTGTACAAATTAGTGTTTTTTCAAAGTGGCTTAATAAATAGTAAAAAAATTCTAAAAAATGTAAAATTTGGTTTGCAAGTACATATTCATATGGAGATCATGTTGAATGGTTCAGATCGACAATTAGGATTTTGAAAACTCAAAAATTGTGCCGTAGCACGGAGGGGCTCTATGCTACGCGTAGCACTGTCCTGTATATATATATATATATATGTATATATGTATGTATATATGTATATATGTATGTATATATGTATATATGTATGTATATGTATATATGTATATATATGTGTATATGTATATATATACATATATACATATATACATACATATATATATATATATATATATATATATATATATATATGTATGTATATATATATGTGTGTGATTATATGCAAAAGCGCGTAAACACGTATTATTTTGTTAATCTATTGACCATGATCACTTAAAGTGTTAATTGTAGTATATATTTACTTGTTCGTCGTCTAACTGGCGCTTATTTTTATTTATTCAATTTATTATTTAAGCCCGTGAAACAATTCCTATTTATCTGTGTCCAACGCTCTCTAAAAAATAACTATAAAAAATAGCCGCTAGCGCACAGCACGTACAATATAAGAATTCAAGTATTGGAGTATTTTTATAGCTGCAATTATAAAGGACGATTTTAATTATTTTTCAATCAAATTTATTAATTTAATTCAAAATGTAATTTTGTAATTTCTTGAGTTTTATATTTTTTTTGCAATTGTCAACTTCAAATTAATTAATCATATTTTGAATTATTAATCATTCTATATTGTATAGAAATTATCACACGTAATTTCTTTACAATATGTAAATGCTATTTTGTATCAACTAACAAATATATTACACTTATATTACTTATGAGATAAATATATAGAGTATGGCTAAGTTGCTGCCGGCAGCATTTCGGCGAGGTGCTGCCGGGGGCATTTCAGCCATTCTGGTGTTCAAACAGAAAATCCGAACCGTTCAACGTGTTCTAAATATTAAAATCTACTTGGAGACCAAATTTTACATTTTTTGGAATTTTTTTACTATTTATTAAGCCACTTTGAAAATTCCAGATCATATGGTCCAGACTGTTTTTACTGTTCACCCGGATCAGCAATTTTCAAAGTGGCTTAATAAATAGTAAAAAAATTCCAAAAATTGTAAAATTTGGTCTCCAAGTAGATTTTAATATAGATTGAACATCTATATAAAAAAAATTGTTGTTTGAACACCAGAATGACCGAAATGCCCCCGGCAACACCTCGCCGAAATGCTGCCGGCAGCAACTTAGCCATACTCTATATATATATATAGGCTTTTTGTTAGCTATATTTTTAATTGAATGGAGAAGGCTCTTATAAATTCCATATCTATATTAATTCACAGTTTTATAGAGAAATTGAAATTATAACTTTATATCTTATCAAAACAAACTCTTATATATGCCCAGCTATTAAATAAATAAATGAAGTTCTGTGAAAATTCTTTTCATCTAACCTTTACATTTTTTTATAACGAACTTTTGCAAATAATAACTAGATGAAACATTAATTGGTCATATGTACTTTAGTTTTAAATCTTCATTTTCAAAGTTAAAATATCCGATTTCAGCCGTTTATCGTGATAATTATATGAAAGTTCTTATTAAAGACCAAATTTACTTGTTAAATTTTTAATTTTTTTTTTGAAATAGGGAGGAAACCAATGTTAATAGATGGTCCAAAAGATAATGAAAAAATAATAAAAATGTAAATTTTGGTCTTGAATGAGAGAAGGTGTGTTGGGTTGTTCGGATCAGTCATTGAACTTTAAATTTAAACATTTGAAGTTAAAGCACAAGGTACGTGTTCGGAAATGAGGCTTTAGTCTTCTTAGACATGTTTTAGTCTCCTTAGCTGTTTAAGCTGGTCGAACAGCTGTTCCTTAGACATGCTTAGAGCATCTTTCTTAAGCTTCCTTAGAGCAAATTCTTAAAAGGATAAAAACTCAGTCTGACAACACAATGTCTCCTTATAGCTCCTCTTTAGTACCTTTATAACACTCTAAGCTTCATTGCTCTAAGTCTTTGTCAGCCGAACAACTCCTCCTTAGCATAACTTAAACTCTTAAGCTTCATTGCTCTAAGCCTCAATATTGCCGAACATGGCCGAGATTCGTGCTGCAAAGTAAAGATGTGACATATGTTACTAATTTTTTTTATATACTCGTAATCGAGAGAAAACCATTGCTATTTGATGGTCTAGAATATTTAAATCTACGAACTTTCTTTCTTTCTATCTAAAAACAGTAAAAATCTAACAAATATCAATTTTGGTTATCAATCGAAATTTAAATATAAAAATGACATTGACCAGTCCAGATTGGCCCTCCAAATTTTAACTATCGAGTTTTGGAACCAAATTAATTTTATATCTATTTATTAATTTGCAACATATCATAAGACACGTCTCTCCATGGCGCGCGCGCGCGCGCGCGCGCGCGCGCACACACACACACACACATACATATATATATATATATATATGCAAGTGGGAGTCTGAAAGATATATATTTGTGAAAGGGCAAAATAATTGTTTTATTATAATTTGTATCCTCTTGTAATTCGATGAAATATAATAATTGTACATTGCATGTAATTAAATGTATCATATATACGTGCTGATAACTATTTCTTAACATTAAAAAAAACAAATGATAATTTACTTCTTCATCGTTCTAATAAGCTGTTTCCCTTTTACTTTGATTTATTTTGATTCATATGTTATTCTGTTGACAAATTTAATTCGATTGGTTTGATTATATTTTAAACTAAATAAAATTTTAATTTGACTATTTTATTTCGGTTTTAACCGAACTGTCCAATAACTGCCCCTCCCTGAGAATCCATCTTGATATCCATAAAAAGTAATCATGAGAAACTCTACCAAATGCTTAAAATGTTTGACAATGAATTATTTAACATTTCGATAATATATCTCAAATCAATTAAAAAATTGAAAATTCAAAGAATAAATTTAGAAAGAATTAGGCTAGAGTGCTATGCACATCACTCATTGGTTGTCCAATGCTACGGCTTCAAATCTCGATTTTTGATACTCAAACAATGTGATATGAAACCCTCGATCAATTTGATCTACATATCAAACTTTTATAGGAAATAAACTTTATATTTTTAGGGGCACAATTTTATGATATGCAGAGATTTTCTTCTTTCCAAAAGATTGTTAAAGTTTCTTAAATACTTTTAAAAATTCCAACAATGCTTAAATATATAGCTCACGTTAAGCGGTTCAAATCAACCAATTAAGCTCCATAATCGATATTTTGAACTGCAGCATCACGCATGCGCGCATTGACACATAATTTGCGATTGATGACCTTGATTAATTTTTATTCCTGCTTAGAGATTGTAAGAAAACTTAAAAACATTGAAGAGATTTAATTCTTCTCATGATGGGATAAAATATAACTCTTATATATGTCGATTTCCAGTGGTACGTACTTCTATTGTAACTTATTTTTTCTTTTGTCATTTATCATTTTTTTTATGGAAGCGACTAATTGTACTTAAACTTTTGTACTCAGTTTTTAGTCAAGTCCAACTGTCGATCATAAACTGTCACCGAATTCTGTAAACTACAATAATGTATTATGTAAACCTCAATACTGAATCCTGTAAAATAAGGAACCGAAAGTTTTCACAAGTATGACTTTTGAAAGTGGTTCCGAATTAGTTACTAACTGCTTTGACCGGGACCACTTGCACAACTTCAATACTTTCGTCAGGACCACTTCCAAAAGTTCTCTAACGACTTTGCAATTAACTCGGGACCACTTTAAACACTGTAAACTATCTTTTTGAATCATGTAAAATAAAAAGCTGTAAATAATACTGTAAAATTAAAAAAATTAAAAATTTAATTTTTTTCAAAATTGATTTTTTCTCAAAAAAAATTTCAACTTTTTTTTATAAATTTAATTTTTTATATTTGCATCTAGAACCTGTAAAACAACAAAATTGATACTGTAAAATAGCACTATGGATACTGTAAAACAACAAGATGGATACTGTAAAACAACATGATGGATACTATATAACAACACAAAGGATATTGTAAACCAACACGGTTAATACTGTAATTTTTTTTTTCAAAATTTTAATTTTTTATTTATGCATCTAGATCATGTAAAACAACAAAATGGACACTGTAAAAACACAATATGGATACTGTAAAACCAAATATGCATGCTATAAAACAACATAAATGTCATTGTTCCAACCATCTTACTATTCACCAACACACTGTTTCTCACCAACATACTGTTATAAGCATATACATATTGTTCCACAAAAATATACTGTTCAACAAACACATATTACATCACTGAAACAAATACATAAACACAACTGACATGCAAATATCTCTAAAAGTTGTTACTTAAGAACCTCTGATGCATATTATTAGGATGAGACATAAGTCTCATCCCTAGAACAAGACGTTCCTTTAATATATCCTCCTGTAAAAAAAAATAAACAAGGTTATAAATTGTAAAATAAATCAAACTTCAATAATATAATAAAAAAAACTTTACATCATAAACTTACAAAGAATTAAAAAAGTTACATGGCTGAAAGAAATTGAAGTCTCGGTGATCATATTGTACACAAAACGCAGAAAAAATATCGCACAATCCATTGATTTAGGTCCCTGCTTCGGACAATTTTCAAGAATATGATGAACTTGACTCTAGGCTTGTTTAGCTGAAATAAAATTTCAAATCAACAATTAATAAAACTTTCAAGTTCCAAAACCAGTAAAACAATTGCAAGAATCCTGTAAACTAGTACAGAATCATGTAAAATTAGTTCAAAAATCCTGTAAAACAATTGCAAGAATCATGTAAAGCTAGTTTAAGAATCATGTAAAACAATTACAAGAATCTTGTAAAACTAGTTCAAGAATCCTGTAAACAATTGCAATAATCCTGTAAAACTATTTCAAGAATCCTGTAAAGCTAGTCCAAGAATCCTGTAAAATAGTTGCAAAAATCCTGTAAAACAATTGCATCAGCTGGAATACTAACTCAACAATCAGCATGACTCAATCCAGATATGTAAAATAAAGAACTAAAATATTACATAGATCATGTAAACTATTGCATATATCATGTAAACATATTAGATATATCTTGTAAAATATTGTATAGATCCTGTAAAATATTTTGTAGATCATGTAAATTTCTTTCTGTTCAAAATTATATAACTGAACAAATTAAACATATAAAGAATCTTGTACACCTAAGTAAAAATAATTAATGAACTAAACATAAATTAATGAACTAAAGAGTCCACCATAATACTTCTCTCAACATTATTTTGAATATTAACTCCCTTGTTGAGTTAAGAAAACAGAAAAGCATAAATTATAATTTTTTCTCGCTATGTTATTAAAGCATAAATTTTGCTTAGCAGTAATAATTTTATGCTTTTATTTGCAGTTTTTTAAGTGGTGTGTTATTTTGAATGTGTTATTGTAAGCAATCTTTTGTGCTATTTGACTAATTTGTAAAACATATAAACATTAAATTTTACAGTTTCTCTATTTGAGATGTATGCAGGTTTAGTTGTTACGTCCGAAGGTCAAAGCAAGTCAACGATACATATCATGACAAGTTGGCGCGATAAGTTGAGTCTGAAGGTCAAAGCAAGTCAAAGGTGCATATCATGACAAGTCGACGTGACAAGTTGTACAAGATAATATGATACATGATCTCCTCGAGCTATAAGGAATGAATTGATATAGATGATCTGATTGAAGATTCACACGAGCCATTTGAAATGTCGGATATTGATGAGATGCTGAATCATGAAGATTGCAGAAGATCATAGAGATCGAGATCATGAAGATTATGAACACTTTACCATTTTGTTTTATCAATTTTAATTTATATCCAAAAGTATAGTAAAATAAATCCGAGGTTGAGACCACCCGAGTCTAGCTGTTGCATGGCTAGAAGTCCAATTTAAAATTCAAATAACTAGGCCTGATCAATACTGACAACTAGGCACAGGCAAAATAGGAAAAACCATTATGTTGTAGATCTTGTGATCTGCACAGAGCAGTTGGCTTTCCTTTTGAATTCCACTATAAATAATGGACTTCATCGTTTGTCTAAGAAGACAGATAATACCCTCACAAATCTTACACTTTAGAATCCTTTGAGAGGTTTAGCATAGTCCATTGTTGATTGTGCCTAAACTTCAATTATCTTTCTAGCAACCTCAAATATACTTCACCTAAATTGATCATTGTGAAATTAGAGTGAAGCTAGTGATTGTTCAGACTTAGAGCCTGTGTTGCTCGCCTACTTTAAGCTGTTGTGCTCACTTTCTCTCTTTGAGCTGTTGTGCTCATCTGTCTGTTTGTGCGGACTGTTGGAGTGTTGTCTCGACGGTCACAACTTGTATTCCTTTCTTCACTAGTAAATATAAAGGCACTCCGGTTAGATTGCGTTACCCCGGAGACGTAGGTCTCCTAGAGGCCGAACTCCGTTAACAACTCCTGTATTAATTTCTCTAACTCTATCTATTTACTTTACTGCACTTTATTATTTATTTAATTTACAAGTTCTTGATTCCGCTAAGAACTTAAAGTAGATAGATTACTTAAACATAAGAACGACTTTCAAACTTGTCTATCCAACCGATAGTTACAAGTTGTAGGGTTTAAATTTTAAACAACTCCATATTTACCCCCTCTAGGTGCCGTTAGGGACAACAAAGTAGTATCAGAGCAGGTTGCTCATATTAGATCCAATATGGCACCAACCACATATTTAAATGAACCACCAATCTTCGATTTGTCAACTCACAACTTTAGTTAATGGAAAATACAAATGATTAATTACTTTAAGGTCAATAAAGTTTGGGATATTATAGATAAGGGTTATGTACCAAAATTTGATCACCAAAATAAATTGACCAAAGAATCAAAACTTGAAAAGCTAGATAATCATTATGCATAATTCATTATTCTTAATTTTGTTAGTGAGTTAATTGGTGTTAGATGTAATAATGTTTTAAATGCCAACAAGATGTGGGAGACACTAATAAATTGTTATGAAGTAGATGATTGATGAGTGTTTTTGTGATTAGGCTAATAAAATTTATAACTCAGTTTCCTATCGAGTCAGATTACAAGCGCATAATCCTATCGAGTAGTATAATCGAGTGTTGATTCGCAGGGAATAAGATTTAAGGTCTTGAACGATTAAATCATAATCTTTCGAAAGACTAGACAAAATATGAAATTCAAGAGTTGTTGTTTTTTATCTTTATATTTGGCGAAAATTTAAAGTAAATAAAATAAATAAGATAAAGATGTGAATTCTTAGGGTTTTGGCATACCGTTGTTACTCCAATCCGCTTTGGTTTTTACTTTATTTGATGTTGGTTTTCAGATGTTGTATGAGGTATTTCTAATCCAATTTAGTGACTGCAGCTTTTGTCTAACAATCACCCTACCAACCAAGAGATCCCGTTAAGGCTTGTCTCGGTTGGTGTAAGGAGATATGTGATTAGCCCAAAAGACTTCACTTACTGGGTACGTCGCCCTACTATCTTGGTTTTATTGGGTGTCTCATGGTAAGGCATGACAATGCGACATTTGTCTGCGAATGTCGAGACTCTCATGTATACTTTTGTTGATCCAATTAATGGTATCTCCAGCTAAGGTTTCCACTATTAATCTAGTATTTTTATTCTCCCTTATCCCAATCTAATTAGCCCAATGGTGACTAACTTCCATATGTGGCCATCACATGACGATCTAGACTAATAAACAAAATCAAGTAAGATCGAACATAAAGCGCAAAAGCAATCGAACAACAAAAGAATAAACAATGATCAAATAAAAATATATATCAAAGCATCATGAGTAACAAGGTTTACTGTCAACCCTAAGAATCTAAACTTAGCTGCTGAACGACATGTTTACAAAGAGATAAGATAAAGATACAACCATACACGAAGTACCCTCCTACTTAGTCTCTACACACCCCTCTCTTCTAACTTAAGAAATGAAAACACCAAAGATACAAAGATATTTTGTTCTATTCTGTTCAGTTCAGGGGTCTTTTATAAGAGTGAAGGGGCGTCTGGAGATGAGTGGAGGCCAAGTAATATGACCTGGATACAGCTGTCAAAGAATTCACCAAAGGGCGCATTGGGTACAGTCCGTATTGGTTAATACGGACCGTACCAGAGCCTTAGTCTGTGAGTTGTGCTTTTCTGATCGACCCGATTCTTGTTCCAAATGATGTAAAATAGTCCCAAGACATAGTTCCTGCACTAAAACATAAAATAGGGCAACAATAATCTTTTTTCACATAATAATTAAACATAAAGGTGAGAAAATAAGGCAAAACCTAAGCCAAAACTCTACGTAATTCACTACCAAAATGAGCTTAATCACCCCTCCCAACTTGAATTGTTGCTTGTCCTCAAGCAACGACATCCCAGCTGGTCTAAGGTCAGGTCTAGGTTAAACCATACAATCTCAAGGACTTGCTACAAATTAAATTAGAACTTGGACTTAGTACAATTGATATGACTTTCAAAAATTTAGAACTTCAAAATATTCATGACCTCTCTCTTTAATAATTTATTCACCCCATGATTAACCTAATTATGCATCCCTTAGAATAATTATTTTGAATAATCCATCCCTCAAATGTCTCTAAATCCGAGAGTGCTAATTTCTCATTCGATTATAAATTGATCCCTTCCAATTAATAGGAATTATAATGATATAAATTTTGATTTTCCTTCCAAATTGATTGGAGCAAAGTATGACAACTAAGTGTGTTTGTACATGTGACAATTTTTTGGAAAAATAAATTTTATACAAAAATTAAAATTTGGGAGGTTTTATCGAGCCTATTGGTAACCAGTCTTGCGTAGGTACCCGTACTCATGATGAGTGAGAAAGAGATTGGGAGTGAGCAAGAGGTTTTATCGAGCCTATTTGTAATTTGGTTAGATTTGATTAAGTGAGAAAGAGAGGAGTGATTGTACCCATGCCGTTCCGCGGCTAAGTTCTTTTCTTAGGGGCTAGGCAGTAAACCTTGTTACTCATGATGCTTTGATATATATATTTTCTATTGATTATGATTTCTTGTTGTTTGATTGAAATGCTTTTGTGATTTATTATTCATTCACCTAATATCGATGATCTAGTTTAATCCATTAGGGTAGCGACAGTACTTTAATGGTAAGAGAAACTATGATGGACAAGTTAGCCTCGTTGGGAGTCATTAGATTTATATGAAGAAAACTTTAGCGGGGAAACCATAAATCAGAACAACAAAATGCGAACCAAGTTCTGTCATTTGCGTAAAATAAATCGCATTGTGCTATGTAGTAACTTGTGTATTTAGAGATATGTCATTTGCGTATGATAACTCGCAGTGTCCTATGTAGTATCTCAATGGAAGTCCCGTCATTTGTGTAAGTAACTCGCAGTGTCCTATGTAGTGTCTTCCATAAACAATAACAGGAAATCAGACCCGACAGAAGTAGAATATCAAAGATGATTGAGTAGCAATGGTGTGCCAAAATCCTAGGAATTCTCATCTCTATCTTTATTTTAATTACTTTTAATTATTGCCAAATTTACATTGATCACAACTTCAACTCTCAAATTTTCAGATTTTGTCTAGCCTTTTGAAAGATGGTGATTTGATCGCTCAAGACTGTAAACCAATATTCCCTGTGGATCGACCTCGATTATACTACTCGATAGATTGTGCGCTTGCGATCAGAACCAATAACATTTCTGAGTTTATAAATTTAAAAGATAACATCGCTCACTTACGAGCGATCAGTATTTAGGGAAAAAATAGAGCAAAAGTGTCATATTTAGGTGATTTCTGAATAATGCATCAAAATGAGACACTACATGGAGCATGCAATACCTCACACGAAGTGCACAACATGCAAAATGGTGAAAAATACAAGAAAATCCGCTAAGTCAGGAAGCTGTGCGGCCTTCTCTATACTGCATGTGGCATAACCTTGATGCCACACGATCCGTGGACTGTCCTAAAAATAGGCGATTTCTTAATAGGCCTTCTAGAAGAGCGTGAAATCTTGATGGGTCTTCCAGAAGGACACGTTTGCTTCAGAGCCAAGCTATCATAGCTTTTTTTGGCTTTATCTATCCAAACTTTGAGTGCACTCCAAGTTTGCACTACCTCCACTACTTCCACTACTCCATCTTTCATTTTAGGAAGACTATAAATACCCCTCTTGTAATAGGATTTGGTGTGCGTGTTTAATTGTGTTAAGTCCATAGAATCAAGACTAGCAATCCTCATTGCTAGGTTAGGTTAGAGAGGTACTTAGAGAGAGAAGGGTAGCCATCGGAAGCCAAGAAGGAGATGAAGGCATCATCTAAGGAGGCAGAGGTTCATCCATCTTCAATTGGGTTGTAATTTATGTTCTCCTTATTTTATTTCTTTTATTTTGCCATGGCCATGAGAAGCTAAATTTCTCATCTCTAGGGTGAGGGTTGTACTTGAATTCTTAATTATGTTTTAGTATATGTTTATGTTTTGTTTATGATTATTTGAGTTTCCTTTATTATTTTAAATTCCTTTTTATTATGTCCTTGCATACATAGTTCTGTCTACTATATGCCAATGATCCTCCACATACCAATAGGTGTAAAGTCGTTGCATCCTTGTGTGAGAAGGATAATGCATATAAGTACTTCAAACACTTCGGCTAACGAGACTTGGCAGCGGTTCAAAGACTAGGGTTAGAACCCAGTGGGCTCCCTTGGCAGGATAGCGTAAATTGTACATTTAGATTATATTAGGAAACACTTAGATTAAGTAGGGTCTTTGGGATATTTCAACTACGGGGTAGTATAGGGAAAAAATATAATTGCGTACCTAAAATACTTCAGTCTTGGTAGCCCAAAAGTCGATCGCAAGATCGGAAAACCTTTCAAATCACATAAACAAACATCCAGCACGCCCTACGGGTAGTGGCAGTGCCGCATGCGGGCTAGCTGTGGAATAATCTAGGCCGCATGCGACAGTGACAGTGCCACATGCGACTAGAGAGACGTCAAAATTTATACTTTGCATAATTAAGAAGGATAGAACCTGAACCCTAGAGGCTCTCTATTTACTGTTTAACCTCAACCTTGACTCAATTAGCGCCACCGCATCAAACTTTTAAAACCCCCTGATAACCTAGACTAGTGAAAAGTGTTTAAAACCTAATACACTATCCCTGCGGATCGACACCCCAATCATATTACACTGTAGGATCATGCGCTTGTGATATGAACACAAATAGAAATTAGAGTTTATAAATCTCTAAAAATAGTGGTACCATTTTGGTGCATCATTATACTTCCCCCAAACACTCAAATTGGCAAATTCTAAGGGGGAGATAACTTAAAATTAATCATATTATAAATTATAATTTTACTATGTGAACGTAATTTAGATAGGTCTACAACGTGTAATGAGTCTAGGCTAGGTATAATAGAGAGTTATTATTAGAATTTTGCTTAAGAAATCATAGTAATAATTTAGACATCGTCAACCGTCAATTAAACGGTCATACAAAATTGTAAGCAAACATAGAGATTCAATTTGTATTAATGAAGGCATATTTATTATAGCGGTAATAAGTAAATAAACTCAAAATCATTTCAATCTCAACTCTGACAGATGTCATCTCACATTCCTTCCAGTTCATCAAACTTCCTTCAGTTTCTGTCAGGATATTCTTTGAGTACCCATATTCCATAGTACATAAATTTGTTCAGTCAGGATATTCTTTGAGTACCCATATTCCCTGGATTTTTTTTAAAAACCATAATTAAAATAATTAAATTTAAATAAACAACATGATTGCGGTCAGATTTACAAAAACCATCAAAACCGAATTGCCAATTTAGTCCGAAGGATTTTTTTTTCTCTGGACCGAAATGGCAATTCGGTCTGGCTGTTTTTCACCGGTTGTAGAAAAAACGTCACAGAAAATCAAAAAACAGGCCAGACCGAACTGCCAATTCGGTCCAGAGGTTTTTTTTTTTTTTTAAGATTAGAGATGAGCAAAATTCGACATATATTAGCATATTCATACTAAAAGAGGAGGGATCAAGTTACAACAACCATTTTTTTCATTTTCAAAGTCCAAATCGTCGATCCAAACCGTTCAACATGATCTCCACAATAAAATGTGCTTGCAGATCAAATTTTACATTTTTTTTGAATTTGTTTACTATTTATTAAGTATTTTACAAAAAATAGTCATATTCAGACCATTGAATTTTGTAACCATCTTAATAAATAGTAAAAAATTCAAAAAAATGTAAAATTTGATCTGCAATCACACTTTATTTAGATAATCATGTTGAACGGTTTGGATCGACGATTTGGACTTTGAAAATGAAAAAAATGATCGTTGTAACTTTGTTGTAACTTTATTTAGATAATCACATTTTATTTCAGTGTTAGATTTGTCTCTTTAAAAAAAAAACCTGGACCGAATTGGCAATTCGGTCCGGGCGAAATTACACGCAAGGCCACACAGGAAGATCCTGGGAACTGTGAAAAACAGCCAGACCGAATTGCCAATTCGGTCCGGAGGAAAAAAATGCGGTCGGACCGAATTGGCAATTCGGTTTTGATGGTTTTTGTAAATCTGGCCGCAATCATGTTGTTTATTTAAAATTAATTATTTTAATTATGGTTTTTAAAAAAAATCCATATTCCCTAGTACATAAATTTGTTCAGTCAGGATATTCTTTGAGTACCCATATTCCCTAGTACATAAATTTGTTCAGTCAAATCAACAATAAATAACCTGAAATTAATGTCACATTCATTGCCAAACCTACCATATCCATTCTCAAGTTGTATAATATCCTTCCTCCTCTTTCAATTAAACAACTTATTATTCTTCATTCACTTTGTATCTTAGCTATCAACTCCACTTCAATAAAATGTCTTCCTCTTCAACTAACTCTCAAAATCCCAATGGGGACACTTCCAATACCAACAGTACTATCTATGATAGTAATCCTTTATCTGGTTTCCAACGTTATAGTCCCCACTCAGAGGAGTCTGTAGGGAATAAGCCATATCATAATCCTTCCAAATCTGAAAAAAAAGTCAAAGGAAGAAAAATCACCAGAGAAATGCATGGCTTCTCTGCAAAGAATGTGAATTTGAAAGTAATAACGAAGGAATAGTTTTCTGCAGTAGATGTGGAGAAACATATAATGAATCGTGTACACCTTCACCGCCACCAGATAAATATTACAGTTTTTGAAAGTGCAAAGACTGCAAGTAAGAGTAAAAAAATTAATCAAGTGATTCTGATTCAAAAGAGGATAGTTAGACCAAGGTAGTCTAGGGTATGGAAGGAGTCAAATCTCATTTTGTGTATAATCCTTGATATATATATATATATACACACACATATATGTATATGTTCTGTTAATAGTAAATCATCTCTCATTTCATCTTCCAAAACTGCTACAGATTTCTTAATAAAAAAATAATTCCAAATTAAGAAACATTTCCAAACTATCATGAAATAGTCTAAATTTTTTCATGAAATCCTCAGAACTCATTCCTTAATTAACCACTTGTTCTAAGAAATACTACTTGGGATTGTCGAAATCATAGGGTAATCTAATTCTAAAATATACTTGATCCCGTAACATTAAAGATTAAAAATTTCTTCAAAAGTAATCAAGCATTTCACTAAAATATGGCAATATATATATATATATATATATATATATATATATAGATAGATAGAGGTTGGCTAATATCAAAATATTTGTTCCGAAGCCGTGGTGCAACCAATTGGTTTTCTGATTTTCAAAGTCCAAACAGTTGATCCAAACCGTTAGATGTGATCTCTATCTTAAAATGTGCTTGGAGACCAAATTTTACATTTTTTGGAATTTTTCACCATTTATTAAGCCAGTTTTAAAATCACTAATTTTAATAAACAGTGAAAAATTTATGAATCATTGAAAACAACAATTTTGAAATTGGCTTAATAAATAGTAAAAATGTTCCAAAAAATATAAAATTTGATCTCCAAGCATATGTTAATTCCAAAATTGTCGATTAACAAATTTTAAACAATTTGGTCTCCAAGGATATGTTAATTTTGACATTGTTAAAATTTGTTAGAATTAACATATGCTTGGAGACATTGAAACCAAACATATGTTAATTTTGACATTGAAACCAGATTTTATTTATTTATTATTATTATGAAAAACAATGATTGTCAAAAATTCATAAAAAATAGTAAAAAAATTCTAAAAAAAATGTAAAATTTGGTCTCCAATCACATTTTAATATGGAGAACACGTTGAGCACTTCAGATCAACTATTTGAACATTAAAATCGCAAAAACTAATTGGTAGCACTAAGACCTTGGTCATACCACTTTGATCCTAGCCAACCTCCATACATACACGCACGCATGCACACACGCACATATATAGAATCTGGCTAACATGCTATATGTAGCATAGAGGGCCTCCGTGCAATGACTCAATATTTGAGTTTTCAAAATCCTAACGGTCGATCCGAACCATTAAACATGATCTCCATATGAATATGTACTTGCAAACCAAATTTTACATTTTTTAGAACTTTTTTACTATTTTTTTAGATAGGTAGAAAATCACTTGATCTGAAAATTCTGGACCATTCAGATCAAGTGATTTTCTACCTATCTAAAAAAATAGTAAAAAAGTTCTAAAAAATGTAAAATTTGGTTTGCAAGTATATATTCATATGGAGATCATGTTGAACGGTTCGAATTTTGAAAACTCAAATATTGAGCCGTTGCACGGAGGCCCTCTATGCTACATGTAGCACCGTAGCCAACTTCTATATATATATATATATATATATATATATATATATATATATATATATATATATATATAGAGAGAGAGAGAGAGAGAGAGAGAGATGGGCTATGGTGAGTTGTGAAGTAAGGATCTTGTTTTACTTCACGCACATATCTCCGTTCTTAAAGACCAAACAGTCGATCCGAACCGCTCAACAAGATATCCATATTGAAATGTGCTTGGAGACCAAATTTCATATTTTTTTGGAAAATTTTTACTATTTTTTTTACTATTTCAAAATCACTGTTTTTTATGGTTCGGAACCATTCAAAAAGAGCGATTTTCTACCTATCTAAAAAATAGTAAAAAATTTCCAAAAAAAGTAAAATTTGGTCTCCAAGCACATTTCGATATGGATATCTTGTTGAGCGGTTCAGATCGACTGTTTGGTCTTTGAAAACGGAGATATGAGCGTGAAGTAAAACAATATCCTTACTTCACAACTCACCATAGCACATCTCTCTCTCTCTCTATATATATATAGAGTAGAACTAGGGTGCTCCTAAGCTCACCAAGCCCTTCCGTGAGCGCGGCTCTAAAACCTATCAAATTGACTTCAAACGACATTTCCAAACCGTTAGATGTTCAATCTATATTAAAATCTACTTGGAGACCAAATTTTACATTTTTTGGAATTTTTTTACTATTTATTAAGATGGTTTGAAAATCGCTGTTTTCCAATGGTGCAGAATTTTAATAAAAACAGCGATTTTCAAACCATCTTAATAAATAGTAAAAAAATTCCAAAAAATATAAAATTTGGTCTCCAAGTAGATTTTGATATAGATTGAACATCTAACGGTTGGGAAATGTCGTTTGAAGTCAATTTGATAGGTTTTAGAGCCGCGCTCACGAAGGGCTTGGTGAGCTTAGGAGCACCCTAGTTCTACTCTATATATATATATATATATATATATATATATATATATAGAGTATGGCTAAATTGCTGCCGGCAGCATTCTGGACAGCTGCTGCCGGGGGCATTTCGGTCATTTCCGGTGTTCAAACAACAAATCCGAACCGTTCAACGTGTTCTAAATATTAAAATCTACTTGGAGACCAAATTTTACATTTTTTGGAATTTGTTTACTATTTATTAAGCCACTTTGAAAATTCCAGATCACATGGTCCAGAATTTTGTTGCACTGTTCACCCGGATCAGCTAATTTCAAAGTGGCCTAATAAATAGCTAAAAAATTCCAAAAAATGTAAAATTTGGTCTCCAAGTAGATTTTAATATAGATTGAATATCTGTATAAACAAATTTGATGTTTGAACACCGAAATGACCGAAATACCCCCGGCAGCAGCTGTCCAGAATGCTGCCGGCAGCAATTTAGCCATACTCATATATATATATATATATATATATATATATATATATATATATATGACCAAATTGCCATAAAAATGCAATTAAAAATATGAAAATACTTCAAAATAAATTCAAATTGTTGTTATTCACGACAAATTGCATTATCTGAAAATTCATGCATAGAGTAAACACTTAAATTGTTAAATACTTATGAAAAATTGCTCTTTGCATAATTTAAAACTGTAAAATTTTAGAGTAACTAATTTATTTTAAGCCTTAATTTACAAATATTATTTAATTAAGGAGGAATGCATACGTTGAGGGGGAGTACCCCATCTCGTGTTATTCCTTCCCTTTTGTCTGATTTTCTAAAATGGGTATAAGATGTAAGGAGCACTGGTACAAAATCTATTAAGATGAAAGACAACTTGAAGAAGATGAAATACAACTAGAAAAAAATGAAATACAAACAGTAATAGATAAGACAACCAGTAGAACATCAAACACAACTAGTACAACATAAAAGTCAACCAGTATAAGATGAAACATAACTAGAAAAATATGAAATACAACCAGTACAAGATGAAAGATAATCAGTTCAAGATGAGAGACAACTATAAGATAACTAGAAGAATATGAAAGATAATCAGTTCAAGATGAGAGACAACTATAAGATAATGAAATACAACTAGAAGAAAATAAAATACAACAAGAAGAAGATAAAATACAACCAGTAGTAAATGAATGACAACTAATAGATGATGAAAAACAATTAGTAGTAGACGAAAGACAACTAGTACAAGATGAAATACAACTAGAAGATGATGAAACACAACAATTAGAACATGAAAGACAACAATAAGAACACGAAAAACAAATAGTGGAAGATGAAATAAAACTAGAAGAAGAAGAAAGACAATGAGTAAAATATGAAAGACAACGAGTAGAAGATGAAAGACAACTAGTAGAAGATGAAAGACAACTAGTAGAAGTAGAAAAACAACTAGAAAAAGATGAAAGACAACTAGTAGAACATGAAATACAAACAGTACAAGATGAAAGACAATGAGTAGAACAAAAATCACAACCAGTAGAATATGAAATACAAACAATATAAGATGAAAGACAACGAGTAGAACAAGAATCACAACCAGTAGAACATAAAAGACAACCAGTACAATATGAAACACAACTAGAAGAATTTGATATACAACTAGAAAAACATGAAAGACAACTAGTACAAGATGAAAGACAACTAGAAGAAGATGAAAGACAACCAGTACAAGATGAAAGATAACTTGAAGAAGATGAAAGACAACTAGAAGAACATTTAAGACAACCAGCACAAGATGAAAGACACTATAAGAAGATGAAAAACAACTAGTAGCTGACAAAAGACGACTAGAAGAACATGAAGACAACTAGAAGAAGAGGAAACATAACTAGTAGAAAATGAAAGACAACTAGAAGAACATGAAAAACAACTAGCACAAGATGAAAGACAACAAGAAGAACGTGAAAGACCAGTACAAGATGAAAGACAACTAGAAGAAGATGAAAGATAACCTATACAAAATGAAAGACTACTTGAAGAATATGAAATAATACTAGAACAAGATGAAATACAACCAGTAGTAGATGAAAGACAACTAGAAGAAAATGAAAGACAACTTGTAGAAGATGAAAAACAACAAGAAGAATATGAAAAACAATAAAAGGAACAAGAAAAACAACTAGTAGAAGATGAAATACAACTAGTGAAAGATGAAAGACAACCAGAAGAAGATGAAAGACAACTAGAAGAACATGAATGATGATCAGTATTAGATGAAAAACAATCAGCGGAAGATGAAAGACAATTAGAAGAAGATGAAATACCAACTGTACAAGATAAAACACAACTAGTAGAAGATGAAAAACAATTATTACATGATGAAAGACAACTACAAGAAGATGAAAACCAGTACAAGATGACATACAACTAGAATAAGATTAAACAAAACTAGTAGAACATGAAAGACAATTAGTAGAACATGAAAGACAACAAGTACAAGATTAAAGACAACTGGAGGAAGATGAAACACAACTAGAAAAAGATGAAAGAAAACTAGAAGAACATGAAAAACAACCAGTACAACCTGAAACACAACTAGTAGAATAAGAAAGACAACCAGTAAAAGATGAAAGACAACTAGAAGTTTGAAAGACTACCAGTAGAACATGATGAAATGCAACAAGATGAAAATGAAAACAATTAGTAGAAGATGAAATACAACTAGTAGAAGGCAAATTACAACTAGAAGAAAATGAAAACAATTAGTAGAAGATGAAATACAACTATTAAAAGATGAAACAACCAGTAGAAGATTAAATACAACTAGAAGAAGTGAAGTACAACCAATGGAACATGAAAAACAACTAGTATAATAAGAAAGACACCCAGTAAAAGATGAAATACATCTTGTAGAAGATGAATATCACCCTGTAGAACATGAAAGACATCCAGTACAAGATGAAAGACAACTAGAAAAAGATGAAATACAACGAGTAGAAGATTAAAGACAACTAGAAGAAGATAAAAAACAACTAGTAGAAGAGGAAATAAAACCAGCAGTCAATGAAAGACAACCACTAGAATATGAAACACAACCAGAAGAATATGAAAGACAACTAGATGAACATGAAAAAAACCAGTACAAGACGAAATACTACTAGAAGAAGATGAAATATACCCAGTTGTAGATGAAAGACAATTAGTAGAACATGATCGACAACCAGTACTAGATAAAAGACAACTAGAAGAAGATAAAACACAATTAGTAAATGATGAAAGACAACTACTAGATTATGAAAGCCAACAAGTATAAGATGAAAGACAACTAGAAGAAGAACATAGACTACCATTAGAACATGAAAGACCACCAGTATAAGATGAAAGACAACTTGAAGTGGATGAAAAAACAACCAATTCAAGATGAAATACAACTAGAAAGAAATGAAATATAACCAGTAGTAGATGAAAAACAACTATTAGAACATGAAAGACAATCAATAGAAAATGAAAGACAATAATTACAAGATTAAAGACAACCGGAGGAAGATGAAACATAACTAGTAGAAGAACATGAAAGACAATCAGTAGAACCTGAAAGACAACTAGTAGAACAAGAACCAATACAAGATGAAAGAAAACTAGAAGAAGATGAAAGTCTACCAGTAGAACATGATTAAATACAACAAGATGAAAACGAAAACATATAGTAGAAAATGAAATACAACTAGTAGAAGACAAAATACAACTAGAAGAAAATGAAAACAATTAGTAGAAGATTAAACACAACTATTAGAAGATGAAACAACCAGTACAACATGAAAGACAACCAGTAGAACAAGAAAGACACCCAGTAAAAAATGAAATACATCTTGTAGAAGATGAAAATCACCCAATAGAACATGAAAGACATCAAGTACAAAATGAGAGGCAACTAGAAAAAGATGAAATACAAATAGTAGAAGATGAAAGACAACTAGAAGAAGATGAAAGATAACATGTACAAAATGAAAAACAACTTGAAGAAGATGAAGTAATACTGGAACAAGATGAAATGTAACCAGTAGTAGATGAAATACAACTAGAAGAAAACGAAAGACAACTAGTAGAAGATGAAAAACAACAAAAAGAATATGAAAGACAATAAGAAGAACAAGAAAAACAACTAGTAGAAGATGAAATACAACTAGTGGAAGATAAAAGACAACCAGAAGAAGATGAAAGACAACTAGAAAAACATGAATAATGAAAAACAACCAGCGAAAGATGAAAGACAATTAGAAGAAGATAAAATACCACCAGTACAAGATGAAACACATCTAGTAGAAGATGAAAAACAACTATTACAAGACAAAAGACAACTAGAAGAAGATGAAAGATAACCAGTACAAGATGACAGACAACTAGAATAAGATTAAACAAAACTATTAGAAGATGAAAGACAACTAGTAGAAGATGAAAGACAATTAGTAGAAATAAAAGACAACCAGTAAAAGATTAAAGACAACCGGAGGAAGATAAAACACAACTAGAAGAAGATGAAAGACAACTATAAGAACATGAAAAACAACCAGTAGAACCTGAAACACAACTAGTAGAATAAGAAAGACAACCAGTACAAGATGAAAGACAACTAGAAGAATATGAAAGACTACCAGTAGAACATGGTGAAATGCAACAAGATGAAAATGAAAACATATAGTAGAAAATGAAATACAACTAGTTGAAGACGAATTACAACTACAAGAAAATGAAAACAATTAGTAGAAGATGAAACATAACTATTAAAAGATGAAACAACCAGTAGAAGATTAAATACAACTATAAGAATGTACAACCAGTGGAACATGAAAGACAACCAGTAGAATAAGAAAGACACCCAGTAAAAGATGAAATACATCCTGTAGAAGATGAATATCACCCTGTAGAATATGAAAGACATCCAGTACAAGATGAAAGACAATTAGTAAAAGATGAAATACAACGAGTAGAAGATGAAAGACAACTAGAAGAAGATAAAAAACAATAAGTAGAAGAGGAAATAAAACCAGCAGTCAATGCAAGACAATCACTAGAATATGAAACACAACTAGGCGAAGATGAAACACAACCAGAAGAATATGAAAGACAACTAGATGAACATGAAAAAAACCAGTACAAGACGAAATACAACTTGAAGAAGATGAAATAAATCCAGTAGTAGATGAAAGACAAATTAGAAGAAAATGATAGACAACCAGTATAAGATAAAAGACAACTAGAATGAAATAAAACACAATTAGTAAATTATGAAAGACAACTAGAAGAACATGAAAAACATCCAGTACAAGATGAAATACCATTTGAAGAAGATGAAGGACAACACATAGAACATGAAATACAACTAGTTGAAGATGAAAAACAACTGGTAGAAGATGAAAGATAACTAGCAGAACATGAAATAAAAACAATACAAGATGAAAGACAACGAGTAGAACATGAATCACAACCAGTAGAATATGAAAGACAACCAATACAAGATGCACAACTAGTACAAGATGAAACATAACTTGAAGAACATGAAAGACAACCAGTAAAACATGAAAGACAACTAGAAAAAGATAAAACATAAGTTGTAGAAGATGAAAGACAACTACAAAAACATGAAATACAACTAGTTCAAGATGAATGACAACTAGATGAAGCTGAAAGACAACCTGTATAAGATGAAAGACGACTAGTAGAAGATGAAAAACTTGTAGAAGATGAAAGACAACTACTAGATGATGAAAGCCAACAAATAGAACATGAAAGACAACTAGAAGAAGAACATAGACAACCATTAGAACATGAAAGACAACCAGTACAAGATGAAAGACAACTTGAAGTGGATGAAAAAACAACCAGTTCAAGATGAAATACAATTAGAAAAACTGAAATATAACCAATAGTAGATGAAAAACAACCATTAGAACATGAAAGACAATCAGCAGAAAATGAAATGCAACCATTACAAGATTAAAGACAACCGGAGGATGACGAAACACAACTAGTAGAAGATTACAAGATTAAAGACAACCGGAGGATGACGAAACACAACTAGTAGAAGATGAAAGACAACTAGAAGAAGATAAAAAATAACTAGTAGAACCTGAAAAACAACTAGTAGAACAAGAAACACAACCAATACAACTTGAAAGAAAACTAGAAGAAGATGAAAGTCTTACTAGTAGAACATGATGAAATACAACAAGATGAAAATGAAAACATATAGTAGAAAATGAAATACAACTAGTAGAAGACAAAATACAACTAGAAGAAAATTAAAACAATTAGTAGAAGATGAAACACAACTTTCAGAAGATGAAATAACCAGTAGAAGATTAAATACAACTAGAAGAAGTGAAGTACAACCAGTGGAACATGAAAGACAACCAGAAGAATATGAAAGACAACTAGATGAACATGAAAAAACCAGTACAAGACGAAATACAACTAGAAGAAGATGAAATATACCCAGTTGTAGATGAAAGACAATTAGTAGAACATGATAGACAACCAGTACTAGATAAAAGACAACTATAAGAAGATAAAACACAATTAGTAAATGATGAAACACAACTAGAAGAACATGAAAAACAACCAATATAAGATAAAATACTATTTGAAGAAGATGAAAGACAACAAATAGAACATGAAAGACAACTAGTAGAACATGAAATACAACTGGTAGAAGATGAAAGACAATGAGTAGAACATGAATTACAATCTGTAGAACATGAAAGACAACCAATACAAGATGCACAACCAGTACAAGAAGAAACACAACTTGAAGAACATGAAAGACAACCAGTACAAGATGAAAGACAACTAGAATATGAAAATAAAAGATAACCAAAAGAAGATGAAAGATAACCAGTAGAAGATGTAAGACAACAAATAGAACATGAAAGACAACTAGAAGAAGATGAAACATAACTTGTAGAAGATGAAAGACAACTATAAGTACATGAAATACAACTAGTTCAAGATGAATGACAACTAGATGAAGATGAAAGATAACTAGTGCAAGATGAAAAACGGCTAGTAAAAGTTGAAAAACAACTAGTAAAAGATGAAAGACAACTATAAGATGATGAGAGCCAACAAGTAGAGCATGAAAGACAACCAGTACAAGATGATGAAAGACAACTTGAAGTGGATGAAAAACAACCAGCAGAAGATGAAAGACAACTAAAAGAAGATGAAATAACCAGTACATGATTTTATACAACTAGAAGAAGATGAAACACAACTATTAGAAGATGAAGAACAAATAGAAGAAAATGAAAGACAACTAGAAGGACAAGAAAGGCGACCAGTACAAGACGAAATACAACTAGAAGAAGATGAAACTCAACTACTAGAAGATGAAAGACAACTAGAAGAACATGAAAAATAACTAGTAGAACATGAAAGACCACTAGAAGAAGATGAAAGAGAACGAGTACATGATGAAAGACAACTAGAAGAAGATGAAACACAACGAATAGAATACGAAAGACAACTATAAGAAATAGAGGAGGGTTCCAATGCACCCTCTTTTCTATGCTCCCAATGCACCCACTTTTTTATCTCCTTTATTTCTATTTTCAAAGTCTGAACAGTCGATCTGAACCGCACAACATGATCTTCATAGTAAATTATGCTTGGAGACCAAATTTTATATTTTTTAGAATTTTTTTACTATTTTTTAAGATATGTACAAAATCATTGTTTTAAGGAGATTTTGGACCATCCGATAAAATGATTTTGTATCTATCTTAAAAAATAGTAAAACAATTCTAAAAAAATATAAAATTTGGTCTCCAAGCATATTTTATTATGAAGGTCTTGTTGATCGGTTCAGATCATCTGTTCGGACTTTGAAAATAGAGAAAATAAAGATTGAGTGCATTGGGAGCATAGAAAAGAGGGTGCATTGGAACCCTCCTCAAGAAAATGATAGACAACTCGAATAACATGAAGGAAAAACCAGAACATGATGATATACAACTAGAAGAAAATGAAATTCAACCATTAATAGATGAAATACAACAACTAGAAAATCAGAAACAACTACTAGAAGAAGATGAAAGATAACCTGTAGAACATGAAATACAACTAGAAGAAGATGAAAGACGACCAATAGAACATGAAAGACAACCTGTACAAGATGAAAGACAACTTGAAAAAGATGAAACAACTAGTAAAAGATGAAAAACAACTAGTAGAAGATGAAAGACAACTAGAAGAATATGAAAGACAATCAGTAGAACATGAAATACAAATAGTACAAGATGAAGAACAATGAGTAGAACATGAAAAAAACTTGAAGAAGAAAATAACTAGTAGAAGATAAAAGATATGTAGAAGAAGGTAAAAAACAACAAGAAGAAGATGAATGACAACTAATAGGACATGAAAGACAACCAGTACAAGATGAAATACAACTAGAAGAAGATGAAATATAACAAATAGAACAAGAAAGACAAGAAGTAGAGCGTGAAATATGGCCAGTAGAACATTTAATACAACCAGTAGAACAAGAGAAACAACCAATACAAGATGAAAGGCAACTTGACGAAGATGAAAAACAACTAGTAAAAGATGAAAAACAACTAGAAGAAAATGAAAGACAACTAGAAGAAGATGAAAGACAATCAGTAGAACATGAAATACAAATAGAACAAGATGAAAGACAACGAGTAGAACATGAATCACAACCAGTAGAAGATGCACAACTAGTATTAGATGAAATACAACCAGTAGAACATGAAAAACAACTAGTTCAAGATGAAAGACGATAGATGGAGATGAAAGATAACCAGTACAAGATGAAAGACAACTTGTAGAAGATGAAAAACAACTAGTAGAAGATTAAAGACAACTACAAGATGATGAAAGGCAACAAGAAGAACAAGAAGAACATAGACAACCATGAGAACATGAAAGACAACATGTACAAGATGAAAGACAACTTGAAGTGGATGAAAAACAACAACCGGAAGATGAAAGACAATTAGAAGAAGATGAAATACAACTAGAAGAAGATGAAACACAACTACAAGAATATGAAAGTCCACTAGAAGAATATAAAAGACAACTAGAAGAACATGAAAGACAACTATTTGAAGATAAAATACAACTAGAAGAAGATGAAAGACGACTAGAAAAGCATGAATGACGATTAGTAGAAGATGAAACACAACTAGTAGAAGATGAAATACAACTAGAAGAAGATGAAACACAACTAGTAGAAAATGAAAAATAACTTTTAGAAGATGAAAGACAAAATAGAAGAAGATGAAACAAAACTAGTAGAAGATGAAAAACAACTAGAAGAAGATGAAAAAAAATAGTATAACAAGAAAGAAAAACCAGTTCAAGATGAAATACAACTCAAATAAGATGAAATACAACCAGGAGTAGATGAAAAACAACCAGTAGAACATGAAAGACCAATCAGTACATGATTAATGACAACCGAAAGAAGATTAAACACAGCTAGTGGAAGATGAAAGACAACTAGAAGAACATGAAAAACAACCAGTATAACTTGAAAGACAACTAGTAGAACAAGAAAGACGACTAGTACAAGATAGACAACTAGAAGAAGATGAAAGTCCAGCAGTAGAACACAATGAAATATAACTAGAAGAAAATGAAAACATATAGTAGAAAATGAAAGACAACTAGTAGAAGACGAAATACAACTAGAAGAAAATGAAAGCAACTAGTAGAAGATGAAACATAACTATTAGAAGAAGAAAAACAACTAGTAGAATATTAAATACAACCAGTAGAACATGAAAGACGCCCAGTAAAAAATGAAAGACAACTAGAAGTAGATGAAGAACAACTAATAAAAGATGAAATACAATTAGAAGAAGATGAAACACAATTATAAGAGGATGAAATACAGAAGAATATGAAAGACAACATGTAGAACATGAAATACATTCAGAAGAATATGAAATACATCCATAAGAATATCAAAGACAACATGTAGAACATTAAAGACATCCAGTACAAGATGAAAGACAACAAGAAAAAGATGAAACACAACTAGTAGAAGATGAAAGACAACTAGAAGAAGATTAAAAACAACCAATACAAGATGGAATAAACCACCAGTCGATGAAAGACAACTAATAGAACATGAAACACAACTAAAAGAAGATGAAAGACAACTTAAAGAACATTAAAAAATAACTAGTAGAAGATGGACCGCTAAAAGAAGATGAAAGACAACCAGTATAATATGAAAGACAACTAGAAGAACATGTAAGAAAAACCTGTACAAGATGAAATACAACGAGAAGAAGATGAAAGACAACCTGTAGAACATGAAAGACAAGCAGTAGAACATGAAATACAACTAGATGAAGATGAAAGACAACCAGTAGAACATGAAAGACAACCAGTACAAGAAGAAAGACAACTTGAAGAAGAAAACAACTAGTAGAAGATGAATGCAACAAGAAGAACATGAAAACAAAAAGAAGAAGATAAAAAACAACAAGAAGAAGATGAATGCAACTAAAATGACATGAAAGACCAATACAAGATGAAAGACAACAAGTAGAAAATGAAATACAACCAATAAAAAATGAAATACAGGAAGAAGAAGATGAAATACAACCAGTAGAGCAAGAAAGACAACCTGTACAACATATAGGATATGAAAGACAACAAGAATTAGATGGATGACAACATAAAGGATATGAAAGACAACCAGTACAAGATGAAATACAACTATAAGAAGATGAAACACAACAAGTAGAAGATGAAAGACTACTAGAAGAACTGGAAGACAACGAGTAGAACATGAAACACAACTAGTAGAAGATTAAAGACAACTTGAAGAGGATGAAATACAACTAGATGAAAATGAAATACAAATTGTAGTAGATGAAAGACAATTAGACGAAGACGAAACACAACCAGAAGAACATGAAAAACATCAAGAAGAAGATCAAACACAATTTGTAAACGATGAAAGACAACCAGTAGAAGATGAAATATGACTTGAAAAAGATGAAAGACAACAAATAGAACATGAAAGACAACTAGTAGAAGATGAAAAATAACTACTGGAAGATGAAAAACAACTACTAGAAGATGAAAGATAACTTGGAGAAGTTGAAAGACAACCAGTAGAACATGAATGACAGCCAATACAAGATGCACCATAAGTACAAGATGAAAGATAACCAAAAGAAGATGAAAGATAACCAGTAGTAAATGAAAGACAACCAGTAGAACATGAAAGACAACGAGAAAAAGATGAAACATAACAAGTAGAAGATGCAAAACAACTAGAAGAAAATGAAAAACATGTAGTTCAAGATGAAAGACAATTAGATAAACATGAAAGACAACCAGTAGAAGATGAAAGACAACCAGTAGAAGATGAAAACAGCTAGTAGAAGATGAAAGACAGCTAGTAGAAGATGAAATACAACTACAAGAAGATGAAAGACAACAAGTAGAATATAAAAGGCAACCAAAAGAAGAACATAGACAACCATTGGAACATGAAAGACAACCAGTACAAGATGAAAGACAACTTGTAGTAAGACAACTTGTAGTGGATGAAAAACAACCAGCAGAAGATGAAGACAACTAAAAGAAAATGAAAGACAACCAAAAAAAATGAAAGACAACTAGAAATATATGAAAGACGATCAATACAAGACGAAATAGATCAAGTAGTAGATGAAAGACAACCAGTAGAACACGAATAACAACCAGTATAAGGTGAAAGACAAGTAGAAGAAGATGAAACACAACTAGTTGAAGATGAACAACAAGAAGCACATGAAATACAACTTGTAGAAGATGAAAGAAAACTAGGACAAGATGAAAGATAACTAGAAGAACATGAATGACAATCAGTACAAGATGAAATACAACTAGAAGGTTAAATACAACTAGTAGAAGATGAAATACAGCTAGAAAAAGATGAAACACAACTAGTAGAAGATGAAAGACAACTAGAAGAAGATGAAAGACTACTAGTACAACATGACAAACAACTAATAGAAGATGAAAGACCACTAGAAAAACATGAATGACGATTAGTACAAGATGGAATACAACCAGAAGAAGATGAAACACAACTAGTACAAGATGAAAGACAGCTAGAAGAAGATGAAACACGACTAGTTGAAGATGAAAAACAACTATTAGAAGATGAAAGACAACTAGAAGAAAATGAAAGACATCCAGTACAACATGACAGACAACTAGAATAAGATGAAAAGAAACTAATAGAAAATGAAAGACAACCAGTATAAGATGAAAGACAACTTGAAGTGGATGAAAATTAACCAGCAGAAGATGAAAGAAAACTTGAAGCACATGAAAGAAGACCAGTACAAGACGAAATACAACTAGAAGAAGATGAAACACAACTAGTAGAATACGAAAGACAACTATAAGAAGGTGAAATAGAACTAGAAGAAGATGAAATACAACCAGTAGTACATGAAGACAACTATTAGAAAATGAAAAACAACTAATATATGAAAGACATCTAGAAGAAGATGAAAGACAACCAGTAGAACATGAAATAAAACTGGAAGAAAATCAAATACAACCAGTAGAACATGAAAGACAACCAGTACAAGACGAAAGACAACTTAAAGAAGAAAAGAACTAGTAGAAGATGAAAGATAACTAGAAGAAGATGAAAAACAACAAGAAGAAGATGAATGACAACTAAAAGAACATGAAAGACAACTAATATAAGATGAAGACAACTTGAAGAAGATGAAAAACTAGTAGAAGATGAAAGACAACTAGAAGAAGATGAAAGACAAGAAGAAGAAGATGAATGACACTAAGTAGAACATGAAAGACAACTAGAAGAAGATCAAACACAATTATTAAACGATGAAAAACAACTAGAAAAACATGAAACACAACCAATAGAAGATGAAATACGACTTGAAAAGAAGAAAGACAACAAGTAGAACATGAAGTACAAATAGTACAAGATGAAAGACAACGAGTATAACATGAATCAACCAACAAAACATGAAAGACAACTAACACAATATGCACAACAGTACAAGATGAAACACAACTAGAAGAACATGAAAGTCAACAAGTACAAGATGAAAGACAACCAGTAGTAGATGAAAGACAACAACATGAAAAACATAACTAGTAGAAGACGAAAGACAACTAGAAGAACATGAAAAACAACTAGTTCAAGATGAAAGACAACAACATAAAAGAAAACCAGAAGAAGAACTTAGACAACCATTAGAACATGAAAAACAACCAGTATAAGATGATAAACAACTTCAAGTGAATGAAAAACAACCAGCAGAAGATAAAAACAAATAGAAGAAGACAAAATACAACCAGTGTAAGATTAAATACAACTAGAAGAAGATGAAACACAACTAGTAGAAGATGAAAGACAACCAAAAGAAAATGAAAGACAACTAGAAAAATATGAAAGACGACTAGTACAAGACGAAATACAATTAGAAGAAGATGAAAGACAACTAAAAGAACATGAAAAATAAGTAGTAGAAGATGATAGACAACCAATATAAGATGAAAGATAACTAGAAGAATATGAAACACAACTAGTAGAATATGAAAGACAAATTATAAGAAGATGAGTAACAACTACAAGAAAATGAAACAAAACTAGTATAAGATAAAATACAACTACAAGAAAATGAAATACAACCAGTAGTAGATGAAAGAAACTACTAGAAAATGAAAAACAACTACTAGAAGATAAAAGACATCTAGAAAAAGATGAAAGACAACCAGTAGAACATGAAATAAACTAGAAGAAGATGAAAACAACCAGTATAAGATGAAAGACAACTTGAAGAAGAACACAACTAGTAGAAAATGAAAAACAACAATAAGAAGATGAATGACAACTAAAAGGACATGAAAGACAACGGTACAAAGTGAAATACAACTAGAAGAAGATGAAACGTAACAAGTAGAACATGAAAGACAACTAGAAGAAGATGAAAGACAACAAGTAGACCTGAAATACAACCAGTAGAACATGAAATACAACTAGAAAAATATAAAAGACAACCAGTACAAGATGAAAGACAACTTGAAAAACAACTAGTAGAAGATGAAAGAAAACTAGAAAAAAATGAAAGACAACAACAAGAAGAGGAATGAGAACGAAAAAGACATGAAAGACAACCAGTACATGATGAAATACAACTAGAAGAAGATGAAACACAACAAATAGAACATAAAAGACATCTATAAGAACACGAAAAACAACCAGTGGAAGATGAAATAAAACTAGATGAAGATGAAAAACAACGAATAGATATGAAAGACAATGAGTAGAACAAGAACGGCAACTAATAGAAAATGAAAGAACAAAAACAACTAAAATAACATGAACGACAACCAGTAGAACATGAACATGTCTTTCAACTTGTACTTGGTTGTCTTTCATGTTCTAATGGTTTTGTATATGATATTCTTCTAGTTGTATTTCTTGTTCTACTAGTTGTCTTTCATTTTTTATGGGTTTGTCTTTCATTTTCTACTAGTTGTCTTTCATCTTCCACTAGTTGTATTCATCTAGTTGTCTTTCATCTACTACTAGTTGTGTTTCATCTTCTTTAGTAGTTTTTAATCTTGTAATGGTTGTTTTTCGTGTTCTACTGGTTGTCTTTCATCTACTACTAGTTGTATTTTCTCTTCTTTTAGTTGTTTTTCATCTTGTACTGGTTGTCTTTCATGTTCTACTGATTATCTTTAATGATCTACTGGTTGTCTTTCATCTACTACATGTTATTTTTCATCTTCTTTTGGTTATCTTTCATCTTCTTCTTTTGGTTATCTTTCATCTTGTATTGTCTTATTGTCTTTCATTTTCTTCTAGTTGTGTTTCATGTTCTACTCGTTATCTTTCATGTTCATATTGTATTGTTTGCATTTCATATTCTACTGTTTGTCTTCTTCTAGTTGTTTTTCTTCTTCTACTAATTGTTTTCATCTTCTACTACTTGTTTTCATGTTCTACTCGTTGTCTATCCTCTTTTTCTAATTGTATTTCATCTTCTACTGGTTGTTTTTTGTGTTCTTCTAGTTGTTTTTCGTGTTCTTCTAGTTGTGTTTAATCTTCTTCTGGTTGTATTTCATATTGTACTGGTTGTCTTTCATGTCCTTTAGTTGTCATTCATCTTCTTCTAGTTATCTTTCATCTTCTACTAGTTGTTTTCTTTTTCAAGTTGTCTTTCATCTTGTACTTTCATGTTCTATTGGTTGTCTATCATCTTTTTCTAGTTGTATTTAATGTCTATTGGTTGTGTTTCATGTTTTACTTATTGTCTTTCATCTTTTTCTAGTGTTCTATGTGTTTCATGTTCTATGTGTTTCATCTACTACTTGTTGTATTTCATCTTATACTGGTTTTTCTTTCATGTTCTTTTAGTTGTCTTCCATCTTTTTATAGTTGTATTTTGTATTCTACTAGTTGTGTTTCATCATATTCTAGTTGTCATTCATCTTATACTGGTTTTCTTTCATCTTTTTCTAGTGATCTTTCATCTTCAACTAGTTATTTTTTATTTTTTCTAGTTGTCTTTCATCTTCTACTAATTGAGTTTCATCATCTTCTAGTTGTATTTCGTCTTGTACTAGTCGTCTTTCATGTTCTTCTAGTTGTCTTTAATTTTCTTCTAGTTGTCTTTCATCTTCTACTAGTTTTGTGTCATCTTTTTCTAGTTGTATTTTATCTTGTATTGATTGTATTTCATCCACTTCAAGTTGTCTTTTATCTTGTACTGGTTGTCTTTCATGTTATAATGGCTGTCTATGTTCTTATTCTGGATGTATTTCATGTTATAATGGCTGTCTATGTTCTTATTCTGGATGTATTTCATGTTCTACTTGTTGTCTTTCATCTTATTGTAGTTGTCTTTATCTTCTACTAGTTGTTTTTCATCTTCTAATAGTTGTCTTTCATCTTCTACTAGTTGACTTTCATGTTCTTCTAGTTGTCTTTCATCTTCTACTAGTTGTCTTTCATGTTCTTATAATTGTCATGCATCTTCATGTAGTTGTCTTTCATCTTGAACTAATTGTTTTTCATGTTCTTCTAGTTCCTTTCATCTTCAACTAGTTATGTTTAATCTTATTCTAGTTGTCTTTCATGTTCTACTGGTTGTCTGTCATGTTCTTCTAGTTGTGTTTCATCTTGTACTGGTTGTGTTTCATCTTGTACTGGTTGTGTTTCATCTTGTATTGGTCATCTTTCATGTTCTACTGATTGTGATTCATGTTCTACTAGTTGTGTTTGACCTTCTAATAATTGTATTTCATCTTCTTCTAGTTGTATTTAATCTTGCACTGGTTGTCATTCATGCTCTTCTAGTTGTCTTTCATCTTGTACTGGTTGTCTTTGATGTTATACTGGTTATCTTTCATGTTCTACCTGTTGTCTTTGATCTACTACTGCTGTATTTCATTTTCTTCTAGTTGTATTTCATGTTCTTCTTGTTGTTTTTTTATCTTCTTCAAGTTGTGTTCCATCTTGTATTGGTTGTCTTTCATGTTCTATTGATTGTGTTTCTTCTTCTTTTAGTTGTCTTTCATGTTTAACTGGTTATTTTATGTTCTACTGGTTGTCTTTCAACGACTGCTGGTTGTATTTTATCTTCTACTAGTTGTCTTTCATCTTCTACTAGTTATCTTTCATCTGCTACTAGTTGTTTTTATCTTCTTCTAATTATATTTCATCTTTTTCTAGTTGTACTTCATCTTGAACTGGTTTTTCTTTCATGTCTTTCAAATTTTCTTTAATCTGCTTCTAGTTGTCTTCCATCTTGTACTGGTTGTGTTTTATCTTCTTCAAGTTGTATTTCATCTTGTACTGGTTGTCTTTCATTTTCTACTAGTTGTCTTTCATATTTTTCTAGATGAATTTCATGTTTTACGGGTCGTCTTTCATGTTCTACGAATCTTCTCTTAGTTATCTATCATGTTCTATTGGTTGTCTTTCATTTTCTTCTGGTTGTTTTTCATGTTCCTTTAGTTTTATTTCATCTTCTACTAGTTGTTTTTCATCTTCTTCTGGTTGTCTTTAATCTTGTACTAGTTGTCTTTCATGTTCTACTGATTGTATGTATTGTTCTGCTGGTTTTCTTTTATCTACTACTGGTTGTATTTCATATTCTTCTAGTTGTATTTCATCTTGTACTGGTTTTTATTTCATGTTTTTTTAGTTGGTCTTTCATCTTTTTTTAGTTATCTTTGATCTTCTACTAGTTGTGATTCATCTTTTTCTAGTTGTCTTTCCTCTTGTGCTTGTTGTCTTTGATCTTTTACTAGTTATTTTTTTTCTACTAGTTGTCTTTCATCTTCTACTAGTTGTATTGCATGTTTTTCTGGTTGAATTTTATGTTGTACTAGCCGTCTTTTATGTTCTTCTAGTTGTGTTTCATTTATTTCTTGTTATCTTTCATCTTCTACTAGTTATGTTTCTTCTTCGTCTTGTTGTCTTTCGTGTTCTACTGGTTGTGTTTCATATTTTACTAATTGTCTTTCAACGATTGTTGGTTGTATTTCATCTTCTACTTGTTGTTTTTGCAAATTGAAAAAGTGGCCCGAAGTAAAGAGGGCTGTTTACTTTGCAAAGCATCGTAGCCTTACTCATATATATATATATATATATATATATATATATATATAGAGAGAGAGAGAGAGAGAGAGAGAGAGAGAGAGGTTGGCTACTCACTTACATAAGCATATGAGGGCATATGCTTATAAGTCATTTTTGCGTTTTCAATGTCCAAATGGTCGATCTAAAGCGCTCAACATGTTCTCCATATTAATAAGTGTTTGGAAACAAAATTTTACATTTTTTGAAATTTTTTTATATTTTTCTAGAATTTTTCAAAACAGTGGTTTAATATGGAAAAAAAATAATAAAAAAAAAATCTGAAAAATGTTATTTTAAAAAATTCTAAACAAATAGTAATAAAATTCCAAAAAATGTAAAATTTCGTTTCCAAACACATATTAATATGGAGAACATGTTGAGCGCTTCAGATCGACCATTTAGACATTGAAAACGCAAAAATGACTTATAAGCATATGCTCTCATATGCTTATGTAAGTAGAGTAGCCACTCACTATATATATATATATATATATAGAGAGAGAGAGAGAGAAAGAGAGAGAGGTTGGCTAATATCAAAACGTTTGTTCCGGAGCCGTGGTGCAACCAATTGGTTTTCTAATTTTCAAAATCCCAACGATCGATCCAAACATTTAGATGTAATCTCTATATTAAAATATGCTTGGAGACCAAATTTTACAATTTTTGGAATTTTTTTACTATTTATTAAGTCAGTTTTAAAATCGCTGATTTTAATAAACAGTGAAAATTTTCTGGATCATTGAAAATAACGATTTTAAAACTGACTTAATAAACAGTAAAAAAATTCAAAAAAATATAAAATTTGGTCTCTAAGTACATGTTAATATAGATTGAATATTTAACGGTTTGGATCGACTTTTTGAACTTTAATAATGTAAAAACCGAAGCGTTTGTTCCACAGCTTAGGAACAAACGTTTTGATATTAGCCAACCTCTATATATATATATATAACGGTTAGGCTACGGTACTTTACAAAGTAAAGCGAGTATTTTACTTCACGTCTATATCTTCAATTTCAAAGTTCAAAATGTCGATTTGAACCGTTCAAGTTTATCTCCATATTAAATTGTGCTTGGAGACCAAATTTTACTATTTTTTTGAATTTTTTTAAAATCACTGTTTTTCAGAAAATCATAGACCATAAAAAATTAGTGATTTTATAAAAATTCCAAATAATTACTAAAAAATTTCTAAAAATTGTAAACTTTGGTCTCCAAGCACAATTTAATATGGAGATCAACTTGAACAGTTTGGATTGACGTTTGAACTTTGAAATTGAAGATATAGACGTGAAATAAAACACTCGCTTTACTTTGCGAAGTACCATAGCCCAACTATATATATATGGAGGTTGGCTAAGATCAAAGTGATATGACCAAGGCCTTGGTGCTACTAATTAGTTTTTGCAATTTTAAAGTTCAAATAGTTGATCTGAAGTGCTCAACGTGTTCTCCATATTAAAATGTGTTTGGAGACAAAATTTTACATTTTTTTAATTTTTTTACTATTTTTTATGGATTTTTGAAAATCACTGTTTTTCATATTTTTTTTATTATGAAAAACAGTGATTTTCAAAAATCCTTAAAAAATAGTAAAAAAAATGAAAAAAAATGAAAAATTTGGTTTCCAAGTACATTTTAATATGGAGAACACGTTGAGCACTTCAAATTGACTATTTGAACTTTGAAAATTGCAAAAACAAATTAGTAGTACCAAGGCCTTGGTCATACCACTTTGATCTTAGCGAACCTATATATATATATATAGAGAGAGATGAGCTATGCTACTCCATGGAGTAAAACGCGTTTGTACTTCATGCCGTATTTTTATTTTGAAAGTCCAAACGACCGATCCGAACCACTCAACATGATCTCCATATTGAAATGTGCTTGAAGACCAAATTTTACATTTTTTAGAATTTTTTTACTATTTATTAAGCCACTTTGAAAATCTGAAAATCCGGGTGAACAGTAAAAAACAGTAAAAAATTCTGGACTGCCTGATCAGTGATTTTCAAAGTGGCTTAATAAATAGTAAAAAAATTCTAAAAAATGTAAAATTTGGTCTCCAAGCACATTTCAATATGGAGATCATGTTGAGCGGTTCGGATCGGTCGTTTGGATTTTCAAAATAAAAATATAGCGACGTGGAGCACCAACGCGTTTTACTCCATGGAGTAGCATAGCTCATCTCTCTCTCTCTCTCTCTCTCTCTATATATATATATATATATATGAGTAGGGTTAAAATGCACCCTTGGTTTTATGTTCCAATCATACTCCACATTCTTATCTTCATTTTCAAAGTCCGAACAGTCAATCCGAACCGCTCACCATGATATTTGTATTAAAATGTGTTTGGACACCAAATTTTATATTTTTTGGAATTTTTTTACTATTTTATTAGATAGGTACAAAATCACATTTTAATAAGATTCTGCACCATTCAAAACAGTGATTTTGTACCTATCTAAAAAAATAGTAAAAGAATTTCAAAAAATATAAAATTTTGTCTCCAAGCACATTTTAATATGAGAATCATGTTGAGCGGTTCGGATCGACTGTTCGGACTTTAAAAACAGAGAAAAAGACGTAGAGCATGATTAGAGCACAAAACCAATGGTGCATTTTAACCCTACTCTATATATATATATATAGTAGCTACAGGGAAGTCATAGAAAACTATATAAAACATAGAATCATTCCTCAAAAGTAATCCATTAATAATTATGCACCGCCCAAAAGTTTAGTTCGGATCTTAACATTTGAGTTTCAATCTGAACCGTCCGATCAGAATTAGAATCAATCTGGCCCATGTCTTTAATGCACGGTGCCCTTTAAGATTGTTCTAGTATATAACAGACGGACCGGATTCAAACTACAAAATTGTGGTACCTTATATGATATGATTTTTCACAAGTGATAGTCTGTAACTACAACAGATTCGTACTCGAATGGCAAAAATACTCCTAAATAAACAAAACAAAAACAATATTGCATGACAAGACTGTTGATGGTCAGAACAACTTACGATAACATATGATTAATCCCATAGAAAGATCTGCTGGACCCCCTTGCAATATATACTCCGTTCATGCGTCTCTGTTTCTCTTTCAAAAGTAAAGAGGAACTGCTTGACCTCCAATTTACAATTTTTTTATTTTCAGAAAATGAAAAACAATTTATCATAAAACATGTTGATTATTTTTCTTTCCTTCCAAAACCAGTAAGGACCGAACCAAAGTTTTGGTCCAGGCATGAGGTGATCAATACTTTAGTTTGGTCTCTCCCCTTTGACATGAGGTGACTGAAACTTTGGTCCACCCTGGCTTTGAACTCTGGATACGAGGGGTGACCGAATATTTTATCGGTCCATTCAGTTTTTGAAACCCGGATACGGAGATGACCGAATATTTGATTTGGTCCACTCAATTTTTGAAATCATGTATAGGACCGTAGTGTGTTGGTATGACCTAACCAAAGTTTCGGTCAACTCATGCCTGGACTGAAACTTTGGTTCGGTCCTTTCTATTTTTAAGGAAAAAAACAATCAATATGTTTTGCTAAAAAGATAAATTCTTATTTTCTAAAAAATAAAAAAAATTATCCAATATGTGTTGGTAAAAAGATATATTGATTGGTAAAAAAACAATCAATATGTTTGCTAAAAAGATATTTCTTGTTTTCTAACAATCAATATGTGTTGGTATGAATGATTCCTGTGTTAGAACGGAGTAGGTCAATCCGTTTAACAATTCTAAGTTTAATAATAGTACAAACAAAATAGAGTTCTAAGTCTTGAAATTCATACACATCAAAACAAGCATATTTACTATACGGACTACTAACACCACTCTGTTTTATATAATAATTTTCATTGTTATACAGTTCTTTTTTTGTAGCGAAGCTAAAATATCAATTAGTTACCAGGGTATAGATGAAGTTTGCAAAAAGGGAAGTCATGTTAATAAAAAAAATGGCAAAAAGAAAAAAACAATCAATTCAGTACTAACAATGGAAAGACATCTCACTGAGCATTAACCACTAATGGGCATCTTCGTTTCAATGCTGCACATAGCTTTTGTTGTTTTGCTTGATTTGTCTCTAGCTGTCTCTTTCCCTCTCTGGGTCTGTGATGCCATGGTGTGAAGTTTGGAGACAATGAGCACAAACCACTGATACTAAATGCTTAAATTTCAAAGTTTGGGTGATTGTGTCGACTATTTGTTTCATAAATTCGAAAGGCACAAAAGAAAATAAAAATGAAGAGTACCTGTTTCATTATCAGCCCCTTTGTTCTTATATCATATTTCTTAAAGTATAGCTAGGATTTCACGTGTGCATGCACCGATTTTTTTATCTGTAGCCTTTAAAAATAAATTAATATTGTACTTGTAACATCAAATCAGTTCTGATTAGGGGTGTCGATGGGTACGATACTGGTAGAGTGGAAGCATTTTCATACTTATACCTACTAAGAATTGATCTTACTCACATCTTACCCTTACCAATTAAGAATTGATCTTACTCTACTCTACCCATACCCATACCAATTATCGGGTAACAAAACGGTAGCTGGTGGATAACGAATAATAATAGTAATATAATAATTAATTCTATTATGTTTTACATATAGAATATCAAAACTCATCATTTTACACATATGCAATCACATTACTAATAAAAAAACAAATGTACAATCAAGTTCAACTAAATTGTTTTTTTATAAAGCAAGAGAATTTGAAAACACAAATATCTATTCGAACAAATTTAATTATTTAACTAAATAACAAACATGTAAATAAAAGTAATATGTTTAACAATTTTCTTATAGCAAAAAACATACATTAAATAATAAATGTACATCACTAATTATTACAAAAATATTATTATATAAAATATCACAAAAATAAATTTTACCATCACTAATTATTGCTCAAACATTATCATATAATATTATTTTATATAATTACCCTATAGGGTAACGGATACGAAATAGCCTTTACCCATACCCATACTCGTTTAGCTAACAAAAAAAATCCTTACCCATACCCATACCCGATAAGCTAACTAAAAAAAAACCTTACTCATACCTGCCTTAACGAATACGGTACGGGTAAGGTAAACGGTTAAAAGGGTATCATTGACACCCCTAGTTCTGATGCTACAGATAATTTTTTTTTATAAAATTGTACTTGTAAGTTGTAACGGAACTTATTTCATTTATATGACCATAGTCTTGGGTTGTAAACTGAACTTATTTTACTTCAAAGTGTTTTCATTTATAGACTATGGTCATATAAATGAAAACACTTTGAAGTAATATAACAATGATAATAACATCTTTGAGGATATATACTAGATATCATTAAAGTACCCAATATATATAGAGAGAGAAGCAACAGATTCCAAATTTTGAAATGAGAGTCTGGAAATTGAAGTGTCTGCAAGTGATGATTGTGGATTTCCAAGTACACACTACACAGGGCATGCATTATGCTGCACATTTCACAGCAGAAGCTAGCCCTGCATGCACAGCACTGATGAGATTCCACTACTACTTTCCTTTCTAAAAAGAACCAAAAATCAAGATGCCTATGCCTATATTTGCATATGATCATGGATTGTGCTTGTACTTGACCTGTATATTGACCAGTCATTTGGATGCTCTTGTTGCACCCTTCCATGAATGCAAAATGCTTTGTACTCCTTCCAACATTTATATTTTTTTCATTTTCAATTTTCATATACTCTATTCCTTTTTTTTCTAAATGTTCTGGTAGTTATCCAATTATTGTTTCAGGAAGAGGTCTACATATCAGGAAATCTGATATGATCAGACAGCATATAGCAGCATCAACAGCAATTAGTCCGCTTTTGATTGAAAAATCATGAAAATATTAAAGTTATACTTTGGTTAAATTTGTGTCAATATAATGCCAAAAAACTGGCCGGTAAATTGAGAGTGCAATGCCAAATTTGAACCAAAAAGAGCAAATATGTTTTAAAACGCATCAAGGCTTCAAATAAAGTTTACATTACTAGAAGTACAGTACACAGCTATACATATTATGGGCAAAGCGGCCATTGTAAGAATGTAATATAATGAACAAAATGGCAAAAAAAAAAAAAAAAAAATAAGAGAACTTGAAATAAACTGATGACATCATCCCAAGACATAACTTCAGTTCCTATCCTGTTTTATTTTACTCAATTTTCTTCAGTTCTATGACTTTCTGAGGCTTGAGAGGCTCAACTGGGAAGTACTTGATTCCCACAAGATCACCAACTTTGCTTATAACCTGAAAAGTATTTTTCACAAGTATCCAAGTAATTTAGAAATGTTGAGATCATGACTTAACAACTTGAATAATAAAACCATGCGCTGAAAATATCCAACTCTAGTGCTACCAGGAGAAGGTAATGTTCCCAAACTATATCCCAACCTTGACAGGGTCTAGTACAAAAAAATTATTTCAGCCAATGAAAATTATACTAGGAAAAATCAAAAGACACTATATACCAAATTACCAACTAAATAAAAAGACACTTTTGAGTGTTTTTGCTTGGATATAGGATTATCGGACATCACCATACCAGTCAAATCTAGTACTGGAAAAAAATGCATAATAATTTTATATATTTGTACAGAATTAATAAAATAAAAACTGCATTGAGTAGTCTGGTACTTGGAACAACTGACATATACCAAGACAACCCCATCAATGAGATAACTGATCCACATCTAAAATAGGAAAAATAAAAATAAAAAGGTACCTCCAATCCCTTGATGAGGTCCTCACGAGTATGTGCCGCAGATATGCATATGCGGGCCCTTGCCAGAAGCAATGGTGTGGCAGGGAATGCAACTGTCACAACGGCAACCTATATGTATTTTAAGAACATTAGGAGCATATCATATGTTTGCATTTAGAGAGAGAGAGAGAGAGAGCTTGACAGCCTCTGTCAAGATTTTCAAGAGAAAGAGATAGTGTGTAGTTACATTTTGGTTGAGGCATTCACGAGAGAAGGCAGGGATCTTGGCAGGGTTGTAGAGCATGATGGGCATGACAGGGGAGTCGTTGTCCCCCAGCACCTCAAACCCCATCTTCTGCAACTCCGACCTAAAGAAGTTGCTGTTCTCCCTTATCTGTGCCAACTTCTTTGCCCCTGTTAGAATTCCAGTTCCATATCAGGTAACAGTACGATACTAATTTGAATTTTGAAAAGTACGAACTTTGGTAAGGGGAGTACATACCTCGGTTGGTGCCGTCTTCACCAAGAATTACTTGCAGAGCAGAGATGACTTGCTGAACAGCAGGCGGTGACATGGAAGTTGCATACAGATGTGCGGGGCATGTCCGCTTCAGATGTTGGATTATTTCCTATAATAAATAAAATTAAAAAAGACAAACCAAAAATTAATTTAATGACCACCATTCAGTTATGTGTTTTGTTAATACAATAAATTAGTAACTGTTATTATTCCAGCCTAACTGCAGACATCACATCATCATCCACACCAAAATACACCCATGACAGTCAACAAAACCAAAGCAACAGATAAATATAAAGCAAATCTAGAAACCAATCAAGGTTTGTTCCGATTGAGCTGACTGGTATAGGCTCTGCACCAAGCTACACTCACCAGTACCTACAATTACCAGGCCGGGACAGCGCAATACCAACCTCCATGAAAATAAAATAAGTGATCTTTGATATTATCTATATGTTGCAATTTCACTCCGATAATTCCAAGTGCTACACTGACCATTGAAATTTTGTAGTACTTTAGAGTTAAGACTAATGTGTAGCACAGTACTTACTTTTGATGCAGCAATATAGCCTCCACAGGAGCCAAAAGACTTGGTGAAGGTGCCCATCATGATGTCAACATCAGTGGGGTCCACGCCTAGTAGCTCACAAACACCTTTGCCTGTTTTCCCCACAGCTCCAATGCTATGCGCCTCATCCAAGTATGTATAAACCTATTAACCAATAGAAAAACAGTTGAGAGAAAAGATATGTATGCCAAATTAGACATCTTAAAACAGACCCCATATACTTTTTTCTTCTGACTCGGCAATACTTCTGATCTAGTATACTATATAGTTTATTGAATTAATACATATTCTTTTATCTAATATACTGTCTTCCAAATTCATTCATATGCCCATTTCTTAACTTGATATCTACGGTGCTGATATTGGACCTGACCTGTGCTGTATCCAGTACCAAAACACAATTAAGCTCGCTTATTTAATTTAGTGGGTACCCACACAATACAAGGAAGTAAAACTTCACAGGACCTCTGGCAGACCAAGCACACTACTAAAATGAAAGAAGAAAGAGATAGTTGGAGTAATTTCTCAAAAAATTGAACCTTATATTTCTTGCAAACAGCGATTATCTCCGGTAAGTTGCAAAGTTCCCCTTCCATACTATAAATGCCCTCAATGATTACGACTATTTTCTTCCAGGGCCTATGTGTGCGTGGCTGCCCATGTGCAATCTGCTCTCTCAACATGTCTTCCAAATGTGATGGACCTGCAAAATATTTTTTGTAAAATTAGAGGTCCAATTTGCAAAGAAACAAAAGTACAGTACAGCAGGTACTTTTTGATAAAAAAAAAAAGGTGTCCATTGGTTAGAGAGGAATATAGTATGCTTTTTGCCTAGCACTGCGTAGCACAGTGGCTAAGGCATATGCCCCCATGTGGGGGGTCCTAGGTTCGAGCCTGCTATATGCAGGAATTAGGGAGTGAGTGTGTGTGTTGTGGTATTGTGAGCCTACGGGCTTTCATAAAAAAATAAAAAATAAAAAAAAAGAATATAGTATGCTTTTAAGTCTCCTAAATCAGGAAGATCACTGGCTGCATATATTAGATCACTAATTCATTTTCAGATTGCTGGATTAAGATTTTCATGGATGCAATTGATCCATTCTAGTGTCAGCTGGTGTTGAAGGCGTTATTATGAAGATATCTGATCTAGGAGCTACTGGTACTGATAAGAACATGGAGGGAGACATGCTGAGTACGAGTACTGCTCAACTGAAGAGAACCAGAGAGACAGGACTGGGTGTTATGCAGGCTTGAGGAAAGGGGAAAATCTGACAAATGGTGGGCTGTGGCTTTAGTGTTCAAACTTTGTTGTCTTTTTACTGATGCAGTCTGTTAAAAAGCAGTCGCTATATTCTTTTCATAGTCCAATTTGGGTCATTGCAGGTAGGAATAGTCTATGTCAAAGATGGTTTTGTTTTTCATTACTGAGACTGGAACACCTCCCTTGAGGAAGGTATGTTAAAGGTTTGCCAAGTTGATGAAGGTTTTTACTGAGACATAATGGCAGCTTGTTTTAGGGTATAAATCATAGGTGGTAAGGTTGTTCAGTTGGTTCTTGTGTTTGCTTTGTCAAAGATGGGCGTTTCATTAATGAAAACAGGTCGTATCTGTAGTGAGGTGTATCATCTACCTTAATCAGAGTTCCATTTTAAGAGTTATTAAACCAAGTACAAGCTATTATTGGTACCAAGAAGTATTGTCATATAAAATACTTACTGTTATGTTGGAAAACCCGAACTGTTGCGCCAGATCCCCTTGCACCATTAACAATTGAATTATGGTTCAAGGAGTCACTAATAATAAGACTTCCCTGCATTTATCATAAATTAAGATCATCAATTGTACTAAGTTTACTGTACCATTCTTTTCTGGTTGTATCTTTATCTTCAGAATCAGGATACAAATTACTGCACAAACCTTGCTAACCAGAGCCGGAATAATGGCGGAATTTGTGACATAACCCATGCCAAAGAGAATAGCTGCTGGTTTCCCTACAAATCTCGCAACCAACTCCTCCAGCTCATTGTGCAATTTAGTTGTACCTTAATAATTTAACACAGAGTTAAAATTGTGTAAGATACTAAAGAATGCAGTACTTAACATCAGTTTGAGCAACTTTTCGCTGTATCTACTTGCATTCTGTTTAACTACATAATAGGGGCTAAGGTAAACCCCAATTCAGTCAACATATTAATGTTTAAATATAAATAAGGCCAGGGGTTCAAAATTACTAATGTTTATATGTATGAGGGTTTTCGGGTTAATTGGAGCCAAACAAAAGGAGGACAAAGTGGTTCAGGTTAAACAGGCATGGTAAAAGTGTAGTTGGTAGCTAGTTAACTATGCATCTCTGTAAAATATAATATCACAATGTATTTTGATTTAAAGGGACAATTTATAGTAACCGGGTGCTTACTGGAGAGTGGTAATTAGTTTTCTCTAAATTAGAAATATGAGTATTAGATGAGGCTAAGATGCTATTATTTTCGGCTTAATAGATCAGGTTTGACTGACTATAGCTTATTCATCTGACTGAGGCATAACTTTGGTTTAATTGCAGAACTTTGGGGAACCTAAAAACATGCTGAAATTTGAACTATCAATACCAAATCAGCACCCTTGTATATTTTTTCAGAAGTCAACTGCATTAGATTGATAAATTGTACCTCCATCAACCCTAACACTGCATGTGCTGACGGAATATTCTTTAAGAGTCTGGATGACACGAGGAGTGCAGTATTCATCTGCCGCGGCAAATCCAAGGTAATTGTATGCACCCAGATTCAGGCACTTGGATGACTTTTCAGTACGCCTATTTTCATTAAAAAAAAATCATAATGTAAGGATTAACCACAAAAGAGCACAAAAAAGAAAGGATCTAACTAGAGGCAAATAAGAAATATCCTACACCCTACAAAACAAGAAAAAATATACCACTGCTTTGTGTGACAACTAGAATCTATGCCTAAACTTATTTGTCCAATTTTCTCACAGTTGTCCAATGTGGACCTCTTTGTCTCTCATTGAAAAAGGACTGCCAGTACGGCAGTATGGAGGAGATTGAATGTACTCCCAACATTTCAGTTTTAAGGGGGTACATCAGACAGTTTCATGTTCTCGATTTACACACCAAAGTATAATAAAAAAAATGTGCAAGCATACTAACTGGAGAGTCTTGTTATTGTCATTGGAGTAGCGTTCAACCACATCAAACCAGGCATCAGGCGCGCTGGAAATCGGCCTCCCAAAGCAGTCCTGTCATGATTAATTCCATTACTATATTAGTGATGAATTTGTGAAGTGGCCCCACATATTTGGTAAAATTATACAACTCTCAAGCATTTGCATATGAGGTTTTTTATTATGTAAGAATTAAATGAAAGTACATATACCATCAGCAGCAGATTAGCGAAGTTCTACCATTATGAAAGGATAGGGGCATTATTTTTAACTGTGCAAAAAATAAAATTCACCTAACACTAACTCCTCCACATTTCCGGACCAAAATGTGGTACAGTTCTCGGAATAGCAACTTCAACAGGAAACCAGTATATAACACAATTAGAAATTAATAACAACAAGCCTAGATTGCAATAAAAGACCCACCTGAATTCGGAGATAGAGACGTCTTGTGTAGAAATCTTCTAATCCTAAACATATTGGTGCATAACCCTGTGCCACAAGTAAAAGCTAGTTGATACATCTAGTTTGCAAAAATATAAAGATATTGTGTATAGGAAAGGTAACATCAACAAGTGAGTTGATGTATCTAGCACGAACATAAAGCATTTTCTATTGTAACCACTAATGCCCACAAATACTACTCTCTATTACATTATTTGGGACATGGACCTCTACAGTGCTCTACTGTTTGTTTTGCGATCTTAGAAATCACCAAATGAAAATATCCTACATAATTACGCAAAAAACGTGGTGATACCACAAAAGCAAGTTCGTATTGAAGTGTAAACATGAGTTTTGGATATTTTACGAATTATAGCTCTATATTCTTTAAATTAATTCGCTGTTAGATAATTTGTTCTAAATTCTAGTAAAACGGAGAAACAATAGATGATTCTGCATAGGTACAGGTAAAATGATAACTAATCGAATCAAAAAGGTAGGTTCACAACAGAAAGAAAAATGAACCTGAAGATTGTTGGATTTAGACGAATCAAGGAACTTTCGAAAGAGATCTCTCAGCTGGCCAAAGACGAAGAGGATTCCGTAACTGAGCAGCGTGGTCAAAGCGGTAAGATAAGGTAACCTCACCATTTTTTCGATTTTCAAAGTTTTGAAGTTGTTTCACACACCTTCTCTCCTCTTTTCAACGAGATCTTTAAAAGTGTTAAGTGTTGCCGAGAAGGGATGGAGCGAAATGGCTTTTAAAGGTACATTGGAAGCGAGGATTTTCTCCTCTTATATTCCTCGGTCGTCAATGGCGTTCGCAGGAGAGAGAGAAAAAGTGGCTCCGGTACAAAGACAATTTTTGAACCAAACTCACAAAATGAATTCATATCACCTGAGGTAACAGAATTTTTTAAATTGAATCTGGTCCGTTCATTAAATACAGACACTAATCTTAAAGAAACCCCGTGCATTTCAAGGTTGGGCTGGATTGGCCTGGGTCCTGATCGGACGGGGCGGACTCAAAACAAATTTCTTATTTAGTTGATGAGTAGCAGTAAATTAAAGAATGCAGTGGTAGACCAGGAGCAACCAAAGTTTCCCAGTGGTGATGGGCTTGAACATTGACCAGAGAAACGCCGGTGTAATGGATCGAATTCATATCACCTGTGGTCATCTCATTTTTAGTTTGAATCTGGTCGGTTCGTTATATATAGCACGAATCATTAAGGGTCCCGTGCATTACAGTTATGGTTTGGATTGGTTCGGATAGGAACTCAGACAGTGCATAGTCTCAGAGGATCCGGACTCCTATTGGATCTACATACTGGTTTTGTTTATTTCCCTGCGTCAATTGATTTATTAAATTTGTTGACGCTACACAAATTTGATTTCTCCGAGTCCGACGCTCCGACGTAGTAGTCCCGGTAAACTGTACACTTTTGCAGATGAGCCCACAATTTGTTTTTATTGTCAAATCTACATTTTTGGTCCGAATTTAAGAAATAAGAATTAATAAGAATTTAAGAATCAAATTGACGATCTTCAATAATAAAATGCAAGCGGATCTAATCCAACCCTTTAGTAACAGATTATAAAAATTAAATGCATGATTCGGTCGAACTTCATTTGTATAGGTCAAGGATCAACCTGATTCAATTTGAATAAATTAAAAATTAGAATATCTATAGCTTCTTTTACTTTTCTACCACTTGTAATTTATTCTTCTTATCTGAATAAAACATTTGAGTAGCATAATAGTTAAAAGAGTATTAGCGTCAAGTATCTCGGGGTCCCTTTACACAACCAAAAACTGACTTGGAAAGAGTGGGGGTTCATAGTAGATAAAATTACCAATAAATTGCAAAATTGGAAGGGGCAGCTTTTATCCTTGGGGGGCGCATTACTTTGGTCAATGCGGTGTTATCAGCTGTACCTCTTTATGCCATGTCCTTATATTCTATGCCTAAAAGAATAATTGCACAAATTGATAAAATTATGAGAAGTTTCTTATGGCAGGGTACTAGTACTAAGAAGAAATATGCATTGTGTAATTGGCAACTTTATGTATGATTAAACAATTTGAGGGAATGGGTATCCTAGATTTACATCAAATGAATATCTCTTTATTATTAAAATGGTGGTGGAAATTTAGGGATCCCGAATATATTAGTCTTTGGAAAACAGTGGTACATCATAAATATTATTCACCTAATTATGTTGTGTCTTTCTCTCCTTTTTGGCAATCTGTCATTCAAAAGAAGCATCTTGGTAAAATCTGTACCACTGTCTCACCTGGCCGAAATGGGCAGGTTTTGTTTTGGCAGGAGATTTGGTTTGAGAATTGCACTCTTATGCACACATTCCCCCCAATTATATGCAATTTGTGATACACCACTCATTACTGTTCAACAAGTGATAGAATCTCAAGGAGCTGCTATGCAGTTTCGTAGGAATTTACAAGGAGTTTTGCTACAGGAATGAGGCTTTTTACTAAATGTGATTAGTTCTTTTTTCCTTTACTCACAATTATGATCACCTCGCATGGAGATGGGAATCCAATGGCATTTTTACCGTTAAATCTTTGTATAAGTTTCTTAATTTCAGGGGTATGGAGGTACATCAGCCTTTACTATGGTGGACTTTGCCAGTCCCGCCTAAAATACGAGCTTTCATGTGGCTGGCCCATAAACGACATATCCTGACCAAAAAAATGTTGCAGAAAAAGGGATGGACAGGGGATCTTCACTGTCAATTCTGCCAAAATATCGAAGACTCTAACCACTTATTTTTTCAATGTCATTATGCTCAACATATTTGGTGTTGGATGGGGGCGTGCCAACCTATCTACCAACAGTGGCACTCTATTGAACATGTCGTCCAATACGCTTTAACATTGCCTAAAATTTTCAAAACTGCTTTCTTAATTGTGGTATGTGCTGTCATTTGGAGCATATGGAAACATCGCAACGATTTGTGTTTTAATACTTCGATTATTTACTCTTCACGCAATATAATCTTACAAATTGTTTCTCTTGTTTCCTATTGGTCAGGTACAATGCCTCCAGAGGTCCGGGATGGTACGCAACATTGGCTGCCTGCAGATTTAGATGTGATTCCACTCCAAGTCGTCGATCCTGACGATGCGCTGATGGTGGATTGGGTGCTTGGCGAGCAAGGAGACAGCAGTGTTGCAGTACAGAAAGTCACTCAGGCTTGGCTGCCACAGGAGTCGCTGGAGTGGGTTTCTGGCAATGCTGCTCATGAGGAGTGAAGACCTGCTGCCTTTTTTTGCCACCTCCTTCATATGGAGTGTGTGCATGACTTATATTAGTTGTTTTGGAACCTTTGATCTTTGTTATATCTTTTGTGTTGCTGTTTTTTGGGTGCCTGTGTGCACATATCTTTTGATCTTGCTCCAAGCAATGCTAGTTAGTTTTTGTTGCTTTAGCAAGATAGTATGGGTACCATCTGGTACGATAATGATTTACTAAAACTTCTGGCTGTAACTTAACACTTTCAATTCATATATGAAACGGGCCTATAGCCTTTTTTTCAAAAAAAAAAAAAAGAGTATTAGCGTGCAAGTGAAAGGTGGAATCAAATCTCACATTTAAACTCTCTTTTTTGTATTTTCTTTTTAATTCAATCAAGCCAATAATACATAAAATGTGCTAAAACATATCATAAATTCCAATTCGATCCAATTTTCTTAGCACAAGAAATCTATATTCATGATTTGATTCCACATGGAATGGGGGATTCAGAAAATAACACAACTAGTGAAACACAAAAATAAGCTAATATCTTCTAACTAATAAGAAAAAGTGATCTCTTATTCATCCTAACTCTTGTTTATTTTTATTTTTTCGAGATAAAGATGGAGTTTCACTTTTAAATATTCATAAATAATTCTCCGGTTGATTTTCATGTGATCTAAACTCTTATTTATAGATGTTTATTTACCCAAAAAAATAAGTCTATGCAGAATTAAAACAGTACAAGAGATCCGGGGAGTGTAAACAAATGTATAAGGGTCAAACCCAACGAGCTGGAAATTTTGAAGGGAATTTCTGTTAAATGGCACAAGAGAATCTGCACCAATATTTTGAAATATGCATGTGAACAAGGATTTATCAAAGATTGTTTACTATATATGTTGAACTTCGCATGGTTTCATATGTACAATATAAGTTAAAATAGCCCCCTGATTTAAACAAAAAATTTAGTCAATACTGATCTGCGTTCTTGTTATTTGTTAATTTTGTTTGACATAAAATTTAAGTTAGTCCCGGTAGACCATTTTGCTTACTTGACCTGTTATTGAATAAAAAAGAAGACCCAGTAAAAAAAGGACGCACTAAAATTAATGAATTCTTATTTGAAGCTCATTGACCTGTTGCTCAATTTTGCTTCTTTTATCGTTTTTTTAAGACAAAAAGGATAAATATATGTTTGTATTTAAAACAAGGGGAAATATCATGTATACCCCTTAAAAACATTGAAATTATGCATTTTTTTTCTAAAATTCATAATATCATATTTAGCCATCTAAATTTCAAAAACATATAAATTTACCCAATTTATTGTCTTTTCAATTAAAATTCATTTTAAATTTATGAAGTATCAATTTACACTTTATAAAAAAAATAAAATTATATAGACTGTTTAAGAAAAATGTATTGTCTTCTAACTGATTGGTTTCCAAGGTCAAAAAGTTATTTCTATAGTAGTGAAAAAACATTTAGCCATATACTTATTTGTATGTCACATGTAAGAAAATGAACCATTTACTTTCACAACCGGCCAACTTAGACTCAACATTTCTCTTAAACAGACTACTTTTTTTTTTATAAAGGATAAAATGTGTACTATGTAATTTTAAAATGAGTTTTAATAGAAAAGACAGTTAATTGGGTAAATTTAAAATTTATGAGTTTTTGAAATTTTGAAGTATAAATATGACATAATGAATTCTAGAGAGAAAAATTTGTAATTTTAAGTTTTTGAAGGGTATACATGAAATTCCTCCTTTAAATGATTGTACAACTATGTGCTATTTTAAAAATGTTGCCCTCTATTTTATTTTCTGACTTCACTCCTGAACATGCAAACGATAGTATATGTGTGTCTATATACATAAAAAGGCAAACTAATTTAATTTCAAACAGTTCTGAAATTAATACGGCCACTAGCACAAATCAGATTCATGTTTCTATATGCGTCTTATATATTCAAGATAATGTTGATTTTCAAAGGAAATGGAACAAAACGTGCCATACAAAGAAAATTAGGTCGGCCAATCAACATAAGAACTAGTTTTTGATTTACTATGATTTAATAGTAAAGAACATAGTCAAAATACATGACGGTTATTAAAGTGTGCATTGTGCAATAGATAGAACTAGGGTGTTGTTAAGTTCATCAATCTCATTTGTGAGATCTATTAGGTTAATTTTAAAAGACGAATCTAAACTGTTGAAACTCATTTACTTTATGAGTGATGTGTCTACATGTGAAAATTTTAAGCTTTCGAATTAATTTAGTATAAAATCAAGTGATCAAAATTAGAAAATTTATAAATTTATTAATTTTTAATACATTCATTTTTTGAACATTTTTTTACTACTTGACTCTATATAAAATTAATTCAAAAATTTTAAATTCTGTATGTAAACACATCACACGTAAGTTAAATGGATTTCAACGGTTCGGAATCGTCATTTGAAGTTAATCCAATATATTTTAGAATTGAGTTCACAAAGAGACTTGATGAACTTAAGAACGCCTTAATTCTACTCATTTATTTTTTATTTACAGAAAACATATATGTGTGTGTGCGCACATGCGCGCTGTCCACCTGTGTTTTCTTAAAACTCAGATAAATGTATATGCATTAACAACTTGATTCCTCACTTAGATAACGACGATGATGATAATAATGATAATAACTTAATTAATCCACCTGTGTTTTCTTAAAACTCAGATAAATGTATATGCATTAACGACTTGATTCCTCACTTAGATAACGACGATGATGATAATAATGATAATAACTTAAATACATATTGAAAATTTGAAATCACAAATATGGATGTCACTATTTTATTTCTGTTACACCTCAAACTGAGAATTCCGGATTAAGGCATGATCAATCTTCGCCTCGTGTTTATTAACTCGATAAACACGCAAGGCTAAACAAATACAAATATGTAAAAGATAACAATAATAGCATGAGTCATACAATCCATAAATAAACATACACATATAAAATTCATACAACCCACATCATAATATTACAACATCAACTAAAGAAAGGGATACATGATCTAACAATCCCGATGTATGAATATAAAGCATCGGGACTCATAAATAATCCCAACAAAAGTCCTATAAATACTAAATCAAACTACGTGGTCATCGGGCACAGCTCCTGGCAAATCTTATTGCTGGTCACTAGTCTCTGTACCTAAAAACCCACGAAATAACTTGTGGGTGACCGACTAATCACCCAGTATGTGACCCAGAATTATCTCTTCAGGAATCCTCTATGGTCAAAGTACTTTTAATTATAAAACTACGTATGATTTTGTAACCGATAATTTATATGCAAGGGATGTATTGTAAATAACCAAACTTATTAACTATTAAAAGAAAATACATATAGTAGATGCAATTATCCAATGATGCGATTAATCTATTATGCCAACATGCAAAAGATTTCCAAACTAAAATACAAGGAGAATATTATATTCATATCAAAATTGGAGTCCAGTATCTAAATATTGTGTGTAGAAATTACTATAATAATAATACGGAAAGCATTTCACCCTGTGCAATCGAATCAAAATATCCAATAAGATATTATTCAAGTACATCGGTCAGAAAGTCCAATGATACACGTTGCCTAGTAACATCGAGAAATAACTGAAAGCGGATTTAATAAAGAACAACAAGTCTTATTATTATTATTTTTTTTGTATGGAATCATAATTTAGGAGTGCAATGTAGACTTGTTATATGGAAGCAATACGTAGACTTGTTATTAACATCGAAAAAAAACGTGAAAGAGAAAATATTATAAAGCAATTACAAGAAATAAATCTATTGTTATTTCAAAGGAATAACAGGAACATGTTATTCTGATCTCAACTGTTCATTTTTGTTGAGATTCGTGCATGAAAAACTTACTTCTTTGAAATTCACGTATGAAAAAGTTTGAACGGTTAGAATCGGAATAACAGATTCTTGTTTGGAATAACAACATATTTGTTTCCTTTAGTTGTAGATACTCTTTTGTTCGCTAACTCATATTAAAATACACTTTTTTTCTTATATGTAAACAGTAATCAAATTTGTTACTTGTATTAATATTACTCATATTAGTAGAAAGTCTAGAGAATATAAGAGAGATTTCTTGAAAAGAGAATTGTGAGAGATGTATCGAGAATTGCCGTTTTTCATCAATTTGGAGGGTAACGGACAAGCACACACTCGAGATCAGACTCTGCTTAAGGTATGATTATTGGATATTTGGATTGTGAAAAACAACCGCTCAGTTTTTCAGCGGTAGTGGCAGATTTTAAAAAGAAAAATGTTGAGTTCATAATTGAATTTTCTTTTTGTTGAGGATATGATAAAAATTTCGGAGATGTGGTTCTAGTAATATAAATCCACCAGAAATTCTCAAGGAGACGGGGTGTTGTGCAATTGGAATTCACACCCAGTGCAGTACCTGAGGTGCAATACATAGATCCGGACCGTTCTTTTTTTTTTTTTTTTAAAAAGGCAGAAGCCCGTTCCATTAATATGAAACCATAATTACAAAATATTGTGTTCATCAAAAACTACCACAGTTTATCAGAATGACATATTACCAAAGCTCCAAGCTACACAACAAAATACGCATAACAGCCAAGATATATACCAATCTTGGCTGGAAGCTAAACACCAAAAGTATACTAATGAGGCAATGACTAAGCCACTCAATAAAGGGCTAATGATATATTCTAGATACAAAAATTGGTTGTTTTTGTGTTGCATGTCTAACTGGGGGGCACTGGTGGTTGATATACCTCCACTTCCATTGGCATGTACTGGGCCAGTGGTATGGCATCTTCAATAACCGGCATCCAGTCCTCCACCACCCTCTGCACCTGTTCTTTGACATTCCCTGACCAGTACACAAGTAAAGACTTAATGAGAAAAATTAATGCTCTAGCAGATTTAATAGGGGAATGAATAAAACAACAATCATTACGATGTCGCCATAAAGACCAGCATACTGCACTTAGAACTATTAAGAATCCAATTTTCTCAAACTTGGACAATGTCAGTGCAAATTCTACTATATCAGCAAAACAATGCCAATTAGTCATAATCTCTTGGCTTTTACCCAGCCAAAACCAAACCTTCTGAGCTAGTTGACATGTAAGAAACAGATGACTAATTGTTTCTGGTTCAGTACAAAATTGACAGTTTTGGTCCCCAGTCCAGCCCCTAATTGACAGATTATCCTTGGTGAGGATGGAGTTGTGTATAACTAACCACATAAACACCTTTATTTTAGGTGGGACAGGTAACAGCCACCAGATCAATTCTGGTAATTTTGGTATAACCCCCCTAAAATTTAGAAATTGATACAAGGAATGTGTATTAAACTTCCCTGTATGGTCCCACCTCCATGCTATCTGATCTTGTGGTGAAGAAAATGACACTGAACTTATGATGTGTAGAATTTCAGCCCATTCCCTCAAGTCAAAACCCTCTAATGTTCTTCTAAATTGAACTCCCATACCTTGAGAATGAATGACTTCACTAAAGAGTATGTGTTTATTGGTACATTTATTATATATGACAGGGTACCTAGTAGCTAGTGAACAATCTTGATACCATATATCAGTCCAAAACCTACAAATTGAGTGACTACCTGGTACATACTGTACACTAATAGAACCAAGATTTTCTAAACTAGAGATATTGTTCCAGAAAGGGGAGTAAGGTGTGTGATTATCAATATACTTATGTCTAATTAGGGTTTTCCAAGTGGCATGATATTCATTGTTTTTAAATCTCCACCACCATTTTAGTAGGAGTGCAATATTCATTTCCTTAAGGTCCAAAACACCCATCCCTCCAAATTGTTTAGCTAAGCAGACATTTTCCCAACTAACTAAAGCATATTTCCTTTTGTGTTCTGTTCCTTGCCATAAAAATCTCCTCCTAATTTTATCTATTTTATGTATCACAGTAATTGGTAACTTAAAAACTGAGAGAGCATACAATGGGATTGTGGATAAGACTGAATTAACTAATGTAACCTTACCTCCTATTGAAAGGAGTTGGTTGTGCCAACTAGGCAGTCTAGCTTCAATTTTATCTACTAAAAATTGCCAGTCACATACTGCAAGTTTTTTTATGTGTAAAGGAAGTCCTAAATATTTAAGTGGAAAAGCTCCCCATTGGCATCTAAACAGTTGATTAAGCTGGGAGGTGTGGGGATCTACATGAATTGGATACATTTCAGTTTTGTCATAGTTCATGCTGATCCCTGATAGTGCTTCAAAAGTCATCATAGCCCACCATGCAGATTCAATATTCTCTTCCTTGGCAGCTAGGAATAAAATAGTGTCATCTGCATAGTGGCAATTGGTGATAGCTGTGTTTTCTATACACTCTGGTCCTAATCCTGTAATTACTGTAGCTTTCCTACCCTTATTAAAAATTTTACTTAATGTGTCAGCAGCTAGTATATATAGGAAAGGGGATAAAGGATCCCCTTGCCTCACTCCTCTCTTACAATAAAAATAACCAGTTAGGTCTCCATTAATTGTTAAGCAGGATTGAGAGCTATACAACCATTGTGTAATCCATTGGATCCATTTTGAACCAAAGTTTCTACTATGTAAGATTTCTAACAAGTAATCCCAATGGATTTTGTCATATGCTTTCTCAAAATCCACTTTTATTACCACACATGGTTGCTGGTTATGCTGACAAGAATGTAGAATTTCTTGCCCAACTATCATATTATCTAAGATATATCTATTTTTAAAAAAGGCTGCTTGACTAGAATCGATTAATCTAGGCATTACTTGTTCTAATCTAATCGTAAGTAATTTGGATAGGATTTTAAAACTACATTTAACAAGACTAATTGGTCTAAATTTCTTAATCAAAGTGGCATCCTTCTCTTTAGGGATGAGACAGATACAAGATTTGTTAATTTGATGTAAGTCTAATTGGTTTTCATAAAAGTAGTGAGTAAGGATCATCAGATCAGATTTAACTAAGTCCCAAAAGAATTGATAAAATTTAAATGTGAAACCATCTGGCCCAGGGGCTCCATTAGGTTCAGATGCAAAGACTGCATTTTTTAATTCTATTTCAGTAAAGGGTCTTTCTAACTCCCATTGTTCTGCAGATAATAGTTTGTCTTCTAAGTCCCAAAAATCAGATTTTAATTGTGCAAATTTGCAACCAGTGGAACCTAACAGAGTTTTATAGTATGCTACTATATGTGATTTGATTTCTGGAAGAGAATAATTAAGTTGGCCATCTATTTCTAAAGCATTTATTCTATTTCTTTTTTATCTATGTGTTGCTAGGATGTGGAAATATTTTGTATTAGCATCTCCTTCAGCTAACCATTTTTGTTTGGATTTAAATTTCCATTTAGATTCTTCTTCATGATAAATTTCTTCTAGTTTGTGTGTAATATTAACCCATTGTTCCCCCTCTTCAGTGGTAAGATCCCTATTATCCCTGATCAATTCTAAGTCATGTAATAAGGTTAGTAATTGGGATTTCTCTCTCCTTTGCTGACCATAAAAGTTATATGTCCAGCCCTTAATTCTTTTTCTAATGTGTTTTAATTTTTGTGTCCAACTTTTTGCTAAATTTGGTAATGAAAGGGGGTATTCATTCCACCATTTGTGCATAAGCTGAACAAAATCAGCTTGTTCTGTCCAACTAGGATCAAATCTAAACAGGGGGGAGAGGGAGAATTCTCAGAAGAGGTTTGTACTAGGAGAGGGCAGTGATCAGATCCATAGCTACTGAGATCTCTAATTGAACTAGAAGGGTATTTTTGTTCCCAAGCCAGGGTAGTAAAGACTCTATCTAAAAGGGCAAATCTATGACCATTCGACCAAGTATATTTTCGAGTGTGTAATTTGTGTTCAATTAGATGGAAAGTATTAACAAAATTATTGAATTTATTACTAATGGGAACATCAAAGTTATTTCCTGTTTTTTCAACCTTTCTTCTAATAGCATTAAAATCCCCACAAATGAACCACAGATCTATATTAGTGTGTTTAATAGTGGATAATTCTTCCCAAAAGGATTGTTTGAGAGGCCTGAGTACTGGTCCATATACAACAGTCAGTTGCCATTTAGTGTTATCTAATTTATTCTCCATTACTATATCTAAACAATACAGATGAACTGTGTGTTGAACAAACCTAACTTTGTTGCTATCGCAGCCCACTAAGATGCCTCCTGATCTACCAATGGAAGGTATCCATAACCAGGAATCTAATCTATGTGAAATACTTTTAAGACATCTAGTAGTAAAATCTTCCTTTTTTGTTTCTTGGATAGCTAAGATATCTACTTTATTATTATCAATTAAATCCTTCACTATTTGTCTTTTCCTACTAGAGGTCAGACCTCTGCAATTCCAGTTGAGAATATTCATGTAGAACTGAAGGGAACACTAGAGGTAGATATAGTATCTGTTAAGGAAGAAGTTAATATCTTGGGTGAAGAATCTACTAAATCTAGATCATTTTTTGCTATTGTACTAGTGTTTTGAACTACTAAATCTAGATCTTGAGCTGCTACAGCACTAAGTTGTTGAACTACTTCTAAAGTAACTGGAGGTAATGTACTCTCCTTAGTAGCTTGTAACAGCTGATTAATAACCTGTTCAAACTTACTACGATCTAAAGATTTAATGCTGTTAATAATAAGTGTTCTATCTTCCGCTGAAGTACCTAGAGTGATTTGATATACCTCAAATAATGCTACAATTTGATCTATACTAAGTCTATTAAATGGAAACTTGGTGATAAGACTGATACCTGAAGAGCTACCACCTTCAGCCATTTTTCTTTTCTGAGCTTTGCTCAGAGCAGATGCAGGATCATCTTGTACTGTGACACGAAGGCTGCGGCGGGGAGCAGGTTTGGCTTGTCTGACAGGGCTGTCTACGACTTCAGGAGTGGCCACTTCATTATCTGACAGACAGATAGCCTTGTCTGGGGTAGACCCGATCCCCTGTCGGTTTTGTCTTGTTGCACTCCTCAATCTGGTACCCATACCAGCAGCATTGTTCTTAGCTTTGATAATGCCAGACTTTGGGGTTTTGATAGCTAGAGGCTTGTTTTTCTTCCTTCCCCAAGTAAATTTCCTTTTTGGTGTGGTTCTTTTTGTAGTAGCATCTACCCACTTCCTAGCCGGTTTGGTAGGTGCACTTGCAGGTTTGGGTTGTTGGAGAATATTCAATCTCACTAATCTTGTCAGAATTGGCTCATCATCTTCAGACATCATCTCTGGATTGGTTATGGTAGGAGGGGGGTCTGCTGGACTGGTGGAGGGTTAGTTGAGCTGGCTGGTGTGAAGTTGAAGGGAGCAGAAGGAGGAGGAGTTATTCCAGGTGCAGTAGTTGGTTGTTCAGCTGGTTGGGGTACATTGTCAGGAAGAGTAGATACTGGCACTGTCACTGGTTCCTCTGACATAGGAGTTGGGATTTGCAAAGAGCTGGGTCCAGCTTCATCTCTGAATCTAACTTGTTGCAAATGTTGCTCCCAAGCGTTTAGTTCCAGATCCTCAGTAATTAACTCTTCTTCTTCAAAGACATTAAGGCCTTCAATTGGTGCCTTGCCAGGATCCATTGACCTGAGAGGGATTGAGTTAGGAAGAGGGATTGCAGAAGATAGCATGCAGATACTACCACCCCCTTGCAGTGGTGGGGGTGGGGGCTGAGTTGCTGGCCCTCTCGCTGTGGCAGGTGGAGGTCCGAGATCTTGTCTGTCATTCTCCCCAAATTCAGTGCCGTTTGGATACGGTCTTCCCCTTTTTCGACTGGCCCAGGCATTTAGAGGCTCGGTTTGATCGGTTTCGATCTCAATATGGATATCAAACATCACTAAGGTACCAGTGGGGTCTCGGTAGGTGACGATGTGAGTTTTGGGAAGAAGCTTGAGATCGCAAATGGCAAGTTTGAGCCGAACAAAGCGGATGTCATACCCGCTTTGTGTCGCACAGTCGATCTCTTGCACGTAAGCCCCAAACGGGTTCAAAACCCGATCGTATTCAGAAAAATCATCGAGAAAGAGCGGGAAATTATAGATGCGTACCCAAATGTTTTGGAGTGGAATCCCTTCACTGAAGCCTTTCTCCCATGCAATGATGGGGAACTGGACGTCGCCTAAGCGTAAATATCCTCTGGAAGCGACTGATTCGAGCCAGGTCGCGTTCGGTGCCTTGATGAGGTACTTATACTCATCGAACACCGATGCCACCCACCGGTGCTGAGCAAATCGGCTTGCAAGGACGCTCTCCACTCTGGCCGGTCCCCAGGCAGCTATATCGTCAAGGACGAAGCTCAGTAATAAGTTGGACTCAATCGCTTGGGATCGGGGGGTTGCTGCCAGTAGTACGATCGGAGGGGTGATCGCCATGGCTGAAGGAAATCGAGGTCGCTTTATCTGGTTAGGAGGTGGGATATTTGTGGATCTAGGTTTAGCAAGCGGGGAGACGGGGTGATGAAGAGGAGAGTTGCGGCATGCAGATGCTTTGTGCCCAAGCCTATTACAAGCAAAACATATTTGTTTGTTGCGACATGATCTCGCCAGGTGGCCGCGATCTCCACACCTCATACAGATCGGGCGATTTGAGGTAGACTGTGACCGAATCTCCTCAATTTTCTTGCGCACCACTGCGGATCTTGATTCAACTGTGCGCGTTTGATGTCGCTCACGCCAAATTGCGGGAGGCTGTTGCACTACGCTACTGTATGATCTAGGCCGGGTCTCATTTGGATTAAAGGCCGCCATTAATGGAGGTTGATTAGCCCCATATTTGTTACGAAAGCTAGATATTAACAAGCCCATTCGGCGTTGCTGGGCTGTCTCAGTTAGAGACGAGGCCATAGTATTTTCTTTTTTTTCAGATTTTCTTTCTTTTTTCCTCTTTTTTTTTTTCTCTGTTTTGATCGCTTTTCTAATCGCCTTGAATCGCTTTTCTAATCGCCTTCACAGTCTCGCTTTTCTAATCGCCATTCGGCGTTGCCGGACCGTTCTTTTAACTTGGAACAAATCTAGAAATGGACCCTTTATAGTTTCATAGGCACCGGATTGAGTTTGGCCCAGCTGGGATTAATCCAAGCCGTTGATTTCTCAAGCTTTTTGGCGCCGTTGTCGGAGAATAACGGTTCATTGTGCATTCCGAACTGATAGGATTTCTCTTTTTTATGACTTTTTGGGGCATTTGGAAAGCATAGTACGTGTACCTGTCTGATTCGACCAAAGATCTCATCACGGCGTCACAAAATGCAATAAATAAATAAAATTCTAGACACCTCTTCCTCCTTCTATTCTCTACTCACACCTCTCGCACAATCTATTTATTCATAGTTAAAAACATTAACAATGCTGGACAAGTAACTAGTTACATCAATAACAATCAAACAATAACTCCAAAATCTAATCATAAAAATGAACACTTTGGTTATCTTTGGGTCAAAATGGTATAAAAGACCGGCTGGTATTTCCGAGATCATGACTGCACTACTTGGTTTGGACTTTGGACCAAAAGGAGCAACCATAAGCAAACGCATTGGGACTTCAAAAATATACATTACTAGCTAGAAGTACAACTAATTCATAACTATACATATAATCCGACATTTTTATTAATATCCAAAGTTTAATAGAAATTAATTATTATACCCAAAATTCTGAAGTTTCGCCAAAAATGTCCAAACCGGTCATAAAATGGCCGGTTTACTCTCCCTAGAAAACTGACTATTTTATGGCCGGTTTACTTTTTTTTTTTTTTTTGGAGACACTATGAAATCTAACACTGAAAATTTGAATTTTTTGTTTAAATTATTTATTAGATTACTTCTTTTGATTTATAACTAGCATATTTATACTAAAATACACTAGATTACTTGAAATTATGTTGAATTACACTATATTACAATAAATTATGTTGAATTACACTAAGTTACGTTAAATTACGCTAAATTACAATAACTTCGCTAATTATGCTGAAATACGGTAAATTACGCTAAAGTAGGCCGATTTTGTGTCATCTTTCATGAATCATAAAAAATAGTATAAAAATTCGGAAAAAGTAAAAATTGATATTCTACAAGTTCATTATGTAACTAATTTACTGAGCTACTTAGATTGAATAATAGAAATGAAAATCTTAATCAGAAACTTCAACTCAAGTTTTGAGGCTCTTCCCTTAGTTTTTTGGCAATTCTGAATTTTGAAACCCGGCGTAGCTGGCACGTGCTAAAATCGGACACTCGAGCGCCGTTTTATGGCTGTTTGAAGTTTCGTCGTCGTTTTTCGCCTTTTCAGTGAAGATATCGTCCCTATTCATATGTAATTTAGCATAATTTACCGTATTTTAGCGTAATGTAATGTAATTTAGCGTAATTTAACGTAATATAGTGTAATTCAACATAATTTCAAGTAATTTAGCGTATTTTACTATAAATATGCTAATTATACATCAAAAGAAGTAATCTAACAAATAATTTAAACAAAAAATTCAATTTTTCAGTGTTAGATTTCATTATCTTGCTCTTCATAGTGTCTCTTAAAAAAAATAGTTTATAATTATAAATCACTATGAAGATAAAAGAGAAACAAAAAATAGTTTCTAATTATACATCACTATGAAGACACACAGTAATTTACCGGAATTTACCTTATTTTAGCGTAATTTAATGTAATATAGTGTAATTCAACATAATTTCAAGTAATCTAGTGTATTTTAATACAAATATGGTAATTATAAATCAAAAGAAGTAATCTAACAAATAATTTAAATAAAAAATTCAAATTTTCAGTGTTAGATTTCACTATTCTTCATAGTGTCTCAAAAAAAAAAAAAAAGAGTAAACCGGCCATAAAATGGCCGGTTTTCTAGAGAGAGTAAACCAGCCATTATGGCCGGTTTGGCCATTTTTGGCGAAATCCCAAAATTTTGGGCATAAATATTAATTTCTATTAAACTTTGGATATTAATAAAAATGTCGGCATATAATGGGCGATTGGCCATGTTAGAATATAATAAACAATATGAAAAAAATAATGAGAGAGCAGTTTTAATAAACTGAATACATCTTACAGAGCAACCCAAGACAATAACTACAGTTCCTATTCTATTTTGATTAACTCAAGTTTACTCAATTCTTTGGCTTTGTGATTCAGAGGCCCAACAGGCAAGTACTTGATTCCCACAAGATCACCAACTTTGCTTATGACCTGAAAAGTTTTTTTTGAAAGGAATGCTGAGAAACCCATGAGTTACAACTTGAATAATAAAATCATGCCCTGAAAGGATTTCTCATTTATTGAGGGCATGCTTAAATGTCACACTCTAGTTCCACCAAGAGAACAATGTAATTTTCCCAACTATATTCTAAACCTGACAATGTCTCGTAAAAAAATTGTTTTTAGCAAACAGAAAAATTACTAGGAAAAAAAAAAATCAACGTACCAGTCAAATGTAGTTTGGTTAAATTCATAATATTTTGATGAAAAATGTTTTCAAATAAAATTAAAGAAAATAAAAAATTGCGTTTGAGTAGTCTGGTACCCAGAAGAATTGACAATACCAACACAACTCCAATAAAAAAAATTAAGAAATTACCTCCAATCCCTTGACGAGATCCTCGCGTGTATGTGCAGCGGATATGCATATGCGGGCCCTTGCCAGAAGCAATGGTGTGGCAGGGTATGCAACTATCACAACCGCAAGCTATATATGTATTATAAGAGCATTAGCAGCGTATCATAAATTCATAATTATAATACAGTTAATACAGCTTCCTGCACACTGTCGACCCAGAGACAGAGTTCAGAGATTTCGCAAAAAAAAAAAAAAAAAAAAAGCGGGAGGGGGGGGGGGGGGTAGATATTGATGTTGGTGATGAAAATGACAACAAGCGGCTGGAGAGATCTTCAGAAAACAACCGTTGGGATGCCTCGGGTGGTATGCTAGGAATCAACAGTTTTCAGATCGTTTTTAGGTAGTTAGGTTTGTTGATATCCCTTTAGTTATTGTGGCGGTGTTTGCTGTAATTGATTGATGTTTGTTAGTTAGATGTTGATGTTATGAGTTTAGGTGGCTTGATGCATGTTTTATGTGTCATGTATTGATGTTAATAATGTAACGTGATGGATGTAAATTTAATTTTATTCATATAATTAATCAAGTTTTATCTAAATGGTCAGTATAGTCACAACTTTGAGGATAGGTACTTTATTTTCTTATTGAATATATAAGAATACTAAAATTTAATTAAAACAATTATTATAATTTTAAATTTATAGTGGAAGGAATATAGTGTACATTTTGGTTGAAGCATTCGCGGGAGAAGGCAGGCATCTTGCCAGGATTGTAAATCATGATGGGCATGACAGGTGAATCATTGTCACCCAGCACCTCAAACCCCATATTCTGTAGCTCCGACCTGAAGAAGTTGCTGTTCTCCCTCACCTGTGCCAGCTTCTTTGCCCCTGTTAGAGTTTCAGTTCCATATCAGGTAACAGTATGATACTAATTTTAGTTTTTGAAAAGTAAGAAGTATGGTGACTCCATTACCTCGGTTGGTGCCATCTTCGCCAAGAATAACTTTCATAGCAGAGATGACTTGCTGAACAGCAGGCGGTGACATGGAAGTAGCATACAGATGTGCGGGGCATGTTCGCTTCAGATGCTGGATTATTTCCTACAATAATTAAAATTAAATGGACAAACCAAAAATTAATTGAATTATCATAATTCAGTTTGTCAGTTTTGATAATACTATAAATTAGCTGCTATTACAAATTTAGATACCAGCCTAACAACAGACATCATCATCATCCACACCAAAATACATCCATGTCAGTAAACAAAACCAAAGCAAATCTAAAAACCAAAATACATCCACACCAAAATATATTTGTTGTCGTTCCGGCTAACCATAAAAAAAAAGATAAATATAAAGCAAATCTAAAAACCAATACAGGTATGTCCTGATTGAACTGACTGGTACAGGCCTTGCAGCAAGCTACACTCACCAATACCTACAATTACCAGGTCGGGACAACGCAATACTCACCTCCGATAAAATAAAATAAGTAATCTCTGAAAGTGCTGTACTGAACATTGCAAAGTCGGTGGCACTTTATATTTGAGACTAACCGTGTAGTACTGTACTTACTTTTGATGCAGCAATATAGCCTCCACAGGAGCCAAAAGACTTGGTGAAGGTGCCCATCATGATGTCAACATCAGCGGGGTCCACGCCTAGTAGCTCACAAACACCTCTGCCGGTTTTCCCTACAGCTCCAATGCTATGCGCCTCATCCAAGTACGTATAAGCCTATTTAAAGTTTAAATCAGTTGAAAGATATAATTTTTTCTCCAAATTGAACATCTCAAGTAGACCCCATAAACAATCTTGTTTCATCCTTGACCCTATTGTTCTCTCAAAAAAATGATAACAATCTTCTTTCATTTGACTCGGTAATAATTTTTCACCTCCACTTATATGCCCTTTTCTTAACTTGATAACGATGTTGCTGGTTTGCACCTGACCAGTAGAATATAATCACATACCAGAAATACTATCAAGCTCTCATAATTATGTTTGCAGGTAGCCACACAATCTAAGGAATTAAACAAGCTTCGCAGGGACTCCAGTAGACCAAGCACAAAACAAAAAAGAATAAAACAAAAGAGAGTTGGAGTTATTATTAAAAAAAATTGAACCTTGTATTTCTTGCAAACAGCCATTATCTCTGGTAATCTGCAAAGTTCCCCTTCCATACTATAAATGCCTTCGATTATTACAAGTATTTTCTTCCAGGGCCTATACTTGCGGGGCATTCCACGAGCAATCTGCTCTCTCAAAACCTCTTCCAAATGAGATGGGTCTGCAAAATAATTTTTGTAAAATACGAGGTCATATTTGCAAAAGAGACGAAAATAAGGAAAAGCAGGTAATTCTTCCATTAAAAAATGTTGTAGCATTGGTTAGAGAGGAAAATTATTATGCTTTAATTCTAATACTCCTAAATCAGGAAGAACCTTGCCTGCATATGGTATGCTTTATTAATGACCGAAGAATATGAACTTTCTATACTTATGATCGTCATGAATTGAATTATAATCAAATTGTTTTAGGTCAGTTACCAATCTCTATAATTGGAGATATTATATCAGTAGTTAATTTTGGGATTGCCGGATTAAGATTTTCGTGATGGTGTTGATCTATTATATATCTCAGCTAGTGTTAAAGACATTACTTAAGCGACAATACATAATTGTTAACTACTAATGTTTAATCGTTTATATCTAAATCTAAAAAAATGTATATAAAATGATTAAACTTTGATAGTTAATAAATATGTATTTTAACTTATTATAATAAACAAATAAGAAAGTGGACAGTAAGCTGAGCAACTGGTGGACCGACGATTCATGTTTCTTTTTTGTTAATGAAAACAGGTCATACCTGTAGTTTACCACTTCTTTTTTTTTTTTAAAAAGGTGTACTATCCCTGTTTATTGGGTTCTATATTCAGGGTTTATTAATGTTAAGTAATCTGATGGATTTTAGAGGAGATCGGAAGAGACAGAGAGTCACCGAAAAACTCAAATATTTGATAGATTATATTTTTGTCGTAACTCCTCTGGACACAGAGAAAGAGTTTACATATTAAAAGGTAAACTTACATATATAACCCTGAAAGTAATAGAAATAGCAAAATGGTGAGATAAGATACACATCTAACAATCTCCACCTTGGATCGTAATCTTACCCAAAAGAAAACAAAAACATAAAACAAAAACAAACTAACAACAAACAGAAATCAATTCAGCACAGTAGCTGAACTTCGCAGTTGGAATAGGCTTCGTCAACATGTCGGCCGGGTTATGGGCAGTAGCTATCTTGTTGATCTTTACTACACCCCTTGAAATCACTTGCCGAACAAAATGGAACTTGACATCAATATGCTTGCTCCTTTCATGATACATCTGATCCTTCGCTAAGTGAATTGCACTCTGACTATCACAATAAACAGAAATAGGATCATCACAAGTTGAGATTTCTTTAAGCAAACCTTTAAGCCAAATTGCCTCTTTAACACCTTCTGTAACTGCCATATATTCGGCTTCTGTTGTTGATAATGCAACAGTGGATTGAAGAGTTGCCTTCCAACTGATTGCACATCCTCCCAAAGTGAAAACATAGGCAGTCAAAGACCGCCTCTTATCTAGATCACCCATAAAGTCTGAGTCTACATAACCTGTCAGTTTCATGTCACTTTTCCCAAACTCCAACCGAGCATTTGTAGTGCCCTTTAAATAGCGAAGAATCCACTTTACTGCCTCCCAATGCACTCTACCGGGACATGACAAATAGCGACTCACAACACTGACAGCATGAGCGATATCAGGTCTAGTGCAAACCATCAGGTACATGACACTCCCAACAGCACTAGAGTATGATACTCTCGACATGTAATCTTGCTCCTTCTCTATTTTCGGACTTTGTTGCCTTGATAATCTGAATTTTGCAGCAAGAGGAGTTGTCACTGGTTTCACATCCTTCATCTTGAAACGATCCAGAACCTTCTCAACAAAACACTTTTGTGAAAGATACAATTTCCCTTTAGGCCTATCTCTCGTGATCTCCATCCCGAGAATTCTCTTTGCAGCCCCTAACTCCTTCATCTCAAACTCTGAGCTCAATTGTTCCTTCACCTTTCTAATCTCCTCCTTGTTCAATGCCGCAACTAACATGTCATCTACATAGAGAAGTAGATACATGTAACTCCCGTCAGACAATCTTTTGAAATAGACGCAACTGTCATACTGTGATCTACAAAATCCAATATTCTCCATAAAGGAATCAAACCTCTTGTACCATTGCCTAGGCGACTGTTTGAGGCCATACAACGATTTCTTCAATAGGCACACATGATTCTCCTTACCCGAGATTTGGTAACCTTCGGGTTGCTGCATATAAATATGCTCCTCTAGGTCACCATGTAAGAAAGCTGTCTTTACATCTAATTGCTCCAGCTCATAATTTTTGGCAGCCACTAAGGAAAGAAAAACTCGAATAGATGTGTGCTTTACCACGGGTGAGAAAACCTCATTGAAATCCACGCCTTCAACTTGACTGTAGCCTTTAGCTACTAATCTCGCCTTGTATCGTACACCAGCAATATCATCCTTTTTCTTGAACACCCACTTGCAACCTACAACTTTCTTTTCTTTGGGTTGCTCAACAAGTGTCCATGTCTGATTCTTATGAAGAGATTGAATTTCTTCTTTCATTGCAGTTTTCCATTTTGCTGCATCAGATGAAGCAACTGCTTCCTTGTAATTTGAGGGTTCACCAAACTCCACCTCTTCTGCAACTGCCAAATAGTAAGCAAAATCAGAAAAACCATACCTTGTAGGTGCTTTAGTTACCCTCCTTTCTCGATCTCTAGCCAAAGAGTAAGCTTGTTGCTCCTCTTCATCCGACATATCGGATTCACTCTCGACCTGAGGAAAACCAGCATGAACTGAATGAGGCTGAACCTCGGAAACAGGGATCTCTAACTCCACCTTTTCTTTTACTTGCTCAACCTCCTTAACAGGCTCAGGTTCCTTTACTTGCAACATTGCTGCCTCATCAAAAGTTACATCCCGTGATATCAGAAACTTTGGAGACTTTGGGTCCGCGCACCACAGGCGAAACCCCTTTACTCCCTCACCGTAACCAAGAAAAATACACTTCTTTGCTCTAGGGTCAAGCTTGTCTTCCTTTACATGCGCATATGCGGGACATCCAAATACCCGTAATATCGAGTAATCAGCCGGCTTACCCGACCACACCTCTTCTGGTGTCTTGCATTCAATGGCACTGTGTGGAGAACGATTCACTAAGTAACAAGCCGTGTTAATGGCTTCTGCCCAAAATTCTTTGCCAAGACTCGCATGAGAAAGCATGCATCTAGCTTTCTCCAGTAATGTCCTGTTCATTCTTTCTGCCACGCCATTTTGTTGTGGGGTACCAACAATTGTTCGATGCCTCACGATCCCTTCAGCCTTGCAAAACTTATCAAACTCTTTATTGCAAAATTCTAGGCCATTGTCGGTTCTCAACCGCTTAATCTGCTTACTGGTTTGTTTCTCAATCAAGGTCTTCCATTGCTTAAAAATATTAAACACCTCACTCTTTTCTTTCAAGAAAAAGACCCAAACCTTTCGTGAGAAATCATCAATGAAAAGAAGCATATAACGAGAACCATTACCTTTAGAAGGTACACGCGAAGGCCCCCACAAATCAGAATGAACGTAATCCAGAGTCCCTTTGGTACGATGCACAGCTGTGCTAAAACTGAGTCTTTTCTGCTTGCCAAAAACACAATTCTCGCAAAAACTGACTTTTCCAGTACTCTGACCACATAACAGCCCTTTCTTGCTCAATTCGGCCATACCACGCTCACCCATGTGACCCAACCTCATATGCCACAATTTGGTATTATCTGAATCTGATAGAGAATTTGCAACTGCAGCGGTGCCTATGACTGGTGTACTATTCAGAAAATACAAAGTTCCGATCCTCTCGGCTTTCATCAATGTAAGAGCTCCTTTTGATACTTTGAGAACTCCACCTTCACTTTGAAATTTACAACCAGCCTCCACAAGACACCCAAGTGAGACCAAGTTCTTTGTCAATTCTGGGATATGCCTAACACCCGTCAAAGTACGGGTAATACCATCGTGCATCTTAATCTTCACTGTACTGACACCGGCAACTTTGCACAAATGGTCATTTCCCAAAAGAATTCCTCCATCACATGTCTCATAAGTTGCAAACCATTCTCTTTTTGGGGTCATATGCTGAGAAGCCCCCGTATCCATTACCCAATGTGTCTCAAACTTATCATTTCTGTTTGATACAATCAACAAATCTCCTTCTGACTCAGATTCGGCTACATTAGCCTCTTCAGTGGAAACACCTTTTTGGCTTGCCTGCTGTTTATTTTTCAGCTTGAAACAATCAGCCTTTATGTGTCCCATTTTCTTACAGTAATTGCATGTCAGGTTTCTATGTTTGGACCTTGAACGACTTTTGTTAATGTGATGACTCTTTTCCTTTTGTCTACCTCTCTCAACAATCAACCCAACATCCTGATGACTACTTCCTGTCTTGGTAGAGTCCAAATCGATGTCAGACTTAATTAAGAGATTGTTTTTCACATCATCAAAAGTGAGAGAATCCCTACTGTGGAGAATAGTCTCCTTGAAAACTTTATAAGAATTGGGCAACGAACACAACAAAACCATGGCCTTATCCTCGTCATCGGTTTTTATACCAATCCTTTCCATGTCATTCAACAAAGCAGTGTATTCAGAAATATGAGATTTAAGGGGAGTACCTTCAGTCATTCTCAAAGAATGAAACCTCTGTTTCAAACGCAAACGATTCGTGACTGTCTTTTGCATATAGGTTTTCTCAAGCTTTGCCCAAGCGTCAGCTGCTTTGGTTTCGGTAAGGACTTCCTGAAGTGTGCAATCACTAAGACACAACTAAATCGTTGACAAGGCTTTATCTTCCATTACCTCCCACTTCTTATCATTATCATCACCCTCTAAATCTTTAGGTCGACCAGTTAAAGCTGCCTTTACACCCATATTTGTCAAAATAGCTTTCATTCGTATTTGCCAAAGTGCAAAATTGGATGTACCATCGAACTTCTCAATATCAAACTTAGACCAATTTGCACTCATCTTAACGGGATACAGCAACAATTTTCAACCCAATCAGATCTGCTGACAACTAGAGAAGAAAACGCGAAACCTGGTTTGGCGTTGGCGCGGTCCACCAGAGATAAACGCAGCTGAGATCTCAGCCCTGAAAACCACGAATCTGACAGACGGCGGCGAAGTGGCGGCAGCAGCGAAGTGGCGGCGGCGGAGCTCTCGACCCTGAAAACCGCAACGTGGTGGCGGCGGAGTGGCAGCAACCGAGCTCTGATACCAGTTTGTTAAGTAATCTGATGGATTTTAGAGGAGATCGGAAGAGACAGAGAGTCACCGAAAAACCCAAATATTTGATAGATTATATTTTTGTCGTAACTCCTCTGGACACAGAGAAAGAGTTTACATATTAAAAGGTAAACTTACATATATAACCCTGAAAGTAATAGAAATAGCAAAATGGTGAGATAAGATACACATCTAACAATTAAAACCAAGCAGCAGTTATTTCTGGTACAAAGCAGTATTTTCATAAAAATACTTACTGTTATGTTGGAAAACCTGAACTGCTGCGCCAGATCCCCTTGCACCATTAACAATTGAATTGTGGTTCAAGGAGTCACTAATAATAAGGTCTCCCTGCATCCATCATAAAATTAGAAAACTAATTGTGAGCTTAAACCGTTCTTTTCCGTTTGGATCTTTTTTCCTTTTTTAGAAGCAGTAACAAAATTATTGAACAAACCTTGCTAATAAGAGCTGGAATAATGGCCGAATTTGTGACATAACCCATGCCAAAGACAATAGCTGCTGGTTTTCCTACAAATCTTGCAACCAGCTTCTCCAGCTCAGTGTGTAATTTAGTTGTCCCTGAATAATTTAATCTAAAGTTAGACCTAGGCATGATATTCTGAGAAAATAAAATCTCATGTTTTATGGATTTCAGTACTTAGCATCAGTTTAGGCATATTTTTGTTGTTGTATCTACATGCATTCTGTTTGGCTGCATGATTGGGAGTAAGGTAAACCCCAATTCAGTCAACATTTTTAAATTTTAAAAATAAATAAGCCCAAACAAATGAAGCCTAACAATTTAACTTTACATCTGTTTTTAAAATTTAACATCACCATGTATTTTGGTTCAAAGGCACAATTTACAGTAACCTGATTCTTACTGGGCTAGGTTGGTTGAATTAGTTATACCTAATTAGTCTACTCCTATCTAAATAAGTACTATCTAAATTGGTTTTATGTAAATTACAAATATGATTGGTAAAAGAGCTGCAATTAATTTCGGGAGTACTATAGCGTACGAATGTAAAAAATTTCGCATCGGTTTATGAATACTTTTAAAAAAATTCTTAAATGGGTTGGACCCGATCTGACCTGACGTTGGGTACTAAGTGTTTTATTATGGTTAAGTATATTTAATACTTCAACTGAACAAATTTCTAACTTTTGTCTGGTGATGAAAGGTTTTTGGTTCGAAGGGTAAATAATAAATTCTGAGTTCGAATCACAGCACCAGTAATTTTATGATTTTTTTTATAAATTGCGTCACATATCCTCTCCAGTCTGTGTAATGCCGGACATGTCCAGTTTTCATGTTAATTAAATTTATAAAAAATGAAAAATTAGAAAAACGGATTGGATTAAACAAGTCATGACATAATACTTGGATTAAACATGCACATTAAGCATAGCTCTGGTTTATTTGCAGAACTATGCAAAAATGTCATAAAATACGGTATGCGTTCGACAGACAGACCAAATTCTGTCAAACGGTTAATTGTTACGTAACTGATTAGTCAAATTTGAAAGACAATTCGGCAATCATTTATTATTATGTACAAATATTCATTATTCAAATAAACATAAATATTTACATATTTGATAATGGAATATGTACTTTTTTATCTAAGAAAGAGAGTAAAAAAAAACACAGAAATTTAAATGTCTTAATCAACGATATCTTAGTCATCCTGATAAAAGAAACTTCTCTTACTATTAAATTGTTTGTTAGTTTAATAAGATAATATGCTTTAAAACCCCATCATCAGGTTAGAGAGAAAAACATAACTACTCTCAAGTCTCAATATATAGTCCACACTTGGGAAGGAATTACAATGTAAAAACAGAATCAACCACTTTAAAAAATTATGTTAAATTGTCTAGACATCAAATTAACAAAGAAATTATACACTTTCGAAATTTTCATTAAGTTTATATATGTATCCCATTTAAAACATTTAAAATCAATTATTCAATGAGAGAGAAAAAATAACTGAATAATTGCTCTTCACAATATGTTTTTATGCAGCTGTTACAGTACAAAAGAATCAGTAAATTCACAAAATCATAGGAATTTTTACGAATGTCCAAAAAGTAAAAATTAATATCAAATAAAAGTTTGTGAAGTCTAATTTATATAGAATCAGAGAAAATTAAAATCAATTTTTGAATGAAGAAAAATATAATCCTAGCACGCAACGCTATGAAGTCTAAAATTTTATTAGCCGATTAATCCGTTTGTGAAGTCTAAAATTTATATAGAATAAAAAATAAGGATCAAACCTAGTTAAGCTTAGCGATCCGAAAAACATGGTAAAATTTCAGCTAACAATACCACAGATGAGAACCGTTGTATATTTTCAGAAATCAAACTGCATGTAGTTAATTAATAAATTGTACCTCCATCGACTCTAACACTGCAAGTGCTGACTGAGTATTGTTTAAGAGACTGGATGACACGAGGAGTGCAGTATTCATCTGCCGCAGCAAATCCGAGGTAATTGTATGAACCCAGATTCAAGCATTTGGTTGTCCTTTCGGTGCGACTATTTTCATTAACAAATTGTACAATACAATTAATTAACTTTAAAAGAGCAAAAACAAAAAAAAATTGAAGATACTCTTCATAATTCCGGTTTAAATCTTTGATAATTAAGACTAACTGGAGAGTCTTGTTATTGTCATTAGAGTAGCGTTCAACCACATCAAGCCAAGCATCAGGCGCACTGGCAATTGGTCTCCCACTACAGTCCTGCCATGTTATTGCTCCATTAATTCTATTTACTATATTAAATTTGAAAAATTAGTCCAAAAATATTTGGCAACATCAAACAAATGAAGGCAAGAGATACTAAACCGAGCAGAGTTCTAAATAGTGACCTCAACAGAAAACCAGTATATAACACAAAATTAAAATTTACTAAATTAGTAAACACTGATCTGCTTTGACATTATCTGTTACTATTTACTAAAAAGAGTAAACACTGATCTAGACTGTTGCCAAAGACCCACCTGAGCTCGTTGATACATACGTCTTGTGTAGAAATCTTGGAATCCATAACATATTGGTGCATAACCCTGTGTCACCAGTATAAAAAAAACAAAAAACGAAAAACAAGTTGATACATCTAGCTAGTTTGCTATATATAATGTAAAGATAATTTTTGACATGGACCACAAACCCATCTCTATGTTTTGGACATGAACCTCTAATGTGTAGTCTGCATGTGATCATCATTAGAAATCACCACAATAAAATATCCAACATGAATTACAAAAACATGAATTGGGGCATTTAGAAAGGTGATGCAATATATCAAAATGGAGAGAACATATTGAACCTGTGGATCGTTGGATTTAGACCAATCAAGAAGCTTTTCAAAGAGATCTCTCAATTTTCCAAAGACGAAGAGAATGCCATAGCTGAGCAGCGTAGTGAAAGCAATCTGGTAAGTTAACCTCACCATTAATTCTTCAAGTATTTCAATGTCTGCTTCTTTTCTGCACCTTTTCACCTTTTTTTTTCAGCGAAATTTTATAATGTTGCCCAGAAGAGATGGATTTGAGTTTTAAATAGGTATCTATATATATGTTGACTGAGTTGGTCTGGTTTTAAAAAGGTTGTCAATCCAATTCATTATACGGTTGTTATATTTGTATTTAAAAAGTGCATGTTGCATGTAAATAAGCATTGTCTTTTTTTTTTTTTTTTTTTTGAATGCCATGTAAATAAGCATTGTCAGTGCAATAATTTATACAATTTTAAATCATTTGATATTCTACTCTTTGGTTGAAATTGTTATAGCCACAAGTGAGCATAAGATACATGTGTTTCATAATTTTTCAGTGAGATGTAATTCATTAGTGTGAAGCTGATACCGACAATATAAGAGATTATATTATTGGTTCTCATTTAGAGTAATTGTGAAAATGTTAAATATTTATGAGGAGGGCATTGATTTAGTACTGTTCTAATCATGTTTCACATTCTTATTTTCGTTATCAAAGTTCAAAGAGGCAATCTGGACCATTCAACATGATTTGCATAGGATCATCATCATCATCTTTTATCGTCTAATCAATTGTAAAAAATTTAATAAATTATTTTCATCTACAATTATTTTAAAATTCATGAAAAGGTGAGGTGCATAGGAAAAAATATCAGGCATATATAGTTTTATTTTACAAACTCTAAAATAAGAAAAAGTTATTACATAATTTTTTTTGTTATATTTAGTTATGTGGTCAATTCTGAAACACAAGTCACCTCTAATTTATTATTTTTCTTGTATTATTTAAGAAATATCATAGCATAAAGAAGAGTATACCTTCCTTTTTTTTTAATAGATATATATTTTATAAATTACCAGCGGCACAAAATATCTGAATGTTTTTGGAAAATATTTATTTTCTTTTTCTTTTTTTCCTTTGGATTGATTAGCCATGAAAAAATAATTGTTGACATCCTGTTCTCTTTGTGAAATTCAATAATTATTAGGGGTGCAAACAGATCGGATACGGATCGGATAGTGGTAAAACCATATCCGTATTCGTTTTTATTTTTTCGGATACGGATACGGATCGGATATTAAACGGATACGGATACGGTTCGGATATTAAACGGATACGGATACGGATACAAATCGGATATTAAATGGATGCGGATACGAATACGAATATCATTCGGATACATAATACGGATGTTGTATTAAAATTAACTTATTATTCAACAAATTAATTTTTCAAATAAAAATTATTTAATAAACATAATTATTGTCAGTCTCTCAAATAATAATACACTATTATCTCTGCATGTTATTGTTTAATTTTTGTTTACTAGAATCATGTTTATATATTCATGTACATAATTATAATAATCAACGTAAGAAACAAAAATTTCTTACGGTGCTAAAATCTTCTACAGTTGAAGGCTTAAAGCACCGTTATTTTATATTTACTTTTTAAAATTGTAGGTTCAAGTGTCAGCCTTTAGTATATTTGGAATTTCAATGTAATTGGTATGAGGATAAAATGAATCCAACACAACAACAAAGTAGGCACTTATCGCGAGGGAACTCCGTCGCAAAAAGTATCGTTGCGAAAAGTAGGCACTTATCGCGAGGCACTTTTTGCGAGGGAGTACCGTCATAACTGTGCTTTTTCTTTTCGCAACGATACTTTTCATGACGGAGTTCCCTCGCGATAAGTGCCTACTTTTTGTAGTGCTGCAAGTTGACAACAGCTGTTTGCATGTAATACTGTGGTGAGAGAATGTAACAAAAGGAATAAAGTAAAAAGATTAGTAGTGGGTTTTGCGGAGCATAGGGCTTAATGGATATCCGAAATCTAAAAATTTACGGATCCGTATCTGTATCTGCTTCTAAAATCAAAACCGTATCTGTATTCGTATCCGCATAATTTATATCCATATCCGCATCCGTATCCAAATATCTGTATCCGCAAATTATCCGTATCCGAATATCCGTATCTGCAAATTATCCGCATCCGAATATCCGTATCCGCAAATTATCCGCATCCGAATATTCGTATCCGTAACCGTATCCGCTTTCAAAAATTGAAACCATATCCGTATCCGTATCCGCATAAGTAATATCCGTATCCGCATCCGTATCCGCAAATTATCCGTATCCGAATATCCGTATCCGTAAAAAATCGGATACGGATCCGGATCCGCACGGATAATATCCGACCCGTTTGCACCCCTAATAATTATAGCATGAGTGCCTCTCTGTCATCAATAAATATAAATCATGTAGCATGGTGTAACCGACAGAACTATATATACACAGTTATACACGCAAGTCAACCACTTATACATGCAGTGCTTCAATGAGGCTTTAAGGCCATCTTAAATAGAAATTCGTAGTTATTTCTACTAACTGCCCAACTTATTGTGGCACTAATAAATTCTAGAGGCCTAATATTCAGGCCTAATATTGAGGGCTTACACCTACGCGCCAAGCCGTCAGCCCCTTCTCCTCTCCCCGTGTAATAACGGCGGAGCAGGACGGAGGGATTGGCTGTAGCACATTTAGAGTTTTGTGAGACTTCGATCTCTTAGAGAGATTGATGGAAGGCAGGTCATCGGATCTGCCTAGAGAACCGAAAGGAGGAGCGCTTCTTCGGTTCTGGTCCGACCAAGGAGAGTCCGATCCATGGCTGGATCGGCTTCTTCGGCGCACCTCCACGTCACCTGGTCCGGTCTGGAGCAGATCCGAACTGGTCGAGCTGATGGGGAAGATGGGCTGGTGGAGCGTCGGGTCCCGGTGGCAGGGAGACGTTGCGCTCTGGAGAAGAGAGAGGCTGCGCGTGTTAGGAGAGCAACGGAAAGTGGGGGAGAACCTGTCTTCGAAGTCCGAACTCCGATCCTATGCGCGCAGCGAGAGAGAGTTCCTATGCACGCGACAAGAGGGTTGCTGACGTTTGAGGTCAGATCAAAAGTTGTTTGCGAGAGGATCTGATACGTAAGAAGTGCAATTAGACGGTGAGTTGTCGATTTAGATCGGGCACAGATTGGGCGAATCTGACAGAGAAGTGCCATTAGAGATAGTGTGTTATCTTTATTTAATTTTATTGTGATGTAAATAGGTGTTTAAATTTTGATGTAAATTTTTTTCTTATTAATGAAAATTGTAAGATGATTGTCATCTTACCCTCAAAAAAAATATTGAGGGCTTACTTTCAAATATTCAGCGCACAATGAATTCTTTTACTTTTATACCACCTTTGCGGCTTTGCTCCTAATAAAATACCTTCCTTTTTTATGGAAGTAAATTCTTCAAAGGATCATACCTGCCAGCGGTTTAATTAGGCCCCTCTTTTTATGGAAGTAAATTCTAATGGACAAATTTGATTTTTTATGGCTTACATTTTTATATGGTGTTGACTATAATCTATAATGAAAAAAAGTTTAGCTGCTACAGAGGATTATGATTTATTTGATAATGATATATTAATATTATCTTTGCTAAAAATTAAATTTTTAGAGAAAAAAAAAATACTAGTTTCATCTATATTCTATACCAAGGATTTATTTTAATTAATTATGTCGAGTCATGAATTGTTCCGACAAAAAATAAGAAAAGATTGGATGGATGAGATCGCAAATGTTACACATAAGTTTCTTGTAATTTACTTTTTCTAATTTTCATTATTCTTAATTTTAAATTATTTTTCGTGCATGTCCATTGAGCATAACAACAATTGAAAATTTATTCACACTTCCAACAAGTACGTAATAATATTTACTTTTGTCGTTTTTATTTGTTGTGCAATGACCTTCTTTTCTTCTGAAAATTAGATGTAAAATAATATTTAATTAGTTAGTAATTTATAAAGTTGGAGTTCACTAGAAGAAAAATGACACAAATATATTTATTCATTAATTTGCACAATTTGATCCATACTTTGATATTTTTACACTACATGCTATTGTAAAATGACTTGTCGGTACTTATGTATGTTGTCCCTTAGGCACCACTAATTTCGAAAATAAATAACTAATTGCAAATAAAATAAAATAAATGAGTTTAGAGAAAATTAACACAAGCAGTGATAACGGAGTTCGGCTTAAAATGCCTACGTCTCCGGGGCGTCGCAACCGCTTCTCGGTGCGCCTTTCTATTACCCAAAAGAGAAAGGTTACAACTTGTGAACCGGTGAGCCCTTACAACCAACGGGAAGTCACACGGCCGACTAGAATAGAGAACGAAGTCTCTAAGTTTGGAATCTCAAGATGAACACTCAAAGGCTCACTCTAACCTAATCTAACTCGAGATTAGTGAAGTGGATTTGAGGTTGTTTGAGGGATATTGAAGTTTTTGTTCTCACAACAATAGAGGAACTTGAGCTCACAGAAAAAATAGCTTTTTAAAAGTTAGGGTCGGCTGTCTTAAGAAGAGGAGAACCCTAAGGTTCTATTTATAGTGGCAGCTTTGAAATGAGCTATCTGCCATAAAACGTCCCAACGTTTTGTAAAACGTAGAAAACGTTTAGTTCAAAAATTCAAATTTCTGTGAGAGTTCCTAAAACGTTGCCAACGATTATAAAACGTTGCAAGACGTTTTTGTCTGGGAATTTATCGATCAAAATGCTATTTTGAAATCTGAGAAGTGAATTAAAACGTCCAGACGTTTTGACAAACGTCTGCAACGTTTTAGAGCATTTTTCAGCTTTTAATCGATCAATTTCTAGATCTTTTACACTAGGTAAAACGTCTGAACGTTTTGTTAACCGTTCCAATGTTTTGTCCCTGTGAATCATCATCAAAGCTACTTTACTAAATATAAATTTTACAATTTAGATTCTTGATAAATAACTTGATGATTCTTCAGTTCAAGCACTTTATATTATTGCAATTCCAATCGTCTTGAACCTGCATTCTTTCTAAAACAGAGAAAATCGTAAAATTCAATCATTGTATGTTTTGCAAATTAGTCAAATAAACTAAAAGAGAATTGCTTGAAACAACAATCTCCCCCTTTTGACGATTTGCAAAACATACAACGCAAGTAAGTGCATAAATCGATTTTTTCCAAATTTTAAAAATTTTAATTTTCCAATTAATCGGTTTTTGCATGTCTTGTATTTTCTCCCCCTTTTGGAAATCGACGAAAGGGAGACAAAATATCATCAAATAGCACAATCAATAGTGCTCCCCCTCAAACTATGCACTCCCCCTCAAGTTGATAAGATATGACTAATAAAATTTGAGAGTTATGCATAGCATCACAAATGATATAAGCATGTAAGATAGCAAATTTGTAAATAATCATGCAACCATCATGCAAGCATTCATATCGATACCATAATTCAAAGAGTCATATTAATAGCATAAATATCCTAAGCATAAGAGAATCAATTCATACAAGATAAAGAACAAAATAAAACAAGTTCAAGGGATAGCATAACATAGCAACCATTTAGTGAATTTGAATTTTAAAAATAAGGGGAGTTTAGAATGAGGGGTCATCTTCGTCTTCTCCACCATCTTCAACATCGTCCGCGTCGTCATCTTCGGAAGGAATATAAGGGGCACTAGAGGTCGCACCACTAGAAGCACCGTATTGTTGCACAAAGCACCGAGCAAGTTCGGAGGTAGTGATATCGACATCATGAATGGCTTTGGCGTTTTTGAGACCTCGGTTTCGGATTTTGCGTGAATCTTCCTTCAAGACTCTAAGATCATTCTTAATCTCGGTAAAGTCATTGGTATTGGCTAATTGGTATTGTTGCATGTGTTGAATAATCCAAGCCAATTGATTTTCCGCCCCTTGAGGAATCTCACCTTGAGCCATTTGTGGTATCGGTGGCGGTTCATTTTGTACCGGCGGTTCTTGTTCATACGGATCCCAATATTGGTTTGGTTGGGCATTAGGAGCATTTATCCAATCATTGATGGGTCGTCCGTCGGGTTTGAGCATTGGTAAACCCGAGTCCGAAGTACCTTTGATCCAACCATGTTTGGGTAAAACATCAACCAAATGGTGTGGTTCATTACCAATGAGATGACTCGGGACGGTTATGCCACTTTGGCGAATTAGGCGATGAATCACATGAGCGAAAGGTAGAGTAGCAACGGAGCTTGTGAAGCAAACAATCATGTGGCGAAGAATTATGTAGGGAATGTTGAACCGTTTTTCATCCATGGAAATGAGATGTCGCATGTAGTACATTGGACCCCACTCTATGTTTGATTTGATTGTTGCTTTGGGTACGAGAATGTTGTTGATAAGGAGAAAAAGCAAACGATGTAGAGATGGAAGATGTGATGCATATAGGGGTCCACCGCCATGGTTACGTCGATCAAACCAAGTTTTGTAGTGATCGGCGGCTTCTAAAGCATGTTCGGTCCAATTCCGAAGGAGATAGGTTTCTTCACCTTCATTAGATAACCCAAGCCAATTGGCCACATTGTCCAGAGATAGGATAATTTCTTGCCCGCATACATAGGATTTGACAAGAAAGGGGTCGTCGGTAAAGGTGTGGTTGGAGTAGAAGGTTTTGGTAATTATCTCACTATATGGTTCATCGCAAGTGAGCAAGGATTCCCAAGGCCAATGATTGATATACCCGATAATTTTGTCATCCTCGGGATATCGAAAAGTAACCGAGGCTTTGTTAAAATAGTAGCAATTGGATATCTTTCGATTTGAGAATTGGCCCATGAAATTGGTGTGAGCAATTGGAGTCCGAAATAGGTAAGTGTTTGATCGATAAAGATTGGTGTCCGGTTCAATTTCAGTTCTACTCGACTGACCCGTTTCGGTTCGGGACCTCTTCTTTCTAAGTGCATTCATTTTGGCAAGTTTTGGAGCCATTGGTTTGAGAGAAAAGTTGAAAGTTACCGATTGAAGAATGAATTACAAATTCGTGAAGAGAGCGACTCTACAAGCACAATGGCGAAGTCGGATCATCGATTTATCGGTTGGATTGCTGGATTTGAAGAGATGGCTAAAGGTAGGGTTTTGGTGGAGAGAGAGAAAGAGAGAGAAAAGCTTGATTTTGAGAGAAGAAATGGAAAGAGGGTTGAGAGGAGAGAAGAAATCACTCAACTTTGCTTGATTTTATAGTTTGTGGAGGTCAAAATGGAGTAAAGAGGTGTAAGGTGGCGGAGAGGAGAAGAGAAAGAGAGAGAGAGAGAGACGGATTAAGAAGAAGAAAGGAAGTGAAAAACGCGTCGGTTCGCTGCAGGGTTTTAGAGGCAGCGCTGAAAACGTCTGGGACGTTTATAAAACGTCTGGGACGTTTATAAAACGTCTGGGACGTTTATAAAACGTCTGGGACGTTTATAAAACGTCTGGGACGTTTATAAAACGTCTGGGACGTTTATAAAACGTCGTGCGACGTTTTTCTCTGGGTTTTCTGAGATGAAAATTGAGATTTTGAATTTTAATTTTACAGACAAACGTTACGACGGTTAAGGAAACGTGTACATCGTTTTGGTTAATTTTCAAAGATGAAATATTTCGGTATTTTGAGAATTAATGATCAAGAAACCGTTACGACGTTTGACCAAACGTCCACGACGATTTGATTGGTTTCAAATTTGTGAAAATGCAGTGGTTTGGGACACCAAGAAACGTTCAAACGTTTTCTAAAACGTTCAGACGTTTGAAGATATTTTGCATGTCAGAAGTTTAAACGTTTTCGGACAGGCAGAACAAGTAAAATGTTGCAACGTTTTACATAACGTTCCAAACGATTTGCTTCTTTTCTCAATATGAATTTCTGAAGTTTTAGTTAAAGAGAAAAACGTCCGAACGTTTTGTAAAACGTTGGTGACATTTTAGGTCATTTTGATGAATTTTGAAGTGAGATTCATAAACGTTCTAACTTTTTCAGAAACATTTTGTAACGTTTTTCTCTGGCATTTTTGTCTTAAAATGAACTAATTGATTGCTATGCTCTCAAGAGACATGAGATGGGTATGTAATTGAAATATTTCAGTCCTTAAATTCAAGCATGCCTAGTTTAAACCTCAATTCATTGTGTTGTTGAGTATTTAAGGGTTTTGTAAAAATATCGGCAATTTGATTTTTGGTATCAATATGAATGAGTTGGATTTCACCTTTTTCAATATGATCCCTAATAAAATGATGCCTTATCTCTATGTGCTTAGTTCTAGAATGAAGAACCGAATTTTTGGATATCATAATGGCACTGGTATTGTCACACATAATTGGTACGTTGCGGAAGCGAATTTTATAATCATGTAAAGTTTGGATCATCCATAAAATTTGTGTGCAACAACTACCGGCCGCAACATACTCGGCTTCCGCAGTGGAAAGCGCAACCGAGGTTTGTTTACGACTCGACCATGAGACAAGTGATCCGCCAAGAAATTGACACGTACCACTTGTACTCTTTCTATCCATTCGGTCTCCGGCAAAATCAGTATCGGTGTATCCTATCAAATCTAATTCTGATTGTTTACCATACCACAATCCCAAATTTAAGGTGCCTTTGATATATTTAACAATTCGTTTAACGGCTTTCAAATACAACCCTTTGGGATTGGATTGAAACCTAGCACATAGACATACCGCAAACATAATATCGGGTCTACTAGCGGTTAAATAGAGTAGACTACCTATTATAGCTCGGTATTGGGTGATGTTCACGGGTGTGCCGCTTGGATCCGAGTCAAGATTTGCATTGATAGCCATTGGTGTTGGACTCGTCTTGCTCTCGGTCATTCCAAACTTCTTCACCAACTCCTTGGCATACTTGGTTTGGCTCACAAAGGTGCCATCCGAGAGTTGCTTGATTTGTAGCCTCAAGAAGAAATTTAATTCACCCATCATGCTCATCTCGAATTCACTACTCATAAGAGAAGAAAATTCCTTGGCAAGTGCCGCATTAGGTGAACCAAAAATGATATCATCGACATAGATTTGTACTATTAGAATTGAATCATTTCTCTTCTTTGTAAAAAGAGTTGTGTCATTCTTTCCTCTTGTAAATCCATTTTCAATTAGAAATGAATTAAGTCTACCGTACCATGCTCTAGGAGCTTGTTTAAGACCATAAAGTGCTTTAGTAAGTCTATAGACATGGGTAGGAAATGCCGGGTCAACAAAACCGGGTGGTTGATTTACATATACTTCTTCATCTATAAATTCATTCAAAAATGTACTTTTAACATCCATTTGAAATAGAGTGAAGTTTTTATTGGAAGCATATGCTAAAAGCATTCGAATAGATTCTAGACGAGCTACGGGTGCGAAGGTTTCCTCAAAGTCAATACCCTCTTGTTGTTTATACCCTTGAGCTACTAACCTAGCTTTGTTCCGAACAACATTTCCATTTTTATCTTTCTTATTTCTAAAGACCCATTTAGTTCCGATAATCATGCGATCTTTTGGCTTAGGTACTAGTATTCAAACTTTGTTCCTTTCAAATTGAGCAAGTTCTTCTTGCATGGCACAAATCCAATTTGAATCCCCATTGGCATCTTTAAAGTTGTTGGGTTCAACATTTGATACAAATGCACAATGGGCAATCATTTGATTCAATCCTGATCTAGTCCTAACCCCTTCCCTAGGATTCCCAATCACATTAGAAAGAGGGTGAGAAGAAACTTCCCTTAGGTCCTCGGGAGGTTGATATACAAATTGTGAAGATTGTGCCTCCTCGGTTTGCATTGATTCGTTCAATGGATTTTCTTTGGGTTGTTCTTGCTCGATTGGTTGCTCAATATTGTTGTTTGTATCTTCAACCTCATCATTCTCGAGCTCGGCATCTTCAACACCTACAATTTGAATACCTTTCTCGATCTTTTGATTAGTAGCATCATCAAATTTTACATGTACGGATTCAATTACAATTTGATGAGATGCAATGTAAATTCTATAGGCTTTACTTGTCAAGGAGTACCCCACAAATATTTCCTCAATGGATTTAGAATCGAATTTTGTGATTTTAGGTGATTCGTTAAGCACAAAGCATTTAGATCCAAATACTCTAAGATGCGAATTTTTTGGCTTATACCCCTTCCATAGCTCATAAGGTGTTTTCTTCAATATCGACCTTATGCTAACGCGATTGATCACGTAGCACGCCGTATTGACCGCTTTGGCCCAAAAGTGTTTGGGCAAAGGGTATTCATTTAGCATGGTTCGGGCAAGCTCTTGTAATGTTCGGTTTTTTCTCTCAACAACCCCGTTTTGTTGAGGTGTGCGAGGAGCTGAATATTCATGTTTATATCCTCTTATAGAGCATACTTCATCAAATTTTGCATTCTCAAATTCACCCCCATGATCACTTCGAATACGAATGATTTTTGTGCCCTTTTCATTTTCAACACGATTGCAAAATTTAATGAAGTTTTCTATTGCTTCATCCTTATGTTGCAAAAATATAACCCAAGTAACGCGACTATAGTCATCTACAATTACATATGCATATTTCTTTCTAGCCAAACTTGGTACACTAATTGGTCCAAATAAGTCCATGTGTAGTAATTGCAATGGTTGATCGGTTGAGACCGTATCTTTGGACTTAAAGCAATTTTTGGTTTGTTTGCCTTGGACACAAGCATCACACAATCCTACGATTTCTAATTTGTGTGTTGGTAAACCACGGATTAGGTCTAATTTAACCAACTTTTTAATGGAGTCAATTGAAATATGACCTAATCTACGGTGCCATAATCTAGAGCCGGTTGTGATGGCATTCAAACATATTTCACCGGATTCAAAATGATTAAAATATAAATAGTAAACATTTTTCTTTCTCTTACCGGTGTAAACTAAATAATTATCGGATTCTTTAAACAAGAAACAAGCATTAGTATTGAATTTAACATAATAGCCGGCTTCACATAATTTACTCACACTAAGTAAATTATAGTTCAAGCCGTCAACAAGGTAGACATCCGATATGGTTAAGTTTTGGTTGCCAACCGTACCTAATCCGATTATCGAAATCTTTCTTTGGTTACTACCGAAAGTAACCGACCCACCATCATATGGTTCTAAAGATTTGAAATTAGATTTATCACCGGTCATGTGGTGTGAACATCCACTATCAATGATCCAAGCATTTTCTTTATGTGTTGTAATCAAACATACCTACAAGAGTATATATATATTTGCAATTAATATATACCTTGTTTTAATCTCCCCCTTCCTTTTTTTTATTTTCGTTTTAGGTTGGGGAGATTTCAATTACAACTTTAAGCTAGTTTAGCTTTAGGAATCCAAACAACATTTGATTTGTTGCTTCCTTTTCTAAAGTTACACTCTAATGAGGTGTGGCCAATTTTACAACAGTAGTTACAAAATGTGACCGATTGCTTGACATTTGTTGAACCATGCTTGAAAGTGGCTTGAAATTTATCTTTCACTCTTTAAATTTGATTCCTATGATTTGTAGCTTTAGATGGATAAAACTTATTTTTATTTGAATCAAATTTGTTGATATGTTGGGGAACATCTCTCGTCAAACTATTTCTTTGGTTTTTGTTTTGTAAAATATTTTTGTTGTTAATTTCATAAAACCATCCATCCGGTCCTTTGAAATATGTTTTGTTTGACTTTTTTGGATTGAAAGTGTTCCTATCACTATTTTGACATTTGTTTTCATTTTTGTAATTTTTGTTAGAAAATTTGTATCTAAATGCATGATTTTGTTTTGACTTTTTGGTTTGAGGATTTATCCCTTTATTTGACTCCTTTGTCAAGGGTGTTTTACCATGTTTGGAGTGAAATTGGTAATCAAAATATTCTTTGCAATTGAACTTGAATTTATTTAAATTTTGAGTAAGTTCTCCATTTTCTTTTGGGCTTTGTGAATAATTTGATTCAAATGAGGATTGACCCTTCTTGTATCCAATGCCCATTGTACCGATTTTTTGATTCAAATTGGCATTGATCAAATTATCTACATAGTAAGGATCGAGACTAGTGATATTTGAGAATTCACTAGGAGATCTTAAAGCCCTATTTTCGGTCTCTAAAATTTGAATTTTTACTTTTAACATCTCTATATCCCCTATGTGTGATTGACAAGAATGTGATTTAAGTAGTTCCAATTCTAAATTTTTTATTTTGGACTCAAATTCAAGAAGTTGTGATTGCAATTTTTGTATGGTACCTTCCTTTTCAAGCACGGTCTTTTTGGATTCCTCAAGCAACCTAGGTGCATTCTAATTCATTAGAGTTTCATCCATGAACGTGCTTGTCTCATTTGTCTCTATATAATTCTCATTCATGTCAATTTTGGATTCATCTTTCCTAACTTGGTAACCATTTAAATGGTAGTAGGGGTTGGTCAAGTCAATGGGAGACATGTACCGGCTAGGAAAAGAGATAAGATGTACCTCATTTAAGGAGTTTGTTACATCTTCTATGGATGCATCCTCTACCTCAATGATGGTGTTAGTTGAGGCTTCGATGGGACCAACCTCTATCTCAATGGTGGAGCTTGTGGAGGCTTTGGTAGAATCCTCCGACTCCTTGTTGTTTTTTGAGTTGGCGAGATCTTTGAGGAATTCAATGGTGCTCTCGTCGGTTATGTTTTTGTTTGCAATGATTGTATCCACGTCAATCATTACCGAACCCTCATCTACTATTGCCATAAGAGCGAGGTTGATCTCTTGTTCATCTCCCGACTCCGAGTCAGATTCTTCTCTATCACTCTCATCGGAGTCGATGCAAAATAGAGCTTGCATTGCCTTGGCATTCTTCTTGCTTTTGTACCCGTCGTACTTTTTCTTAGGTCTTCGGTCATGTTGCCTTTCACTATCATTGTTCTTCAAGTTGGGAAATAGCTTGAAGCATGTTTGAATGGTATGGCATTCTCTTTCACATGCAAAGCAAATGACCCGTTTGTTTCCTTCTTCACGTTCTTTGTTGTATTTGCGTTCGAAGTTTAGCATGGCTTGAAACATTTTGGTTAAGAAAACGGCATCATTTGAGGTGTCATGTCCTAGTTGGTTTATGAAAGAGTCACTTGATGAACGGTTATTTGAGGAGCTAGGGTGGTTTCGGTGGTTTTGAGCAGGAAAAGTCACGGTTTTTGTTTTTGGCTCTTGTTTGAGTTCACCGGCTTGTATTAGATTTTCTACAAAACTCTGGAAATGAGCATAGAGTTCATCCGGTGTGAATGATTTTGGTATCCCATGAATTGCTTCTAGGGCACTCACTAATCCGTCCCACCTAGGCCTCCTAAGCATTACTCGGAGGAGCTTTCCTACAATTTTATCGTTAGAAAGCGGTTCTCCTAATTCAATGAATTCATTTTGAATATGCATAAGTCTATTATACATATCCTCAACATTTTCACCATTTTCAACTTTAAAAGTTTCAAATTTGGTTTCTAGACCGGCTATTTTGGTTCGTTTGATTTGGGTGTTACCCTCGTACCAGTTAACAAGAGCATCCCACATCTCTTTTGCATTGGTTGTGTTACCGAAAATTAAAGCAACCGATTCACTTACCGCATTGTATATTGCATTAACGGCAAGGTCATTTACTTTCATTAATTCGGTAGATGGAAATGTTTCAGTTTTGGCCTCATTGCCGGTAAGATTAGTGTATACCGCTTCATAGCCTTTCTCAATTACATTCCAAACTTTAAGAATGTTTAGATAGTTCATCATGGTCCTTTTCCAATGACTAAAATTTTTGGTAGCACTACCAAAGGTTGGAGGTTCTTTCACATATCTAGTGGGTGCCATGTTAGATCGGTAAGCTCGAATTAAGTGAGTCTTAATTTGAGTAACCTGGCTCTGATACCACTTTGTTGTCCCTTAGGCACCACTAATTTCGAAAATAAATAACTAATTGCAAATAAAATAAAATAGATGAGTTTAGAGAAAATTGACACAAGGAGTGATAACGGAGTTCGGCTTAAAATGCCTACGTCTCCGGGGCGTCGCAACCGCTTCTCGGTGCGACTTTCTATTACCCAAAAGAGAAAGATTACAACTTGTGAACCGGTGAGCCCTTACAACCAACGGGAAGTCACACGGCCGACTAGAATAGAGAACAAAGTCTCTAAGTTTGAAATCTCAAGATGAACACTCAAAGGCTCACTCTAACCTAATCTAACTCGAGATTAGTGAAGTGGATTTGAGGTTGTTTGAGGGATATTGAAGTTTTTGTTCTCACAACAATGGAGGAACTTGAGCTCACAGAAAAAATAGCTTTTTAAAAGTTAGGGTCGGCTGTCTTAAGAAGAGGAGAACCTTAAGGTTCTATTTATAGTGGCAGCTTTGAAATGAGCTATCTACCATAAAACGTCCCAACGTTTTGTAAAACGTAGAAAACATTTAGTTCAAAAATTCAAATTTCTGTGAGAGTTCCTAAAACGTTGCCAACGATTATAAAACGTTGCAAGACGTTTTTGTCTGGGAATTTATCGATCAAAATGCTATTTTGAAATCTGAGAAGTGAATTAAAACGTCCAGACGTTTTGACAAACGTCTGCAACGTTTTAGAGCATTTTTCAGCTTTTAATCGATCAATTTCTAGATCTTTTACACTAGGTAAAACGTCTGAACGTTTTGTTAACCGTTCCAACGTTTTGTCCCTGTGAATCAACATCAAATCTACTTTACTAAATATAAATTTTACATTTTAGATTCTTGATAAATAACTTGATGATTCTTCAGTTCAAGCACTTTATATTATTGCAATTCCAATCGTCTTGAACCTGCATTCTTTCTAAAACAGAGAAAATCGTAAAATTCAATCATTGTATGTTTTGCAAATTAGTCAAATAAACTAAAAGATAATTGCTTGAAACAACAATTAAAGTGCTTGAACTGAAGAATCATCAAGTTATTTATCAAGAATCTAAATTGTAAAATTCAATCATTATATGTTTTGCAAATTAGTCAAATAAACTAAAAGAGAATTGCTTGAAACAACAATGTATATATATATATATATATATATATATATATATATATATATATATATATATAGTAAGGCTACGGTGCTTTGCAAAGTAAACAATCCTCTTTACTTCGGGCCACTTTTTCAATTTGCAAAACTCAAACAACCGATCCGAACCGTTCAACATGTTCTAAATATTGAAATGTGCTTGGAGACCAAAATTTACATTTTTTGGAATTTTTTTACTATTTATTAATCCACATTGAAAAAGTTTGATCCGGTGGTCCAGAAAATTTTACTGTTTTTACTGTTCACCGTTGGATCAGCGATTTTCAAAGTGGCTTAATAAATAGTAAAAAAATTCCAAAAAATGTAAAATTTGGTCTCCAAGCACATTTCAATATTTAGAACATGTTGAATGGTTCGGATCGGTTGTTTGAGTTTTGCAAATTGAAAAAGTGGCCCGAAGTAAAGAGGGATGTTTACTTTGCAAAGCACCGTAGCCTTACTCATATATATATATATATATGAGGAGGGATCTAGTTACCACAATTTTGAGTTACAACAAAGTTACCACAACCATTTTCTACATTTTCAAATTCCAAATCATTGATCCAAACCGTTCAACATGATCTCCACAATAAAATGTGCTTCTAGATCAAATTTTACATTTTTTTGAATTTTTTTACTATTTATTAAGATGGGTACAAAATTTAATGGTCTGAATTTGACTAGTTTTTGTAAAATACTTAATAAATAGTAAAACAATTCAAAAAAATATAAAATTTAATCTGGAAGCACATTTTATTGTGGAGATCATGTTGAACGGTTTGGATCAACGATTTGGAATTTGAAAATATAGAAAATGGTTGTGGTAACTTTGTTGTAACTCAAAATTGAGGTAACTAGATCCCTCCTCTATATATATATATATAGAGACACACAATTCTATATTTTCATTAGCCTAATAATTTTTAACTGTACAAGTTTTAGTTAGTTTTTCTGAGCTATAAATTCATAACACAGTGGTCCGCCAGAGAAGGTCATTTCCTGGTTTATCGATTTTACAAATACTATATATAAATATGTGATGGTCTTTAATATCTCTGCACAATGAACTGAAAATATTTGCTGTTGATTTTTACTGCTATATCAATGAATATTGGTAAAGAACCTAATTCTTTTTTAGTGAAATTACAAGTTCTTTTACATAAAAATTTCAGCATTTAATAGAGAAAAAATTGGCGTGTAAAAAAAATTGTGCAACAAACTTTCTTTTTATTATATAAATGCATTTAATTATTTCCTTTCATGTACACTTGAAAGTATTAATGAATCTAGATATATATAGAAATAAAAAGATGTGAGATTATTAGAGATTTAAAGAATAAGAGTAAATTGGATATAGAAGTATAAGAAATCCTCTTAGTTCTCAAAATTAAAATACATACACTCATTATAGCACTCCCCTTTTGACAGTCTTGAAAAAATTTCGCCGAATAAATTTTTTTAACATAACAGTTTTTAACTTTATACAACGGACTATAAAATCAAAACTACACTATAAATGATTCGTGTGCTGCATAAAGCAAAAACTGCTCTGTTGAAATCTTTACCCAAGTCTTCGACTCGCCACCATCAAGAAAGCAATGCATTGCGCAACATATTTCACGAAAGTACTAATCCTGCAAAAATTCAAATATATAAGACATCAGATTTTCTAATTACACATTTAATATTACAATTGTTATATACATTATATTTTGTTTGGAGTTTGAGTTACTCCTGTCACCAAAAGGTCCCTATCCAGGGACTCTTTTCTAACAAATTTATTTTCTGCCAAAGTTCAGTCCGAGAACCCTGTCAGACCCGAAAAATTGCACTACAGCCCCTCATATATACCAGAATCCATCCAGAGATGTACAGAATAGAGAAATTTTATAAAAGGCCCTGGAATTTTCCAGAATTAATCCAGAACAGTCAAGAAAACTGGAAATATATAAAAGTAGCCCCTGAACCGTACCAGAACATACCAGAATTGATTACTCTGGTACTAACTGGCAGAAAAAAATTTAGAATGCATTAAAATTGTACAATTGACTTCACATTCATGTTTTCTGGTACTGTTACCTAGATCTAAAGGACTTTAAACATCCAATGGACGGAAACTGAAGCAAAGAAAGATGTGAAAAAAAGGGTGTATTAAATTGACTGTAGATCACAAAATTTAGAATTCATTATCAAAGATCGATGTGTAGACAAATGTAAAAGAGATTTTCAAATTGAATGTATTAAATAAAAAATGAGGGGTGAAAAAGGGAAATAAAATAAATTTTCAGTGCTAAACCTGATTAGAGCTGAACTAACAACGGATCACATCTATTTTACATAAATATATCCCTGAAATATATAAATAAGTACCACAATTGATGATTCTCTCTCTGTTTTTCATAATAATTCCACCAACACAGGCTATATAACCAGTCGGTAATTGGTTAACAGTGCATGATTGTCATGTGTCAGTACCTATTTACTTTTCTGAATTTGTATGATTATAATCTTAGGTATCTTCCAACTTAGTTCGCAAAGCTACAATGAATTTCAACCAGTGATTAAAGATAGAAATTTCCTCATGCAAAACTGAAATTAATTAAAGGACCACCATAAACTGACTGTTTTAAAGGAATTGTACTTGATGCACTTTAACTACAGACATGCACACATGTAAGAATTGAAGGAAAAGTAATGAATAACAGTTGGATGTCTCTAAATCAACCAAAAAATGAAAGCCACTATCTAACAACCAAAGAATTAGATAATTGCCTAACATAACTGCGTACAGGAGGAATGCAGATAAACACTGCTGCAAGCTTTGCTATTGATTGGCCTTGCCTTGACCTTGCATTATACCGTCAGATATTGATCGGACGGATGAAAATAACAAATTTAATGTAGGTGAACAATTCCTTCCAACTATTTTTTTAAAAGGCCCTAATATATCCAACATCTTTTAAATATTATTATCGATTTTTTTTTTGAAGGTTAGTTGGCTTGATGCCGCTAACAGTTGTATTAAATGAGAAAAGTATTTACAAAAGTTGGTTGCTGTGCTCTTATAGCACCCGCAATAATCTATTTAATTACAATGATTATCTCATAAAAAGCATAGCTATCATGGAGGTGTAGACTCTCGCATGATCACATCTCCACTTCACCCTCGTGGTGAGGGTAAGCTATCCCCACCGTAACCAGATATGTATTTCGACTAGCGTTTCATCAATTAATACATGCACCGGCTTGCTCTTGGCTGCGAAAATTCTCCTATTTATTATCAATTAATGCATGCTACTGCTGCAAGCTTTGCTATTGATATGATTGACCTTCGCGACGTAAAGCGAGTGTTTTAGTACTTTACGTTTATATTTTCAATTTTAAAGTTTAAAACGTCGATCCGAACCGTTCAAGTTGATCTCCATATTGAATTGTGCTTGGAGACCAAATTTTACAATTTTTAGAATTTTTTTACTATTTTTTTGGAATTTTTTAAAATCACTGAAATTTTATATACCGGAGATCCATACTTTTTTTTCTGTTGGATTGATTCCACACGTGCATTAATAAAAATGATGGTGTTCAAAAAAATTCTGTACTTAATATTTATGAGTAAATTACTAATGAAAATTATTTTATAAAATATAAAGGTTAAAAAAGTGAGGCTATAGATGCATAGTCGATCTCCTCATGAATATACTTGAAGACTAAATTTATATTTTTTAGAACAATTTATTATATTTTTAGATAGATAGAAAATCACTACTTTTGAATAGTCTAAAATTTTTGGATCAAGTGATTTTCTTAGATAGTAGTAATTTTTTCATAAAAAATAAATATAAAAGTTGATTTACACGTACATTTGTATATGGAGATCATGTTGAATGATTCAGATAAACTATAAATTGAATAGATGAGTCTAAACTAAAAAATGCATAATATGTGAAAGTAAAAAATAATGTGGTCTCTGGGAATTAAATCAAGACCTTAATTTCAAACATAAAATAAAACTCTAACCACTAGAATACAAGCTTATCATTTTATGAGAGGCTAAAGTATATACAAATTAAGAAAAATGAAAATTCAATTAAATTTCATGTCACTAAATTTTACACGGTTTTCGAACTGTGTAAAAAAATACTAATCTTACACGGTTTTTGATAAAAAAAACCGTGTACAATTCATTTTTTTTCGCTGATTTTTTCACCAAAGCGCATCATACACGGTTTTTAAAGTAAAACTGTGTATAAAAACCTTAATCTTACACGGTTTCTAAAGTGAATCGTGCATAATTCAAAAAAATAATCAAATGAAACTCTAGATCTGAATTTAAATTAAACCCTACATCTAAATAATAAAAATACTAAACTAAATTGCAAAAATCTATAAACCTCAGATAAATACACATATTACAATTACATCACATATTACATGAACAAAAATATGAAAATATAACAAAAAAAACCCTAGATTTGAGACTTCATACATTTACACGAACAATGTCAAAGAAAAAGTATGGTAAGGGAAAAAATCGAAAATTAGAAAGAAAAAACTTAATCTAAAACTTCAACTCAAGTTTTGAGTCTCTTCCCTTTATTTTTTTTGGGCTGAAAACTGGAGTCACGACAATAGCCGGCAATAGTCGTGAAAGATGTAGATCTTCTCGCGAGCTTTCAGAAAAATTATTGTACGCTGAAATCGGACACTCGAGCGCTGTTTTATGGCCTTTTGAAGTTTCATCGTCGGAAATCATCTTTTCGGTGAAGATATCGCCTCTCTTGTCTTATCCCTCGCCCTAGCCTCGCTAGTTTAGATTTACTTGACATATAATGGCCATATACAACTTACAGATAAGAGATGCTTCAGAAATGACTTAGAAAAAATAGTGAGGGAGAGAGATGCATTATAACAAGAAGGCACAGATCGATGACGTGGAAAAATTTGTATTTATTTTATCACACACGGATTATACAGTAAAACCGTGTAGAATTGATGGAGCACCCACACGAAATGTGCCCCAGAACTTTTGAAAATGCCTTCCAACATTCATACTCGGTTTTTTTACTAAAAACCGTGCACAATATAGTCAAATTGTACACTAATGTCTCGCTATTTTGTCCATATTCCGACCGTACTTTGTATTAAAACATGTGCCTAAAACTCTGAAGTCATGTTTATTTCATTGAAAATCTGTAGGATGTGGTACTGCTGCGCTTTTGTTCTTATTTTGCAGGAAACGGGCGAAACCGAGGAAGAATCTGGACCAGAGGACGAAACCTAGGGTTTAGAGGCGACGGCTAAGCTTGGAGAAGGAGAAGGGAGGAGAAAAACGAGTGTTTTGCGACGTATCTTCATCTTTCTTCGAGTTTTGTCATGAATTTTCTAATTATTATTCATTTTATTTTCTTTTTGACTATGTTAGGCTAAACATTTAGTTTCTAGGGTTATGATGTAGTCGAACACTTGGTTTTACTTGCTAGTTATTGTAATTTGTGTTGAATTTTGTGCTTGCTTGTTGTGCAGTATTTTATTGCTTAGATGAACTTGTTTGAATTGATTGGTTTATTGTTAGATGCATGGCCACATCTAGATGGTAGTTTTAAGACCTTGATATTTACTCGACCAAACTAGGTATTTGAGGTAGGTTTGTGAGCCGAGAGGTGAAACCAAGTTGTAACCGAGAGGTGAAGCTTTCCTCGTATCGAGAGATCGATGTTATCTTTAGTAAACCAACAAATAACTTAGGATAATTAAGCCAATAAACGAGAGTTGAGGTTTAAGAACCCTGAGAGGGCATAAATTGAGTTTCGTACCAAGTAATTAAGCCAACAAACGAGAGTTGAGGATTATTGACTTAGGTACGGCCAAAAAACCTTGCAAAAGAGATCAATATAGAAACCAGTAGCTGCTGTATCAACTCGAGGACCGCACGGACCGTGTATGAAAGTACACGACCCGTGCATGAAAGTGCACGGATCGGGCACCAAGAGGCTAAACTGAGATGAAGTCAGAAACCCTAGGAACCCCTTTTTATTCATATAAAACCAAACCAAAAATTACTTTATTGTTTTTAATACTGTTATTGAACTGTTAGGAAATTAAATACCAAAAATCCACCTTTGCAGACTTGTAGAATTCTCGTAAATTAAGTAGAGTCCGAAAATTAACAAACCGTCCCTGTGGATTCGACACCCAGCTATACCCAACTTCTGTTGTAAGCTTGCAACTGAACTAAGTAGAACTAGGTATTAAAAGCCTATACGTTTTATAGCGAACATACACAGTTTTACTGTTTATAACCGTGTATGAATGTTGGAGCACATTTATACATGGTTGTAAACAGTAAAACCGTGTATAATGTACATCAATTTTTAGAGAAAATTTTCTAAACAATGTTTTCTTGCTTTGGACACAGATTTAGAGGAAATTTTAAGCAAACATGTATAATATGCAGTGATAGTCACGTTTTTTGTACTAGTGAAATTATGCACTCATATTAATTAACCGCTCTCTTAATTTCAAATACCGAAATTTTTATTTATAACATTTTAAAAAATAAACAAACCAAATAACCATCGTTTTGGGAGATTTTGAGTTCTAGCATGGCCGCACCGGCATTCTGCGGACCAATTTCAACGGGGCCGCAGAATGCCGATGCGGATCCTTAAATGGGTCCACACAATGCCGGTGCGGACCCAGGGTCCGCATTATGCTGGTGCGGCCCCAAATATATATATATATATATATATATATATTTTTTTTTTTCATTTAGTCAAACCTTGAGATATGTGTGGACGCGAATGGGCACGAATGCCAACGAGTCGAAATTTGAGATATCTCTGTTTGTTGGGCACGAATGCCAAGAATCTCTTGTTTTATTAAGCCTGATATTGTAAAATTTTGCTAAAAAATTATGCCAACGGGTTCCATTGTTTTGTATATGTGATCCTCTGTATACATATTTTAGTGTAAGTCCGTGTAAAGGTTTCTTTCACCATTTCATTATCATGGTAACATATTTATATACTTGCATCAAATTACAGAAGATCATAGGTGCTTGTCCAGCGAGTCTGTGAGTACGAGGCAAATGGATCTGTGCTACAATTGTACACGTTCAAGTGAAGTAACCAACTGAAATGTAGAGCCCGGAGAGAGGTAACGTTATTTCATGATAAAACGGTGAGCCGGGTTCATTTAAAAATTAGGGAAGAACAAACATGCCAACGTGAATTTGGTCTTATGCAGACCCACCGCAAATGGGCGTTTCTATATCTTCTACTATTAAAAAAAAAATTAAACAGAACTGCAGCGGCATTCTGCGGACCCATTTAAGGATTCGCATCAGCATTCTGCAGCCCCGTTGAAATGGGTCCGCAGAATGCCGGTGCGGCCATGCTATAACTCAAAATCCCTCAAAATAATGGTTATTTGGTTTATTTTTTTTTTAACTATGCTAGAAATAAAAATTTCGGTTTCAAATAACACATGGATTAAGTGAGTCTGTTTGTTATATATTTTCAATGGACACGTTGGGGACTTTTCTTTTATGGTAATTGAATTCCTTCATTGAACTGGTTTATTAGAATCATTAGATAACCGTTGAATAGAAAGGCGTTCGTTTGATTAGTACTAATTAGGTTTTTAATTCACGGGAGTTTAATTATTATAATAATATTTTTTATTTATTTATACTCTGGTCAATGTGATCATAATAATTAATTGATCATGTTGTATTGCCATTTCCATATATCAATGAATATTAACGTTTGAATATATCAGAAAGATGGCGACGATCTCTTTTGAGTTATCATTGTTAAGTATTTCAAATTTACTTAAAATTGAAATTCTAGAAAGAATCCAATGGACGAACATTAGAAAATTTAGATTGGGAGAATGAAACATAAAAAGCATAATGTGCGACAACTAAAATTTGAACTCAATTTTTGACGATCACAGAAATGAAATTTGACCCCAACAAATTATTTCTGTTATCACTTATCATTATTAATTATTTATTTGAGTTATCAGAAGGATGCATCACTAGAAAAAGGAGACCTGAGTTGAGATATTTTAGAAAGAAAATAGCGACCTCAATGCATCATATGGAGCGAATGTTTCTCCTCAAATTTAATTTTGTGATCTTATGGTTTAATATTTTATGATAGATGAAAATTGAGGGCAACTTAAATGTTAGCATTAAAAGATTTGCATTTGGCATGTTTTCATATATAAATCAGTGTTTGATTTTTCTAATTGAGTTTAATTTTATTTTAATTTACGTTTAATTTTTCCAACAAGTATTACATGGGGCGGATTCATATGCCCCGGAGATTCCATAAAAAAACATAACCGTTGGACGCAAAAATAAAATAAAACTGATATTGTACAGCTAGCTATAATGAGAAAAAAGTGCTTTTAATCTGAAGTCTTATTGTAATTAAGTGTTTATTTATATATAAAAAAAATATGTGCATGACAACCAGGAATTAGAGAAGTGCACGAGAGTTGAACTGATGGAGGCACTACTACAAAAACTGGTTTTGTACACTGCACATTGTACACGGATTTGGCAATTATATTAAAAACAGTGTACCAAAGATGAGTTGAAAAGATCTGAACGATTTCTACACGGATAATTAGTTAACAATCAGTGTCGAATTATTAGAGAGAGCTACACGGTTTATTAGAAACCACAAATCCGTGTGTAAATAAGTGTGTGTGCAAATAATTGAGAGAGTTACACGGACTTTTAATACAAAGCCGTGTATGAACATTACACACGGTTTTTTGATATATAGCCGTGTATAAATCTTATAATTGTACACGGCTTTATAACTAAAACGCCGTGTAGAAATAGGTGGAGAGCTACACGGATAATAACTAAATAGCCGTGTATAAATCTTATAATTGTACACGGCTTTATAACTAAAAAGCCGTGTAGAAATAGGTGGAGAGCTACACGGATATATAACTAAATAGCCGTGTATAATAGTGTAGGGTTTTATTATCTTCTGTTCGCAGCAAAGCGCAACGCAAGTTTCGGCACGCTTGAAAGCGTACCTTTTAAACCTCGTTAACACTCCACGAGTAAAGGATGCAAGTGCACAACCTCTGCCGTGTAGTATAATCGGGTATCGATCCTCAGAGACGGCTAATCACTCGGTTAAGTTCTATCTAAACTTGATTGAAAACTAGAAGTTGAAAAGGTTTTGTTTGGTATTTAATTTCCTAAGGTATCAAATCAAACTGTTCAGACAATTGAAGAAGATGTAACAAAATGTTTAGAACAAATGTAAATTGTGTTTTGATTATGGATAAAAGGTGTTTCCAGGGTTTAAGACTTCATCTCTGATCTGCCTCTAGTGGTACGGCCCGTACTAAGTAGGTACGGCTAGGCCGTACCTCACTTGGTAAGGCTAGGCCGTACCACTCTGGTAAGACCCGTACCGGCTTCCCAGAACAGAACCTACCAGTTCGAGTAAATGCATTTCCTTGCTGGTACCTTGTGCTAAACTCTTTAGAAAGGTTCAATTGACCATACCTAAGGTTCCTAACCCTCAACCGTCGTTTGTTGGATCAAGATCTAGGTTGGAATGCGATTGAGAGCCTTTTAGGGTTTCTACACCTCAACCATCGTATGTTGGTACAGATCTACCCTAGCTGATTGATTAGATGTCTAAGGCACCCTCTAATCTGTCGATTAGAGGAGAATTCAACCTTTCGGCTTCAATTCGAACTATTCTACCCTATGTACTTGAATTGGATGAGAGATTGAGATGATCACATGACCTTGATAGGTTCGATCTAAACCTAAAGGGACATCATACAACAATCACAGCAAGCAAAGCAAGATATAACAATGAAAATCACAATCAATCAAACTAAAGAGTTCATACAAAGTAAAAGTCAAAGAAAGTCAAAACAAATCAAGATTCGATCTCTAACCCTAGAAACTAAAATGATCTACTCACAGCACATAGCAATGTCTAAAAATACAATAAGAGGAAGAGAGATAGCCATGGATTGAAGGGAGATGGAGGAGGAAGCTAGATCCGTCGAGTTTCGCATCTTCCTCTTCTTTCCTTCTTGCTTTCAGCTCCTTAGCCTTCTTTCTCTCTCCTACTGAGCTCTCAGATCTATCTGGAATGAATTGGATCCGAAATCTGGAGAGTTCCCCGCCTTAAATAGCCTCTGCCCAAATTTGAATCTGTCAGGACGCCTTCATGTACGGCCCGTACCAATTTGGTACGGCCTGGCCGTACCAGGCGTGAAGAGCTGAAAACGGCTAAGTATGGTCCGACCCGTACCAAGCCTGGTAAGGGTCGTACCTCATCATGTGAATCGCCATTTCTTCGTGTGTTTTGCTCCAAACCTGCAGAAAACAAACAAACACTCAGCAGTACCAAATTCTAAAGATATATCGATGAAATGCACATGATTCTGGTGAATTATGGCACGAATCTGGTACTAAAACAGGCCTAAAATAGACTAAATATGCGAGGTATCAAATTCCCCCAAGCTGAACCTTTGCTTGTCCTCAAGCAAAAAGTTTCAAACTCGGGTAAAAGTGCTGGACAACTAAATCTAAATGCAGATACAAGTCTAAATGTGAAAACCTACGTGAATTTGCTATAGTCAAGAATTTCTAGAATCGATTTGGTTGTAATTCAAATATCCCTTTATAAACCTTGATTCACTCCACCAATTGATCAATTGAACTTCTTATTTTGAGATGCTTCTAACAATGGAAAGACTAATTACCTAGGTTTGATCGAAACAATTCCATTCTTTTTCCGAATCAGTGCTTTTATTCAAGGTGATTTTTCTTTTCATTTGCCCTCCCCCAAGCTTGAATCAAGCTTAAGGGTAAGAAAGTTGCGAACGAAGTGTGTTGGTATGAGCAAAATTTTCTTTCTTTATTTCTAATTGGGAGACGAGCTCAAAGGCGCCCATTCGAGGCTTATTGCCAGTACTCTTATTTTCTCCATCTTTTCTCTTTTGTTTTCTCTTTTTCTTTTTCTCATTTTTCTTTTTTTTTTTTTTTATTTTTTTTGGTTTGCTCACACCATGAATACACACATCCATTGGTATTCATTCATACCATTGGATATTCCAAACTTTCTTAATTTGAAAATCTCAATTCCTAAAGGCACAATTCAGTTTTTTCGAATAATCTCGTTCGATTCAATTCTAAGTTTGTTTCATCTTTTCCATTATTAAAAACATCTCAACCTAAGTAGTTCAATAACCAATCATGGGTTAGTTCCAATTCACTCAGGTCTATCCTAATCACAACCAAATTGTTTCAAAGTTATTCTCAATTCTAGCAATTCACGCAAATTTTCACCTAACAATGCACGAAAATACGAAAAAATGTAAGAAAAATAACGATAAAGTAAATATGACTTAAATGCAAATGCAATCCCCCCAAGCTTAGCCTGAGCATTGTCCTCAATGCTTCAAGACTATGAGATAAAAGAGATAAAAGAAGCTCGGGGAAAAGAGAGCGAACCTGATCAGTCGTGTGAACGGTCGTACCAGAGCCAGTCGCTCAACTGATGCTCTATCCCAGTCACCCGCTGCGTGAGATCATGGAGTGCGGCGCCCTGCTGACGAATGGCAGCACCCTGCTCATAGAGTGCAACACCCTGCTCCTGACGCATGCCGTACATCAGATCGTAGACATCATGGATGGTGGGCTCAGAGAGAGGAGGAGGGTACACAGGTCTACTGTAGGAGGTGGAGGGTCCAGCTGCGTAGGCAGAGGTGGATGGGCCAGTCTGGTACGTGGAAGGGTCAGCTCCATAGAAAGAGGTACCTGCACCAAAGGGTGAAGGATGTACCTGCTCGGAGAATGGGGGAGCCTGGCTGGGGAAAGGTGGCACATGAGGAGAGAGAGGATGCATCGGCTCAAACGGAGCCTGGACTGGAGAGGTGGTGGCATCGAGCATGTCCTCATCGCCATGCGGTGGTGGTGGAGGAGGTGGAGGTGGGGGTGGGACCTCAGGGGCAGGCTGCACGCGGGGCGGACGGCGGAAAAACCAAGTGCTCCGGTCAGTGAAGGAGAGAGTGACCGGGAAGGGGTACGGGGGGTTTAAATGGGAAAAAGGCGGAAGGGGAAGGCGTCGGTTCGCGAAATATGACCTAGGTACGGCCTGGCCGTACCAAAGTGGTACGGGCCGTACCAACCTTGAAAATTTTGTTCCTCATCCCGTGACTTCTCAAGCCGCTCGTGATACAATGCAGAAGAATGAATGCATGTCTATCTGTTCCTAAAATGCAAAATGGGTAAAAATTGCTTGGGCTGCCTCCCAAGGAGCGCTCGTTTTAGGTCTCGAGCTCGACCTTCTCTCTTCAGGTTCTGTTTTGAGATGGATCGGAGAGATCCAAGCTCTCTCGCAATTCTTGGGGATGGTCAGCAATGTAGTGCTTGAGACGCTGACCATTGACTTTGAAAGTCTGCCCCTCCTTGTTATCCAATTCCACAGTGCCAAACGGGAACACTGCCCTCACCCGGAATGGACCGGACCATCTGGACCTCAGCTTCCCTGGAAAGAGCCTAAGTCGAGAATTGAACAAGAGGACCAAGTCTCCCTCATGGAACTCACGAGGCATGATGCGCTTGTCGTGAACTTGTTTGGTCCTTTCCTTGTACATTCTCGCGTTCTCGTAGGCATTGAGACGCATCTCCTCTAGCTCATGCAAGTCAAGGATGCGTTTCTCTCCAGCTGAGAGCAAGTCCATGTTGATGGCCCGTGTGGCCCAGTATGCCTTGTGCTCAATTTCCACGGGCAAGTGGCAGGACTTTCCGTACACCAATTTGAAAGGGCTCATCCCAATCGGAGTTTTGAAGGCTGTACGGTAGGCCCAAAGTGCGTCACTCAGCTTGAGTGACCAATCCTTCCTCGTGCGAGCCACGGTCTTCTCCAGGATAGACTTGATCTCTCTGTTGGAAATCTCGGCTTGACCGTTGGCTTGAGGATGGTAGGATGTGGTCACCTTGTGAGTGACTCCATGGCGACTGAGGAGATTGTCAAATTGGCGATTGATGAAGTGCTTGCCACCGTCACTGATGACGGCTCTCGGGACTCCAAAGCGAGGGAAGATGGTGTCAGTGAACAGTCGTTTCACTGCCTTGGAGTCCGCATTCTTGCACGCCACTGCCTCCACCCACTTGGAGACGTAGTCAACTGCCACCAGGATGTACTCGTTCCCACACGAGGGTGGAAACGGTCCCATGAAATCAATGCCCCAGACATCAAAGATGTCTACCTCTAGAATAGAGGTGAGAGGCATTTCATTCCTCTTGGAGATGTTCCCGGTGCGCTGACACTTGTCACAAGCTGCGACGAAGGTCCTAGCATCTCTGAAGAGTGAAGGCCAGAAGAAGCCGGATTGCAGGACCTTTGAAGCAGTCTTGGAGAATGAAGCGTGTCCTCCGTAGGCCGAGGAGTGGCAGTGCTCAAGAATGGAGCGCGTCTCGTCGTATGGCACACATCGACGGTAGACGCCATCAACGCCAATCTTGAAGAGGTAGGGGTCGTCCCAGAAGTAGAACTTGGAATCCGATCGCAACTTCTTCTTCTGCTGGTATGACATGTCAGGAGGAAGTACTCCTGAGGCGAGAAAGTTCGCAATGTCTGCATACCAGGGCGCCGACTTGGTGTTCATTCGGTCAGTGGCATGGAATGTCCGATCTTGCAACGCATGAGTCGCGTGCATCGGTGCATCGACCGAGTGGATCTCCTCCATGGCAGAAATCGAATGGAATTGGTCATCAGGGAACGAGTCATCAATTGGCAGGCTACAAGAGCCCTCATCTTCCCAGCGAAGCCGGGACAGATGGTCAGCCACAGTGTTTTCGACTCCTTTCTTGTCCCTGATTTCGATATCGAACTCCTGCATGAGGAGAATCCACCTAATCAGGCGAGGTTTGGCATCCTGCTTGCTCAACAGATACTTGAGTGCGGCGTGGTCAGTGTAGATCACTATCTTGGAGCCAACCAGATAGGATCTAAACTTGTCGAGAGCGAACACGACAGCCAAAAGCTCCTTTTCGGTTGTCGTGTAGTTCATCTGGGCAGGGTCTAGCACCTTGCTAGCGTAGTAGATAGCACATGGCTTGTTCTCCTTCCGCTGCCCAAGAACGGCTCCCACAGCGTAATCACTCGCATCGCACATCAGCTCAAATGGCAAGGTCCAGTCTGGAGGCTGCAGGATGGGTGCTGAGACAAGGGCTTCCTTCAATCGGCAAAACGAATCGACACACTCCTGCGTGAAGATGAAATCAGAATCCTTGATGAGCAGGTTGGTCAATGGTTTTGCGATTTTCGAGAAGTCCTTGATGAAACGGCGGTAGAAGCCAGCGTGTCCCAGAAAGCTTCGCACAGCTTTGACGTTCGTTGGGATCTCCAGCTTCTCGATCACCTCCACCTTTGCTTTGTCAACCTCAATCCCTTTTGAGGTCACCACATGTCCAAGGACGACTCCCTCTTGGACCATGAAGTGACACTTCTCCCAGTTGAGGATTAGGTTGACTTCTTCGCACTTCTCCAGAATTTTGCAGAGGTTGGCTAGACATGAGTCAAAGCTGGTCCCATAGACAGAGAAGTCGTCCATGAAGACCTCAACCTCTTTCTCAATGAAATCTGAGAAGATAGCCATCATGGCTCTTTGGAAGGTGGCAGGTGCATTGCAGAGACCGAATGGCATCCTACGGTATGCGAATGTACCGTAGGGACATGTGAAGGTGGTCTTGTCTTGGTCGTTCGGGTGAATGGGGATCTGAAAGAATCCTGAGTACCCGTCAAGGTAGCAAAAATGAGAATGAGTCGCCAGCCTTTCAAGGAGTTGGTCGACAAACGGCAGTGGGAAGTGATCCTTGCGCGTGGCATTGTTGAGCTTCCTGTAGTCGATACACATGCGGTACCCAGACACCACACGAGTAGGGACTAGCTCATCCTTTTCATTGCGCACCACTGTCGTGCCTCCCTTCTTCGGCACCACGTGAACGGGACTCACCCACTTGCTGTCAGAGATGGGATAGATGATGCCTGCGTCCAGGAGTTTGAGAATCTCCTTTTTCACCACCTCTTTCAGGTTGGGGTTGAGTCGCCGCTGGTGCTCCACAGACGGCTTGTGATCATCCTCGAGAAGAATCCGGTGTGAGCAGATGGCTGGGTTGATCCCTTTCAAGTCCTTGATCGAGTACCCAATCGCGCCCTTGTGAAATCGCAGCTTCTCAAGCAGTTTGGCGGTTTGATCGGGGTTCAGACTCGCATTGACGATCACGGGACAAGACTTTTCTGGATCGAGGAACTCGTATCGGAGATTGGTTGGGAGAGGCTTGAGTTCGGGAGTCGGACGCTCAGGCTGATCATTGACACGAGTCGCATCTGGGTGATCAGACTCGTGTGCTGTCGAGGTGTCGGCCTTGGCAGTCTCCGCTTCACTCATCGTCTCAGAGTGTGATGTACGATCCTCCAGATCCTCAGGAATCGCATCTGCTGCACAAATCGACTCGCTCGCCTCGCTTGGCAACTTTGAGAGGAATTCAGCGTCTTGGCACAGCGAGTTGTTGACTTGGTCGAGAAAGCAGTCCTTGACTAGATCAGCCAGGTACTCCTCGGTCCTGTCAACCCGGAAACATGTCTCAGATCGCGACGGATATCTCATGGCACGGTCGATCTGGAACTTCACCTTCTCTCCCCCGAAATTCAGAGTCAGGATGCCCTGCTTCACGTCAATAATCGCGCCGGCTGTACTTAGAAAAGGTCGTCCCAAGATGATTGGGACTTCCTTGTCTTCTTCCATCTCCATGACGACGAAATCGACGGGCACGAAGAACTTCCCGACTTGAACTGGCAGATCCTCCACCACACCAAGTGGAAGTCGGACTGAAGAATCCGCCAACTGCAATGTCATCCTCGTGGGCTTGAGCTCCCCCACTCCTATGCGATCATAGATGGTGCGTGGCATGAGACTCACGCTCGCTCCTAGATCACACAGGGCCTTCTTGATCGTCACCTTCCCAATGGTGCACGGGATGGAAAACTTTCCAGGGTCGTCCAGTTTGGGAGGTAGCTCACTCTTCAGGATTGCGCTGCACTGCTCCGTCAGCTTGACTGTCGCGTGCCCCTCTAAGCTTCTCTTGTTAGAAAGAATGTCCTTCAGAAACTTGGCATAGGTGGGCATTTGAGTCAGAGCGTCAGTGAAAGGAATGGTGATCTGCAGCTGCTTGATGACGTTTGCGAAGTTGGCAAATTGCTCGTTCAGTCTCGTCTCAGCTAATCTCTGGGGGAATGGAACAGGTGGCCGGTATGGAGGTGGTTTCTCGGCACCTTTCTTCTTCTGACTTCCTGACGCTTCGGATGGAGGTTGTGCAGGTCTTGCCGAGCTGGTGCAGTCTGCACTCGCTTGAGGTCGGATGACCTCAGCTCGTTCTGGATTAACCTCCTTCAGTGGAATTGACTCAGGGGTCGGAGTCGCGTCAGGTGTCGCGTCGAGAATCGGATCAACTGTGCCCTCACTTGGCATTGGTGGCTCGTCGTATTGGGTCCCGCTTCTCAGAGTGATCGCCTTAGCCTCTTCTCTTGGATTTGGTTCGGGTTGAGCTGGAAGCTTCCCGGGTCGAGAGTGGCTCGAGGTGACTATCTGGCTCAGCTGCTCCAGCAACTTGTTTTGAGCAGCCATTTGATTTTGTTGAGCAGCCATCTGAGTGGACATGCTCTGCATATGTTCCCACATCATCTGATTCATCTTGCCCTGCTCGTGAGTGAAGTCGTCCACTCCGGTAGGCGCAATTGACTTTGAGGGGCCAGATGGGGCTGCTCGGTTGCCTTGGTTGGGAAAGGAAGCGTTCTGGTAGAAGCTCCTGTTGTCATTGTTGCTGTTGCTGCTCGAAGCTTGGGGTCTCCAATCGTTGTTGCTTTGAGGAGGGTAGTTTCCATTGTTGTTCGTCCGATTGTTCCAGTTGTTGTTGTTGTTGTACTGCGGCCTTTGGAAGCTGTTGTTTTGGAAGGGGGGTCTAAACGAAGAGTTGTTGAAAGGCGCAGGGTTGTTTTGGTTCGACCTCCAGTGTTGCTGCTCAACATGGTCCTTGGAATAGGATCGACTGAAGGGAGGTCGTGGGAAGAAAGAAGGTTCGTTGTTGAGAGAGTGGACTTGCTCGTTCTCCTCGTCTTGCTGCACCAGCGGGCATTGCTCGTATGCGTGCCTCTCGTCTCCGCACATGACGCAGACTTGAGGTTGCTGTTCGACAGCCTTGACACTAAGCTTGTCCATTGCCCTCTGCATGGCGTCCATCTTGGCGGTGAGAGCTGTGATGTGGTCTAGCTCGTACTTGCCTCCTCCTTGGCTACCTCCTTGGCCTCCTCGTGGGCGTGACGTGTCGCGGCCGGACCACTGCTGGTTCTGCGCCATTTCATCTATCAAGCTCATAGCCTCTAAAGGCTCCCTTGACATCAACGCGCCTCCCGCAACAGCGTCCACGTAAGCACGAGTGCTCTCATTCAGGCCGTCGTAAAACGTTTGAATTAAAAGCCAATCGGGTAAACCGTGGTGGGGACAAGAGTACTGCAACTCTCTAAATCTCTCCCACGCTTCATTCAGGGGTTCATCAAAAATCTGCCTAAAGCTGGTCAGGTCTTGTCTCACCTTGGCTGTCCTCTTGTGAGGGAAAAATCTGGTCAAAAACAATTTGGACAAATCCCTCCAAGTCCTAACAGAGTCCCTAGGCAAAGATCCTAACCACTTTTTGGCCTTATCCTTAAGCGTGAAAGGAAATAAAGCAAGCTTTGTGTAATCAGCATTCTCACCGTTGGTCTTGATCGTAGTGATGCACTCGAGGAATGTCTGGAGATGAGCGTGCGGGTCCTCGTGGTCGAGTCCGTGAAAGCTGTTCTGCTGCACCATATTGACAACACCCGGGTTGAAGTTTGGTTGCTGTCCTGGAATGTGTGGCAGCCGGATCGCACCTCTTGCATCTCCAGCTCTCGGCACGTTGTACTCTCGCAGCGTCCGAGGCATGAAACCATCAGCTTCGTCATCAGTCATGCGGCCTTCTTCTTCTTCTCGCCTCTGTCTTTCTCTTTCCCTGGCCTCTGCCTCCATTCTCAATCGGGCTTCGTTGTCTGCCTCAGCCATCTTTTCGGGTTCTGGTGTGTTGGTACGGGTCGGACCAGTCTTGGTACGGGTCGGACCTGGTTGGTGCGGCCTGGTCGTACCTGAGTCTGTGCGGGCCGTACCAGAGAGTGGCTAAGCAGTGTCAGCTGAGTCTGGAGGAGTTTGGTCGAACAGGGGCCCCTTGCTTCTCAGATTGTATGTCAGCCTGTATTTGCCTGCAGGGGGGGGTTCAAAAGCCAGTTTTTAGTATTTTTTTTTTGAATAAGAAAAGCAATAAAGATACAAGATAAAATCTAGATCAACTAAGTAAGATAAAACCTAACTAAGCAATTGGTTACCGTCCCCGGCAACGGCGCCAAAAACTTGTTCGCAGCAAAGCGCAACGCAAGTTTCGGCACGCTTGAAAGCGTACCTTTTAAACCTCGTTAACACTCCACGAGTAAAGGATGCAAGTGCACAACCTCTGCCGTGTAGTATAATCGGGTATCGATCCTCAGAGACGGCTAATCACTCGGTTAAGTTCTATCTAAACTTGATTGAAAACTAGAAGTTGAAAAGGTTTTGTTTGGTATTTAATTTCCTAAGGTATCAAATCAAACTGTTCAGACAATTGAAGAAGATGTAACAAAATGTTTAGAACAAATGTAAATTGTGTTTTGATTATGGATAAAAGGTGTTTCCAGGGTTTAAGACTTCATCTCTGATCTGCCTCTAGTGGTACGGCCCGTACTAAGTAGGTACGGCTAGGCCGTACCTCACTTGGTAAGGCTAGGCCGTACCACTCTGGTAAGACCCGTACCGGCTTCCCAGAACAGAACCTACCAGTTCGAGTAAATGCATTTCCTTGCTGGTACCTTGTGCTAAACTCTTTAGAAAGGTTCAATTGACCATACCTAAGGTTCCTAACCCTCAACCGTCGTTTGTTGGATCAAGATCTAGGTTGGAATGCGATTGAGAGCCTTTTAGGGTTTCTACACCTCAACCATCGTATGTTGGTACAGATCTACCCTAGCTGATTGATTAGATGTCTAAGGCACCCTCTAATCTGTCGATTAGAGGAGAATTCAACCTTTCGGCTTCAATTCGAACTATTCTACCCTATGTACTTGAATTGGATGAGAGATTGAGATGATCACATGACCTTGATAGGTTCGATCTAAACCTAAAGGGACATCATACAACAATCACAGCAAGCAAAGCAAGATATAACAATGAAAATCACAATCAATCAAACTAAAGAGTTCATACAAAGTAAAAGTCAAAGAAAGTCAAAACAAATCAAGATTCGATCTCTAACCCTAGAAACTAAAATGATCTACTCACAGCACATAGCAATGTCTAAAAATACAATAAGAGGAAGAGAGATAGCCATGGATTGAAGGGAGATGGAGGAGGAAGCTAGATCCGTCGAGTTTCGCCTCTTCCTCTTCTTTCCTTCTTGCTTTCAGCTCCTTAGCCTTCTTTCTCTCTCCTACTGAGCTCTCAGATCTATCTGGAATGAATTGGATCCGAAATCTGGAGAGTTCCCCGCCTTAAATAGCCTCTGCCCAAATTTGAATCTGTCAGGACGCCTTCATGTACGGCCCGTACCAATTTGGTACGGCCTGGCCGTACCAGGCGTGAAGAGCTGAAAACGGCTAAGTATGGTCTGACCCGTACCAAGCCTGGTAAGGGTCGTACCTCATCATGTGAATCGCCATTTCTTCGTGTGTTTTGCTCCAAACCTGCAGAAAACAAACAAACACTCAGCAGTACCAAATTCTAAAGATATATCGATGAAATGCACATGATTCTGGTGAATTATGGCACGAATCTGGTACTAAAACAGGCCTAAAATAGACTAAATATGCGAGGTATCATCTTCCCTTCCAGAGCGCCGTTTTGATCAAGTTTTTAGTTCATATATATCGAACTGAGCTTTTAATTTCTGCGAATTGATCGAGGCCAGCAGCTGAGATCTGAGATCTTTGAATTAAGTTTGTATTTTCTCCTCTCCATCTTTCTAAGGTTAGTAATATGTATTTAAATCATTTTTTTTCTCTAATTTTCTGTTATTTAGGCTTATTTAATTAGGTCATTAATTTCATGCATATATTCTTGAATTCTTAATTTTAGATGTAATTAATTAGTGTATTGTGGTCCAATAACCGACCTTTAGATGCTTTTAGGTCCATGCCCGTTCAAAATTAATCCAATAGGGATTAATTTTGGATAGTCCCCGTTTTGGGACTGCTCTTTGAATATTATGTCTCATTTAGGATGTGAACACATATTAGCGGGATTTAATTAGTATTTGAGGAAAGTTCGACAGTATTTTCCCTTATTGCTCCTACGAGTATGTGGTTCGTACGCATACTTGGGGAGTTAAGGGGAAATGCTGCCGAATTTTTCTCAAATACTAATTAAATCTCGCTAATATGTGTTCACATATGAGACATAATATTCAAAGAGTGGGTTAGGATTGTAAACCGGCCCTTTGTAAGCCCAAAATTTTGTACACGAAGGAGAATGTTGACCATGCATGATTAATTGATCAAATCATTTTTTTAATTTAATTTACAGATGGATCGAAGCTGGATGTATGAAATGCGACGTGACAGTGAAGAATATTTGGTTCGCGTTGATGAGTTTATAAAATTTGCTGAGAGTTATAGAGTGAATAAAAAAGAAGAAGACATTTTATGTCCTTGTAAAGATTGTAAAAATTTATTAAGATTTTTGGACATCGAAGAAATTAGAGCTCATTTGATTTGTCGGGGATTTAAGAAGAGATATACATGTTGGTTCATGCATGGTGAGAAATTTGGGGAAAGTAGTAGTGCCAATAAAGATTGTAATCGTGAATTGAATGATGAGAATGTTGGAATTTCTGATAATTTTGAACTTGATTGGAACGAGGATTATGAGAGTGCCGAATATTCTGATATTAACGTCGAACCCGAAAATGACGATGATGAGATGGAGAGGAATTTTGATGAAAATGTAGAACACGAGTTTACTGAAAATTTGGAGGATATGTTACGTGATGTGGAAGATGAAATTAGTGATAAAAATTATGATAAATTTCAAAATTTGTCTAATGAATCTAAGAAGCCGTTGTATCCCGGGTGTACCAAATTTACAAAACTGTCAGCTGTGTTGAAATTATTAAACTTAAAAGCAGACAATGGTTGGAACGATAAGAGTTTCACGTCCTTATTACAGCTTTTAGGAGAAATGCTCCCAGATAACAACGAGTTACCCGGTACAACATATCAGGCAAAGAAGTTGATATGTCCAATGGGGTTGAAGATCGAAAGAATACATGCATGTCCGAATGACTGTGTATTGTATCGTAACGAGTACGAGGCCATGCATGTCTGTCCTAAATGCGGTGTTTCACGATATAAACGTCGTAAGGACCAGGACACTGATGATTGTAACGAGGACACAAGTGGCCGACCTCCGGCTAAGGTGTTGTGGTATTTGCCGATAATACCGAGATTCAAACGGTTGTTTGCGAATCCCAAAGATGCAAAATTATTGCGCTGGCACGAAGAAGGGCGCAAAAATGACGGTAAACTAAGGCACCCGGCTGATTCTCCTCAATGGAGAAACATTGACAGACATTTCAAAGAATTTGGTTCTGAACCGCGGAACCTTAGGATTGTGGTGAGCTCAGATGGAATGAGTCCGTTTGGAAGTATGAGCAGTCGGCACAGTACTTGGCCAGTTCTTTTATGCATCTACAATCTTCCTCCTTGGTTGTGCATGAAACGCAGATATATAATGATGTCATTACTAATCCAAGGACCCAGACAACCCGGAAATGACATAGATGTATATCTCGCACCATTAATCGAGGACCTCCAAAAATTGTGGCGTGATGGCGTCCCGGTGTGGGATGCGTATATGAAAGAGACCTTTAACTTGCGGGCCATGGTGTTTTGCACCGTAAATGATTTCCCCGCGTACGGGAATTTGTCGGGTTACACTTGTAAAGGAGCAAAAGCGTGCCCGATCTGTGAAGATGACACGCAGGTGCTGAGGTTGAAAAATTGTCAAAAGAATGTATTCATGGGGCATCGTAGGTTTCTTCCTATTAATCACCCATATCGTAAGAAGAAGATGGCATTCAACGGGAAAATTGAGCTTGGAGTGGCTCGTCATCCATTAGACGGGGAGAGTGTCTTCGAACGGGTAAAAAACATTGATGTTGTTTTTGGAAAATGCGCCAAAGCACTACCGAAGAATATTTGGAAAAAGAGGTCCATATTTTGGGAGCTACCGTACTGGAAATATTTAGAAGTGAGGCATTGCCTAGATGTCATGCATGTCGAAAAAAATGTCTGTGACAGTTTAATTGGTTTATTATTGAACATTCCGGGGAAGACGAAAGATGGTATTAAAGTGAGAAAAGACATGGTAGAGATGGGAATACGACCCGAGCTCGCACCGCAGGAGAAAGGGAAGCGCACATACCTACCCCCCGCACTGTGCACAATGTCAAAGAAAGAGAAAACAACCTTCTGTGAATGCCTCAATGGTATAAAAGTCCCATCAGGATATTCTTCGAATATTAAGAAGTTGGTGTCGATGAAGGACTTGAAACTGGTCGGTCTGAAATCTCACGACTGTGATGTTTTACTGACACATATAATTCCGGTTGCAATTCGGGGAATTTTACCAAAGCACGTTCGTCAAACCATTACGAAGCTTTGTTCTTTCTTCAATGCAATAAATTCCAAAGTGATAGACCCTCTAAAATTGGACTCTTTGCAAAAGGAGGTCGTCGTTACTCTTTGCCAACTTGAGATGTATTTTCCGCCATCTTTTTTCGATGTCATGGTTCACCTTGTTATTCATCTTGTGAGAGAAATTAAGATTTGTGGTCCCGTGTTCCTTCGGTATATGTATCCATTCGAGAGATACATGGGCATCTTGAAAAAATACGTAAGGAACCGACATCGACCCGAAGGCAGCATTATAGAAGGATATTCTACGGAGGAGGTGATTGATTTTTGCACCAACTACTTGACCGGTGTGGATCCTATTGGCGTTCCAAAATCTCGATACGAGGGAAGGCTCCAAGGAGTCGGGACAATTGGGTTGAGAGCCGTAGTTGCTGATCTAAATGAACTACAAAAGGCACATTTTATTGTACTACAACACATGACAGATGTTGCTCCCTATATAGATGAGCACATGACAATCCTTCAACAACAAAACTACACGAGGAGTCAGAAGTGGCTTACTAACGAGCATAATCGTTCTTTTATAGGATGGCTGAAAGAAAGAGTGGGGTCACACCCCGTACCTGAAATTGTTAAACTACTTGGCGCAGGACCCCAAATTGTTGTTAGAACATTCCAAGGATACGAGATTAACGGATATACATTTTATACTAAATCCCAGAGTGATAAGAGCACGATGCAAAACAGTGGGGTGACGTTGGTGGCGACCTCTCAAGAATTCAGTAGATCCGGAGATGGCCGGGCTGTAATAGCATCAAAGTCATATTATGGCGTTATTCAAGAAATTTGGGAGCTCATTTACAGTCCTCGCCTGAGCATTCCCGTGTTTCGGTGTCAATGGGTCGAAGACCGAGGTGTTAAAGTTGATAACGACGGGTTCACACTCGTTGATTTAAACAGGGTTGGGCATGTTGATGATCCGTTTATACTCGCCAAGCAAGCCACCCAAGTCTTTTATGCCACTGACCCGAGTGATGCCAGGTTGAGCGTCGTCCTATCCGGAAAAAGAAGGATTGTCGGGGTAGAAAATGTCGTCGATGAAGAAGAGTACGACCAGTTCGACGAAGTACCTCCATTTTGTACCGATGTGCAAACTGAGGTAGCAACACTTGAAGGGGTAGACGAAGCTGACTACATGCGGTCCGACCACAATGAAGGATTATGGGCCGAGGGTACCGTTCAAATAGTGGAAAAAAGGAGAAAAAGGAAAAAAAAGCATAATGTGTAATATTTATTTTGTTTAAGACCGTGTAGCTTTTAATATTGCAACTTTAGCTTGTAATATATCAAATAAAAAAATAAAAAAAAGAGGGAAAAAAAGAAAAAAGCATAATGTAGTAATAGTATTATCAAATATTATCAAATATTAGTTTAATGCTTATAATGAAGGATTATGTTTAATGCTTATAATATTATCAAATATTAGTATTAGTTTTTGAAAATATTAGTTAAAACATTTAATAATAAAATAAAATAAATATTAGTTAAAATATTAGTTAAAATATTTAATATTAGTTAAAATATTTAATATTAGTTAAAATATTTAAGGAAGGATTATGTTTAATGAAAATATTATGTTTAAATATTATGTTCAACTTTATCAAACATTTAATATTAGTTAAAATAAATATTAGTTAAAATTGTCAAACAACTTTATGAAGTATTGCGGCCCGCAACCACTCAGAGAACTTTACTGAACCTGGGACCCACCTGTCGGACCAATTTATACACGGACATTTAGCTAATAGTCCGTGTAGAAAGGGTAGAGAGCTACACGGCCTTTTAGCTATATGTCCGTGTAGAAAGGGTATTTGCACACGGCCTTTAGCGTAAAGTCCGTGTATAAAGATCTTTGTACACGGTCTTTTAAGTTAAAAGTCCGTGTATAGATGGGAATATTTGCACACGGCCTTTAGAGTAAAGTCCGTGTATAAAGATCTTTGTACACGGTCTTTTAAGTTAAAAGTCCGTGTATAATGAGAAAAACACTATTATTCGAAATCCTTCTCTTCCAAAATTTTCACAAGTCCGAAAAGAGAATAAACATCAGTTTCAAAAACCCTCACAGAGAAGATTTTGCTGAGCCTTCTCCGAGCTCTTCACCGCCTCCCCGCCTCGCCGCCTCGCCGCCTCACCACCTCGGTCTCTCTCTCTCTAACCAGTGGTCTCTCTCACCCGTGGTTAGCTCTCTCTCTCTCTCGTTATTTTTCTTATTGGGTTTGAACCCGTTAGACATGGTTGGTATTTGTTATTTTTCTTATTGGTTAGCTCTCTCTCTCTCAACCGTGTATGATTAGTATTGAACCCGTTAGACATGATTAGTATTGAACCCGTTAGACATGCTTGTACCATAATTTCAGCATTGTGCTTGAATACATTGTGCTTGAATATAACCTAGGTTATTTTAGCATATAACCTAGGTTATTTTAGCATTGTACTTGTTGACATTGTACTTGTACCATAATTTTAGCATATAACCTAGGTTATTTTAGGTTAATTTGTGCTTGAATACATTATTATATGTCAAAAGTTGGTTGATTAATCTAGGTTATATGTCAACAAGTGATTGATTAATCTCTTGATGAATATAGGTTATATGTCAAAAGTTGGTTGATTAATCTAGGTTATATGTCAAATGATTTGATCTTTAATTTCATGCAGCACCATGTCGAATGAAAATGAGTACGAGAATATGATGGAAGAAGAGGAGCAGCAAGCTACTGCCTCGTCAGAAAGAAGGAGAAGAGGGCCTACAATGTGCACGAGCCATTCTGAGCAGACCCATCAAGAAATCTGGTTCACAGAAGACGGGCGTGCGCAGGGACCAAAACGGCAGAAATACTCAAATTGGTGTACGAGCTTCGTGAAGCAAAATGCGAGTATCCTTGTTGAGAGATGGGATTATTTTGAGGATGAGGTGAAGAACGAGTGGTGGAACACGGTGAAGGTAAAGTGCCTAACAACTCTTCTCTTGAATTTTCACTTATGTATGATCTATACTTAAATACACTAAATTTTTGTGTCAATCAGGCTCACTGGAACATCAAGAATGATGTTCCAAAGGCAACGACTTTGAAGATTATGAACAATGGTTGGAAGCAATACAAGAGCACGTTGAAGACGGACTTCATGGAGAAAGGGAGAAATCCGGTCGGCTACTACAAATGGCTAAAACAAGAGGACTGGGATGCGTTTCAAGCTTTGAAGTCTACCGAAGAGTTCCAGGTATCTAACTCGTGCCAAATTTATGCTTATTCTTTCTCGATATGTATTTATCTTTCTAAAACTAACTGATCGTTATTGTCTTGTTTCTGTGAAGGCAAAAAGTAATAAAGGCAGGATGACCGTTGCCTTTAACAAGTATCCACACCATCTAGGGTCAGGTGGTTACGAGGGTAAGTCGGCAGAATGGAAGAAAGTCCTGGATGCGAACAAGGATTCTGACTCACCCGTGGTTAGGATCCAAAATCCTAGGGGCAAAGATTGGGTCATGGGTAGAGCCGAGGTAACCGCTGACGGGAGGATAGTACTCCCAACGGAGTTGCAAAGCGTGGCTCAAAGAATGGTAAGAGTCATTTATAACTCCGAAAGTACGTCAATTGTTCTTTTGCTTTAACTAATTCTTCTACTTGAACAGTTGGAAGTGGAGGAGGAGGTCACCTCGGGTGCCCGGAGTGTCGAACGACAAAATGATTCCTTGTCCGCAGCGCTCGAGAATCCAGAACACCCGGGTCGAGTAAGAGGTGTAGGGGTCTACAGGGGCTGGAAGGAGGTGTTCCGAGTGGAGGGACAAAAACCTCGAAGAAAATCTCGTGCCAAGGTAAACAAAGACGAGATAGTTGCGCAGATACGCGCGGAGGTGAGCGCAGAGTACGACGCAAGGTTTGCTGAGATGCATGCAATGTTGACACAAATTAGATCAGCAACTACGCAGCCTTCCGAGCAACCACCTCCCATTTCGCCGGGAATTCGGCGAAGTAGTCAAGCATCCGGCACGTGGGGCGCGAACGACGATTTGGATAATCTCAAGGTAATCAATACTTCTTCATAATCTAAAGGTATTTAAAACATGTTTGCAACCTTGTTAAATATACAATATCGCATCACTAAAATAAACAACTTTCCTATAAATTTGCAGGACCCCAGAGCATGCGACCTCATCCTGCGGAATGGCAGTGTTTCTATTATCGTTGCTAAGGGCGTTGTACATCCACTCGCCAAAAGTGTACACCATACTCAGCTAAGACCCGACCATGCATGCGTGCAGGTTGAGTTAGTCGTGGATGGATGGCAGCGCGTACCCCTTCCTGTCCCTACCGACGAAGCGGTTGTGCTTGATGACGCACGGATGTCATTTGTCCAATGGCCCAAGAGTCAGATTGTTTTGGATCAGGTAATCCATAAAATAACTCATTTATTATGTTACATTCAACTCATTCTTTTTGAAATACTAGAATAATACATCTATAACTTGATACAGACACGAGGAGATGATGTTGCCGGTACGGCTCTCTCACCGGTACGTCAGGAGGTGGCTTGCGACGTCGCGGCTGACGCGCCACAATCACCGCCCCGTCCTATGGTCACAGAAGAAGAATACAGCCGTTTGCCCACTGATTTGCGCCTTCTCCACGACTACTTGATGACGGCGCCCGACGGCATGGAGGCTATCGTCATCCCTGTCCCACCTGGGATGTTTCTACACGAAGGCAGGGAGCTCCTGCTGTCGTTCAGAGACTTCAAGGACCTCTTCCACCACTCATCATCCGACAAATGGCTCGATGTTTCACACATCACCATTTTCCTCATGTTAGTGATATTAAAACATTTTTATTATTGTATAGAACTCAAATATATATTCTAATTACAATATGATGAGTTTTCAGGAAGCTAGTCCGAAACTGTGATGAGATGGTTGAAAGGAAGAACTTGTGCATGTTTCTGGACCCCGAGAAAGTGAGTGGTACGGCAGCGACATATTATCCGGATATGGCTATCGAGTACATGTGTTCTGCGATGCATCGTGCTAAGGCGGAGGAGAAGAAATTCATTCTCATGCCATACCACGAGGGGTTAGTTCTAATCTTAACTTATGTGTTGTTTATATTTTAATTAAAGAATTGTATAAAGGAATTAAAAGTTAAACATAAAAAAATAAAATCACACCATCAATCATAGCAAATACTCGTGTGACTTTTATATGCTAAAGTACTATAATTCTTCTCCTCGATCCAACAGCAAACATTGGTGCACGATTCTCATTGTGCCGTACTTAAGCACGGGCATAATTATTGATTCTTGTAAGCCAGGAGGAAGGACCGCGGCTGCCAATTGCAAAGTTATCTTGCCTTTTGTGAATAAGTAAGCAATAATAATTCTATAGGTTTGCATTTCTTTCAATCATATCAAATTATAAAATTGCTAATTACATTCACTCACTTTTGTAAGGGCTTTTGTGAAATATATTAAAGAGGGAGGATCACATAGCACGGGCCCGGGCAAGAAAAGCAAGTTGAATTGGAAGTACTTGAAGGTAAGCACACGGCCTTGAGTTAGAAATTTCATATCTTGTTAAAAAAATTATTGTCATTCTAACAAATGCCGCTAAATGTAAATTTCAGAGCCCGCAACAGAAGGAGGGTTGGGAATGCGCTTATTACACGATGATATTCATGTTTGACTTTGTCGAAAGAATACAATTCCAATTCCCAAAAGCGGTATGTACTTCATATGAATTTCCTATATAATAAGCAATTGATATCTACCTTTTCTGAAATACTAACTATTATCAAATTATAATTTTGTAGAATGTAACAAATCAAGCTCATTACTCTTGGGATCAGATCGACGATGTGCGGTGCATGTGGGCAAGGTGGTTTGCCATGGAATTTTGTAATCCTCGATATGGATTTGCATAATTTTGTATAATTTGGTGTATATGAATATTGTATAATTTATTGCATATGGATTTCTGGCTAATCTGAAAAATATGAATTTCTTGCTAATATGGATTTATTGCTAATCTGGAAAATATGGATTTCTTGTTATATGAAATCTGGAAAATCTGGAATATATAGTTCTGTAACAAAAATGGCTAGCAAAACTGGAGGCTAGCCGAAAAACAAAAAATATAAAAAAAAAAAAATGTACTTTCTACACGGACATTTAACTAAAGTCCGTGTAGAAAAAAGATAGCTACACGGTCATTTAGTTAAATGTCCGTGTAGAAAGAGGAGAGCTACACGGACATTTAACTAAATGTCCGTGTAGAAAGAGTCAAGCTACACGGTTTTTTAGTTAAAAGTCCGTGTACAAAAAGAATCGTACACGGTTTTTTAGGTAATATCCGTGTAGCTCGGTAAATGGAGCGCGACACATTCTGGTCTTTGTACACGGCTGTTTGTGAAGTTATACGTGTAGAATCTTTAAAATTGCACACGGACAAAAGTCCGTGTGTAGTTATTTTATAATCGTACACCCTCGATTTAAACACGGTAGGAAATCCGTGTAGCTCTTCCTTTATTGTCCGTGTATAATCTCTTTTTTTGTAGTAGTGAGGTTTGACCCAAGCACGGGGGAAAATTCTATATCTCAAATTAAGAGGCCACAAATGATCAAGGCTGCTAATGAGCCAAGGTCGGCTCTAACTCGTGCTCGGCTCGGTTTTGAAGAAAAAAGCTCGGCTCAAACTCGGCTCATAACTCGCGAGGATAACTCATGTCATAACTCGCGAGCTCAACTCATGCCAAGCATTAAAAAAAACAAATATTTACTTGATTACAAGTCACAACCTTACCTAAACTATTCCTGCAAATCAACATAACTAAGCAGTCCGAATGAAACAAATGTACTATGGCAAAGCAAATTCCAACAGAGAACACAACAGAACTGATTGTTTTCATATACCACAAAATCACAACTGAGTACTGACACCAAATAAACAAACCCAACAACCGAACTTTTTATACAAAATAAATTAATTTATATAAAATTAAATTAATTGAACTCGCTCCACATGATAGTTCAAAATCCAGTTTTCAAATTCCAAAGAACAAATTCACAAAGTCGTAAAATGATAAAATCTCCGTTATATCACGTTTCAAGTTCAAATTATAACACTAAAACTAATTAAACATTCACATGCTTTGTAAAATCTACTAAACATTCACCAGCGAGATGCCTGGATATGCACAACAATACATTGAATACTATAATTTTGCTTTTTTGCAACTTATTATCTAAATTTAAGATATCTCCAAGATTGTGAAGTTAATGCTCTTCAAGGGATCTTGTTCTCTTTTTCAAATTCCAAATTTATAACGAGAGATAACTCCAAATATTTCTGCGATGCACAACTGACCTAATATTCCATATTAACTCAACAAAAAGTAATTAGATTACTCTTACACACTTGTCTAGTTTCTATCATCTCACAATCTGTTCTTGCCTTGGTTTCTCATTTTAGGCAAACACAACAAACCAGTGACATTTAACAGAACATACATTTAATCTAATTACTTTTCGCATAAAACATGCAATTAACTGTGGGAGATACCAGTATGGTAGTAGCAAATATAAATAGAAAGGTAAGTTAGTACCTCTGAATTGGGTTCATTAGGGGGGCACAAAGCTGCTTCTGCTTCTTTAACTAGATCCATTCTATATATAACACGATAATGCAAATAGGTATATCGACTGTGGCATTTTTAAACCTTAATCATTTAAAAAGAATTACAGTCATATAAAATCAACAAAAGAAAAGATAAAGTTTTCAATAAATTGTAAATTCGACAATTTAAACTCAAGTCTGACTAGAATTTCATCCAATATTTATCTCAAAGAAAAAAATTATACAATATTATCATGGCATTTATTGGTCAACACAAAATGCAAAACCCTTAATATTACCAATTGTGCCCCTACTTTCCTGAGCCCATTTCTTTCCTTAAGTTGAAACTAAACTAATTGAACCAACTAATAAGTGCAGCATTGGTTATTCTTTACAACATTCCTACTAATTCTACCATTAAATAACTTAACAAATGGAAAAGGTATAATACATAAGCAGCAAGTAATAGTAGTACCTTTTAATATATTGTACGCTACATAAGGTTGGTTGTTTTGAAGGTAACAAGTCACTAGCAGTTGCTAGTTTATTTGAAATTCAGTTAAATTTTACCAGTATCAATTTATCACAACAATCACAAGATATATGCAAAACCCACAAAATAGAAACAATACCAATTTACCACAACTCAGAGAGAATGGTTTTGATTTAACCAAAATACAATCAGCATTGTAACTCAGAGAGAGAGAACGCACCTGAGAGAGAACAACGACCGAGCTAGAGGAGCTTAGATACTCAATGGGAGAGTTGAGAGGAGAAAGACAGAGAGTGGAGATGAGCGAGAGGAGAGCGAGGTGAGAGAGCGACAGAGAATGGAGAGTTGGAGACCTAGAGAGAGAGCGACAGATGCAAACTCGGAAAGAGAAGAGACTCCTCGGCTCGGCTCGGCTCGGCTCGGCCTGTTTGAGTGATAAAATATGAGCCGAGTCGAGTTCGGGCTTTATTTAGTTTAGGGTCAGGCTCGATACAATTTATTGAGCTGTTCAACTCATTGGCTCATGAGTCGGCTCGCTCATTAACAGCCCTACAAATGATAGGAAATATGCGAATTCTGAATTTTGAATTTGCAGTGATGGAACAAACAATTTTTCATGCAAAAATTCAATTTATTTATAGTAATGAATTTTAGTTGTGAAGAGAGAGAAATTACAATTCATCAGAGGCAGATGTAATACATGTTGATTAGAGATGAAGTCATTCCTATAAATAAAAAATTATTAATTTTCTCATCTATATTTTATAAATTTTATAAGTACTTAATACTTTTTAATTTCTTATAAAACTAAATTATACTACATTGTTCCTCCAATCTCAATTTTATAGTTCCGGTCATGCTATATGTCCAGTACAAATTAAGTATTCTCAAAGAGATTTTCAATGATTACTTGAGAAATGAAACAACGGTTCTCCTTTTATAGAAACAGAGGAAGACCACTCAAACAACGTGATAAAAAAAAATGATTTAAATAGATGCTTGTATCTTGTTGCACACCTAACGAGCAAAATATTCACATCTTGTGGGGATATCTTAAAAATAGATGGATATTGACCTAGCAATGACAAATCATGACTCTCCATATGAAATCATACAAATTCCACGCAAAAACACACACATATATAGTTTGTGAAAAGGTGATTGGTAATATTATTATCGAAATTTTTTTTGGCGTACTTTCAGGCCTTCTCTGATTTCCATTTGTTTAGAGAATATGTTCTTGGTAATTCATTTCATTGATGCAATTGCAGGATATAGTCAACTCTTTTTGTAAGATTTATAATTTGATTGTAGGCGCATGGAATAATCTTCTAAAAGCAACCTTTTCTGATCATTTTCCAAATGTGGAATAATGGCCAGATATTTTGTTGTCTGAATATATATTCTGGAAATCTTGATCCTTTTTTTTTTCTTTTCCATTGATTCAATAACAGTGGAAGCCACAACACAAATGATTACAAATTTTAAAAGAGGAAATAATATATTAGTTTTCAACTAAAAATGGCTATGGACTATGGTAGCACCGGTTTTAGTATGACCAGACTTTTGGGGGTTCATTGGTTTTATTGGGCCTGAAGTCTCTGTAACTAGAGATCAACTCTTTGAATCCTCTATTGACATCTCCTCTGTTTTCACCAATTCCAAAAGGTCTTGTTCATTTTCTTTTGCTTGTTTATTTTCTTCTCTCTTTTGTCTTCCATATATACTTGTACTTCTATTTATACATGTAATTCCAAAAGGTCTGTTTAAATTTAGTGAAAGAACTTATACATACGTACATGTACATGAAAGTTTACCAAATGCTTCTTCAATTAAAAAAGTCCAACCGATGCACATATATACCAAGCTTGGCCAGTACTACATGCTGGTACATAATAGACGGTTTACATGCTGGTAAATACCAGACGGTTCGCCCTCTAATTGCAAGAAAAATTAACTGGTTGAAATTTGCTCGAGATCAATTTTAAAAGGTTCGTAATTTACTTGCTCGGTTTAAAAAGTCAAGTTATCGAATTTGAATCTGTTAACAAATCGAGCTCGAGTTAAGATCAGCTCGAAAAGGGTATCAAATTCTCTGATTAATCTGAAACATCCAATATTTATTGATGATGTGATCTACAACCCTTGATTCTTAATCTGGTCGTCTTGGATGAATCTGTATCCCCCAAGGTACCTGAGGGTACAATTGGGAAAAAAATTGCTTGAATTTAATTCCAGTCGGATCAAAAGAATTCGGTATCTATTGTAAATATAGGGGTCCACTTTAAGATTTGTGTCAAAGTTAAAAGAACGATTTAGATATAGTCATTCCTATTGAGATAATTAAATTTCAGAATAATTCAAATAGTTAAATAATTAATACAATAAAATAAATCAAGTTGAAAGGATAATATCCGGATCGTGTACGAGACACTGTCTTTAAGCGTATTCCGTCTGACCGTGCAAGATGGAACCGCAATCAAGATAATCCGAGGTTGTTGCTCCTTAGGCATGCCATGAAAACAACTGACGATAACTCCGCAATATCCAATATAGATCAGAATTTGATTAATCGAGATAATATCGTCAAAAATTATGTGGGAGAGTAAAAGAATAATATATTTATTTTTTCTTTCGAATAGAAAGAGGGAGAGCAAATCTTTTTTGAAAACCTTAGCAGAAGCTGCGAAGTCGTGAGGAGAAATCGAACTCTCGACCTTTGAATAACCAACAATTCTAAGACTTTCTTCTAGTCAACTATGCTACCTCCTCTTTCGCAAATCAATTTTTTGTTTCCACTGTAACAGTGAGTTCCTAGAGTCAATCGGAGGATACTCTGCATCTCTTACAGGGGTGCGTCAAATTAAAGGATTTAAAAGAGATTAATGAGATACAAAGGTGGCTCTCTGTAACCTCCTTTGATTTAATTATTAAATTTAATATTTTTATTTTTCGATATCAATCAAGGACAACATAACTCAAACTTTATTGCGCTTCAGTTACTTCTATGAAATAAATATGAGATTTTTCAGTTTAGCCCCTCAAGCTAATTAATATTACAAGATATTACAAATGGTAATTTTAACAATTTTGAGTTTTTAGAACTCAAGTTCCAACAATTCTACCTCAGGTAATAATTACCTGAGGGGATACGGATTCGTCTATGATTGGATCAGATTAGAGAGTTTTGGTCCTTTCGGGTCTGGTTGGTTCGGATTCGAAACTTTAAAAAAAAAAAAAAAAGAATTGGATGAGGTTGGATTCGGATCAGATCGGACCGTACAAGACCTTTGGATTCGAATCAGATTTTGGCTATCTTGAACAAAGGATTTGGTCAGGAGCACAGCCCATTTCCTAGCACTCTGCTATCATGCGAGATATATTTATGGTCACTGTTTATTGAAACTTGGGCCATTTAATTTATGTTTTTGTATCATAATATTTGAAACGGGCCATTGTAAACATTGAATGGAAAAGATAAACCAATAAATGAAAGATAAAAATAAACTACTGGTAACATTGAGACAATGAAATACCAAAATGATAAAAAGCAATTTTGTAATTACGTGGTATGTATTTTGTCTGCACATACTTTGTCAACTGGGATAAGTGCATTTATATTGTATTATTACAAAATAAGAATTTAATTCATATCCCTAATAACTTTTGTACTGTGGTACTGTAAGATACATCCACCCATTAAAAAGTGTTACCAGCCTTGTTATTAAATTTGGAATATATAGGATAAAATAGTAAAACTATGAAAAAGCAAATTACTGTTACATGGAAATAAAGTAAAAAGCATAAGAATAAAATTATGAGAGGGAATCGCTTGACACTTAATCTCTCATATAGCTCTTTAAGATTTAATACTTTGTAAGTGGTACGTATATAGAACTAAACTCTTATTAATAACATGATAGACTTTTTGTTACGACTTACAATATATACTCTTTTATTATACTGCAAAAAAAAAAAAAAAATCTTCCGAACACTAGTTACATCTTCATTTTATTTTGTTATATTTTTCAGATGAAAGGGTTGAATAAAATATAGGAAATTGTAGGAGCAATGTTTGTTTCCGATAGAACAATAATGCTTACACGAGAACACGCGTGAGACATTGCTACTTTTACAGAGAAATACAGAATGTCTAAGATAAGTGTAAATGAAGCATTAAAATATACATGACCTTCTAAAACATTCTACAATACACAATGCATTTATATGTAGGCAGTAATCTTGAGCGGAGTTTTTTTTGTTTTTTTTTTAAGAGAAGCCCGTAGGCGTCTTGAGCGAAGAACGACCATATATACGAAAGTGGGCCTATCATGGCCTTGGTGTATTTAGCCTGCTTGCAAATTAAAAAGAAAAAGGAAAAAGGATAAGAAATCTTAAAGTAAAAGGAAAAAGGAAAAAGGCCTATCATGGCCTTGGTGTATTTAGCTTTTTTACTCTTAAAGTCCACAACACAGTAGTGCTATAGTTGGAAATAAAGTAAAAAGCATAAGAATAAAATTATGAGAGGGAATCACTTGACACTTAATTTTGACAATTTTAAAAAAAAATTATAAAAAGTTTAAATTTGAAATCCAACAGTAATAAGCATACATGATCACTATCAACTACATATCATGTCAATAAAAAATGATAAAATTTGATGTAGGATTTTACCGTAGATTTAAGTGACTTAATATTTCAATAGTCTAAAACTAGCGGTACTTGATGTATCATCAAACAATACATAAATTGTATGTATTTTGATTGTTAGATTATTTGTATGTCCAATACATATTTATAAATTTACATTTTAATTTTCAATTTTATTTGATTTTTTTTTAGTTACCAGGATTGTCAAAATTGCCATTGTAAGTGACCCCTCCTCTAAAATTATTGCATACATACATAATTCGATCCTTAAATACTAGTACTTAAGGAAAAAAAAATATTTACTGTTCAAATACTGTAATTACGAACCAAAGTATCAGTTTCTTTCCATATTCAAAGTATCATATGCTATTCATTAGTCCCTTGTAATTTTCATAAAACAACATTCACGAAATGACCTTAATTTATATATACTCTCAAAACCCCAAACTCAGAAAAAAAAATAACAAAAAACAAAACAAAACCCCACCGGGCACCAGCCGGCCCATCCCTACCCACAGCGTTCAAAATTGCTGAAATCTCCACCTCTATTTCAGAATCCTGAAATCCCTCCTCTCTCTTCTTTCTCTCTCTTGAAAGATTGCAGGAGAGAGAAAGAAGAGAGGAGAGATAGGGAGAGAGGAGGGATTTCAGGATTCTGAAATCAGAGTTGGAAATTTCAGCTGATCTCAATTCCTACCCACATGATACATCATAAAGATTAATTATAAATATTTCCATCTTAATGATCAAATTTGCTTTAACTACAGAGAAAGTCCATATACTAATTAAATTAAGAAAGAACACCACGTGATGAAGCTATCATCTAATTAAGTGATATGACAAAGAGGGCAAGGAAACTGGTGTAATTTGGTTTGTGCAAATATATGAGAAATGGTATATAGTTTGCCCAAAAATAGTTTTTTTATTCTATCAAATTAATTAAAATTTAATGAATATGGTCTTAGTAAATTAGATAGTTATAAGTCTGTAAGTTGATAAAGTATTCATATTTCATAATTTTTTTGGGCATGCATTCGGAAAGGAGAGTATAATTGTCTGTAAAAGGTTATACTTGGCACATAGACACTAAAAAAAAATATAATTGGATTCCGTGTTATAATTAACCACCTAAAAGTCAGATTGATTAATTAGAGACAAAGAAGTCAACAAGGCACGATCGACTAGGAATTCATTGTTAAATTCAATAAGTTTTACCCCTTTTTCTATCATCACAATTTTATAAAGGAATTGGTTTCACCATTTCTCCAAAGACCTACAATTTGATGAAGTCCATAGATCTCCAATGGATACCTCCAGTCTGTAGAGACTTGAGAGGGAGAGCTCTTTAACTCTAATTTGTTTGTGGGTAAGCTAGCTACGTTAGATATTTTTCACGTGCCAAATTGAAAAGTATTGAGTGGGTAACTTACTATAACAATCTTATAGCTACTCTTTTACGTGTAAGCCCTTGTGAAACATGCATTTTGCATTACTATTGTCCAGATTTAATGCAGAAATCTTCACTGATATTTTTGGACTTGTAACAAAATGGGGTTTCATCAGAAAAGGGAGCTCTTCATTAGCTTCTGACTTCAACACATGTTTGATTTAAACTAAAATTGTACTAAATATATAATAATGATGCAATCAGGTTACCAATGAAAAAGATTCCCTTGTTTCATTTTACACGATTTGTGTTTGTCGTTTGAATTCTCAATAAAAAAAAGAGTGCTTGTGTGTGTGTGGAAGGGGAGTCTGCATCGTCCGCATTAACTCAAAAGAGCATCTTTTGAGTTATGCATCTCGACCATCTGATTTTAAACAGAGCCAATTCGTTTCCCGCTTATAAAGCAGAGGTCTTTTAATATTAGTGCAGATTTAGTCTGCACGGATTTTAAAACAAATCGGACGGTTGAGATGCATTAATCCAAAATATTTGAGTTAATGCAGAGGATACGAATTCGAGGGGAGGGGGGGGGGGGTGTGTGTTGAGGGAACAAGACAAATAAAGAGTGAGAAAATGCACCGTTCTTTACGCTTCACCAAAAAATTTTGCAAGGACCTCTTCTTTGCTATTGGTAGATCTGCAAATTTGTAATTTTTATCACATACCAGTTACATCATAAGAAAAGATAAACGAGATTAATTAATAGCTATTAGTTTATATGTGCAACAATGAAACCACTATCGATCAACTGCTTGTTAATTGTTCGAAAATAAGTGAATAACACAACATGTATTAAACATAAATTCATGGTCATTATGAACTTGTACTTTTCTAATGAAACATTCTAGAAACTTGATTAAAAAAAAAAACCTTCAAAAAGAAAAGAAACTTGATTAAAAAATGGTCACCTTCCCTTAGCTTCGCCAATACCTCCTCTTGAGAGGAGTTGCAATTGTTTGCCATTAAGCCCTCTCCATTGCTAGCTCTTTCTGCCATCTCCATTATATATTCTGCCTGTTTAATCAGAACTTTATAATCATCCCCTTCTTCAAGAACATTACAACATTTTTCAAATGAGTAAGGTTTCAAATAAGAAATTATAATTTGATTGTAATATAGTTGTGTGGACAAACACTTTCATGAATCTCTGTGGGTCAATTTATCGTAGCACATTTTTCAGACGATTTTTGGATATCGATCGGTGCCATTCAGATCGGATGGCTCAGATCATGTACTATATATAGTTATGCCAAATAGAAATATTTTTCTTAGAGGTTGAGTAAGCTAGTTAATGATTCCAAAATAAATAAAAAAACAAACTAAACCAAATTAATTACCTGGTCTGCAGGGAGATGGAATATTCCAACTGCCCCGTTAAAGAAAATTGTCAATGGTGGTCTAGGGTTTTCGCATGGAGAAGCAAAGGGTGATCCAGATGATGTAGCTGATCAGTGATCAAATTAAGAACATGTAAAGCAACTAAATTGCATGCAATAGAAACACGAATATTGGCTATTTTTTTTTTGTTAATATTAGCACAATATAATTATTACACAATGCGCGCAGCAAATTAATTACACTCACACATATTTAAATAATATATAACTAGGAAAGAACAAGAATTTGGTGTTACACTAAAAACTACGAAACTATCAGTGTCAATTATTTACTAAGAAACCAACACTAATATGTCCAAAATATTTACAGGATTTCTACAATGATTATCAGTGTCGGTTTTATAGAAGAACCGACACTGAATGTTTTGATAACAAATATTACGCACCCTCAGATTGATATATACGAATATAGATATATAAGTGTCTGTATGTAGTAAGAGAGAGTTAATTAACGAACCTGGAAAGGTGAAGTTTCTTTCAATAGGTGGACGGGGTCTAGACATGTTTTGATAACAGCCGGCAGTGCCTGTTGTGTGTTTTTCCTCCTCCATGGTTTTCTATGGGAGGAGAGAAAGGGAAAGAGATGAAATAAAGGGAGTAGGAGAGGACAGAAACGTGAAGGAATTAGAACAAGACCTTTTTTTTTAAGATATATAAACGTCAAAGACCACGAAAAACATGTGCATCCGTTTGTGGGATGCTTTGATGAGGTACATGTTTTTGTGGATTATTGTGTTTCCACCTTTCGGACAGTTTTAAAGAGATGAAGTGAGAAACGAATATTATTACTGAAATCTCGTTTCCTACATATCCATTCAAATGAGAAGTATTTAATTAGCAGGCTTTTTTACCACCCTGTGAGTACGTAATTTATAAATTTTATTAATACATATTTTGTAATTTGATGTTTGAGATTATTATTTATTCCGTTATCTATTTACTTTAAGATGGTCACAGTTTGGGTGGAAATTGAATATACGCCTTTCACTAGAAAGGCAAGTAGGTAACACAAATCATTATTATTATGTTGAGGCAATTTCGTGTCACAAATCATTATTATGTTGGCGCAATTTCGTGTATCCTTCAAAAAAAATTAAAGTTACATATTTCCTTCTCTAAAATTCATAATATCATATTTACCCTTTCAAATTTTAAAACTCATAAATTATTCAATTTATAATTATTTTTAAATTTATAAAGTACTTATTTTATCTTACATCAACAAATAAAAATATGTAGTACGTGTAAGAAAAATGTCCTCAAGCTTGTCGGTGTCTGAAGATAAATGATTTATTTCTCTACATAAGAAGCATACACAGTGACATTTAGGCATATGCTTGAATTTACGTTACAATTAATAAAATGAATACTATTTTTCTCTCACAATCAACCAATTAGAAGACTAAATATTTCTCTTAAACGGTTTACATACTTTTTAAAAAAATTAAATGATAAAATAGTAAATTTATAAATTTAAAATGAGTTTTAATAGAAAGTCAATAAATTGAATAAATGTGTGAGTTTTTAAAATTTTGAAATTATAAATATGATATTATGAATTTTAGAGTAGGAAATATGTAATTTCGTAGTTTTTGAGTAAACATGAAATTCCCTCTTAGTATGTTAGACTTGTGATTCTTTTATCAGTATTTTTTATTTAGTATTTATAAGCGTTTAATAGCTGGTGTAATTAATTTGGTAATGTTGTATGTTATCTTTGTGATTTGTGAAACTTAAAATTTTGTATTGCTTTTTTTATGGAAGAAAAAGGAGATCTAGCCTCAGATTTCATATATCATAGATTTAAACCCGAAGTTTAAGTCTATTGTCATATCAAATTTTGTGTTGCTTGTATTTGACTGGAAAGGTTAAGCGGCAAGAACGTGTCTGGATTCTTTCTGGGGAAGCACGCATGTTTAGCTTCTTTCTTACGCATCACATCGTAATTAGATAAACGAAAAGAAGAACCTGAGAGCGAGGTCACGCATCTTATGGCAGCGTACAAGGTTCATCATGGTGAAGTAGTGAACTTGACATTTGCTGAAAAGACTTGTCAATTGGCAATGTCCATTTGTTGTCCAAGGAGATGGAGATATGAATCACAAAGTCTCAATATGACGCCAGCGGATTCCTCGATCGGATGAGGAAGACCCATATATATTGCACAGTCTTTGACAGTTAGACACAAAAAGAATCTCGTAATCGTGACTCCGTGACTCCTTAAGGATTGATTAGCTCCATCCAATTTGATTCGGCTCATCATTAACGAGTTTAACTTAATCTAGTTTGGCTCATTTTTCAGCTTGCTATTTTTAATAAAAATTAGAGGTCAAGTTATCCAACTATTTAATATCGGCAATGAATTATTTTCATTCAAATTTCAAACATAAAATCAAAGTATTATTTTTGACACTAGATTAAAAATTGGTTTTCTCATTTTCTAGCTTGTTGCTGGAGAAAAATAAAATTGTTTGTTGTATTTTTTACTACATCTCTTTGCGCTCATCATGCAATGATCAAGTTTGTCGTAAGATAAAAAATTCCGAATTGTGATTTACGAGAGATTCACAGTATCAAATCAATAAAAATCTTTAATCTATGTGTGACTCACAATATGAATGAGATGTTAACCAGCTGGTCCTGCTCGACTCGTAATTTATTCGTTAAAATCATTTTGGGACGAGCCTATTTCAAGTTTTGTCTAGCTTGGTTCGTTCGGCTTGTTGACAGCCCTTACTTGACACTAAGCTCTCGGCTTGGGCTTCTGAGTCCAGACGTGTGTTTAAATGGACTAGAACATTTGATTTGATAGGTGGGTCATGTATATTTCGGGGGCCCTGGGAATCCAGATGGGCTTATAATGTCTAAGCTGTTTAATTTTTGGGCCGTGCTGTCCATAAGGATCCGCTCCATCACTACTGGGCTCATTAGAGAACGGACCCTCAATAGTTAAATATCTAGAGTTTCATCAAAATTATATGATCTGAATATGTCGCAATACTTGTTAAAAATAAAATATGTCGCAATACTTACTAAAATACTTGAGCAGAACGTATATCGCTTACTGAACCAGCAAACAACATTTATGAGCTATACTCGAAAGCAATCATAAAACAAATACCAAACATCACATGAATAACACAATCTTCTCTTCTTATTTTTTTTTTTTTGAGATAGAAAGATAAAGATCTAGCACAGAGGGTGTTGTCATTTGCCACGTACTAGATCAAAGGTTGGTTTTTAATAACACAATCTTTTGCCACTGAAGTTTGACCTAATTACTCACTTCTGACAGTACATTATCAGAAGAATCAAATATATTTCTACAATATTACTACCCAGAGATACATAGGAATTTCTCATTGCAAGAAGAAAATCAGATAAAATGGTTTCATACCTGCAGATGGGGCATGCATGCATGCATCCATGGTTTTGAATAGCATTGGGCAGTAATAGCATTTGCAGTATCCGACCAATACGATCGAGGCTAGCTATAATCTGGATGCTCCGCCTCTTCCTTCACCCTGTATATCTTTCCTTTCTTGCCATGCGTGAACTGTTTTATGATGTGAATTGAGAGAGATGTAAATTCCATATTTCTTTTATTGCTTCTCTATGTAATTCCATATCAATTAATTAGCAAGCTCATTTGTGATTTCCATCATTAGCTGTTGTTGTGTTTTTGCTTCCTTTATGAATATTCTCCTACATCTCTCTCTTCACATCATAAAACAGTTCACGCATGCAGATATTGTAATACAAACAAAAACTAATAATTAGGAAAAGAACAAGTGTAACCTTCATCATAATGGGCGTTTGAATTTCATTGGCTTTGGCGTCGCATTTTTAGGGCATTTGATAAGATTTATTTTTGTAAAATTGGAGAATTATATTTTATGATTAGCTTTCTTTAGTAATTAAGAATTCGATCTTATATACATGAAATTCCATAAATGTATATTTAATTTTTTGAAGGAAGTACGGTTGAATTAATGTTGCAAGTCATCTACAACCAGGCCATAATAAGGTTTAATTTGTATCCATTGTACAAACAATGAATGGTATTTTTGTATTTTGTCTATACATGAAGTAAACATAATATATAATACCTTTTGCGGTACAATGTTATTCATGCATATGGTACCACTCTAGCATGAGTATGCAGTGATTGCATTGTTGCTCGTAAGCTAGATGACAACATATAGGCAGATGGGTTGGACTTAAATGAAATATATCCCATCCATTAATTGTCCAAACATAAACTACAGAGAAATAAGATTAAATAAAAATAAATGCTTTCCATGAAAGTAAAGAAAATTAACAAATTGGTTTGTAATATTAAATAATTAAACTGATCTAATAAAGAGCCATGGTGATTAATTTGTTGTTGATCCCAAATGATGCTTAATTTCTGAGAAGGATAAAGTATGTGCAACAAAAAATGTATACAAAAAGAGAGAATATCAAGGTTTTACTCACTAGAAATGATCTTATGATATATATGGTGCCCTTAATAGGTTAATGCAATGAGAAACACTCAAATATAGCCAAAAATATATCAGTTCCTTGTGGACAGAAAAACAAAAGATACTCTTCATTTGAAGTGCATGTATTTCACTGGTACACTGATTTTCTAGCAGGAGAGTAATAAGAGCTACTCAGAATAGCCAAGGAGACTGCCCGTTGGACCAACTACAGTTATTTTCCCTCTAAAAATTGTGAAAACAAACTTAAAGGTAGGTAACTGGCAAGTCATCCTTGGCTATCAGAGATAAACCCATATTATCATGCATGTATACATATTTGTTTTGTCTATTTGTTTTGTACTTTTTTCTTCCCTTGCAGTTTAGTCAGTTGAGAATTCCCCTCATATATATAGTTTTGAAAAGGTGATTGATTATATATATTAATATTATATTTATTGACTCATATCTAGAGATATCAAATTAAAGTCATGCACGTTATCTACAAAGCATATTTTTTTGGCATACTTTTCAGGCCTATCTGATTACAATTTGTTTAGAGAATATGTTCTTGCATAATTCATTCATGCAATTGCAGGATTTAGTCAACTCTTATTGTAAGGTATATAATTTGATTGAAGGGCATGGAATAATCTTCTAAAAGTAACTTTTTTTAATCATTTTTCCAAATGTATGGAATAATGGCTGGATATATATTGTTTGTCTGAATATATATTCTGGAGATCTTAATCTCTTTCTTTTCATTCGTTCATCTTAATTATTCACTTTGTATTTACATTAAACAATGACAATTGAAGCCACGACAGAAGGGATTATAAATTTACAATGAGGATATATATATATATATATCCAGTTTCCTTTTTCTTTTGGTTGTTAATTAGTCTTCTTTGGTTTTGAGTTAGTCTCAATTGGTGGCCAACAGTCTCTCTAACAGGAGATCAACTCTTTTAACCTATATTCCAACTCCTCTCTTTTAACCAATTCCAAAAGGTCTTGGTTATTTCTTTTGTTTTTTTTATCTCTTCTGTCTCTTCCGTAGTTCCATATATATATATATATATATATATATATATATATATATATATATATATGAGGAGGGTTCCAATACCTCATGCCTTTCATACCTCATCATACCTCATATTTTATATCTTCATTTTTAAAATCCAAACTGTGAATCCGAATCGCTCAACATGATGCCTACTAAAATATGTCTGCCGATGAAATTTTATAATTTTTGAAATTTTTTACTATTTTTTAAGATAGATACAAAATCACTATTTTTGGACTGTTCAAAAATAGTGATTTTCTACCCATCTTAAAAAATAGTAAATAATTTCCAAAAATTATAAAATTTCATCTTCAACCATATTTTAGTATGGATATCATGTTGAACGGTTCGGATTGACAATTTAGACTTTGAAAACGAAGATATAAAATATGAGGTATGATGAGGTATGAAAGACACGAGGCATTGGAACCATCCTCTACACACACACACACACACACACACACACACACACACACAGATGGGCTCTGGTGAGTTGTGAAGTAATGATCTTGTTTTACTTCACGCTCATATCTCCATTTTCAAAGATCAAACAGTCGATCTGAATCGCTCAACAAGATATCTATATTGAAATGTGCTTGGAGACCAAATTTTACATTTTTTGGAAAAATTTTACTATTTTTTTAGATAGGTAGAAGACTGCACTTTTTGAATGGTTCCGGATCACAAAAAACAGTGATTTTGAAATATTTAAAAAAAATAGTAAAATTTTTCCATAAAATGTAAAATTTGGTCTCACATTTCAATATGGATATCTTGTTGAGCGGTTCGGATCAACTATTTGGTCTTTTAAAACGGAGATATGAACGTGAAGTAAAACAAGATTCTTATTTTGCAACTCACCATAGCCCCCATCTCTCTCTCTCTCTTTCTCTCTCTCTCTCTCTCTATATATATATATATATATATATATATATATATATATATGAGGAGGGATCAAGTTACAACAAATTTGAGTTACAACGAAGTTACAACAATCATTTTTTACATTTTGAAATTCCAAATCGTCGATCCAAACCGTTCAACATGATCTCCACAATAAAATGTGCTTCCATATCAAATTTTAATTTTTTTGAATTTTTTTACTATTTATTAAGTATTTTACAAAAACTAGTCAAATTCAGACCATTGAATTTTGTACCCATCTTAATAAATAGTAAAAAAATTCAATAAAACGTAAAATTTGATCTGGAAGCACATTTTATTGTGGAGATCATGTTGAACGGTTTGGATCGACGATTTAGAATTTCAAAATGTAGAAAATGATTGTTGTAACTCAAATTTGTTGTAACTTGATCCCTCCTCTATATATATATAGGAGTTGGCTACGGTGCTATATGTAGCATAGAGGGCCTCCGTGCAACGGCTCAATATTTGAGTTTTCAAAATCCTAACGATCGATCCGAACTGTTCAACATGATCTCCATATGAATATGTACTTGCAAACCAAATTTTACATTTTTTAGAATTTTTTACTATTTTTTTAGATAGGTAGAAAATCACTTGATTTGAATGGTACAAAATTTGTAGATCAAGTGATTTTCTACCTATCTAAAAAAATAGTAAAAAAATTCTAAAAAATGTAAAATTTGGTTTGCAAGTAAATATTCATATAGAGATCATGTTGAACGGTTTGGATCGACCGTTATGATTTTGAAAACTCAAATATTGAACCGTTGCACGGAGGCCCTCTATGCTACATGTAGCATATTAGCCAGATTATATATATACACACTTGCACTTCCAAGTTTTTTTTTTTTTTATAAAGTTAACTAGCTTATACATATGTACATGTGTATGAAAGTTTACTGAATGACTTTTCAATTTAAAAAAAATATATATTGTAGTATTTATTAAATAACACTACAGGAAATAATTATGCACAACCGATGCCCTTTTTTATATTAATACCAAAAAAAAAAAAATTTGTAAACCTGCCCTCACCTCAATTTTTTTTATTAAAACTACCCTAACCGCCATACTGTGGAGCGGTCCACTGTTCATAGCAGACCGCCTCCCAGTGGGGCGGTCCGCTATAAAACCCCTATATAAGGCAGTTTTCTCTCTCTTGCCACTCAAAAATTCATTCTACCTTAGCCAGAAGAGAAAGAAGAAGAAGAGAAAGAAAGAGAGGCGATTTTGTGGCAATTTTGGGCGATTTTAAGGCGATTTTAGGCAACAGTAGAGGTATATTTAATTAATTTAATATAATTTAATTTTTTAATTCATTTTAAACAGTAGCTATCAAACCGAAAATTGTTAGTTGCACTGTATGTGGGCGGGAAGTTTACCCGGGGTGTGGAGGGAGCACAGTACACTAAGGAGGCAGCCTATGGCTTCGAGGTGAATGAAAATACCTCATTTGTTGCACTGAAGGGAATGGTGTACGGAAAGATTGGTGTAAACCCCAACCGGTATGATGTAGATTTAGTTACTCGGATTAACACAGTAAGGGGGTAGACCTTACTATATCAGGTATCCAATAACAGATGAGACATTATGGAGGAATATTTACAATAATTTTTAGTCACAGGGTACCCCGGTAATGGACTTATATTCCAGGAGAGTTCCGCGTGAACCCGGGGTTGGAAGTTCTAGGGAAAATGCAGGTTATGACAACTCGGGTTATGACAATCCGCGTCACTCAAGTTATGACAACTTGGGTTATGACAACTCGGGGTATGACAACTCGGGGTATGACTACCCCCACCACTCTAGTTATGACAACCCTCGCCACTCGAGGTATAACAACCCCCCGCCATTCGAGTTATGACAACCCCAGCCACTCGAGTTATGAACCGTACGTACCACATGTTTATGATAATTATGTACCTGATTATACCACTGATCGTAACATGGACAATTATACCACCGAGCAACCACCACCACCACCTCCTCCTGAAACCGCAATCCTACCCAGATTTCCATCTGTACCACCATCAATACCTATACTGGCACCCGTTGTTATCCGGAGTGATATTGACCTTGATGGTGAGATCGATACCATACCAGAAAAGGATTTGGACACGGGTGATGAATGGGACGGGGATTGAGATTCTGATCACTTATCAAATGGTGATGGAGATTACTTACATAGGGAAGACAAATTTCTGATTAGAGGTCGGACAGATAGGCATCCGTGCCCCACGTTCAATGATACCACTGCTTTTGAAGAGGCAGACATAAGCTGGTCTGGGAAGCGTGTCGTATACAATTCGGAGCTTGCTCCGCAGCAGGTTTACACCAACTTAGATGAACTTATGAAGAAAATCAATGAGGTTCATGTTCACGGTAACTGAGAGTGCATAGTACAAAAAAGGGACTGAAAAAGGTTAGTTATGGTTTGTAAAGACGCACCGCGTTGCAACTTCCATCTTTATGCAACCCCTGTGGGTAAGGGGGAGGCATGTGTTCGCGCGAAAGCGCAACGCAAGTTTCGGTACGCTTGAGGGCGTACCTTTTAAAACCGCGTTTACACTTCACGAGTAAGGGTCGCAAGTGCACAACCCCTATCGAGTAGTATAATCGGGTATCGATCCACAGGGACGGGCAATTACTAGGTTAGAATCTACCAAACTCAATTAAAAACTAGAAGTGAGAAGGTTTTGGTTTGGTATTTAAGTTCCTAAAAAGGTCAATTCAAGCAATTCAAACAATGTAATAAAATGCTAGAAGAAATGTAAATTGTGTTTTGATTATGGATAAAAGGCGTTTTCAGGATTTCAGATTTCATCTGTGATCTGCCTCTAGTGGTACGGCCCGTACCAAGTTGGTACGGCTAGGCCGTACTCCACTTGGTAAGGCAAGGCCGCACCACTCTGGTAAGACCCGTACTGGCTTGCCAGAACAGAGCTTACCAGTTCGAGTTGATGCATTCCTTGCTGGTACCTTGTGCTAAACTCTTTAGAAAGGTTCAATTGACCATACCTAAGGTTCGTAAGCCTCAACCGTCGTGTGTTGGATCAAGATTTAGGTTGGAATGCAATTGATTGCCTTTTAGGGATTTCTACACCTCAATTCTCATGTGTTGGTACAGATCTACCCTAGCTGGTTGATTGGAGACCTAAGGCACCCTCTAATCTGTCGATTAGAGGAGAATTCAACCTCTCGGCTTCAATTCGAACAAGTCTACCCTAAACAATTGATTTGGTTGAGAGATTGAGATGATCACATGACCTTGATAGGTTTGATCTAGACCTAGAGGTTCATCATACACAATCACAGCAATCAAAGCAAGAGATGGCAAAGAAAATCACAATCAATCAATCAAAAAAGTTCATACAAGATACAAGTCAAAGAAAGTCAAAGCAAATCAAGAATCCATCTCTAAACCCTAGAAACTGAAATAACTACTCACAGCACATGATCTAATCTAAAAATACAATAAAAGGGATAGAGAAAGCCATGGATCGAAGGGATCGAGAGGAGGAAGCTTGATCCGTCGAGTTTCGCCTCTTTCCTCTTCCTTCCTTCTTGCTCCTAGCTCCTTAGCTCTCTTTCTCTCTCTTACTGTGCTCTCAATTAGATCTGGAATGGAATGCCTGTCGAAATTGGAGAGTTCCCCGCTTTAAATAGCCTCTGCCAAGATTTGAATCTGTCAGGCCGCCTTTAGGTACGGCCCGTACCAAAGTGGTACGGCCTGGCCGTACCAGGCGTGATGAGCTGAAATCGGCTAAGTCCGGTAAGACCCGTACCAAACCTGGTAAGGGCCGTACCAGATCATCCCAAATCGTCGTTTCTTCGTGTGTTTTGCTCCAAGCCTGCAGAAAACAAACAAACACTCAGCAGTACCAAATTCTAAAGATATATCGATGAAATGCACATGATTCTGGTGAATTAGGGCACGAATCTGGTACTAAAACAGGCCTAAAATAGACTAAATATGCGAGGTATCAGCATGGATTATTAAGAAGTGTGAACCAACTCATACATGCAAGTCTGCATCGTCAAGGACAGACCATGCACAACTTACGGCTTCACTTATTGCCAATGTAATTGAGAATGACGTTAAGGAGGACCCATCGATGAGCATTAAGGAGGTCACTAGACATGTCAGACGCGTTTGCAAACATGTGATCCCAAAATACAACAGGTTGTGGAGAGAGTGTGAACTTGCGATCTGTCGAATGTTCGGTAGTTGGTATGGTTCATACAACTTGCTTGCACCATTGCCCTTGGCCATAGCAAGTACAAATCCCGGCACAAAGTATGAATGTTCGAATCTGAGCATAGATGATGTCGATGGCGCGTTGCAATTTAAGGTCATAGCATGGGCTTTTGGTCCATGTATTCAAGTTATGCCATACATTATAGACTGGTCACCAGTATAGATGCATGCTTCCTGTCTGGCCATTACGAGGGGAGACTGTTGATAGCATGTGCATATGATGCTAAAAACCAGTTGTTGCCTTTGGCCTTTGCAATTGTTGAGAAGGAGGATGGTGAAAATTGGAGATTTTTCATGAGTTTTTTACGAAGAGAAGTGGTTGGCGACAGGTTCTTTTGTGTCATATCAGACCAGCACAAAAGAATCAAATATGTTTTTGATCACACATATTTCGGGTGGTCGACAGCGAACGGTGAGTGTGTGCACCAGCTGTGTATGCAGCACGTTGCAGACAACCTAAACAAGAATACCGGATACTACAAATGGGTTGCAGATACATTCAAAATTGGTTACAAGAGGAAGAAGCCGAGAAGGGTGGAAGAGATGTTCAGAGAGTTTGCCAAGGTATGTATATTTTTATTTTTGGTATTTAACATATTGTAGATGTCACTTATCTGAATTATTTACTTATATTTTCTCATCTAAAATTGTATTTTTGTGCAGTACTATTTTAGATGTATGTTGTGACCTATTTTAATTGATAGTTTGTGAACTATTTAATTTTTATTTACCTCGATTATTTTATATGTTTCAGTTTTGTTATTTTCATTACTTAATTACATATACAAAAATTGACAACATAAAATATAAACAAACACAAAATTGATGAAATAAGTCTACAACATAAATTCTTAATAAGTTTACAATATAAATTCTTAATAGGTAGTACTACTTCTTACAACGAGCTTTGAAAATACATGGAACAAAGTCATTATCGGATTTTTTCAGATCTGAATCAATCACAACAGATGAAGTGGTAGCCTTACCAGTACATGGAACAAACTCATCGTCCGATGCTAGAGGCTCTGGATCAACCTTCTTCTTTTTCAAACCAAAGCTGTAGCGGTTTTCCACAAAGTCATCGTCTGAAATTTCATACCGAATAGGTCATCTAATCCATTCCTCCATTGTACATACATGACAATTCCGGGGATCACGGCATACTTGATAGTTGTTCTTTTTTCCCTCATTTTTACCTCGATCACTAATTGACCCTCCTCTCGCTACGCCACGATCTTGGTTGCTCTCTTTCTTATCTCGATTGTTACTGTCCATCATTCTCATCTTAAATATACCTCGATTGTTACTGTTGCCTGAAATTGCCTCAAAATCGCCCAAAATCGCCACAAAATTGCCTCTCTTTCTTCCTCTTCTTGCTCTTTCTCTTTTGGCTAAGTTAGAATGAATTTGTGAGTAGCAAGAGAGAGAAAACTGTCTTATATAGGAGTTTTATAGCGGACCGCCCCACTGGGGGGCGGTTTGCTATAGGCAGTGGACCGCCCCACTGGGAGGCGGTCTGCTATGAACAGTGGACCGCCCCATAGTGAGGCGGTTAGGGTAGTTTTAATAAAAAATTTGAGATGAGGACAGATTTGCTAATTTGTTTTTTTTTTTGTATTAATAAAAAAAACGGCAACCGATGCATATAGTTAAATTGCTTGTGTAGCATGCACTTGCAATTTCAATTGCAGAGATGTAGAGAAATTTTAAATTATATTCTAAATTAGCGATTCTTTTTCAAGTGCTATGAGCATATATCAACATCTCCTGTAATTGCAAAAGATCGATATCTTTGTTAATCTAAGAATAATTCTCTGTGCCACGTTTGCTGAAGTGAAATTACAGGAATGGTACTGGGGAGGCCGGTACAGGGAGGCCGGTACAGGGAGGCCGGTACTGGTAAGGTATGGTACTGGGGAGGAACAGGACCAGGTACAGCACTAAGAACACACCCCGGGTGGTACTGGCACGGACGGGCTTGTTGCTGGTATGGGAAAATGAACGGAATGGATCAGGTATGCAGTTGGTACCACTGAGGGTACGATGCAAGAGCAACTGGTACATGCAACAAATTAAAGGAAACAACAAGCTGGCAGATCCGCAAGAACTCAGCAGTCCTTACTTCCTTTTCTTTTCTTCAAAGCTGCTGTTAACTTTCTGTATTTTCATTTCCTTATTTTTAATTTCTTAAGCTCAAATGTTTTGAGCTGATTTGATCTTTTTCTTTCTGTTACAAACTCCTTGTAACTCCTTCATATTAATCAAATGAGGGCTTGACCCTTATTTTTATTCAAAAAAAAAATTACAGGAATGGATACATTCTGAAATTATTGTGAAGAAAATTGTTAAATTAGTTCATGTGACAAATAAATTTAATTTTATAATTACAGGAATGAGATGCTCTTAGCATAGCTATGCTGACAGATTTTCATATTTTCAGAAGTAGATATTTTTACTTTTAATTTTTTTGTATTAATTAGTGTTGACAGAAGAAACAACATATATAATAAGACGACTGAATGTCTAAAGATGATAAGCTAGTCAATTTTTCATACTATTAAGTTCGTAAATAATGATCTGTAGCCAAATATAACATACTGAATAACTTTGAAATATATAGATGAGAATATTTGATCGAGCATGAAATGGTGGAGAAATAACCTAATAGAATAACTTTTCCTACCAAGTTTGAAAATCAAATATAGAGCTGGCATTTGCAATTTTTACCCCATTTGTTTCTTCCACTAATTTGAAGTCCAATTAATTCGCTGTTTAAAAGAAAAAAAAAAGGAAGAAGCTAAGCATCCATTTTCTCAAAAAAATAAATATATATAAAAAAAAGCATCCATTTCATAATTAACTAAGAGGGTGTCTTTGGTCTACTTGATGTACACAAGCTGATGATGTCTTGGTAAGAAAATTTTGGAGATTGTGAAAATGGATGCATATATTTGAGATTTCAAAAATTATGTTGCCGGAATTAAACAAATTGCTGGACAAAGAATAAAGAACATATCATTAGGTCAATAAAGGTGTTAAAGTGAAGATAAAATATTCTTTAAAGAATAAGATATGTCTCAACGGAATGAAATTAAATATGGTTGACTCATGTAAATAAAAAAAAATTATACCAAGATATTGATAAACAAGAAAATAAAGATATATACCTTTTCCATACCTATATATATATGTGTAAACTAACATATGGGTAGTCAACTCAAAATTAAATAAGCCTTTGAAAACATTTTGGAGTCTAATAGAATTTTGATAAGAGTTTCTCTGATAGCCAAGGATGACTTGCCTGTCACCTCTCTCCAGCTTTGTTTTGTTTTTTTTTTCCTATGATTTCTGGAGTAGAACTAAGGAGTTTCATCCCACAGGCAGTCTTCCTTGCTAATCTGAGTAGCTCTTATTTCGCATGAATCTTGATCTTGGGTCAGATCTCAGATGTAATCTTACTTTTCAACAGGCTTCAACATGGTTATTTTGTTCATTTAGTTCTTTATATTTTCCTGGTGATAACTCTATTAACATAATTTATCTCAGCTTGAAAGTTGAAATAAATAGGGAAGTTGTTTAGTATGGTTTTTATAATATATACAGAGGCTAGGCATGGGTTTTCATTGTGTTGTCACAATGGATAGCAAATCCTCTCAGGCCGATACCAAACTTTAACCCATAATTAGCTTTGATTACTGTATCTTCCATCTTTTATTTTACAACTAAGTTATGTTAATTTTCTGAGCGAAAATGTCTACCCCTGTTGATTGAACAAAGGTTCAACCTTGATTTTTCATAATTCAAATCCAAACTTCATAAGTATATCTTAATAAACTGGCATGGCATTTTGTTTATGGTGGATGTGGAGCATGGATGGATAATTACAGAAAGTGGAGCGGCGATGGCGATCCGATGAAGCACTTGCTGCAGATGGTCTTGCAAGTACCCATCTCACTAGCCCTTCTTATTATATGAAGTTGATCTTTTTCCGTTAGTTCTGAAGCAGTGCATTGGAGCCGGTGCCTTTTAACTGTCCTACTTTCCATTTGCAAGCCATGGGGGAATCTTCCTTGATCATGTCTCTGTTTGCCGATAGTCCATAAGGAGGCACTTGACTACTTGAGAGGTTCATTTACCGAGTGTTCTGGCTCATAGAAAGAACTTGGGTACGGTATAATAGTATGTCACCTTCTTTCGATGGGAAAGATTGAGTTGTGTCCTCTCGGAGGACCTTGACGAAGTTCATGGTGCATAATCCCACACAATTTGATTGCCATATAACCGCCTGTTATGCATGCATGAAACATGCCCCCATGCAATACGTATATATAGTTACGGAACATAGAAATTTTATTAGCATATGATTCGATAATCCATCTATATTTAAACATGTTGAACTTTGGTTTTATATCCAAATTTCTATTACCTGAATTAAAAGCAGTGGGAGTTTTTGAAAAAACAGACACCCTAGGAATAAGTCTCCTCTGGGGAGTCCGCACATAGGGAACTCCGCTCTTCCCACCAGGCAATCAAGAAAGGGAGACAGAAAGAAGACAAGGTTTTGAGAATCGATCCGTGGTCTGTCCGCTCTGCTCCGCCCCTCCACTCCTCTCTTATCTACTCGGTCCAGCTCGTCTCGCTCCTTTTGAGCGAATGACTCTGTTTAAGGGTTCCGCCACTCGTCGCCTCGTCCGAGCGAATGACTCTTCGGATTCGACTGAGGGTTTGTAAATTCGTTCAATTCCCGTAAATATCTACTATAACTATATATGTGAATAAGGTACGTGCTTTTATGGTTGTTGCCGATGATGAGATTGCAAAGAGTTGTCTCCTTCCTCCTCTCTTTCTTCTTCTTCTTTCCTTCTTCTTTCTCCTCTCTGAGTGGTGACTGTCCCAGTTCGGTTGATTCAGTTCCCAGTCCGGTTTGATTCTGTGCCTTTTCGGTTGAGTGGTGACTGTCTCGGTCCGGTTTGATTAAGTGCTCTCTTCTTCCTCCTCTCTGAGTGGTGGCTGTCCCGGTCCGATTTGATTCAGTGCCTCTCGGCTGCACATTCCTCTGGGCGGCGTCGATTGTGGAAAGAAGAAGACGTTTCATCCTTAAGAAAGGATTATATACTGCATGCAACTCGAAAAATCACTGTTGTGTCTACATTCCAAAGAATAAAATCGGAAGGCCCACATACTGGCTAATTGGGCGCGAATAGACCAATTCGCATTCTCTGGCTTCACGTATCCGTTATTTTCTGACATAGCAAATTAGATGATTTTACAAGTAGCTCAATGTATAGGTTTTCATGCTTCTTAATTTAAACAAAAGAAATCAATGTAATAGCTACTTTGTAAATCTTTAGATCAATACAATCGCTTACGGGCTTTCAACAAAAAAAAATTAAAAGCACTGGCATTCTGGCAAGGTACTAGCAGTTATCCTAGTATATACAAGTGTTCGCGCAGAAGCGCAACGCAAGTTTCGGTACGCTTGAGGGCGTACCTTTTAAAACCGCGTTTACACTTCACGAGTAAGGGTTGCAAGTGCACAACCCCTATCGAGTAGTATAATCGGGTATCGATCCACAGGGACGGGCAATTGCTGGGTTAGAATCTACCAAACTCAATTAAAAACTAGAAGTGGAAAGATTTGGTTTGGTATTTAATTTCCTAAAGGGTCAGATCAAACAATTCAAGAAGATGTAATAAAATGCTAGAAGAAATGTAAATTGTGTTTTGATTATGGATAAAAGGCGTTTCCAGGGTTTCAGACTTCATCTCTGATCTGCCTCTAGTGGTACGGCCCGTACCAAGTTGGTACGGCTAGGCCGTACTTCACTTGGTAAGGCAAGGCCGTACCACCCTGGTAAGACCCGTACTGGCTTCCCAGAACAGAACCTACCAGTTCGAGTGAATGCATTTCCTTGCTGGTACCTTGTGCTAAACTCTTTAGAAAGGTTCAATTGACCATACCTAAGGTTCCTAACCCTCAACCATCGTTTGTTGGATCAAGATCTAGGTTGGAATGCAATTGATTGCCTTTTAGGGATTTCTACACCTCAACTCTCGTGTGTTGGTATAGATCTACCCTAGCTGGTTGATTGGAGGTCTAAGGCACCCTCTAATCTGTCGATTAGAGGAGAATTCAACCTCTCGGCTTCAATTCGAACTATTCTACCCTAAGCATTTGATTTGGATGAGAGATTGAGATGATCACACGACCTTGATAGGTTCGATCTAAACCTAGAGGCACATCATACAACAATCACAGCAAGCAAAGCAAAAGATATCAAAGTAAATCACAATCAATCAAACTAAAGAGTTCATACAAGATACAAGTCAAAGAAAGTCAAAACAAATCAAGAATCAATCTCTAACCCTAGAAACTAAAAGAACTACTCACAGCACATAATCAGATCTAAAAATACAATAAGAGGGATAGAGATAGCCATGGATCGAAGGGATCGAGAGGAGGAAGCTAGATCCGTCGAGTTTCGCCTCTTCCTCTTCCTTCCTTCTTGCTCTCAGCTCCTTAGCTCTCTTTCTCTCTCTTACTGTGCTCTCAAATGGATCTGGAATGGAATGTCTGTCGAAATTGGAGAGTTCCCCGCTTTAAATAGCCTCTGCCAAAATTTGAATCTGTCAGGCCGCCTTTAGGTACGGCCCGTACCAAATTGGTACGGCCTGGCCGTACCAAGCGTGAAGAGCTGAAAAATGGCTAAGTCTGGTAAGACCCGTACCAAGCATGGTAAGGGTCGTACCTCATCATCTGAATCGCCGTTTCTTCGTGTGTTTTGCTCCAAACCTGCAGAAAACAAACAAACACTCAGCAGTACCAAATTCTAAAGATATATCGATGAAATGCACATGATTCTGGTGAATTATGGCACGAATCTGGTACTAAAACAGGCCTAAAATAGACTAAATATGCGAGGTATCATCTGCTAATTGTTCTTTACTCTCAACAAATGGAGTCTCGCTTTGTCCAGATTGAACCTTTTCTCTTATAAAGTGGTAATCTACTTCTATGTGTTTGGTTCGTTCGTGAAACACTGGATTTGATGCGATGTGTCTGGCGGTTTGGTTATCACAGTACATCTGCATTGGCTTATCGCAATGAATCTTCATGTCTTCAAGCACTTGCTTGATCCAAGTCAGCTCACTTGCGGTTGATGCCATTGCTCTGTATTCTGCTTCTGCGCTTGATCTTGCCACCACGTTTTGTTTCTTGCTTTTCCAAGTCACAAGATTCCCACCAACAAAGGTGCAATAGCCCGTGGTTGATTTTCGATCATAACTACCAGCCTAATCTGCATCAGAGTAACCGACAACATTGTTAGTGTTATTTTTCCTCATGCATATGCCTTGACCTAGTGACTTCTTAAGATACTTGAGTATCCTTTCAACAGCCTCAAAGTGACTGGTTCTAGGTGCATGCATGAATTGACTTACCGAACTAACTACAAATGCAATATCTGGTCTGGTCACAGTTAGGTAAATTAATTTACCGACAAGTCTTTGATATTGTCCTATATCTTTCAATGGTTCACTAGTTTCAGAATCAAGTTTTTTGTTAGGTTCCATTGGGGTGTTGGCTGGTTTTGCACCTAACTTACCAGTTTCCTTTAGTAGGTCAAGAACATATTTCCTTTGAGATAAAAACAAACCTTTGTTTGAATGAGCAATTTCAATTCTCAAAAAATATTTAAGTTTTCCTAGGTCCTTAATGTCAAATTTTTCTTTTAGATAATTTTTGACATTTTTAATTTCTTCTTCGTCATTTCCAGTAATAATAATATCATCTACGTATACAAGAACTATGGTTGTTGTGGAATTTGTATATTTAATAAACATAGATGAGTCTGCTGAACTCTTAACAAAATCATGAAGTAAAAGAGAGTGACTGAGTTTGTCATACCATGCTCGAGGAGATTGCTTAAGTACATAAATTGACTTATGTAGTTTGCATACAAGATTATTGTCATCATTCTTGTAACCTGGTGGTAATGACATGTAAACCTCTTCCTCTAGTGTTCCTTGTAGGAACGCATTTTTAACGTCCATTTGGAACAAACTCCACCCCGAATTCACAGCCACAGATAACAGAATCCTAACAGTGTTCATTTTGGCCACTGGTGCAAAGGTCTCTTGGTAATCTATGCCATACGTTTGTGTAAACCCTTTTGCTACCAATCTTGCTTTATATCTTTCTATTGTTCCATCACTTTTGTATTTTATTTTGTAAACCCACTTACATCCTACTGGTTTTTTTCCTTTGGGTAGAGGCATAATGGTCCAAGTTTGATTTTTTTCAAGTGCCTTAAGTTCTTCTTTCATAGCCTTGAGCCATGTAGGGTTCTCTTTAGCATCTAGGTAATTGGTGGGTTCACTTTCTTGTGAGATTGACGATTTTTCCTTTCAGATACTCCATTTTGTTCAGGCGTATTAATGCAAGTTGTTTGATGTAAAATTCATTTTTGTTTTAAAAAATCAGAAAATTTTTTATTTATATATTCAGTTCCATTATCGGACCTAAATATTTTTATTTTATTGTTATATTGATTCTCAACATAAGTTGCAAATTCTTGAAATTTTGAAAACACTTCATCTTTTGTTTTTAGTAAATAAATCCATGTAGTACGAGAATAATCATCAATAAAGGTAACGAAATATCTAAAACCATTATACGAATTTAAAGGTGCAGGTCCCCAAACATCGGAGTGAATCAATTCAAGTATTCTAGAGGTCTTACTTTCAGCCAATGAAAAAGGCAGCCTGGTTTGTTTGGAAAATCGACATACATCACAACAACTAGAATTTAAATTTGATAAAGAAAATAACTTATTTAGGATTTTATCGGATGGATGACCGACTCTATAGTGCCATAGTCTATTAGGTTCTATACTAGCATTTAAACAAGCTTTATTTGGAAAATCTAAAATATAAAGTCCATTTCTTAATTGACCTTCACCAATCTTCTTCTTCGTTGTTTTGTCCTGAAATGTCACATTTTCAGATGAGAAAATAACATTGCAATTTAATTCTTTAGTAATTTTACTTACAGATAATAAATTAGATTTGAAAGTAGGCAAATATAATACTTTAGATAATTTTTTTGAAAAAAGATTTGCATCCCCAATTTTTGCCACATGTACTTTTGAACCATTTGTTACTGTTACAAGTTCAGTATAATGGGGTTCAATTGAATTATATAGAATTTCAGAATTTCCAACCATATGGTCAGTGGTTCCTGAATCTACAATCCATCTGTTTAAAGTCCTAGAAACTGAATTATTATCTGAATTTAAACAATTACCTGTAAATTTACCTGAGGAACGCTGATTTAATTCTTGCAACAGCTGTGTGATTTGGGTTTGATTCAGCTGGTCCAACACGGTTTGGTTCACCTGGGCCGGTCCAGAGAAGGTTGATTTTGATTCGGGTCCGCCCCATTTATCCTTGTCGGATCCGCTTCCTTCACAAGCCATCGCCTTCTTTTCTCCTTCTCTCTGTCCCGCTTTAGGGTTGCCGCTCTTCTCTCCCTTGCGCTTTGGTCGGAGGTGTGGGTAGAGGAACCAACACCTCTTTACCTCGTGGCCTTCCTTCTTGCAGTTGGTGCACTTAGCGGCTCCCCTCACCTCCGATCTGAAATTAGGGTTTCCCCCTTTTGCCGCCATGGCTTGATTCTCGATTACCTGGTATGGTTCTGTGTGCATGGCTTTAGGCCTTGATTCCTCTTGCTCTATTGTGGCTACTACACTGTCTAATGAAGGCAAAGTGGGACCAAGAAGGATTTGGGTACGGACTTGTTCAAAACTTGGATCTAAATTCGCTAAAAGCTGGTAAATCCTATCTTGTTCTTTTCTTTCCCTGATTTTTTCAGGATATGTTGTTTCTGGTATATGAATATCTATCTCATCCCACTTTGCTTTCATTGAGCTATAGTATTGTGTGAATGGCTGGTTATTTTGTTTAATTTGCACAATATCTTGTTTGATTTGAAAAATATGTGCAAAATTGTTTCTTTTGCCAAACATTTTTTGAATACTAAACCACATTTCACAAGAGGAATTTGCATAACAAAATAACTCACTGATATTGGGTTCCATGGAGTTGAGTAGCCATCCCATGATTGTGTTGTCGTTGAGCTCCCAGTTATCTGGATCTTTTTCGGGTTTCTTCTTTTCACCAGTGACATATTTGATTTTGCCTCTGCCTTTCAAGATGATGGTCATGGCCCTAGACCAGGGGAGGTAATTCTTCCCATTGAGGAGGATATTTGTAAGTTTTGGATTTGCATTGGTGTCAATGGGACTGTTCTGATTTTTGGGTATTGTCTCTGTTTCGTTCTCTGCCATCTGAGAGGTTTTGGGTGGCCTTTACTGGCACTTGTCGGAATTTGGTTTTTCTGGATCTATTGATCTTGCTCTGATACCATAATAAGTTGAGAAGGAAAATGATGAATAAAACTTTCTTGTATTATTCTGATTCTTACAAATCTATTATATAGACCTTGGTCACAATATGACTGTTGCCTTGTTGCCTAATTTACAATATGACTGTTGCCTAGTTGCCTAATTATAATTGCTAAGTATGGTATGAAATTATAGCTGGGTACTAATAAATCTGAGGCCAGCTGTCGGTTGCTCTGTTTCCTTTGAGTTATGATCGATGATGATATTCTGAGATCAGGTTGGAATCACATTCCTTTTGTGTATTATTCTCAATAGTAACTCATATAAGGAATTATTTGTTCAGTACTCGCTAAAACTATTATAAAATGAATGCTTCGGTAATCTACATTTGTCAGTTTCGTTCTTTCTTTCTTTTGTAGCAGGAATAAAAAAAAAAACGAAGTGATATCCTTAATTAAAAGAGAAATGCTTGGGAAAGCTTTAAATAATTAAATTATTCAATCATCAATTACAAAAAAAAAAAATGAATAAAAGTGTGAATTGCAGAAAGGAAATTAAATTGGTGACTAACTGTATTAATGATTCGCGAGTCAATGGCGTTCCGAATGGCAAGCAACAGGGGTGACAAAAAGATTTGGTGGATCCAACAAATAGAATATTAATATTTTGAGTACATTTGGATATATTAGTTAAGATCAGGGAAAAAGTCTTTTAATGATGCTATGCACATTAAAACTTTTTACTGTTAATAATTATGTGGTTTCTCATAAATAGTCTTTCTCTTCATATTAAAACAAATATTTCATTTTTATAATTTTGATTAAGACGGATGATAACTATAGGATGGAAAATTTTACCCATATCTCACCTAATATAAGATAATTCACTATTTTTCTTTAAAATTTGTATGTACATAGTTCTCACTTCAAATATACATGGTTCATCTTTTTAGAACAAAAAATAAGGATGAATCAGGTATATATGGGGCGAAATCTGGACAATATTTTTCGAACGAATAAAATCATTAACATAGATTAATTGCTCTCACTTGAGGAAAACAAACAAAGGCAACATCTGACAAATATAAATGCAAATACGGAAACATACAAAAGGTATAATTTCTTTATTATTAATTTCCAGCCTAGAAAAGAACTAACAAAGCAAACCTAAACTAACAATATAGTAATTCCAAATTCCCTCTCTTTCTCTCTCATTTTATCCAAAATACTTGGCTGCATGCAGCTACCAATTGTTGAATTAAGATTTTTCTCTCTTTCTCTCTCTACATGATTGAACATGATATTATATATTGAGTTGCCTATGATTCACTATGTTCCTCATGAGGTGAGCTCCTGCAAAAAACAAGTCAAATATAATTAATTAAATACACTAATTATTACATATCTAAATGATGTTGTTTAGATTATTTTCTCTATATATTACATGCAAAAAGAAAAGAACAAGGAAAAATGCGGTATTTGGTATTTGGTTCGGGCTACACAAGTTTCAGATGAAACTGTTTTTATTTTTTTCCCTTTGCTGTTATGACACAAGAATTAAACAAACATTAGTTTATCTTACAAAAGTCAAGTTGAAAGTTTGAAATCTCTCCTGGAATCTGGGTTGGATTGAGTGAACTTTCCATCAGGGAATTTGGAAGTGCATATGAAAAAACTGCCCCTTGGTTCTGTTCTGTTTGCCCATACAGGTTCAAGCCATAGTCATAACATGTACTTGGGGTTACTGTAGCAATCTTCATTGAAAGAAACTGTGATACCAATAAACAAAGAACCTTTTTAAGTATACACTCATATTAAAAAAAAAAAAAAAAAGGATGCATCTCATGCATCCATGTTATGAACAGAGGATGAACCATTTTGTGTTGTTCAGAAAATTAATGATGAGGATGAAGCAGAGGTGCCTATGACAAGTTATGAACACTTTGTATAATATAATGAGTGAGGCTATGGTGCTATGCATAGCACGGATGGCTAGTGTACTACGGCTCAATATGATACTTTTTAAAATTCTAACGGTCGATCCGAACCGTTCAATGTGATAACCATATAAATATGTACTTGCAAACTAAATTTTATATTTTTTTGAATTTTTTTACTATTTTTTTAGATAGGTAGAATTTTGATGGTCCAGAATTTTCAGAAAACACTGATTTTTCTACCTATCTAAAAAAATAGTAAAAAAATTCAAAAAACAAATATAAAATGTAGTTTGCAAGTACATATTCATATGGATATATATCACATTGAACGGTTCAGATCGACCGTTAAGATTTTAAAAAGTATCATATTGAGCCGTAGTACACTAGCCATTGGTGCTATGCATAGCACCATAGCCTCACTCTAATATAATTGTATTAATGAGGCGCCTAGGACAAGTTATCCATGTGTTATAATACTAATATGATATATCCTCTGTCTTGTAGGCTCTTGTAACATAGATATCTCATCTTTCAAATTTATTTATGATATTTTTTCATCGTATAGGGTTATTTATGTGGCATAATGGTTGATATTAACTGATGATAGCTATAAATGCTTGCTATAATTTAGAATTATTTATTATAGTTTGTCATTACAAATTAATGTTTGTTACCTCAACTTGATTCTGCAAGGACTGAACATAATTGATGATCTCATCCAGCATTGAGGCCTTTCCTATCACCTATATATAGCCCCCACAAAAATGAAAAATCAACAAATAAGAGATTTCTCTTTGCAAACTGAATATATACATGAAACATCTCTCATATACAAAATGCTAAGAAATTCAACCTTGTCGCAGCCAGGAACAAGGTCTTGCAGGGTTTTCATCCTTGCACTTATTTTTTCTCTCCTTATCTAAAAAAAAAAAAAAAATCTATATAAGAGAACCTTGTTCATGATATATAAGAGTGTGCTACTTATAAATTTTCTTATAGTAACTGTTGAATTTTCATATTTAAAATCTAAATCATTGATATGAAATGAATAAAATAGCCAAAATATAATAACATTTGATGTATAAAGTATATTCATTTATTTCAGATTGCTGCTATTAATTAATATTATTATTAAATTTATAAAATTAAAAATAACTAATTCCATTAAATCCATAATAATAAATACTGCTTTTACAATATATCCATTAATTCTATATTTGATAAAAGGAACCACTATAGCAAAATCTATAAAATTAATCATTGCATCATGCAAGGAGAGAGAGAGTACTCTTTCAGCAATGCTGTGACTATCAGTAGCTTGACCTCTTCTTGCTCTTACATGGATGTATTCTTTTGAAATTTCTCCTCTAATAATGGCCTCAGCATCTCTCATCTCACCATTATTTGCTTTATTTTTTGTTCGATCTTTTCGCTCCTTGATCTACAAGGCGACATCGTTAACATTGTAATAACTGAATGAAATTAGATGAGTTATATCAATTGGTGGTAATAACATAATGATATCCTGAACCTCTCAATAACAATATAGTTGTTTATCAGATAGAGAAGTGCATATTGTATTAAAAACAATCAAACATGGTCATCAATTCGTCAAAATAGCCTACTACATATATTGTAAGTTATCAATCGAGATCTTGAAAAAGTGAGAGTTTAATTAACAAATATTGGAACTGAGTATATATGTTTTTTTTTTAATTGCCAACAAACCGGGAATAAGAGCTACTATTTGTTGGTTTCTTTACTTCTGTGATCTTTTGTTGTAAGTGTTGTAACTATATAAGCGTACCTTGGACTGAAAAGAGCTGGTGCTATTTCCATCTGGAGATTTTCTTTTCTTGTGCGCAAATTGCTGATGAGTTTCTAAAGAAGAATACGAACTTTCCATTAAAATGGAATTGTCTTGCAAAATACTGGAACAGTCTACCAGAAAAGTGTTGTAGTTGTGGGAATTAAATGGTTCCATTTTGGGTAGGGAGAGAGAGAGAGAGAGAGAGAGAGAGAGAGCGGCGACAGAGTTATGCAGAGTTTAACAGTTGATGCAAGACCTAATGTTATCTAGTAGATATCACCTCTTGGTTATATATAAAGTATATAGGTAATATTAATGAGTGGCTATGGTGTAGTGTGCATATAGTGCACATTGACCTGTACTGCTAATTCGTTACTTTTTTTTAGATAAATGAAAAATCACTACTTTTTGATGGTTTAAAAACTTTAGATCAACTGATTTTCTACTCATTAAAAAAAAAAAATTATTAACATATATATATTTTTTTAAGATTAGTAGCTTTAAATATCTACTAATAATTTTATTAATAATAAAAAATGTAATTACAACGAGTTAAATGATCTTTATTTTTAGATCTATTATTTTATTCTCATATAATCCTCTAAACTACTCTATTTTCTAATTCTAGTTATACACCCTTAATCACCGTATTATCTTATTCCCCTTTCTCTCCATGACCGGATCCGTTCTCATTGGACACCCGCTATGCTACGATGACCAGATCTGCTCACCGCCACACTCTGATCAAGATGAAGACTCTCCGCTCTAAGCTCCGATGATATCGCGCTCTCGGTTCTGATTCCTTTCCTAAATCTCTTTCATTCTCCTCTCCGCTAGAGAAGATAGAGTCGAGACAGAGAGGAGTGTTGATGTGTCAGAGTGAGGCCTAGAAAGGATAGGAGGGGAAGAGTGAAGTGTGGAGGTGGGATGGGGTTGGGGGGAGGGAGAGAAGCGACTCTAGGTTTTTCGAATCGGTTTTCCAATCGCTTCATAAATCAAAGCGCTCCCTCAATATTTCATAACCTTAAGTTAGATCTTTAAAAATAACAAAATGTAAAATTTTAATTATCTACAAATACATTTTTATACAGAAATCTTGTTGAATAGTTTATATTAATTATTTAAATTTTAAAAATAAAAATATAAATTCATAGTACGGACAAACATGAGTTGTACATAGCCTCACTCAATTTTATTCTTGAGAGGCAGTTATTGTTGGAACTCCGTTATTTTTTTTTATCGTTTACCCAAGTTGTACACACAAGGCCCCATCACTTATCATTAATGGACCAGATGATCCTTTAACACAATAATTGATAAATGTCCAAGTACTATCACAATTGAAAATTTTAATTCAGAATATACTAGTTGCATCACCTCGAGTCTATGAAGCTTCAAGTAGGTGTCAAAGCTAATTAACATCACCAAAATAAATCTTACAACAACATCTAAATACTAATTAATTAACCATTTACCTTGTTGATATAATTCAACAAATAAGAGAATTATTTTGTTCAAATTATTGCCGCGTACAACCCTTTAATTAGAGAAGCACATTCTTAATTTGCAATTGGGCAGTGAAAGAAATAAAGAATGTATATACGATCGTGTTAATTTGGTTGCTACTCAAATTGAAGAAGGATTAAGCTGCTTGTTCTATCTTATTTCTTTTATTTTATATTTCGTTTGACAGATTAAGTCATGACTTAAATTAATTTGTCTAGAGGAGTAATATATTGAAAAATGAATTTCTAACTATTTTTATTTGTCAACCAATTTGTTTGGAGCTCAAGTGCTCAACCCTACTAACTTTAAAAAAAAAGTGTGGATTAAGTAAAACCCGTTGTAATTCCATCTTACTCTTTATATTTTACATTCTGATTTACACTTTAAGTTAAAAATAAGGAGTTCATTTCACCTCTTACTCCACAACAAATATTATGGAGTTGTCATTTTCTATGACTACGAATAGTGATTTTCATGTTTCACTGCTCATGAGAAGTAATTTAATTATAATTTTATCATACATCAAGTGACATTTTAAATTTCAACAATTCAAACAATAATTTTTATTGTACCATCATACAATACTTAAATTATATAAATTTTATTAATAGAGATCTATAAGTTCAATAACATATTTATAAATTAAATTTTTATTTATTTTTGAAAAATTATTAATTTATTTATTTTTGAAAAATTATTAATTTATTTATTTTTGAAAAATTATTATTAAAATTATCCAATTAAATTGATAGCTCATATTATTTGATATTTTGATTCATTGCTTCCGTGGCTTCAAGGCAGGGAATCATCAGGATAACAGAAAGGCATTTCCATAACGATGCTTCTGGTCTGTTAGATTTGTACAAGATTCGCGCCCGGTTAAAATCTGATGGTTCGCAGATACTTAATTTTGCTTGGTTTTATTCTTGTAAGAATGTGTGTGTGTGATCTTATGTGTGTAGCGAGTAAGGTTTAATAGCCAATGGGTTGAAAGTAAGGTTTCACAAAGAATAAATTGCTTTGAGCGCATGGTCAGTCCACAAACCTACTTGCTACACAATTAGCAAATGACGCATGGCACAAGAACTTTCAAACCGTCCAATTCCTAGGTTTTATGCCGGCGCCAACAATGTGAAATAAATGTTTGGCTCTTTTATTTATTTATTTATTTTCTCATGTAATTAAATGGGGGTTTCAAATCACAAAAGGTGTAAACAAATTAACTGAACGAAGTTTAGTACGTTACTGCGAGTGATGATGTTACTCCTATGGGATTTGCTCATTGAATATTGAAGCCTGGGAGCTTATATATTTTATATAACATTTAATGTAATGAATTATATTGTCAAGCATTTTTATTGAAAAGGAATGATATCTTCAAATTAAAAACTAAAAAATATTTTATATTGATAGTTGATGTATCTTGTTTTTGACACAATTAGAGGCTGAATCTGATATTTTATATTGACAGTTGATGTATCTTGTTTTTGACACAATTAGAGGCAGAATCTGACTTTCAAATTATGAGGGTCGGACGTGAATGGAGGTCAACCATATAAAATTTTATTGCTACGAATGGAAGTCAATTTTACACTACTAATAACATTTTACTCTAAAATATATATAAATAAAGTACAAGTACAAAAATTTTGAAAAAAAGAGGGTCAATTGAACCTCATTCCTTTCAAGTAGCTCCGCCACTATAAATTCACATCCTCTACATGCGTTAAAAGATATGGACCATCCGATTGAGATCCGCACTAATATTAAAGGGCCCCGTGCGTTATAGGCGTGGACTGAAGTGACTCCGATCCTACAAACAGACGAGATGCTCTTTCGAGTTAATGTAGAAGATGTGAAATCTCCACCACTGGACACAATGTACTCATTTAGTAAGCATATTTTATATAAAGTACAGCTACCATATACTATTCAATAATTTTATTATTTGATAATTCGACTTGCAGCAACTTCATAGTTATTTTCATCTTCACAGTGTTCTTAATTAAAATACCCAACTTAATTTGTTATGATTGAAATTGAACCTTAAACAATAGGTGTTTAACTGACTCCGTACACAAATAGCCGCACACAACTCCGATACAGATAACCCGGATTGGATTCATGGACCACTGACTGTGTAGGCGTTCATAAAAATGGTGGGCTATTAATTGAGACTTGAGAGGAAGGTGTTCATTCATCTAATATTCAGAGCGTATTAAATGGACCACAACAACAAAAAGCCGTGCAAGAATCTACATTTAATACGGCTTTCATTGTGAAAGGCCAATTTTGTAATTATATCATTGGATACGCTATTCAGTTGGTAATTGAAAGGACTAAAGGACTATAGTATTTCTCGTCAGATACACAGATCCATTATATATATTTGTCCGAACACTTGCACGAATATTGATGTATATTGTTGAAATTTTGCTCATGAATTTTAATGCATCGAAATTCTTTCCAATATTAAATTCGCACTTTTCATCAAGAGAAAACATCAAGAATCGCTGGACGGCGTGCATAAATTTTAATGTTCAGAAAAGATTTAATTTGTAGAAAGATTTATTGCGTCGTAAAAAATAAATTTTATTTTAAATTAGAAGGACTGAAATATAAAATGTATTATGTGTGATTGTTTAAATTTAAATTTAAGTTTTCACTATTACAAAATTAAATTTTGAACCACTAAACTATAAACATACATTTAGTATTGTATAAGAGAGACTGAATTATATAAACATACAGTTAGACCTTCAATGATAAAAATACATTTAATATATATATGGATTCGTTTTGCAATCTCTGTTATAGCATTATTTCTTAATGCACCAATTCTCACTCGTACATATATTATGGATTTCATAGCTTTCTGCTGCAAATTAAACTCAAAGGTTGCCCAAAACAAATTTGTTATTTCAAAGAATGCTAGAATAGCACTATTTTTCTATTTGACTAAAGTTTGAACAACAACAAAAAAAGGAGAAAAAAGTGATATCATTTATAGTATTATTTTATTTTTATTATTGAAACTCAATCTCATGCTAAAGGTGGGTATGAAAATCCTACTAATATGGTTCATCTTTTTATTATTGAAACCCAATCTCATGCTAAAGGTGGGTATGAAAATCCTACTAATATGGTTCATCTGTCAATTCATTTATGATTCAGATCATCACAATTGAAGTATGAATAAGACATAACACATACATCAATCATGATCGTTCAGATTATGAATGAATGGATGGAGAGATAGAACATATTAACAAGATTTTTCAGATTCAGTTGCTCTTAATTTCTGGTAAATTTTACTATCATCCTTGCAATTGCTGCTCTTCCTATTATTATTTCACTATACTCTCAACATTATTACTGCTTATCTTTGAACAGTTTAATTACACTTTACAGTCAAAACAGTAATATTTTTTGGATAAATTAAAAGTGCAAAATATGGCCAATGTGTTTTTACTATTGTACTAGGTGGAAAAGCATTAAATGCTGCTTGTAAAAAGCTTGGGCATTAATTGGTACTTGATACTCTGTTTCTATATGATCGAGACCTTAGATTGATCCGAGATATTCATTGATTTAGGACATTTTCTGGCATTGAATTGTGGCCTCTTGTCACAGGATGTGCATCATAGAAAAGCAGGGAGTTGCTCGTCTCTTTCTCTCTGTATCTCTCTAAAAAAAAGAGAAGAGAGAGAGAGAGTCACGTGGGAGAGAGAGGACGAGGAGAGAGATAGAGAGGCAAGCAGGGGAAGAGCAGGGGTTTGGCAAGCACCGGATCTCGTTCCCTTGTCACAACCCTTTCCGAAATTTTTATTAATACCCTTAAAAAAAAATAACAAATATGTCTCTAGATTGAAATTTTTTAAAAACACCCTGACCACTTCATTATTGGGCAGTCCATGATTGGGCGGTCTACTCCATGTACCAAACCGCCCCATGATGGGGCGGTCTTCTGCCTGTATCGAACCGCCCCATGATTGGGCTGTCTGCTATTGCCTATATATTGGAGGGTACCACTTCCGTTTTTCACCTCACTCTCTCTCTCTCCTCTCTTTCTTTCTTTCTCCAATATATCGCCTCCCCTTTTGCATGTAAGTCCATCAACTTTTTTGTATTTATTTTTGTAGTCTAAAAGTGTTTAGAAATTGTTATGAATTAATTTAAATTGTTAGAAATTGTTAGAAAATGTCCAAAATTGGTTAGAAATTGTTAAAAATTGTTTAAAATTAATATAAATTGTTTAATCCATCATGGTCTTGAAACCCTAGATCTTACCATGGCACCCAAAACCAAACTTCGAAAAGGATGAAGTGAAACTGCACACAATGCTCGCATATCCCTCGCTAACAATGTTTGGACGGGTGAAGCCTGCTTGAGGAGATGTTTATCTCGTTTAGGATTTCCACCCAACGAGGATGAAGAATATGCTTCCACGGATGATCCGACTATTAGAAGTGTTTTTACGAGAACTTCGGCCATATCGACCATCTTTCTGATTGGGAAGTGTGCCCCGCATGTCGTGTCAAGGGAGATTGCGGAGATGTTCTTTTGTCATCTCTGTGGTGTAAGAGTTCACCCCAAATGTATCGACAAGAATGTAGATATGGTAAATGACTATCATTTTCAAATGTGGGAGTGTGTTGCGTGCTGCTATAGGCCTTCGGGGAAGACGAAGAAAGTTCCACTACTCATAAGCTATAGTCTGGATTGTATTATTTTGTGTTAGACTTGATTGTATTATTTTATGTTGTAGATTGGATTGTATTATTTTATATTGTAGACTGAATTATAGTACTAGTATTTTATGTTGTAGAATGTATTGTAGTATATTATATTGTAGTATCTTATTTTTGTTTTGTTGTAGTATTTTATTTATTTATTTTTTTAATTCTATTTTTAATCATTTTGTAATTCATTTTTTAAGACGAGAAATATGGACAATAACAATCAGGGTAGATCTTCTAATCGATAGGTGCTCAGAGGAGGGTCAATGAGTGGTCGAGGAAAGAATGAGGAAAAAAAGAACTGTCAAGTATGCTTCAGGGATAAAAGAACTGTCAAATCTGTTTTATGGAGCAATTTCTTAGATGACTTATTCGGTTTGAAATTTCAGACGATGATTTTGTGGAAAACCCCTATGGTTATGGTTTGAAAAAAAAAAAGATTGATCCGGAGCCTCTAGCCACGGACGATGAGTTTGTTCCTTGTACTTATATTGGTAAGGTTAGCACTTCGTCTGTTATGACTTATCCAAATCCGTCAACATCGGACGATCAGTTTGTTCCATGTACTTTCAAGTCTCATTGTAAGTAGTACTACATATTTATAAGTGTTTATTTTGTAGACTTTATTTCATGAATTTAGTGTTTATTTATATTTTATATTGTCAATTTGTGTATATTTAATTAAGTTATGAAAATAACAAAACTCAAGCATATAAATTAATTTCACATACTCCAAATAAAATAGTTCACAAACTACCAAATAAAATAATTCACAACATGCATCTCAAGTAAATTGGTAATCAGTGATGATGTCCAAACAAACTAAGTCGACGAGTTCTGGGTCTACTTCCAGATGGTTGTTTGATAGTACCGGATGTCTCTGCATGGCTATTAGATGCTTGGCTCTCATGAGTGGGTTGTCTTGTACCGGTTGCAACAACTCTAGCATTTTCTCTTTCATTGGCTTCATTTATGGCATCTGCATTGCATTCCAATTCACCAATCATGGTATGATATTGACATAGTAAAATATAAAATCAAATATACCTAATCGCTGCCTGTCAGAAATGGAACAGCGAGCCCGATGTCCCATTCGCCTATCTTGCATCTGGTCCATGGTCAATACAGCACGCTTGTGTTTCTTTCTCCCTAACCTGATCCACCCCTTTGAAGGAAGGATTATATCCCCAACATATGAAGGCCACGCATGCTGGTTGGGATAAGCCACCCCAAGTACTCGCAAGGTACTCAGTACGGTACATGTCGACGATAAAATCATCATCGCAGAAGTTTCTCACTCGGCACACCGCCATAACATAAGAACAAGGTAGGTGAGCTAATTGGATTCCTTGGCATGTACATGTTACAGAATTGTCAGCTCTGAAAATAACCACATACTTAAAATCCCTTTTCACAAACTCCATAGTCTCATCTAGTCTACGGCTGGTTAGAACATACTCACCTGGACATCGCACTTCGAATTTCATGCATTGATCACCGTACGGGACAATGTTCATAGCTACACCTTTCTCCCTATGTTTTCTTAGTTTCCCCTCCATCCTTGTTGAAAACGTTTAATTTATTTCCATTAATTCTGATGTTTAGCACGCCGTTCAACAAACCCTTATAGAAGGTGTCCTCTACAATTACTGCCATTGGCAACATCCGGCTCTACTTGAAAACATTATTCAACGACTCGGACCCATTTGTAGTCATAATTCTCCATCGGTAACCTCTATCACGGGCTTAAAATATGTTCTCATATGCGGGTGGCTCTTGCAGATCTCTGGAATTATTTTTGCTCACCTTAAGTAAGTAAGCATTTGCCTTTGGACAGTACTACAAAAAAATAAAGAGAAGCATTTATGTTAAATAAATAGACAAAAAATATAAGTAAATAATTCAGTAAAATTCCATCTAAAATATGTTAAATTCCAAATAAAAATATACATACATTGGCGAAATCTCTGAACATCTCTTCTACCCTTCTCGGATTCTTCCTCATACAACCAATTTTGAATGTGTCTGCAACCCATTTGTCATATCCGGTATTCTTGTTTAGGTTGCATGCAACGTGTTGCATATACAGTTTGTGCACACACTCGCCGTCCGTTGTCGACCATCCAAAATCGTTACGATCAAAAACATATTTGATTCCTTTGTGTTGGTCTGATATGACACAAAAGAACATGTTCTCAACCACTTATCTTCATATAAAGCTCATGAAAAATCCTCAATTCTCACAATCCTCCTTCTCAAACAATTGCAAAGGCCAAAGGCAATAACTGATTTTCAGCATCATATGCACATGCTATCAACAACCTCCCATTATAACGGCTAGGCATGAACCATGCATCTATACTAATGACCGGTCTAATGTATGGCACAGCTTGAATACATGGACCAAAAGCCCATGCTATGGCCTTGAATTATTTAGCATTATCGACATCGGGTATACTGACATTCCAACATTCATACTTTGTGCCGGAATTTGTGCTTGCTATGGCCTATAACAATGGTGCAAGCAAGTTGTATAAACCCTGCCAACTACCGAACATTCTGCAAATCGCAAGTTTACGCCATCTTCACAACCTATTGTATTTTGGGGTTGCATATTTGTAAATAAGTCTAACACTCCTAGCGACCTCCTTAATGCTCATCGATGGGTCTTCCTAAATGCCTGTCTCAATTATGTCGACAATAAGTGATGCCGTAAGTTGTGCATGGTCTGTCCTTGATGATGCAAACTTGCATGTATGAGGTGATTCACACTTCTTAATCATCCATGCCTCTCTCTTATCCACAGGGGTTGCAAAAAAAATGGAACTCGCTCGATGCGTCTTTACAAACCACAACTAACTTTGTTTGATCCCTTTTTTGTACTCTGTACTCCCAGTTGCTGTGAACATGAACCTCATTGATTTTCTTCACAAATTCATCAATATATAAACCTGATGTGGGGCAAGCTCTGAATTGTATACGACGTGCTTCCCTAAGTAACCAATGTCTGCTTCTTTAAAGAACTGGTATTGTTGAATGTGGCGATCGAATGCCTATCTGTCTGACCTTTAATTGAAAATCTGTCTTCTCTAAGAGGGATATCTGCATCACCATCTGATAAGTGATCATAATCCCAACCCCCTTCCCAATCATCACTCATGTCCATTTCCTTTTCTAGTATAGCATCGATCCCTTCACCATCAATGTCAGTATCATTCCGGGTAATAGCAAGTAATAGTCTAGGTATTGACTCTGGTACAGATAGAAATCTAATTTGGATTACGGGTTCAGGAAGACGTGGTAGTGGTGGTAGCTCAGTGACATAATCATCCATGGTACAATCAGTGGTATAAGAAGGTACATAATTGTCATAAAGTGGTATGTACAGTTCATACGGTGGTACATGACCCGAGTTGTGGTACCCCCGAGTTGTCATAACCCGAGTGGTGGTACCCCGGGTTGTCACAACCTGCATTTTCCCTAGAAGATCCAATCCCAGATTGACGCGGAACTCTCCTGGAATATAAGTCCATTACCGGGATATTCCTCGACTCAAATTGATTGTAAACACCCATTCATAACCCCTCATCTGTTATTGCATACCTGACAAAGTAAGGTATATTACCCCCTGAATGTGTCAATCCGAGTTACTAAGTCTAAGTCATACTGGTTGGGGTTTACACCAGTCTTTTCGTATATCATTTGCTTAAGTTCCAGAAATGTGATATTTTCATTAACCTCGAAGCCATATGCTGCATCTTTCGTGTGCTGTGCTCTCTCCGAACCCCGGATAATCTACCTGTCCACATACAGTGCAATCAACATTTTTTCTTTTGGGAACTACATGAGTCAATAAACATTTATCAGTTATATATAATATTAAAAAAATTACAAAATTTATTAAATTAAAAATTAAAAAATAATATAAATAAAATAAATATAACTAAATAAAAAAAATACCTGAAATAGCCAAAAAAATCGCCTTTGTCTTCTTTGTCTTCTTCCACTTTCTCTTTCAGGTAAGTTAGAATGAATTGTGAGTGGGCATGAGAGAGAAAACTGACTTTTATAAATGTTTTATAGCAGACCGCTTCACATGGGACGGTTTAGTACAATGGAGCGGTCATAGTGTTTTTAAAAAAATTTCAGTCTGAGGAGCATATTTGTTATTTTTTTTTTAGGGTATTAATAAAAATTTCGGCAAACCCTTTTCATTTTGGGTTCTCAATTCAACTTATAAAACTGATATTTTTCTCGCGCCGGGAAAAAATATCTATATATATTATTTCTATATAATTTACGCAAGGGAGGAAAACAAAAACAAAAATATGATATATGGACCTTAGCCAAGTCAAGGGGGACCCCCACTCCCAAGCTACTGAGAATCTGAGATAGAGCATTAGGATCTGCACCAGCTGCCCAGTGCTGAATCGGACTGAGCCCAATTTGAGCAGTGAACAGACATAAATTATTTATTTCAAAAAAAAAAGAACAGACATAAATTATTTCAACATTTTCACCGTTCAAAAGAATTAATAGTACATAAATAAAATAAATTTGAATTTTCGGAACATTAATTGATATGCATATTCTTTTCAGAAAATAATTGATATACATTTTATAACTTCTGCCATATATTATTTGTTAACAAATGGCACTTTTATTAAATTATGCTCTTACATAGACCCTATTTTTTATGCAAAATTATTTTAGTACCCACAGTTGAGTACCCGCATCGTACCCGCACTTAATTCATTCCCAATTAACTGCCATAACTGTAAGCGGTCCCCACAACTACCAATTAACTAATTTACATACTTTCCAGTTTGAATTTTAAATTTCCCTTTCTCTCAGTTTCTTCCTTTTTCGAAGCTTCCGCGATTTTGAGGCGATTTTAGATCGATTTCGAGGCGATTTCAAGGCGATTTGGAGACGATCGTCTAGCGATTTTGAAACTGGAAGCGGGGATTTTTCAAAAAAAAGTGCGGGTACGGTTATTTAAGGAAAATTCATATATCATATATGTAGTTCATAGTATAGATATAAATACTTGTCTTGTATAGGTATAAATACTTCACAATGTTATTATTAATACTTGTTAAATAAAATTACAGTGTTGGAACGGTTGTGTGGTCCCCTAATGCGGGTACGACGCGAGAATTTTTCATATATGTAGTTCATTGTATAGATATAAATACTTGTCTTGTATAGATATAAATACTTCACAATGTTACTATTAATACTTGTAAAATAAAATTATAGTTTTAGAACGGTTGTGTGGTCCCCTAGTGCGGGTACGACGCGAGAATTTTTCAAAAAAAGGTGCGGGTACGGTTATTTAAGGAAAATTCATATATCATATATGTAGTTCATTGTATAGATATAAATACTTGTCTTGTATAGGTATAAATACTTCACAATGTTACTATTAATACTTGTAACAAAATTACAGCTTTGGAACGGTTGTGTGGTCCCCTAATACGGGTACAACGCGAGAATTTTTCAAAAAAAGTGCGGGTACAGTTATTTAAGGAAAATTCATATATCATATATGTAATTCGTTGTATAGATATAAATACTTGTCTTGTATAGATATAAATACTTCACAATGTTACTATTAATACTTGTAAAATAAATTTACAAGTGCCGACAAAAAAAAAATTGGTTTTAAAAAAAATTGGTTTTAAATACTTGATATCTTAAGTATAAATACTTGATGAATTACTATTAATATTTGATATCTTAGGTATAAATACTTTCTATTTTGTATGAATACTTTTCATATTTGAATATTTGATACTTTGAAAAACGTGTAAAAGTATGTCATCATGGATCTCATTTGAAAGATAAAATTGTGTAGAACGCGTTCGTGGTTTTAAATTTGAAAAATTCCTCATAGATCGTCCCAAAAATTGATTAGATTGACCGGAGAAAAAAAAAACCACCTTGAAAAACGTGTAAAGATGAGTAGGTATTGTGTCAAGTTTTTTTTTAAATACTTGATATCTTAGGTATAAATACTTGATGAATTATATATGAATACTTGATAATTTAGATATAAATACTTTCCATTTTGTATGTGAATTAATTTAAGTGCGGTCCCCAAAAACAGTTATGACAGTTTAGGTGCGGTCCCCAAAAACAGTTATGACAGTTTAGCTGCGGGTACAATGCGGGTACTCAACTGCGGGTACTCATATCAGCTTCCATTTTTTTATTTATATTACGTTGCCCAGATTATTGGTTTATTAACTTAATTTCGTAATAAATTTACCCATTTAACAATATTTTTATTTTGTCTTGACTGTGGTGCCATCAGTGAAGATCTATGCAGCCATCATGAAGGCTCCAGAGGACCACATATAGATAGGCAGCTCCTGTTCAATTTTTTTATTTTTAAAATTAAAAAATTAATTATCGGACACAATATGAATTATTTTGAATGAAGTAATGATTCGGTTCCATTGAGTTATTTACAGAGGTTGAATTAATTGTTTGATTCCAGTAATGTCAATATGTCTTTGTTATAAAAAAGAGTAATTATAATATCCCCAACTATCGTGAGTCCGAATCTGCTGCGATTCCGAGATGGATCGCAGGATTCTAAAATTCTGAGATCAACGGTTCAAATTTTTCGGTGCACGGATCTCGGAAACGTTCTTGAAAAGGTAAAATTTCATGCACGAATCTCGAGAAATACCAACAGTTGAGATGGGATCGCAGGGTCCTGTGATTCCCCGAGAATCACAGCAGATTTATTTTCAACTATCGTTCCCCCATTCCATCCCTCATCTCTTAACTGTCTTATCCATTTATTCATTTATCTCTTCCATTCATTCCTTAACATCAAATTAACGGTCCTCCCTCTCCCACCTCCACCTCCACCTCCACCTCTCCCACATCCGCCTCCGCCTTCTACCTCCACCTCCGCCTCCCTCTCCCACATCTGCCTCCGCCTTTCACCTCCGCCTCCGTCTCCCTCTCTCACCTCCGCCTCCGCCTTCCACCAAAACTCCGCCTCCCTCTCCCACCTCCGCCTCCCTGTCCGCTTTTCTATCGATAAACTCCCTCTTTCTCCCACCTCCCACCCTCTTCCACATCGAAATGGTAAATAAGATAAGCTCCCACCCTCTCTCACCTCCGCTTCCGCTTTTCCATCTTTGCCTACTACTCCCGCTCCAGCGAACGTTCTGTCGGAGATCCTCCGGCACTCCATCCCAATCAAGCACGCCTCCACCGGGTCAGATCCATCACTGTTGACCGTTTCAAAATAAGTGCTAAATGGATCGAGTTCAACTAATTTTGTCTTTGTGGATGCAATTAATTCCTTTCGTGTCTATATTCCTCTTCCTCATGCAGTAGCGAGTTATTTGCAAAGAACAAAGCTTCATTAATGGTGAATTAAGCCAGTGTGTACTAAGTACTAAGAAATGACAGAAAAACAAATTTTGAAAAAATTAGAGGTGTATGAATGAATACTTGATGTCTTAGGATGAATACTTCAACGTATATAAATGAATACTTGATATCTTAAGTATAAATACTTCAACGTATATGTATGAGTACTTGATATCTTATGGATGAATACTTCAACGTATATGTATGAATGCTTCAATGGAGTATGTTTTGTTTCTTTTAAATATTGTTTTATTTTGTAACGTTTCAATTACATGATCTGTAAAATTTGATAGATTATTTTTGTTTCGACAGTAAAACATGTGACAACTATTTTTTATTTCCAAAAAATAAAATTGAACTAGAAAACAATAAAACAATGTTCAATACTATTTGGCTGCTCTTGTAAAATTAATCGAGGTATGCACATATGCTTGTAATACTCTTGATACATGAACTATTTACACTTACACGACGAGAATGAATACTGACTTGATGAGGTATGAATACTTGCTCGATGAGGTATGAATACTTGCATGACGAGGTATGAATACTTGTGCAACGGACAACTCGAAAGTATGTCATCATGGATCTCATTTGAAAGAGAAAATTGTGTAGAAGACGTTGGTGGTTTTAGATTTGCAAAATTTCTCACAGATCATCAGAAATATTGGTTAGATTGAACGGAGAAAAAAAACCACCTCTAAAAAAGTGTAAAAGATGGGTGAGTGATGTGTTCAATTTTTTTTTAAATAATTGATATCTTAGGTCTGAATACTTGATGTATTATATATGAATACTTGATTTATTATATATGAATACTTGTGCGCACCGGTTGTAAAATATTTCAGATATTAGGCGGTCCCCAAATAGTAAGTGGTTCCCCCAAGTAGTTAGTAGTTATTCAAGTAGTTATTGACTGGGGGATGAAACGGAGATGGATTCCGGGGGATAGGTAGGCTCTCTCTATAAAAAAAATCGGAAAGTACTGGAACTCAACCATTAATAAAAGCTATGAATTTAGTGTATAAATTAATTTACATTTGAATTAGAAATTAGAACAGGCTAATGTGGTTTAGACCCATTAATTCCACACTATATATGGTCTTTGATCTGAAAATTAGTGGTCAGTTCTATTGACATGTCATCAATGAGGTCCAATTATTGGTTCAGTTTTAAAAATATTAAAATTGGCTCATGTTGGCGACTTGCCGTTCACTTATTTGCTCAGATTTTTAAATATTGTATACAATTCAAAATTGGTTAACCTTAGAAATTGCACCTGGCAAATTCTCATTAGTTAGCTTCAGTTTTGCGGTTAAAGTATGCGTTAGAAATTTATATCAAAAAACTTAAAATTTATTTTTGAATTATGTAAATTCAAGCATAAATATTGTATGTTTTATTGTATGATCAATTTCTTTATAGCCAAGAAGTTGCATTTTGGAAAAAAAAAAAAAACATATAATAGATGATGGTTTAATGTTGTCAATTGACTCAATTAATAATTTAATACTAGCAACTGTGCACAACCACCAACGTTCTTACATATTCAGGCCTTACCATTATTCTAACACAATTATGCATGGAATTAATATTTATTGCAGCGATTGGTGCCCTCCCATTTTATATTTTATATTTTATATTATATATACTCTGTAAAGGAGGAGAGATATGAAGGTAAAAAAATATACAATATTATAATTTGAGTAAGACTTAGGTGTTATGAATAGTATAAAGTATTCCGTGCTATAGTCTAAAAAACCTATCGTATAAACTTAAAATTTTGATTTAAGTATCTCAATAAATTAGTTATATAATGAACTTATAGAATACTAATTTTTAATATTTTTAAAAAAAAATTTACTATTTTTAATTATTTATGAAAATGCAAAAAAATGGTCTAAAACATTGGCAATTTTCTTTTATTTTTAAGTTATTTTTTTGCCATCTTCCATATATCATAAAAAATAGTAAAAAAAATTTAGTAAAAATTGATATTCTAAAAGTTCATTATATAACTAATTTATTGAGCTACTTAGATCGAAGTTTGGAGTTTATACGATAGGTTTTTAAGACTGTAGCACGGAAAGCCTTATGCTATCTATAACACCTAAGCCTTACTCTTATAATTTTTATCTCATATATAATTTGTCCCTTATAATTTTTAATCCCATTATTTTAAAAGATAAAAATTATTAATTAAATGAAATGATAAAATATGGTATAAATCAATTTTTTCATAAATAATTAATTAAAAAATGATATAAAATATTGGATACATAATTTTATTATAAATTACTAAATAAAAATTATATTTAAAAACGAGGGCAAACACAATCACAAACATTTTTAGCTCTGGCACACCACAGAGTAACCCGTCACTGGACCAGATACAGCTAAATTATTTGTTGGCATATAAATATAAGAGGAGGGTTCCAATGCACCATCTTTTCTATGCTTCCAATGCATCCAATTTTTATTTTCTCTATTTTTAAAGTCCGAACAGATGATCCGAACCGATCAACATGACCTTCATAATAAAATATGCTTGGAGGCCAAATTTTATATTTTTTAGAATTTTTTTACTATTTTTTAAGATAGATACAAAATCACTTTATCGAATGGTCTAGAATCTCCTTAAAACAATGATTTTGTACATATCTTAAAAAATAGTAAAAATTCTAAAAAATATAAAATTTGGTCTCCAAGCATAATTTATTATGAAGATCATGTTGAGCGGTTCAGATCGACTGTTCGGACTTTAAAAATAGAGATAAAGGAGATAAAAAAATTGAGTGCATTGGGAGCATAGAAATGTGGGTGCATTGGAACCCTCCTCTAAATATAATCATGGCAATTAGGATTTTTAACATTGACCGGGCTGCAGTCAACATTAACTGGAGTACTGGACCAGATGCAGCTAAACATTTTGATGGACCAGATGCAGCTAAATTATTTATTGTATTGGCATATAAATATAATCATGTCACATAGGATTTTAAACATTGACCGGGCTGCAGTCAAAATTAACTGGACCAGATCCAGCTAAATTCCCATTCATGAATGAATCACAGGAATAAATTGGAGCTATAGCTCAAATAATTGGGCAACGATACGCGAGTAACAGTGCTCCAATCACTGTTTGAACTTTTAACCTCATATTTAATTTAATTTTATTTAATTAAGCCAGGTTGTGTATTATAAATTTATAGTGTGTTTGGATGAGTCAAAGAATAATACTAACTCGGGTTATCAACTATTCCGAATTACTATTCTGAATTTGAATGTGTTTGAATTAGTAACTAGAGACTATTTTTTGTTTGTCTTTTGTGGATTAGCATATTATTCTATTAAATTAAAAATTAAATCAGTGACTGTTCTCGATTTTAAATTAACTTAATTATTCTCACTAGTCCAAACTTTCATCCAAAGTTCCCAATTACTGAACTGCTCCAGATTTGGTGGTTAGCAAACAGTTCCAAATTGCATTTTTGGGCCATATGCTGGTGCTTGTCAAATGGAATTACAGGTCCAATCAGCCCATTTAGTGGTTGCTTGATTTGACGATTGGATTAGATTTTGTATACCCTCATTGAATATCAAATTTGTGGCCACCAAATCAATTGTTTGACAAGTTCTGAAGGAAGGGCATTTTATAAAATTTTCCATTGTTACTCTCTTGTATAATTTTCCCTTAATTCAATTCATCTTCTGGTGATTTTTTTTTCATACATTCCTCTTTTTAAATGCATGCTGAAATAATTTTTTAGTTTCTTAGTTAGCACGGTGTGTAGTTATTGATTATTGCTTACAGGTTCTTATCATGACGGATTTAAAAATTGTGATTTGAATTAGTGGTATTTTGGATGGTATTTTAAGTTCATGAGAGGTGTTGAAGGAATTGACTCTTGTAGTTAAAATCCCACAGCAATCAAAACTGTTCAAAATTTATAGAAAGTTTTGTGTTAATTAGGCGGGCATCAGGCTGCTTGAATTGGTTGCAAGTCTGGTTTAAAATTGTTCTTATTATTGTATGGGGATAAGCTAATTTGAGGTTTTGACTAAGATTTTGTGTTGTCAGTTTATATCCTGTTCTGGTCAAGTATACTTCAGATACACTCAAAATTAGGTTTTGGTAGCTTCCAGAACTCTAGTTCATATTGATTCAGGTAACAGTTTGATTATTTGATATCAATCAGGTCTGAGGTTTAACCAGGTTCAAGTCTAGGTGGGTTTAAACAGGTTTAGTCAGAATTTGCATTTTCCTGGGTACCGGATTTTATATCTGGTTTGAAATTTTCCAAAATAAAACAAATAATATATCATATTCAAGTTTCTTATAGTTTCGACATATACATATCGAGTATCATATTGATTAGTTATTACTAGCAGAAAGTGGTGAGTTCAGGCTCCAAAAAATTGTTTAAATTTTTTCTTATGAATTGATCTTACAAAAGGTATTTATTACATGTAATATATAAACAAATCAAGCAAAACCAAAAAAAAAGTTACATTTCCATGTACCTTGTGTATTTTTTTTTTTATTTTCCTTTGCTCTGAAAAACTCTAATTATCAAAATTCAGATATATTTATCCTATGCAGATTATAGATCAAACACTGATCTTTGAAATAAATTAATTTTCTCATAGCTCCATCCAGTACTAGCAAATCAACCTACATAGGATTTTCTTGGCCTAGTTCTTTGGTTTTAATAGCAACATCTGGGGTAACTCCACCAGTAGTTGGCCTGAAAATTAAGAGCATTGTAATTACAGTAAAAAAAGATTAAACGAACAAACAATGTGAAGATAACTTGATAATTTTGCTAACAAGTGCATAAGTAGAAACAGATACTTTTCCCAAAACAACCTCAGAACCAGCAGCATTTAATCATGTGGCTTCTTAACAGTAACCGGTACCAGGGACAATCAGTATGAACTAAACAGTACTGGTAAGTAATATAGAGTTTATGTTTATTTTAGATAATACTTGTGCCTATTTACATATCTTTGAACTTTTGGGATCAAGCAGGAAGGTGCAGATAAAGGTTCCATATTTCTTAGTTCCCCGCAGTGATATAGTATACCACAGCAGTAAATACCAGTATAAGAAGCAATAAAAATATAAAATAACTTTGTATTAATAAATAAATTGAAATTAGAAAGAAGAGGGATATTAGCACATACAATCCAACAGAGACTTTGAAGGCATCATAGATGCCCCATTGAGCTCCTGTCAATGTTCCAATCATTACTATCCTTATCGGGAGGCCGCGTGTAAATAGCCCCCATAACCCTAGATTTTTCACAGCCTACAATAGAAAATTAAATATTATTTTAGCAAAACTATACAACATCAATGTTAATATAATTTGTGTTAGTGTGGACAATAAATAATAATAATAACTGTTTTCAATACTGACAACAGAATTATACGTTACGCATCAGGTCCAGAGTTCAACACTTTTTTTCTTCTTCACAAAAATACTCAGTTCTTTATTAACATCTCAGAAATAAGTAGAAACAGTTTATTTCCTGACAGGAAATTTTGTAAAAAGGATCATAACCAGGGGTGCTGGTTTAATATGATGAAAATCCATGTTGGTTTCTACAGAACTAATTTATGTTTCTATTTATAATCGAAGTATAACAGCTTTCTGCACTAGCATCCTACAAATTTTGAGAAATTTGAAAACACAAAATTAGAAATAAGCTAATACTTACATCACCAACTGTGGCACCTTTGGAGTTGTTAAGGAATGAGACAAGGTTATCGGCCGGGTGGGAGATAAGGGCGCAAAGGATCCCGGCAATATAGCCACCAGCAACACTGATACCCAGCTGAAGGGGTTTGCTGCACTCCTCCTTTGGTACAGGTATGGCTTTCTTGTAAATCAACTCAACAATGTTCTCAAAGGATGCAAATTTCATCATGGTATCTGAACAAAAAGAAAAATAAGTCGATTTCTCACTTTTAGCACTATTGTCATAATTGAGGCAAACAAAATACGTTGGTATCAGTAAACAAAAGGTTATTGTATTTCAGCAAACGAATTGAGAAAATATGCCGGTATCAGTATTTGGGCTCAGTTAGAACAAGCCTAAATTATGACAAACACTTACCATCACATTACAAGTTTACAACAAATGGTATTAATTTAATACTATAAGAATATTTAATTAAGAATGTAGAAATCAAATTCTTACATGGAATTTGCCGACCCCAGAGCGGAACCAGTCCTTTGTACAAACTGCATTTGAAAATTTTACAATTTCAAAATAAATCAGAATTTGAAGATAGAACATACATGCCACACTTTGCAATTCCAAATAAATGTCAGATTATACAAGTATCCCCTGATTTAAATTGTAAACATTGTTACATTGGGGCCTTTAATCATCACGGTAAACATCTTAGTTATTAACTTATTATTAATTTGCAAAAATGGAAGTATTCTCTACTTACCCCATAACACCTTCAGCCCGAACAATCTTTGGAAGGCCGTCTTGTAGACCACGAGCAAAACCCGGCTGAGTCTGAACCCTGACCTTAACAGCCTCCATAGGACAGAGAGCCACGTCAGCAATCACCTCTGCTGAAGCAGACCCCGCAAGATAAATTAGAGTCTTATATTTTGCAGCATACTCGGGTCCCGCCATGTCAGAATAGTACTTTTTGAAAAAATCGTAGAACCCATATTTGAATGCGCCTTGCATGCTGTAACCCAGTAGAGTAGGAGACCAGCCTTTGAAGAAACCTCTTAAACCCTGTTCTTTGTATAGGATGTTGAAACCTGGCATGGTGCTCTTGTACTTCATTGGATCAATCTGAAAAATGTTAACAGTGCAAAACAATGAACTTATCTCTTTTGTTAGCTAATATTCTTCTCAAAAGACATTTTATATTATGTGGTAAATTGCATGAAAGGTCACTATATTTTGCTAATTGGTGCTCCCTGAACATAATTGATTTTGTATAGCAATTTGGTTACTGAGTTCTCTAAGATACTAAATTTTTTGTTGTTGATAATCTAAGGATACATCTCATTGTTGTACATCTGTTGATATATTTGTAGGTACTATTTAATTAAGAAATTATAATTGTGGATGTCTTCTCTATCATATTTTACCTAGTACAAATATTGTTAAAAGGTCAAGAAAAAAAATTAAATGTACTTATCACTCTATATATATATTTTTACATGAATGATGTTGATGCTCAATTGAGACAAATTAGAAGTTGAATGTATCAGTTTATTGATCGATTTTTGACAAAATATCAAATAGGCTAGGCCCCAAAAAATTTTACGCGACTTTCTTCATTAAAACTTTATAATGTTGTTACCATTTTCCCCATTTTTTGTAATGGTCGCTTCATAAAGAAACAGAGGATATGCAAAGAGAAATAAAATTAACAACATTAATTTTAGATATGAATTTTCTTCTTCCTATGACAGCCTGAAAAACTACAACATTAATTTCAACAACTAAAACCATTCATTTCAACAAGTAGGAGGGGGATAAATAAAATTAAAGGTCACCTGCATGTTACACTTGACTACATCAAGAGGGGTCATGGCAGTGTGTGTAAGGCCACAGCAGAGCGCTCCACCAACACCGCAGGCCGCATAGAACTCCTTCGAGTACATCTCAATCTTTCCATTTGGCGGTTCAAGAGGTGATCGAGCAAAAACATAAGAACTATATCCATCTTTTGGGGGAGAAAAAGGTTTGTTATTATTGCTCGAAAAGAATGGATTCGATGTAATGTTATACATGGTGTTTTTCTTAGATGAATCCATCTCTCTCTCTCTCTCTACCTCCCTCTGTCCTTCCTGCGCGCGATATTAATTGTGTTGTTGTTGTGAAGTCGTGTAAGAGACTAGTTCTTGTTATTCTTGGGAAATAACTAAATAAGCACCGGGAGAAGACAAGTTTGACTGGGCAGTGTCGTGGGGAGAAAGGTCACAATTCTAAAATTAAGGCAAGACAGTTGACTGCACAACGAACCAATATGTAGGAATTTTAGTGGATCCGTCTCCGCTGCTTTTCTCACAGCTACCTCCTTTTCCGATCCGAACCATTCAAATTCGTTGAAATTTGTGTATGAAAAAGTTGTTTTATCGAGATACGTGAATGTAAATTTTTGAATGGTTCAGATCGGAAAAGGAGGTTACTGCTTTTCTCTAAAAAAAGCAGCGGAGTCGGATCCGGAATTTTATGCAGGAAATTTTTCAGCAGGTGTTTTTTTCTTCTTTTTTTGTGCACGCAGCAGCCGCCACAGCTGACATTTCTATTAATATTCAAAGTTTAATAGAAATTAATTAATATACTTATAAAATATCCGTACCAGTTATTTTTTAGCCGTTACTCTATTTAATTCAGTACCGGCCGGAAAATATCCGGTATCCAAATTTTATTTTTTTATTTTTGCAATAGTACCGGTCATTTTCTGGCCGGTACTTAATATTTTTTTTTTTTAAAGATGGACATAGCATAGTTGGCTAGAAGAAAAAGTCGTAGGAAACTCGGATTAAAGTACCAATGTTTTTTTTTAATAACTGTATCAATTTTTCTATTTTTGAAAATAAAATTAGCTTGATATGAATAATATTGTTAAGATTGTTTAAATTAATTCACTGTCCATATATCCTAAAACATAAAATATATATGTCAATGCAACAAATTAATCAAGACAAACTTATAAATTTCGGCTTCGTGATTTTGTAAAAAATAATATGTAAGGTTATACATGTAGGAACTTGAAATTTGAATTATTATTGGGAAAAAAAAACATAAATCAAGGTAGGACATAAAAGAAACATAAGCATCCCACCCCCTCCTAGTGAGTAATTAAAATTTGACAAATACATTGAAGTCTCATTCGTTCGGAAGTAATTTGAGAATCAAGTTGAAAATGATTGCTTCATCAAATAAATGAAAACCAGATGTCCGCATAGGAACAAACTTTTACCAGGGTCCCTTGAAGATATTTTATTAAACAGTCATGCGTGACGGCTTAAGAGACATAAATAGCATAATACCTTTCCGTAGCAAAACAAATGATATTTTTTGTTTCTAGAAATTATTATTAAATAATATAAAATATAGAAAAAGTACCTTGTGATTTTTTCGGATGCAAAGTTTTTTTTTCTGATGCCTACATCTTCACAATCCGATGGCCACAAAGAATCACGTTCAAAATTAAAAAAAAATTCAGCTTCAAAGTTTGAATTCAAAATATTTTTCGATCCATCTATACTATCGAAAAACTCCAACACTCTTTCGGTTTCTTTTCATTATTTAACAATAATTTCTATAAATAAAAATTTATCAAAACAAATGCCTCCGCGTGTCGTGCAAATGTGCAATCATCCAATTTTGTGTAGAAGTCAAAAGAATGGTGCCATTTCTCGGGCGCTCTCAGCCACGGAGAAGCTGTTCAGTGGAAAAGTTTTTCTTAGGAAAAGTCAAAAAAGTATTGACGTAATACAGAAGGAGAGGTGAGAGAATTTTGTTGTAACAAATGGCAAAAATGAATTATGCTTTAATTAATTGTTTATGAAATCAGGGGTTTCTTCTCAGAAACTCAACCAATATTGTACCCAATTATGATTAAAAAAAAAAAAAGTTAAGATGTTGTCCCCCGCACTCCAGTTCCCTAAACGTCCCCCCATTTTAACTAACTTTGTCAATCATTAAACCACCTTGAAAAACGTGTAAAACGTGTAAAAGATGAGTCCAGTTTTTTCTTTAAATACTTGATATCTTAGGTATGAATACTTGATGAATTATATATGAATATTTGATATCTTAGGTATGAATATTTTCCATTTTGTATGAATACTTTCCATATATGAATATTTGATGAGTCCAGTTTTTTCTTTAAATATTTGATATCTTAGGTATGAATACTATATGAATTATATATGAATATTTGATATCTTAGGTATGAATATTTTCCATTTTGGGAGAATAATTTCCATATATGAATATTTGATACCTTGAAAAACGTGTAAAAGTATGTCATCATGGATCTCATTTGAAAGAGAAAATTGTGTAGAACACGTTCGTGATTTTAGATTTGCAAAATTTCTCATAGATCGTCAGAAATATTAGTTAGATTGAACGGAGAAAAAAAAAACCACCTTGAAAAAAGTGTAAAAAATAAGTGATGTGTCCAGTTTTTTTTTTAAAATACTTGATATCTTAGGTATGAATACTTGATGAATATATATGAATACTTGATGTCTTAGATATTCATACTTTTTATTTTGTATGTGAATTAATTTAATCAATGAATGTAGCACTAGAGGTGTGATCCACGTGACTTTTTGGTTGTGGTCCCCAATGCAGTTTGACAGTTACTGCCCCCGAAAAGTAATGGTCCCCAGTTTATATGTGAATTAATACTTGATATCTTATGTATGAATACTTGATGAATTATATATGAATACTTGATGTCTTAGGTATTCATACTTTCCATTTATATTATTTCTGACAGTTGTACTTTGATGAATTAATAGATGTCTGACAGTTGTACTTTGACCATTAAAGAGACGTTTAGGGGACTGAATGGGGGGGACTGTTAGTCGATCCCTAAAAAAAATGAGGACTTGATCTTTATTCAATTTCTTAAAAATTAGTTGTTTATAAAAGATAAAGGTGTCAAACCGATCGGATCAAACTTGAGACAACTGAGGCGCAGACATGCTAAGTGATTGCATATTAGAGTTGTTAATATACATTTTTTTTATTTTTTTGTGTTTAATACATAACAGTAGAATTATTTTTTGATCTAGTGACAAAAATTTTCTTAGATGAGATCATAAATTTGAAATTTAAGTAAAGAATTATCATTAATCAGTTAGATAACTTGACCTCAGACTTTCTGTTATTAAAAAAAAATGTTACCATAGACAATAGAATCGAAAATGAAATTGTGTGCCTATGCTATAGATAAGTCGACATTTTGGTCAATTCAGAAAACTTTTTTTTGAAATATGAGTTAGTGGTCAAGCCACCCAACACATTTTAAACTTCTATGTATTAATATAAAGAATTTCTCCACTTTGTGAGTTTCAAACTCATGATCTCCCACATACAAATCATGTGTCTTTACCAATAGACTAAAGATAAGTTCTTCAATCTAGAAAACTGTTAGTTATTGTTGCTACCATGATACAATAATTTCTCTTATTAATCACAAAATAACTCTTATTCTCTTTCTTAATTTGAGATATATTGATTTGTACTGTATTTTTTTTTAATAAAAGTGGAAAAAGATATCCCCGATTTCATTAAAACCGAATTATTTGAGAAAAGTATCAAACCGAAAACAACATATCCTACCCAAAACAACATATAAGTATAAAGTGAATTAATAAAAAAAAAAGTATAAAGTCAAAATACAAATGTTTTGCAAACAACATTAGAAAAAAAAAATACATCAGAATCAGAACAATTTTAAGCCAAATCCTTCTTCAACATAACATTGTTCATGCTCAAGCGTTAGGTCTTTAATTAACATCACGTGAACCGGTAGGTATTTAACATCCGCGGCAGTATCAAAGTGTGTTTAAAGAGAGAGCAGGTTGGGTCTGATGGGTTTCGTGACAGTCTGATTTGCTTTAAAATATGTGCGCACGAATTTTAAAACAGACGCGAAAGTTGCCAGTGCAAATCTTAAAGCAAATTGGACGGTCATCGAATCCATCAAACTCACTTTGAGTCCGATAGACATCGGACCCAAATTGACCTCGTTTAAAAAATGAATCATCTCCTTTTATTTTACATAAAAAAAATGTCTATGGCAATGATTTTTAGAACCTATAATTCTTAAAAAGTTTACATAAACATTCCTAAAATAGATATTATTACATTCTAACCGAATTATCAAAATTTTAGGACACAAGTCTCTTGCTTATCTATTTAATCAAAATAATAACAACCGACCATTACCTATTTTATTATTTACACCTACATTAATTACTTATTATTAAAATTTACTCCAAAACGCAGAAAATTTTGATCCATTGCAATTATACCCATCCTTATAATTTGTAAAATTTTCTTCCATCTTCCTTTTAACTTAGAAATCATTACACCTAATGACCTAATCCACCATTTTGCTAACGATGCTTTATTCAAATTGTCAAAGTCCAGAACACCAAATCATTCATGATACTAAAGCATAATTTTTTTTTTCCTAACAATATTATCACTTTATCAAAGAAATCTTTTTCGTAATTTATCTAATTCTAAATATAACTTCATATGATGGCATCCTACAAATTGCTAACCAATACAACGGAATAGCTAAAATTAAAGAATTTAGGAGTTAACACTTCCTTCTAGGGAAAGCAATTTGTGTTTCCACCCTTGTAATTTATTTATTTTCAATTTTATCACTAAAATATTTCATTCATCAGAATGTAATTGCCTCCGGTGTAGAAGGGCCTCTAAATAAGTTATAGGTAACTAAGCTTACTTACAACCAAGTATATTAGCTAGAGTATACCCTCAGATCAGAAATATTTAAATTTTTTTTGTTAAATTATTTTTTAAACTAAAAATGTCTTAAAAAACAAGTCATTTTAAGAATTCTACCAAAGAATTCTTTGCTTCTAAAAATAATAGTGGTATCAGTAAAGTGCAGACTTAAATACTGACAACTCCTAAAAAAAATAACTAGATTTTATTTATATAACGGCACTCTGACTCTTAGCATTTGTAAAATATTATTAAGTAGATCAAATAAAAAAAAGAATGAGAATCTCAATGTCTAAGCCCCCTTTACAACTAAAATACTTCCCTAGTTCTCCATTATAATTAGTTCAAAATCTACTACTTTCTAATATATCCTTAATCCATAGTAAAAAAAAAGTTCAACTAACTCAATCAGAAGCATTTTCAAAATATAATTTAAAAATGACCCTTTTGCTTGATCTGATGTAGAACTTCATGAGCACACAAAATCCACTTCACGATCAATCTACTGTAGATGTTCGTATTATGGGATATATTAAATTGTAAGAAAACCTATTTCTTACTTCAATCATTTTAAGATTGGTAAATATATCCGCTACTTGCTCATAACACTAATGCGGACCTTCGTGTTATGGTGCCCAGGCTTGACAGGGAAATCATACGTATGCACACATATATACACTGTAAATGCATCATTAATATTCCTCTCCTTATTTCATGTTTCTATTGTGTATTTATTCTCATTATTAATTAATTAATTTTGGAATTTTACGAATGGTGTCTGATCCATTGAATAACATGCCGGCCAATTTCATGGAGGAAATTTGTATGTAATAGCAACAAAACAAAGACTTAATTATATACCAGCAAACTTCTTTTTGGTTTCCTCCAATGACTTAAGATGCTATATTGTTGAAACATGATATTGTTTTTTGCAATAATTAAATAAATATCCCATATACATTTTGTATTGTGGTTGTGTCTTGCAGCATGAACAAAGCTACTATATATCATCCTCATGCTGTCATGCTTCTCGAGTGTTCAAACAACCGTAGCATCATATGCACCAAATATGCATTTTATCTATCATGCCCCTGGATGTCATGTTTTTTGAGCCTTCAAACAACAATATTTTCATAGGAACCATGCATTTCCTCTTTCTTTCTTTTTTCACATACGCTGTCATAGAATCAATATATTGCAAAGTCTCATAATGAACAATTTTTGTTTCTTTTCTTTTTTCTTTGGTCTGACAAAAGAAGTGTACCAGTACAACTACCAACTCCAACTTGTACTTTTCACACTAACAAAAAATAATATGCAAAAATGCCTCTCAAATATTAAATGTCAGCCTAAAATCTCCTTCAACAATTGGTTAATCATAAATTAAAACACCTTGATTCTAGCTTCCGCTCGACACATGTCCTCTCTTAAGATTAATTCTGGGTGCACTACAATTGTAACAAAAGGTGATAATGAGTTGGAAGTAAACTTAATCTGTGCCCCTGGCAATCAGCGGCTGCCTTTCTGCAGCTTAAATCTGGACACTGGCCTTGAGGGATTAGAACTTGGAGGCTGCATACCAAAAATTATAGTAAGACATTATATGAGAGAGAGAACTTGGCAGCCTCTGCCAAGGTTTAAGAGAGAGAGAGAGAGACTGCTACCTGGTCGGCAGGAGTGCTTTTCTGAGGGTGAATAGGAGCAAGGCCATGGTCATGTTCAACAATAGAGCCTGTAAAGGCTCTGTGATTACTTGACCCCATCATCGATTTATGGCTAGTTTTACTTTCCTCTGGATTATCCTAAATCATTTGATCATAAACTAATTAGACAAATGCATCAACTTATAGAGGTACCTTGCATATCACAAATATGTACCCAAGCCTCAGAACCAGCCATTTGTTTTTCCTTTTTCTCCTTTTCTTTTTTTATCCAAATTTCCACATAGAATCTTAGTATTATTGTAAGCACCAGTTGGAGCTAGTTTTGATATGTATTCCATATGAACAGAATCTTTTTCAGCATAGAAAGTTTAGAAACCCAAAACAATTTATATTTTAGAAGATATTTGCATGTATGATTGTGTATATTATCTACATACCGTGGGTTTCGGAGTGGCATAATGTTGAATTTGAGAGGGAATTATAGGTTCAGATGTACTGACTGGCTGCTCCTCAGGGATGCTGAAAGTAACCACTAAATAAAAATAAAAAACATAACCATCAAAATGCTACAACAAGCTTTTTACAGTACACAATCATCAGCATACTATACTGTGCCTAACTGCCTATAATAATATAGTCCTGTACTGCTGCTGAGTCTTTATTATATTAATTAATAATTGAGGGGCTTGTTGGAGTCAGGGTGGTTGTAAGGAACAAGTATCCTCTCCAATATGTGTAAAAGATTCCCTTCACTTTACGGTTTGAGATTTACTCTCAGCCGCTTTGAAATTTGGGCTAGCGCAGGGGGCAGTATTATTTGGCTTTGAGATTCATGCAAAGTTAAAAAGAACGGTCCGGATCCACTAATTCTAAAAGATTCCCTTTTACAGTACCGGGGAGGATGTGAATTCAGTTGTAAGTGGATCCGGATCCCCTAAAGTAACTCAAAATTTGAGTTTGGATCCGGACTGTCCGATCAGAATCCGGGCCAATCCGGCCCAGGTTGGAATTCATGGATCTCCTTTAATATTTATGTGGATTCTGATGGTCCGGTACTAGACTCAAACTTTGAGTTACTTTAGGAGATCCCAAATTCGTTGTAAGTGGGGGGCATTGGGACAATTTTTCTCCTGACCTCTCATCGTCTTTTCATTCATGTTTTAAACTCCCGAATAGTCAACTAGTAGGGAACAGGATATTATTTCCTCACAAAATTTTACCTTTGGCAGCAGGCACTTTTGGTTGTGAAATCTGCAAAGGAAAAGAAACAACTTGTGAGTGGAAGAGAAAGAGAGACCATTAACCATTCAGAGAGAGAGTGGAAGGTTAAGAGAGACCCTTACCATTCAAAGAGTGTGTGTGTGTGTGTGTGTGGTGGGAGGGTGCCAAGTTATACATATCTTAAGTTACATGGTATGAACTATGGAAGAAAGTTCAGTACCGGGCCACGGAAGAAAGCAGCTCAAACAATAGCAGTACCATTGTACCAAGCTGATAATTTAAAGAACTACAGCACACACATTGGTATAGCCATACATCATTAGAGCTTACCTCGTTATAGTTATCGACCTATGGTAATCTTTGCAGGTATGTACCAGAATTGGTACAAACTAGCAGGTATGTCAGTCTCATAACATAGTAGGAAAAAAAGCCAAAACAGTGAAAGCGGAATTGAAGGAACACAACCACATCTTCAATACCATTTTGCCAATGGCAGTGGCCTCTTTAGGTTCTGAGAAACTGATGTCTGCTCTGTGGGTCCTGAATTCATTCGTTGAAGTCATTTCCTCCTCTTCGTCGCTCTCTTCTGCATTATAAATAACATCATTTTATGTATCCTTCCTTTGGAGTAGCAAGTCCAGTATAAAAAATTAATTGACTAAGCAACTTTACCAACACCAACTTTCCTGACATGATATGTATATTACCCTGACCTACTGGCCAATATCAGTTCCTCCAACTTATATGTTATTTGTAATTTATTTCAATACTGATGCATCATATAGAATTAGGTAATCATCAAATAATATAGATACATCATATTAGGAAAAACAACAACTGCAGTTATGTTCAACAAATGAGCAGAATCATGTGTGAAGCTAGTTGAATCTCATACTGAAATACTAGTATCAAATTAGCAATAGAACCAGTTTAATATTGCTCAAAAAATAACTGCACTTATCGCAGGGTATTTGACTATTTGTGTTTAGTTAAGATTATCTTTTGACTTCTTTTTTTTTTGAAAGACTTGATAGAGACTACAATTCCAATTTTCACTACTTAGTACTTCAAGTCAATTCATCACAATTACCAACAAGTAGGAATGTGGGACGCACCTTCCATGTCACTAATACCCGGTTGTTCAACCTCATCTGCATCTTCCTCACCGTCACTTCCGGCCTCCTGTTCTTCCATCTCCAGTTCATTCAACCTCGCCATTACCCTTTTATACTCTTCATCTTTCTCTCTCTCTATATCTTCATCCCTCTTAGAAGAGCTAGAACCTAACATATGTATATTACTGTGAGAACAAAATTAAAGAGAGAGAGAGAGAGAGAGAGAAATGAAACAACTGATACCTGATATGTTGTCCTGAGAATCCTCAATGTACTCTTCTCTTATTTCAACAAGGCCTTCCTGCTCAAGATGATACAAATAATTCAAAATGTGGCATAAAAAACCCAATAAAAATTAAATTAACAATTGTTTTATTTTGAAAAGTAAGACCATTAAGGAAAAGCAGGGGCTAAGTTTTGACTTACTGCAGCTTCAGTGGCAGTAGAAGAGAAGAACTTGGCCTCTGCCTCAAGATCCGCAATAGTGGCCTTAAGAAAATCTATTTGGTCTTCTAATGATTTTCCTCTCCTTTGTAATATCTCTGCTGTCTGTTTTGCACTTCTCTCCGCATAATAACCCTCGCCAAGTAGCACCTAAAGATAATTGGTAGCATCAAGAGAATGACCTATATGTTAAAATCTGACACTTTTGTTTTTGCTCGGTATATGAGGACACAATTGGTAGCATCACATTTAGTTATTTAGCAAACTGGTGAGCATCTGTTGGTCAAGTATTGTGATTAATGTGCAAAAATTTGTTAGAAGATCTCTCATCATATAGTAAATAACATACAAACCTAAATCAAGTGATGTGTCTTTTGTATCTATCTTTGTTTCATTTTCAGAGTATGAAAGATAGCAGTGACTGAGTACCAGAAGCTCATTTGTATGGATAAGACGGCCTGGGAAGAAAGCCACACCACCAAAAGGAACCTGAAAACAAATCAAATAAAAAAAAATGTAACTCAGCAAAGTGATAACAACATTGACCATATAGGAGGTCCTTAAACCTTCGTTGCAACAGGTGTAAAAAAAAAATTTTAATAAATGATTCAGCTCTCACCTGAGTATTAATGTTAATGTGAATTTCAGGAATAAAAAGTAAAAAAATAATATCTTCTCTAGCCAATATGTTACAAACCAGTTGCTAATTTTCAGGCTGGTATAAGAAAAAACCAAAAGCTGGAAAACAATTCCAAATTCCCCGATAACGACCGATCTTTTACTGGAATAAGGCTGTGAAATGGACTCTGTACTCGCTTAACAAGTGTAATCCAAAGATGAGTCATCTTTACAGCTCCTTTTTGTTTTTTTGGTAATTCATCTTTACACTTCTTAAAACTTAAATTATGTACATTTATCTTATTCAACAAAGGCATCCCACTTACTAGTCCAATAAATCGTTATTTCATACTACGTATTTCTACCTCCAAAAATACATGACAAGAACGAACTAGGAAACGAGAGAATACAAAAAGAAAGAAAGAGAGAAGAGAATATTTTTAACTAAAAAACCCCAGAGCAATTACCATGATATCATGAAAAGTTTCATCGGGGAGTCTCTGGACGAGGGAGGAGAGGGAGGAGTTTTCGGCGGCGAAAAGGCGAAGGCCATCGAGCTCGCGGCGGCGCTCGGCGACGACCTCCTCAACGCGGTACACAGCCTTGGCGGTCTCCTCGGGAGAGTAGACGGAGTCTAGCGCTATCGCCTTCCCTTTCACCTCGCTGGCAGCCATCGCCTCTCCGATTAGAAATGGAAATGCACCGAGTGAAGCGCTGGTCGCTCGGGGGTAAAGGCGGTGAAGCGACTACTGCTCTCTTCCTGCTACCAGTGAGTCTGAATTAAATTAAACTAGAGTTGGCTTTGCACTTGATCCGCACGAATTTTAAAGTTATTCGACGAATCTTGATGCGGATCGGCGGCCACATCGGACCACCCCGATTCCAATTAAACTTGCTTTCCAACTTCCAATTTTCGGTCCATAAAAACTTTGTTTTTGTCTACATGGGCCACAAGCTTTTCTTTCTTTCTAAATGGGCCGTATGTAGCCCAGTTTACTTCGGGCCTGTTTGACGTGGGCCACAAGCTTTTTTTATTAGGTTTTGTGACATCAGGTGGTTAATGTTGTTGCTTTTTTGGTGTTAAATTAACTTAAATTTTGAGACTTCTAGGGGTCTATGATGACACGACCCAAAAAAATTGATCGGCTTATCAATTCAATTTGCGACAAAAATCACTAAATAAAATATAAATAGTCCTCAAAAGTATGTTATGCAAAAATATATTCGGAAGAACGATTTAACCGTGAGTAGGGGTGTTCATTGGGTCCGTTTTAGTCGGTTTTGAACCGAACCGAATTAGTTTGGACTAAACGGTTCGGTTTGTTCGGTTAATGGTTCGGTTCGGTTTACTTTTTAAAACCAAATTATAATTTCGGTTCGGTTCGGTTTGAAAATTTTTGAAACCGAAATAACCGAACCGAGAACTTTTATATATTATGAATTTGATCCGGACCGTCCCGGTTTATTTCTTAATCATTTGTTTTAAATACTTCGGTTTCTTTCTTAATATTCCGGTTTATTTCTTAATATACTTTGGTTTATTATAAATCAATTGCTTTAAATAAAAAAATTAATATATTTTGGTTTGAACCGAAAAAACCGAAATAAAACTTTGGTTCGGTTCGGTTCGGTTGCAATGTTAAATCGGTTCAGTTCGGTTCTATTTTAGAAACCGAACTATTACTTTGGTTTGCCTAATTCGGTTCGGTTTCAACCGAACCGAACCGATGAACACCCCTACCGCCGACATTTTTATTAATATCCAAAGTTTAATACAAATTATTAATTATGCCCACATTCCGAAACTTTTGCTAAAATTACCCAAGCCGGCCAGAAAATGGCCGGCTTAGGTACCAGAATAAACCGGCCATTTTCTGGCCGGCTTACTCCATTTTTTTTTTTTTTTAGAGAGAGACACTATGAAGATCAAAATATTGAAACCTAACTCTGAAAATTTGAAATTTTTGTTTAAATTATTTGTTATATTACTTCTTTTGATGTATAATTAGCATATTTATACTAAAATACGTTAGATTACTTGAAATTATGTTGAATTACACTATATTACAATAAATTATGTTCAATTATACTAAATTACGTTAAATTACAATAACTTCGCTAATTATGTTGAAATACGATAAAAAAAATACTAAACTACACAAAATTACGCTATAGTAGACTGATTTTGCTCATCATTAATGAATCATAAAAAATAGTAAAAAAATTCCAAAAATAGTAAAAATTGGTAATCTGCAAGTTCATTATGTAACTAATTTACTGAGCTACTTGGATTGAATGATAGAAATGAAAATCTTAATCGGAAACTTCAACTCAAGTTTTGAAGCTCTTCCCTTTGTTTTTTCACGATTCTGAATTTCAGAATTCGGCATTGCATGCACAGACGCATGCGCATTTTCGCAAGCTTTCCGAAAAGTGGTCATTTGTTGAAATCGGACACTCGAGCGCCGTTTTATGACCGTTTGAAGTTTCATCGTCGTTTTTCGCCTTTTCAGTGAAGATATCGTCCCTGTTCATTTGTAATTTAGCGTAATTTACCATATTTTAGCGTAATTTAATGTAATTTAGCGTAATTTAACATAATTTAGTGTTATTCAACATAATTTCAATTAATCTATCGTATTTTAGTATAAATATGCTAATTATACATCAAAAGAAGTAATATAACAAATAATTTAAACAAAAATTTCAAATTTTTCAGAGTTAGATTTCAATATTTTGATCTTCATAGTGTCTCTCTCTAAAAAAAAAAAAAAATTATCTGAATATGACTATTTTTTGTAAAATACTTAATAAATAGTAAACAAATTCAAAAAAATGTAAAATTTGATCTGGAAGCACAGTTTATTGTGGAGATCATGTTGAACGGTTTGGATCGATGATTTGGACTTTGAAAATGAAAAAAATGATTGTTGTAACTTAATCCCTCCTCAAAAAAGTAATATAACAAATAATTTAAACAAAAATTTCAAATTTTCCGAGTTAGATTTCAATATTTTGATCTTCATAGTGTCTCTCTAAAAAAAAAAAAAATGGAGTAAGCCGGCCAGAAAATGGCCGGTTTACTCTGGTACCTAAGCCGGTCATTTTCTGGCCGACTTGAGTATTTTTAGCAAAAGTTTCGGAATGTGAGCATAATTAATAATTTGTAGTAAACTTTGGATATTATAAAAATGTCGGCCCCTACCGTGAGCACATGAATTCATAGTTTTGAAAGGATTGGATTATTTTCCGGACTTCGCTTCGGAAAAAAGTTTTAAACAAAAATAATTGTAAAATATGATAACTTGTATAGGATTTTTATATTCAACAAATTTAGCACGTAATAAATATTTTTTTTAAAAGATAAAATTATGTTGCGCAACGGTTCCTACATAGGAACACAAAAATAATTCTACTAATTTTAAGTATTCTGTTGTATTTTAGGCACAATATTTAATTTGAACTTTTTATCCTATTTTACTTGACGACCTAAGCATTTACATTCCAAGTTTAAAAAAAAAAATCAAGTTTATTTTGTTTAATATTAGAAGGTTGAAAAGTAAATTATTTTGGTGTTTTTATTTTTCAACAAACTTTTCAATATCTTAATCTTTCAGCTTAAGCTGACTTGAAATATTCAAGCATAGAATTTAAATATTTAACTAAGAGTGAGTCTATGTACTATGCATAGCACGGATTGGTCCGTACTACAGATCAATATTTGTTTTCAAAATTTTAACGGTCGATCCGAACCGTTCAACATGATTTCCACATAAGAATATAGTAAAAAAATCATTGTTTTTTTATGGTCCAGAATTTTCAGATCAAGTGATTTTCTATCTTTCTTAAAATATAGTAAAAAATTTCAAAAAAATATAAAATTTAGTCTGCAAGTACATATTCATGTGGAGATCACGTTGAACGGTTCGGATCGACCATTAGAATTTTCAAAATAAAAATATGGCTCCGTAGTACGGACTAATCCGTGCTATGCATAGTACCATAGACTCACTCTTTAACTAATGTAGTAGATCAAAAGCAATCATTCAAATTATGTTATTTAAAATCTCTTAGTAAACTTAAAATAAAACTAGCTTTACTTATCATAATCAGATATCATATCCTAGATTCCTAGTTCTCCATAGTTTATTAATATTATATTTGTTAATCTTGCCACGCTGTCCGTGATATTTAGAGCAATGGTACCAATAGATGAGACTTTAAGAGGAAGGGGAGAAGGATTGGTCCAGACTCCAGACCTTTTTTTAGTATGGAAAGAGATTTCAACACTGTATCAACTGTTAACGGAAATTGTTGTATGATATGGTTTTTTTTCTTGCTAAATTGGTTCTAACACAAAAATTGCGGTACCAGATGGCTCTTTTTTGCTATTACCATCCGACTGGTACACTGTATCATATGGTTTTTTTCTTGCTGGTTCAAACACAGAGACTAAAAATTCCTAGCAATTTTCTATATAGTTGTGAACACCTAATTAAATCGCAATTTTTTTTTCATGGGTTCCTTCCACTTGAGAATTAACAAGTTAAAGAATTCATATCCAAAAAATTCAATTCCCTTAAAAGAAGAAAAGTATGTCAATATGAATTGTCCGATCAAGATAAAATGCAAAAAAATATATGATCCGACGGTTAAGGACATGAGTGTTGTGACATGACTAAATAATTTCTAAACTCAACCCTCTTTATATATTTATAATTATAGAATAATCTGCAAAGTTCATAAAAGTTTGTTGAGGTGAAAGAAATAATAAACGCTTCACGTAATAAACTTTGAAAAAAAATATGTGGACGGATATATATATATGTACCTTTATATCATTACAACAACAATACGTATTTAGTCCCAAATAAATTAGAATAGGCTAGAAATGAAACTCGATCATAATCATAAAATCAAGGTAGATAATAAAATAATAATAATAATAATAATAATAATAATAATAGTAGTAGTAGTACTAATAGTAATAATGGTATTAATAGTAATAATACTAATGTTAACTATATTATGCCTAAACTATAGATCGTAGGGGTCAAAGTTCTAAGCTATATGTTCTTGATTCCGAATCACTAGTCCTATGACCTAAGGCCTATAATATTACCCTTAAACAAATCCCTAAACAATATTTCCTAGATCATGGCTCTGGTACGTGGATAGCTAACTTCCACGCGCTCCTGTTCAAAGCCAACTCCTTGGATACATTTCATTCCTTAAAGTGCATTTTCACTGCTTCGTCCCATGTCAATCGTGCCCGACCTCTGTCTCCCCTTGTGTTTTCGATACGGCTTATAATTCCAGTACGCACTGGTGCCTCGGGAGGCCTCCGTTAGAGATGCCCAAACCATCTCAAGCGGTATTGGACGAGCTTCTCTTCAATCGGTGCTACCCCAAGTCTGTCACATATATCGTCATTTCTAATTCGATCCCGTCTTGTATGGCCACAGCTCCACCACAACATATGCATCTCTGCTACACTTATCTTCTGGACGTGTTGTCTTTTAGTAGCTCAACATTTTGCATTGGCTTTGAGTTTTTGTGGGACTTTTCTATCACATAGGATGCCATATGCATATCGCCAATTGACCCATCCCGCTCGTATCTTATGACTAGCATCTTCATCAATCTCGTCATGACTCTGCATCAGCGACTCCAAATATCAAAAGGTGTCCTTCCTAGGCACTACCTGTCCCACCAAAGTGACATGAGTGTGGAGACAGACTTTAGAATCGAAGAGTTTTAGACTTAGTAGGACTAAAACTGAGTACAAGAGGTGTGACTTTGCGAGTTCAGCAGTGTCAGATCAGATGATGGAATGTCACTGGAGTGTAAAAACGTAGTTATACATATTTTGCATCTTTTTATCACCTATGAATTTAGATCTTTTGAAAACAGATTAATTTGATATTTATTCAGCACATAAAACAAATAATAAAGTACTCTTATATTAGAATCTATTGGCATTTTCTATCCGGCAAACTTCAAACAACAAACTTCGGTTAAAGACATTTAATGTAAATAATTAAAAATATAAAAATAATAATAATAATAAGAGTAAATTTCGCTGGAGGTCACAAATTTTATTCTTTGTTACGAATTGGTCACTTAAGTTTAATTTGTCTCAACAAATCACTGATGGAATACGTCAATTCTGTCCAAAATGTTAACAGAATATGCTCATTCCATCCAAAATACTAACGCAATGAAAATATTTAGTTAGTATTTTGGATAAAAAAGTTAAGAGTGACTTGATTGGAACAAATGAAAAGTTCATTGACTTAATTAGACAAATCAAACTTAAGTGGTCAATTCGTGACAAAAAAACAAAGTTTAGTGACCTCTAGCGAAATTTACTCTAGTTATTTAATAACTAGAGTCCAATCCAGACGGCGAGAACAAAGAATTTCGGTAAAAAAAAAAACATTGCTCTGGCAAAAACATTCTCATATTTGAGAGGCTACTCCATTGAAATAGTTCAATGAATTTATAGAGGATACGGATCCATTGATGAATTAACTCGATAATGTTGACAACTATAAAAAAATAATGTGTAGTTTTATTTTTTTTTTGAAATATTGGCAGGAGCTGCCATATAAGCTTTGAATGTTTACAAACAAAGAAACACAACAGCCTATGCATCTATCTGCCCTACTATGAAATGTTAACTGCCAGCATACAGTTGCTAAGTAAAAACCGGAATAATCAAAAGCACTCAGTCAGAAACAAAAGACAGAAACAAAAGTCAAAACAAAACAAAGTAATTAAATGGAAGAAGCTCGCATCCGACTCCTTTCTAAACTTCCAGTCCTTCCTGACAGATCCACCTGTTAGCAGTATTTCATCCATAGATTCCCTTCAAGTATTATCTGCTTAGACAGCACTTCTGGTGGCCTTCTTACTGATCTGAATATCCTTGCATTTCTTTCCTTCCAAATGTGCCAAGTGACACATATGAACCACATGATCCATTTTCCTTTTGTCGAGCTGATGCGATGTGTGAAACCAATTTGGGAATCGTGCCAGATCTGTTCTACTGTTCCTGCCGGTTTGAATAATTGTGCTCCCAATTCAGAAGAGATGCAGAACCATACATGCACTGCATACGGGCACAAAAAGAATAGGTGTAAAACCGACTCAACTGGGCAGTTTTGACACATTACACATCCCATCTGACACTGAATTTTTCGCCGTCGCAACATATCTTGTGTGAGGGTTCGGCCCCGAAGCATTAAAAATGCAAAGATTCTCACTGTGGCTGGGCACTTGGCCGTCCAGACCTTGTAGTAGGCCGATTTGATTCTACCCCCTGATGCCATCGTGTCATAGGTAGATTTAGCAGTATAGATCCCATTCGCACTCCATTTCCAATACAATTCATCATTGCCGCCACTGAGCAGGGCCGGGTCGACCCCCGATGGTAGCAGCTCATTTAGATCATCTATTGCTTCAGCTAAGGACAAGGCTTTATTAGTAGGTCTCGGTAACCCATCATTGCGTGTTCGTAGTGGTACTTCCGCCCAGTGATCATACCAATATGAAATAGAGGTGCCGTCTCCAATGCTCCATCGCGAGCTCCATCTAAACAGGTGTTCTAATTTCAGAATTTGATTCCAGAAAAAAGATCCTTGTGTCAGCCATAGTTTTGGGGAACCTTCCTGTACCGGCCTTGCTCTTAGGCGTGTTGCCCAGCAGGTCCAAAGTGAATCCCGAGCTTGGTATAGCCTCCACCACCATCTAAGGAGTAGAGCAATGTTTTGCAAATCCATGTTACGTATGCCGAGACCACCCCATTTCTTGGGTAAACATGTCGTTTCCCAATTAATCAAGGATAATGCCCGACCTTCGCGGTTGCTTCTTCCCCAAAGAAAAAGCCTTCGTAACTTGTCAATTTTCTGAATGACCCACCTTGGCAGCCGAAAGCAGTTCATGAAATAAATTGGGATCGAGGAGAGTACCGAGTTAACCAATTGGGCTCTCCCTCCTCTCGAAAGCAATTTCTCTTTCCATCCTTGTAATCTCTGTTCAAGCTTCTCAACTAGATTCATGTAGCAGTTTCTAGGTGGTTGGTTGGCTGTCAGAGGCATGCCTAGGTATGTGACCGGGAGGGTTGTTCTTTGGCATTCTAGCAAGCGTCGCACCATTCTGATCTGATCTGGTTGTATATTAAAATCGACAAAGGAACTTTTGGAGAAGTTGATCTTAAGGCCAGAGACCTTGGAGAAGAGTCTAAGGACGATCTTAAGTGTCACCAGAGTGTCTATACTCGCATTAGCAATTAAAGCGGTATCATCAGCGTATTGCAAAGCAAGAATTGATTCCTGAACCTTTGTTGAGATGGCCGAGTTGAGAGTTGTGTTGGCAACTCTGATCATCTGTTGCAGGACATCTACCGCCAATATGAAGAGCATAGGGGAGAGCGGGTCTCCTTGCCGGAGACCCTGCTGATGAGAGAAAAATTCTGATGGTTCTCCATTGATGACCACTCTTGAGGTGGCCGAATAGAATAGATCATTTATCCATCTTATCCAACGAGGCGGGAATCCCCTTTGGATTAGTACATCTTCTAAGAAACGCCAATTTATCGAGTCGAAAGCCTTGGAGAAGTCAATTTTAACGAAGATTGAAGGAGATTTTGTCGAGTGGATGTGGCTTAAAATTTCTCTCGTGACAATGAAATTTTCAGCAATGTGGCGCCCACGAATGAAGGCCGTTTGGTGGGTGGAAACCAGTTCATCAAGCTTAGGGGATAGTCTCGCGGCCAGCAGCTTTGAAAGCAGTTTAGGTACTACATTGAGGACGCTGATTGGACGAAAGTCCTGCACCGTCTTCGAGACTTCTTTCTTAGGTATCATGATTATGTTTGCACGGTTGATCGTTGTAAGGTCTAATTCATGGGCATAGAAAGCTTGGACTATCTGCATGATATCGTCCTTGATATTCGGCCAAAACACTTGCATAAATTATACATCATATTGCAAAACACTGCATGTATAATTTATTTACATCGTGAATTTGCGACGGTCTATATTTAATTGTCTTTAATTGAATATCAAATAATACTAAACTTGCATGAATTAATTAATCGAATACACAACTAACTGATAAGGCTAAAACATGGTATGATTTGTTTTTATTTTTTATTTTTTAAGCTTGATTTCAAATCATAACCTATGATGTATATATTTCTTCAGATACTACATTTTTCGATCAAAAATGAATTAAGGACCAAAATATGGATTATGAGCACTAGCATAATGGACCCAAGATGAAATCAAGAATTGTTTTATCTTTTTTCTTGGCTTCAGAATTATTGTGAAGGGTAGAGACCAAATGAGCCAAGAAATAAATAACTTAAGGTTTATTAACTACCAACTGTTACGTAATAAACACCCTGGCAACGCAATTATTGTTATCGACCCCATAATAATACCCATTACTAAAGTCCCATATTCTAAACAACAAATTAGAACCATTGATTGTTCTAAGTCGACGAACAAGCACATAAAATATATTGTAAATTTAGAAACTGTATCTATGGGCATTCATAATCTTATCCAAGAACAATTTCACTGTGATTTTTTTTTTATATAGAGGTAAATTACAGTGAGTGTTTCTTTTCAAATGATACCAACAACCATGAGAGATTATAACGTTAAATGTCATTATATATATAGAAATTTGGGAATTTAAGTCACAAAACACAAACATACAATTAGAAATAAATTTCAAAATAATATTACATACCGCATTTGTAACAATAGGATCAATTCTGAGATCATAAAAAAAATGGGGCCATAATCTCATTCATACCTTGAACATATTTTACACGAGGATTTAGTTTTGCAAAGATGAAAGATGATTATTAGTACATTCCTCAATGAGTCCTATAAAAAAAAAGTAAATTAATAAAAAGGGATGAAGGAGAGAACTTGCCTTTGGTCTAGTGACAAAGGCACATGGTTTCTATGTAGGAGGTCATGGGTTCGAAACTCGCAAAGTGGAGAAATCATCTATATTAATACATAGGGGTTTGAAATGTGTTGGATGGTTTGACCCCCAACCCATATTTCAAAAAAAAAAAAAAAAGTCAGTTCACGTGTAAATAGCAATACCAATAAACACTAAGGACATCAATTTCAGCAAGATTGAATCCTCTTTATCTCTCTTGAAAGGCCTGTGATTATTAACTAAACTTTATTAGCGGAACTTAAAATTAATGTTCCATAAATTAAAGAGAGAAACAATTATAAATGGGAGGAGTGTATACTTACAGATGTGATCCAATGTTAAGAGTAAACGAGAAGGTTACATTCAACATGAAAAACTTTGTTTAGAACTTGGTCAAATTTGTAAAATGAAATAGGACTAATCTTTTATTCACTAATGAGTTGATTTGCAAAGAATATACATCATTAATATTTACAACAATCTTATAATTTTGTGTTATAAATCATTTTACGAAATGTGTTAGGTGCCATCGAAATTGTCGCTATTCAATATGTGCAGAACAACATGCCAACAGCAGAGAGTTGGTGAGAATTAGATCGCGTAATATTTTTAATGACGGTTGTTATGAAGAGAGTTCAACTATTATTTTCTCACATTAACTACAAATCAAATTGTGTCACTTACTTCTGAAGACAAAATAGTAGATACCATAGATAATTATGTAATAGATGATGTAAATTTAATATATTTATTCAATTTACTTCAAATTTATGTAATTGATAATGTAAATTTAATATTTATTCAATTTTTGAAGTAAAATAAAGATCTTATTCATTTAATTATTATATGAGAATTATGAGTGAGGAAAAAAATAGAAGACCACATATACATATGGTGGATACTTTGGTGGTTCCGTAGTTGATACAATTAGGCCGGACGTACTATGACGACCCCGAATCAAAAACAGTTAATTAATGGATGAGAATTGCAAGAGCATGGAACATATATCGTTAATGCAAAATGGTAACATCCTTCATATATTTTTGGTTCAAATTCTATAGTTTTTCAATTTTTTTATTATTGTAGTATGACAATCTTCTTTGTGGAGATTTTTTTACCTATCAACAGGAATAATATTCACTGGTACCTTGGAGTATTAAATTTTAAAAGAAAAGAACTTCAACTTTTAGATCCTATGGACATTCAAGTGAAAACTGAGACATATGAAGAGGCGATAGATGATTTGGTAATGTACAATAGTAATTGACCTAAAAATATTCTTACTATGAAAACTTTGTTTGCGAATCTATTACAATTTTTATTGCACAAAGATTGGAAATTATTTTGTGTTTGAGTTTAACAACCGCTGGACAAACATTGGCGTAACTACCAGAAGATATAACATTATGTTCCGTCAAAATAATCTACGACATTCCAAAACAATATGATAGGAATGGTTAACAAGTTATATTTCTAGTTTTTTAATTAACTTGATCCTAAATTTTATATACCTGATATTTCTGATCGTATCCATCAGGATTTCGTGCGGCCTTTTTTGTTTGAAATATATGCAGCTTTGGGATGGAAGTAACATTAAAAGATCATTTTCACAAGTATGTAAATTTCATTTTTTTTCATGAAAGAGTATGTTCCTCAAGTGCTAGTATAATTAGAAGTTATAAAATGTTTAACTTGTGTTGCTTATTTTGTAGGCTGATGTGGATTTATTTTAAAAATATCAAGTCAGCAATCAACTTATTTCGAAATAAATCTACATCAGCCTACAATATAAGCAACAAAAATTAAACATTTCATAAATTTTAATTATAATAACACTTGAGGAACATATTCTTTCATGAAAACAAAATTGCATACATGAAAATGGTCTTTAATGTTACTTACATCCCAAGGCTGCATATATTTCAAACAAAAAAGGCCACACGAAATCCTGATGGATACGAATAGAAATATCAGGTATATAAAATTTAGGATCAAGTTAATTAAAAATTATAACTTGTTAACCATACATATCGGATTGTTTTGGAATATCGTAGCTTATATTGATGAGTCTTAATGATATATCTTCTGGTATTTTTGCCAATGTTTGTCCGGCGGTTACTGAACTCAAACACAACATAATTCTCAATCTCTGTGCAAATAAAAAAATGTCATAGATTCGCAAAGAAAGTTGTCACAATAAGAATATTGTTAAGTTAATTACTATTGTATTTTACCAAATCATCTGTATCCTCTTCATACGTCTCAGGTTTCACTTGGACGTCTGTAGGATCTAATTACTAATTACTGAAAGTCTTTTTCTTTGAAAATTTAATACTCCAAGGTACCAATGAATATTATTCTTGTTGACAGGTAAAAAAAATCTTCACAAAAAAGATTGTCAGACTACAATAATAAAATAGTTGAAAACCTATAGAATTTGAACCAAGAATGAAGGATGTTACCATTTCGCATTGACGATATATGTTCTCCGCCCTAGCAATTCTCACTCATTGATTATCTGTTTTGGATTCCGAGATCGTTATAGTACGTCCAGCCTAATTGCATCAACCACAAAACCACCAAAGTATCCACCGTATGTATATGTGGTCTTCTATTTTTTCCCTCGCTCATAATCCTCATATATCAACTAATATTCTAGTAAGTCAAAATCATCAAATAAATAAGATATTTATTTTACTTAAAAAATTGAATAAATATATTAAACTTACATCATCTATTACATAATTCTCTATGGTAGATCTGTCTTGTCTTTAGAAGTAAGAGACACCATTTGATTTGCAGTCAATGTGAGAAAATCAATAGACGTCGAACTCTCTTTATAGTAGCTGTCATAAAAAATGTTAGGCGACTTAATTCTCACCAATTCTCTATTGTCGAGCATGTTGTTCCTCACATATTACATATTGTATAGCGGCAATTTCAATGGCACCTAAAACATTTCGTAAAATGATTTATAAGACAAAATTATAAGGTTTTGTCGTAAAATATTAGTGGTGTATTTTCTATTGCAAATCAACCCATTAGTGAATAAAAGATTATCCTTATTTAATTTTAGAAATTTGACCAAGTTTCAAACAGAGTGAAAAATGATAAGTTGAATAGACTAGTTTTTGTTATAAAAAAAAATTAGGTCAGATCATTTAATTTGCAGATGTGCTAAGGTGTGACTGTTAAAGGTCAGGTGTTTAATCCAAATAAACTGCAGAACCAGCTGACCACAATCTATGAGTGAAAGTCCTCTAATAAGATAAAACTAAATACTATCAGCTTAAAATAATAACAGAACATTTAAAATACCTACCAGTTTGCTAGATGCTATTAGCGTTCCATGACCCTATGTATTTTGTCTCTGGCCAGGGTGATGTGAAACTTCTCGCTTCCCTCTACTACTTATTTGCTGTTGTGTGTGCACCGTTATTCCAGAGATCACACCATCCTTCAAGTAATCTGGCTCCCTTAATTTTCGACTTATTTTTAACTTTCCTCCCAAGCAATTAATTATCCCTTACTTGGTTGTGTCATCATCTACAATTATTTAAAAAGAAAAAAAAAAGAAAGAAAGTACCATATTTAATATTGTGTGGCTGGGGTAACATATAAAAGTTATATGTAGCTAACATGGTCGATTCTAAAGACTAGCTAACATGCGACACAACCAAGTTATATGTAGCTAATATTGTATGTGCTGGCTCTGATATTAACTAAAGTTGTCACATTCCAGAACAACCCGCCACGTATTTATATGTAAAACGTATACACATCACATGCAGTATAAACACTATTTATAAATGTCACAATAATTTCATAGCAAAAGTCTTACAACAATAATTAAACTATTTTAACAATAATCACGACAGACATGGTTAGAAATACGACAGTAACCATTTAATAAACTATTCATATGAAATGAAGAACTTTGATGAAATTATCATTTTAATTGAACTAGGTGAACTTCGGTTAAAATCCAAGAACCAATTGAACCTATGGGATTTAAATAAATATTTGATTATTATTTAATACACAGATTGATAAAATTTCATAAATTTCTGCAATCCGAATAATACTCAATATTTGTGAAGTATAGGCTATTATAAAATAATGATATGAACGGATATTTGGGTATCTGTGAAGGGAGATGAATAGCAAAGTTAAGATATTCTCTGTTGTTTCTACATCCGTATACAGATGAGATAGAAGTAAAGAGTAATAATATTTAATTTCTTTTTGTCTACAGCGAAAGATTGTGAAGAAAATAAAAAAATCGATCTTCTTTGAAATCAAATTTCCTTGAAAATAATTAGTGAATCCAAGAATTTTGTATAACATAAATTCATATTATAATATTAAAGAAATCTTTGATAATCAATTAGATTTTTATTCAAGAAATACTTTAACTAATTGAACAAGCACATGAATTTTCAGAAATTCAACGATAATTCAATATAGCAAATATGTAATTTTAATAATATATAATTTTCACAAATCTCATCAAATAAATAACATAAGAGCTTACTTAATCTACTTACTAATCGTAAATTAAATGTAGATTTTGGAATACCTTGATCTGCACGGTTTGGATCTCTGATGGAATTTATGAAGGAAAGGAGATATATCAAATTTCTGCGAATGAAGTTACGATTCTTAATTTGAGTAATTTATATATTATGAATTTGCAGCTGTTGCAAACAATGGCCTAAATTTGGTTTTTAAGAATTACTAAGGTTCATAATTATATAAGCTATTTTAAATATTGATATAAATCAGAACATATTTATTTCTATTCAAGGTAGTTATTTTGAGTAATTTGTTAAATTAATCAATATAATGAAGGAAAGAAGAAGAATAAAGTAGAATATATATATATATATATATATATATATATATTCTACTTTATTCTTCTTCTTTCCTTCATTATATTGATTAATTTAACAAATTACTCAAAATAACTACCTTTATATATATATATATATATATATATATATATATATATATAAACACTATTTACGTTGTACTTTAATTTAGTATTTCAATTACGTGGCGTTACATCCGCACAAGATTTCTGACTTGGCGATTTCTTCAGCTGCTTGCTCCATTTGCATGTGATTTGTATCCAAACCGTATATGAAAATCCTACTTGATTAGAATGCGTCGCTTTTTTTCTATTTTTGGCCTAAAAACACTCGAAATCTCTGATTATATAAAATCACAAGTTCAAAGCAAAAGTAATGGTTATTTTTATATCAAATGATTGGACAAAGGGAGAACATATACTATTTTGAATATATGTGAAATTGTGAATTCATTCTATTTTGAATATCAATGACCGATCTTGAAAAGCTTTTTCTATGCTTAAATTATATATGTGAAATTGTGAATTCATTCTATTTTGAATAATTTTTAAAAGGGAGAACATATACTCCCCAAAAACTTCAAAATATGTTTTTCAACATGTTACATATTTTATGTTTTTATAAAGAATTAAATGAGTATTTTATTAATTTAAGATTATTTTTAATATAAAAGACAATAAAATGGATAAATTTGTGAGTTATTGAAGTTTAGAGGAGAAATACATAATTTTGAAGTTTTTAAGGGGTATACATGAAATTCCTCCTGTTTTAAAAATAACATAGTTTCATAACTTTCAATACTGACACTGACGGTGGATCCCAACCTTCAGATCCCTTTGTCATGCCTCTCTCTAATGTCAATCTTTGCTCCTTATCCTGCCAAATTCAGCGGTTATATAATTGTTTTTCTCTTTAATTTATGGGAACATTAATTTAAGTTCCGCTAACTCCTAAGGTTTGTAATCAATATCAAGTTACCCAATTTTTCCTCCCTTAACCCTCATATTGTGTAATCCAGCATCAAGTAATTAAGCTACTTTTCTCATCTCTCACTTGTGCAATTAGAATTTAATTTTGCCAAATTGGCCCTGATCATTAGCGGAATTTGAAATTTTCCACAAGTTGCCAAATTGCCAACACGAATCAGACGATCCGGATTTATTCTGCATTAACTCAAAAGTTGAGTTAATACAGAGGATACGAATTCACAAAAAAACCGTGTCCTTTTACTCAAGCCTTCGAGTCATTTTGTGAGGATCAAATACCGTATGGTCCTGTATGGGATAACGTGCTTGAATATTACACATGAAGAGCTTGCACAATTCTGAGAAAATTTTGTTTCTAAAATATGAGGAGATTATGAAGGACCCAATTGCCGGTGTGATCAATATAGCAAATTTCATTGGATACGTACTCATTCTCTGAAGAGGAGATAAAAAAATGGTCTAGTGGAAATCGTCGAGTTTTGTAGCTTTAATAAACTCAAAAACCTTGATGTAAACAAAAATATTGGAATAGGTAATGTACACAATGATGTCTTATTTAGAAAAGCAATAGTGGGGGATTGGCAAAACTACATGACGACTGAAATGGATAATAAGTTGGATGAAATTACAAACGAAAAATTACATTGTTCTGGTTTCAGCTTTTGAGTGGCAAAAGCACATACGGACAAACGGTGGTAATGCTAATGGCCATGGAGAGAGCAGCTTGGGTCCGATGCCCAGAGTCCGATGGGTTTTGGAACCGTCCGATCTGCTTTAAAATTCGTGCGCATGAATTTTAAAGCAGACGCGAAAGTTACGGACGCAAATCTTAAAGCAGATCGGACGGTCATCGAACCCATCGAACCCATCAAACTCACTTTGAGTCTGATGGACATCGGACCCAAATTGACCTCGGCCATGGAATGTTTTCTTTATCTTTTTCTAATCTTTTTTTTTGTTTGCCTATTTATTTCTCGTATATATTTCTGTTATTTTATGTCTGTACTCGAGAGCTTGAATATTAGTGATATATTTTCATATTAAATTAATTTACATCAGAGTAATTTCTTTTTTGCTGTAGTACGGTTTCTGTTAATTTGTTTCTGTTAATTTTATGTCTGTACTCGATAGCTTGGATATTAAATATAGAGATGTGATAACTGTCTTTCACACTCAATTCTCAATCAAATTCTCTTACTAACGACTTTTGATCAGAACCACCTTCTAGAAGGTTGCGTTGCTAGTGCATTTACAGCCCATGCTAGTTGGTGCATGTAAATCTTTAAACTTACGCGTACAAGTCTTTATATATAACATATCGAGTTTTTATACCAAACACACCAAGTCTTTGTAAATACTGAACATATCAACTTTTTATGAAATTTTGACACCTGACACTAGTTGTTTTAATTTGAATTAAAATCTTCCATAAATATTATATATCAAAAGCAGTGTAAAATTTTACAAAATTCATTGATTTGGAACTTCTATTAATAGCCATAAGACTCTATACTCAGCATATCAAGTCGTTTAAAGGTTCAAAGTGCAGTATTTATACATAGCATATCAAGTTTTTAAAATTAACATAGTAAGTTTTTATACAGCATATTAAGAAGAAAAAAACCAAAAAAACATTTATAGTGAAATATTTTAGTGGGGTGGTTGGTTTTAAATAATATGCATGTTGTTGTGTTTTTTTTATTTATAATTTTATTGAAAAATTAATTTTACAAATTTAGATTAAAAATTTATAACATTGCAAATATGTCCACATAAAAAAAATTCAAAATTATTATCAAAATCACTGATGTCACATTCTCTCTCTTTAAGAGAAAAATTTGGCATCAATATTGAAACAGATGATAACAAACCAAATGAAACAAATTAAACGAAAGTCAAAATGAATTTATCAAAAACCCAATTTATCAGTAAATATAATAATCAATTGAAATTATTTAAATAGAATTCAGTTGATATATTGATAACAAAACAAACTAAGGGCCAAACAAAGTTTGAGGAACAAATACTCTGATACAATTATGTCACGTTTTGGCTCTTGATCGGTCAGGCACGCGACAACAGAACAAGATTCCAACATCTGTCTAACAGCTCGTCATTTGTCAACATACGTTGTAAACATAAATAAATGAAAAATAAAACAAAATCAGCTACAAACCTCAACTATATGCATTTTCCTGTAATTAGTTTATTTAGTATAACGTACAAACAGAACTGGATTAATCCACCTAAATATATATCATATTATGTACGCATAATTAATCAACTGAATCTAATTTTGATATTGTACAGTATTTATTATTCAAACATATCAAAACAAAAACTTATTATAGAAAAATCCAGTTACTTTTTATAACAAATAGTTTCAGAAAATCAAATCGAATTGCAACCGCCCGCGACGTGAATTAAGTTAGAAACTCTAGTGGGGACATATAACAAAATTTCCTTTTATTCTTCTATTTTTCTTTCGGTTATTTTGTTTATTTTTTGTTGTTTTTTCCTTATCTCTGTTTTTTTGGTTTTAAATAACATGCACGCTGCCACGTTTTTTTAATTTTTTTTTTAAACTAATTTATAAATTTAGGTTAAAAGTTTATAATATTGCAAATATCCTCAAATGAAATTTTTCAAAATTATTATCAAAATCACGGGATGTCACAATAATAAAGCACATAAATTAGATCTTAAGTATCCAAAATGAATACAAAAATACAAAGACTGAATACAAATATTTTAAATGACAATAAATCATACAGACTAATACTAAAGCATGATATTTATTATATATTGTCAAGTACTTTTGTTATCCGCTTCGTGTTATTATTTTTTGTCAAATTGGATAAGTGACCGCTGGCTGTTTAGAGAGCAGAAGATCACTGTTTACCAGTAAAATCACTAGGATTAGTATATCAGCTCTCTAATTTTATGAGCTGTATTTTCATAATCCTATCGTGAAGATCAAATCATGATCGTTGATCTAATGGTAATTATATTTTTTTTTTAAGATAAAATGAAAATTAAGTATCTTGACTTTAAATATTCATAAAAAATTTCCAATCAGATTTCGAACATACAATTTTCCACACATACAAAAAATTACCTTAATCACTAGCCTAAAATCTGATTTTTGAATATGCTACTTTTAATTTAATAAATGATTTGAAATATGATCATTAGGATCAAACTCAAATAATATGTATTTATTTATATTAATATTTCCAACTTCGGAGTTTTTTTTTCTTTTGAGGAAAAGACCGTGTGAGTATGTATCCCTCTACGGTACGGTACTTAGTCTAATGAACTGAGATTAGTTCTCAGTTGAGTAACTGAAATCCGGTATCTATTTAAATACAAAAAGTCTGGTTTTGAGATTTGTGTCACGATTAAAAAACGATTGAGATTTAGTAATTTCACGTACGATACCGAAAATAATTCAAATTCAAAAGCCATGGACACTACTTTGATTAAATTAATAGCATTACATCCTACTACTTTCTCAGACTATAACCTCCTACATTGTAAAACCAAAAAAACAGTACAGCTAACTAAATTTAAATAACAAGAACTCTCTTTTTTTATGAAATCATTATTGTGTATTTTAGGTATTAGATTTTTAGGTCAATTGGATACACTTTTCACTTTTAAATTTATAAACTTTAGTACACAATAATAGGTCAGTTGCAAGTATACAACTTATCTTTGTAGTAATATAGGTATCGATCCAAAAATAATGGAAAATATTATTTTCTACTAAATAAAATTAATTCTAAAAGGTGCAATAAAAGTAAATGGGGGGTTTGTTTGCAATTTTAGTTTTATGGGTTCAATACCCGATTGAGAAATGAATTGTAACAAAACCAATTTAAACAAACAAATAAAAAAAAGTTTTGTGATTCAATAAGAGAGAAGTCTAGAGGCTATTGGCATACAATCACTTGGTTTAAATCAACACTTAATTGGTTTCTAAATTCATGTTTGCATTGATGGGGTTTATAAGCCTAAAATATCATTAAGGGTCAATTTTGTGAATTAATGACGTGCCTAAACAATTCGGGTTTCACGATTAAGTCATTCACCCTAGCGGTTTAGACCATAAGCATAGGTTAGCATAGTTTATCCCTAAATATCAATACTTCACGATTAAGTCCTTCATACGATATTTGGTTCAATTATAGGGGTCTCAATTAAATATGAGGTTTCACGATTAAGTCCTTCACCTCAATTCGACATTTGTTCCTTGTGGTTCTGGACTAAGAATTAGATTTGGTCATTTCTAATCTCAAATCCTAAGATTTTTCATATACATAATTTGGTACCATCAATTCTTGCTCCAAATCTACTTAAGTTGTTTAGACCTAAGCAGGATACTAATCAACAAGCAACACAAATCATGCAATCACACTAATAAATAAATCAACAAGAATAATCATGCAAGCAAACAATCATAATAAATAAAACCATCCAAGTAAGGTTAATTTTAATACAAGTTCATGCTTAAAGCCTAAACCCCTAGAGAGAAAATCTAGCATCTCATGGGTGCGCTAACATCCATAAGAAATACAAGAGAAAACATGATAAAACTAAGAAAAACAAGAAAGATAATAGACTACCAATCTCCTCGCTTGCTGCCCTTATCTTCATGATGTTCCGCTCGAGTAACCTTCAATCCTTGCTCCAATCGCCTTGATTCGCTTGGAAAAAAGTAAATAGGTCTGGAGAATTTTCTAGAATAAAAGCTAAAAACAAAGATGCCCTTCTCCTGCTGCCTCCCTCCAATATATAGCAATTTCTGTGTCGTGGGAAGTCACGGCCAAACTAGTGTGCAATTTGAGCCTAAAAGCTCGAGCTGGAAAGTCCCTTGGGATCGTCACACAGCTATGAATATATGTGAGCGGAAACGCTCTAACTAGTGTACTCTCCTTCGCGCCCTACAAGCAGACCACACTAGCGGGGATGTAAAAGCTCTAAAACTAAATCCTAGACACTAAACTATATCTCCTAAAAGATAAGTAGAGTGGATTTGAGAATGTTGAGAGGATATTGAAGTTCAAGTTCACTCAACAATTGATGTTTGCACAATAAATGCATTATCAAATGTGAGAGGCAGTAGCTTAGCAAATCTGAAGTGATGATAACTCTTTATATAGTGGGAGGGTTCATATTTGCTAGATTCATTCTAACGGGAAGAAACGTGTTATGTTGGACTGTACGGATATTGAAGTTAGGGTTTCCGCAAAATAATTCAAATTAATATTAACCGTTCTAAACGTTTATGCCCGTTTAGAACGGTTAGTACAATTTGTCTCACAAAACTTGATAAGCAATCATACGGATGTCATCCGTCTTGCACGAAACCAAATTGGAACTTTCTGACTTGTCATTTTAAATTGGTTCCATGTATTTGTTTCGGTCAAGGCGGATGCTCCAGAAATCAACAAGCCTTAAATATACTTTACTGAACTACTTGATTATTACACAAATCTATAGTTTCATAAAGTCTTGTTGACTTCTTAGGTTCATCAAAAGAATCTTGTAATTCAGCACTTCATAAACCTTGGTTCTTCATTATAAATCTTGAAATTAAAGCTCTGAACCTATCTTTGGTTATTTCACAATAGATCTTGTAATTAAAGCTTTGAACTTGCAAACTCACTAAATCGTGTAAAAGGTTAAATTCAATTAGTGTATGTTTTACAAATCTAGTCAAATAAAGTATTAGAATATTGCATACAGCCAACAACATCTTCATCCTAGCCATGAATTTCCTGGCTTCATAGACCTCAACCTTATGCAAAGACCTTTTCCACAAAGCCATCAATGCCTACTGTACAACAACTGCAATTTTTAAATATCATTCTCCATATTTTTGGGGAATTGTCAGGTCTGAAGATAAACACACACAAATCACAATTTCTTGTCACATCAACTCCACTCACAGAGGTTCAGAAATTGACCGATATTATGCAGTGCCAAGCAGTAGATTTTCCAATCACTTATCTAGGAATGCCGCTTTCAAACAAAAAGTTGCACAAAAGACTATTTTGATCTCATACAAAGGATAGGCAACAAGCTCCCAACATGGAAAGTGACCATGCTTTCAATAGGGGGAGTGACACTTTTAAATGCTACTTTGACGGCTATGTCAATTTACACGATGCAAACATTCTGCTTCCCAAAATGGGCTATAAAGAAGATTTATGTGGCATGGTCATAAACAGCAACCAGAAAGATACATGAGTCTGGTATTATGGCAGGTGGTCACACTAGCAAAGCAGATGGGAGGTTTAGGAGTACCGAACCTACAAATCATGAATATGGCACTACTAACAAAAGTGGCATGAAAGTGGTTGCAGCCGAAAAAATCTGCATGGATGGACATAATTAAGGTTAGGGGTGTTCATTGGGTCCGGTTTAGTCGGTTTTGAACTGAACCGAATTAGTTTGGACCAAACAGTTTGGTTCAGTTTTTTCAGTTTAATGGTTCGGTTCGGTTTGTTTTTTAAAACTGAATTATAATTTTGGTTCGGTTCAATTTGGAAATTTTCAAAACCGAAATAACTGAATCGACCAAACTTTTATATATTATGAATTTGGTCCGAACCGCCTCGGTTTATTTCTTAATACCCAGGTTTATTTCTTAATCAATTGCTTTAAATACTTCAGTTTATTTCTTGGTTTATTTCTAAATATAGTTCGGTTTATTATAAATCAATTACTTTAAATAAAAAAATTAATATATTTTGGTTTGAACCAAACAAACTGAACAAAAACTTTGGTTCGGTTCGGTTCGGTTGCAATGCTAAATCAGTTCAGTTCGGTTCTATTTTAGAAACAAAATTATTACTTTGGTTTGCCTAGTTCGGTTCGATTTCAACCGAATCGAACCAATGAACACCCCTAGTTAAGGTCAACAAGCCCACTGTCAGACCATGGGAAATGCAAAACACTACACCATTATTGGCTAACCTTAAACATATCACATAATTTATGATAATGTCAATGCAGTTCAAGATAAGGCAAGGGATCACTGTCAGATTCTGGCAAGACAGCTGGTTAGATGGACCTAAACACAGGTATCCACTGCTTTACTCACTGACACAGGATATAGACATATCAGTACAAAAAGCAAGAGGTCAGGGGCAATGGATTTTCCAAGAAGAGCAAAGTGTCAGCTAGGAAGTGATAGAAGAGAGAGATTTACTTCTGCAAGAACTCAACCAAGGAATACAGCTACAAAACAATCAGCAGCAGGACATACCAGAGTGCAAATGGAAAGCAAATAAAGTTTTTTCTGTCAAATCCTATTACAGGACAATGCATATGGGATTGACCCAGTCAGAACTTGGCAACTTATGGCACATCAAGGCACCAACAAGGGTACTCATATTTGGTTGGCTTATGTTGAAGAATATAATATTAACCACTGACAATCTAGTATTGAGGGGATGACACTTAATTAATAGATGTTACATGTGTAGAAAGGAAATGGAAACAGTAAAGCATATGTTTAGACCATGTGAATTTACGGTCTCTCTCAGGAGAATGATTAAGGAAGTAATGTCAATACTTACTCAGTGTGACTATTTTGCACAAGAGAACTTGCGAAACACCATTCTACATTTCTCGCAACAGCAAGGCAAATGAATATGACATTATGCTTTATGATCTATAGAGATGTAGAAGAATTTTTCAGAATCATACCAAATCACTACATCAGTTTTGGGCTGAGCTGGTAGATGAATTCACAACCTGGTTTGCCAACGGAGGAGCTGGAATAGGCTAAGCGAGCAATTTAAATGGAAATTTTCTTTCTTTTACATTTAATCATCTTTTACTTTCTTTTATTTTATTTTCTTTCTTTTATCAAAAACTTTGTAAAATTGACACCATTCATGTCTGATATATGAAATCTGGGACTGATGAAATCTGAGAGCTTGACTCTTACATTTCTCGTAAAAAAATAATAATAATGTCGTACAATTTAAAACTCTAAAAATGAATCATGTGAGGTGGATAATTGGATCCACACCCGTCAACCTTGAACCCGATTCGCTGAGTTAATTAGTTAAACCATCGTTCTCAGTCTCCCCTTCATTCTATTCTCTCCTTCACTTCTCCCCCATCATGGCTTCTCTATCTTGGCTCTATCTTCTCTTGTTCCTGGTGCATCTCCGGTGGTGCACGGTGGACTCGGTGTACATTGCTTACAACACCTCAGCGGGGATCGTGGAGGGGAAGCTGAACGTGCATCTGGTGCCGCACACGCACGATGACGTGGGCTGGCTCAAGACCGTCGATCAGTACTACGTCGGATCCAATAATTCCATCCAGGTCACTCAATTTTCACTAAATTGCATGCTCATCACTTATCGAATCCAAACTTACATTGTTTTAAGCTTGAAAGCTCGAATATTCGTAAGTTAGAAAATACTTTTGTTTTTTTATTATAAAATTATAAAGATTGCCATTTTCCATATTTGGGACTTGGAGTTCAAAATTTTCTTTCAGGTCCCTCAGTATTATGTGTATTCTACAGAGACGCTTTTCTCTTTGGTCCAATTATAGCTTACTTCTTTTGTTCAATAGCTCTTTCTGGAAAATTGATAAATAAATGAATGTGAATAGATACATTGTGTGAATGATAACAAATAAGCTTGCTTTCATAAATTTTCTTTACAAGCTAAATTGTCTAGGTTCTTTTAGTACAGGGGCAACGGTATATGAACAATTTCTGAATTTCACCTCTCCGGTGCAGTTATACTTATACATTAACACAAGTCATTTTTTATTCATGTTTTTAACTAACATGTGTTTTATAGAAACATGAGCTCACAGATTTTATTCTACCTAACCTTTGTAACATTGTTTTTGTAGGGTGCATGCGTGCAAAATGTGTTGGATTCAATGGTTCAAGCTTTGTTGGAAGATAAAAACCGCAAGTTTATTTATGTTGAACAGGTGAATACTGAATATTACATTGGGTTTAGAGGATTTGCATTTATATCCTTGTAATCTTGCTTATTTGCTTAAGGAACTTTTTTTTGCAAAATGTAGTTGATAACAGAACAAGTACCCAAATGCTAGTATATTCTGGACAATAAGAACAGCTACATTTGTGCATTATTCATGCCCTTATCTTTGTGCCTGCAATACTGTGAATGTTCATAGTATCATACATATGCTATAGATGTAATTAAAGTTTGGTGGTTGTTCTAGGCATTTTTCCAGAGATGGTGGAGGCAACAAAATGATGCGATCAAGGATTTGGTGAGAGGATTTGTCAAATCTGGCCAACTGGAATTCATGTAAATATAGAATTTTTCAGATTTTAGTTTCTACCTTCTGAGAACTGCTATAAGCCTCAATATTCTTTGTACAATAACTCTAAAGGTTTCATTTGTAAAGTAACTATGCCTGAAGTTCCAGTGATTGTTTTTCTTGTATATAACCATACTGGCAGCATTTATGGTTTGGCTTGGGGTAACTGCTGGTATTGTTTTGGTTTAGGGTACATAACTGTAATATTTGGTATTGGAGGTGCATAACAGTACCAAATAGGTTTAAGGTAACTTCTGTACCATTCAGGGTACATAACTGTATCATTTAGGTTACACTGGCACCTATTCCAGGTATCATATGCCAGTAATGGTTTTGTTCTTCCTTGAATTTATTTTATCATTTTTATGTAAGCATCAATTGTGAATACCCTGAAGTTCACAAGGAAGCAACAATAAAGGGCCCTAACACTTTATCTCCACTTATTTCTGACTTGAATTTTCTGTTGTTTTTTCACCTTTCCGAACATACTATTAAAAATGAAAAAGAAATGGGGGGATGTGCATGCATGACGAGGCGGCTGTGCATTACATTGACATGATAGACCAGACAACCCTCGGCCACCGTTTTATAAAAGAAGAATTTGAAGTTGTTCCCAGAATAGGTTGGCAAATTGACCCTTTTGGTCATTCGGCTGTTCAAGCCTACTTACTTAGTGCAGAGGTACCATTTATTTTTTCTTTTTCCTTTATTTTTTCTTTTATGTAGTAAATACCAGATCTGATACCGCACCAGAACATATTATTTTTCAGTTTTTGCTGTTGCTGTTATACTTTATTCAAGTTGGGTTTGTCATCTTATTAATTTTTGACTTGGCCATCACTTCTTCTTCTTTTTTTTTCAAATTTTCTGCATTTGCAAATTATGCGCAGCATTCCTGATACCTGGATCTAGCAACCAATAACTCTTAGAGTTATTTGCAAATTGCATCTCAACCATTAAAGGTGTTCCAAATCTTATAATCCATAGAAATTTTCTTACAAAATATAATAAGTTAAATCTGTACAATCTTATAATCCATAGAAATCAATCATTATTTATTGATTCTGCAATCTGTGATTCTACAATGCAGTCATGATTATAACAAGCACCAAACCTAGAGCTTGACATGCTGTTATTTCAATTATGGTTATCAGAAATTAGTCATTGAGGTAGGGACAATATCATCAACATTCCATCAATTGTATTTAACAGTTTTCTATAATTAGCAAGAGTCTCAGGAGATGTTGGCAAAAAGAAGCCTCTAATTTGGTCTTACATCATTTTTGTACTAAATGATAGATATGCTATCCATGTTATTAGCAGATGTATGCTTGTTCATTAAAATATCATGAAAGGTCACTAATAGCTTTCTTGGCCATTTTAGGTGGGGTTTGATGCACTTTACTTTTCAAGAATTGACTATCAAGACCGGGCCAAGCGCAAGGATACAAAAAGTCTAGAGTTCATTTGGCGCGCTTCCAAATCCCTTGGCTCTTCTGCTGATGTAAATTTCCACTATTATTTTTTACCTTTTTGTGCTTTCGATGAAGCAACTAATTCATTGTCTTTTTTTTCTGTTTAGGTATTTACTGGCATATTTCCCAAGGACTACGAGCCTCCATCAGGTGATTTCTACTTTGAAGTTGATGCTACATCACCTGTTGTTCAGGTAACCTAGCTTATGTGTTGTAAATTCTTAGGTTACCTTTCCATTAGATGGATTGTCATTTGTTGTGTTGCTTATTTATTGACATTGCAGGATGATCCTCTTTTATTTGACTACAATGTTCAAGACAGGGTTAATGATTTTGTTGCTGTGTCATTTTCTCAGGTGTGACTATGAACTTCTTTTCACTTGTGCTTAGTTTTTCCATCTTAGGCCTTGCTTAAGTTAGGGATGTATTTACTGTTATTGATTCTGTATTTTTTTTTTGTATGGTTCAGAACAAAATCACTTTGTTTTGGAGAGCATATCATATTATTTTGGGCTAAATATACAGTAGGTTTGAGTTTGCTTCTTTCTTATTTTAGGCAAATATTACAAGATCAAATCACGTTATGTTTACAATGGGCACAGATTTCAAGTACCAATATGCCAAGTCATGGTACAGGCAGCTGGATAAGTTCATACATTATGTAAACCTGGTTAGTTTTCTCCACTTTTATATTTTTTATGTGATTTATTGAGCTTAGAAATTGGAATTCCCCAGTAAATACTGAAGGTGGAAATTGCAGTAGACAGGTTTCATAACAAAAGAGATGTACATAATGGCTGCTTATATATTCCCTAGTTCAGTAAGAAAATCAAATTAACTGAAGAAAAATGCACGCACCCCCCCCCCCCCCCGCCCCCTCCCCCACCCAATGCCACACATGCACACACAAAATAAGCCAAGAAAAAGAACACGCAATAAGTTGATGTTGTTTTCTGTATTTCATATGGTTTTAAACACATTGTTTGTTTGGCAAGGATTATTTATTGAGAATCATAATTTGAGTACTATTTCAGGATGGAAGAGTAAATACCTTTTACTCAACACCTTCAATTTACACCAAGGCTAAGCATGCCTCAGATGAGGCCTGGCCGATCAAGACTGATGACTTTTTCCCGTGAGTCTCCTCTTTTGGCTGTCTTGCAATTTCTTTTCTCAAAGGTTAGTTGGTGCATAGGCTATTTTGCAAATTGCAGCCAACATTTTGCATATTTTAACCTGATACACATTACTTATGCTATAACTTCCAACTATAGTTTAGCGAGTATTCCTTCAAATTTTCAAATTTTCAAATTTTCTCCTCCCACAACCAACTCCTACATTATCATGGCATTGATCCGTATATAGCATGAACTCCAAGCACATGACAGAAAAAAAAAAAAAAAAAAAAAATTGCCCCTCCAACTCCCAAATCCATTTTTGTCATGGCATTGATCCGTATATAGCATGAACACCATCCACATGATAGACATGTATGTTGCAGTTCATCTTAGATACCCTGACAAAAAGAAAAGTGCAAATGTACCTTATTAATTAGTTAGATTATTTGAATTTATGTGACCAAAGATATTACACATTGTTCACCCACCTTTCTTCTTTTATCTTAATTTTTATATCTACTTCTGTGGTGTCGTATGCAAATAATTGATGAAAGATGTGGTGCTACAGAGTAGTTACAATTTTGTTTAACGAAGAACAAAAATATATTTTCTAACAAAGTCACATTTTTGTTTTTTTCTTATATTGGAAGTTAATAGCTTTAGTTGATGCTTCCTGTTACAAGGTATGCAGATGGCTTAAACAGGTACTGGACCGGGTATTTCACTAGCCGACCTGCTTTAAAAGGATACATAAGAGTGTTAAGCGGATATTATCTAGTAAGTGTTTTGTATATTGCTATTCAGTTTATTTGTCTTATGGTCCATGCCATTACTGTTCCAGTGTCATTCTGTGCCAATTGGTTGAAGAAACATGCAGCAAGGGGAATATTAAGCAACAATGTTACTGCAGTTCTCAATAAAGCATGAGAGGGGTATTCTAGTTCTAATACTTTTTGGTTCCACAAGTTGGCAAAACCTACATACATCAATATCAAAATACGAAGTCCAACTGTGGGGACTGTTGTTAATCTCGATCTTTGTCACATGCAATGCATGCATTTTAATTTTTTTTAGTTCACATCATACAAGATGAAGAGGTGCAAAATGAACTGATCAAGATGATTGTAATAAATATATTTTAGTGCGTTCACTTTTCGGCCTCTTGATCTTGTACAACTAGATAAAGTAGAGAATTTTACAAACTTCTATGTGCATACATGACTTGTGGCAAAGATTTAGATGAACCGATCGAATTTTACAAACTTCTATGTGCCTCTAATAACAAGAAGGTAAACAATATATATGTAAAATAAAATATAAATTATATCACCCATAATTATCTTCCAGTGGTATATGCAAAAACTACCCTACTATCTAGGCGATAATAACATAAAGCAACAAAATGCAGGACTTCTTAAAATGTCATCTCTTTTTTAGAAAATACTTTGCATCGCTATATCTTATCTCATGTACCCGGCTGCACATCTTTTTTAACGTGTATTAAACAGGCTGCCAGGCAGCTAGAATTTCTGACATCATCAAGGGATAAAGCGGGCCCCACTACTGACAGCCTGGGTGATGCTTTGGCACTTGCTCAGCATCATGATGCAGTCACTGGTACAGAGAAACAACATGTGGCAAATGACTATGCTAAGAGACTGGCCATTGGTTATTCTGAGGTATATTTGTATGTTAAGGTGGCACCATTGAGTGGGTTGCTCAGGTTTCAGTCTGGTTGCTTCAGGCTCTGGTCATTTCCAAGTGTTGGGTCATTCGAGTATAGGTTTGAGTTGTCTCTTGTTTGGGTCATTTTGGGTCCTGGGGCAATCAATTCTCAGGTAGTTTCAGATTCTGGCTGTTTGGGGTCTTAGGTAATTCGGGCCATGGGTTGGTAAATTTGGATCTTCAGTTATATGGGGCTTTGGATGGGCGGTTTTGAGTATTGGGCCAATCAGATTCATGAATCACGCATTGTTACGGATTAATGTCTTTTTAAATTGATTTTTTAGTAGCGGCTGAGTTTTTTGGGGTCAAATAGGTCATTAATTTGGTTTTCAGCAGTTTGACGTTTAGTACTCTCGGGCCCGGGTCTATTGGGTGTGGGTCTAGTTAGGTACCAGGTTTGGGTTGATCGGGTCTGGTTCATGTCACTGATTTTCAAAAAGAAGTTTACTGGCCGTGTTCTTGGATCGGTCAGATTTTGCCAACTCTGAATATCTGTATTAAATCTCACTGATAAAAAAATATACCAGTTCAATTTTTTTCCTTTTTGGGATTGTTTTTCCATCTCTTCTCATTAAGGACCACTTTAGTTCTCAGTTATGGTCAAAGTAACACATTAGTAATAAATGAATAAACTTTCTGTCAACCGGCACGCAACAGGTTGGAACCAAAATTTCAGTATTGTATGCTGATAATGAATTATGTGCCACTATAGTTCTAGAACATTCACCATAATTCTATCGTCCTGTCATGTAATTGTTTTTATATCATTCCAGGCTGAAAGATTGGTTGGAGAGTCACTTTCTCGTCTGTCAGAGACAGCATTTGGTTCAGAGTTATCTAACACATCAGCAAAGTTTGAACAGGTTACTTGTGTCTATGTCTCACCTTATTCAAATGATATAACGTTGTTTTGTACAACGTCGCATTCGGAATTGAAATCTTATGATGTGAGAAGTAATCTATTTGAAAAGCCACAAGTATTTTTAATTGAAATAAGATGAGAACAAAAATAATGCTAGATCAAGATATTGGACCTATTGATTACTTTTTGTTGACAGTGGATACACTCACAATGGCACCATTATATCTGAACCCTTGGTTGTTCTTTTGATCCTTATAGACGTGATCTTTCATTGGGCTTAGAATGCAATTATTGTTTATTTTTCTAATCCCAGTGTCTTCTGATCAATGTGACCTACTGTCCTGCATCAGAGCTAGATCTTTTGAGCTGGAAAAGCCTGGTAAGTCATAATTATAAATAATTATACTAAAAGTACTTTGACTGGTAAATAAAAAAAGTCAAAAATCTCTTTTAATATATTTCTCTTTTGAAGTGAAGGTTGTTCTTGTTTACAACTCTTTAGGATGGAACAGGGAGGATGTGATTCGTATACCAGTATGTGCTATATATTACTTTCATTAAGTTCCCCAAATTAACTATAAAGAGTAAAGAAGGATAATGATATATTTCTGTATCTGAGGCAGGTAGCTAACGAATTGGTGTTGGTACGGGATCATGAAGGAACAGAAATAGAGTCTCAGCTTATACCTATATCCAATGCTTCTTTGCACCTGAGAAAAACTTATGTTAAGGCTTATACTGGCAATTCGCCCTCAACTGTGCCTAAATTTTGGCTCACGTTCTCTGTTACTGTACCACCGCTGGGCTTCAGCACCTATTTTGTCAACCCAACAATGGAAAAAGGTTCAACCTAAGTATATACTATCAACATTGAAAAAATTCAGTTTCTGATGTCATCACAGTCTATATTGGTCAAGAAATAACAATGAAATGAATAAACTAAGCTGGTCCCAGTGGAATTCGTAATTGCAGGGTCAAAAACTATTGTCTCTGATTTGTATTCACCTCAGCAACAAAATGGAATTAGTACCACGATGGAGGTTGGATCAGGAAATTTGAAACTTCAATTTGATTCCAGAAAGGGAATATCTTATCATTATTTAAACAAAAGAACATTGGTACTCTTTCTCTCTCTCTGTCTCTCTCTGTCTGTCATACACACACATTGTCATAGAACAAAAGAATCTAAAAGATAGAAAGTCTCAGGTAGGCATGTCGCATTAGTTCTGCTATTTTTGAGTAAACACACTGCTTAGTACATTACGATGATAGGATGTTTAAAAGGTGATTATAATTAATCGCTCTGTTTTAATGCAGATCTCCCAACTAAGCACGTATTGACACCAACAAAAAGAAAATATTGAACTCTCTTTCTCTCTCTATATCTAACTTCAAATATTTTTCTCATTTTAAGGTGAATTCTTCAATAGAGCAGTCGTACCTCTATTATAAGGGATATGATGGGTCCAAGACTGAAGTTCAAGTATGCTTATTTTATGATAGTAGATAGTTATTTATATGAGCATGGGAATATTACTAAAAAAAGATTCATGCTTAACACTTATTGATATTTCATTTCTTTTTCATCGCGTTACTTATATCAGTCCTCTGGGGCTTATGTTTTTCGGCCAAATGGGACAGTTTCGATTGCACCTGAGTTAAAGGTAAGATAATTGTTTCTAAAATTCTCAGATAAATATATTTGATCTGTTACCTGGACAAGGTGTTGATGTTAAAAATACAAAAATATATATTAGGTACCTTTGGCAGTTTATGAGGGGCCCATATTAGATGAAGTGCATTTTCAGATAAACCCATGGATATCTCAGGTGATTGCAATCTCCTACCCTCAATTACTGTAGCAGTCTGATAATTTTATTTACCGAGTTTTATGAATATTTGGTTACTTTTGTAATTGCTTGTCTCCCTAATTGCAGATTGTTAGAGTTTATAAGAAAAAGGAGCACGTGGAAGTTGAGTACATAGTAAGTCCCTATTTCGCAATAATGTTTACACATTGTTTACAAGGACTCCCTTTTAATTTTGTTTTAAATTTTTGAGAACTCCTTAGATAAATGGGATTTACCATAGAAAATAACCTTCTTAAATAGGTTTGTAAATACAATAGTTACTTTTAATGAGCTTTAATGTAGAAGCAGAATCAAATGAAGGTGTGTGTAATTTGAGCAAAATATAAGCTGATGTTAGATTCTATGTGATTTCTTTAATTTAAAGCTGCCTGTTTATGTAAATATAAGCTCTCTTAGGTCTAATAGTATTTACCTCAACATTGATATTTGTAGGTGGGACCCATACCAATTAATAATGAGGTCGGGAAAGAAGTCGTTACTCAATTTTCAACAGCCATGGCCACCAATAAAACATTCTACACCGACTCCAACGGCCGTGATTTTATTAAAAGGGTATATGCGTACCTCATTTTTATTTAAAAGTGTTAACAGTACACACTCTTTTTATTTGTATTTTGTTTTTCCATACTTAACAAATAACTATGTTTCATCTTTTTATTTTATCTTCTGATTATTAGTGCTATTTTCTTCTTTTGTAGATAAGAGATTACAGATCAGATTGGGAATTGGAAGTGCACGAACCTGTTGCTGGAAATTATTATCCAGTATAATTAATTTCTCTCTTTTTATTTTTGTTGTAGAAGTCATTCTTATACTCACAAAAAGTGTCTACTTGGGGGATTAGGAAAGATTGAGACCAATAATTGATGTTCCAATCAATTTTCTTTTAACATGTTATATGTTCGAATTGTTAATTATGCATTTGACCCAATCTTAGAACTAAATATATTTGGAATTATGAACTAGGGACCTTTGTTCTCATTTTCTTACATTCCACTTGGCTCAATTGTAGAACTAAATAGTTGAGAATTGTGAATTAAGGACCTTTATTGTAATTCTACAACCAAACATTGAGAATAGAATAAAAGTCACTTCCATTCAAGTTGAATCTTGTGATTTATGCATAATAATCCTTGTATATACATTTTTTTCTAGATAAATCTTGGGATGTATATCAAGGATGAAAGCACTGAGCTATCATTACTTGTAGACCGAGCAATAGGTGGCTCTAGCATTGTAGATGGTCAAGTTGAACTCATGCTCCATAGGTACATTTTCTCCGAGGATTTTTGAAGCACTTTTGATCAACACCTGATTAAGTCTAATAATGTATTCTTTTTGAGATAATACTCAGGAGATTGCTTCATGATGATGGAAAAGGAGTTGCTGAAAGTCTAAATGAAACAGTCTGTGTAAACGACAAATGTGATGGTCTAATTGTAAGTACACTTAGAAAAAAATGCAACTCATTAATATTTGGGATTCGTATCCATACTGGTCAGGTGCAATACCAATATTATAACAGTCTTAATTTTGTACTGGTTGGTAATTTATTGTTTGATTTATCCGAACTCTGCTATTTTCATGTTGAAAGAGGGTAAAAGTGAAAATTTAGAGGGCATAATTATACGTAGTAATTTGTAACTTCTGATGGTCATACACAACAGAGCTAATGGATATCACTATATTGACAGACACAAGGCAAGTTTTACCTTAGTGTTGACCCTTCAGGAGAGGGTGCCAGGTGGCGCCGCACCATTGGCCAGGAGATCTACTCTCCTCTTCTGTTAGCATTCTCTGAAGTGGAGGTGCAGTCAATTTCCTTTATTGTTGTTCCTGCTAACCAATTAAAAGGAATCTTTATATTTATACTCTTCTTTGGTTAACATAGAATGGAACAAAGTGGACAGCTAAGCACATACCGACCTTCTCTTTGACTGGAACTGCCTACAAATTGCCAGATAATGTCGCACTGATCACTCTTCAGGTTTTTTTTTTCTCTCCCTCTCTTTCTACCTCTGAAAGTTTGAACGAATAAGAAATCTACAATAGGTAAAACTATAACTTTCTGATTCTCCTGTAATGCCTGTCATTTGGTTACTATTATAAATATCCGATTTTACAAATATTATTTTTATTTTTTTTCTGTGGTAGTCGCTTGAAGATGGCAGTGTCCTGCTGCGCTTGGCTCATCTATACGAGGTCTTCTATTTTTACTAAATTCATTTAATAGGCATATAGCAGTTCATATGAGTACACCACTTCTGTACTTTCTATTTCTCTCCCATTTTTTTTTTATTTTAAGTTGCCTTCACTCATTTTTTTTTTTACCACACTGGATTATAGTAAAGTACCTCTATCAGAATATGCTGGTGCAAATGAGCTCTAGGTATTACAATTTACAACGAGATGTTTTATAGAAGTGCTGGTCTTTGTTATAGGTTGGAGAGGACAAAGATCTCTCAGTCATGGCTACTGTCGACCTCAATAAACTCTTCAAGGGAAACAAGGTAATTTCACAGTATCTGAAATTGCCCTTATGTACTTTCTCAGCAAACTAAAATAAAAGTTTGTGATTTTCAGATAAGGAGGATACAGGAAACAAGCTTGACTGCGAACCAAGGGAGGGATGAAATGGAGAAGAACCGACTTAAATGGAGGATATATGGCTCTGACAGACAATCTGATCCTGTCAGAGGCAGGCCTGTCGACTTGTCAGAGCTTGTGGTGGAGTTGGCGCCAATGGAGATTCGCACTTTCCTTCTATACTTTTGACTCTTTTTCCTATGCTTTCTAGGAGGGTTTTTATCTAAAATAAATTTGTTGATAACATTTGTAACTCAGTTTATTCATTTTTTCATTGATTGAAGAAGAAATAATTTGCTACCTGTGTATCCTGTTGTTTCTTTTGCATCTTTACATTTTTGCTCTTACAATCATCATTGTTTGACATATATCGATTTAATCTCTGTGCTTGTATTTGATTTTTCATGTTAACAAATATCACAGTTTGGTTAAATTAATGAATCAAAGTGTATCATGGTAAATCCAATTTTGAATGGTAAAATATTTGAAAATACTATTAGCACCAACATAGTTAAAAGTTTTTACATACATGAAAAAAAAATTGAATGAATTGAGAATTACATGATTCTCCACATCTTGAATGCTATTTGCACAGCTGTGCATATCAGTTTGTCTCCTTTTGTTTTGAAGGATGTATATATGTTTTTTTTTTCTCCATAAGAGTTCTACACCTTTTGTCAAAACTAATAATTTACAAATACAACAAAAGGGGAAAGGAAACAAACAGATTGGATATCAAAATTTCACACATAAACAAATGGTATCTTTTGGAGTTAGTTTAGGCACAGAGAAAGCACTTGATAGATCATCAGCTCCACTATAATGTAGCCTGAATAACCCACAAAAATTTGGAAATTTCATGTTGCTCTTCTTTTTACTTGTCATTTTGCCTCTAACTACCACCTCTTTCTTACCAAAATCTACCATGTAGTCTAGCAATCCTGCTGCACAAGCAATTATCTATTAGTATCTATTTTGTATACATACATTCACTTGTGATTTCTTTTTTTAAATTTTTTTTTCTGAAACATTATCATTCTTATGTAAAATTAATATGTATGGACTGTTTCACTTGACTATGAAGTTATTATTAACAAAACTCATTGAATTACAATAATTTCATTTATATGCAACATTTGCAAAGTTAAGAAGCACCAATCAAGAGAAATTTTGAGCATGATAGTTGTTTAGTTTAATCATGAAATTTAATTTTGGCCACCAAAATGTACATTGCCAATTGCCAATAAAGCATCAGTCCTCGTTGTGAACTCTTTTTTGTTCCTATTTCTTTATGTAAATTTTATGTGTGTGTGTGTGTGTATGCGAAGTCAATACTCACTATTCATTTTGGAGACGACGGTGGTGACCCTCCGGCGACAGTGAAGGCAGCCCATATTTGCATTCACCACCACCACCTGCACCTGCAGTTGGTAACTAGCTTCAGCAAAGATGAATGATATGATATATGGCATTAATTTGGTGGAATTAAACCATATAAAATCTATATATATGGTAGGAGTTGCAAACATCGATCCTACCTTGTTTTTCAATCTTTTTTTTTTCAGAATTACTAGTTTGTGGGAAATTATTATTAATTTTGATAATTACCTACTACTTTAAATGGAAAAGAAAAGACATGGATTGTTTTTTTTAATGAGAATTAATTTTGCTCACTTAAGGTAATTCACACGAACCCACCCACTAATTTTGTTGTGCCACATATGAATTTTGTTCCGCTAAGTGCATAATTAAATGTTAATTCCATACAAATTTTTGACAAGTATGGACCCCGTAAAAAACTACATTTAAATGATTTCACACCAATGAAATTTCTCCAACAATTGTTAAAATAACTCTAATTTAATTTGCTCATTGGTAAAAAAAAAACTATTTGAGCTTCACATGTAATCATAATACAAAAACCCACAATCAAATTAAATTAGAGTTTAGTACAATTTCTCTCTAATTCAGGTTTCTTTGTCTTTATTACTGTAGGTTTGCATACTATGTTTGTTTTACGCATGGTATGTTTGTAGACTTTGAATGGTATAATTAACTGGACATGTGACATTTAACAGAGGGGTATGGCAAAAGAAATATATATATATATATATATATATATATATATATATATATATATATATATATATATATAAGGTTACATTACATGACAACTTGTAATTTTTTACGGTGAGTGGTTCCTTTGTTATGAATTTTCTTACCTAATCATTCTACCAACCTATTCATTAGTCAGGCATTATTTTCCCAATAAGCAATTCTTATTTTTTTTAAATGTTAGTCAGATCTGGTATCTTGAAGTCAAGCACTATATTTTTTTTTATGAAATTGGTATTAAATACAAAATATTGTGAGAAATTAATGTTAAAGGAAAATCCGACATTTTTATTAATATCCAAATTTAATTAAAAAATATTAATTATACCTAGCTTGAGCTGGGTATTTTTAAAATTGCCCAAACTCGATATATAAATGAACACCGCATTCATGCTCATCACAACATTTTTATCACAGTGTGTATACACAATTTTCCAAAAGGAAAATAATTTCTATATAACTTTTTTCAAATGAAAATAATAATGAGTGCACAATTTTCTGTGATTCAATCCGGCCATTTAATGACCATTTAATGACTATTATGTACACAATTTTTCCCTTGTAAGAATTGGTCATTCAATTTAATGCCTATTATGTACACAATTAGACACAATCCGGCCATTTAATGACTATTTCAATAGCAAAAAAAATTGAGGACCGGCCATTAAATAGCCGGTTTGAATATTTTTAAAAATACCTAGTTAAGCTTTGTATAATATTAGCTATGTATAATTAATATTTTCTAATTAAATTTGGATATTAATAAAAGTGTCGGAAGGAAAATGCTTGGCACATGCAAAGGGGAATGAACCTTTTATTCTTTTCATTACTGTGGTCTGTGGGTTAATATGATATACAAATAGGGGTGAGAATTTGTGAAGGTGACAGGTTAGCCATGACTTGGAATTATGTTGCAATGAATTTTTTTTCTTACCTAATCATTCTCCCATCATACGCATTTAATACGGTGTATTATGTTGACCAATTTCAGATAACTTTGACTTGGTCAAAGAAATCATAAATTCACAGCGTTACACACTCAGAATTCAGAAATCATCAATTGGTTGAATTTTTCATTTCTAGTGTCCAAGAAAATCAATCTTCATACAAAATTTATCATTTATTTGGACTTTAGAAGGTTAATTACAGAATTTTAAGTTTAGAAATTCAATAAAAAGATTGTCAGAAAATGCACAACCAGTGTGGCAATTAACCAAAGACATCAAATTGTTAATTCGGTTCTATGAAACTTTTTTTTTAAAGGTCGGTTCTATGAAATTGAAAAAATCAAAACACTCTCCATCCATTTCCCAATAATTTTTTTTATTGAATTTCTAAAAATAAAAAGATTGGGTTAATTTGCTTAGGAAAGAAACTCGTGAGGATGATGTTTACATTTTTAAATTCTTTTTAAGTTAAAACCATACCTAACCCTCTCGCTTTCCTAACATGCGTGCCTCTTCATTTTTTTAAGAAAAAAAATCAAAAATTTCATGTCAGGGGGTTTGACAATATGACAAATTACTGTAACCCACGTGACAATAAAGGGAGCGCACTTGGTAACAAGTAGGGCCGCAAACGAATCAAACTACCTGCATTTCTATTAATATCCAAAGTTTAATAGAAATTAATTAATATACTCAAATTCGCTGGAAAGATATTTTAAAAGTTATAAAAATATCGTACTTATTTTTTGACCGGTACTTAATTTAATTCATTACCTGCTGAAAAATGATCGGTACCCAAAAAAAATTTTAATACAGTACCGACCATTTTCTGACCGGTACTTAATTTTTCTTTTTCTTTTTTTAGGATGGGCATAACATAGTTGGCTAGAAGAAAAAGTTGTAGGAAACTCGAATTGAAGTTTGCACTCGGTTTGGCTAAGATCAAACAAATACATTTGGTTGGATGCGTGTGTTACATCGGTTGCATATATCGGTGCATCATCAATGTTTTTGCAATAAAACATCGGTCCGTCGCTAATGTTTTTGTAATGAAACATCGATGTTTTATTAGACTTAGCATTGACAATTAAGCAGGGTAGTGCTAAAAAAACATTGGTGCATCGCTGATGTTCTTGCAATAAAACATCGATGCAATTCTGTCGTCGTTAGGTCGTGCATAAAGCATCAGTACTCAATTTTAGAATGCTGGTTATTGTCAAATTAAATTCACTAGCCGCATGCAAACACTAAACTTTAGTGTCATACGACACTGTAAAAAAAACGTAGTTTAGTGTTCACATGCTGCTAGTGAATTTAATTTGACAATAACCAGCATTCTAATAAAACATCGATGTTTCATTACAAAAACATCAGCGACGCACCGATGTTTTTTTAGCACTACCCGGCTAATAAAACATCGATGTTTTATTGCAAAAATATCAATGATGCACCGATACATGCAACCAATGTAACACACGCATCCAACCAAATACATTTGTTTGATCTTAGCCAAACCGAGTGCAAACTTCAATCCGAGTTTCCTACGACTTTTTCTTCTAGCCAACTATGATGTGCCCATCCTAAAAAAACAAAACAAAAAATTAAGTACCGGCCAAAAAATGGCCGTCACTGTATTAAATGTACCGGCCATTTTCTGGCCGGTAATGAATTAAATTGTGTACCGGTCAGAAAATAGTCGGTACGGGTATTTTTATAATTTTCCAGCAAATTTGGGTATATTAATTAATTTCTATTAAACTTTGGATATTAATAAAAATGTCGGATCAAACTAAATCACACTTACTTTAGTTTGACTTTGAGTTTGAATAAGATTCGAACCGAACTGATTTGATTTGTTTCAGAACGAACTTCAATCGAACGAGTTAATTGCAAAAAAATTTCGAATCGAAGTCAATCGAATCACGAACTACGAGCTTTTTTTGGCAGCCCTACCACCCTTAGTTAATTTTTTAAAATTGGATAGCTTAAACTAAGCATTGCATTTGATCTTATCTTATCATATCAGTATCTATTTGTACATATTTGAAATGAAACCTTAATTTTGCACTGAGCCACTGGCGTTGCTCTAATTTGAACGGTACATGTTAATTTGAGATTTGAACCTAAATAGTTCGCGAACCAATTTCGAACGAACTATATCCAGTTTGAGTTTGAGTTTGAATAAGATTCGAACCGAACTGGATTGATTTGTTTCAGAACGAACTTCAATCGAACGAGTTAATTGCGAATTTTTTTTCGAATCAAAGTCAATCAAATCACGAACTACGAGCTTTTTTGGCAGCCCTAATAACAAGTAACAGCTCACAAATGGTCAGTTTAGCAATAATTATGTGATTGGATAAGATAAAAAAGTTTATATTTAAATAATAGTGTATATATAATTCAAAAAAATATTTTTTTTGTTTTACAATGATATAATATTGATATTTTATAAATAAGTTTCACAACTTTTGTAAATATTTTTTCTCGCTTGTATAATTCGTCAAATTTAAAAATAAATTGAATATCTGGTAAAAATATATAATTTCAATATAATATGAATATTATTCAAAAATTTGTTATTGTGGGTATATATAACCAAATCGTCAGTGACATTTTTGTCCGGACTCATCCATCAATGGCAGTCATCACATCGCCTTCACAAATTTTTAGCATTGCTAGCATTTCGGTTCAGAACTGGGCGTAGGTCCGATGCCCATCGGACCTTGTTTGGTTCTGATGGGCAGATCTATGATTTGTGCGCACGAAAATTGAAATATAAACGCACGGATTTAAAGCATTTCGCACGAATCTAAAAGAAAATCGATGGTGATTAAACCCGTCGAACCGAGGTAGGTCCGATGCCCATCGGACCTACTCCCAGTTCTTTGGTTCAACTATTGACATTGCGTACATATGATCCAGATCTTTTAACAAGAACCAACAAGTACCGTTAATAGGGATTAGTATTTTTTTTTTAAATCTAACGAGAAAAAATATTTTTCAACGAAAAATATCTCAGATGAAACGAACAACTTTTGAGATAATTTCATAGATTTTGACTTGATTGATCCTAGTATGACAAGATGTGAGAGAAAAGGAGATATTTGTTTCTTCCATTTTGGAAGAAATTGTGGCATTAAAACTTCTAGCCAACTATTATTCATTTATGTAATGAAAATGATTTGTAGTTGAGATTAGACGACCTTTCTGCGCTCTGCAATTTAATTAATGTATCTTTATTGTTCTTTATGGAACTTAGTTGATTAGTGGGACAAAAGGAACTTTTGTTTCTTTCTTTTAAAAAATTTTGCACTTTTCTCTGGTAATATTTTATCAAGAGAAATTCTAGTGCCACAGTTTTACTTACCAGTTACTACAAGGTGTCATGATTGGTTTTACAGTAATAATTTGTCCAACAAGGCAACAAACGATCAAAATCATAATTGATATAAAAAATCTTGTAAATTTTGTAAATTAATTTATCATGTCATTATGGACATGAATAATTCGAATAAATAATTCAAATTTGTTATGGTAAATTAGTAGCATTGACATGCTGTTGAGGGTAGAATATTGTTCTTAGATAAATTTGGTCTATACCAGTTATTACACTTGTTTAAAAATATTCCTCACTTGACAATAATTTATTTTGACAATCTATAATTTTCAAAATTAAAATTTGAACTTAAAATCTAATATAAGAGGAGGGTTCCACTGCACCCAAATATCCCTACTCCCAAATGCTCCACAAATTTGGACCATCCAATTTTTGTCAAAAGTCGTGCAGATCAAAAGAAGAATTCAGTGCAAAAAACTTTGTCATGTTATAAAAAAAAAAAAATATGATTTAGTGCATGTTTCATTAATGATCATTTATAAATTAATGATCATTGGATCCCTGTCCTATATTTTCTTTTCAAATTACTTTTTTATTAATTCTTAATTGAAAAAATAAACAAGACACATCAATTCTACAAAATATTTCTCGAATTTTTTTTTTCCAACATCAAACTGGCTTTTACACGGATCTAATAAAATGGAAAAAGAATTGAAGTTCGCATCATTTGTTTAATTTTTATTCTTTTTATAATACATCTTTTTACTAGTTACGCACAGGGTCCCATTTTATATGCTAGTGGGACCAGGAAACAGTGACATAAAAAAACAAAAATAGGATCTATATATTCCACATGATCTGTAAAGGGGTGATGATATTAATACTACTCTTTTTTTTATTATCACAATATTATTTAAATATTTTAATATATAGACAATTTTATCTTTCATTAATTATTTTCTTTCGAAACTGCCTCGCATAAAAAATATAAAATATATTATTTGTATAAAATCGATTATTTGGATTTGGAAGTGCTGGTCCTACACACTACACATTCCGTTTGAATCAAAGAATAAAAGAAAAAGGAAAAAGATCTAGAGACAAGAAAACTTTAATATTTGACAGTTGCACAATAATAATGCTAATATGCATGCTCCATTGACGCACTAAAAGTGATGCGATGCACTAAGCTTCACGCTGATTCTTTTAATTTCGAGTAAAACCTAGCTATCGATCCCTGTTCTATAAGCTACATTGCAATTAGTTGCTAATCAATTGTGATCAATCAAGCAACATGAAAATGAATGAATGAATTTGCTTCTAAAAGGCGTGAACAATTACCGCTATTAATTAAGGAAAAGCATCAGAGAATTAATTTTGTAGTTAAACAGAGAGAAACAGAGATGGTACCGATGGAAGTGACAAGTTCTCTACAACTCTTAGAGCTTGAGACATGGCAGCTCTTCTCATTAATTTAACTCATGCGATTGATTCCTCTCTACGCGGCTACGCCTGCCTGGGATTTTATTCACTTCCTGCTATCAATTGCTCTCAAGTCTTTTAACTTTCTTCGCCTTGTGATCGCATCTCCTTCTTTCTCTCTCTCTATCTCTCTCTGTTTCCTCTAGAAAATCAAAGTGGCTCTCTTTTTATCCAAGTAGGAGAGAGAGGGGAAGTGCAAAGTCGTACAGGTCGGACCAAAAATTGAAATCTAGAATTCTAAATGAAGTTATTCCGATATAACCTTGGAAGTTACTGAAATTAACTTCAGGTTTAGTAATTGGCTCTTACACCTTGTTTGGATGGAGAGTAGAGGAAGGGAGGGAATGGAAAGAAAAGAAAACTTTCCATCGAATCGTGTTTGGTTGATAAAATTATGTCGGAGGTGAAGGGTATAGGAGGTGAAAGGTTTAACCTTGTATCATTATAATCAATAGAATCGGTTTCCCTCTCGATTTGGGGTGTAACGGATGGAAATAAATTTTGTTGCAAATAATTTTAGAAAAAATAGTACAAATGCTCAACTCTATATCTTACCTATATATATAATTCTCATACAAGTTTTTTTTATCACAAACCTATAACAACCACCGAATTTCTCATTAACCTTCTAAATTTTAATCAACCAAACAAGAAAGACAGAAGAGAAAGTTAAATTTATTTTCTCTCATTAATCATCCAAACACAAAGAGGTTAAATATGTTAATCTTCCTTTCTATTCCATTCCATTTCCTTCTATTCTTCACCTCGCCTTCCTTCCTCTACTCTTCATCCAAACAAGGTGTTAGTGCACCAATGATTTAACTAGGTTATATATCCTGGATTGAGATCTGCTGCGATCCGAATATTGAGCACAGTAACCCTGCAATCCCTGCTTTTTCAAATCCAGCCGTCGAACTTTTTAGTGCACGCATCTCAAAACAGCTGGTTTTTCTGTGCACGTATCTCGAAACGATTCGACAGCTGGATTTGAAAAAGCAGGAATTGCAGGGTAGTGTTCACAGTACCCGGATCGCACCAGATTCTCACCCATCTATCCTATGATTCCTATCATATCATATTCAACAGTGATTAAAGCGGATATAAAAAAATTATATTTTTTATCCTGTTTATCCTGTTCATATCATTTTCGTTAAAGGGGATATAAAAAATTATATATTTTTTAATTTATAAGGCAAAGTAACGAATAAAAAAAGGTATTAGCTTGAACATATAAGAATATAGATAAGAGCTATTTAATCGTTATTCTGCAAAATAAAGGATAAATATAAAATTATATATTATAAGTATTTCATTCGTACATAGTTGAGTTTGACATTTTCTATAATTTTATTTAATTGATAAATTATGACGTCACTGATATATAACATTTTATATAATGTTATTTAATTAGTAATTATATTCTTTTAAAAATAATGAGATTGATCATTATATTTTATATTTTATGATAGAGTAGGGTTAAATTGTCGTATTTTTCTTTTAGCCCCAATCATGTTCTACATCTTTATTTCTATTTTCGAAGTTCAAATAGTTGATTCAAACCACTCAACATGATTTCCTTATTTAAATGTGCTTAGAGGCTAAATTTTATATTTTTTGGAAAAACAAATTATTGTTTTCTTAGATATGTACGAATCGTAAGATTCTTGATTCATTCAAAAACAATAATTTTGTACTTATCTAAAAAAATTAGTAAACAAATCTAAAAAATATAAAATTTGATCTCCAATCATATTTTAATATAGAGATCATGTTGAGTAGTTTGAATTTTAGATTTTAAAAACGAAGGAAAGAATACCGGATATGATTGGAGCACAAAATCAATAAATATTTTAACCCTACTATATTTTTACAATGGGGGTAGGTTTAATTTTTAAACAAATATATTTATTTCTTTGGAATATTTTGAGTTAGATTGTATAAGTTATAAATTTATTTATAATTAAATGACAAAAATTAAGATTCAGACGAGGTAATGATTAATAGATAATAATATAATACAAATAAGATTAATATTTAAATGATACAAATAGAGTGAGCCTATGGTACTATGCATAGCACGGATTAGTCCATACTACGGAGTCATATTTTCATTTTGAAAATTTTAATGATCGATCCGAACCGTCAACGTATTCTCACATGAATATGTATTTGCAAACTAAATTTTATATTTTTTCAAACTTTTACTATATATTTTAAGATAGGTAGAAAATCACTTGATCTGAAAATTCTGGACCATCCAAAAACAATGATTTTCTACCTATCTAAAAAAAATTCAAAAAAATAAAAAATTTAGCCCATAAATATATTCTCATATGGAAATCATGTTGAACGGTTCGAATCGACCGTTAGAATTTTGAAAGCAAAAATATTGATCCGTAGTACAGACCAATCCGTGCTATGCATAGCACCATAGATTCACTCATACAAACAAGATACAAATAAAAATAATTTTATAAAAACACTTCTATTCGATTCGTATGGGGCCGTGGCCAGCTGGATCCTTTGTTTTTACTTTTTACAGCGCGTGTTTACATGAAGCATTGGATGAGTATGGTGCAAGCAATCTATTTTTTTTTTTTTTTTACCTCCGAGTGATTATGGTGCGAGTTATCATTGTTTGTTCAAAATGGTATCTCATTATTTCATATTTTATATTGCGGTTTACCATTTTTTTTAAAAGGTTGTACCAAACTAAGCACCTTCTTTTACCTGGTTAAAGAAGAATTTGACTGTTTTCTTTTCTTTTGCCTTTGTAATATGAAAAGAAGGGAAATGTATTGGATAAATTTTATTATGCTTATGTTTTCAGTTTTATTGTATAAAAAATAAATACTTTACAAATTTTGTGTGTACACCAGATCAGATGTGTTAATTCTTTTGTTGAGATTCATATTTGAAGTATTTGTTTTAACAATAAAAAATTATTATAGTGGGCTCTCCATCTCTATAAACCATTAATTGCAACTTTTTTTTTTTTTTTTTTTTTGTAATTGTGGGGAAGTTAATGTTATGTAACTGAACTGGACACCAATCCGGTCCAATTTTGATCAACGGTTCATTGGTCGACCGATTTATGCGATACCAAAATTTTATATAAAATAATCATATTTTGTATAAAGTCCTTGCATAATATTAGAAATCTAATTATTAAAAAAAAAAAGGAAACTAACTATAGACTTAAGTATGCTTGTACAAGATTTTGGGCCTTTAAAATTCATATAAATTGCCTCAATCTTGTGTATTTGATTTGTATATATATTTAAGATTAATTAGGTATTTAATTTATAACAACACTTCATGCATGTATAATATGATTAAAATCATTCCTATGTGGACCTAGATTTCCCAGGCCGGTGGTAATACAATCTCTAGGCATAAAGGTACATGCATGAAAATGAAAATTATGAATAGCTTCACCTTTTGGTTGATATATCATATATGGGATCCACCTCTATTTGGACCCACTAATTTGTAGCTTTTGGCGGTACATCTATCTAATATTCCATGAAGATAAGCTTAATTTAACCAGGTACCGGATACAAAAGTGGTACATGTATTAATTTTTGTTAAAAACACATATGAGAAGCGAGTCATTATTTTTGTGATAACAAAGTAACAAACTAAACTTTAAATTTAGCATTACAAAGACCCTTGTAAGTAAGAACATGTCTCAAATCTTTTGGGACCTTTCCCTTTCCCTTTCCCTTTCCTTTTACTTTACATTTTGGTCCCTAAACTTTCAATTTAGTAATAATAGATAATAGCTTGATCCTTAATTCCTTATTTTTACTTTAAAAAGAGCATTACAAAGACCCAATTTATACCGCTCCTCTGATTTTTTTTTCTTTAGTAATTCTTTGCAACTTAATTATGTTTTGTATCATTTTATTTCTTAACATTTATTAAGAATTTTTTTTTATCTAATAGTAATTTATTGGTTGACAACAGCCAAGTGATTGTAAAAAAAAAATAAGTTAACTAAAAGTTATAGAAATAAATTAAAACAAAAATCTATTGTGCGCAATAAATCTGACGCAGCCTAGACATTTGATATCTTTTATTTAATGAAAAAAAAAAGGAACGGCCACCAGATACCTAGCCTTTTTTTTATTTTTATTGAGAAGATATGCACCATGACTAAATAGACTACACATCTAACACATTGCTTTCACTTGAATTGGGTCTGTTGGGTGTGTATTGTAAGTAATTATTATTACTAATTAGTAATTAATGTCATAGTCATGCTCTCGTCTATGAGAGCAGGTTGGGTCCGATGCCCATCGGACTCAAATTTGGGTCCAATGGGTTTCGGAACTGTCCAATCTGCTTTAAGATTCATGCGCACAAATTTAAAGCAGACGCGAAAATTGCGGGCACGAATCTTAAAGCAGATTGGACGGTCATCAAACCCATCGAACTCACTTTGAGTCCGATGGACATCGGACCCAAATTTAACTACTCGTCTATATGCACCCAAGAGCAAGTGCAGATTTTTTTTTTATTTAGATATATAATAAATATTTATTGTTAAAAAAAAATCTGAAATTTAAAGGAACATTGCTTCGGTTCTTTTACTCATTGTTGCACATTTCCTTTTTAAATTGATGCTAAAGGAACCGAAACAATTCTTTGGTTTTGTTAAATTTTGAATGTTTCAGTTCTTTTATGCATTGATACATATCTTGTATTTGCATTTATGCTAAAGAAACAAAAGTAATATTTCGGTTTCTTTAAGTTTCAAAAAAAATCTTATCAAATTTGAAGACCTGTAATTTTTTTTAAATGTCTAAAGTGACCGAATCAATAATTTGATTTCTTAAAAATGTTTGAAGGAATGGGATCGATAAAAGTTTCTCATCTATCTATTTTTTGACAAAAAAATTTAATACATTTCTAAAAATAAAATTATGAAGAAAGTGTTCTAAATAAAGTCTTATCTTGACTTTATTAGAATTGATGGATACTTGGATAGTTAACAATTCAAAAAATAATATATGTAAAATACATGCCTAGAGTTGACAGCGAGGTTTTATAATAAACACGAGTATATTATCTATAAAAATATAGGGTAATTATATCTTCCCCATCTATCCATCCCCCATTTCATCCCCCAACTAACTAACTACATTTTCTAACTATAATTCAAAATTCTAACTACCTAATGGCCCTACAAATTAATTATCCAATTTTCTCCATTTATTTCTTTCATCTTTCTCCCTCCCTCTCCCACCTCTCCCACCTCTCCCTCTCCACCTCCGCCTCCACCTCCGCCCGCCTCTCCCACCTCTCCCTCTGCGCTCCGCCCGCCTCTCCCACCTCTCCCTCTCGGCCTCCCTCTCCCACCTCCACCTCCACCTCCGTCTCCCACCTCCCGCCTCCGCCTCCTCTCTCTCCCACCTCCGCCTCCGCCGGAGTAGATCCATCACTGTCGACCGCCGGGTCAGATCCGCCTCCGCCGGGTCAGATCCGAGTTATTTGCAAAGAACAAAGCTTCATTAATGGTGAATTAGAACAGTGCGTACTAAGTACATATGGATGAATATTTAATGTTTTAGAGATAAATACTTCAACGTTTATGGATGAATACTTAATATCTTAGGCAGAAATACTTTAACTTATATGTATGAATACTTGATATCTTATGGATGAATATTATTCGGCTGCTCTTGTAAAGTTAATCGAGGTATACTTGATACATTAACTATTTACACTTACACGATGATGATGAATACTTGCTTAATGCGGGATGAATACTTGCATGACGAGGGTGAATACTTGTGCAACGGACAACTCGAAAGTATGTCATCATGGATCTCATTTGAAAGAGAAAATTATTTAGAAAACATTCGTGGTTTTAGATTTGCAAAATTCCTCACAGATCGTCAGAAATATTGGTTAGATTGAACGGAGAAAAAAAAACCCATCTCTAAAAACGTGTAAAAGATGAGTGATTGATGAGGATGAATACTTGCTTAATGCGGGGTGAATACTTGCATGACGAGGTGTGAATACTTGTGCAACGGACAACTCGAAAGTATGTCATCATGGATCTCATTTGAAAGAGAAAATTATTTAGAAGACATTCGTGGTTTTAGATTTGCAAAATTTCTCACAGATCGTCAGAAATATTGGTTAGATTGAACGGAGAAAAAAAAACTCATCTCTAAAAACGTGTAAAAGATGAATGATTTATGTGTCCAAATATGCTTCTATTGCAAAGATGAATACATTTATATAGATGGATGAATGCTAGTTGTGTTACAGATGAATACTTTTTTTGCAAATTTCTAAAATGAGCTGAAGGTAGTTAGAAGTCCCCCACTTAATTAATGCGCTGACGGTTATGCGGTCCCCCACTTAATTAATGCTCTGACAGTTGTGCGGTCCCCCACACATGTTGTGTGTCCCCTACTTTCTTGTTGTAATATATCCAAATATGTTTCTATTGCAAATGTGAATACCTTCATATAGATGGATGAATACTAGTTGTGCTACATATGAATACTTCTGCAAATTCCTAAAATACACTGACAGTTATAAATTCTAACTAACTAACTACCTTAATTAATGCAACTGACGGGGATGAAACGGGGGATTGTTCACGGGGGAGAGCTAGGCGGACCCAAAAATATAACATATGTAGAGTTGATAGCGAGGTTTTATAATAAACAGGAGTATATTATCCAAATAAGAAAGCTCATGTTAAGAATTTTCTTGGTCTTACAGCCCCTGTTTAGAATTAATTTTTTTATATATTTTAGAAAGAGCAATAATTGTATATTCTACCTGCATCTCTTATTTGCACATAAATATATTTTATATTTTTTTCAGAAAATATTTATACTTGATGATAAAAGTTATTAAAATAAACATTCTGAAAGCTATATATTTATTTATTCAACAAAATCTTTAGCTCGGACTTTTTTATAATCGTTTTACAAAATATAATAAAATATGAGTGAGACTAAAATAATATGCATATTACGGATCAACCGTGCTATGGATTTATTTTTCTAATTTCAAAGTTCAAAGTTCAAATGTATTTGGAGATCAAATTTTATATATTTTTTTTAAATTGTACTTCTTTTCTAGATAAGTAGAAAATCACTAGTTTTGAATGGTCCATAATTTTAGATCAAATATTTAGAAATGCCTGAAATGATTCGGTAACAAAAGATAATAATATTTCTCAAAATAAACAAATTCTGAAGGAAGTTTGCCAAATGAAGTCTTATCTTGACTATGAATTATTTAAACGATAACCAGAGAATCTCTAGTTGTATTACCCGTATAAAATAAAACATAATGCATGGATACCATGAGGGGTAACAATGTAACATAACGTGAGTTGATAGCGATGTTCTAAAATAAGCACGAGTATATTTCCACAAGAAAGATACCTCATGCTAAGAAAATTCTTGGTCTTACTTCTGTTTAGAATTAAAAAATAATTTTTATTTACTTATTTTAGAAGAGTGATAATTGTACCATTTATCCGCATCTCCTACCTGTACCCTAAATATATTATATCTTTTTTTCAAAAGTGAGGCAATGGTAATATGCGTATTACACATCGACCCACACTATGGACTCATATTTTCATTTCTAAAGTCCAAACTATCGATATAAATCGTTCAATATGATCTTCATATGAAAATGTACTTGCAAATTAATTTTTTAAAATTTTGTTACTATTTTTTTAAGATGGGTAAAAAATCACTTGATTTAAAAATTCTGAACCATAAAAAAACAATGATTTTCTACCCATCTAATGATCTAAAAAAAACAGTAAAAAGTTATAAAAAAAATGTGAAATTTGTTTTTCAAGTACATTCATATGAAGATCGTGTTTAATGGTTTGGATTGACCTTTTAAACTTTAAAAAATGAAGAAATAAATCCATAGCACGAGTCAATCGTAATATGCATTATTACCAAAGCATCACTTTTTTTTCAAATGCTATTATACGAGCAAAGTTAGGGTGTGATGTGCTCACCAAGAGGAGTTGGTGAGCACAACTCCAAAAGTCCATCGGATTGGCTTCAAACAACGAATCCAACTCGTTAAAATCCATCTACTTCATGAGTGATGCATGTAAATGCAAAATTTTGAAAGTTTCGAATTTATTTAGTACAAGATCAAGCGTTAAAAAAATGAACATTTTTTAAGTTGTTTTATAAGCTGTGTTTATTCCTTGTGTAACTAAAATAAACATTCTGAAAGCTATATATTTATTTATTCGACAAAGTTTTTTAACTTGAATTTTTATGATAATTTGAAAAATATAATAAATTATTTTATACTAGATAGTAACACATATTCAATAACGAATATATGAAGTAGAAACACTTTAATTTGGAATACAGTTAGAGTTTGACTCTCATTTATTGCATGTTACAGTTTATAAGCTAGAAAACTGTTTGCATGTCACTTTTGGCCACCTAATTTATCTCTGTATCCACGCCAATTACGTCCTTAATTCAATTAGACCTATTGAATGGATCAAAATAAACCGAAATGAATGGTGTATCTCATTTGGAACATCCGATTTGCTCTTTCTTTTGAATAAGCATTAATTGTAGATAATTAATAACTGTGGATGAATAGCAACAGTCTAGCATTAAATGCGTTTTACCAAAAATTGGACAACATGGGTGAAGATTTTAACATGGCTGTTTTGGCTTTCATGCAGTGCACAGGCAATAGAGTCAAAATGAAAAAATATATTTTTTTGAAGTAGAAATGTGGAGCTCAAGCCCCTCAGATTCCATTGCAACAGGCACCAGAGGTGTCAAATTACATTATTGTTTTTATATAAAAAAAAAAAAAAAAGTAGAAAGAAAGAAGAAGAATGAAAACAGTAAAGAAAAGAATATATATACAAACTTTAAGAAAAGAAATATATTTTCTTTTAATTGTTCTGTGAGAACCAACTTGTGTATTCAGCCATGACCTCCCCTTCCAATGTCCTGCTTGTCTTTTCGGTTTCTTGAAAAATCCCTCTGCATCGCTCCTCCAAACCACAAACACCAGTACCAGCTGCATTTGCCTTGTTTGTATGCATGTTGACTTTAACATAGCGTGCTTGTAATTCCCCTCTGAAAAGTACTGACAATCTGACATCCTTGAAGGTGTGGGAGTCGGAGCCTTAATCTTGACCTAATTGTTAAGATGAAGCTGCATGATCCAAACATGTGTTTGACCGATTCTTCATGATCGAGCCTTAGAAAGGCAACACCTATTAACCAAATTCCATCCCCTTCTAACAAGATTATCCACTGTCAAAATCCGATTTCTCATTACCAGCCAAGCAAAAATCACGACTCTAAGAGGCCCTTTTATCTTTCAAATGTTTGGTAAGTTGGTTTTAACCACTGGCCCAACCTCAAAATTCTGATAGTATGATTTTACCGAAAATGCCCCTGCATTTGTCCAACTCCAAATTGGCGTCCTGAGCCGAAGGCACCTCAGAGTAGTTCCTGTCACGCTGACTCCTCACGCTATGTAACTTAAAAATCAGATTTTTCTTTTTAAATCATTGCCAACATTTGATCAGCCTGCTTCGTTTCGTTTTATATGATTATTTTTAAGTATCTCAATGTGTAATAATATGTATGATAATATTTACTTATTGAACACACCTCCAAGTGTTCTGTATATGTCATATTATGTTTGTATTGGGTATATTGATTGCAAAATATACTGTTTCGATCTTCATCAAAAACTTATATCCAGTATATCACTTTTAACTTGAATAAAAAGTTAAAATTATCTCACTTCTCAAAATTAAAAGCTGAAATTTAAAAATATTTGAAGTGCTCCACTAGCTAGGTTCCCAAATTAAGGTCCTTTTCTTAATTAGTTATTCCACTGGTACTTCAAAAAAATGGATTCCCACGCCAACTAAACAATTAGGGCCTGTTCGGCGTGGTAGGGCCTGCTCGGCGTGGTACTATGTGTGTGGGAAAAAAAAAAATTCACTCAGACTGAATTTTTTTTTCCCCACGAATACAGTAAAATTCAGTTCAAAAATTTTATGTTCCCAAGCCCATTCCCATTCCCCTCTTGACGCCGATCAGGCCCTCAATCGGTAGAGTTTCCTGCAATTATGCGATTTTTGAGTTTTTCAGGACAACTATAGCATCGAACTTCTCATGTATTTCCTCGTTTTTATGGAGATAATGATCATTGGATAATATACATAGAAAATCCTCAATCATCCATCCTTAACAAAAGGATACTTATTTTTTTAATTTTGTTTGTGCAGCTAATTCTGATACAAGCATCTAGTTACAAGAGATTCTCAACCATTTTACTTTTCCTATTTATCTCTTTATTATGTTAATGCCATTATCAGAACAAGGATTCTTAACTTGTTATGCTTCGGAGAAGTCTTTGTGGCGGTAATTATCTATGCACGTGCACTAATGTGCATGTGTGTTTGACAGAGATGCATGATAGAAGGACATCCCACTTTGCTTTGAATTTTTCAACTCAGTCCATCTAAAAAACTTGATCAGAATAGCCAGCTTGTATATCTAGACCTCTTGACTCAAAATAATAGTAATAATAAATGCAACTCAAAACTAGTTTGGTTTTGTGTGCAAGAAATTGCCACCTCCATGCAAAGCATAAGTCACGTTTTATTTTTGCATTCTTAATTCATAAATTCCGAAAAACTAACAAAGAAATTCATGTTTTCTCCTTGCAATTAATGAACTTTATACACCAATTATGCATGAAGAACAATGGAAGGCTGAACTCATATCTAAATCCACCTAAGGCTCTGTTAGTTTTGCATTTTTTTTAGATGGATTTCACCTTAATCAGTCCAGCCCAGCCCAATACAATAGCATAATCCGAAATTTCTATGATAATATACCACCACACAAAGACCAAACGGTAAACACAAAAAAAACAGGGACCAAAACATAAATCTGACCCGAGTTAGTGAAATAATCACAATCAGCACCACAAATCTAACCTGGCATTTGTTAACAAAACCTAACTAGTCTCTCTGCAAATTATTTCATATCTATTTCTATGTTAAAAATCCTTGGGGGGAGGCAATGCAGAGGGTTCAAGCTGTAACATCACATCTGGCAAACCGGGTTGCCCCTCATGACCCGTTACATTGTAGGCTGGGACCCGATGCGAGAACCCCAGCATCTCAGACCGGGTGACCCATTTTGTGAGCCTAAAACCATCGTGAAATTGCCTCTGAAAGAAAGTCAATGACCCCTCTACCTCAGTCAAACTCCCGACATTTATCCTTTTTTCATCTGACAAGTAGTCAGACAAAACCTCCACCATACGAAATGCATCCCTGCAATTATCGGCCTTATTTGATTTCATTCCCCGACTTTTGCAAATTGCCCAAACCTCCCCCTTCCTCGGGAAAATTCGGTAGTAATTCTTTCTTGCACTCCAGTCACATTTTACTATATGGGAGAAATTTGACATATGCACAATGTATGTGTCAGCACTTTTGCGAAAAACCCCACAAGAAAAAATTAAATCCTCCTCGATCCACTGTATCTCCTCGTTGTTCATTGGATGTGGCTCCAGAAAGGAAACTCGCACATGGGTCTCGGACATGATGTTAATTATTTTCACGTACAATCTCGGCATGGAATCAAGCCATGAGAAAATAGCCCATATTTGTTCTTCGGAGAAATCTCTCGGTGAGAACTGGCAAGTGGAGTCGTTGTAAATGCAATCATAGACCAAATCATTATTGATTGCCAAAGAATCATTCGTTTTTGTACCAGTACCGATACTCAAAGGAGAGAAATCCTCACTCAAATTTTCTGGAATTGTCAAATGATCCAGCTCAAATGTACCATTTGACTCAATAGCGGGGACCACGTGAGAAAACATGTAAAGCTTGTCTGGTGGAATAAGAAAGGAGAAATCGGAATCGAAATGAGAAATTGAGCTGTTATACTTTTGGGAAGATCTTTGGAAACTATTTTTGGTCCCCTGGACTCTCGTCAGGCACACCACTTTTATACCAAAGTCCTCAGAAAAGTTTGTAATTACCTCCACCAGATATAACTCGCATTTCAGTAGTATTGCCAAGTCCCAATTAAAGTGCCAGTCCTTGTAAATAGCCCAAACCACACCTTTCTTGGGGTACACTTGGAGCTTACTGTCACATTCGTATCCTGAAAATAACAACTGAGAGAATTTAGTGGGCCCATCTAAAGCCACAACAGCACTCTCCTTTTGCACAAACTCTCCACAAGATACCGGGAGGCCCGAATCACACCATTTTTTCTCCTTATCGGATTTTGGGCAGGGCTTGTACCAGATCACATTGACCAGCATTTGCTCGGGTTCAACTGAAACGATTCGGGCATATTTTACAAAGCATGAGCATCTGGCATAACATAACCAAACTTGATCAGGTTCAAAGTTAGTGGCATTATCAGAACAGAGTCTCTTCGGCACTATATGAATGTCTCCATTTTGTTCTTCATCAAAATGTAATAAATCAGGGTACTTCCGCCTATTCCCTGAAATACTAGGCAGATCCAAAGTTCGATTTTTCTTAAAACCAATGCCTGAAAATTTTCTCCTTGCATCAAAACCCGAACGTTTAATCGGATCTGACAGCATATCATAAGCATCCTCAACAAACTGCAGGGCCAGTTTGGCACCTGATATGTCATCCTTAACAGGTTCCAATACAGATAACATATCCCGGTACTGTGTCTCAACAGTTGCTGGACCATCTAGAGGTAGCAGTTGGAGGACCCGATACCAGTCAACTTCATGATCAGTACCAGAGGTGTTTGCAGAGCACAGGATTTCACACACAGTGAGCATTTCTGATGCATTTTCAAGATTAGGAAAGGTTTTTATGGTTTCTAGAAGATGCACGCGGGCCCCATTATAGTCATGATTCTTTAACTTTTCATCGAGCACGTCTTTGAAGGTATCATCGCTCTTGTACCCCATTACTTCTTGGTCCCTAGAAAAATATCATTTAAAGTTTTGCAATGTCAGGTCGACGTAGAAAAATTAAATCTAGGGAGTTGCTAAAAAAAACGAAAAAAGAAACAAATTGACTTCAACTTTGTTTCATAACAGTGCCTGGTGGTGGATATCCACTGCTAAATATGAAAATGAATGAAGAAAAACACATGTGGAGTTAATTCTGGTTAATAAATTGAAATATTCCTATTTGATTACTAGAATCAAATTATTTACGGCAGTCACAGAAAAAGGTTTGTTCAAGAGAAAGTACAAAGACCCTAAAGCAGTTCTTGCTCTCAGAAAAGAAGATCAAAGTTCCAATTTCCGAATACAAGTTACTAAAATGTATCAGTTATTACCAGTTGGTATGACCCTGCATCGGTTAGTGCTAAAATAACTTCTAATGAATTGATCAGTGGATAGTGATGTCAACCTTGGTTATTTTTTGGACCAAGAGGTAATTAAGTGATCTGATTTGTATAAATTGCCAATTTCAGCAACCAGCTTGGGACTTGCACACAGTTCAATGGCCTGACGAGAACTTTTAGCCAATAATAAAATATCTTTAACTAAGACTGTTACTGAAATAAAAATGCATGTCACAAGAATTGCATGGTTAGGGGCACCAAAAGCATGGTTAAGTTATGGAGATACTTTATCCAATAAAGTACTCTCTGCACCGAAAGAATTTAATTTAACAATCACCTAACAAAGCAATTTCTGACAATCAATCAATCCTAAGAAATGCAATTAGCCATTAAAAACGACCGATACCATTAAGTGGATCACATAAATTAAATGACACTGTTTTTGACAATTATATTTTCTTCCAGAAACAATATATTGAGCTTCGACATAAATAAATTCAACTTTCATGGTAGCTCAGCTCAACCAGTGAAGGGCTGAGAACTGAGAATGACGCCTCATTTTAGCCAAAAATAATAAAACCAATAACAACAAATGAGACATACAATTCAATCCTTTGAACTTGTGTGTAGAAAAAGGAATTTCGGAAGGTGCTGATCGGGAATACTAAAAGTTCAAGGGGTCTCGGAAAACTAAACCGCAGCATCCTTCCTAATATCTCCAAATTAAAAAAAAAAAAGTAGCTACGAAAGAGCTTACTAATTGTTCAGATGTATATATATCTAGAGTTCGCTTCTTTCTAGCTTTCTTTTTATCTCCTTCGCCTTCCTCCTCCAGCTTTTGGGAATTACCTCAGAAAGTCAGAAGAGGAAGTCATATTTACACAAAAGAATTACGCTTTGTGCTTCCCTGCCAGAGAGGAAGATTGAAGCGAGAGAAGGGAAGGTGAAAAAACCGACCGGCCGGAGCTTTCTTGTTTAAACGCACGGCGATCTGTTGCCAACTGGCTTTGTGTGATACTGTAATGGGAGGAAGATGCACTATTGATGATGAATTTGTGGGCTCAGACTGGGCTGAATTAAACCCAAAAAGGCCCATCTTGAACTGTTTAGAACTATTTGGATCATACACTCGAGAAAAATAAATGACCGGACCTACTTTTCTGATAATTTTTGTCGTTACTGCATAGAGCCATAGATCGCGTGATTTTTATTTTTACCCAAAAAAAAAATATATTTTAATATAAATAACCAGGTTTTTAAAAGATTTTTATTTCTACCCAAACCGCTAGGATTTCTAGCGGTCCGAATTAAAAATTCGGACCGCTAGGAATATCAGCGGTCCGAATTTTGAATATCAGCAGCCGAATTCATTAACATGGGCTTCTTCGATTTATACAGCAGCAGCTCAAGTAATTTATGCATTTCATTTTTCGGCAGAAACCATTCACTTCAATTGAAGTCAACTATTTTAGTTTAATACAAAACCAAAAAGTCAACTATTTATATTTTCTTTTGACGGCTCAAATTGTTTCAATTGAAGTCAATTATTTTTATATTGTTATTTTCTTCTTAATCATTTTATTTATTTCTAAATCCCAATTTTTTTGGGTCAAACAAATGCCCCCCACCTGGGTGAGGTGTGAAGACTTTAGGATTGAACAGCTTAGTCAGGTGCCCCCAGTGTTCCTCACGAACTTTATGGAATTCTTTCTGAGTTGCTTTTCTTGTTTGAATCTCAGGTATTTGAACTCCATATTGGGCATTGAGCTCGAAAGCATGTCTGATCATCCTCTTCGATCAATGCCCAATATGGAGTTCAAATACCTGAGATTCAAACAAGAAAAGCAACTCAGAAAGAATTCCATAAAGTTCGTGAGGAACACTGGGGCACCTGGCTAAGCGGTTCAATCCTAAAGTCTTCACACGTGGGGGTATTTGTTTGACCCAAAAAGATTGGGATTTAGAAATAAATAAAATGATTAAGAAGAAAATAACAATATAAAAATAATTGAAAACAATTTGAGCGTCAAAAGAAAAGTCAAAAGAAAATATAAATAGTTGACTTTTTGGTTTTGTATTAAACTAAAATAGTTGACTTCAATTGAAGTGAATGGTTTCTGCCGAAAAATGAAATGCATGAATTAATTGAGCTGCTGCTGTATAAATCGAAGAAGCCCATGTTAATGAATTCGACTGCTGATATTCAGAATTCGGACCGCTGATATTCCTAGCGGTCCGAATTTTTAATTCGGACCGCTAGGAATCCTAGCGGTTTGGGTAGAAATAAAAATCTTTTAAAAACCTGGTTATTTATATTAAAATATTTTTTTTTTTGGGTAAAAATAAAAATCACGGCCATAGATGGCAAACGATTAAATTATTGCCATAAAGTTTAAAGGACGGGTAAGAAAAACATTTGTGTCATCTACAAGACTACAAGATTATACTGAAATGTCATAAATCAGAATAAAAATAATTAAAACTAACTTTTAAGTTAATTTTAAAAGCATTCGACTCAGGCAATTAATTTTGATTATTTTTAGGGTTCAAATATTGAAAAAAAAAATCTCATGCATCTCGAATGGATGAACGAATCAAATTCAATATTTTTGTCAACATGACATTTTGAAAGCGATTTCATTAAAAAAAAATATTTCGTTTTATGAAATTGTCATATAATTTTTAAACAGTAAATAAAAGTGCCACCTAAAACTTGACATTGGAATGAAATTACCAATGTAGAAGTTGTTGGTAAAATTTTGAAAAGAAACAAATTTATTCGTTTAGCATTGCACGGGGAATTCAACGGGTCTGAATCCCCTAAAGTAACTCAAATTTTGAGTTTGCATCTGAATCGTTCTTCTTCTGATCAATCCGGTTCAAGGTAGAATGCACGGGGCCTTTTAATATTGGTGCCAGAGAAATTCAGACGAATCGGATCCAAACTCAAAATTTGAGTTAATTTAGGAGATCCGAATTCGAATTTACTTAGGGCGTATCCAAAGTGAGCACATGGGGGAGTTGTCCTCACCCTTCCGGATTTTGAAATTCTATAGAAGATATACATAGAGTGGGAAAAATGGCACGCCGGAGCCGGCTCCGTCACGGAACGGCACGGTTACGGCACGGAACGGCACGGCACGCGTGTCATTCGCGTGCCGTGACTCGCGTGTCCCGTGCCGTGACCATTCGCGTGCCGTGCTTATCTTTTGAAACTTTGGCACGGCACGGCACGTAGTCACGCGAGTCACGTGTAATTATGACCATTAGATATTAATTTAATGGTGAATCTTGAATAAATTAACTTAAATTATAATTAAATGGTCACGCGAGTCACGCGAGTCACGCGGGTCACGGCACGTTTAGGCACGGCGTGACTCACGTGGCGTGACCATTCGCGTGCCGTGACCACCCCTTGACATTTTAGTCACGGCACGGCACGGCACGTGAAAAATTAACTTGGTCACGGCACGGCACGGCACGAGACCAAAGTCACGGCGTGTTAGTCACGGCACGGCACGGCACGGCACGTTTTTCCCACTCTAGATATACATATTCACAAAATTTTGTCCTCTCCTAAATATAATTTTGACTCCTCCTGAATTTAGAATATTGAAAATTAGAAGTTAGAGTATTGTTTTTTATTTAGTATAATATTTTTTGGCACCCTCCCTTCTGATGAAAATTTTGAATACGTCCCTGAAATTTACAATAAATAGATGCTTGCATTTTTTATATCAATACAAGTTCTTGTGAATTTCTAACTACTAGTTTCCTCTATTATGTTGGAAATTGATTCGGACGTAACGTGGTTATTATTTAATTAAGTTTAATATATCTTCTCTTTTATCAAGCACGTAAGTGTTTTGATCCGTCAACATGATTTAATTCGCTGAATTTTAAGTCGTTAAGATAAAAAAATTATGCAATTGTGATTTTATGGTGCAATGTATTGGTGTTTATTGTATTGAAGTTTGAATTTAGTTATCTGCTTATATTGATTTTCTCCTCACCATTTCTTCATATGAATGTTATCATAAAAGCAATCAATTGATAATATTTCTTTTTTCTCTTTATGTTATTGATGACAACAAAATAAGAAAGCAATTAACACGTTTACTCATTAAACGATTGATTACCTTTGATTACCTTCCTATTTAACGGAGAGGTAAAGACAAATAGTTCATTTCATTGCAGAAGAAAGAGAAATTATAAAAAGACAGATATTGTTAAAGATGAAAATATTTGACCTGATTTGCTTCTATTTGTTATATATTTTCTATTTGAATTTTGAATCCGTAGCAAAGCAACAAGATACTAGTAAGTAATTACATGTGTTTCGCCTCCCTTTCTGACCGTCCGATCTATGTTAAATAGGCAGTGGAGTATACTTCATCATGCTAATGAACCATCAATATAATAAATGTAAATAAAATGTAGCATGAGTAAAAATATAAAGAGGAGGGACCCGATTACAACACTTTTGAGTTACCACAACCATTTTCTACATTTTCAAAGTCCAAATTGTCAATCCAAACCGTTCAACATGATCTCCACAATAAAATGTACTTGCAGATCAAATTTTACACTTTTTTGAATTTTTTTACTATTTATTAAGATGGGTACAAAATTCAATGGTCTGAATTTGACTAGTTTTTGTAAAATACTTAATAAATAGTAAAAAAATTCAAAAAAATGTAAAATTTGATCTGCAAGCACATTTTATTGTGGAGATCATGTTGAACGGTTTGGATCAACGATTTGAACTTTGAAAATGTAGAAAATAGTTGTGGTAACTATGTGGTAACTCAAAAGTGTTGTAATCGGATCCCTCCTCAAATATAAAATACATATATTTAATAATTTTCCCTGGCATTCATTTTACCAGAAATGGAGGGTTGAGGAGCTTCATCGATTTTAAGTTTTTAAATTTGGATCACATCTTTTTATGCTCTCAAAAGAAGACCCTGCGCATGCATAGCTAAGCTAAAAGGGTTGTTTGCATTCATTAAAGCTAAAAAAAGTTTTAAGTTAAAGGCAAGAATATTCTCATCTTTGTTGGTTCAATTTTAAATGATAGAAAAGCTAAAGTTTTGTTCTCCCTAATGAAAAGGTTCTATACTAGAGCTACAACCCTAAAACAAAATACACTGAACCACCAATTGTGTCATGATATTTGTTGGTTGAATGTCTTCTACAGTGATTTTAGCAAGCTGTAGTTATCATCGGTCGTACTATTAATTCCAATCATAATATTTTGTGTTTGTAAATTATTTTTCTTTTTAGACTTTTGGGACATTGAGGATTCAGTGGGTTCAATGAGATCGTTATCATAATAGGGACAATATAATGAACTTGATTAATAATCAAGAAAATGCAAAAAAAAAAAAAAAAAAACATTTAGATAGTGTTCCTCGCCGAAGTAGTTATAACACACTTTCTGCTTGAAATTAAAAGGATTATATTCATAAAACTTTTCAAGGGACATCTTTTCCGTTGTCATATATTACATATATAGTGAGTGAGACTATGGTAAACATGCATGCTACAGATTGATCTGTCTTATAGATCTATATTTCTATTTTTAAAGTTCAAATAATTGATCTGAATCATTAAATATAATTTTCGTATGTAAATATATTTAATGATCAAATTTATATTTTTATGATTTTTTACTATTTTTTAGATAGGTAGAAAATTACTAAATTTTTGGATGGCCCAAATTTTTTAAATAAAGTGATTTTTCTATCTATCTAAAAATTAGAAAAAAAATATATAAAAAATGTAAAATTTGATCACAAAAATATTTTCATATAGAGATATGAATTATGCATTTTATCGTAGCCTCGCTCTTACGGAGTAGAAGAAAAGAAGAGTGTGTTCACTTTATTTTTTTTTCAGAACGGGTGAGGGGTTTTGATGGATCTTAGACCCAAGTTCATTCGATATTCAATCTAAGCCGTTGGATTCGTATTGAGATTCGCATAATCATTTTAGATTAAAAAACAGTTAATATTAATGTAGTAGACTCCGTCTGCATAAATTTCAATACAAATCGAACAATTTAGATCGAATATGGAATAACTAGGGGTGCAAACGGATCAGATAATATCCGACCGTATCCGGATCCGCATCCGAAAATTTGATACAGATATTCGATATCTGAATATCCGTGCGGATAAAGATACGGATATGGTTTTTGAATTTTAATTATTCTTATTTAAATAGTAGATATATATCATATAATTTAATATATATTATAAAAAAATTTATGTATATATCTACGGATATCCGATATTTTATCTGTATCCGTACGTATCCGTCTAATATCCAATTCGTATCCGTATCCGAAAAATAAAAGCGGATACAGATATATTTTTATCACTATCCGACCCGTATCCGATCCGTTTGCACACCCTAGGAATAACACGTCGGGAAACCTCTGCTCCCTTTCACTAGATCTTTCAACAATCTTGATAAATATGACGCTCTTCTTTAAAAAGGAATTTAAAAGGGAAATTGAATTTTTGGTTTTTAAAAACCCTGACAGTATAAATTGAAAGAAATTAGATTTAAAAATAGTTGTTGTATTGATTGATTGTGCAAAAATAATAAAGAGAGAGTTTAGGAATAAATTGAGTATAAAATAAAAAATCAGCTCTCAATAACAAAAATTGTGTTCTCAAAATAACACCTCTCTAAACTTATCCAACTCACTTTAATTGTTTTTTTTTCTCGGGACTTAAATATCAGCATGGATACAAAAAAGAAAAAAAAAATAGAAGTAATTAAATCGAAGTATATACCAGTGTTGTAAAAAACGTCCGTTTAGGCCGATTAATCGGCCAATTAGTCGTTGGCAGTGACCAAACCGTTAAGAAATTTTCTAATTAATCGGCCGATTTTTTTCCAATTATGACCGATTATTCCCGATTAATCACTTAGCGGTACCCTGTCCGTCCGACAAGCGCATACCGTTATTTACAACACTGGTATATACTGAATCGTTTTTAAAATATTAGTGTTTGATAGTAGTACTATAAACATCTATTAAAATCATCACTACATATTTCACTTACCAAAATACACACAAAAACATTTAAAATAACAATTGCCAATATCATATGCTTAAATATCTAAATTCTCTACTGGAATCTCACTTTATATGTCACTCACGATTACATTAGATTGAATTTGAACTAATACCTATCGGACAGCCGCCATTTCTTTTCCAGGTGGATACTCTTTGTCTCTAAAATGTTGCTTCTTTTACATGTCTATCCGGTTTAAAAGTTGATCAAAGATGCGTGGCTTTTAAAAGTTAGTCAAAATTGTTAATCATTCTATAAACTCATACGGACATAATTGCGTATGATTACATGCGCGCGGTTGCTGTTTTAAACTATGTGGTATCAAAAAGCCACTCAAAGTTTGCCTCGTTCTATAAAACTCATGCGGACATTATTTTGGTTCTCCTTCCAACAATAGACTGCTCTGGACACTACTACAAAAACTGGCTTTGTACACTGCACATTGTACACGGATTTGTCAATTTTATTAAAAACCGTGTACCAAATATGATTTTTTACTTGTTCAAAAGATCTGCACGATTTCTACACGGATAATTAGTTAATAATCAGTGTAGAATTATTAGAGAGAGCTACACGGTTTATTAGAAACCAAAAATCTGTGTGTAAAGAGGTCCGTGTGCAAATAATTGAGAGAGCTACACGGACTTTTAATACAAAGCCGTGTAGGAATATATCCGTGTAGAAATTGTAGAATTGTACACGGATTTATAACTAAATAGCCGTGTATGTTTAGTTGGAGAGCTACACGGATTTATAACTAAATAGCCGTGTATAAAAGTGTAGGGTTTTAATGTATTCCCCTTCCAGCGCCGTTTTGATCAAGTCTTTTAGTACATCTCTCTGAACTGAGCTTTTTCCTATCAGATTTCTGCGAATTGATCGAGGCCAGCAGCTGAGATCTGAGATAATAAGCGGTATGTACTTCATATTAATTTCCTATGATTGCAATTGATCTGTTCTATGCTTTACTCATGATGTGTTTAACCAAGGCCTGCGCATGTTTCAGAAAAAGGGGTGTAACTTTTGATCCGTCCGTCAGATCGGGCTGAAATTTTGACAGGAACTCCACAACCCAAAGCCGGATTCGAAACGATCTATGATCCGTTTCGCATTCCGCGGGCTCAGATTCGCGATCCGACCGTCGGATCTGAACTTTTGGACCTTTCTTTATAATTTTAGCATTTTTAGGGTCTTTTATGTATCTTTTATGTATCTTTTATGCATTTTTGTTTAGGGTTTGTATTTAAACAGCCGTCAGGACTTTTGGCAGAGGCAGTTGTTTTTATAATAGTTTTATCAAAGAATTGAGAATCTGTGTGATCTCAGAACCGAAATCTATCTTTCTATTATTTAGTCCAATTTCTTGATCGTTCGTGCATCATAATCATTTAGTGCATAAGTGACATAATTAATATGTTTATTGCTATATGAATTTTGTATAAATTTAGTATATGAATTTCTTGCTAATTAATCTGTTTCGAATGAATTTATTGCTATATGGAATTTTGTATAATTTCTGTCGCAAAAAATTAGCTAGCAAAGTTGGAGGCTAGCCCAAAAACAAAATATACAAAAAAAAAAATTAGCTATTATACACGGATATTTCATAATCGTCCGTGTACGATAGAAAAAACAAAAAAAAATTAGCTATTGCACACGGATATTTAACAAATGTCCGTGTATAATAGCTAAGAGAGCTACACGGACATTTAATACAAATCCGTGTGCAATAGTAATCATACACGGATATTTTAGAAAAATCCGTGTATAACAGCTAAGATAGCTACACGGACTTTTAATACAAAGCCGTGTAGAAAGAGTAAACGTACACGGTTAATTAGGGAATAACCGTGTAGCTCGGTAACTTGGAGAGCGACACTGGCAGGTCTTTGTACACGGTTAATTAGGGGATATCCGTGTAGAAATCATTATAATCACACACGGTTAAATATCCGTGTGTAGTTTCTGACCTATTCATACACCCTGGCTTTAAACACGGCAGGAAATCCGTGTAGCTCTTCCATTAATGTCCGTGTGCAATCTCTTTTTCTGTAGTAGTGGGAAGAGGCGGCTATCATCATCTCCTCCTTCAAGGTCTTGCTTGCACTAGAGGACCTGCCGGCGTACCTATAGAGAGAGGACTATGTCATACAGGCTGTGGCATCTATGGGCACCTACTTGGGTTTAGTGGCACCTTCTAACCCGGCAAACTTGAAATAATACTTGGTGGTCATAGATACAGACAACCTGCAAAGGGTCTCTCAGCATGTGGGTCTGGGAGTTGGTGGCCTAGAACACTTGCTGGTGGTCAGGATCCTAAAGATATCCACAGGCACTATCTATGGACCTAGAGACCTCCCTCAGCTACTGAAGAAATACGACCGACCAGAACGGCCATACTCATCACCGGACTCGTCAAAGAAGGAAGAGGTCAGCATGCAAGATGACATAATACATGTCAGCAGGAAGGCCATAAGAGAGATATGTAGAGGGTAAGACCTCTCCACCTTGCCGGAGGCACTGAGGACACTCCTTGCCGGAGAAGAAACAACCGCACAAATTAACATGGGGGCGCGGGCCACAAAAAATCCGAAGAAGGACACTGATCAACGGCTAGTTCTTGTCACGCTGACTCCTCATGTTGCGTAGCCCCTGGCAGTATATAATGACAGACCTCTCATGCAACCCCCGACTGTACAGAAAGGTGTGGCGAGTCATGAAATGGTCACAACTGACCCACTACAAATTCAGCCTACTGCGGTACATCCCATCAAAAACGTGGCTCCAAAAGCATGCCCGACAGACCAAAACTTGCTGAGACTCATCCTCAAGCGGAACCCTTGGAAACGGGTCCACCACAGATGGAAAGTGAGCCCTTTCAAAAGGAGGGCACTCTGGAGCGGCAACAGAAAATCCAAGAGGACACACTCAATCAACACGGGGATCTGCACATTCCCCAGCGTGTGAGGACGCACCCTGAAAAGGCTCAGCAAACAGAAGCATCCTGAGGTGCGAGTAGAGACAAATCTTTCACGTCCCTGGGAAGAGGACAAGGAAGTCCTTGGAGAAAACGTGGCGCAAGGGTGTCACTGACAAGTAGCGGAAGGCAACATGTGTCACACAATAAGACAACCCTGGGGGAAGCTTCTAACAACACGAGGCAAAAGCGGAGATCAAACATAATTTTTCCTCCATCAGAGGGGCTTCCGTCAGGGAGACTCTCTTTTCCCCATGTTATTCATGCTGGCAACGAATGTGCTCCAACAAATGGTGCAAAGGATAAATGTCACACTCCAGAACGGCATTACAATAAAGCTAAAAGACCTGATAACTGTGCTCCAATATGCAGATGATACAGTTCTAATTGCAAATGGCTCGATTGAAACAGTTATAACCCTCAAGATCATATTAAGGATCTTTGCAAAAATATCTGGTTTGGAAATAAACTATGATAAAAGCTGTTATGTGCCTTTCAATATGATAGACGAAGAACAAAGGAGGGTGAGGGCTGTCCTAGGATGTCACAAAACTAATCTCCCGGTCATGCATCTTGGAATGCCCCTTACAATAACCAAACCAGGAAGAGATATGTTTGCACCACTCATTCAGAAATTGGATCAAAGGCTGCAATGATGGAAAAGGAAGTTAATCTCGAGGGGAGGTCGCCTCCAGATGGTAAGATCGGTCACGTCTTCGATACCAATCTACTTCATGACTTGCTTCTTGCTGCCAAAGTGGGTCATTAAGAAAATAGATTACATTCGAAGACAATTCCTCTAGAGTAAAAACAGTACTGATGCTAAGGGCATGTCCTTGATAAATTGGCAAATGGCCTGTATGCAAACCAAATGGGGTGGGTTGGGAATCTTGGATCTCAAAATGCACAATAAAGCTCTACTGCTGCATTGGTGGTGGAAGCCACACACTGATGATCTTTATGGTCAGAGGTGGTCAATATGCTCAAACAAAACGCAAATCTGCAACTTGGCCCAAAGTTGTGGATTTCGGTTGGTAGTTTTTTCTGGAAGCAACTAAAGGGGCTATTGTACCTATTTCATTGGTGCACCACTGTTAGTGTAATAATCTAGTGTAATAATCTAGAAGTCAATCAAATGATAATGTAATGGATGATTAATAAAATTATCATTTTGTTCTTTGAGTTTTATCGAATTATGAATCATTTCGAGTTCATGACTTGAAATTGTAAAACTTCATAATAGATGATAAATACTCTTAATAGTCACTGACCGAGGTAATTAGCAAAGAACACTAATTAACTTGTTATAACCCGAAAAATTTAGTATAATTAATTAGACTAATTAATTAGATTTCGACCTAATTAAATTTTGTTTCTAGATAATTTAACTAGTCAAATGATGGATAAATAAATAATTAGCAAAGTAGATTAATAAAACTTATTCAGTTAAATAAAATAGTACAAACCGAATTTATTAAAAATAGATAAGTTTCAAATTCAAATAATTGCGAATTGACTAACGAAATCAAATTAGGGATTCGAACAAATTTCGAGTTAAGGGATTAAACGAATTTATGTTACTCAAACAAATTAGACGAAATTAAGAATTTTAAACGAACAACGTAGACAATTAAATTAATGAAAAATAATTTCGATCGATTAGAGAAAACCTCATAGATTAAACGAAGTTGCGACTCCTTGATGGGATTAATGAACTAAATTTGAAATTGGAAAAGTGACTCATTACACGATTGGTCACTCAGATCGGAATTGAAAATTGGTAAACTAAAATTTTGAGATATGATTTCGGGTCCGGTCCGTTTCCCCTATACACCCCCCCTCTCTTCTCTCTCTGGCGACAGAACCCCCCACTCCCTTCTTCTCCATTTCTTTCCGCTCTCTCTCTTTTCTCGCTGCCTCTTGACCCTACTCTCTCTTTGATCTCTCTTTGCTCTCTCTTGGCTCTCTGCCTTCGGGCCCTCCTCTCTGTGCTTGTGCTGTGTTCGATCTCCTACTGGAGACCGTGATCGGGTTGCCTTTTTGTTTTTCCCGCGCCTCCTTTGTGTTCTTTGGGCGCGACCGTTACCTCTTGCCCTTCCTGGGTACCCGGGTGTTATTGTTACTCGTTGCGGGTGATCGTTGCCGCTGGCTAGACGATCGGTGCCTATTTTTGACGGCCGAAGGCAAGGCAGAACCTTGGAACCGGCCGAGTATACGGGCAGTGCGGTTTTCTCTCTTACCGGGTAACCCTCAAATTTCTTAATTTTGGCGATTTGCCTTGCGGCTTGCGAATTTGTGTGTTGTTGAGGTCTTCGTGCCATTTTGCTGACCTGTGGCCTTAGGCTTACTGTTACTGGTGGCTGTTGCCTTGACCTGCGGCTTTGAGCCTTTTTCTGTGACTTGCGGCCTTCGTGCCTTGTGTAGTCTTGGCCTGTTTCTGTTGCATGCCAGTTTACTGGTGCTGGTCCCCCCTCTGTTGCTTCTTCCTTGTATTTTCTTTGTATGCTTGCCTTGCCTTTTTCGGGCATGCTATCTCTGTACTGTGGTGCTTTATCAGTACTAAGGGGAGGGGCTGTCTTTTGTTGTTATGGCCTTGTGCTCTCTGTTGCTTGTTGATTGATGTTAGAAGGTGCTGTACCAGTTGGTACAGCCCAGTGATACCACTGGTACCGAACTTGAAATGACTGGGACCTTTGTTAAAATGGTTGAAATTGTTGGATTGAAATGCAAATGTTAGGCCTTGCGTAAATTAATTTAAATCAGGGACTAAAACGCAAATGTGGAATTATTATATTGAATTTTGGTTTGGGCCTTGGTTAATTATTTGAGGCTTTGGGCCTTTGTTACTATTGGGCCGTGGCTGTTATGATTGATTAATGAATTTGGGCTTTTAAATTCCTGTTGGGCCTTAATATGAATTTATTAATAGATTCAAGGAGGCTTGGGCCTTTATCTATTAAGGCTTAGCAGATTTTTAAAATAGAAAGGGACAATTGTTGCCTCGGATTGACCGAATAAAATGACGGCTTTTAAAATTTAGGTTTTAATAATGTAACCGAATAAAACCGGATGCTTATGTAAACTTGAATTTAATTCGGGAGATGATTATACCGTCCAGGGTCTTGATGCCTCAGTGAGAGTTCATAACATAATTTGAACAGATACTATACAACCCGAATTGGACTCCTGTATGATCCCGAAACACACCCAATTAAAATAATTTAACACATTTAGATTAATTAGGATTTTAATTAATTAATAAATCAAGTATTTAGTATTTTAAATTTAGTAGTTAGATTTTTAAAATAATTAGTGAAGTAATTATATGTTTCAAATTTAGTAATTAGAATTTTATAAATTAAGTAAATAGAATTGTTAAATAAAGAAAATAATTTGTAAAGAAAATATGTTGTTAATTGATAAAGGCTAATTAATTAACAACATATTAATATTCTCGCATCATTCGATTTCAAATTTTGTTAAGTAGGATAATTAGATAATCACGTGTTATTTTACATCTATAAATTTATCGACGTATACAAATTATTAAAAATAATTCGTACGACCTTAGAAATATTATAATTAAATAGTTAACATTTATTAGTTGTTACGTACTTAGATTTAAAATTAATTGTAGTTAAAATTAATTAGGGAACGACTTTATATTGCAAATAATTAATTAAGAACTAAATAGTAGCAATTTAAATTAAGTAGGTTATACCTTAAGAAATTTAGTGTAAAAACACGTAAATAACATTACTTAGGTGTTTAACTAATTAGATAAGCAGTTTATCTTCAAATTAAAATATGACAAATGATTTAAGTTAAATTAATAATTAGACTCGAACCTTAGTTAATTAATTACTTAAATATGAACACTTAGTGAAATTAATCAAACGGGGTACTAAGGGTTACGAATACCTAGTTTAGACTCTAATTAAGTTACGACTAAATTACAGGTAAGCCGACCTACACTGAGTTCGATCCGTGGTACGATCCCGCTGACGGTTACACCGGAGCAGGTGAGGATCGTGCATATTGCGGTGATATCTAGCGCTAGCGTTCTACCCCTACAGCCATCAGGTGTGAGATATCTGAATTATCTTTTCGTGGCGTACTCTTACCAGTCGACCACTTGACCTGTCATTCGCACCTTTAAATTTTGTAGTTGCATTAGAGCATTTTTAATCCTTTCTGAACTGTAATTAGGAAATTGCATAACCCCTTCTAAATTGAAAATTTAATGCTTTCTTAGGAGTAGCGTAACTTAATTAATATATATTAATTTAGGATATTAGTTGTCCTCTTCTCGTAGGGGACAACATATTATCATAGTTAAGCATGTGCATTGGTGAGTGTGAGATAGAAGACCGAATGACTGCTTTCCGTTCTCGTAGGCATGGGATGCGAGGCGGCTTGTGGGTCATTGGGCTGAGGGATTACTTGATCCCTTAGAGGTCTTATTAGGATTATTATTATTATATGCATGGAATTGGTATTATATCATTTTCGATCATTTTACATTTGTGCGGACCGATCTCGAGTCCGGAGACGATTCGGGAGGTATCCCCCCTACATCAGGAGCTACTTGCCTAGTACGGCTGCCGAGGTTGCGGTGGCAGATTTTATTTTTATTGTTGTTATGGGCCGCTCACGAGCCCTTGTCCCATTGGTTCCGGCCGGACGGTGGAGTTCCGTCGTCTGCTCATGAGGAGACGGATTAACTCATTCTTACGACTTGCTTGTAGTTTTCTCCTATTGGATATGTTTGGATGGAGAATCGTCTAGAGTAAGGAAATACACGAATTTTTGGATATAACCATCGGCTAGCGTGCACTTGCCTACGGGTTGAAGTCTTGTGTGGGCAAAGCTCGATGCTATTAGGCATCGAGTATCTTTGCCCCTCTGATCGCAGTCCTTGTGTTATGTCACATTGAGGTATAAATTCAATTTGGTTGAAATTTGGCACGGCACGGGGTGACAAAATGATCTGTATTATTACTATATTAAATTGTACACACGGTACCTATTGTACTGGACTCCGATTGATTATAATATTCATTCTCTTGTATTTTATTTTGGGGAAGTTTAATCATGTTGGCATAATCGGATAATCATATCATGTCATCTACTATATATGTATTTTTCTTTTGTAGTTATTATGATAGGTTTTAATTTCCGCAGCATGTGCATTAAAAGTAAACAATTACCGACTCTACGTAGATTTCAAATTAAAATGTGCTTTGACTTAAGAGGATCCCTGAAGGGATAATACTGGGTCACATACTGGGCGATCATTCGCTCATCCCCTCTTTTTTATGGATGTGGGCAGGTATAGAGTCTGACGGTCCGCAGCAGGAGACGTCAGGAGCTGTCCCCGATGGCCACGCCGCTTGATTAGTTGATTAGAACTTTTATTAGGGTTTACGAGTCCAATGCTTTTGTTATGTACATTGGACTCGATAGATCATGTATCCCCCTTGCTTAGATTTTTGTTATATTATCCTGATGTGGACTGTATGGATATTATGTATGTATTTATGTTTATTTGATATTTATGACTATTGCTATTTGTTTTATTCTTGTTTCCGCTGTGCATTATTGTTTATATTTGTTTAGCCTTGCGTGTCATTTCGATTAATTGACACGAGGCGGGGACTGGTCACACTCTAATCCGGAGATCCTGGTTTGGGGTGTGACATAACTAATTAAAGGTTAGTATGTGGATTAAATGATGGTTAAGTTTTACAGACCATAGACAAAGAATTGTCATTTTAATCACATAGATACATGTTAGAGAACATGGTATTTGACAGACCCTCAATGAAACATTATATGGAATTGTGTTCGTGTCATTAATGTTTTCATTTAATGTTAAGTTCTAAAGTATGAGGTGGTTCGTCGTTTCCTACATAAGAAATGTATATTCATGAGTGTTGTTTAACACTATCCGTAAAAAGTAGCTATAACGATGACATTTCAGTATACATGACTTTTGCAGAGGAGAGATATTCACCAAGACTACTATTATCCCTCGTATTTAATACGAGTAATAGTATCACTGGGCCCCTTGATAAAGTAAGATTATCTGTGCACGGTATGATTAAAGAGTTAATCATATTTGATAATCTAACTTAAGATCAAGAAAAGATTAAGTTTGCAAGGATGACACATACCTACCTTGAAACTGATCTGATACTATGAGACATAAAAATTAACACGAGTAAATTGTTTATTGGATCGTGATATTGTATTGTACAAGATCATCTGTGCCAATTGGGTAGTCATAATGCATTCTGTCAGGTGCCGCTTATGATTTATAGAATTAAAAGGAGTTTTAATTCTATTGCCAACATAACACAGATCCTATCGGGTCACACCAATAGGAAAGTAATCAGAGAATTAATTTATTTGATTAATTATAAATGTTATAATTAATAAATAAAAATGAATTAATTTATTAATTATAAATGTTATAATTAATAAATAAATGTCATAGAGATGACAAGCTTAAACACATTAAATTTATAAGCGTGTACGACACGTTGTATAAATTTATTGCAACAACGAATCGCAAGAAAATATAATTGTTCAGAGTTGTTCAGAATAATTACATTAGAAATAAAAGAATTATAAATATTAATTATGAATTAATATTTTATATTTTGGGCTTATTTAGAATTTGGGCCAAAATATTAATTTTGGAATTAAATTTAAAAGCCCAAATAGTAAAGCTCAAAATTCAATTCTTTAATTTTGGGCCAAAGGGCATTTTGGTCTTCACGCCAATGGCAATTTGGTAAATACCACATTGCTTAGAGGGCATTTTGGTCATTTACCAAGCACCTCAAAAATCTTATAAATAGAGGGGTAGGGGTAGAGAAATTCATAATCTGAAAAGTCTAAGTTCGATTCAAATCGGTTCGGTTATCGTTCTCTTTCTCGTTTTCTCTCCCAAATAGTGTTTGCGAAATAAAATAAAAGAATACGTAATCTGATTACGTATATCTTGCGAGTTGTGAATAGTGTTCCCGTGAATAGTGTTTACGGTGAATAGTGTTCTCGCGAAATTTTGAGAATCTGTTTTTGCAAAAGTTGCGAAAAACAATTTTTACGATTTTCGGTGAATAGTGTTTTAGCGTAAAAAGTCGGTACAATATTTCTGGCAAAAGAAATACCGACTCTCTGGTTGTTCCTGATGGACGACTGATAGAGGCATCAGACGTCTGGTGCTGAGCAACTGAGCCATACAGCGTTCCAATTCGAATTTGGAAAAAGTTTATTTAAATGTTAAATAAATATTATTTTAGAAATCAATCAGGGAGTAGATCCTAAGTAGGATTAAAAGATTATGTCAAGGGAAAGACTGGAAAATGAACTTTCGGTAGTCTTTCTGACATACCTCTTTTAATCCTCGGCTTAAGTTAGAAGTAAAATTTTTGTTTTACGGTCTTTCCGCAGCTTAAGCCCAATCAAAGGGTACAGCGATTACCCAACAACCACTTGGCCGGTCGGCAATGGAAGGTCCATAAGCTTCTGGTTCCATGCGTGCCAAGGGTTGCCTATCAAAAACAGCAGGCCCCCTAGACCGTCCCGGCCTAACATCAGCTTGCAAATGGCGTTGCCTCTTATAAGAGAATTGGCTCCTGACAGGGCTTTGCAAAGCTTGCCAAGATTAACTCAAGAGAAAGATGTCATTGTTTGGAGGTGGTCCAATGCTGGCCAATATACGGCTAAATCAGTTTATGAGAAACTCACTGAAGGGGGAAAAATCAGAGACCTCAACTCTGGAATGTGGAGGTATAGGGTACCGATACAAATTTTTGGCTATTTGATGTTACGAGGAAAAATTCTAACAAGGGATGTGTTGATTAAACGCAGAGTTAATTGTCAGACAAACTGTGTCATGTGCTATAATTGTGATATTGAAACAGCGATACATCTTCTTTTCAAGTGTGATTATGCAGTACAGGTTTGGAGGGAGATCAATAGACGCATGGGGGTCCAAAGTATTGAGCAGCAGAATAATATTGAGAGAATTTGAGAGCAATCCTTAAAAATTACAGGCCTAAAAAATAATCGCTCGAGAAATGAGGGACCGGTTTTAATACTGTGTACCTGTTGGTACATCTGGAATCAGAGGAATAGTGTGATATTCGCGGCCGCTGGAAAGAAACCTCCAGACATTCGGGCAGAGATGATCTGCAAGCTTTTCAGTTGGTGGATTAGGCTCTGCTAACGAGGCTATAGCTAATAATGAGAAAATAAGCTCTGTATTGTGCTGTTCTTTAGACCGTAAATTTGTAACAGTTATAGAGGGTTTTTAAGGATGTGGTCCTGTTTTTCCTTCTTGTACCAATTGGTACCGAGTTGTAAAAGTCTCTTATATTAATACAATCCTTGGAAGCCTCTTCCAAGTTTAAAAAAAAAAAAAAAAAAAGTTTGAGATATCTCAGGGAATTCCACAAGGTTATGAGCACTAATTGCAGATGCTTCAATTTGTACGGGCAGCCCGTATATATTCGGGCAACGATGGCATGCGCGTCCTTCAATGCAGTTGTCTTTTGTTATCTCGGCACGTGAGCTAACACTTATTTCCCTCCATTGGCTCCTGAGTCTGCTGCTCTCCAGTCTTTCTGAAGAAAATAATGATTGTTACTTCACTTTTCACATTAATATTAGTGCTTAGATATAAGACTCAGGTGTTAAGTAATCTGAATCCAAATTGGAAAAATTAGTAACTATAAAGTCCAAAACTAAGAGAAATTAAAATAAAAGAGGTATTGAACCGGTTATCATCAAACAAAATAATACAATCATTTTGTGTTCAAATTAATATGATTTATAATTTAATTATCTAAGTCATTGTAACGACTTAAGTGTTCAAATGATGTGACTAATTTATCACGGACTGGTTCAATTCAATGTTAACGATGAATATATGAATAAAGATAGTGCCTGAACATTTATCTTAGAGCATGAACTTGAAAAATTAATAATTAAAGATATATTAAAGGAGTTTTGAATCATTTATAACTTACCAAATAATACGTGCGCTTTTGAGTTCAGCTTAAGAATTATGATTCTCTTTAATGACTCAAGTATTAGCTAACTTAAATGATTTACAATGAATCGAACTAATTTAACAATAACGATAAATTTTCAATAACATAACGCTCGAATATTTTTTTTTTTCTCTTTCAAACAACAACTTTCAAACTTTCAATCAATTATGTAAGAATCTCGTCGGTTCTGATAGGCCGGAGAAGATTTTCTACAGTGAAGCGGGCCACTCCTGTTGGGTGAGGCCAACTCTGACCGAGCAGTGGGCCCACAGCACGGTCCGTTAAAAAAAAAAAAAAATCAAACTGGCGGGAAAACCCTCAAAATGTGGAAATTGATAAATTCATTCCTTGGTAATATAACTTGCACCCCATCTTTTGGAATCCATATCATCTAAGGTACCTTAATTTTTTATTTTGAATCCGATCCGTTCGTTATTTACAAACACAAATCTTAAAGGGGCCCGCGCATTGCAGACTTGCCCGGATTAATATGGATTCTGGTCGGACGGTAAATGAAACTCAACTGGTACGTTACCTCAGAGGGTCTGAACTCTCAGTTTTTGTCCCTATTTGCTCCTCTCTCTCCGAGCTGAGACAGAGCAGTTTTTCAACATTAACCTTAAAAAACTGAAAATTGGATGTAGGATTTGTAAAGTTTACTATGACTGCCGTTTAAATGTTAGGGTTTAGGGTTTCAATCAAAAAGAAAAGTTAGATATGACATTTTGTAGTCCCAAGGTGATATGTGCGAAACATTCTACTTTTACTTGTTTATTTTATTAATTATTTGTTTGTGTGTGGACAACAAAAGCTGTAAGTGAGATTACCCTTTGCACGGAAATCAAAGCACGCTTTTCTGCATTTCTCCATAAAATTTGTCACACGCCCATCACAACATTGTCTCTAGACAAAATAGAAGAGAAATCAATTTTTTTTTTTATCTCAGCCCGTAGGCACCGCGCACACACCCCACACAACTCACTCCCTAAAGTCCTGCGCAGAGGCAGAATCAATTTTGTTTGTTTTGCAAATTACCCTTTTGGGTTTGAGAGGGTTTGAGAGAGAGAGAGAGCTCCAATCAAGTTCAACAATGATAGGCTTCAAAATGGCGCTAGAAATATCAGTTTAAAAGGTACTTCTTTTTGGTCCCAAAACATCTCGCATTTGTTAGTTTGAACTTACCTAAAATGTGTAAATCGACATTCCTTGTTTAGAACTGAGAGTGAGAGATGAGAGAAAAGTGAGAGATGTAAGAATGCAAGTCCAGTAGGTGCTTTGGTTTTCATTTTTTGGGATTTTCTTTTCTTTTAATATCTATATGAACTAAACCACATTGCAAGGGTTCCATTGGATTTTCTTTTAATTGTGAGCGTGTGTTGTCATTTAATTTGGTTTTTGTTTTCTAAATTGTAGTAGATGGGGGTTCTTCAACAGGACAATTTCTTATATTTTGTTCATATTTTATTTGAGGTAGACTTTGAGATGCCAGTACCAAATTGTGTTCACTCGTCAGTCGTCATGCACCAATGCAACAATCTGAATATTAATTTTTTTTTCTTTCATTAGGTAAGTTCATTGGCGTCTGGAAGAACAAAGCAGGAGGTTGTGATTTTGTGGAAATGAAAGAGAAATTAACAAGTTGGAGGGTCTAAATGTGAAAAAAAAGGAATCAGTTCTATTCTGAGTTCCAATTTGAAGCTGCTTCAACTGTTTTTGAGTGGTAAATGTGAAAGAAAATAAGTCTTCTTTGTCAATCTTCTCCTTTCTTGGAGAATTTTTTGATGCCCACCGGAGAGAGAACATTCTCTCTCTCTCTCTCTCTCTCTCTAAACTACCATGAAAAGAAGCTCACAGCTTTTACTTGTGCTCCTTTTGTAGAGAGTATCCATCTCTCTTTCTAGCTCATTGTTTTTTGTCATCTTTCTTTCATTTCTAAACAACTCTTTAGGCGGGTTTCAAGCTTGCTTTTCATTTTGATACTTCATCCCTTCTCTCTCTCTCTCTCTCTCTCTCTCTCTCTCTCTGTGAGGTGTGTGTGTGTCTAACATATGGCCTCAACTCATCAAAACCCCACAATAACCATCTCTATCCTTGCACCATTTCTCATCCTCCTCTCGTCTTATTGTGCATCTCAACCTCTCCACTCACAACCCCTGATCTCTCCAACACCCTCACCACCTGCGGCCATTTCGCAATCAAGCCCCTCAGACACTAACAATCACGCAAGAGCCCCTCTAAAACCCATACTCTTCGGTATACTCCTTGGTACTCTTTCTGGCTTCCTTCTTGCTCTCCTCTTTCTCTATCTAATTCGACTCGCATTTCTCTACACCCATCTCACTCCTTTGTTAAAAGGACCGGTCGTTTTTACCCCTCAAATCAACCCCAAATCCCTTCTATTAGCCCTTGTGAGCAACCCGCAATCACCACAATCACCACAATTAACCCCAATTCCTAGTGCCTCCCCGGCTTGCAAATATCTTAAATTGCAACTCGAAACCGACCTCTCAGTCGCAATCAAAGTTGTACCTCTCAGGCCAAATTCAAATTCTACTTCTGAAAAGCGAAAAATCCAACAGAAGCTTGAATCTTTGTCGCAGCTTAAACACCGGAATGCGTTAACTCTAAGAGCGTACTTACTGGATAAAGATAAATTATTCATAGCATATGATTTTTTGAGCGAAGGCAGTTTGGAAGATTTGATGAAACGGGTTAGAGCAGGTCAGATGGTGCTGAATTGGGAAGTTAGGTCGAAAATTGCATTAGGCATTGCGAAGGGGATGAGATATTTGCATTTTGAGTGCAACCCTAGATTGATGCATTGGAACTTAAAGCTGACTAATGTGATTTTGGATGAAGGGTTTGAGCCGAGATTAGGAGATTGTGGTTTGGTTCGGATTTCGATGGACAGTGAAGGTGATTTGCAGTTTGGTGATCAGAGGCATTTTAGTTTTTTTCTGGCACCTGAATGTAACCAGGGTTGCAGGTAATTGTTCTATCTTTTACATGTTTAAATTTTAGATTTTAGGTCTAGTACCAGCATATACCAATACTGGACCTGCATGTATTAACCCGGTGCAACTAAGTTTTTTTCTCTTTTATCTGTTGTTTCTCTCTGCACTGTGCACACTATACTGTATGATTGAACTTTTATGAACTTTTGTTGGATGGAATTTTTTTAAAATAGCTGAAACTGGAAAGATCCTGTTACATGCCAGGATATTTGTAACGCAGCATAAATGAAGCCAGAGAAAAAGGAAATCAATCAAAATGATCTGTACCAATACTGAGTTGATGGTAATGGTATTTGTGCCGTACCATTCAGGTCGGTGCTGGTATATACTGCCTGGTACTGAGTTAGAACAAATTTTCCTCCTTTAGTACCAGCAAATGAGGTAGTACCTAGAGTAATGAGATACTAGGAAGTCAAAGGTTCAGACCTCATTGGTTCAAATTATGAATTACACAGCCTTCTGCATATTTAAAAAATTGTTGCCAAATATGCATTATTGATGCACATTGGTATACTCCACACAAGTAAAGATGTAATGATTTTTATGGCATATTATTTCATTTGATGAGTGAATAATTTGTTATCTTTGCCATTGTTGAACTTCCATTTTTTTTCATTTCAGGTATACAGACAAGAGTGATGTATACAGTTTTGGTGTTATGCTTGCCATACTACTAACTGGCCGAGACCCAAGTGACCAATTTTTAACTGGAGAGTCCAGTCGGGATGGGTTGGTGTGCTGGTTGAGGCAGAAGCAGCAGGCCGGAGAGGCGAAGGAGGCACTGGACACATCCATTTTAGGGGATGAGGGAGAGGAAGAGGAAATGCTCATGGCAATGAGAATAGCACTCGTTTGTTTGTCGGATTTACCGGCTGATCGGCCATCTAGTGATGAGCTTGTATCCATGCTTAGCCAACTTCATAGCTTCTAGGAATTCCTAACCTTGTTTTTATGATTTGTTTAACCTTTTTATTTAGTACTAGTTAGGAATTACCTCTCGTGTATATTTAGGGATGATGGCTCAATTATTCTCCCTTCACTATTTTATTCTGTCTCATCTTATTTGTTATTTTTTATGTAATGTCTTATGCTTGATCATGTATATCCTTCTGTGTCTTTGTTTTGATTGTCCAAATGCAAAAAATTCATGGCGTGGCCAGAAACGTCACGGCATGGCATGGCATGGCTTCATCAAGGCACTTGTGCGTCACGTGTTGTGTGCACTTGCGTGCCGTGATTACATTTCAGAAGAATGATATGACACAACACGGTATGCGAACCGTGATTATCATGGCATGACACACGACCAAAGGTGACTATATGTAACCAAAACAAAAAAAAATTATTCCATTGTCTATTCCAAATAACAATCCAATTCGGACAGTGAATTACTTTTGTGCATGTAAATATTTTTCTCATAACATTGTTTCTTTTTGTTATAAATAATTTACAATATTTTCACATTTTCAACATTTTTCTGTTTTTCTTCCTTGAACAAACTTAAAAAAAAAAAAAATTAAACATGATCAAACGTGACTGCACGTCACAAAATATGACCAAACACGAATTAACTGCTCAAATTGGCTTTTTTGTGTGGCATATAGAATAGGTTTGTAATGTAATTTTTTATTTTTCCTTTATTTTTGGAGCCAAATTAATCTACAGTTTACCATTTGGAAGTACATCTCACGTGGAAGGGACTTGTTGCAAAAGTTGCAAGTATGGGTACTATAGGGACAATTTGCATTTATTACGGTTGGAATCGTTGGATACCTTCATTTAATTTAAATTGTACTGTTTTATGGTAAAATTGACCGCAGAAACCAGAAAGTCATAATATGTGGGGTCAAAATGTTTTAAATGACATTGTTTTGCAAGCCTTTGTTTCTCATTTTTCTTAACAGTACATATAGTTGGTTGGCTAGCATAAAAAACTTGAGAGATTCAACGTGGTGGGCTGGTGGCTGCTGTTTAGGTTTGTTGCAAAGAAAGTTTGATGAGAATTATGTAGTAAGATATATAGGGTTGGGTATTTGTATCTTTTTCTCTTATAATATTTGCATTAAAATTTCTTTTCATTCATTACACTTTAAATTAGGAGGGAAATCGATTCTATTGATTTCAATTATACAAGGTTAATTCTTTTCCCTTCTGTACCCCTCACCTCCGCCATAATTTTGTCAACCAAACACGATTTGAGAAAAAAAATTCTTTCCATTCCATTTCCTTTCCTTCCATTAAACTCTATCCAAACAGAGTGTAAAGGCAAAGGGGAAAAAACTGTGAAAACAAGGGTTTAAGATAAAACTATTTCGAGAGAATAAAGGGTCTGCTAGAATTAGATACCATATCATAAAAGAGGGAATTTTTTATATATATTTCAGTTTAAAAAAAATAGTATTATTTTAAAGGGTAAATTTCACTGGAGGTCACTAAACTTTGTTCTTTGTTACAAATTGGTCACTCAACTTTGATTTGTCCCTCCATGGTCATTGAACTTTTAATTTGTCCCAATCAAGTCACCCTATAACTTTTTCATCAAAAATATTCTTATTCCGTCCAAAATATAACGGAATATGCTCATTCCATCCAAAATTTTAACGGAATATGCTCATTCCGTCCAAAATACTAACGGAAAAATTATATTCCGTTAATATTTTGGATGGAAAAATTATAGGGTGACTTGATTGGGACAAATTAAAAATTCAGTGGCTATGGAGGGACAAATCAAAGTTGAGTGACCAATTCGTGACGAAGGACAAAGTTTAGTGACCTCCAACGAAATTTACCCTATTTTAAATATGTAGACAATCAATTGATTTGAAGAAAGCAAGAATGATCATTTCTTCAAGGCTTTCAAAGCTTTCTATTTTTTCAAGGCCAATTGGGCTCAAAGATGGGCTTTTCTACCCCAAACCGGGGCCCATGTTACTTTCAGGTTCATAGGAAATTGCAATACCAAGTTTAAGACACTTTATAGTCGTTCATTTTAATACTATTTATGCGGTCTTTTTTTTAATCTCAACTTAAGCAAACCTGATCAAACCTTACATCATTCCATATAAAACATAAAATAAGTCTAACATTTACGCAATCAGGTATTCCATGAATGTTACATAGCCATGAAAAAAAAAAAAACATCGAGCAAATGATACTGGAAACAGGTTTATTGATTGGAACATACAATTTACAGGTCGCAGTGTCGCACCACTGAAATCAGAGCATCTATATCTTTGAAATTATTAACAATTGATCTCCGTATGAAAGGTCATAGGTTTGAAATATGCATGAAGATTCCTTTCAGATATTAAATATTTAGATAGCGTGACCTAATCACATGAAATTCATATCACCTACGGTAACAAAATATTCATGTCTATATCCGAAATGTCCGATCAGAATTTGCGCTAATACTAAAGGGTCCCGTGCATTCCACCCCGGAACAAATGGGATCGGATTCTGATTGGACTGTACTCCGAAGATATGGACTTAATTACACGAAGAATAAATAAGAAAATATTACAAAAGTTGAGAGATGAATAAGATAGATAAATTGTTGCTCTTTGAGTGCATCATTACTTGGGGGACTTAGTTCGGGTACATGATGGAATAAAGGAAATGTTCTATTCCTCAGTTAATATTATGATCTTGGATAAATTGGAAAAGTCAAATCATGGAGAACTGAGAAAGTACGGAGAAACGAGCAAATTTTATCCTATGAAAAAGACCAAATAATTGACTTGTGATTAATTAGAGGAGAGACTAAGCTGCAAATTGTAAGAGTTTTTACTGCAAATTTGATCATAAACCATAAAGCAATATATTAGAAGCATTCGGTAAACACATGCATTCAGACAATTGTGATTCAACGCTTAAGCCAAAAATAAAAAATAAAAAATAACATATCATGAACTAGATGCTATTAATGACTACACACACTCCAACAGTAAATATAAAATTTTAAGCATTTGAAATCGAGAACCATAAAAATTGAGAATAGACCCCAAAAAAAAAAAAAATCGTTTGCTAATGACGCAACAAATTTCACCAAAGGCCCAGTCTTACACAAACAAACTTTGCTCTTTCTTTGAAGATTCAACCTAAAAAGGTCAAAATCATCCGAGTTGGTCCAAAATTCTCTCCCCAATTGCTTTCTCATTTTTAGGCCCACTATAATAGAGGGCATGTCTAATTCATCCGACCTCTTTATATGTTTTCCAATTGTTAAACAATAGAAGCTCTTTAGGACCTAGTTGTGTAAACTGTAAAATTAACACTTATTATGATTTTAGTTTACCTGGTAGTGTAAACTGATAATCTAAAGCAGTAATTTCATTTCAATTTTAAATTTTAGCTAATAATTTTATTTACAATTTCAAAGATGTATAATAATTTTTAAATATATTTTTTAATGGAATTGCTTTGAAAACTCCATGTTGGTAAAGGTAGTAATTTTCATTCACTTACCCATCTCAAAAATTAATTTATGGGATGATGAGAATTTTTATTTTTATTTTTGAACGCTAAATGTTAACAAAATTATCTGCATGAGTGCAGTGCTTTAAAAATTAACTTGGAATTAATTTCAGAGTAATTTGGACGGTTTTACCCTTCTTATTATATCTTAAATGACCGCATCTTATGTCATGGTTATGCATTAGTCTCTCTCTGAGTTGTTGATCCAGTTTATATGACTTCAAAAGAGACTTAGACCATCCGATTTAAATTGTTGATTTTCCATAAATTAACATAAAAAAAATACAATTCTAAAATCTAGTAAGTTGTATTAAGAGCAAATTATTACAGATTCTACTTGTATTTTTATTCTATGAAAGGCAAATTATGTTACGTCAGTTTCTAAGTAAAATTAAGCAAGCTATTTTATTTATTAGCTACTTTTTGTACAATTATTTGTACTTTCTGAATATTTGTTTTCCTTTTTTGTTGCGTAATTGTATATTATTTTTGTTGCTTTAGTTACTCTTTTGATTTTAAAAATGTCAACTTTCAATTTATAAAAGATATTTATAACTGAAAGATTATCTAATATTTTCGTGACTTGCATCTTCTAGATGAAAACTTGATAATAATATATTCAAATTGAAATTCTTCATCAGACGAAGGATTTAAAATAAAAAGATAAATAAAATAAAATAAAACCTGATTCGTTCAATTGATGTACCGTTGTAGAATAAATACTTGAACTTTGCGGTTATTTCTTTAATAAAAAAAAAAATCATCACAATTTCACAACACATCTGTTTTGTTGAAGCAAGGGATATATCATATATAACATGCAAGGCAGGAAATGCTACACGGATCGCGGCACCAAGAGGGTAACAAGATATCTGGGTACTTTACTTTACTTTACTTGTCAAACGTTATACCGATCGAGAAAACACACGTGACTAGCATGTGGGACCCACTGGACGGTAGATATTGGACTTGACTGTTAAAGGACAAAGTCATTAATTCCTTTGTGTTTGATTCGCTTGACTTGACATATGTAATTATTCCTTTTGAGAATTATCCGTCATATAAATTCAAGTTTAGTTCAACAAAATGCGAGATTTTTCAAAAACAGCGACTGCTGTTGAAACTGTTCCTAGTATGATTTCCTAGTATGATTTCCTAAAATATTTTCCAAAATACCTAATTTTTATTGTTAGGTCTATTTCAATATAGTAACTTTTTGAAAAAAAAAATATATATATTGATAAACTCATATCGACAATTGTGTAAATGGCTTTGAATAAATGGCTATTTTTTTTTCAGGTGTTCTCCCTAATGGCCCTTGCATCCAAGCATACTCTAATTCTTTTTCATCAAAGTATCAGTCTGTTAATCTAGGCACAATTTCATGAAATATATGTGTTCAGATATTTTGATATATAACGGTTTGCTCATTTATAGAAGAAAGGAAGGTAAGTAACGAAAGCTTAAATTAGTTAGAAATTTAACTTTGATCTTGTATTAAAATATCAAAAATTAAAAAACTAAAAAGAGTTTTGATTGTGGTCCTTCATTAGAAGAGAAAAGATAAGTACACTATGATCTCGCTTTTGCATCAAATTTATCAATTTAATCTGGACATTTGGTTGTTATTTTTGTCAAAATACGGTACCCTTATAATTTTTTTTTTGTCACAGAGAAATGTGTTTTAGTTTGATAATCGTCGAAATTTTTTAGCAGAGAGATTTAATAATACAAATATATTTTTTGTCCAGTAAAAAATGAAACTGTCAATTTTGTATTCATCCTAAATATTTCGCATCATGTTAAATGAAAGGAGCAAGACAAAATTTTAAATCTAATTTTTGTTCCGGAAGACTTAAATTAGGCGTAACACACACGGGCGGATCCAGAATTTTTGTCAGGGGGGCAAAAAAATATCGAATCGGGTTTAAATCCATTAACTACTTGGGTACTCGATAAAAAACAATATTTTAACTTATATTTTCCAATGCTTTGACTTGTAATTTCTGATCCTCTGACTTATAATTCTAATTACCAATCAAAATTCAACAGATTTATTTCAATTTTAACCCTAAATTTAACTCGAATTACAAATTAAACGTTCAAAGGGGGGCAAAAGAATTTCAGGGGGGCAAAATCGATCGGAACCGATAAATCTCCACTAAGGCCAGCTGCCCCCTGGAACACTCTGGGTCCGCCCCTGGTAACACAGGTGGCGGAGAGAGGAAAAGATTACTTTGTAAACTTAGATAAAAAGAAAATTAATGATAATTTTGTTTATAAGAGTGTAGGAGAATTAGGTGGAGAGCATGGAAGCTTCAATTTCTTATTCCCAAAATAGTCATTATTTATTAGAGAGCACAAACATTTTTGCCTAAAAAATATTTAGTGGTGGGCACTTTTCCTAAATAAACAAATGAGCTTCTATATATGTATCATTCGTATAAAAGATGTCGACCTAATTTGCTTGTCTCAAACTAGTTGTGCTATTTGGCAAATATAACACAAGGCGATTTTGTTTTGTAAACGAATAAAAAAAAACAGAGAAAAGGATCCACACAATTGGGGTCTGTTCGGCGCAAGAAGGGAAATGGGTATAGGCACGGGAATTGAACTAAAGTTTACTGTGTACGTGGGGAAAAAAAATTCAATCAGACTGAATTTTTTTTTCCCACGGACACAGTAGCGTGCCCGAACAGGCTCTTAATTTTGTGAAGCGGTCTCAAGTATAAACAAGTTTCCCAAAATTTGCACAAATTTCTAATTTTGTTGACTTAATATTGGCCTTTTGGCTTTTACAAAAAAAAAAAAAAAATACATGACATGCTTTTGGGATAGCAAATATAAAGGTTTTTGGGGTGCATTCTCAAAAACCCCCTTGATTATACCTAATTACCTATTTAATAACCCTGTTCCACTTGCCCCCTTGTGCCCTACCATTAACACACGGCAATTGTTTCTTTTTCTGAAATTGATTGAATCCGAAACAATGGATGCCGTCGTTGTCACTACCGTACCATTTCATTAGCTTTCTATCAAAACACATAATTATTGTTTATTTCTTTTTAGTAGTTGAGTCAAAAAGCACAATAGGATAAGATATAATTTTACAGTTATTTTGAAAATAGGTCTGTTTTTATATTTTTTAGAAAATCGAAATAAAAAAAATTGAAATTTTTGGGCTAGAGGTGACGAATGTCGGAAAGAATTTGGGTCTGATGGGTTCCGCATCCGTCCGATCATCTTTAAGATCCGTGCGCATCTACTACTCAAATTAGAGTCTGATGCTATGTTGCATGGATACTTCAGTTTAGACGTCGTACCGGTATCGGACACGTATCCGATACAGATACGCACCCGATACGGCTCCGATACTTATCCGATACGCCAGCTTACGTGGCGTATCCTTACTTGATCAATACGGTCGCCGATACTCCGTTGAAACTCACGGATACGGCGGGATACGTGTGAATACGGTCAAATCGAACCCATAGCGCCCGTGAACCGCGCCCGCACCCGTGAGCAGCTTATACACCGAAGTTTTTTTTATGCCCAGCGGGATTCGAACTTGAGACTTCTTAGTTGGGAACAAAAACCTTTAACCACTCGTCCACAATTTTATTTGTGATATATCCCAATAACTATAGTATTTAATCTATTCTTGTAGCTTGATTCAGTAAATAAGACTTTTGTGACATATTCACCTTTTTAATTAGAATTTTTATGATTATCTAAATACAATATATAAATAATATATATATATATAGGACAGTGCTACGGTGCTATGCATAGCATAGAGGCCTCCGTGCTACGGCTCACTTTTTGAGTTTTCAAAATCCTAACGGTCGATCCGAACCGTTCAACATGATCTCCATATGAATATGTACTTGCAAACCAAATTTTACATTTTTTAGAATTTTTTTACTATTTATTAAGACACTTTGAAAAAACAGTAATTTGTACACAACATTAAGATCTTCTGGACCATTGGATCAGCAATTTTCAAAGTGGCTTAATAAATAGTAAAAAAATTATACAAAATGTAAAATTTGGTTTGCAAGTACATATTCATATGGAGATCATGTTGAACGGTTCGGATCGACCGTTAGAATTTTGAAAACTCAAAAAGTGAGCCGTAGCACGGAGGGGCTCTATGCTACGCGTAGCATATTAGCAAAATCCTATATATATATATATATATATATCATAGACGTATCGTAACCTAGATTTTTAAAAATTGTCGTATCGCCGTACCCGTATCGTATCCGATACGATACCCGTACCCGTATCCATGCAACATAGGTCTGATGGGTTCTGCGTCCGTCCAGTCATCTTTAAAATATGTGTGCATCTGCTTTAATATTTGTATTGATCTAGTACGCACAAATTTTAGAACGGATCATACGGATGCGGAACCCATCAGACTCTAATCTTAGTCAAATGGAGGTCGGACCCGAATTCTTCCTAACATTTGTCACCTTTGAGACCAACATGCTCCATTACTCTTTCTCACAGTTCAGCCACAAAAAATCACAAAAAATCACAAAATTTATGTTAATAATATATTATTATTATTCCAAATTTTATATTTTTCACTTTGAGATGCACTGTGATAATATGAAACAACTTGTTCCGGTATATGAATTGGAACGGGCCGAAACGGTATTGGCACTTGTCGGCTAGAGTTCCCAAAGCAAAGGGATCCCACCTTCCATGAGTCACCCCCCACTAGAGGCCAGTGCATGAATAAAAGATTTGATCCTAGTCAATAACTCAAAGATTAGTGACTTTAATTTATCAAATGCGTCCCCTAGTTAATAAACAATGCTTGGTTTTTTGTTCCCTTTATAGCAACCAATGCACCTCACGGATCATGCCTCTGTGTATATAATAAATCCCACTTTTATTTTGTAGTGCTTTAATTCCGTAAATACCCTTTAGTAAAATAACATGGGTTTATGTTAAAGAACAAAGTTGTATGTACTTTTATATATGTCCCAATTTCTTAATCCTCTTATCATTTGTTTGAAGTTATCACTACAGATTTTAAATTTTTAACACGGCAATTTTGATTCTATGTGGTGCCCAAATCATTTGCAGTGATGTTTTAATTATATAGCTAGTGTGTTGTATACAGTTAAAATTGCTGTGTTACAATCTTTACCCAATTATGAATTATCATTTGGCAGGCAAATTGACACGTTAACTTGAGACAAATGATAATTCTGCTATTAAGATTTATAGATTTATTTCTCGTTTCATTTTTTTCAAGCAACAAAAAAAAACTAATTAAGGAATAAAGAAAGACTCCCAGCTGAAATTTGAGGAAATATGTTTTATTTTGACAATATAGGTAAAAAAAGAGGATGATTTGAAATTTTTTTTTTTTTATTGAAGTACTGAGGAAACAGGCGAACATGTTATCATATAATAGTCTTGAAGCTGCTGAGAAGTGAGAAGAAAATTTATCCTATTTACATATTATGTAATAAAATTGTCACTATCATTTTGAATTCCAACATTAATTTGTTATTGTAAATTATAAATAATCAATGTTTGTGATTTTTGATAGCTTTCAGAATCCGGATTTTCAATGTGTGTCCATTTTGAAGGGGTCAGGAACAATTATGTATATATTCTAGAAAGTATTTTTTAATATAATATGAGTCTTTGAAAGGGATTACTATTGAATATGTCAGTACAAAGACTTAAATAAAAACCTTGCAAAGACTTAAATAAAAAAAAAGATTCTCCTAAATAAATAATATAGAAGAGATGAATGGTTAATTTCATTGCTTATAATTGATTTTATAGAAGCCCATGATTCCAATTTAACAATCCATCAAAAATGTAAATGAACTATATAAAGTTAACTAATGAACAGATTAAGGAGAAAATCTTTAGGATGCCACTAAGACACTTTTTATATATTTAACTATCCAACAAAATATTTTTTAAATTAATGTGCAAAACCAACCTTGGTGCTTGATTATAGGTGCAAAGACATCTATATATATCATCAATACATCATCAATAGGAAAGCAAGCTGATCTTCTTATCTTTAATACTTAATTAGTATATAACACACAGTCCAACATTTGGTGTGGTACATTAGGTCATTAATTAGTGGGTGCCAACTCAAGCAAGCTATATATGCCGAAATTTTTATTTATAACATTTAAAAAAAAAAAAATTAACCAAATAACCCTCGTTTCTGGTCAATTCTAAATCTAACACGGCCGCAGAACACCGGAGGGGACCCATTTGGGGGCCGCCGCAGAATGCCGGAGCGGACCCGGGTCCGCACTATGCCGGAGCGGACCCTGTTCTTTATATCCCGAAAATGACAGCGAAATTTCATTCCACACTCTTACACCTTCTCTCTCCTGAGTTAGCTCTCTGATCTGTAAGTTTTTTCTCTCTTCTTTTAAATTTTTTATTTTTATTTCAGTAGATTAATAATTTAATTAGAATAATTAATTTAGAATAATTAAATTAGAATAATTAATTTAGTTAATTTTTAATTGTAGGTTTCTTATGTATTGAATTGAAAAAATGGCTCTTATGGTATCCATCTACACTGGGGGGGATGTTTTAACAGGTCCTAATGGGGTTTACTATAGTATTGGACCTGTTACTGTGATCCCGGTATTGCCGGGTACTGATTATTTGAGACTTAAATCAAGTATATGTCAGAATTTGGAGTTGGATCAGGGTCAGTATGACCTTAAAATTGATGCCAAAATTAGCATGCCGACTAGTTCGGCACAAACCTGGTTCCAACTATTTCCAGTTCAAAATGAGGGAGTCTGGCAAGTATTGTACAACCAAACCATGAGTTTTTCTGGGGGTGCATACAAGATAATTGACCTATATGTGGAGGTTACCAGAGCCCAGCGTTCGAACCCAGTTATGAGGTTAATCCAGGGTCGTAGTCGGGGTAACTCATCCGGCTCTAGTCCGTCCCCTGTCCAAATTGACCAACCGTCCAGTAGTCGGGCCCCAGTTCAGAGGGATCGACCCTCCCATCGGGCCCCATCCCAGACTGACCAGCCTTCATCTAGTCGGACCGCTCATTGGGGTCAAACTTGTGATCCGGATGAATCCGATGAAGAAGTGGATCCGGAAATACTAGAGGCAGAGGAAAATTGGGGTCATGTTGATCCTGAGGGTATGAGCGATTATTCTGACCAGGAAGATACCGGGCCTGTGCTCGGACTATCAAGGAAATTCAAGATGGATCGCGGGTTTCGGATAATGGATCGCGGGCTTCAGCACCCGATTCATGCTTTCAACGACACATCAGGGTTTATGGAAGCCAATTCGGGTTTGTTTGGAAGTAGGGCAGAGTATGAGAATGAATTGTCCGAGGGACAAACATATGACTCAAAAGAGGCAATGAAGAGCGCAATTGCCAGGTTTCACATCCTTTGCAACAAAGAGGTAAAACCTACGCACAGTGACCGCACAAGAATGAGGTTCAAGTGCAAGGACAGTTACTGTGGGTGGTACATACTCGCAAGGGCCACCGGTTATGGAACACAATGGCGTGTCTCCAAATGCCCAACACAACATTCATGCCACGCGGATGCGACAAGAACAGATCACGCCCAGTTGTCAGCTACTATGGTTGCCGAGTGTATATCCACTCACATGAGGAACGATGTCGACTTGAGTATTCAGGCTGTCTGAATTGTTGTTGCTGAAAGGTACAACGGTCAGATACCGGCGTACAACAAACTATGGCGTGGCCGTGAGTTGGCAATAGCCCGTCAATTTGGCAGTTGGGAGGGGTCATACTCTCTTGTAGTTCCATTGTTGGAAGCAATCAAAAGAAGAAGTTTGGAATGGCATTATGATAATTTCTGATTTTGGAGTGGCAGTTTTAAGATTTGAAAGTTTTGTAGTGGCATTTTAACAATTTTTCCTTTTTATTAATATCCAAAGTTTAATACAAATTATTAATTATACCCAGAATCAGACCAATTATCGAAATATACCCAAGCCGGCCATTTTATGGCCGGCTATGTTCCCTCCCTAAGCCGGCCATTTTCTGGCCGGCTATGTACTTTTTTTTTTTTTTTAAAACCGAATTAACTCTATAAAAGAGCACCCTCCCTTCAGCAGAAGGGCACACAGCCCGAGGCAGCTCGCGAATTCACTGTTGAGGTAATTTTTTTTTTATTATTTATTATTATTATGTTTTATTTTATAGAATAATTAATTATATTATTAAAAAATTTAATAATAAACCCTAAACCCTATAATCCTAAACCCTAAACCCTATAACCCTAAACCCTATAACCCTAAACCCTAAACCCTATAATCATATACCCTATAACCCTAACCCTAAACCCTAAACCCTAAACCCTATAACCCTATGACCCTAAACCCTATAACCCTATAACCCTAAAACCCTAAACCCTATAACCCTAAACCCTAAACCCTATAATCATATACCCTATAACCCTATAACCCTAAACCCTAAACCCTAAACCCTATAAACCTAAACCCTATAACCCTATAACCCTAAAACCCTAAACCCTAAAACCCTATAACCCTAAACCCTATAACCATAAACCCTATAACCCTAAACCCTATAACCCTAAACCTTAAACCCTAAACCCTAAACCCTATAATCATATACCCTATAACCCTATAACCCTAAACCTTAAACCCTAAACCCTATAACCCTATAACCCTATACCCTATACCTGACAATTGTTTACCATTTAGTAACCTGACAATTGTTTACCATTTTCTAAAATGTAGTTTGTTTACCATGGCCTTTATTTCATTACACTATGGTGGGAAGATGCTTAATAGTGCACAAGGGGCGTATTACAACAAAGATGCATCTCATTCATTAATGATTACAGATGACATCTCACTTTTGGACCTGAAATCCATAGTTTACACACACACACCGGTTACAACCCAGAAAGGTGTGACCTAGAATTGGCAACCCGATATTGCCATTCCACCAGCGAAAAATTTATGGTTGCGAAACTGGTAGATGAGAGTACGTGGAGAGCCATGTTTGGTTATTTGAGGTCCGAAGGGAATTTTCTAATAGAAATATTTGCTAGAAGAGTTCCGGTAGAGCCCGGGGTTGGAAGTTCGGGCTCTGGATCAGCGGCACCACATTATACCCCACAACCAGAAACCTACAGACGTGACTCCACCTTACTCCTCAACGAACCTGATCCATAACCCTACAACTATGTCACTCCACCAGCACCTCAACGAAGACACTCAGTCAGGCCTCACACATGTAGGACTGAGCACACGAGGGACGACCACGAATGTCTGACGGCATCGCTCATTGCCGATGTCATTGAGAACGCCATTAAAAAGGACCCGTGTATGAGCATCCAGACGGTGGCAGACATTGTCTTGTCTGTGTATAACAATGTGACACCTAAATACAACCGACTGTGGAGGGGCCGTGAGCTGGCAATAGCCCGACAATTTGGGAGTTGGGAGATTTCGTACAGCTTGATGAGACCACTGTTGCTTGCAATTTGCCACAACAATCCCGGCTCGACCCACCATTTTCTGACCAGCCCGGTACAGAATAAGGAAACAGGACTAATCATGCCAGGTGTTGCCCAGTTCAGAGCCGTAGCCTGGGCGTTTGGTCCATGCATTGCAGCGTTCCAGTACCTGAGACCAGTGATCAGCATCGATGCCTGCTTCTTGTCTGGGCGATATGAGGGGAGGCTTTTGATAGCTTGCGGCTACGATGCCGAGAACCAATTGTTGCCTATTGCATTTGCAATTGTGCGGCAGGAGGATACTGAGAATTGGGGTTTTTTCTTACAGTGGTTGAGGAATGAAGTGCTCGGCCCGTGTAAATTTGTATGTGTCATATCGGACCAGCACAAGGGGATCAAAGCTGCACTGACAGCTGAATACGGATGGCCTCCCGAGCTTTTTGTGCACAGGTATTGTATGCAGCATGTTGCTGACAACCTGGCCAAGAACTGTGGAGGAGACAGATGGTACGGATGGAGGTTCAGGGAAGGAGCAAAGAGGAAGAAGCCGAGAAGATTGAAAGAGATGTTCGAAGAGTTTGCTCATGTATGTCTAACTTATAACATTTCGTTTAATTATCTTATAAGAATTTTATGAAAATGAAATAACACCCCTTTGTTTTTGTGCAGCTAAATCCGCAGTGTAATGCATATTTAAAGAAAGTGGGCAAAGTACGTCCTAATGATGTGATGGAGCCGTCCAATTATGAGAAAATTTTCCAAACCTGTGACGGAGGATACCGGTTTGGTATCATGACAACAAACGGCTCCGAGTCGTTGAACAATGTCTGCCGAACGAGTCGTAGATTGCCTGTTTGTGCCATAGTGGAGGATACGTTCTACACGTGCAACAGATGGTTTGTTCAGCGGCGTCAGCGAGCAATGGAATTACAAGACAAGGGACAGGTTCTGTCTGACCGGGTTTTGCAGAAGATCAAAAAACGTTGGGAGAAAGCTGGAAAAATGCGGTCGGTGCGTTACACGCAGGGCCAAGGTCAGTACCAAGTTTCATCCCCAAATGAGTACGTTCCTTGCACCCGTAGCGACATGGGCAACATGGAACCCACTCACAGGGAGTTCATGTACATTGTAATGCGCGGTCCCGACAGACAAATGGAATGCACTTGCAGAGGTATCCAATTAACTTCTATTCCGTGCGCTCATGTCTTGGCTGTTTGCCGTGACCGAAACTGGCAAGAGGACGACTTTGTTGCAGACTGGTATAAAACACCCTATCTTGTGAGTACTTGGAACCATGTGTTCAATCCAATTGGCAATATGGGAGACTAGCCTCATAATCCTGGAGACAGAATCCTTCCGAGTAGTGGTTGGATTAGGAAGGGGAGGCGAAAACACACCCGTCGTGTAATGACGATGGATGAAATGGAAGGTAGACGAAAGGGGCATCAGGCTCGCCGTTCCACTTCTGATAGGCAACGAAGAGGTATGTAACATTCATCCAAATTATTTTTCTTTTCAATTTATACTAACTTACTAAGTAACACATGCAAATGCAGAGGCAAGAAACGCAGCAAATGCGGCAGAAAATGAGCGAGTAATGACGTCGGGAAGTGGGTCCGGAGGGTCACGGCGTAGCACAGCTACGAGCCGTTTAGATGCAACTGCTATGTATGCCGAAGCAATGGGAGAGGCGGTTGCCATAGGAGGAGAGGCGGTTGGGGTGCAAGGGGAGCCATCTGTCCAACCGAGGAGGTCCACTACTAGACGCACAACAGGAGCATCTACAAGCCAAGCAGGGCCATCTGGAGCCCAGGCCGGCCCATCTAGTGAGCAACCGGAGCCATCTGGTAGACCATCTCGTACGGCATCTTTCGCAAGTGGTTTACTTCGGGGATTAAAATTTAGACGTAGCAATAATAGGTGATTTGTATGCATGTTGTAAAAATTGTGTGGACTCTATCTGCATTTTGTATGTACTTTATTATTTTGTACGAAATTCAGAAATGAAATATTTGACTCTAATAGAAATCACATAAAACAAAAATAATGCGGTTTTAAAAAAAAAAAAGGTACATAGCCGGCCAGAAAATGGCCGGCTTAGGGAGGGAACATAGCCGGCCATAAAATGGCCGGCTTGGGTATATTTCGATAATTGATCCGATTCTGGGTATAATTAATAATTTGTATTAAACTTTGGATATTAATAAAAATGTCGGCAACAATATGTCAGTATTTAAAATAACCATGCAATTAAGTCATATCTTAAAAAATGTATCCCGCCTTATCTTATTTCCTTGCTCCGTTCCTGACACTTAAAGCATCAATATTCCAAAAATTTACTTGCGCAAAACCTTTAAACATTTTGTGACAAAACTTGGAGATGATTAGATTTTGATTATGCCACTCATATTAAATGTGGTCGTGTTTAATGACTATGTTTGATATGAACAATCGAAATTAATTAATGCCATAAAAATGTCATTTTCACATGTCAGGAAAAATTATTTAATTGGAAATTTCTCAACAAAAAATCCTCTCCTCGCCTTAAAAAAATAGTACTTAACTGGTCTAAATTAATTTAAACAAGTTCCCAAAAAATAATCCAATCTAAAATAAAATAAAAATAATAATTCAACTATACTTTTGGGATTCATAAATGTCAGAGGCAAGGAGGGGAGGCATGGAGATACACGCACAAATGTTACCGTATTCACGGACAGTTCTTCCTCAAAGTCCCCTATCCCCAATTAAAAAAGTGCATCTTTAAATTAATTTTATAATGCTACATGATGATTCCCACATTTTTTTATTAAAACTTCTTATCGGTCGCTGTTTAGCATTTCCTTGCCGTTTGATCCCTTGACAAGTCACAAACCAATGCTTGCCTCCCGGCTTCAACGCAAACAAATCTCTTTCGTAGCTCCAAACCTAACACCGTCAATTATCTCAATAATTGCGGTTTATATATACTATTATTTTATAAGTCTATTTATTTATTTATCACTGTACCTAATTTATGTGCAGCTGTGGAGCACAAACTTGTGGCTCCCCGGTGCGCCCCAAGTGCTGATGACGTGGATTTAAATTCAAAATTTAAGCTTTAATTATATTAAATTTAAATATGAACTAGCACATGTTTGAATGAAAATCTATGAATACAAACTTTTAATTAATAAATGAAATAAGTGTTGAAAAATTAAAATCAATTATTCTAACTCCACTTTGCAATTGAAAATTTCAGGAATGAAGTTCATATGAAATTTACTGAGAAATAATTGCTAGATTTTCTAATGTTATAAAAATGTCGATAAATGGAGAATCTGTAAGCATACAACTACTTGTTATGTCATTTTGACAAATATATCATAATTTGAATTATGTTTCCGTTAGGATTATTCATGAGATTTTACATTAAGAACAAACAATAATTAACATTTTAAAATTTGCATTTTTTTAGTGAATAAATTTCTATCTTTGTTCAATTTCAGAAAACAAAAATTATTTTTTTCCTTAGATGGCTTGAATCCTAATTGCATAGAGACCTTAACTGCAATCAATAGCTTGCACTTTGCAGATTGAGCAATTAAAAATGATATATAAAAGTTAATTTCTCAGTAAATATAACAGGGTATAGCATTTGTTTTTTTTTTTCATTCCAATGAATTAGGCAAAACATAGATAAAAGATACTATGAAATCAATAATGCCTTAACAACCTAGTATTAGTACACATTATTTTAATAGTTCTGCTAATTATTGTTTTTCTATTCTTACTAAAAAAATTAAGGTTTTTTAACAAAAAGATACTGTTATAGACTTATAGCTGGATACAATGCAGTGGATCTTTACAGGGTTTAGGTAGAGTCAGGAAGCGCATCTGCTGAAATCCGAGATCGGTAACACTAATTTTGAAATCCCTGCAATCTGAATCCAGCCGTCGAACTATTCCGAGATGTGTGCAAGAAAAAACCAGATGTTTGGAGATGCGTTCTCAAAAAAAATTCGATGACTGGATTCGGATTGCAGGGATTTCATGATTACTGTTCGTTGGTTTCGGAATTTCAGCTGATCCGAATCCGTAGAGTCATGGTATACCAACATTTTTTATGACACGCTTGGTCGTTTAAATTAATATGATAATTATGTGAATATAGGATGGGATCTAACAATGGATTTATTTGATAATTTATTTGATACACATAATACTTAATATAAAAAAGATTTGTAGCTATGTTATGGACATATGAATAGCCTATTAATTATATTTCATACAAATTGAGTACTATTTGATATTTTATCGAGAATTGCTAATTTAAAATAATTAAAAATTGTGAAACATGCATTAAATATCATTAAATTTTATAGACATAGCACACCCATATAACACAGAGGACGTATCACCTGACAATGGTTATTTGACAATTTTAACAATAACAAAATAAAAAAACAGATAAAATTTCAAATTTAAAAGTAAATTGATAGGTATGGTATATATATAGATAATTTAATAATCAAATTCCATTCAATTTAAGCGTTGTTTGATCATGCACAAGCCGACATTTTTATTAATATCCAAAGTTAATTACAAATTAATTATTATACTCACGATTCTCGATTTTTGCCAAAAATGTCCAAACCGGCTATAAAATGGCCGGTTTCCTCTTTTTTTTTAAAGACTACGAAGAGCAAGATAATGAAATATAACACTGAAAATTCGAATTTTTTATTTAAATTATTTGTACGATTTGAGATTAACTCCCAACTGCTTTGAGATTCGGACTAATGGAGGGGGCAGTAATATTGGGCTTTGAGATTCGTACCAAGTTAAAATGAACGGTCCAGATCAAGTAATTGTAAAAGATTCCTATTACGGTACCGGCGAAGATCTGAATTCGTATACGGTATGGGTGCATGAGAGGACAAATATCTTCTCCATTACTGTAAAATATTCCCTTCACTTTACGGTTTGAGGTTAACTCTCAGCTGCTTTGAGATTTGGACTGACGGAGGGGCAGTATTATTGGACTTTGAGATTCGTGCCAAGTTAAAAAAACGGTCCAGATTAAGTAATTGTAAAAGATTCCCTGTTACGGTACCGGGGAGGATCTGAATTCTGCACGAGATGGGTAACTGAGAAAAAATCTATCCTTTATTCATCGGGGCGGTCTATTCGAGGCTGTCTGAACCGGCCGGACTGGATCCAAACCGGGAAACAGCCTAAAGGACATTTTCTCCGACACGTGCCAGTAAAAAAAGGAAAGTAGCGAGGGGGCAGTTACCGTCACCTCCCGGTCGCATAGGTGAGAAAGCGAAGAAGTGACCGGAGATCTGGTCACCACCGGTGGACGAGAAGTGTCGGAGGGCAGGCCAGCATCTGTATTCTGTCACACACGCTCATTGTACCTTCTCCTTTTCCGTGATATTTGGCTTTGCACCCTTTAAAAACTAGCAATTTCGTTTGCTTCTTCCCCTTGTTATTATTATATTTTTCTTGAGATGATTATCCACTCCTAATTGCACCTATGTTAATGATTTATGAAAACCAGAAGGCTGCTAATAGTATAATACTAATAGTACTTGTAGCATAACACTGACATTGCCAAATATTATTCAGTGACTTTTATTATTTATTGTTAACGTGCCAACTTTTATTATGATTGAAACTATTACATATAAAAGGAAGGTAAATTTTTTTCATTGTTTTTGTGTTTCAATTATGACTTACATTCTTATTTTTATTTTAAAAGTTCAAATAATCGATCTGAACCAGTCAACAATATCTCCATAGTAATATGTGCCTATAGATCAAATTTTATATTTTTTGAAACTTTTTAACTATTTATTTTTAGATAGTTACAAAATTATTATTTTTCAGAAAATTCTCACTCATATACCGAAATCTCCAAGTACTACGAGAGAAGGGCAAGGGAGAGGAGAGAAGAGGTTACCAGTTGTCCAAACAAGTTTAATTACTCTAATAATTTAAACGAAGAGAAGGAAAAATCAAGATACAAAAATGAAAATTATTTTCCGCCAATCTTTACCCTCCCAATTTAGAAAGTCCTTACTCCTTCCATCCACTCACCTTCACTCTTCTTTTTTAATTTCTGAAGCACACTCTAATAATCGAGTGAGACTGTATGTAAATATAATTATTACTATCATTCTAATCGAGTGAGACTGTATGTAAATATAATTATTACTATCATTCCAGTAAATTCAAAAACTTCACTTATATAATTGTGCTTATACCTGGGGGATGAGATAAGTGTAGGTCCGATGCCCATCGGACCTAGTTTGGTTCCGATGGGCAGATCTACTGTAGGAGAACGGAGTAATTTGTGTGCACGGATCTTGAAACATACACGCACGGAGTTTAAAGCATTTCGCACGAATCTAAAAGAAAATCGATGGTGATTAAACCCGTCGAACTGAGGTAGGTCCGATACCCATCGGACCTACTCTCAAGTCATGGGGATATCACTCAACCACAACACAAGCATCTTGGAGGTGTTTAAGGATTTCTTTCGTTCTCTGCTCACATATTATAAACGGAACCAACTCCGCTGCTCGCCAAATAGGCGAGCAGGACCCTGCTATTCTAAATCGAACTGTTCATCTGTGTTGAGATCCGTGCATGAAAAAAATTCAATGGTGTGATTTTGAAAAGCAGAGTCCTGCTCGCCAATCTGGCGAGCAGCGGAGTCGGACCCATTATAAACCCATGATTGTACGGCACTACTTTTCACAAGGTGAGTGTTCAAATTACAGCTCTTTGGAGGGGTAGATACACAAAGTGCACCGTCTCTTTCTTTTCTCTACTCCCTTCAAAGAGACCAAGAGGCAAGAGCCATACAGACAGAAGAGAGAGAGAAGGTAGAGAGAGAGAAAGCGGGGCGTAGAATAAGCGAAAGAGCCACTGATAGAGGAAAAAAAGGAGAAAAATCTCAGCAAATTCAAGTTCCTTCCGGTTAGATCAACCAATTCATCTAGCGTTGTTGTTGTAATTGGCGATCTATTGTCGTGGGGGATCGAAGCGATCGTTTAGGGATTCTTGGGTCTCCTTTTCCTGTGGTTGAGATTTGTCCTGTGGATTCCTTGAGATTTTTAGAATGAATTCAGCGGATTTAGCACAAAACGGGAACGGTACGTAGTTAATCTGATTGAAATTTTCTCTTTTGGTGTCGTGCTAATTTACCTTTTTAGGGTTTGAATCAATTTTAGCCAATTTTAGCTAAATTGAAGAATTCTCAGCTTTCTACTGAAATTACCGAAATTTGCTTGCCTAAGTGTTAACTCAACTCCGTCGAGCTTCAGTTTTTGTCTTAATTTTGACGTTTTTGACGTTATAAACGGTAATTTGCTATTAAAGTGCTAAATATAAACTCAGACCTCCTATTAATTTCTAGTGCTGTTGAAATCAATAGGTTTTCAGGAGCCAGATTGACCTTTGGTCTTTTATTCTTTCTCCTTTTTTCAGTGCTTAGAATTAAGTTCCTAGGGTTCTCTATTGGGAAAATTTTAAATCAAAATTTTCGTGTTGATCCTTAAAAGAAAACTTCACCCATGAATTATTGAGTTTATATAAGCCAATTTTTAATGCCTCTTTTAGGTCTCGGGGTCCTTTTTTCACTTGGTAGCACTCCAAAATTAGTAAAGTACTTGAAAGGCGAAGTTGCTTGCTATTAGACCTTTTTTGTTACTTCCTCGAGTGTGCCTGTGAGCTTTAGTTGGGTTTTTTTGTGTGAAAAAAAAAATGTTTGCTTTAATTTCTTCATTTTGTTCTGAAGTCTAGATTTGACTTCAGTTGTTTTGGTTTTGCTAGATGATAAATCCGAGCTTTATGAATCCCCGACAAAACTATATAGAAATTTAAACATTTTCTGCTGTTTTGGTTTTGTTTAAAATTAAGTGAGGTTTTCAAAATCTTTTTTATGATTTCTTACAAACTTTTTAAGTTTCTCTGATTTGCTACCTGTTTGTATTTATCACAGTATAAATAAAGAGAAATATTGCAAAATAACTTTTATTTGTAAAAATATAAGATAGGATTTATTGTGCAAATAAGCCCTTAATTTCACTGAACTTCCCAATTTCTCAATTACAATCCGAAAGCAGTGAGATTTGAAATTTCCATGCACTGTGTATGATTAGGAGCTATTTCCTAAACAGTGTTCTTACTTCTGTTTGGTACTATTTATGTGTAAAATGCTTAATTTGTTAGATTTTAACAGTGGGTTGGTTCTTTGTGTATAGGTATGTCAGATCCATTGTATGCCGAGCTATGGCATGCATGTGCGGGGCCTCTTGTTAACGTGCCTCAGAAGGGAGATTTGGTTTTCTACTTCCCACAAGGTCATCTAGAGCAGGTATACTTTTTATGGTGTGTACGGTTTATGTACACTTGTGTGTGGGTGTGGTTTCGCTCATTGTGAGTTCTCGAGGGGGAGGGAGGGAAGATAGATTGGCTATTTGGTAGATTTATGTGTGATTGAGCTTGAAATTTGGGGGGAGAGAAATTGATTCCGTATCTTCCTACCAGAAAGAGAATTTACTTGGTTCTTGGTTCTTGGTTTCTTTACCTATACTGTCTTACCTGGGTGATTTTGATTTAACCAATTCTAGTTTTGGATATTGTTTTCTCCTTTTTATTTTCTCCAACAATAAGCTGTACTTAATATTTACAACTATGTTTAAATAGGTGGAGGCCTCAATGAATCAGACCACAGACAAGCAAATGAGCATGTATGACCTCCCGTCCAAAATTCTGTGCCGGGTGCTAAATGTTGAACTTAAGGTATGTAAAGAATCATCTTACTGGTGCCAGAGATTTAACAATTTGATAAGTGTTTTTCTCTATCACATGTAACTTCTTTGATCTAAGATCTTTTGGTGTTAATAGGCCGAACCAGAGACAGATGAAGTCTTTGCTCAAGTTATGCTCCTTCCGGAAATTAATGTAAGTTGGTTTTTGTTTGTTAATTATGCTCGACTTTGGAAAGCAAGTTAAATTAAAATAGACATGACTTTAAGAATTTTCTAGCCGGTAGTTTTTTTTCTCGTCAGAAAAGGAAATGCTGGTCTTTGGAATCCTGAATCTAATTCCATTCTTGTCTGTCCTTTAACCACAAAGTCTATGCTAAAGTAACAAATTGGGTTTTTTAATTTGATTAGCAAGATGAGAATGCAGACGAAAAGAAAGCCAGCACAACAACCCCACCTAACAGACCCCATGTGAGGTCATTTTGCAAGACTCTGACAGCATCAGACACCAGCACGCATGGTGGCTTCTCTGTTCTGAGGCGCCATGCTGATGAGTGCCTTCCCCCTCTTGTAAGTATTTCTCTGATAATTTAACCATCCGTGCTTCTCTGGTAGTGTGGTTCATATGATGATCAAGTCGATGTTGTTGTTTGATAAAATAGGATATGAGCCAGCAGCCACCAACACAGGAGCTGGTTGCCAAGGACCTCCATGGGGTTGAGTGGCGCTTTCGCCATATATTCCGAGGTATTTGATTCTCTAATTCTTCTGAACTTTTAGACTTAAAATATTAGTCTTGTTCTCGGTTTTTTTACTTTTTATTTTGTTTGTGTATATCAGGTCAGCCAAGAAGGCATCTGCTGCAGAGCGGTTGGAGTGTTTTTGTGAGCTCCAAGAGACTCGTTGCTGGAGATGCTTTCATTTTTCTCAGGTTAGTTGTAAGACCTTTTCAGTGCTAGATATTATCATTTTTATTTAATTACATAAATTAAATTTTTTTTTTTTCAATTATGGAATTGTTGTAGAGGGGAGAATGGAGAACTGAGAGTTGGTGTGAGAAGGGCTATGAGACAGCTGACAAATGTGCCCTCTTCAGTGATATCAAGTCACAGCATGCACCTTGGTGTTTTAGCAACCGCATGGCATGCTGTCAATACCAAAACCCCTTTCACTGTCTATTACAAGCCCAGGTATGGCATCTATAAATATTTTTTTGGGTTATTCTTTGTTACTTCAGTTTGCTTTCTTTGGCAATGTGATGTATAATCTAAGTATAAAACTGTTGCTTGCTTGAATGAAAACAGGACAAGTCCATCCGAATTCATAATTCCATTTGATCAATACATGGAATCAGTTAAAACTAACTACTCCATCGGTATGAGGTTTAAGATGAGGTTTGAGGGTGAAGAGGCTCCTGAGCAAAGGTTCTTGCATTTTCCGTTTTAACTGAAAGAAATTTTTTATGTAAAATGTTAGGAAAAAGAAGAAAAATAATATCTTTTTTGTCTTCTAGGTTCACTGGTACTATTGTTGGACTAGGAGAGGTTGAGCCTAATGTGTGGCGTGACTCCAAATGGAGATATCTGAAGGTGCATATTTATTTGTATTATAGACTGCCTTACATCCATCCAGTGTACTTATCTCTGTTTTTTTTTTCCCTGACTAATGACTTAAAATTTGGAATTGTTTCAGGTTCGGTGGGATGAGAATTCATCTATTCCACGTCCAGATCGGGTCTCTCCTTGGCAAATAGAACCTGCTTCAAGTCCTCCTGTTAACCCGCTACCTGTTTCAAGGATTAAAAGACCTCGTTCAAATGCCATAACTGCTTCCCCTGATTCCTCTGTCGTTACCAAAGAAGGTACGATTTAAATTGCTGACTTCTCTGTCTAGGTATTCAAGTTCTATTTGGTAATAGAACTAGGATTACGATGCATAAAGCTCATCCACTCATCATTCGCCATTTGCTCAAATGACCCTGCTTTCTGAAGAATTTAAAATAAACTGTTCTTTTAATTGGGTCTTAACGTGCCATCAGTTATAAGAGAAAACACGAGAGCATTTATGATATCAATAAATTATACTGTATACCTTCTAAATAGTTCTCTAATTTGTTATTTAGGTACAAACAAGATGTTGCAAGGACAGGAACAGCAGATGGCCATGAGGAGCAACAGCATAATTACTGAAAGCACTGATTCTGATGTCGCCCAAAAGCCTGTGTTATGGCCTCCTTCCACATCAGTTGATGGTACCTGGCTTCAACTGCCGCGGCACCATGAGCCCTCAAAATACAAGGACACTCATGCTCCCTCAGCTTTTCGGCCCGTCAGTAATGACCACCATGGTCCTTACATGCATTTCTTCGACGAGTCACCAGGGTTGGGTGCTCCGGTGAAAGCTCAAATTCAACCGAATTATGATGGCACATTTAACATGATGATGTCACACCCATATCCTTTGGTACCAAATTCTAACTGTTCGTTTGATATGGGAGACTCAAGTTCAAGGGGTAATCAAAGTGTGAAGTATCACCCATATCCTGGCTGGTTGAGTCAGCCGAAGGTGCTCCGGCCTCAACCAGTTGAGGTGGTGAAGCCAAAAGAGAGCTACAAATTATTTGGGTTTGAATTGAATGCTAGCCCTGCCACAGCCGCCACATCTGACCTGCTTAAGTCACCCATGCATGCGACCCATGATCCCAACTTACATGTGCAACAGACGTTGAATCAACAGTTGGTGATGGAGGCTGATTCTCACCCTGAGGCGTCAAAGAATTCTGTATCAGTTAGTACCGCCCCTGTTGCCAGTGAGTATAGTGACAAATGCCACCAAGTTGGCAAGGATGGGCAGAAGAATTCTCAGGCCAGTTCAACTAGGAGCTGCACAAAGGTAAATTATATTTATATTTTCTTAAATGTCTATTGTTTGACACTAAATTTTTATGTACTTCTGCCTGAACATATCTCTTTAGCAAATAATCAAACAATTTGTTGACGTGAGCTGTTATATTTTCCAGGTGCAGAAGCAAGGAACATTGCCAGTAAGGTCGATAGACCTGACAAGGTTCAGCCGGTATGATGAGCTGATAGCAGAGTTTGACAGGATGTTTGAGTTCGATGGAGAGTTGGTGGGTCCTAACACAACATGGATGGTTGTTTATACAGATGATGAAGGTGATATGATGCTTGTCGGAGATGATCCCTGGCAGTAAGACTCTAGCATTCTTTATTTCTTTACTTTTGGTTCTTAATTTTGTGTGAGATGCAAATAAAGAAAGAGCTAGCTTTAAATATTCACTTTAAATTTGTATATTGGATATGCAGGGAGTTTTGTAGAATGGTGAGGAAGATATACATCTACACAAAGGAGGAGGTTCAGAAAATGAACTCCAAATCCCTCAAACCCCGATTTGATGAGCCTTCTTCCAATGCTGCAGATGGCAATAGTGAAGGAAATTAGTTAAGACCTAGGTGGCACGGTATGTTATTCTGTGCAAGTACTCTTTTTCAAAACATAGTAATACCAAGGTTTGTGGTATAGAGTTTTATACTATTTTTCAATTGTTCTGGTACCGTGATGCTCTGCTGTTACTTGTAAGCGGGCTAATGGAGGTTGATTTGGGTAAATTTGCTTGTATACACCGACCTCTTTGAGCTTTCCACTATCTGTTATAATTGTGTTGCCTTTGTGCTCTAGCAAAGTCCTATGGGTTTTCTGCCAATTGGCAAAAATATATGGGTACAATTCTGGTACTCTGAAAAAGGGATACGCAATTTTTTTTAGGTTTGTGTACCAAATTGTACATCTTTTTCAAAAAGCCTAACAGAAAGAAGTTCTCATAACGTGTTGAACTTTTTGTCATTTGTAGGTTTCTGTGAAGAGACTAGTAATGTTCTTCTCCTTGTTAGTACTGTCATCTCCCTCCGGGACCCTGTCAGTTTGGCATGCCTAATCAGGACACTTATCTAGAGCTGCTCTGCAACTTTGGATTTGGTAGAAGCGTAGCAGCACTCGTCCTTTTTTCTTTAATTTTTTATTGTATTTTGTATTTTGGCCCATAAAAGTACGAGGCCTAATCACAACATATTTTTCAGATTTTGTAAATATTGTGCTGTTTTATGGAATCGAGTCTATTGCATAGAGAGAACTTCGTCGTTATGTGTCCGTTCTCTTTTATTGAGTTTTGTAGCAAGACATGAATGACAACCGTGTTATGTGTAATATATCATGTTATAATTATACTTTTAGAAAGCCATTTACTGTTTGTCTAATATTAGTGCAAAAGAATATATGAAAGGATTAGGTGAAGAGTGCCATTATAACTTCTTGTATGTTATTTAAATGGTGAACCCCAAATTGGGTCCCAAAGGAGAACCAACATGAAATTCTAGGTTTCCTCTTGTGGGGTTGTTCATCGTTGTCTTGTTGAAATGAGCAAAGAGAACGACATCCACAAACTTCATTTTAGGTTCCTCTAGTATTTTCAAGGGAAAGAGGGAAAGAGATGGCGGGGTAGCTATGTAATTGTCAACTTTGTTCCATAAATGACATCGGAGCAATTTAAGTGAGATCGGTTCTGCTATTATTTCTATTCTAAAAGGCAGGAATTTTTTTCAGGTCCGGTCCATGTGATTTAAAATGAACGGTGGAGATTCTACGTTTTAAAGATCCCTATCAGTTGAGGAATATTGAATGTTTCTGTTGCTGAATGTTGAATTAATTTACTGTTTGCAAATCAGCTTTTCACAAACCTTCAAAATTTTTTTTACTGCCCTTTATTTAACAATGACTTACATAATAAGATTATTTTATTTTATTTCTTTGTTATAGGATAGGATGAACTGATGAAGATTCAAAACATAATGATTATTTTATGACTCATGTAGGACTGTTGACCAAAGGTCCAAAAACCAAAGGACATGCATACAGTGAAATAGCACAGTAAGCCACACGGGTGCATCACAGGAGAACAGGACCGACAAATCATTTTGTCTTCTTTTCTTTATTTTAATATTATTATTTTTTTTATTTAAGGAAAGGTAGAGTTAGAGGGTTGATGATGAAAGGCAGTTAAAGGGGATTTGATTGGTTGTGTTATAAAGCTTTGTTGGTTGTTAAGGCAGGCAGCCTTTAGCATTGTGTTTTTGGCTGGAGATGCAACTAATTAAGACCGTGGGACCCATTACTCCTAACATTAAATTAAATTAAATTAAATTGGCTTCTCTATTTCTCAATGGCCACAAGAACTTTACTCTTTTGATTGGCAATATTTGGTGTATCTTTGCAATTTGGTCTGTTGTTTATTTCTTTTAAAGCATAGGGGTCCACCTCTGTTTGATTAATACTTATTATTTGTCTGGACATTATTAGATAATTTGGATTTTTAGAAAATAAATATCCATCATTTCTGAAATCAATTGAGTATGTTATCATTTTTATGACTTAATTTACAAGAATATTATTTGGTCATAATGATATCATTTAATTAGATGGTTATACATTTGTGCTTGCATAATTATCTTTTGTTTGAAATCCACAGGCGGATTCTTAAATATATTTTTGAGTGCCATTGCGATTATTTTCATTATTCTTTTGATGAAGCCATTCAAATAAACTTTGCTATGTATCAGTAGGGGTGATTAATGAGCGAGTTTGAGCGAGTTGGGTATGCTCATGCTCAGCTCATTAGCTTAATGAGCGAGTCGACTCAAGTTGAGAAGACAATACTGAGTTGACAACTGTGCTTATGCTCGGCTCGTTAAATGCTCGAGTTGACTCGTGCTCATTAAGCGGCTCGTTAAGAAATCAAGCTTGTAGGCAATTTAAATTTTATTTTGAGTTTTTTGTTTAAGATACATCATTCAACAGTACATAATTTAACAAAAAATTGTCCATAAGCAAATTTAACAAAATCAAACAACATTTATCTTGACCCTACATGTCACATACTTACAGCTATCTCCTTTTCACATACCTACAAATTTGGGTGCATAGGTTTAGTAATCGGATAGAGGAGAGGAGATGCGGAGACTAGGCCAAGGTGAGGTGCGGAGAGGCTTTTGGGTGGCGGGCTCTAGGTTTTGGTTTGGCGCACTTTAGGTTTTGGTCTGCCGCGCGTTTTTCATTTACCCAAAACTTTCAATGACAAAACCGACTTTCGTGATTTATTTGGGTTTCAAGGGATTGGATGTGGCATGATTTCATGTAACTCAGTTCTTAATGAGCGAGTTATAAGCGAGTTGGGGTATGTTCATGCTCGGCTCATTAAGTTAACGAGCGAGTTGTAAGCGAGTTGATAATGAGCGATTTGTTAGTGAACTTTTAGCGAGTGAGTTACGAGCGAGTCACGAGTTATGAGCAATTTACTCACCCCTATGTACCAGTAGTCTAATAATAATGATTTAAAAATTCCAGTGTTCTAAATAGCGCGCTATAGCGTTTTTGGACCCTAAACGCTAAGCTATGGCATGAAAATACGCTAATTGCGCTACGGCCGCTATAGCGGTAATAGCGGTCCGCTATAACGCATAGCGTGTAGCGCGCTATTTGTGCGCTATGCATATTGGGCTTTTTTAGACAATTTATATGGGTTTAAATAAAGATTCATAAAATTTATTTTGTATAGAAAAAAAAATAGAATGAATCATGATGCTTAAGATATTTTTTATAGAAAAAGATCGATAGTTTATGATATTATTATGGATATTTTGAACCATGGACTTTTGTACTAGTTCAATATGAATATTATAATTTCTTAATTAATTTGGTGTTATTTATTGTTCTATGAAACTTTAGATAATGTTAATATATAGTACAAATATATAATATAATTTTTGTTAAAAAAAAAAACGCTATTTGGAATAGCTTCCGCTATAGCTACGCTATTCGCTATAGCTTTTTTTGTAGCCTTCCCGCTATGACGCTATAAACGCTATTTAAAACATTGAAAAATTCTAGACCATTCAACAGTGATTTTCTATCTATCTAAAAAATAATAAAAAAGTTCTAAAAAAATATAAAATTTGTTCGCCTTGTATATTTTCATATGGAATTACATTTAACAGTTCAGATCAACTATTTGAAATTAAATATATATATATATATATATATATATGAGGAGGGTTCCAATGCCTCCATTTTTCATGCCTCCACCATGCCTCCATTTTTAAAACTTTAATAACTAAAAATTTAAAATTTAAAAGTCAAAATAAAACCGTTGGATATGATCTACATCATTTTATCTATGTGCTCATAAAAAATTATGATATTTCAATTTTGTTTTTATGTGAATCAATAAGTTCAAAAATCAACGTCTAGAAATTATCCACATTAGTACGTTTTTTACAAGCTCTTGATGACAACCAAAACAAAATTGAAATATCATAATTTTTTACACTTGTATAGATATAATGATGTAGATCATATCCAACGGTTTTATTTTGACTTTTAAGTTTTAAATTTTGAGTTATTAAAGTTTTAAAAATGGAGGCATGATGGAGGCATGAAAAAATGGAGGCATTGGAACCCTCCTCTATATATATATATTCATACTACGAGTTAGATGCATAATATACATATTACCATAATCTCCCTCTTTATAACTTATTTGTTGTTTTTGTTATGGCCTATAGCCTAGGCCCCGATATTTTTATTAAAACCCCCAAAAAAATAAAAATTATCAAATCTGCTCCCACTTCAAAATTATAATTATTTCTACCCTAACCGCCCGTGGACTGGGCGGTCCACTTTTCCCACCAGACCGCCCAGCCACTGGGCGGTCCACTGCCAATATCTGACCGCCCAGCTGTTGGGCGGTCCGCTATAAAACCCTATAAAAGCGGTTTTTCTCTCTCCAGACGAGCACAGTGTTCATTCTTACACCCCAGAAAATTTCCAGAACCGAAAGAGAGATTTTTCAGGCGATTTTGAGGCAATTTTAGGCGATTTTGAGGCGATTGAGCACAGTAATCAGCACAGTAAGTACAGTAATTTCAGCACAGTAATTTCAGCACAGTAATCCCAGCACAGTGATCCCAGCACAGTGATCCCAGCACAGTGATCCCAGCACAGTGATCCCAGCACAGTGATCCCAGCACAGTGATCCCAGCACAGTGATCCCAGCACAGTGATCCCAGCACAGTGATCCCAGCACAGTGATCCCAGCACAGTGATCCCAGCACAGTGATCCCAGCACAGTGATCCCTGCACAGTGATTCCAGCACAGTGATTCCAGCACAGTGATTCCAGAACAGTGATTCCAGCACAGTGATATGCTGGTTGCACTGTATGTGGGCGAGAAGTTTACCCGGGGTGCGGAGGGAGCACAATACACTAAGGAAGCATCATACGGCTTCGAGGTAAATGAAAATACCTCATTTGTTAAACTGAAGGGTATTGTGTATGAAAAGATCGGTGTGAACCCCAACCGGTGTGATATAGATTTAGCTACCCGGATTAACACAGTAAGAAGTGGTAGACCTTACTATACCCGGTATCCAATAACAGATGAGTCGTTATGGAGGAGTGTTTACAACACTTTTTTGTCACAGGGGGTAATGGTAATGGACTTATATTCCAGGAGAGTTCAGCGTGATCCCGAGGTTGGAACATCTAGGGAAAATAGAGGTTATGATCACTCGGGTTATGACAACCCGCGTCACTCGAGTTATGACAGCTCGAGTTACGAGCACTCGGGTTATGACAACCAGGGTAATGAGCACTCGGGGTATGACAACCCCCGCCACTCGAGTTATGACAACTCCCGCCACTACAGTTATGACAACCCCCGCCCCTCGAGGTATGACAACCCCCGCCACTCGAGTTATGAACCGCCCGTATCACCTGTTTATGAGAATTATGTACCTGATTTTACCACCGATCTACCACCACCACCACCACCTCCTCCTGAAACTCCAATCCAACCCAGATTTCCATCTGCACCACCATCAATACGTTTAGTGTCACCCATTGCTGTCAGGAGAGACCTTGACCTTGATGCTGAGCTCGATGCCATACCACAAAGAAATTTGGAAACCGGTGACGAATGGGAAGGGGATTGGGATTCTGATCACGAGTCAGAAGGTGATGGGCCTTTTTTACCTAAAGAAGACAGATTTCCGATTAGAGGTCGGACAGATAGGCATCCGTGCCCCACATTCAACGATACCACTGCTTTTGAAGAGGCAGACATCTCATTTTTTGGGCCGCGTGTCAGGTACAATCAAGAGCTTGCTCCGCAGCAGGTTTACACCAACATAGATGAACTTGTGAAGAAAATACATGAGGTCCATGTTCACGGCAACTGGGAGTGCATAATTGAAAAAAGGGACCGAAGAAGGTTGGTAATTATTTGTAAAGACAAAGAGCATTGCCACTTCCGTCTATATGCAACCCCTGTGGGTAAGGGCGAGGCATGGATTATTAAGAAGTGTGAACCACCTCACACATGCAAGGCTCCGTCATCAAGGAAAGACCATGCAAATCTTACAGCTTCACTTATTGCCGATGTAATTGAGAATGACGTTAAGGACGACCCATCGATGAGCCTTAAGGAGGTCGGTAGAGCTGTCAGACGGGTTTACAAGCATGTCGTCCCAAAATACAACAGGTTGTGGAGAGGGCGTGAACTTGCGATTTGCCGAATGTTCGGTAGCTGGCATGGGTCATACAACTTGCTTGCACCATTGCTGCAGGCTATAGCAAGTACAAATCCCGGCACTGTCTATGAATGTTGGAATGTAGGCGTACGGGATGTCGAGAACGCGTTGCAATTCAAGGCCATAGCATGGGCGTTCGGTCCGTGTATTCAAGCTGTGCCATACATTAGACCGGTCATCAGTGTAGATGCATGCTTCCTGTCTGGCCGTTACGACGGGAGACTGCTGATTGCATGTGCATATGATGCTGAAAATCAGTTGTTGCCTTTGGCCTTTGCAATTGTTGAGAAGGAGGACGGGGAAAACTGGGGATTTTTTATGAGGTTCGTAAGAAGACAAGTGATTGGCAACCGGTTCTTTTGTGTCATATCAGACCAGCACAAAGGAATCAAATATATTTTTGATCGCCCAGATTTCGGGTGGGAGACAGATTGTGTGCACAGGCTGTGTATGCAACATATTACAGAAAACCTACACAAGAACTGCGGATCTGGAAAATGGGTTGCAGATACATTCAGAATTGGTTGCAAGAAGAAGAAGCCGAGAAGGGTGGAAGAGATGTTCAAAGATTTTTCCAAGGTATGTATATATGACTTATTTGTTAACTTATATTTTATGACTTATATATGAATTATTTAATCAAACGTTTTATTTGCAGTACTGTCCAAAGGCAAATTTGTACTTACTCAAGGTCGGAAAAAATAATCCCGCCGATCTGGCTGAGCCACCCGCATATGAGAAGATATTTCAAGCCCGTGATGGAGGTTTCCGATGGGGAATTATGACCACAAATGGGTCGGAGTCCTTAAATGCTGTTTTCAAGCAGAGCCGGCAGTTGCCCGTGGCAGCAATTGTGGAGGACACCTTCTACAAGTTAAATGCATGGTTTGTTGCACGGCGTGCTAAAGCCCAGGAATTACTGTCAAGGTATGTATATTTTTATTCAGAGATTTTGCCAAGGTATGTATATTTTTATTTGTTGACTTATATTTTCTGAATTACTGTTCAGGAATCAAACGTTTTCAACAAGGGTGGAGGGAAAACTAAGGAAACATAGGGAGAAAGGTGCAGCTATGAGAGTTGTCTCGTACGGGGATAACCAAATGGAGTTCGAAGTGCACGTTCCAGATGAGTTTGCTCCAACCGGCCGTAGACCGGATGGGACTATGGAGTTTGTGAAAAGGATGTTCAAGTATGTTGTTATTTTTGCACCTGACAATACTGTAACATGCACTTGCCAAGGAATCCAGTTGGCCCACATACCTTGTTCTCATGTTATGGCGGTGTGCCAAGAGAGAAACTTCAATGATGATGATTATGTCGCTGTCATGTACCGGACCGATTACCTTGCGAGTACTTGGGGTGCATCTTTCCATCCTTATCCCAACCAGTATCAGTGGCCGCCCTACGATGGTGATAAAGTCTATCCCGCAAGCGGGTGGATCAGAAAAGGAAGAAGACCCCACAAGCGGCAAGTAATGACCATGGACGAGATGGAAGGTAGGCGAATGGGACATCAGGCCCGCCGTTCAACAACTGACAGGCAGCGAGCAGGTACGGTTAATTTTATTTATTTACTTATATTTTATTTGTTTACTTATATTTTATTTTGATTTTATTTCAACTGGAATGCAATGCAGATTCTATTAACGAAGCCAACGAAAGAGAAAATGCTAGAGTTGTTGCTGAGGCTTCCGGTAGTAGCCACCGCAGTCATGAAAGCCCAGGAACCGGCAGTAGCCATGGAGAGACATCCGGTAGTGCAGCACAACCAGCTGAAACCAGACCCAGACGTCGTATTTTGAGTTTGTTCGGCCGTCGTCGCTGATTACCAAGTTTTGTTAAATTATGTTATGAACTATTTTAGATATATATTGTGAACTATTCTAATTGGTAGTTTTTGAACTATGCAATGGATTATTTGCCTCGATTATTTTATATGCTTCATTTTTGTTATTTTTATTACTTAATTACGTATACAAAAACTAACACCATCAAATATAAACAAACACAGAACTAATGAAATAAAGTCTACGACATAAATTCCTAAAACCTAAAATCGCCTCAAAATCGCCTGAAAAATCTCTCTTTCGGTTCTGGAAATTTTCTGGGGTGTAAGAATGAACACTGTGCTCGTCTGGAGAGAGAAAAACCCCTTTTATAGGGTTTTATAGCGGACCGCCCAGCTGCTGGGCGGTCAGGTATTGGCAGTGGACCGCCCAGTGGCTGGGCGGTCTGGTGGGAAATGTGGACCGCCCAGTCCACGGGCGGTTAGGGTAGATATAATTATAAATTTGAAGTGGGAGCAGATTTGATAATTTTTATTTTTTTAGGGGTTTTAATAAAAATATCGGGCCTAGGCCTATATGCTTAGTGGCTATATAAAATAAAAAAGGGGTCAGACCAAAGAGATCTGAGGTTTCTTGATCTCTGTGTAGAAAAGGAAAGAAGATTACTAGGAAGACTTAAATGTCACATCTGATTGAAATGAAATATGGAAAAAGTAAAAAAAATTCTTACCAGAGTAATACGATAACATTTGATTGAAAAATCTTATTGAAAATTAATAGAATTTTGACAAAGAAAAATAATAGCGCTGTTAACACAAAATTGAACTGTCAAAGAAACTGAGGCTCTTGCTTCTTGAGGCAGCCAATTTTCCTATTTATTTAAATGTTTAACGTATTGTTAATATTTGCTATAAAATTCGGATTAAACTAATTTTCTGGTTTTTACTAGGTTTTGAACAGTCAAAATTGTTTTTGTAAGGTTGTTGGATTTTGTGGATTTTGTGAATTTATGGATCTGAAATTCTTCAAACCACTATTTTGATTATTTGTGTGAAATTACCAGTAAAGGGTAAAGGGTACACTAATAAACAACGACCAAAACAGTTTCACATGTGTGAAAATTTAATAATTTGTAACAAAGTACCAATAAACAGTTTCACATGTGTGAAAATTTTATAATTTGTAACAAAGTACCAATAAACAGTTTCACATGTGTGCAGTCATAACATTGTCTGTTGCAAAGAAAACAAGACTGAAATAAATCAAAGTCTATTACAAAGTGTCAAATAGTATTATCTGTAGATTTGATGAAGTTCTCTTAAATAAATATTTATATATTCAATCTTAACTTATTTAAATGTGCAATCATAATAAATATCAGAGCCTTTCCTAACCATTCAATTTTTTTTGTCTCATTGCGATATATATTTTGACAATCATATGCAATAAAGTCTTTAAATATATCTATGTATGTGTTATTTCTTAATCAATATGGATTGTTATTTTTTGAACCTAAAGTATTAATAAGGTAATACACATAATGCTGCATTTCAATTATAGGATTGTAAAATTTGTAAAAAAAAAAAAGCATCTCTAGTTTACTTTTGGTATTGATCTTTTAGTGCCTGTTCGGCTGCCACTGTTTCCGTGGAAAAAAAAAAATTCACTCAGAGTGAATTTTTTTTTTCCCACGTGTATAGTGTTTCGGCCATTTAAATTGGACCCGAACATAAGCCCATTTCCGTTCCCGCCTGGCAGCCGTGTCAATATTCGACCTCAAGATGCCATTTTGGGTTGACCTTCATAATTTATTTTACTACAAGATGATAATCAAAATTTTGAAATTATTTTAGAACACTAGGTATTAATTCTCTGACTTTCACTGTGAAGGATAATATTTTAATCGGCTCTCATAATTACTTGAAAAGATAAAATCCTTATTTTATTATAATTTATACAAATAAGGTAGTATGTAAGAAAGCGTAGTTTTGATGGACCTATCACAAAAAATTACTTTCTAAGAAGAGATAATTTCAGTCATACCCAATAAAGTGAAAAATTAAAGTTTCATTCAGTCAGAGTATTATAATAAACTTTCCTAAGTCAAGATGACACCACCTACCTATGATCTGAAAAAGAAGCACTGAATTGGAATCATATTAGTGGGGCCACAACGATTCATACCTGTGATATTGACTAAGAATGGTTGGATATAGTGACAGGTGCAATAAAATTTAGTCTGATATGGTTTGAGAGTTTGTACATCTATTAATTGATGTTGTCTGATATGGTGGGACCTCTTTGGATCTAATTTGGCCCACAAAATTGTTTTATAAAGAAAAAAGATTGCACTAGCATGACGCTTTTCAACAGAACTTGTCATTAAACAACTATTTTTTTATGATGAATTTTTTTTTTCATAACAGATCTTGTTTCTTTTGCCAAAATCTTAAACTCCGTTTTTTACTTTGATTTGTTAAATATTATTTCAGAAATAGTTAATATTATAATTTCTTCTCTAGAGCTAAGTCAGAGGTGCTTAGTTACCTCCATAATTTTAAAAATATTTAATTACGTATATTGAATTTTTCTTTTATTTTTATATAATTTAGCTTTCTCTAAATGTGCAATTAGAATCTAGTGGTTAGAATTTCATTTCCTAGCTGTGGAAACTTGAGATTCAAGTTTAACACATATTATGCATTTTATGTTCAACCCCCCTAATTTAAATTTTCTATTAAAGATTGTGTAAATTAAAACCGACATTTTTATTAATATCCAAAGTTTAATACAAATTATTAATTATACCCGGACTTCAAAATTTTCGCTAAAAATACCCAAACCGGCCAGAAAATGGCCGGTTTACGCCCCCCGTAAGCCGGCCATTTTCTGGCCGGCTTACTCCCCCCTAAACCGGCCAGAAAATGGCCGGTTTAGTCTTTTTTTTTTTTTTTTTTAGAGACATTATGAAGAGAAAAAATAATGAAATCTAACACTGAAAATTTGAATTTTGTGTTTAAATTATTTGTTAGATTACTTTTTTCGATTTATAATTAGCATATTTATACTAAAATACACTAGATTACTTGAAATTATGTTGAATTATACTATATTACAATAAATTATGTTGAATTACACTAAATTACGTTAAATTACGCTAAATTACAATAACTTCGCTAATTATGCTGAAATACGGTAAATTACGCTAAAATAGACCGATTATGTGCCATCTTTCATGAATCATAAA